>CAWUFW010001592.1:0-1298336 GCA_963921515.1 Calotriton arnoldi
GGGTGTAGCCACCCCTCTGCCCTGACCCACCCATAGGTGGGGCCACAGAGTAGTCCAACCCCTATACTTAGTATAAGTATAGGAACCCAGTCCTTAGGACTTTAGATTATCCCTGGACGAAACTCTGAAACAGAATCCTGGACTTTCGACGCTCTACTCACGATTAGAGGACAGAAGAATCTCCCTTGGGGTCAAGGAGTGACTCCCCTGCTTGGCAGGCACCAAAGAAGCATCTGTCTGGTTTGCATTTCTGAAGCTCCCGTCGGACGCCGAAGTCATCGCATCACTAGAGGTGGATTCTCAGACTTCTCCGAGGCTACCCTGAGTCCCCAGCAAAGCTGAGGCCCGTAGCTATCGTGGGTGACGTGAGACCGTGACCCCTGGACACCGAGCACATTTGCAAGTGCATCCTCTTCTGGGTCTCCCACGAAGTCGTGCTTTGGGCTCCGAGTAGCCCTAGCCTCCAGCACCAACTGCTCCGAAGATCACTGGCCTCCACTCCATGAGTGTCCTGTGAGCCAGATCCACGTGCGACATCTCGAGGCTCCTTCGCGGTCGCTAGCCCGTTGGCTAGTAGCCCTTAACGAAGGCCAATCTTTTTCTTACTTGGCATCCTGGTTGCTCCAGGCCTGCCCTCACTTACCTTCACTGGGTGAGTTCCCCAGACCTTGCTGGTCTGCACTATCGACGATCTACATCTTCATCAAGACTTGCCGTTGCCAAGGCTTGTTGGGTCCAATCCGGTCGCCGACACCTCAGCACTCGACAGACATTGTGTACCAGCCCGAATCCTGCTCCTGGTTGCCGACAACGCCTCCTGGACCTCGTGGCTGAAGAGTCAAGACAACTGTCAACGCACCTGAAGCACTCGACATCGGTGGGCATCTGTCCATCGCCCTTCTGGTCACTGGCTAGTGACCCAGACTCTGTCCCCTCTGCTTTCAGGTTCTTCAGATCTCCGATCCACTCTTGGATCCACCCGGACACTTTTCACTTGGTCGCCAGCAGCACTTTGCAGCAGATCGCCATTCAAATCGACGACGAAACCCGACCCCGAAAGACACCTATGCACCCGGCTTCCCTGGGTGAGGTAACACGAGTACTCCGGTGCTCCCGTGGGTAGAGACTCTTCAAAGTACTACATCTCAAAGGGTTTGCTCCAAGTCCTCCTTTAAGTGTCCCTTTTTTTTAATTTCCCGATCACGACTTTCTCCATAGAAGTCAACGGCGTATCGCGGTTGTGTATTTACACTGCACGCGTCCCCCGTGGGTCCCCTGTGTCACTACCTTGGGTGGTTCCTTGTGGTCCAAGCACTTCTAGAGGCTCTAGGCCTAGTGTCTAGTTCAGTCGTGGTTCTTATACCACTTTATTGGTATATGGTTTGGTACGCCCCTAGGGCCCAAACGTGTATTTGTGCTATTACTGTGTTTAAATAACTTCTAACTTATGTACTTCGAACTCTAGCCTCATAAAGAGACTAGAGGGGTGTGTTTAGTAATAAATACATATATTTTGAATATATACCTGGTGTGGTCCTCTTTCATTTGGTCACTCAAGAGATTATAGACTGGTAAAACAAGCTGCTTTACATTCCTTCAAGACTTAGCCTGAAGGCTGCTCTCCATAGCTACCACTAGGATAGCTTTCAATAAAGGTTGTCTTTAACCTATCTCCAATAAGGGGTTGTTTGGACTGGTGCAAGGTGCCCACTATAATTAGTGGACAGCATATACCAGGCCAACTTCTCACAATGCCCACGATGAATGGATTAAAACAAGGCTGTCTCCTTGCCTCCAGGTTATTCTCTCTTTACCTAAGCGACCTCCCGGAGTATTTTATTCAAATAAATCATTTTGCACCGAAACTAGCACTGAGTGATATCCATATTTTAATGTACGCTGACAACATTGCGATACTAGACCTCACACCGATAGGCCTTTAAAGAAACTTACATGTCCTAACTTCTATGCAAAAGAAAACGTTCTAGTTCTAAAAACTTCAAAAAACTAAAGTTTTACCCTGTAGAGGAAAAAAGCGACCGTTGACACCAGAGAGGTGCCCTCTCCGAGGAAGGGTGGGTGGTGGGACAGTGGCGGACTGGTAACGTTTCCCTTTATTGCAACTGAGGAAGGCAGATCCGTACTACAAGTACTGGGACAGATGTTCTAGCTTTGAGGAGTAACTCTGTGCAAGATCGTCTGTAGATTCTAATGTTACCTGTTTTTAAAGCGCTTTTGATCGAGGCACTATCATGCTTTTTGAGGTCCGGACACTGGCCCAGGGGCAGTAAAGACTTCTGTTTTTCATTATTTATCTTAGTTTTATGTGTAGTATATATTTATTGTGTATGAAGTGCTTTTCTTTTTTAAAGTGCTACCTGAACTTCAATGTTATCACCTGTATGACTGTGTAGACTGCATTCCGAGCACCTACTCTATCTCACCCTGAGAGAGACAAGTGATGGACAGGAGGACCTTGTTACCCACTCTGGGATGCACCGGCAGGAAAGAAAGACGCCCCAAAGCAGTGGGGTTACCAGATCCCTCCCTCTCTGCAGGAATCCCTCCCTCTCTCCTCCTAGCAATGTGGAGAGTCTGTGGTCGGACCTGCCAATCCTTGGGTGCTCTGTGTATGCAGGGTGCTAGGTGGAGTTCTAGAGTTGTAGAGCTGTAGGGGTGCAAAGCTGTACAGTAGTAGAACTGTAGAGTTGCAGAGTTGTAGGCTTATAGAGTTGTAGAGCTGTAGACTTGTGGAGTTGTAGAGATCAAGTGCTGTAGAGCTGGAGATTTGTGGAGCTGTACAGGTGCAGAGCTCTAAAGCTGTTGAGTTGTAAACTTGTAGAATTATAGAGCTACAGAGACATACAGCTGTGGCGTTGGAGACTTGGGGAGTTGTACAGTTGTAGAGTTGCAGACTTGTGGAGCTGTAGAGTTGTAGATGGAGTTTCCTGTAGTGAAGAGGGGGTCAAGGGTGTGTCCTGCTGAGTGCGTGGGCTCGGTCACGATCTGGCGGAGTCCAATGTTGTGGAGGTTGTCCAGGAGGGATGCGGTGATTGAATTTTTAGGGATAGAGTTGGATTCGGATAGAGTTGGATTCAGCTCAAGGTTGCTCACGTCTGCCCAAAGAAAAGATCACTAGTTTCAGGTCAGCCTTACAACAATTCTTGGCAAAAGAGAAGGTTACACTACATCAGCTGCAGCAGACTGTGGGTCAGTTAAACTTTGCATTGAGTGTCATTCCAATGGCACGACCATTCTCACGCTCCATAGCACAGGCCATGTCAGGACTCAAGGAAAAACACCATCACACCAGGTTATCCAGCGAGGTCAGGCAGGACATGCGGATTTGGATGGCATTCCTGTGTGACCTCAATGGTAAGGTACTGTGGCCCGGCCCGCCCACATCCTGTACGGAGATAGGCTTAATGACTGACTCTGCAGGTAGTGAAGGGTTTGGTGCCATACTAGGTACCGAATGGGTAGCACAACGCTGGCCGGCATGATGGGTAGAAACCGGGTTAACAGGTAACATTGGTTTTTTGGAGCTGTTTCCCATCCTGGTGGCATTGTCGGTGTGGCCGGAGCAACTGAGGAACCAATCAGTTGTTTTCTGGTCAGACAACATGTCGGTGGTAGAGTGCATCAATCATCAAACAGGAAAGTTTAAGATGATCCTGCGTCTGTTGAAAGAAATCATACTGCTGTGCATGAAACTAAATATGCAGTTTAGGGCCAAACATGTCCCAGGGGTGTTAAATCACGCTGCTGGCGCACTCTCTTGCTTTAAGATGCAGGTATTCAGGTCGCATCACCCAGAAGTGGCGGAGAACCCAACGCCTTTTCCAGAACAGCTTTGGCAACTTGGTGCCCCCAATTACCGGACCTCGTGGCAGCTAGCCTAGCACCCAGAACCAGGAGGGCATACGAAGGGGCGTTTTGGGCTTACTGTAACTTCTTGGGGGACGAATGGGAGGGGAATTGGCAGGACACAGGGGCTGTGTTCTCTTACCTGAGGGCGATGAAAGATGAGGGGCGCTCAGTGGCAGCGGCAAGGCGACACGTAGCAGCAATCTCCTTCTTTGCGCAAGCGAAGGGCAGAAAGGACCCCACTAATACATTTACAGTGCAGAAATCCTTAAAGGGGTGGCAGCGTCTGCAAGGTTCACAGCCGGACTCAAGGTGACCAACAGGGATTAACACTTTGGCCGCAATACTGGAGGTGCTTAGTCAGGTTTGCAACACGGAGGCAGAAGCTTTACTGTTTAGGGCCGCCTTTTCACTGGCATTTTACGGCGCTTTTAGGATTGGGGAACTGGTGGCAAAGAATAAGCAAGACTGGCAAGGGGACTGCTGTTTAGCCATGTGAAAGTCCAAGGAGACTCATTATTCATATCAATCCACAGATCTAAGACCCATCAGGAGGCCCGAAGGGAGGGGGTGGTGCTGCGACGGGCACAGGGGAGCCCTTGCTGCCCCATCACCAAGTTAGAGGCATTTTTGGAGCACAGGCCTAAAGGCGTGGGGGGGCCACTGTTAATTCACGCGGATGGTACCCCACTTACGAGATTTCAATTCAGAAGGGTCATGGGCTTGGCCATGCAAAAAACAGGTTTAGACCCCAGCAGTTTTGGAACACACTGTTTCAGGATAGGGGCCGCCACCAAAGCGGCAGCAAGGGGTTTTTCTAGGAGCGAGGTGCAGAGGATCGGCAGGTGGTCCTCAAATTGTTACAAGCGCTATGTGCGGCTGCATATGCTCTAGAATTGCACGACGGTTTCACTGACAGTACTTTGTTTCTGTTTCAAATTGCAGTTTCTCCACCCTGTCACGCGGGAGGGAAACTCGCGGCGGCTCATCATCGGTCAGGATCTACGCGGGACCAGGTTCACGCCTGGGAACATGGCGAACACAACGTATGGACATTCCTATGTGAAAAGGTTGCAATTTTTTTTTCTTTCAGGCAACTACGAGTTGAGAGCAAGGCAGGCTGGTTTTAGGGTCTCTTTTCATGGGCGGGGGGCCTCCGCTTCGACCATTTCAGGGATTTGGTGGTAGACCTGCTGGACCGGGAAGGGACTCCCCCTAGAGTCTTTATTCTGCACTTGGGGGGGAACGACCTAGTACACCTGGGTAGAAGGGGTTTGGTGGAAACATTGATCACTGAAGTGGGTTGGTTGGCAAAATGATGCCCTGGGTCTATCCTGGTATGGTCACATATGATCCCAAGATTTCAGTGGAGGGGGGGGAGTCTGTGCGGGCCTTGAACCACTCGGTGAAAAGAATCAATAACAAAATGGATAGACTGTTCAGATCTCAAAAATTACAGACGATAGCACACGGGTGCATCAGGGGGGAGCCGTTCTTCCTGCAAGACGGCGTCCACTTGTCCAAGTTGGGTAATGAGCTCTTCATGGAGAACCTTCTTGCCTGGTTAGTAGGGTCACGGAACAGGGCATGACCTTCGGTGGGGCACAGGGGGGAGGCCTGATAGTCGTGCAACGATGCAGGCCTGTGGCGGTAAGGTCATGATTGGTGAGCTTAAATTTAAGGTCCTTAGCGGGCGGGGCCATTGTAAAATGGGGACGCTCGAGGGGGAGGGACAGGTGGTCTCTCATAGAACTCCAGGGGCAGTTACAGCCGGTAGGCTGGAAGGGTGCGGGGGAGGGGAGTTATGCTTTCCGGTAGGCTGGTTGGCCACCCCGCACGCGCCCAAGGGCACAAGTAAGCTGCACATAACTGCATGGGCCCCTTATGGAGATAATCTTCTGGGCGTAGGGGGTGCTCGGGGTGGGAGGTATCCTACCAGTGAACGGGGTCCCCTTGCGCATGGGCACTCCGGTAGGAGTGCGGGCATAGCTTGATCAGGATCCGGGGGCCAGTCATTGACCTTGCCGTTGGCTCAAACAGGGATATGCAGAAAGATAATGTTATTTGTTGTTGAATGTTTAGCTTAGGATAGACATGTCTATGTATTAGAAACATGTTAAGGTTAGCCAACAAGACATACTGTACGTATCAATGTAACGGACTGGACTTTCTGCGTATTGTGTATATAATGTAAATATATTAATGTTTGCGTAACGATTTATAATAAATACGGCCGGGGTTTACGACCCCTAATCCAAGTCTTCGTGTTAATGGAGTTGTTTGCCTTGGGGGAAGATGGGCGGAGAGCAACCTGGGCACCGGGAAAGGGGGCCATCACCCAAGGGTGGGAGTCAAGGGAAGAGGGGGACTCGGCCGTACCTGGCCATATACTAAGGCAGGGGACGGCATCGGACATGCCAAATCTATGGCGGTCGTGCCGGTCCCCCGCAGAGTCAACAGGGAGGCGGAGTGCGCCGTGCACATGAGTGACGCGGCGCCTCGCCTCCCTTCCTGATTGGCAGTTCGGGCGCGCGAGCCGGAAGCGATCGGAGTCGCTTCCGGTCGCGCGTCGGAACAACGTTGGGAAGCCGGTTAGAACCGGCTCCCAGCGTGAAAATGCAAATAAAAGGCTGGGGGAGCGGCGAGGACGTCCTCTTTGCTCACCGCCCCTCACAGCTGACTGCATTTTGGACGCGGACCTCGCGAGAAGGTCCCATCAATTTCACCCACCCACCATCCCCTACAGCAGAAGTTTTTGAGCAATGTTTTGTTGTTTTTTCTCCTATGACAGATAATATGTTTTGTTTACAGGTTCTTCATGTATTCATCATAGGATTTTTTAATTGTCGTATTTATAGATACTATTCCTTGGTCAGCGGTAAGGTCATGATTGGTGATCTCTCATAGAACTCCAGGGGCAGTTACAGCCGGTAGGCTGGAAGGGTGCAGGGGGAGGGGAGTTACGCTTTCCGGTAGGCTGGTTGGCCACCCCGCACGCGCACAAGGGCGCAAGTAAGCTGCGCATAACTGCATGGGCCCCTTATGGAGATAATCTTCTGGGCGTAGGGGGTGCTCGGGGGGAGGTATCCTCCCGGTGAACGGGGCCCCCTTGCGCATGGGCACTCCGGTAGGAGTGCGGGCATAGCTTGATCAGGATCCGGGGGCCAGTCATTGACCTTGCCGTAGGCTCAAACAGGGATACGCAGAAAGATAATGTTATTTGTTGTTGAATGTTTAGCTTAGGATAGGAATGTCTATGTATTAGAAACATGTTAAGGTTAGCCAACAAGACATACTGTACCTATCAATGTAACGGACTGGACTTCCTGCGTATTGTGTATATAATGTAAATATATTCATGTTTGCGTATCGATTTATAATAAATACGGCCGGGGTTTACGACCCTTAATCCAAGTCTTCGTGTTAATGGAGTTGCGTATTGTGTATATAATGTAAATAAACTCCATCACCTTCAGCCACACCACCGAACTCCCATGGACCAACCATCGTTGCGTCCACTTCACCTTCAGAACACCCACCATCCACAGACACCAGCACCTGCTCCCAAGAAGAAACTGGACCAAAATCACCGACGACCAGCTCACCTCCTCACTCAACAACTCCACCCCAACCATCGCGGAAAACGACGACCCCAACACCGCAGCCCGAACCCTGCATAGATGGACCTCGGACAGCACCAACACCATAGCCCCCCTCAAGAAAAACAACAATACCCGCGCCAAGAAAGCCAGATGGTTTACCACCGAACTTCGAGAGTCCAGACGCACTTGCCGCCGCCTCGAAAAGGCCTGGAGGAACACCAAATCCACAGAAGCCCACAACAACTTCAGAGCCGCCACCAACGCCCACCACCAACTCATCAGAAAAACGAGGAAAAAAGTGATCGAAGACAGAATCTCCACCCACGCGCACAACAGCAAGGAACTCTTAAACATCATCAAGGAGTTCGCTCAACCCACCAGCGAGTCTACTGACATTCCTCCATCACAAGACCTCTGCGACAAACTCAGCACCTTTTTCCACCACAAAATCAAGAGCATCTATGACAACTTCGACGAAGACAACCAACACACTGAACCCTCACCAACCACCCCCGACACCCGGAAACCAGCGATTGATAACTGGACAGCCCTCACCACTGAAGACACACTGAAGACAATGAAGTCCATCCACTCAGGGGCCCCCACGAACCCCTGCCCCCACCACATCTTCAACAGAGCCGCTGACACCATCGCACCCATGCTCCGCCACACCATCAACCACTCCCTGGCGACCGCCTCGTTCCCCAACGACTGGAAACACGCCGAGGTCAACCCCCTCCTGAAGAAACCCTCGGCAGACCCCACCGGCCTCAAAAACTACAGACCCATCTCCCTGCTCCCGTTGCCAGCGAAAGTCATCGAGAAAGCCATCAACAGCCAACTCGCCACATTCATCGAAGAGCACAACATTCTCAACTCCTCCCAATCCGGCATCAGAAAAAACCACAGTACGGAAACCGCCCTCCTCGCCGCAACAGACGACATCCGCACCCTACTGGACAAAGGAGAAACAGTAGCCCTCATCCTCCTCGACCTCTCAGCGGCGTTCAACACAGTCTCTCACCGCACCCTAATACGCAGACTCCACGACGCAGGAATCCAGGACAAGGCCCTCGACTGGATCCGCTCCTTCCTCTCTGGCAGAAAGCAGCGGGTCAGACTCCCCCCTTTCCTCTCAGACCCTACACCTACCACCGGCGGAGTCCCCCAGGGCTCCTCCCTCAGCCCGACACTCTTCAACGTCTACATGGCTCTGCTCGCCCCCATCGTCAGAACCTACGGGCTCAACATTGTATCGTACGCAGACGACACCCAACTCATCCTCTCCCTATCCAACGAACCCAACACAGCCAGACACAACTTTCGAGAAGGCATGGAAGCCGTCGCCAAATGGATGAAAAACAGCTGCCTACAACTAAACACCAACAAAACAGAAGTACTCATCATGGGCCCAAACCCCAACGCCTGGAGCGACACCTGGTGGCCCCCCGCCCTCGGAAACCCGCCAATCCCCACAGACCACGCACGCAACCTGGGAATCATCCTGGACTCCGAGCTCAAAATGGACCACCAGATCAACTCTGTCTCGTCTTCCTGCTTCCACACCCTCCGCCTCCTTCGTAAGACCTTCAAATGGATCCCCCTCGAACACCGAAAGACCGTCACTCACGCCCTGGTCACCAGCAGACTCGACTACGGCAACGCACTCTACTCCGGAATAAACAAAAACCTCATCCGCAAGCTACAGAACATCCAGAACGCCGCCGCAAGACTGGTCCTCAACCTGCCAAAACACTGCCACATCTCCCAGCACCTGCGCACACTCCACTGGCTCCCCGTCGAGGAAAGAATCACCTTCAAGATGCTCACCTACGCACACAAGGCCCTCCACGGCACCGGACCAGCATACCTGAACAGCCGACTCAAATTCCACGCACCCCAAAGGACCCTACGATCAGCCCAGCTCTCCTACGCCGTGGTCCCCCGCACCAGAAAGACCAGATCGGGAAGCCGCTCCTTCTCCTTCCTCGCGGCCAAAGCATGGAACGCCCTTCCGCTCCACCTCAGACAGACAACTTCGCTCCCCATCTTCGCAAGAAACCTCAAAACCTGGCTCTTCGACAGACCCCCTCCTTGATGGAATGGAACCTGCACCCCCCCCGACCCCTAGCGCCTTGAGACCCTTACGGGTGAGTAGTCGCGCTTTAACAAACCCCTGATTGATTGATTGATAGATTTGTAGAGATCCAGAGCTGTAAAGTTGTAGAGCTGTAGAGTTGTAGAGCTACAGAGATGTAGAGTTGTAAGGGTGTAGAGTAGTGGAACTGTAGACCTATAGAGTTGGAGACTTATAGAGTTGTACAGTTGTAGAGCTGTAGACTCGTGGAGCTGTAGAATTGTAGAGTCAGACCTTTCTCTGCAGACCCTTCTCTACAGACCCTTCCCTGCAGGCTCCCTTTACTCATTTATGAGTTTTTGTCATAGGGCAGCAGCGCAGTCCTTCCTGCTGCTCTGCCCTACGGCAAAAGAAAAGGGCAGGAAGGCGCCGTATCTATCACATATGGTGCATTCCTGCCCTTTTCCCATGCGCTGGCGCACAATGGGCTGCCGTGCGCCAACGCAGGCACCTTTGCACGATGGTGCATGAGGTGCCTATTTTGCGGGGCTGATTATTTTTGTGCAGGAAGGGGCACCTTCCCGCACAAAAACAATCACAAGAGGCTTTCTCACATAGAAAAAAGGAAAAATGAAGAGATAAAGAAATAAAGATATTTCTCCCCGTTGTGCCTCCATTACGCCTCCCCTGGGGAGGTGTACGTTTTTGGCGCTTCCTCAGATTTGCGATTTCTCGTAAATCTGGGGCAGCGTCAAAAAGCCACGGATGTTGCTGGGAACGCCCACAGCAACACCCATAACTGCGTTAAAGGGAGCCATATCTACGAGGCAGCATTAAGCCAAAAAAAGTGGCTTAGTGCTGCCTGGTAAATATGGAGCCGGCTCCTGCGCCACTGGAGCATCACAAAAAGTGACACACCAGCGGCTCAAGGGGCTTGTAAATAAGCCCCCTAGTGTCCACAGCAGTGGCAGCAGCCCGCCCGAAGTCAGGGAACAGACAGATTTGCATTTCCTGTTTTTATCTTTACCAGCTGATTTTTTCGTTAAAGGTGGTAGGATGTCATTTTTTATGAGACACAACAGTATTTAAATACCTGTAAATTAACTGTACAGATATTTCAAAATATATCAGCAATTAGGAAAGCAGAAAGGAAGCCTTTTTTCTAATTCTGAAGTGCGATGGAAACAAAGATTTTAGTAGGATCAAATGGTAAACAGTCTAAATATCGAATTTTAAATATTGAGTTGCCAAAATATCGACTTACAAAAATATAGTGGTGCAGAATATCGAAATGCAGGTAAGAAATATCGTTTTTTATAATATCGAAGTTAGTAATATCGACAGTCATAATATAGCTGTAAAAAATATCGATTTTTTTTTAGTGTTTTAAGTGTTAGTCCTTTGCCTGCCTCTTTATGGGGTGGTTCGAGGCGACGCATCTCTGGGGCCCAGGCGGCTCTAGTTGGCATGAGTACATCTGCTATTATGGGAGATATATTGATGATTGCTTTTTAATTTGGACAGGTGGGGAAACTGAACTGCTTAAATTATTTGCTCATATGAACACTAATCTGTTTAATATGACCTTTACAATAGCTTACAGTAAAAAAAGTATTGTGTTTCTTGATGTGGAACTATACATTGAGCAAGGTAAAATCTGTAGCAAAATGCATAGAAAGGCCACTTCGTGTAATGCAGTATTGCATGCAAATAGTGCTCACCCCAGGTCCCAAGTTAACTCAATTCCCTTTGGAGAACTGTATAGGGCTCACCGTAACTGTAGTGAGGACACTGAGTATACACTGTGTGCAAACGACATTGAACATAGATTTCTTGCCAGGGGATACAACAGAGACATCACAGCGCACACAAGGCCCTCCACGACCTGGGCCCAAAGTACCTCAACGACCGCATGTCCTTCTACACGCCCACACGCCAGCTACGATCAACCAGCCACGCCCTCGCCACCGTACCACGCATCCGCAGAACCACCGCCGGAGGAAGATCCTTCTCCTACCTGGCGGCCAAGACCTGGAACTCCCTCCCCACTCACCTTCGGCGAACCCAGGACCATCTCGCCTTCAGGAAGCAGCTCAAGACCTGGCTGTTCGAGCAGTAACTTACCCCCTCCCCCAGCGCCTTGAGACCCTCCCGGGTGAGTAGCGCGCTCTATAAATGCCGTGATTGATTGATTGATCATCAGTAAAGCCAAAACAAGAGCGTCCAAGTTAGCTAGAAATCGAACACTTCAGCCAAAGAAGAAACTAATGGATGGGTCTACTACCCCTGTAAGATTAATTACTAGTTTTCATCCACAGTCCTCTAAGGTCTATCAAATCCTAAAAAGATACTGGTTTCTACTGGAATCTGACCCTTGTCTCAAACCTTATGTTATGCGCCATCCCATCATTACATATCGTAAAGGTAAGACGATTAGGAATATCATAAGCCCTAGCTATCCGAGGACTCGGATGCAGGGAACTACTTGGCTACACAAATACAATAAAGGGTCTTTCAGATGTGGAAACTGTAGCATGTGCAGAATGACCATTCATGGCATACAGGAATTTAGCTATAATGGCTCCAGAACTCATTACATTTCCACACATATCGACTGCAATACGACATATGTGATTTATGCCATAATCTGTAAATGTAACAAGATCTACATAGGTAGTACAATCAGAAAACTTAAAGAACGGATATCAGAACACTTCAGGGCTCTGAAGAATAGGGACAACAGATATCCAATTGCCTTACACGCATTAGACTGCACAGCACAGGGTTCACATCTTACTTTTTCGTTTCATGGGATTGAAACTGTCCAGCTGGATGTTAGAGGGGGCAATCGGGAGCTTAAACTGCGACAGAAAGAGGCTCGTTGGATTCTGCAGTTACGGGCGGTGGACCTAGGTTTAAACATTGATAATGAGCTACAGTATTTTCTTGGAAACTGAGTTCAGTCTTAAGCCTTTTGTATGACACTATTCTTAATAAGCCTTGGCTTTGATCAAGTTTGCTTAATATTCTATGATGAGTTGTCTCTTGTCTGTATATCATGTGCTATTATGGCCCGCAACGCTCATAGTACTAGTGTACAATTTCTCTGTGATTAACCTGCGCCATAAGACTACTCTTTGCATTTGGGAACTGACATGATGTATTTCTCCCTATAATACACCTACTATGTTTTCCTTTTAATATGCGGGGTGACTAATGGATTTATAAGTGAGTTTAAAAACAACAATTGTGTTTTAACTATTATGACATGCTGAATCTAAGTATAAGTTAATATGTCTCTGAAGAATGTGATTTGCAAATGACATCACGGTCTAATGACCTTTAATTTTATTGAATTCAAGATGGGTAACAAATGTTGTGTGATGTAGGGTTTGTGTTATTCACAACAATTACTACTTAATATGGTGTCTCTTCACTAAGGCACATGATGATTATGTCACTTTCGGTGTATATTCACACAACTTATACCCTTTTTAATTTCTTCTTTTATGATTGTCCTTCGTCTCTCTCTTTCATTTTAACTTTTGCTGTGTTCAAACTTATTCTTTGGTCGTGACTTGCTACTATGAATACCTCAGGTTTATAAGCATAGTGTTCGTTCAGTCAGTTTTATCTGAATATGTGCTCTTTTAAGATGGCGACCGTTTTCCTGAGTTCAGTTGGTCTTCTACTGTTTGCAGTCCATCTTCTGTTTCTATACAACGCGTTAACTTCGGTCCGCGGTGATGTCGACGTTGCTAGACGCCACGCGTGAGAGCAGGTTGCTGTTCGGTCGGTTGTGTGCCCGACTCAGGTAAACTTTACGTAGCGCTCTGATGAGGGATATGTACTTACTAGTTCTTGGACATGCCCGTACGCACTCTGGGTTAACAAATTGTAACGTGAGCCTTGTGACTGTGATTACTTATTACTTTCGTATAGTGGTGTGTATGCCCGTACGCACTCTGGCTCATTGAACTATTACGTGAGTTTGGCATAAGGGATTAGTCTAGATTTTGTACAGAGCAGGCTTAGATGCCTTTTGATTACAAGTATTTTTCATGCATTCGTACTGAGGCACGTACACGTTCGCCTACTCTGCAAATATGGTGCGGATACTTTTTGCCCTCTCTAACACTGGATATAGGTCTCTGTACCTGGTTACTGGACATATATAGATTATGTCTTATGTGAGATTTTGTCTGAATTGTTTTTATCATATAGTTATGATTTATATATTCTCATTATATATTTATACTAGGATAACATACTCGGATCTGGACGCAGATCGTTCACTGATTACTTTTGCTACTTCTGACCACTTTGTCGACGTTTATGTGAGTATGATTGGGTGTCTCTTCTGAAAAATAGCTTATGACTCATTCTGATACTGGTGGGATGATAACTGAGGGGAATATTAGGTTTATGTATTATGTTTCCTTTTTTTATTTCAGAACCTGTTCTTTCGGTTTTCACATGTTGCCAGCTACACTTTGAAATCTTATTGGTACTCCTTATCTAGTTGTACTTTACATTTTGGTGAGTTGTTGTGCTCAGCAATTGTTATTATATGTTTTACTAGAGGCTTTTGCGTGTTCCTCTTAGGCTCTTTTCCTTGTTTACATACTACTGTATGTTTATTATTTAATTTCACGTAGCAAATTCGGTGGTTTTGGGTCCCTCTTTATCTTTACTACTTTGGTCGAAGATGCACTTAGTTGACAACAGAGTCTATTTATTCTGTGACATGATAATGGTTTTTATACTCTTATGCTTTGGTGTCATGCACATGAGGTGTTCTATATTTGGTCTCTCCCCCTGTGTTGTGTTTGTTTTTCCTGAATTAGTCTCTTATGGTGATTGGTCTCTTGTTTTGGTGTCTTCTGCGCACTGCACTATTTCTATTTGTTGTTGTGCTCTCTGGAATTGTGTTTGTGGTGAATTGTAACATGGGTGTTGTTTGTATTCAATGCTCTAGCCCTGAAGAAGTCAGCGGTTACTCCGTGTGACGAAACACGTGTTGGCTTGGCTAGTACCTGGCTCTTACCTATGTTGAAGCAACACACAAACGAAATAAAGAAGAACACTTACAGAATAAGAAGAGAATTTTCTGATTATTGACTTTATGGACATTATGAATCACTGTGAATTTGATTTGCTCAGGATATAATTTTGGTTTGTTAGTATATGTGTTAAAAGTATATATTATGGGGCCGATTCCGATCTCGGCCGGTAGGGCTCCGAATCGGATTCGGCTTTACCGGATCCGATTCGGAGCCCTGTTTCCCGACCGAACCGTACGCGGGTCCGGCCGAGCGAGTACGATGCGAAATCGCCGACCGACTCGTCCGGGCATCCCGACCGCTCCGACCGACTCGCTCCCGGCTCGAACCGCTCCGACCGACTCGCTCGGACTCGACTCGCACCGCGCAATGGAGACGTTTCCCGGCCGGGTAAGTACGATGCGCGCCGCGAGCAGTCCGACCGAGCCGCGCCGTCCGGCTCGTAAGAGCTGTCGGAGCCGTACTTTGGGGGTCCGTGTCGGACCCCCCTGTACGCGTAGCCGCGCGAGTCGCACACAGGGGGGACCCATGGGTCCCCCCTACCTGTGCGTGTACGGCACGAATCGCTTCGCCGCGTACCCGCTGTAGGGGGCGCACTTGTCCGACTCGCACCCATTGAGTCAATGGGAGCCCGCGTACGCGTTGTACGACCGGCTCCCATTGACTTCAATGGGAGTCCGACCGACTCGAGTCCGTTAACATACAGACGCATCGTACTCGTTCGGTCGGACTGCACGGGTCCGATTCGGTCGGAAATCTCTCCGGGTCCGGCTCGGTCGGAGAAATTTCCGGCCCGAATCGGAATCGACCCCTATGTTTGTAATGTATGTTGGAATTTTTTTAAAGTAATGATTTGTATGTTAAATTATTTTTGCGTATTTTAGTTCCGTAGCGGGTTGTGGGTTTATAGGGGAATAGGGTGGAAAGTAATTTAATTATAATATATTAATTAAGAATTTTTGGGAATTAATTACTTATATGTTAATTGATTTTTGTGTAATTTTATTCCGTAGCGGGTTGTGGGTTTATAGGGGAATAGGGTGGGAAGTAATGTAATTTAAATTAATTAATTAATTAATTAATAATTTTGTATTTAATAATTTATATTGTTAATTGTGGTAATCAATTAATTATTAATTTTAATTATAAAGTGATTAATAATAATTAATAAAGTATTGGTAATTATGTCCAATGTGTGATTTTTTTTATTAATTAGTTATTAATTTGATATTAATTATTAATTATTAATTTGTTAATATGTTAATTGTGTATTTTTTTGGGAGTGGGTTGTGGGTTTATAGGGGAATAGGGTGGGAAGTAATTTAATTGAAATTAAGTAATTATTACATTTTATTTATTGGTATTGATAATTAATTTATTGTTAATTATTAATTGGTAATTACTTTTTATTAATTGATTAATTGATAATTATATTAATTATATTAATTATTATTGGAGTGCGTTGTGGGTTTATAGGGAATATGGTGGGAAGTAATTTAATTGTAATGAAGTAATTATTAGTTTTTATTTATTGGTATTGATAATTAATTTATTGTTAATTAATTATTATTTGGTAATTTTTTATATTAATTATTATTTATTGGTATTGACAATTAATTTATTGCTAATTAATTATTAATTGGAAATTAATTTATATTAATTGATTAATTGATAATGATATTAATTATGAGGAATTTTATATGGAGTGGGTTGTGTGTTTATTGGGGAATAGGGTGGGAAGTAATTTAATGTTATTAAAGTAATTATTACTTTTTATTTATTGGTATTTTCAATTAATTTATTGTTAATTTATTAATAATTCATTATTTAATTACAAAAATTATTTAATTTATAAGTATGTTATTTTTAACCCCTACGCTATCCAACGCTTTCCCTACTGTTGCATTCTTTGGAGTGGGAATAGTAATTTTTACCCCTATGCTATCCAACACTTTCCCTACTGTTGCCCTCTCTGGAGTTGGAATAGCAATTATAACCCCTACGCTATCCAACACTTTCCCTACTGTTATACTCACTGGAGTGGGAATAGTAATTTTTACCCCTCCACTATCCAACACTTTCCCTACTGTTGCATTCTTTGGAGTGGGAATAGTAATTTTTACCCCTACGCTATCCAACACTTTCCCTACTGTTGCCCTCTCTGGAGTTGGAATAGTAATTTTTACCCCTACGCTATCCAACACTTTCCCTACTGTTGCACTCTCTGGAGTGGGAATAGTAATTTTTACCCTCCCGCTATCCAACACTTTCCCTACTGCTGCACTCTTTGGAGTGGGAACAGTAATTTTTACCCCTACGCTATCCAACACTTTCCCTACTGTTGCACTATTTGGAGTGGGAATAGTAATTATTACCCTCCCACTATCCAAAACTTTCCCTACTGTTCCACTTGCTGGAGTGGGAATAGTCATTTTTACCCTCCCGCTATCCAACACTTTCCCTACTGTTGCACTCACTGGAGTGGGAATAGTAATTTTTACCCACCCGCTATCCAACACTTTCCCTACTGTTGCACTCACTGGAGTGGGAATAGTAATTTTTACCCTCCCGCTATCCAACACTTTCCCTACTGTTGCACTCACTGGAGTGGGAATAGTAATTTTTACCCTCCCGCTATCCAAAACTTTCCCTACTGTTCCACTTGCTGGAGTGGAAATAGAAATTTTTACCCTCCAGCTATCCAAAACTTTCTCTACTGTTACACTTGGTGGAGTGGGAATAGTACATTATTCCCACCCGCTATCCATCACTTTCCCTGAGGTTGCACTCACTGGAGTGGGAATAGTAATTTTTACCCCCGCTATCCAACACTTTCCCTACTGTTGCACTCACTGGAGTGGGAATAGTAATGTTTACCCTCCCGCTATCCAACACTTTCCCTACTGTTGCACTCACTGGAGTGTGAATAGTAATTTTTACTCACTTGCTATCCAACACTTTCCCTACTGTTGCACTCGCTGGAGTGGGAATAGTAATTTTTACCCACCCGCTATCTAACACTTTCCCTACTGTTGCACTCGCTGGAGTGGGAATAGTAATTTTTACCCACCCGCTATCCAACATTTTCCCTACTGTTGCACTCACTGGAGTGGGAATAGTAATTTTTACCCTCCCGCTATCCAACACTTTCCCTACTGTTGCACTCACTGGAGTGTGAATAGTAATTTTTACTCACCCGCTATCCAACACTTTCCCTACTGTTGCACTCACTGGAGTGGGAATAGTAATTTTTACCCACCCGCTATCCAACACTTTTCCTACTGTTGCACTCGCTGGAGTGGGAATAGTAATTTTTACCTACCCGCTATCCAACATTTTC
Organism: Calotriton arnoldi; assembly: GCA_963921515.1. NCBI lineage: Eukaryota > Metazoa > Chordata > Amphibia > Caudata > Salamandridae > Calotriton > Calotriton arnoldi. The sequence goes on from CAWUFW010001592.1 coordinate 17,950, forward strand.
CCTATTGTTCCACTCGCTGGAGTGGGAATAGTAATTTTTATTCACCCGCTATCCAACACTTTCCCTACTGTACCACTCGCTGGAGTGGGAATAGTAATTTTATCCCCTACGCTGTGCAATGTTTTCAGTATTGTTATATTTCATGTAGTGTGAAATATATATTTTTTTTTTAATATTTATTTTAATGTTTTAACTTATTATATATAATTTATTTTTATATTTATATTATAGGTTTATTTATATATATATGTAATTATATTTTAAATTATGTTTGTAACATTATATAATTAAAAATATTAATTATTTTTTAATATTATTAAGTTAATATATATTAAAAAAATGCTTTTTTTTTTTACATTACATTTATTATTTATTAATTTTAACCTTTTTTAATCATTTTTAAGTATGTTTTACGTAATTATATTTATTATTTCATTAATTTTATATTACTTTTAAGACATTTAAAAAAGTCGATATTTTAGCAAACTATATTATTAACAACGATATTTAGGATTCGATATTTTTGTACTTACCTGTTTGTAGATAGGAAGTCGATATTCTATCACTCGATATTTTTACCTCGATATTGTGGCAGGTCGATATTCTTCTCTTCGATATTCTGTCAGTGATCCGGATCAAATCAAGACACTTTACTTGTGATGTACAAATTATGAATATTCACTGAAACCCGATTTCCACACATTATTCTTTGTGCTCTGTATGGTTTTTATCAGTTAAAATGCTGTCTGTGCACATTTAATGGCCATTGCATCCCAGAATGTGCTGTCTGTAAATGACAGCCGCTGTCACACAATGTTTCGGTGACATATGTGTGACAGTGTGCTACACAATACCCACGGACACATTCTACCCTCACCACTCTCCTGCTGAATACTTCTGCTGCGCTTGTTCTGTGTGTGGCGCTTGGATTTGTCACAATCCCCAGGACTTAAGTAACGTAAGATGGATGGCAACAGGGCTTGAAGTGGGCCGGGTCCATCTGGGTCTCAGACCTGGTAGTGATTAAAAACGGACATTGAACGGGTCCCTATACTCATGTCTTTAACTCTATTGGCAAACACACCACGGATCAATCTCTGAACAATGAACTTCAAAACGTTCATGGTAATCCATGTCAGGGTTTTAATTCCTGTTTTTCTTGCATTCTCTAAGAGTGTTATTGTGTTTCTGTGTTTTTTCCTATGCATATTTTTCTTGAATAGTGCATATGTTGAACTGAGTCACCTCTAGGGGTTTATAACGGGCCACGGTTGAGAACGAAGGCAGTGCGAGTTTCCCACAGTGCTTGTCAGTGGATCAAAAAAGGTGGTCAGAATACTTGGTCATCCAATCCTTGGCCTCTCTGCAGAGCTCACAGCTTGCACTTTTGTGTAACTTTACTACTTTTCGGTATTCACAAAGGTAAACTTAGACCAAACGTCTAACTTTACTACTTTTCCGCCGCCCCCCCCACCCCAACTTTTTCCATCCCACTCACAGACCTGGAGGGCAACATCTCCGCTCTGAAAACTGTCCCCCCTCACCCTGCAGTAACTCCCACTCACACGATGCTCGCTGGCAGAACTCGGGCGGACGGACACTGGGACCCTGGAACAGAAAAGGGAGCAGGTGAGCGAGCGGGACCTGAGCAGGTAACCAGCAACCGTGGGAGGCACGTGGTCGAAAGGTGGCGGTTGTTTGGCTTGATAATCTTTTGTTATGAATCTTACTAGCCCGCAGCACCCTCCTGAGACGTGATAAATTAGTTATTTTGACAGGTGATGCACTTACCGCATACCAGCAGGGTTCATCCTGTGGGGTAAAGATATAGCTCTGGCGACCCGACAATCCTCTGTTTCTTTAATCAGGGCTCTTTGTTAAACACAACGGAAGTGAGTGGAAGAGTGTCCTAAAGTGTGTGTGCTGACCTGTGTATGTGATGACAGGAGCAGGATAAAATGCTGAGTTCAAGTGTACAGAGGCCGTGGTGGTGACAGGCGCAAGATAGCATGCCGAGTCCATGTGCACAGAGGCCGTGTGTGTAGTGACAGGCACAGGATAGCATGCTGACTCCATGTGCACAGAGGCTGTGAGTGGTGACAGGCGCAAGATAGCATGCTGATTCCATGTGCACAGAGGCGTGTGTGTAGTGACAGGCACAGGATAGCATGCTGAGTCCATGTGCACAGAGGCTGTGTGTGCTGACAGGCGCAAGATAGCATGCTGAGTCCATGTGCACAGAGGCCATGTGTGGTGACAGGCGCAGGATAGCATGCTGAGTCCATGTGCACAGAGGCCGTGTGTGTAGTGACAGGCACAGGATAGCATGCTGAGTCCATGTGCACAGAGGCTGTGTGTGCTGACAGGCGCAAGATAGCATGCTGATTCCATGTGCACAGAGGCGTGTGTGTAGTGACAGGCACAGGATAGCATGCTGAGTCCATGTGCACAGAGGCTGTGTGTGCTGACAGGCGCAAGATAGCATGCTGAGTCCATGTGCACAGAGGCCATGTGTGGTGACAGGCGCAGGATAGCATGCTGAGTCCATGTGCACAGAGGCTGTGAGTGGTGACAGGCGCAAGATAGCATGCTGAGTCCATGGCGCAAGATAGCATGCTGAGTCTATGTGCACAGAGGCTGTGTGTGTAGTGACAGGCGCAGGATAGCATGCTGAGTCAATGTGCACAGAGTCTGTAGGGCATGCTGGTGAGTTCTCATTAACCTTACTACCTCATGCAAAGAGTGCACACATACCTAGAGTAACCTACCTCATACAAAAGAGTGCACCGCTACCTAGAGTGACATACCTCATACAAGAGTACACTCATACCTGGAGTAGCATACCTCATACAAGAGTACACTCATACAGAGAGTAACATACCTCAAACAAAAGAGTGCACTCATACAGAGAGTAACATACCTCAAACAAAAGAGTACACTCGTACCTAGAGTAACATACCTCATACAAAAGAGTACAGTCATACTGAGAGCAATATACCTAATACAACTAGTACACCCGTACCTAGAGTAACATACCTCATACAAAAGAGTACACTCGTACCAAGAGTAACATACCTCATACAAAACAGTACACCCGTACCTACTGTAACATACATCACACAAAGACTGTACCTGTACCAAATATACCTCATACAAAAAACTACACTCATAGCTAGAATAACATACCTCATACAAAACAGTACACCTGTACCCAGAGTAACATACCTCAGATAGAGTGCACCCATACCGAGAGTAACATACCTCATACAGAAAAGTGCATTTGTACCGAGAGTAACATACCTCATACAAAACAGTACAACCGTACCTAGAGTAACATACCTCATACAAAGAGAACTCTCGTACCTAGAGTAACCTATCTCATACAAAACAGCACATTCGTACCTAGAGTAACATACCTCATACAAAGAGAACTCTCGTACCTAGAGTAACCTATCTCATACAAAACAGTACAACCGTACCTAGAGTAACATACCTCATACAAGAGTACACTCAAACCTAGACTAACATACCTCATACAAAATAGTACACCCATACCTAGAGTAATGAACCTCATACAAAAGAGTACACTCGTACCTAGAGTAACATACCTCAAACAAAAGAGTACCGTCGTACTGAGAGCAACATACCTCATACAATGAGTACACCCGTACCTAGAGTAACATACCTCATACAAAAGACTACACTCGTACCTAGAGTAACATACCTCATGCAAAACAGTGCACCTGTATCTAAAGTAACATACTTCAAACAGTACACTGATACCTAGTATACCCATCCCCACAGTAACATACCTCATACAAAGAGTACACCCGTACCCAGAGTAACATACCTCATACAAGACTACACCCGTACCCAGAGTAACATACCTCATACAAAGAGTGCACCTGTACCCAGTGTAACATACCTGATACAAAGAGCACACCCGTACCCAGAGTAACATACCTCACACAAAGAGTGCACCTTTACCCAGAGTAACATACCTAATAGAAGAGAACACTCGTACCAAGAGTAGCATACCTCATACAAGAGTACACCCGTACCCAGAGTTACATACCTCATACAAAGAGTACACCTGTCCCAGAGTAACATACCTCACTAAAAGAGTACAATCGTACCCAGAGTAACATACCTCATACATAGAGTGCACCTGTATGCAGAGTAACATACCTCATAAAAAGAGGGCACCCGTACCCAGAGTAACATACCTCATACAAAGAGTGCACCCATACCGAGAGTAGCATACCTCATACAAGATTACACCTGTACCCAGAGTAACATACCTCATACAAAGAGTGCACCCGTACCCAGAGTAACATACCTCATACAAAGAGTACACCCGTCCCCAGAGTAACATATCTCATACATAGAGTGCACCCGTACCGAGAGTAACATACCTCATACAAAGAGTACACCTGTCCCCAGAGTAACATACCTCACACAAAGAGTACACTTGTACCCAGAGTAACATCTCATACAAAGAGTGCACCCGTACCCAGAGTAACATACCTCCTACAAAGAGCACACCCGTACCCAGAGTAACATACCTCATACAAAGAGTGCACCCGTACCCAGAGTAACATACCTCATACAAAGAGTATACCCATCCCCACAGTAACATACCTCATACAAAGAGCACCCCGTACCCAGAGTAACATACCTCATACAAAGAGTGCACCTGTACCCAGTGTAACACACCTGATACAAAGAGCACACCCGTACCCAGAGTAACATACCTCACACAAAGAGTGCACCCGTACCCAGAGTAACATACCTAATAGAAGAGTACACTTGTACCAAGAGTAGCATACCTCATACAAGAGTACACCCGTACCCAGAGTTACATACCTCATACAAAGAGTACACCTGTCCCCAGAGTAACATACCTCATACAAAGAGTACACCTGCCCCAGAGTAACATACGTCACTAAAAGAGTACAATCGTACCCAGAGTAACATACCTCATACATAGAGTGCACCTGTATGCAGAGTAACATACCTCATAAAAAGAGTGCCCCCATACCCAGAATAACATACCTAATACAAGAGTACACTCGTACCAAGAGTAGCATACCTCATACAAGAGTACACCCGTACCCAGAGTTACATACCTCATACAAAGAGTATACCTGTCCCCAGAGTAACATACCTCATACAAAGAGTACACCCGTCCCCAGAGTAACATACCTCACACAAAGACTACACTTGTACCCAGAGTAACATACCTCATACAAAGAGTGCACCCGTAACCAGAGTAACATACCTCCTACAAAAATCACACCCGTACCCAGAGTAACATACCTCATACAAAAAGTGCACCTGTACCCAGTGTAACATACCTGATACAAAGAGCACACCCGTACCCAGAGTAACATACCTCACAAAAAGAGTGCCCCCATACCCAGAGTAACATACCTAATACAAGAGTATACTCGTACCAAGAGTAGCATACCTCATACAAGAGTACACCCGTACCCAGAGTTACATACCTCATACAAAGAGTATACCTGTCCTCAGAGTAACATACCTCATACAAAGAGTACACCCGTCCCCAGAGTAACATACCACATACAAAGAGTGCACCCGTACGCAGAGTAACATACCTCATAAAAAGAGTGCACCCGTACCCAGAGTAACATACCTCATACAAAGAGTGCACCCGTACCCAGAGTAACATACCTCATACAAAGAGTACAACCGTCCCCAGAGTAACATATCTCATACAAAGAGTGCAGCCGTACCAAGAGTAACATACCTCATACAAAGAGTACACCCGTCCCCAGAGTAACATACCTCACACAAAGACTATACTTGTACCCAGAGTAACATACCTCATACAAAGAGTGCACCCGTACCCAGAGTAACATACCTCCTACAAAAATCACACCCGTACCCAGAGTAACATACCTCATACAAAAAGTGCACCTGTACCCAGTGTAACATACCTGATACAAAGAGCACACCCGTACCCAGAGTAACATACCTCACAAAAAGAGTGCCCCATACCCAGAATAACATACCTAATACAAGAGTACACTCGTACCAAGAGTAGCATACCTCATACAAGAGTACACCCGTACCCAGAGTTACATACCTCATACAAAGAGTATACCTGTCCCCAGAGTAACATACCTCATACAAAGAGTACACCCGTCCCCAGAGTAGCATACCTCACACAAAGACTACACTTGTACCCAGAGTAACATACCTCATACAAAGAGTGCACCCGTACCCAGAGTAACATACCTCCTACAAAAATCACACCTGTACCCAGAGTAACATGCCTCATACAAAAAGTGCACCTGTACCCAGTGTAACATACCTGATACAAAGAGCACATCTGTACCCAGAGTAACATACCTCACAAAAAGAGTGCCCCCATACCCAGAGTAACATACCTAATACAAGAGTACACTCGTACCAAGAGTAGCATACCTCATACAAGAGTACACCCGTACCCAGAGTTACATACCTCATACAAAGAGTATACCTGTCCCCAGAGTAACATACCTCATACAAAGAGTACACCCGTCCCCAGAGTAACATACCTCACTAATAGAGTACAATCGTACCCAGAGTAACATACCTCATACAAAGACTGCACCCGTACCCAGAGTAACATACCTGATACAACAGAGCGCACCCGTACCCAGAATAACATACCTGATACAAAGAGTGCACCCGTACCCAGAGTAACATACCTCATACCAAGAGCACATACGTACCCAGAGTAACATACCTCATACAAAGAGTATACCCGTACGCAGAGTAACATATTTCATACAAAGTGCACACCCGTACCCAGAGTAACATACCTCACACAAAGAGTGCACCCGTACCCAGTGTAACATACCTCATCCAAAGAGTACACCTGTACCCAGAGTAACATACCTCATACAAAGAGTGCACCTGTCCCCAGAGTGACATACCTCATACAAGAGTACACTCGTACCAAGAGTAACATACATCATACAAAGAGTGCACTGTACCCAGAGTAACATACATCATACAAAGAGTACACCAATTCCCAGAGTAACATACCTCATACAAAGAGCACACCCATACCCAGAGTAACATACCTCATACAAAGAGTACACATGTACCCAGAGTAACATACCTGATACAGAGTGCACACGTACCCAGAGTAACATACCTCATACAAAGAGTGCGCCTATACCCAGAGTAACATACCTCATATAATTCGTGCACTGTTCCCAGAGTAACATACCTCATGCAAAGAGTACACCCATACCCAGAGTAACATACCTCATACAAAGAGTGCACCCGTACCGAGAGTAACATACCTCATACAAAGAGTGCAACCGTACCCAGAGTAACATACCTGATACAAAGAGTGCACCGGTCCCCGGAGTAACATACCTCATACAAAGAGTGCACCCATCCCCAGAGTAACATACCTCATACAAGAGTACACTCGTACCAAAAGTAACATACCTCATACAAAGAGTGCACCCATACCCAGAGTGCAAAAACAACAGTTGATGGACAGAATGCAGAACAATGTCATACATTCACCCCAGTACAGAGATCTGGGCCTAAATCCATTGTTTAACGATGGATTAAACCCAGATCTGTTACTGGTGGTGAATGTTTGCCAATGTGCAGCATTCCGTCCATCATCTTGTGTGTTTTGCATTTCGCCCTAAGTGGGAAGGGTATGCCCAGACGTGGGTCCCGTGCTCACTATGCCACTGGAGTCAAGCTATCCTGGCTGATGAAGGCTGATAGCCTGAAACCGGTCCTAGGATGCTTGATTCCGGTCCAGGGAAGACATGGCTTGGCAGTTCAGTCTGGACTGTTCCCATGAGGCACAGGGTCAAGACTGATTTGCATATGGCTATGTCTGAACTGGGGTGGCATGGTGAAGCAAAATAACGATGGATTAAACCCAGATCTGTGACTGGGGGTGAATGTTTGCCAATGTGCAGCATTCCGTCCATCATCTTGTGTGTTTTGCATTTCGCCCTAAGTGGGAAGGGTATGCCCAGACGTGGGTCCCGTGCTCACTACGCCACTGGAGTCAAGCTATCCTGGCTGATGAAGGCTGATAGCCTGAAACCGGTCCTAGGATGCTTGATTCCGGTCCAGGGAAGACATCGCTTGGCAGTTCGGTCTGGACTGTTCCCATGAGGCACAGGGTCAAGACTGATTTGCATATGGCTATGTCTGAACTGGGGTGGCGTGGTGAAGCAAAATAACGATGGATTAAACCCAGTTCTGTGACTGGGGGTGAATGTTTGCCGATGTGCAGCATTCTGTCCATCATCTTGTGTGTTTCCCATACCCAGAGTAACATACCTGATACAAAGAGCACACCCGTACCCAGAGAAACATACCTCACACAAAGAGTACTCTCGTACCTAGAGTAACATACCTCATACAAAACAGTACACCCGTACCTATTGTAACATACATCAAACAAAGACTGCACCCGTACCAAGTAACATACCTCATACAAAACAGTACATTCGTACCTAGAGTAACATACCTCATACAAAGAGTACTCTCGTACCCAGAGTAACATACCTCACTAATAGAGTACAATCGTACCCAGAGTAACATACCTCATACAAAGAGTGCACCCGTACCCAGAGTAACATACCTGAAACAAAAGAGCGCACCCGTACCCAGAATAACATACCTGATACAAAGAGTGCACCCGTACCCAGAGTAACATACCTCATAGAAAGAGCACATACGTACCCAGAGTAACATACCTCATACAAAGAGTACACCCGTACGCAGAGTAACATACTTCATACAAAGTGGAAACCCGTACCCAGAGTAACATACCTCACACAAAGAGTGCACCCGTACCCAGTGTAACATACCTCATCCAAAGAGTACACCTGTACCCAGAGTAACATACCTCATACAAAGAGTGCACCTGTCCCCAGAGTGACATACCTCATACAAGAGTACACTCGTACCAAGAGTAACATACATCATACAAAGAGTGCACTGTACCCAGAGTAACATACATTATACAAAGAGTACACCAATACCCAGAGTAACATACCTCATACAAATAGCACACCCATACCCAGAGTAACATACCTCATACAAAGAGTACACATGTACCCAGAGTAACATACCTGATACAAAGAGTGCACACGTACCCAGAGTAACATACCTCATACAAAGAGTGCACCTATACCCAGAGTAACATACCTGATACAAAGAGTGCACCATACCCAGAGTAACATACCTCATACAAAGAGTGCACTGTTCCCAGAGTAACATACCTCATACAAAGAGTACACCCATACCCAGAGTAACATACCTCATACAAAGAGTGCACCCGTACCGAGAGTAACATACCTCATACAAAGAGTGCAACCGTCCCCAGAGTAACATACCTCATACAAGAGTACACCCATACCCAGAGTAACATACCTCATACAAAGAGTGCAACCGTACCCAGAGTAACATACCTGATACAAAGAGTGCACCGGTCCCCGGAGTAGCATAACTCATACAAAGAGTACACCCATACTCAGAGTAACATACCTCATACAAAGAGTGCACCCATCCCCAGAGTAACATACCTCATACAAGAGTACACTCGTACCAAAAGTAACATACCTCATACAAAGAGTGCACCCATACCCAGAGTAACATACCTGATACAAAGAGCACACCCGTACCCAGAGAAACATACCTCACACAAAGATTACTCTCGTACCTAGAGAAACATACCTCATACAAAACAGTACACCCATACCTATTGTAACATACATCAAACAAAGACTGCACCCGTACCAAGTAACATACCTCATACAAAACAGTACACCTGTACCGAGAGTAACATACCTCAGATAGAGTGCACCCATACCGAGAGTAACATACCTCATACAGAAAAGTGCATCCGTACCGAGAGTAACATACTGCATACAAAAAAGCACACTAATACCTAGAGTAACATATCTCATACAAAACAGTGCATTCGTACCTAGAGTAACATATCTCATACAAAGAGTACTCTCGTACCTAGAGTAACCTATCTCATACAAAACAGTACAACCACACCTAGAGTAGCATACCTTATACAAGAGTAGACTCATACCTAGAGTAACATACCTCATACAAAACAGTACACCAATACCTAGAGTAATGTACCTCATACAAAGAGTACACTCGTACCTAGAGTAACATACCTCATACAACGAGTACACCCATACGGAGAGTAACATACCTCATACAAAAGAGTACACTCATACTTAGAGTAACATACCTCAAACAAAAGAGTACAGTCATACTGAGAGCAACATACCTCATACAATGAGTACACCTGTACCTAGAGTAGCATACCTCATACAAAAGAGTACACTCGTACCGAGAGTAACATACCTCATACAAAACAGTACACCTGTACCTACTGTAACATACATCAAACAAAGAGTGAACCGGTACCAAGTAACATACCTCATGCAAAAGAGAACACTCATAGCTAGAATAACATACCTCATACAAAACAGTAATCCTGTACCCAGAGTAACATACCTCAGATAGAGTGCACCTGTACCGAGAGTAACATACCTCATACAGAAAAGTGCATCTGTACCGAGAGTAACATACCTCATACAAAAGAGTACACTCATACCTAGAGTAACATATCTCATACAAAACAGTACATTCGTACCTAGAGTAACATACCTCATACAAAGAGTACTCTCATACCTAGAGTAACCTATCTCATACAAAACAGTACAACCGTACTTAGAGTAACATACCTTATACAAAACAGTACACCCGTACCTAGTGTAACGTACATCATACAAAGAGTGCACCCGTCCCAAGTAACATACCTCATACAAAACATTACACTCATAGCTAGAATAACATACATCATACAAAACAGTACACCTGTACCCAGAGTAACATACCTCAGATAGAGTGCAACTGTACTGACAGTAACATACCTCATACAGAAAAGTGCATCCGTCCGAGAGTAACATACCTCATACAAAAGAGTACATTCATACCTAGAGTAACATATCTCATACAAAACAGTACACTCGCACCTAGAGTAACATACCTCATACAAAAAGTACTCTCGTACCTAGAGTAACCTACCTCATACAAAACAGTACAACCGTACCTAGAGTAATGTACCTCATACAAAGAATAAATTCGTACCTAAAGTAACATACCTCATACAAAAGAGTACACTCACACCTAGAGTAACATACCTCATACAAAACAGTACATATGTATCTAAAGGAACATACTTCAAACAGTACACGGATACCTAGAGTAACCTACCTCATACAAAACAGTACAACCATACCTAGAGTAACATACCTCATACAAAGAGTACACACGTACCCAGAGTAACATACCTGATACAAAGAGTGCACCCATACCCAGAGTAACATACCTCATACAAAGAGTGCACCTGTACCCAGAGTAACATACCTCATACAAACAGTGCACCCGTACCCAGAGTAACATACCTCATAAGAGTGCACCCATACGCAGAGTAACATACCTCATACAAGACTACACCCGTATCCAGAGTAACTTACCTCATACAAAGAGTGCACCTGTACCCAGAGTAACATACCTCATACAAAGAGTGCACCCATACCCAGAGTAACTTACCTCATACAAGAGTACACCGGTACCCAGAGTAACATACCTCATACAAAGAGTGCACCCATACCCAGAGTAACATACCTCATACAAAGAGTGTACCCGTACCCAGAGTAACATACATCATACAAAGAGTGCACCCATCCCCGGAGTAGCATAACTCATACAAAGAGTACACTCGTACCCAGAGTAACATACCTCATACAAAGAGTGCACCCGTCCCCAGAGTAACATACCTCATACAAAGAGTGCACCCCCCATACCCAGAGTAACATACCTCATACAAGAGTACACCCGTACCCAGAGTTTCATACCTCATACAAAGAGTGCACCCGTACCCAGCGTAACATACCTCATACAAAGAGTGCACCCGTCCCCAGAGTAACATACCTCATACAAGAGTACACCCATACCCAGAGTAACATACCTCATAAAAAGAGTGCAACCGTACCCAGAGTAATATACCTCATACAAAGAGTGCACCTGTCCCCGGAGTAGCATAACTCATACAAAGAGTACACCCATACCCAGAGTAACATACCTCATACAAAGAGTGCACCCATCCCCAGAGTAACATACCTCATACAAAGAGTGCACCCGTACCCAGAGTAACATACCTCATACAAGAGTACACCCGTACCCAGAGTAACATACCTCATACCAAGAGCACATACATACCCAGAGTAACATACCTCATACAAAGAGTACACCCGTACACAGAGTAACATACCTCATCCAAAGAGTACACCCGTACCCAGAGTAACATACCTCGTACAAAGAGTGCACCTGTCCCCAGAGTGACATACCTCATACAAGAGTACACTCGTACCAAGAGTAACATACATCATACAAAGAGTGCACTGTACCCAGAGTAACATACATCATACAAAGAGTACACCAATTCCCAGAGTAACATACCTCATACAAAGAGCACACCCATACCCAGAGTAACATACCTCATACAAAGAGTACACATGTACCCAGAGTAACATACCTGATACAAAGAGTGCACACGTACCCAGAGTAACATACCTCATACAAAGAGTGCACCTATACCCAGAGTAACATACCTCATATAAAGAGTGCACTGTTCCCAGAGTAACATACCTCATACAAAGAGTACACCCATACCCAGAGTAACATACCTCATACAAAGAGTGCACCCGTACCGAGAGTAACATACCTCATACAAAGAGTGCAACCGTCCCCAGAGTAACATACCTCATACAAGAGTACACCCGTACCCAGAGTAACATACCTCATACAAAGAGTGCAACCGTACCCGGAGTAACATACCTGATACAAAGAGTGCACCGGTCCCCGGAGTAACATACCTCATACAAAGAGTGCACCCATCCCCAGAGTAACATACCTCATACAAGAGTACACTCGTACCAAAAGTAACATACCTCATACAAAGAGTGCACCCATACCCAGAGTGCAAAAACAACAGTTGATGGACAGAATGCAGAACAATGTCATACATTCACCCCAGTACAGAGATCTGGGCCTAAATCCATTGTTTAACGATGGATTAAACCCAGATCTGTTACTGGGGGTGAATGTTTGCCAATGTGCAGCATTCCGTCCATCATCTTGTATGTTTTGCATTTCGCCCTAAGTGGGAAGGGTATGCCCAGACATGGGTCCCGTGCTCACTACGCCACTGGAGTCAAGCTATCCTGGCTGATGAAGGCTGATAGCCTGAAACAGGTCCTAGGATGCTTGATTCCGGTCCAGGGAAGACATGGCTTGGCAGTTCAGTCTGGACTGTTCCCATGAGGCACAGGGTCAAGACTGATTTGCATATGGCTATGTCTGAACTGGGGTGGCGTGGTGAAGCAAAATAACGATGGATTAAACCCAGATCTGTGACTGGGGGTGAATGTTTGCCAATGTGCAGCATTCCGTCCATCATCTTGTGTGTTTTGCATTTCGCCTAAGTGGGAAGGGTATGCCCAGACGTGGGTCCCATGCTCACTACGCCACTGGAGTCAAGCTATCCTGGCTGATGAAGGCTGATAGCCTGAAACCGGTCCTAGGATGCTTGATTCCGGTCCAGGGAAGACATCGCTTGGCAGTTCGGTCTGGACTGTTCCCATGAGGCACAGGGTCAAGACTGATTTGCATATGGCTATGTCTGAACTGGGGTGGCGTGGTGAAGCAAAATAACGATGGATTAAACCCAGATCTGTGACTGGGGGTGAATGTTTGCCGATGTGCAGCATTCTGTCCATCATCTTGTGTGTTTCCCATACCCAGAGTAACATACCTGATACAAAGAGCACACCCGTACCCAGAGAAACATACCTCACACAAAGAGTACTCTCGTACCTAGAGTAACATACCTCATACAAAACAGTACACCCGTACCTATTGTAACATACATCAAACAAAGACTGCACCCGTACCAAGTAACATACCTCATACAAAACAGTACATTCGTACCTAGAGTAACATACCTCATACAAAGAGTACTCTCGTACCCAGAGTAACATACCTCACTAATAGAGTACAATCGTACCCAGAGTAACATACCTCATACAAAGAGTGCACCCGTACCCAGAGTAACATACCTCATACAAAGAGTACACCCGTACGCAGAGTAACATACTTCATACAAAGTGGAAACCCGAACCCAGAGTAACATACCTCACACAAAGAGTGCACCCGTACCCAGTGTAACATACCTCATCCAAAGAGTACACCGGTACCCAGAGTAACATACCTCATACAAAGAGTGCACCTGTCCCCAGAGTGACATACCTCATACAAGAGTACACTCGTACCAAGAGTAACATACATCATACAAAGAGTGCACTGTACCCAGAGTAACATACATCATACAAAGAGTACACCAATTCCCAGAGTAACATACCTCATACAAATAGCACACCCATACCCAGAGTAACATACCTCATACAAAGAGTGCACACGTACCCAGAGTAACATACCTCATACAAAGAGTGCACCTATACCCAGAGTAACATACCTCATATAAAGAGTGCACTGTTCCCAGAGTAACATACCTCATACAAAGAGTACACCCATACCCAGAGTAACATACCTCATACAAAGAGTGCACACGTACCGAGAGTAACATACCTCATACAAAGAGTGCAACCGTCCCCAGAGTAACATACCTCATACAAGAGTACACCCGTACCCAGAGTAACATACCTCATACAAAGAGTGCAACCGTACCCGGAGTAACATACCTGATACAAAGAGTGCACCGGTCCCCGGAGTAACATACCTCATACAAAGAGTGCACCCATCCCCAGAGTAACATACCTCATACAAGAGTACACTTGTACCAAAAGTAACATACCTCATACAAAGAGTGCACCCATACCCAGAGTTCAAAAACAACAGTTGATGGACAGAATGCAGAACAATGTCATACATTCACCCCAGTACAGAGATCTGGGCCTAAATCCATTGTTTAACGATGGATTAAACCCAGATCTGTTACTGGGGGTGAATGTTTGCCAATGTGCAGCATTCCGTCCATCATCTTGTGTGTTTTGCATTTCGCCCTAAGTGGGAAGGGTATGCCCAGACGTGGGTCCCGTGCTCACTACGCCACTGGAGTCAAGCTATCCTGGCTGATGAAGGCTGATAGCCTGAAACCGGTCCTAGGATGCTTGATTCCGGTCCAGGGAAGACATGGCTTGGCAGTTCAGTCTGGACTGTTCCCATGAGGCACAGGGTCAAGACTGATTTGCATATGGCTATGTCTGAACTGGGGTGGCGTGGTGAAGCAAAATAACGATGGATTAAACCCAGATCTGTGACTGGGGGTGAATGTTTGCCAATGTGCAGCATTCCATCCATCATCTTGTGTGTTTTGCATTTCGCCCTAAGTGGGAAGGGTATGCCCAGACGTGGGTCCCGTGCTCACTACGCCACTGGAGTCAAGCTATCCTGGCTGATGAAGGCTGATAGCCTGAAACCGGTCCTAGGATGCTTGATTCCGGTCCAGGGAAGACATCGCTTGGCAGTTCGGTCTGGACTGTTCCCATGAGGCACAGGGTCAAGACTGATTTGCATATGGCTATGTCTGAACTGGGGTGGCGTGGTGAAGCAAAATAACGATGGATTAAACCCAGATCTGTGACTGGGTGTGAATGTTTGCCGATGTGCAGCATTCTGTCCATCATCTTGTGTGTTTCCCATACCCAGAGTAACATACCTGATACAAAGAGCACACCCGTACCCAGAGAAACATACCTCACACAAAGAGTACTCTCGTACCTAGAGTAACATACCTCATACAAAACAGTACACCCGTACCTATTGTAACATACATCAAACAAAGACTGCATCCGTACCAAGTAACATACCTCATACAAAACAGTACATTCGTACCTAGAGTAACATACCTCATACAAAGAGTACTCTCGTACCCAGAGTAACATACCTCACTAATAGAGTACAATCGTACCCAGAGTAACATACCTCATACAAAGAGTGCACCCGTACCCAGAGTAACATACCTCATACAAAGAGCACATACGTACCCAGAGTAACATACCTCATACAAAGAGTACACCCGTACGCAGAGTAACATACTTCATACAAAGTGGAAACCCGTGCCCAGAGTAACATACCTCACACAAAGAGTGCACCCGTACCCAGTGTAACATACCTCATCCAAAGAGTACACCGGTACCCAGAGTAACATACCTCATACAAAGAGTGCACCTGTCCCCAGAGTGACATACCTCATACAAGAGTACACTCGTACCAAGAGTAACATACATCATACAAAGAGTGCACTGTACCCAGAGTAACATACATCATACAAAGAGTACACCAATTCCCAGAGTAACATACCTCATACAAATAGCACACCCATACCCAGAGTAACATACCTCATACAAAGAGTACACATGTACCCAGAGTAACATACCTGATACAAAGAGAGCACACGTACCCAGAGTAACATACCTCATACAAAGAGTGCACCTATACCCAGAGTAACATACCTGATACAAAGAGTGCACCATACCCAGAGTAACATACCTCATACAAAGAGTGCACTGTTCCCAGAGTAACATACCTCATACAAAGAGTACACCCATACCCAGAGTAACATACCTCATACAAAGAGTGCAACCGTACCGAGAGTTGCATACCACATACAAAGAGTACAACCGTCCCCAGAGTAACATACCTCATACAAGAGTACACCCATACCCAGAGTAACATACCTCATACAAAGAGTGCAACCGTACCCAGAGTAACATACCTGATACAAAGAGTGCACCGGTCCCCGGAGTAGCATAACTCATACAAAGAGTACACCCATACTCAGAGTAACATACCTCATCCAAAGAGTGCACCCATCCACAGAGTAACATACCTCATACAAGAGTACACTCGTACCAAAAGTAACATACCTCATACAGAGTGCACCCATTCCCAGAGTAACATACCTCATACAAAGAGCACACCCGTACCCAGAGAAACATACCTCACACAAAGAGTACTCTCGTACCTAGAGAAACATACCTCATACAAAACAGTACACCCATACCTATTGTAACATACATCAAACAAAGACTGCACCCGTACCAAGTAACATACCTCATACAAAAAAGTACACTCATAGCTAGAATAACATACCTCATACAAAACAGTACACCTGTACCGAGAGTAACATACCTCAGATAGAGTGCACCCGTACCGAGAGTAACATACCTCATACAGAAAAGTGCATCCGTACCGAGAGTAACATACTGCATACAAAAAAGCACACTCATACCTAGAGTAACATATCTCATACAAAACAGTGCATTCGTACCTAGAGTAACATATCTCATACAAAGAGTACTCTCGTACCTAGAGTAACCTATCTCATACAAAACAGTACAACCACACCTAGAGTAGCATACCTTATACAAGAGTAGACTCATACCTAGAGTAACATACCTCATACAAAACAGTACACCAATACCTAGAGTAATATACCTCATACAAAGAGTACACCCATACGGAGAATAACATACCTCATACAAAAGAGTACACTCATACTTAGAGTAACATACCTCAAACAAAAGAGTACAGTCATACTGAGAGCAACATACCTCATACAATGAGTACACCTGTACCTAGAGTAGCATACCTCATACAAAGAGTACACTCGTACCGAGAGTAACATACCTCATACAAAACAGTACACCTGTACCTACTGTAACATACATCAAACAAAGAGTGAACCGGTACCAAGTAACATACCTCATGCAAAAGAATACACTCATAGCTAGAATAACATACCTCATACAAAACAGTAATCCTGTACCCAGAGTAACATACCTCAGATAGAGTGCACCTGTACCAAGAGTAACATACCTCATACAGAAAAGTGCATCTGTACCGAGAGTAACATACCTCATACAAAAGAGTACACTCATACCTAGAGTAACATATCTCATACAAAGAGTACTCTCGTACCTAGAGTAACCTATCTCATACAAAACAGTACAACCGTACCTAGAGTCACATACCTTATACAAAACAGTACACCTGTACCTAGTGTAACGTACATCATACAAAGAGTGCACCCGTCCCAAGTAACATACCTCATACAAAACATTACACTCATAGCTAGAATAACATACATCATACAAAACAGTACACCTGTACCCAGAGTAACATACCTCAGATAGAGTGCAACTGTACCGACAGTAACATACCTCATACAGAAAAGTGCATCCGTCCGAGAGTAACATACCTCATACAAAAGAGTACACTCATACCTAGAGTAACATATCTCATACAAAACAGTACACTCGCACCTAGAGTAACATACCTCATACAAAAAGTACTCTCGTACCTAGAGTAACCTACCTCATACAAAACAGTACAACCGTACCTAGAGTAATGTACCTCATACAAAGAATACATTTGTACCTAAAGTAACATACCTCATACAAAAGAGTACACTCACACCTAGAGTAACATACCTCATACAAAACAGTACATATGTATCTAAAGGAACATACTTCAAACAGTACACGGATACCTAAGTAACCTACCTCATACAAAACAGTACAACCATACCCAGAGTAACATACCTCATACAAAGAGTACACACGTACCCAGAGTAACATACCTCATACAAAGAGTACACACGTACCCAGAGTAACATACCTGATACAAAGAGTGCACCCATACCCAGAGTAACATACCTCATACAAAGAGTGCACCTGTACCCAGAGTAACATACCTCATACAAACAGTGCACCCGTACCCAGAGTAACATACCTCATAAGAGTACACCCGTACGCAGAGTAACATACCTCATACAAGACTACACCCGTATCCAGAGTAACTTACCTCATACAAAGAGTGCACCTGTACCCAGAGTAACATACCTCATACAAAGAGTGCACCCATACCCAGAGTAACATACCTCATACAAGAGTACACCGGTACCCAGAGTAACATACCTCATACAAAGAGTGCACCCATACCCAGAGTAACATACCTCATACAAAGAGTGCACCCGTACCCAGAGTAACATACATCATACAAATAGTGCACCCATCCCCGGAGTAGCATAACTCATACAAAGAGTACACTCGTACCCAGAGTAACATACCTCATACAAAGAGTGCACCCGTCCCCAGAGTAACATACCTCATACAAAGAGTGCACCCCGCATACCCAGAGTAACATACCTCATACAAGAGTACACCCGTACCCAGAGTTTCATACCTCATACAAAGAGTGCACCCGTAACCAGCGTAACATACCTCATACAAAGAGTGCACCCGTCCCCAGAGTAACATACCTCATACAAGAGTACACCCATACCCAGAGTAACATACCTCATAAAAAGAGTGCAACCGTACCCAGAGTATTATACCTCATACAAAGAGTGCACCCGTCCCCGGAGTAGCATAACTCATACAAAGAGTACACCAATTCCCAGAGTAACATACCTCATACAAATAGCACACCCATACCCAGAGTAACATACCTCATACAAAGAGTGCACACGTACCCAGAGTAACATACCTCATACAAAGAGTGCACCTATACCCAGAGTAACATACCTCATATAAAGAGTGCACTGTTCCCAGAGTAACATACCTCATACAAAGAGTACACCCATACCCAGAGTAACATACCTCATACAAAGAGTGCACACGTACCGAGAGTAACATACCTCATACAAAGAGTGCAACCGTCCCCAGAGTAACATACCTCATACAAGAGTACACCCGTACCCAGAGTAACATACCTCATACAAAGAGTGCAACCGTACCCGGAGTAACATACCTGATACAAAGAGTGCACCGGTCCCCGGAGTAACATACCTCATACAAAGAGTGCACCCATCCCCAGAGTAACATACCTCATACAAGAGTACACTTGTACCAAAAGTAACATACCTCATACAAAGAGTGCACCCATACCCAGAGTTCAAAAACAACAGTTGATGGACAGAATGCAGAACAATGTCATACATTCACCCCAGTACAGAGATCTGGGCCTAAATCCATTGTTTAACGATGGATTAAACCCAGATCTGTTACTGGGGGTGAATGTTTGCCAATGTGCAGCATTCCGTCCATCATCTTGTGTGTTTTGCATTTCGCCCTAAGTGGGAAGGGTATGCCCAGACGTGGGTCCCGTGCTCACTACGCCACTGGAGTCAAGCTATCCTGGCTGATGAAGGCTGATAGCCTGAAACCGGTCCTAGGATGCTTGATTCCGGTCCAGGGAAGACATGGCTTGGCAGTTCAGTCTGGACTGTTCCCATGAGGCACAGGGTCAAGACTGATTTGCATATGGCTATGTCTGAACTGGGGTGGCGTGGTGAAGCAAAATAACGATGGATTAAACCCAGATCTGTGACTGGGGGTGAATGTTTGCCAATGTGCAGCATTCCGTCCATCATCTTGTGTGTTTTGCATTTCGCCCTAAGTGGGAAGGGTATGCCCAGACGTGGGTCCCGTGCTCACTACGCCACTGGAGTCAAGCTATCCTGGCTGATGAAGGCTGATAGCCTGAAACCGGTCCTAGGATGCTTGATTCCGGTCCAGGGAAGACATCGCTTGGCAGTTCGGTCTGGACTGTTCCCATGAGGCACAGGGTCAAGACTGATTTGCATATGGCTATGTCTGAACTGGGGTGGCGTGGTGAAGCAAAATAACGATGGATTAAACCCAGATCTGTGACTGGGTGTGAATGTTTGCCGATGTGCAGCATTCTGTCCATCATCTTGTGTGTTTCCCATACCCAGAGTAACATACCTGATACAAAGAGCACACCCGTACCCAGAGAAACATACCTCACACAAAGAGTACTCTCGTACCTAGAGTAACATACCTCATACAAAACAGTACACCCGTACCTATTGTAACATACATCAAACA
Source organism: Calotriton arnoldi (assembly GCA_963921515.1). Taxonomy (NCBI): domain Eukaryota; kingdom Metazoa; phylum Chordata; class Amphibia; order Caudata; family Salamandridae; genus Calotriton; species Calotriton arnoldi. Next base: position 38,976 of record CAWUFW010001592.1, read on the forward strand.
AAGACTGCACCCGTACCAAGTAACATACCTCATACAAAACAGTACATTTGTACCTAGAGTAACATACCTCATACAAAGAGTACTCTCGTACCCAGAGTAACATACCTCACTAATAGAGTACAATCGTACCCAGAGTAACATACCTCATACAAAGAGTGCACCCGTACCCAGAGTAACATACCTCATACAAAGAGCACATACGTACCCAGAGTAACATACCTCATACAAAGAGTACACCCATACGCAGAGTAACATACTTCATACAAAGTGGAAACCCGTACCCAGAGTAACATACCTCACACAAAGAGTGCACCCGTACCCAGTGTAACATACCTCATCCAAAGAGTACACCGGTACCCAGAGTAACATACCTCATACAAAGAGTGCACCTGTCCCCAGAGTGACATACCTCATACAAGAGTACACTCGTACCAAGAGTAACATACATCATACAAAGAGTGCACTGTACCCAGAGTAACATACATCATACAAAGAGTACACCAATTCCCAGAGTAACATACCTCATACAAATAGCACACCCATACCCAGAGTAACATACCTCATACAAAGAGTACACATGTACCCAGAGTAACATACCTGATACAAAGAGAGCACACGTACCCAGAGTAACATACCTCATACAAAGAGTGCACCTATACCCAGAGTAACATACCTGATACAAAGAGTGCACCATACCCAGAGTAACATACCTCATACAAAGAGTGCACTGTTCCCAGAGTAACATACCTCATACAAAGAGTACACCCATACCCAGAGTAACATACCTCATACAAAGAGTGCACCCGTACCGAGAGTTGCATACCACATACAAAGAGTGCAACCGTCCCCAGAGTAACATACCTCATACAAGAGTACACCCATACCCAGAGTAACATACCTCATACAAAGAGTGCAACCGTACCCAGAGTAACATACCTGATACAAAGAGTGCACCGGTCCCCGGAGTAGCATAACTCATACAAAGAGTACACCCATACTCAGAGTAACATACCTCATCCAAAGAGTGCACCCATCCACAGAGTAACATACCTCATACAAGAGTACACTCATACCAAAAGTAACATACCTCATACAGAGTGCACCCATTCCCAGAGAAACATACCTCACACAAAGAGTACTCTCGTACCTAGAGAAACATACCTCATACAAAACAGTACACCCATACCTATTGTAACATACATCAAACAAAGACTGCACCCGTACCAAGTAACATACCTCATACAAAAAAGTACACTCATAGCTAGAATAACATACCTCATACAAAACAGTACACCTGTACCGAGAGTAACATACCTCAGATAGAGTGCACCCGTACCGAGAGTAACATACCTCATACAGAAAAGTGCATCCGTACCGAGAGTAACATACTGCATACAAAAAAGCACACTCATACCTAGAGTAACATATCTCATACAAAACAGTGCATTCGTACCTAGATTAACATATCTCATACAAAGAGTACTCTCGTACCTAGAGTAACCTATCTCATACAAAACAGTACAACCACACCTAGAGTAGCATACCTTATACAAGAGTAGACTCATACCTAGAGTAACATACCTCATACAAAACAGTACACCAATACCTAGAGTAATATACCTCATACAAAGAGTACACCCATACGGAGAATAACATACCTCATACAAAAGAGTACACTCATACTTAGAGTAACATACCTCAAACAAAAGAGTACAGTCATACTGAGAGCAACATACCTCATACAATGAGTACACCTGTACCTAGAGTAGCATACCTCATACAAAAGAGTACACTCGTACCGAGAGTAACATACCTCATACAAAACAGTACACCTGTACCTACTGTAACATACATCAAACAAAGAGTGAACCGGTACCAAGTAACATACCTCATGCAAAAGAATACACTCATAGCTAGAATAACATACCTCATACAAAACAGTAATCCTGTACCCAGAGTAACATACCTCAGATAGAGTGCACCTGTACCAAGAGTAACATACCTCATACAGAAAAGTGCATCTGTACCGAGAGTAACATACCTCATACAAAAGAGTACACTCATACCTAGAGTAACATATCTCATACAAAGAGTACTCTCGTACCTAGAGTAACCTATCTCATACAAAACAGTACAACCGTACCTAGAGTCACATACCTTATACAAAACAGTACACCTGTACCTAGTGTAACGTACATCATACAAAGAGTGCACCCGTCCCAAGTAACATACCTCATACAAAACATTACACTCATAGCTAGAATAACATACATCATACAAAACAGTATACCTGTACCCAGAGTAACATACCTCAGATAGAGTGCAACTGTACCGACAGTAACATACCTCATACAGAAAAGTGCATCCGTCCGAGAGTAACATACCTCATACAAAAGAGTACACTCATACCTAGAGTAACATATCTCATACAAAAAGTACTCTCGTACCTAGAGTAACCTACCTCATACAAAACAGTACAACCGTACCTAGAGTAATGTACCTCATACAAAGAATAAATTTGTACCTAAAGTAACATACCTCATACAAAAGAGTACACTCACACCTAGAGTAACATACCTCATACAAAACAGTACATATGTATCTAAAGGAACATACTTCAAACAGTACACGGATACCTAAGTAACCTACCTCATACAAAACAGTACAACCATACCCAGAGTAACATACCTCATACAAAGAGTACACACGTACCCAGAGTAACATACCTCATACAAAGAGTACACACGTACCCAGAGTAACATACCTGATACAAAGAGTGCACCCATACCCAGAGTAACATACCTCATACAAAGAGTGCACCTGTACCCAGAGTAACATACCTCATACAAACAGTGCACCCGTACCCAGAGTAACATACCTCATAAGAGTACACCCGTACGCAGAGTAACATACCTCATACAAGACTACACCCGTATCCAGAGTAACTTACCTCATACAAAGAGTGCACCTGTACCCAGAGTAACATACCTCATACAAAGAGTGCACCCATACCCAGAGTAACATACCTCATACAAGAGTACACCAGTACCCAGAGTAACATACCTCATACAAAGAGTGCACCCATACCCAGAGTAACATACCTCATACAAAGAGTGTACCCGTACCCAGAGTAACATACATCATACAAAGAGTGCACCCATCCCCGGAGTAGCATAACTCATACAAAGAGTACACTCGTACCCAGAGTAACATACCTCATACAAAGAGTGCACCCGTCCCCAGAGTAACATACCTCATACAAAGAGTGCACCCCGCATACCCAGAGTAACATACCTCATACAAGAGTACACCCGTACCCAGAGTTTCATACCTCATACAAAGAGTGCACCCGTAACCAGCGTAACATACCTCATACAAAGAGTGCACCCGTCCCCAGAGTAACATACCTCATACAAGAGTACACCCATACCCAGAGTAACATACCTCATAAAAAGAGTGCAACCGTACCCAGAGTAATATACCTCATACAAAGAGTGCACCCGTCCCCGGAGTAGCATAACTCATACAAAGAGTGCACCCATCCCCAGAGTAATATACCTCATACAAAGAGTGCACCCGTCCCCGGAGTAGCATAACTCATACAAAGAGTGCACCCATCCCCAGAGTAACATACCTGATACAAAGAGTGCACACGTACCCAGAGTAACATACCTCATACAAAGAGTGCACCTATACCCAGAGTAACATACCTGATACAAAGAGTGCACCATACCCAGAGTAACATACCTCATACAAAGAGTGCACTGTTCCCAGAGTAACATACCTCATACAAAGAGTACACCCATACCCAGAGTAACATACCTCATACAAAGAGTGCACCCGTACCGAGAGTAACATACCTCATACAAAGAGTGCAACCGTCCCCAGAGTAACATACCTCATACAAGAGTACACCCGTACCCAGAGTAACATACCTCATACAAAGAGTGCACCCGTACCCAGAGTAACATACCTGATACAAAGAGTACACCCGTACCCAGAGTAACATACCTCATACAAGAGAACACTCATCTTCCCCCGAGCCTATGATGTTAACAGTAGTAGATTAACCATTGCTGCACCACAGCTGTTGTCTAAGCATCCTATGGGGAAGCCTGTAGGTCTGTTACTCTCACTCTTCTTGGGGTGCATTAGCTACAAATGTACCAGACCCTTCCTCTCTACTCAACTCCACAAAGGGCCTTGCTTCAAAGACCCAGCGCAAACAACTGCGTGCACAGGGTCGCATTTACAAGTCCGTTTGTTGTAGTTTATTGGAGCCGGTGAGGAGCAGGTGGTAACTTCCGACCCCTGGAGTTAACTTGCAGTTGGTTAGCCATGCCTTGTTGCAGGGATTCTGCACCTACACAGAACTATGCGCAAGAAAACAGGACCTCAGTGAATAGGGGTGTACCAACCTACCACATTAGTACCTAAAATCCCAAACCGACCAGCTATAGTGTCTCATTCATTCTCCTCCAAATATCACGGCGCTACAAATGATTAGACAACCCAGAACACAACACTCCCGACTCTCTCAGGAATCGCGGGAGCAAGACGTACTCTTTCGCTCACTCACTCATACCTGTCCACAATGAGAATAAGCAGAGTCACTAAAATAGTTCAAAATGTTTATTTTAACTATCGTGCTCTACAATACAGTATACGTGCCACTACTAGCAGCAAAATGCATAAACTCAGCACAGTTAGCATTGTTACAATTCCATAGAATACAAAGGGAGAAGTCATGTTATAAAGACTGTGGAAATAAGGGCCTATAGGCCTGACCACCCTCCCCTTGACTAGAAGAAGTTTATTTTATATAAAGAACGATCTCTGGGCTTTGACAGCAGACCCCATACCTTAAAGCCTGAATGTAAGGTTTACATCATAGGAACAGCAGAGCTCTTCTCCATGGAACGGCTTTCTCCAAGTGTGTTAAAACAACATGCAACAACGTAATATCAAAGCACGCGTCTTCAGTACTGCAGCTGTGTAGCATGTTATGTCTAGGTGCTAGGGACTGACCAGAACAGAATAACAAGGGGCATTGTTTATCGACCTTGCATATCGTGTTCAGACTAAACTCCAGGAAAGGCAGAAAACGCGAAAGGCAACCCATTCTCATGTGAAGGGCACAAACAAAGTCTTGCCAAAACAAAGTCATGTAGTAGCGTGCGCAAAAGCAGCATCATGGCAGCGAAGCTCATGCTAACTTAGCAATGTCGACAATGTGCCTAAGAACCATATAACAGCCTAAAGGTAACAGGTGACAAAAGAACAGTAAACTCTGTGATGTGCGAGTTAACCTCTCATGCCAAGTAGGCAGAGCTGTCAGTGCTCTTTGTCCTTGGAATATTTACTGGAGGCAATGCTACGGATGTAGCCATAAAGGTCCTCGACAGAGCCCAGTCCTCCTGATCTCACAGCTGGGGGAGCCAGACTTTCACCACCCCTCTTCTCAGTCCTCGAGACTGAACTTGAAAGGGTTGCTGTGCGCCCCGAAGCCATCACTGAAGCCTTCCCAATCATCATGAGGGAAGGCTACTACATGGTCCTTGGACTTGGAGAACGAGATACAGATGTGTCCACTCTGTCGTCACAACACCTGGGGAGGACATCTGACCATCCCTACCTCTAGCTACAAGTACACAGGAATGAGTAACAAGCCCTCCAGCCTCCTCCAGATATCCCTTCCCTTTGTCCTCATGGGGGCAGCTCCAGGTGCTCTCTCCCATCCTCCTGGGTTTGGTGGTCCAACCTCTTCTAGGGTTCTGCTGTTTGCTTTCTCAGACATATGGATTGCTTGTCAGAACATTGATACCCACCAGATAGCGTATGGAAGAGGCCCTGTAGGACTTGGGGACGGGCCAGAAATCTCCATCAGGAGTTGGACTGTGTCTTCTACATCATAGCTCCAACACCAAGAGCATCAAAAGCATAAACCTAACCCAACTAATGCACAAAGCAAAAAAATGAAATTACTAATCTACTAAATATCAACCTCTATTCTGTGGCTCTGCGGTAGCGTGGTACTTGTCGCAAAGTGCTTCAATGCCTCATCAGGGGTAGTAAGCGCTATAAAAATACTTCTACCAGACATTTCTAATACACTAGGGGCCTCATTTATGAGGAATTGGAGTGCGCAGCACTGCAAGTCTTCTTGCTGCGCTGCCCTACGCCAATGTGAAAGGGCAGGAATGCATCTTATTTATGATATACAGCGCATTTTGACCTTTCCCACTGTGCCAGCACCATTTTGGCAGCCTTGCGCCAACGCAGGCTCCCTTGCACCAACGCAGGCTCCCTTGCACCAACGCAGGCTCCCTTGCGCCAACGCAGGCTCCCGTGCACCATGGTGCAAGGGTGTCTGCATTGCGGGGATGATTGATTTTGTGCAGTAAGGGACATCTTTCTGCACAAAAGCAATCAATGGAGGTGTTTTCCTCTTGCTATGTGCGCTGCAGAATGCAGCGCACATAGAAAGAGGAAAAATAAAGATATTTCTCCTCGTTACGCCTGCCTTGGGGAGGCGTACCGTTCTGACACATTACCAGGTTTTCAGATCCTTATAAATCTGGGAATCTGTAAAAACCTATGGGCGTTGTGTAGGAACACCCACCCAACGCCCATGGAATGCCTCCCTAATGCAGTGTAAGGCAACGCAGCGATTTGCGCTGCGTTGCCTTACACCATATCTACGAACCCATGAAAAGCCACACAAAGTGTCTTTGCGTGGCCTCGTAGACATGGGTCGCACTCTACGCCACCAGAGCGTAAATGAAAAGTGACGCATCGCGGCGCAAGGGGCTTGTAAATAAGCTCAGCGGTTTTCACACTGTCAAGTATTCTCCATGTAGCTAGTAAACCTCTCATTAGACATCTCTCGTTACAAGATTCCAGTAAATGTGAACCTGGTGCATTGCTACCAGCCCTTTGTATATTTATCAAAGACTTGCATCGCCCTTCCACCATGTAAGGGGGTGCAAGCACCATGTAAGGGGGAGCAAGGGCGAAGTAAAACCTAAATGAGATTCATCAAGCCGAGCAAGGCCACCTTGCGTGGCCCTGTGTGGCTTGATAAATCTAGAGTAAAGCAAAGCAGCACAAATCGCTGATTTGCAGTCCTCTGCCCCAGGGAGGAATTCCATGGGTGGAGCATGGCTGTTCCCACACATGGATTTAGGCGCATTCTGACATTTCCCAATACTGATAGACCTGGGAATGCGTCAGAATGCTCTGCCACCCCAGGGGAGGTGCAACGAGGAGAAATATCTTTAGTTCTCCTTGTTTTTTCCTCTTTTTAGGTGTGCTGCATTCTGCAGCACACCCAGAAAGAGGAAACAGTCTTAAAGGATTATTTTTGTGCAGGAAGCTGCCCCTTTCTGCAAAAAACAATCCTGCTTGTAACACAGGCCCCCTTGCACCGTAGTGCAAGGGGGCCTGCATTGGCCCTAGGCAGCAGTTTCAACATTAGTGCAGGCAGAGAGCAGGAATGTGCCCTATCTTCATAGATATGATGCGCTCCGGCCCTCGCCCTTTCACACAGAGCATTGCTGCAAGGTGTCTTGTTGCGTTGCGGCCCTCTCCCTTTCACACAGAGCATTGCGGCAAGGTGTCTTGTTGCGTTGCGTTGCGTTGCGTTGCGTGAAAAGTTGATAAATATGGCCCTAGGTTTATACACTTGGAGGTAGTCAGTGGAGATTTGAAGGAATGGAGCACTGTGAAGCGCAGTGTGCAGCATGTGTGCCACCCCAAGCCCGGCACAGAACTCTGCCAGGGATACAGCTAGAAATAGTGCAGCAGGTGCAGTGGCACCAGGCTCAAAGGTTTTGAATTAAAGCTGCTGTTTATTACCAAACCATGAGATGAGGCACCGATTTCCCTTGCTTGCGTTATGGGCCTTGCTATCAGGGGTGTAGCCATCAATTATGCAGCAGGTGCAGTGGCACCGCAGCCCAGAGGGCTGAGGGATCCACTGAACCCTGATTGTTGCTGTATTTTACTATCCCAATGGTAGTTAAAGGGGACAGTTTCCCAGCCTACACTTGGGCCAGGGCACCATTGCTGTACCACTGCCTGCTATGCCACTGCTCAGAACCGGCCTGCTGGCCCCACTGGCCAGTCCCAACTGTTTACATTTCCATATGCACCCTAAAGAGACCCACACCCCCACAGACTGTGAAATACTCCCTCCCTCCATCCCTCCCTGAAATCCCTACAGACTCAACTGCACACTCTACATCTCTGTAGTACAAGCTACAGCCACCCCCAGGCCAGTATCTTCACATGTACATGTGTCCTGAGAACCTTTAAAGTGGGGAAATATCCCAGGTGAGGGAGTGGGGTTACTTTTTGTGTATGGGGAAAAGGGCTTTAGAAGGAGCACATTTGGGGGGGGGGGGGTCAGAGAATGCTCTGTGTGTGTACAGGGGGGTGGCATTGAGTCAGGGGGCACTAATAGACGGTAGAGACACAAAGCAGTGTGAAGCCTATGTCCACTGCATTTACTTATCTGAATTCTACCTTGAAAGTTTATTTTTTACTTTCCTACAAAATGAAAAACTGTTTAAAAAGTGCTCTCAATTGTTATAAAGGGGGAGGGTCGGTGTGGTCCAAAGGTTAGTGCAAGAGATCTATTGTTGAGGGGATGTTAGGATGTGAGCTACAGACATCAGAGGTTGGTCGGGGGGCTGGGTCTTTTGGCCACTCTAAATGCCCAGAGAAAGGGCTGCTGAGAATTCAAGACATGGCTTGGACATGCCAGGAAGAGGGAGGGGCCTAAGGAGGCATCTGGAAATGGGTTTCTGTGTGTCCACACTGCCAGTCAGCCCCAAGGAGGGGAGGGAAGGGATTAACAAGAGGGCATATGCTGATCAATCACAAAGCAACTTCACTTACAAATTTAGAGTTGATCTCTTGACAAATGCACTGTCCTGTCAGGGTGTTGTCGCCTTCACCAGCCCAGACCCAATGTCCTGTCAAAGAGGGCCCCTCACAGAGTCTGTGTCCTTCAACAAACCCTGTTTTCTGTCAGGGCGCTGGCCTCTCCACAATGCTGTATCTTCTCAGGAGCTGGACTGTCACATACTTTGTGTAGGAAGCTGGCTCTCTATATAGTGCACTAAAAAGAAGTGCACTGTGCAGAGAATCCAGTGGGTCCCCAATAGGTATGCAGAGGTAAAAGCAGATAATTCTAGTGCTCTTTTTGTGGCGAGCGGTTAGGCTTATCAGAGGGTAGTGCTAAGCATTTGTTGTCACACACCGAGGCAATAAATGAGACACACACTCAAGAATAAATCTGAGACCAATTTATAAAAATAAAGTCAATTGTTAAGTAATGTTTAAGACCAAGAACACAGTTCTAAGGTAAGTACTTCTGGAGTTACGATTTTGCAAAGTTCGGAAAATATATCACTTTTGTGCGCAATTACGCACAATTGAAAACAAGGAGGAAAAATAGGAAAAATGCATATAAAATTAAGCAATGCTTAGGGGCTCATTACGATGGCGGGCGGAAGCACAACCGCCGTGCTGGCGGATGCAAAAACCACCAGTTACCGCCGGCACGCAGCAGTCCACACGCCCGTCCAATTACGATGCGAAAAGTAGGCCAAACACTGCCGGCAAGCCAGCAACACCGTCCGCCATCAAAGTGCGCCCGTACACGTAGCGGCGCAGCCCAACTGACACACACCGTCCGACGAAACACGTCCCGCCCGGCGCATAAATTACGATGCCGCAAACAAACGGCTCCCACGGCCAAGAGATACCGTACGTGAAAGAGAGGCGGTAACACGGACGCAGAGCACGGACAACGAAGAAGCGGCACCCCGAGCATGAATCCAGCACTGCAGGCCCTTCCCATGCTTCTGCTGATGCACCACCAAGGACGCAACGTACCGCGGAGACGCAGGTAGGCACACACACAACAAGTGCACGCAAACAGCGCACACAGTGCAAGGGCGGAAAAAGCGGACAACCCCCCACCAGCGCGTGTACACTACACATCCACCATTGCATCCACATATGACACACAGGCCAAATCGTAACATCGCGGAACACATGTGTACACACCACCTGGGACTAGGAACCAACCACCCCGTCACGGCCCCAAAGCGGCGATGACGCCGCCACACATGCGCACAACGCAGAGGCCAACCGCAGCGCCATGCATGCGTCGCACACAGACACAGGGACACAACCAAGCAGCACACACATCAGCCCCACCCCGAACGCACATGACACGTGACAGGCCTGCCACAGACATGTCCCCAACGCCCAAATCACGGACAACACCCAACGCCACACAACCGACGCACACATGTCAGTGAAGTCACGCAACAGCAGGACACACCCCAGTGTAACAAACATGGCGTAGCACACAGCGGCGGCAACACCAACTAGGAGAAGCAGGGCCCCTTCGGGAAGAGGAACGCCAGTACCACACTGAAAAACCCATACCACCCTGCACATATGAACAAGACATATAAAACGGAACACCAAAGAGCACGGGGACCGACAACAGGTGGCCCAAGAATAACATTCACACACAAGGCCCAACGCAGAGCGGAAAGGCAGCCTGCCGCCCACACAAGGGAGAGCAGACAGCACTGAATGACCTTCCATTCCAACTCCGAAACCACAGCCCTACGACAGAAGCCGGTGAATACAGCCATTGTCCAAGAATAGACCAACACAGGCATGCCGAGGAGACCGACCACAGGGCAGATAGCGCATATCACAGAAGCACACAACGGACGGGGAAGAAAGAAGAAAACACTCCCCCATGTCGGCCACATGCAAGTTAATTGGAAGGAGTCACACAGCACTGACCTTGAACTGTCTGAGAAGCATGTGGGAAGAGGGCCCGTGTCCTCCAAACAAGCCAACAGAACACAAGTCCTGTCTCCCTACGACTACACAGAGCTCACAGCAACCCCGGAGCGTGCACATTGCAGACTGCACACACAGCCGGAGCACGCCACCTCAACGAACCGCTGCGAAATGGCAACCGCAACACACCTACCCAACTACGCCGAACAGCTCAAGCTGTACAAAACCAACCTGTGCCATACATTGGGATGCGATCTCCTGTCCCTGCTGAACGTAAGTTACCGACTGACTTACCGCATCACATTGTTCAGCTGCGTCATGCCCGTCTTCTACTGTCGGAGGTGTCCCTACCAGCATCCCGTCGAGATATGCCTCTCCAACCCGGCATGTCTGAAGGCGGACCTGCTACCACTACTCCTCCCTCTGGACGCACACGACAGGGCCTGCTCTGCCTATGGGGGCATGGCGTATGTGGCCAACATCGCACCCGCACTGAAATGGGACCACTGTGCCTCCACACGACGGATCATCGATAACAGCTACATCGAATGTCACCCAGCATGCCCCATCATGGTCCTCCAAGGGACAACCTACGAACAACACCTTGACAGCCACCATCCGCTTCATTGGCTGGCAAACATGTACACCACCAATGACATGGAAGCCCTGCTGGACGGCATCGCATACCTGACAACCTGTAAATACGTCGGACCACAACGCAGGTTCCCCGAGTGACCTATGATGTCCAACCCCGCACCCATGCTTAGCTTCCGCACGGACTGGCCAGTCACCACCACAACAGCCATACCAAACGACCGGCAACTGTAACCACACCATCAACGACATCGCCATGACATCGGATATGACCGGGACATGCACACTGTTCCCCATCACATCCAGGAACACCGCATGCATCGTGGGAGGCAGTGGCATGGGCTCTGTGTATCGCACCCACATGGACGGAACTGCACGAACAACCAGGACACGACATGGATCCAGCGCCCATGGACACACACACCGCTCAGTGGACATGAATAGGTCGCCTGGAGTCTGTGGGTGCTGCACCCCTCCCACCCCCGCCCCGGGAATCCCATACCAGGACCTTTGCATGGACGACAAGTGCATACAACAACAACACGACCCCAGTGACTGTGACATGTCCAGTAACCACCACAGTGCAACAACAAGTGGCACGCCGCTGCATGCACGCAAGCACATGCCCTGATGTCATCTCACATGCACGCGTGCATGAGGAACAACCGCAGCAAACCTGTCACATGGAACTGAGATGGACTGTGCCCATGATGCCAAGCGGTCTGGTAGGCTACATGTATACCGTCTGTGTCAAAGTCCGCAGCTCCGCAGCTATACGTAAATGTACATTAGCACAGCCTTGGCCAAGCAGATGTCACTCTGAAGCCCACATCCCACATGCAACAGCCAATCACATGTAACCCCACACCCTATCCCATTTGCAATCATGCTCAGTATATCCTCAACATGTATTCCGCTGCCAGTAGTGTCCACTATACTGCATCACAGAGGACAGAAGACTCAATATAATGTTTGAAACCAAAACTGTCTCCGCTGACTCATTTCACATGTACGAATGAGAGAGGATGAGAGTATGTGAAGTACACGGCAGTCGTGACATGACCATGTAGTCCACTGGTATTGGATGTCAACGCAAATGAGTAGCACAACTGTGGAAGACACACATGTGTCGTGTGAAGTCGTATGGACGCAGTGCACAGGTGGGTGGGTGCGACGGGTAGATGCGCACATGCCAAGTTGGAGCACGCCGTGTTGGGAGGGGTCATGAACAGTACACCACCGCTTCCCTGGGCATTGTGAGAGGACACCTGTCGGGGGGGAGTGAACACGTGTGTGCACAGCAGCCGGGCACACGTACATAGCGGTACCAGGCGCACCTCAGCCCACCCTCTGTGGACAAGCTGGATCCTGTTGTGCGCCCGCCATGCCCCTTGACAAGGCACACACAGCCCCAGTCGACCAGGTGTAACCCCAACATAGTCAATCCGCACAGGCGATACAGGGCACGGGATGGCAGTGGAGCATGGTGTGTGAGAGGTCTCCTCGCGCTCCTCCTGGTCATATCACGCAGGCAAGAGAACCTCAACGTCTAGCATGGCAAAAAGTCAAATGGAAGTGTAGGGGGGACGCACCACAGCACGAGCAGCACTGACGTCACGGGAGGTGGCTCGCACCATCCCATCCATTGCCCATCATACCAACCACGCCACATGCCATTGCGACTAAGTGCAAGCGCGTGCGCCACCACCCCCGAGCCCTCCCCAGAGAGGCCAAAGAGTGAATGTGTGGGCCATCAGCCACAGACGGACGCGGCATGGCCGCAAGGGCAGCCACAGCCACTGGGTGTCGCAGGTGGCGGATCCGGAAGGCGAAGACTGTGATGCATAGTCCATGCAGGCCGGGTCTCCATTTGGGGCACCACGCAGGTGGACGGCGTCCCGCCACACATCATACCCTGAGACAGCCCACTCGTGCAACTGGACCCACACATACACTCCTTGCCCTCTCTGGTGCGAGCTTGGGGCTGCCTGTGCAAGCGCTAGCCTCGCAGGTGAGCATGCATATTGGGGGGCGAGGGGAGGACATGAGGGCTGGGGCGAAGATGACTATATCACTGTCAGTTAGTACAAGGGATGACCCAGATGTGGAAAGGAAGAGACGTGTTCCGTGTGTACTGCAACTAGTCGCCAATCCAACTACCGCCCCATGTCCGGAATGTAAGCCCGCACCTAGGCTCGCCCATCCGCCACATCGAACATACCACCAGCACGACAACCTTCCCATTCGAAACACTGACTGGGGGTGGCGACCAGTGAACAATCATGTGTAGCCTACCCACGCGTACATGTGGGCCCTCCATGAACCATGTCACCTGCGGCAAGGACATGACATGCGCAATGAGGGATGTGAGGAGAGCTGTCCGCCCCACGCACAGACGGTGCATCAGCTCCACAGACCCAGCAGCGAGTCCAGCAGGGGTCACATGTGCAGGGGCAGCTGTGCCTGGTGTGAAGGCACATGCATATAGACAGCACATCGACCAATGTGTAGTCTGCCCACATCCACAGTCCATCATCATGCGGACATAGGAATTGAACACAGGGCAACACATCTTAGTTGGTGCACCCACCGTGACCAACAATGCGCAATCATCGACGTACCCGCCCTGTGCATGGCCCCCCACCCAACGGAGGCACATCCAGTGCCACCATCCCACACACACAAGCCTTCCACGGAACATGCTGTGTCCAATGCTCAGTACAGAGTCAGCGCCCATCTGGTGGATCCTGAACAGGAGACACATGCACACACATGCCAGCTCCCACTATGTACGTCTGCCACCTGGCACGTGCAATGTAACCTCTCACCTGTGACGTGTGACTGCAAGCACACAGCCGTCTTGGCATGGGGCTGTCAATGTGGACACCTGTCAATGTTTCGGGAGGTGTGATCCGTACAGTGCTGTACATAGGGTGCAGTGCTGACACCTACTACTGTCTCATATCCCCTCGTGCCACAGGTCCCACTTGTATTGACCGCTCAGCCTGTGCCCACATCGTCGTCGTCGTGTGCCATACTCATCCAGCCTCGGAAGCAGTTCCATGCTCAGCAGACACCCATGTTGCCGTGGCGTTGCCGCTTGACGAATATGCAGTCAGTCCCCATCAGCACGCCACGCAAGTCATTGGGGCCTAGATCCCCATGTGCATGCACATGGCAGTGGTATGTCTCACTTGCCATTGCCATTGTTGGGAGACCTGTGTAAGTGTATTGTGGCTGTGCCGTCCCAGCTTGACAGCTGGGCTGTGGCTCATGTGCTTGCTCAGTCATGTCAGTGATGTGTATGCGAAATTGCTATGTGGTGTGTTGCTTTGACATGTGTCCTCTGCCATTCTCCCCAGGCGGAGACCGAACATTGACCGCCCATACCAATTGCTGGCGGACATGGACGATACAGAGGTTATTAGGAAGTTTCGGCTGGACAGGCCAACCCTGCATCGACTGTGTGCCATGTTAGAGCCCCATCTCCGTCCCCGCAGGGTGTATCCGACTGCTGTCACCCCCACGGCTAAGGTGATGGCCGCCATGCATTTCTTCGCCACTGGGTCATTCCAGCACACGGTGGGCAGTGGAGGAGGGATGTCCCAGCCCATGTTCAGCAAGGTGCTGAGGGATGTACTGGCAGCCATGATGCTGTACCGAAACAGGTACATCCGCTTCCCCAGGGCTCGTGAGTTGGCGGCAGTGAAGGGTGCATTCTATGCCCTTGGCAGAATCCCACACGTCGTTGGAGCCATTGACTGCACACATGTTGGCCTTGTTCCACCACAGGCCACTGAGCACCTGTACCGCAACAGGAAGCACACGCACTCCCTGAATGTGCAAGTGGTGTGCCTTGCGGACATGGTGATCACCCACGTGTGTGCCAAGTTTCCAGGCTCGGCACATGACGCACACATAATGCGCAACAGCATCTTGCCACGACTGATGGCCAATATGCAACAGGATCGTGGCTGTATTGTCGGTGAGTATGTGGAGTGGTGTAGCGTGCTGGTTGTGCGATGCTGTCCCCTGTCCAGTTGGAATAGCAACGGTTCTCTGTGTCCCTCACACCCAGGTGACTCTGCGTATCCGAATGGGGCATGGCTGCTCAGTCCATTGAGGAATCCTCGCACCCCAGCAGACGATCGATACAATGAGGCACATGGGAGGACCAGACGTGTGGTCGAGCGTACCTTTGGCCTCCTCAAGTCCAGGTTCAGGTGCCTGGACCGCACCGGGGGTGCACTGGCGTACTCCCCACAGAAGGTGTGCCAGATAGTGGTGGCGTGCTGCATGCTGCACAATCTGGCCATTCGTAAGCAGATCCCCCTCATTGTGGATGACGGAGATCAACCAGGGCCCCAGCCCGCAGACCAGGACAGCTCGAGTGAGGAGGACAGCGGAGAGGAGGAAGCTGGGAATGTGCGGCAGCAGCTCATCGCCCGCTACTTCACTTGACGGTGAGTGTCCATGTACGACGGCTGATGTGGCTGTATCTGTGCAGGTGTGTGTGTGCTGTGTCAGGGTGGCCGTTTGTTCACTACGTGCTGTGTGTCAACGCTCCATGGCCAGGGTAGTATGCCACTGTTGGTGACTGTGGCATTGTGCCCTATTGCTCTGTGCGATGTGTGTACATTGCTTGTAGTTGTTGACATGTACTGTGTGATGGGTGTGTGACACACTCATTGAATGTGCTCCTGTTCTGTCTCCCACCCCTAGGTCCCTACAGGCCCTCCGGATTCCATTGCCATGCCACGCATCAGGTGCCTTTCCGCCCAAGGTGGCCGTTGTATTCCGTACAAATAAAACACAGGGCACAAACAGCAGTTAGTGAAAAAGGTGCATTTATTCCAAACTGTGACATGTGATTGTGTGTAAGGTGATGACAAAAGTGGTGCGTGCAGTGACAATGAGCTGTCGGTCATGGCTGCGTGATGCTCAGGGTGTACCCACTGGTTCTATGTCCATAGTCCAACACACACATGCCATCCAGCTGGCTGTGTGGAGTGGGATCGTAGAGCAAGTCAATGCAGTGGCTGGTCAAGGAAGGCTGGCGGAAGGCTGGCTGGCTGCCTCACTTGCGACTGGAGCGTGCGAAGTCCTCCCGGGAGATCTGTTTCCTCTTCGGACGGCCCCTTCCACGTTTGCGAGGGGGGTGCCTGCTTGCGACATGCTGGTGGTTGAGGTGTGCTCACTGGCTGTGGACGCAGGGGAACTGGACACTGCTGCTCGACCCTGCGCCCCGGCAGGTGGTGGCGGAGGGGGAGCTGCTATCCCTGGCCGTGTCCTCACCGCCACCACCAGCTGGCCCATGAGGTCCACGAGTTGACCTATACGGGCGTCCATGGACCTCAGCACCCCCAGCACCTCCCGCGTGTCTGAAGCAGACCTGACCCATTGTTCTTGGGCCTCCTCATAGGCCCCAAGGACTCTGGCCATTTGAGGCAGGGCATGGCTCCCAGGGGAGGCTGGCGTTTCCCTGACCCTGCTCCTCCTACCAGTCCTGCTGCCACCGGCCTGCCCACTAGCCACATTGCTCACCACGGTCCTCGCTGTGGCTCCCAGGGTGGATCCAGTCGGCCGGGCCACCACCTGCGCTGGGGCTGGTGCCAGCGAAGACGTGGTGGTGGTGGCGGCGGTGGTGGTCGGTGCGGCGATGGTGGCGGTTGCGGCAGTGGTAGTGGCCGCAATGACCGTGGGTGTGGCCGCAATGACCGTGGGTGTGGCCGCAACGACAGTGGCAGCAGGGGGCTGGGACTGTTCAGCAGCCCTGGATGATGGGTTGGTGGGTAGGAGGGGTCCTGGGGAGCGGCTGGGCCCTGCCACACCAGATGGGCCTGCTTGGTGGTCCGTGTCCGAAGAGGAGGACAGATCCTCCACATCCGTGTGTCCTCGTTGGGGGCTTGTAGGCTGGCTGTGCTGGCTGCTGTCTCCATCCCCAGCATCCGGCAGTTCGTCACCTGTGGAGAGAATGAGATTTGTTATTGTGTTGCACCTGGCGAAGTATGTATTTGTCGTCTGACATTGGCAGTTCGTGCATTCTCGTACATGGGTTTCCCGGAGGCGAGTGTGTGGCTGTGGCATTTGTAGTTGTGTGTGCTTGGCAATGGGACTGTGTGCTGTGCACATGTGGCATGGGACGGATTGGCCATGCCGATGGGTGTGTTGCTGTGCCCCTACTCATTGTGACTCTGGTGTATGCGGGCTCCTGGCCCATCCTGGGTCTGGTTTGTACTTTGCTTTTGGGGTTCATATGGAACGCTTAGGAACGCATATGGCAACATGGGGGCCATGCCCCAGATTCGCATTTGGGAGGGAAGATGCTTTTGCGGTTCAAATGGAACGCTTAGGAACGCATATGGCAACATGGGGGCCATGCCCCAGATTCGCATTTGGGAGGGAAGATGCTTTTGGGGTTCAAATGGAACGCTTAGGAACGCATATGGCAACATGGGGGCCATGCCCCAGATTCGCATTTGGGAGGGAAGATGCTTTTGGGGTTCAAATGGAACGCTTAGGAACGCATATGGCAACATGGGGGCCATGCCCCAGATTCGCATTTGGGAGGGAAGATGCTTTTGGGGTTCAAATGGAACGCTTAGGAACGCATATGGCAACATGGGGGCCATGCCCCAGATTCGCATTTGGGAGGGAAGATGCTTTTGGGGTACATGCTGTGAGCCATGGGTGCCGAACGTGACATGTGTTGTGGCAGCATGACAGTGCATGGTTTGAGGTGTGTGCATGCTTGACATGGCCTGCATATTTGCTGTCTGTTGTGATTACTGGACATGGCATTGGACGCATCGTTATGAGTGAGTGATGGTTGTGTGTGAAAGCCAACGTATTGCAGTTGTCCCATCTCCTTGGTGTGCGTGCTGCCCTGTGCCATGTGCATCACTGCAGTGCTCGTGGGGGGGTGTGGCCCATGTTGTGTGTTGTTGCTCACAGTGTGTCGTGCGCTTCATTGACTTCTGGCACATGGTTGGTCATGGGCATGTATCTTAGCGTGACTGCTGTATGTGTGGCAGCTGTGCGGATGACATGCCTTTCATGAGACTGGGGCTGACGGATGGGATGGATGGTATGTTGTATGTGCATGGTGTGTCTGTGTGTTTGATGGGTTCAGTGGTGTTCGTGTGCATTTCTGTTGTTCCGCTCTGTTGTGTCTAGTGTTGTTTGTCTTACATAGGCGTAGTTGTGGGGTGTGTGGTTGACAGGCAGTAGGGGCTACATGGACAGGACTTCAATGGTGTTTCGGTTGTGTGTGATGAGTTGCACAGTGGCTGCCGTGTGGTACTATTTTCAGTGTGGCTTGTGTATGCAGACGTGGCTCCTTGGGTGTTGCTATGTCTGTGATGGGTCATGTGGGGTGTGAGTCTGTTGTTCATGTCCGTGTGCACATTGTTCACTTGTTCGTGACGGTGGGCGGTGCTGCGTGTTCGTCTGCTACGTGACATGTCCCATGTGTTGGTCGTGTGCCGGTCCTCATACCTCCAGTAATCCAGCCCTGTCCAGTTTCCCACCTGCAGGTTGTTCGTGCGTGCACTGTACTGGATGCCACATTGCTCTTAGCGGGGGTGCTCCATGTTGCAGGTCTGTGGGGGTGGGGGGTGTTGTGGGTCGTGGGGGTGGCTGGACACCCACTGACACCGATTGCTGTGGACCGTGATGTCTGCCTTTCGGCTGTCGTTGTGCACTGCGGTGGCTGACACGTGGCTGTGGGGTGTGGGGGATGCTCCTCCTTGCTGTGCTGTGGGACTAGGGGCCTGGTGTGTGTTGTACTTGGGCTGTCCACCGTCCCACCCACTGCACTTTGTGTTCCTGCCACTTACCTGTTACTTGTCGGTTTGTGCAGCTGTGGCGGACACATGGGTGTGGTGGGTGCTCGTTGTGGCGCTTCTGGCATATTTGGGGACCTGTTGGTGGTTACGTGGCTGGCTGAATGTACACATGTCCCCACGCATCTTACAGTTGTTCGGTTTGGGCTGTGTGTGGTGGTGTCTGTTGCATGTGTGTGTGATGTGTTGTGTATTGTGTGCTGGACATGGGGGTGTTTGTCCCTGGGAGCTGTGGCATGGTGGTAGTGCATGTGAGTACATAGCGGTGTGCTGGTATACATTAGTTTGTACTTACCAGCCTCCACTCCCCCTGCTAATCCGGCGAGGATCTCGGGATGTATGATGACTCGCACCTTCTCCTCCCACGCTTTGAAGGTCTTGAAGAGCGCGGGATTCCCTCCGCCAGTGACGGCAGCCAGCTCTCTGTTTTTGCCCTCCTTCTTCTTGACCAGGCTCTTGACGTCATTCCACCGTTTGTTAATTTCGACTCTGTTCCTGGGCAGGGTCCCGACTGCATTGACCTGGTCTACGATCCGGTTCCACATTCTGTTTCTGGTGGCTAGTGGTGTGTGTTGGACCATGTTCCCATAGATTTGTGGGTGCACCTTGATGATCTCGTCGACCATGACCGTCAGCTCCATGGGCGTGAACTTGGGCATTCTTTGTGGTGCCATGGTGTTTGTGGTGCTGGTGCGGTGTGTGTTGTGTAATGTGCAGGGGGTTTGTGGTGCCGGTGTTTGGTGGTGGTGGTGGTGGTGATGTGTGCGTTTCTGTGGTGTGCTGTTGTCCTCGCTGTGTCACTGTGTCCTCTCCTCTCCTCTCTGGTTTGCAATGTAGCAAGGGGTTGTGGTCTGTGGGAGTGCTGCTTTTGTACTCACCTATGTGGGTGTGTCCTCATGGTCTGTTGTTTTCAGGTGTGTTGTGTCTGGGGTTCTGGCCTTTGTAGTTTTTGTTTGTCCGGGGGGTGTTTTCGGGATGTGTACTGTGCTTGTCTATTTGTGCGTGCCTTGCTGTGTGGACTTATTGGCCATGTTGTGTGCTATTGGTTTTGTGAGCGGATGGTTTCTGTGCAGGGACGTGGGCGCCATGGTTTCTGCCGTGTCGATTGGCATCGGCGTTGTTTGCGCTGGCGGGCGGTATATTTGTGGTTTTCCCGCGCTCATGGCGGTGCGATCGTAATTTCACGTGCGGTGTGTCGGCCGTGAGGGCGGGCGGTTTTGTGTTGTCGGGCGTGTTTCCGTCCGTGGCGGGCGGTTTGACTCCGACTCGGACGATGGCGGGCGGTATTTTGTGTGATTTTTCCGCCGATGGCGGTTTTCGGTTTGTGTAATCGTAATGGCGTGGTCGGTGTTCAGACGGTGTATGCGGGCGGATTTTTGCCGCTTCCATGCCTGGCGGATTTATTTACGCCGGGTATCGTAATGGGCCCCTTAATCTTTTTGTTTTAGGTCGATGTCAGGACCAGGTCCAAAGTTCCAGCAGGAGAGATTCTGTAGCGTCCCGGATTGGCCAGGAGCAGAGGGCTGAGGGTCTTGGAAGCTAGTATGCAAAGACGAAGGGGGCCACTTGAAAGTATACTGCACAGGAGGACTCACACGTAAGTCCAGTGGGTCTCCTTGGAGGGAGGAGATCACAAGGGCTTGTGGACCACGGGAGCACACCTGTTTGTTCGGTGCCGGGGCCCGTGGGGCCGGGTGCAGAGTGAATAGGTCAGCCGGGCATTGTGCATCTTGAGGTCCTTGCGGTCAGTAGCAGGCAACTTGGACAGGCGATCTCAGGACAACTGGTCCACTCAGGAAGGGAGTCTCGGGTATCTCGATGTCCCTCAATGGGTGCTTGCTTCTGGTGCTTTGGGAGTCCGGTGTGGACCCTTCTTCTTGATTTTTGCCGTTGGGAGTCTGGTACCCCGGGTGTTGGTGCTTCGCGGCTCCGGAATGTCCTGGTGACTCCTAACTTGGTGTGGAGTCAGATCAGCCCCTCTCCGGAGCTGTTGTGCCTTTTCTTGCTTCAGTGCTGCATCGAGGTCGTTGGGGAGCAGCAAGTCAACAAAGCAGAGTTCACGGGATCAGTGCCTGCGCAGTGCAGGGGAGTGATTCCTTCACTCCAAGGAAGCTTCTTGGTGATTTCTCAAAGGCTGGAGGTGCTCCGGGGTTTTTGGAGTCCTTTCAGGTTCAGGATGACACAGCAGGCAGCTATTGTCGAGTCCTTGGTTTGGCACCTTTTTCTTCTGCAGCAGGGCTTCATTTCTCATACAGTGGGTCTTCTTTGTCCTGGTCTTCTCTTGTCCATCAAATCTGATGTTCAGGTCTCAGGATGCCACCTAAATAATGAATTTAAGGGTGTTACAACGGGAGACAGGGCTACTCACCTTTAGGGTGTCTACACCCTCTAGTGACCACTTCCTGTGGGAAGGGGCAATACCCTAGCCCTGATAGGTTGTTTTCCCACCATCCCAATATGGTGGAATTTCAGGAGAAGAGTTCACATTGCCTGCCCTGTCCTAGGGGTTGTACAGACTAAGTGGGGACCCTCCTCCTAATGTGACTAATTTTCATGCCTTTCCTCCCACCAAAAGTGGAGCTAGAAAGGGGACTTGGCTTCCCCCGCTATCTGGAGGTTCCTGGGTTGAATTTCAAAGGCAGCATCACCTTTAAAGCTTCCCGCCCAGGTAGGCCATCCAGCCCTGGAGGAGGTGTGAAGCACCCCCACCCAGAGCAGGCTTTGTCTCTGTACTCTGAGAGCACAGGCTCTCACCTCATGACGTCAGAAACTCGTCTGGTGGTGGCAGACTGGCGAACACAAGTCAGGGACCCCACCAGCGCTTGGTAAGTTTTCAGGGGACCCTCTAAAAGGGTCTTTTGTGTGAATTTATTAACAAATCTAACACTGGCATCAGAGAGGATTTATTAAGACAAGATGTTTGGTACCAAACATCTTATAAATCAGTGAAGCCATCATGGATCTAGGAAACTCGTGTTGACAAGTATCCAGCTCGTGTACTCTTTATGGCTTCCCTGTGCACTTACATCTCAGAATGAACTGGACATGAGGGGCATATCTGCTCATGCTGATATACCCTCACACAGGATACAGTGCACCCTGCCTTAGGGCTAAAGGCCTGCTGTAGGGGTGACTTACCTATATCTTATGCAGTGTATGGGGGACATGGCACAAAAGGCCGTATGCAGTGTCGACTCTTCAGATTTCTCTGCATCAAGACACACAGTCTGCAATGGCAGAGTGCATACTCTTGGTGAGGGGACCCTGGGGTGGCATAAGGCATGCTGCAGCCCCGAGGACCCTCTGCAGTACCCATGCCCTAGGTAACAGGGGTACCATTTACTAGGGACTTACAGGGGTAGCTGGAGTTGTGTCAATTGTGGTAAATTTATAGGGAAAGAAAACTGGTACTGGGAACCTAGTTAACAGGGACTCAGAACACCTCAGTCAAAGTGCCATCAAAACCAGGCAAAAATTGGGGGGTACTGCAACAGACACCCAGTTTCTCACACTTTGGCCTCTAAGGAAGCGGACACTTCACAAACCCGTTGTTCATCCAGTGAGGTGATGTCTCACTTCATGTCCTCTACAGAAGCTGTCCTTCCACAGCCCCTCTATCAGGTCTGCCAACAGACCCCCATAGTTCCTCTGCCCCACCGGGTGTCTGACTCAGACGTCTCGTGCACTGTCATGGAGCTCTGGCCCCTCACAGACTTTCTGCCTGCCAAGTGACGCCTGTCCAGGTTTAACAAACGTTTGTGCGTAACTATTACCCTTGTACACAATACCACTCCAAACATGTCCCAAAAGCCATTTAAATTTCATGTACAACAATGTTTGAATAGAATAGGCAGAGATAATAAACAAGACAAGATTCAGTCCCTTCTGATGCCTTCACGTCACTGCAGCGACTCACGCCTTCCATTCTCCTGTGACACGCGACCATTTGAAGGTCGGGTCTTGCTCACGACCTTTTGATTTCATTATGGTTATATATAAATATAAAATACTTACTTAAAGGGGCTTTCAGCTATCGCTCTTCATCCATTGCTCCATTGTTTATTTATTTATAAAGCTTCGTATAGCGTGAACATGACCCAGGTGGGTATCAGAGCGCTTCACAATTTGGATGGGTAGGATATAATAGTGGGAAAGGACCAGCGATACTTATAAATGCAAACACGAACAGGGTTCCAGGGGGTATCAGAGTACATCACATTTAGAGAAGACAATACCATACTGGGAGAAGAACAAACATTACTTATATGTGCAAAGCAGGCAACGCTGGGATTCACAGGTGTAAGCCAATCTAGTAAACAATCAGGGGGCGGTGAGTAAGCCGTGGAGCCATGACCATTTAAGGCAAGAACTTGTTCATTAGGATTATTCATACTTCCTTTTTGAAAGAAGCCGTGGAAGAGATTCTGCGGACTTCCGGTGGAAGAAAGTTCCAGATCTTCGGAGCAGAGCCTGAGAAGGTCTGTGACTCGTTCTCTTTTTGTGGAAAATCTGTGGTTTCAGGAGCAAAGAACTTGCACTTCGTGACGGTCTACCCCCTCCAGATAATTCTAGCTTTTGCAGCAGATATATGGGGATCTTAAAATGGAGGGCTTTGTGAGTCATTGCAGGCAATCTTTAGCTGTATTCTTGCTTTGTAAGGCTGCCAGTTTAGGGATTTTAGGGTTGGGGATATGTGAGCATTTCTTTTTGTACCGGTAATCAATATGGCAGCGGCCTTCAAGGAAGCCCTTAGTGGGGCCAAGGTATATTTGGGGAGGCCACAGAGTGTAGCGCTGCCATGGTCTAGCCACGGCAAGACAAGCGCTTGAACCACCTGCTTGAAGTCATCTTGTGGAAGGAATGGTTTGAGATTCCTTAGTATACTCATCTGGTGTTTAGCACCCTTGCTTACATCTGCATGTTCAAGTGCATATCAAGGGTGATTTCGAGGGATTTCGCTGATTCAATAATGTGGGGAGAGCAGTTGAAGGCAGTGAGGTGTTTCATCCAGAGGTCGATCTTGGGGGTGTGATTAGGAGGTGAAATGAGAAGGAATTCCGTTTTGGAGGTGTTGAGCATGAGGTGGTTCTCAGTTAGCCAGTGTTGAGTATTCGTCAGGGTTAAGTTGAGTGAGATGAAGTCTTCAGGGGAGGTGATTTTCAAATAAAGTTTAGTGTCATCCGCATACATATGAAAAAGAATGTTCGCGTAGTTCAGTGCATTTGCCAACGGTTCCAGGAATAAAATGAAGAGTATCGGTGATAGGGCAGACCCCTGTGGAGCCCCCATAGATACTGAAGAGGGCTGAGATAGGGATTGATTCACCTTGACTCTTTGCGATCTGTTGTGGAGGAAGGAAGTAAACCATTGCAATACCGGACCTGATAAGCCCATCATGTGTTTTAGAATGGATAGTAGTTTGATGTGGTTAACAGTGTCAAACGCAGAAGATAAGTCAAGGAGGATCAGGAGGCAGGATTCATTTTGGTCTAGTATTTCTGAAATGTCATCCATAATGGGAATGAGTGCAAATTCTGTGCTGTGGCCACTCCGAAAACCAGATTCATGTTGATCCAGAAGTTGGAATTTCTCAATGTGTATGCAGAGTTGTGATTGCACGCACTTTTCGAGAAGTTTCGCCAGCGTGGGAATGTTGGAGATAGGACGGAAGGTATTCAGATCAGAAATGTCTTCGTTAGTTTTTTTTAGAATGGAGAGACCTGCGCTGCTTTTAGGCATTCGGGGATCGTGCCTTGCGATAGTGAAGCATTGACAATCTTTGTCCATAGGGGGATGAAGGCATCCTTGATTTCTTTGAAGATGGGCGGTGGTAGCGGGTCGCTGAAGTGGTTAGATGGGTTGGTCGCAAGAAGAGTGTTGTATATGTCTCTTTCGCTGAGGGGAGTAAAGGTATTCCAAGAGGCATTGTTCTTGGTGCTAAGTTTCAGGGGACCGAGCCTCTCATGGAGGGCAGGAGGAGAAGCAATCCCGTAGGATGGAATAGGAGCCCTCTTTGATTCCAGGTCAATACTGATGATTTTTGTTTTCTCAGTGAAGAAGGCAGCCAATTCGTCGCATGATAGAGGCCGTCACCGGGGTCAGGGCGGTTGGGTGCTCTGACCAATTGTTGTTTAACAATTTCAGTTTCTTGGGGTTGTTTTTGGCTCGATTAAGTTGGGTTCTGAAGAAGTCAGCCTTTGCACTCTTGACGTTTTTTATTGTAAGAGCTCCTGACAGTTCTAGGGTGGTTTAGATAATCTGTGGAGGGTATGGATCTCCAGAATCTTTTCGGTGCCCTTAGGTTGCGGCATTCCGAGTTTAGGTTGTCGTTGAACCAAGGTTTGGAGATTTTGGAAGAGGCATTTTTTTGTTGTATCTGAGCTATCGGAGGTCCCTTTTCCATTGCTTCATTTTCTTGGGTTGGTCCCTTCTCAGGGACAACTCCCTTTTGATAAAGAAGCAGATGCTGTAATGGTCGGACCAATCATATGGGCTAATGGAATCCAATGTGATGGTGTTTCCTTTTGATATGATGAAGTCCAGAGTTTCACCCTCTGCCCCACCGGGTGTCTGACTCAGACGTCTCGTGCACTGTCATGGAGCTCTGGCCCCTCACAGACTTTCTGCCTGCCAAGTGACGCCTGTCCAGGTTTAACAAACGTTTGTGCGTAACTATTACCCTTGTACACAATACCACTCCAAACATGTCCCAAAAGCCATTTAAATTTCATGTACAACAATGTTTGAATAGAATAGGCAGAGATAATAAACAAGACAAGATTCAGTCCCTTCTGATGCCTTCACGTCACTGCAGCGACTCACGCCTTCCATTCTCCTGTGACACGCGACCATTTGAAGGTCGGGTATTGCTCACGACCTTTTGATTTCATTATGGTTATATATAAATATAAAATACTTACTTAAAGGGGCTTTCAGCTATCGCTCTTCATCCATTGCTCCATTGTTTATTTATTTATAAAGCTTCGTATAGCGTGAACATGACCCAGGTGGGTATCAGAGCGCTTCACAATTTGGATGGGTAGGATATAATAGTGGGAAAGGACCAGCGATACTTATAAATGCAAACACGAACAGGGTTCCAGGGGGTATCAGAGTACATCACATTTAGAGAAGACAATACCATACTGGGAGAAGAACAAACATTACTTATATGTGCAAAGCAGGCAACGCTGGGATTCACAGGTGTAAGCCAATCTAGTAAACAATCAGGGGCGGTGAGTAAACCGTGGAGCCATGACCATTTAAGGCAAGAACTTGTTGTGAGTTGGGCTGTCACAGAATTGTGTCAGTTCTTGATCCAAAAGGAAGGATTTGAGACAATTCACTATGTGATCATTTGGGTAAGACCAGTGAAGGTTGAAATCTCCCATGAAGAGTTGGGACACTAAAGGATCGTCGTTAAGTGAGGTGATTTCCATTAAATGCTCAATGAAGGAAAGAATTTCTCCAGGGAGGTGATAGAATGTGTGTAATTTGCAGACAGGGAGGTGGTTGCTTGAGATGTTGATGCATAGATATTCCCTGGAGGTCGGAGTGGTGGTTTCTGATTGGGAAACCAAGAGTGTATTTCGGTGTATGCAAGCTATTCCTCCACCCTGTTTCATAGATCTGTCCATACGAATTATGTCATGGCTAGGCGGGACTAGAAGGTCAAGGATAGGGAAGGAAGAGCAATTTAGCCAGGTTTCTGTGAGGATAATGATATCCAGCTCGTTAGTCAGGATGAGATTATAGATATCGGGGCGTGTTTACTAGCTGATCTGCAGTTTAGTACACATTTCAATTGGTCAGTAGAATGGGAGGTAGGCGTCTGAAGGATGTTAACGCGCTTGAGGTTGTCACTATATCTATGAGGTTGTGGGGGAGTTCCCTGCGCGGGTTGGCATGAATAGCTTGGATTTGACCCTGTAGGGTCTTGTCGGTATCTAATGGGTGGGAATAAGAGAGGTGTAGATCGCGGATATCACTAGTCGAGAGATCAGCCCTCAGTCTTCTGGGGCGGGAGGAGGCATTTGGGAGGGGTAAAGTTTTCGAGGTAAGGTGAGAGGAGTGCGTGTCAAGGACAGGGACTGCACCAGTAAGGAGGAAGGGCAGGTTCCCTAGGGAACTGAGAGTTCTGAGCAGGGGTAGATGCTCGATTGAGAAGGCTTTTAGCTCATGAAGTTCATCCGAGAGAAGGCGCAGCTGGAGATAGATCTCATCCAGATGCCCAGCCAGGTCTGAGTGCTGGTTAAAGGATAAGAGTTGTGTGGAGAGTTCCTGCGGAGAGATGGGGCCTCGAGGGATAACTGGATGGTCATAGGCGGCAATGAAATGGTCAGGGGGAGCAAGTGAATCAATGATGTTTTGCGTAGTCCTGATATGTGTGGAGAGAGGAGCCGTGGATGGAGAGAGGGTTGAGGAACAATTGTGTGGCTGATAAGAGGTGGGCGAGGAGAGGTTGGATGGGTTGGGTTGGATAGATTCGATGGAGGGCAATCCCTTAGGCTCAGACAGAGATGATGGCAAGATCATGCAAGTAAGTTCACCAGGAGAGAGAAAAGGGAGCGGAGCATGTGGGGGTACCCCAACAAGGGAATCATAGTGTATCTACTTAGAGATCGGGGAAGTGTATGACACAGTAAGCCCGCTAGCCACCTGCATCGATGGTCGAGTGGACCACGAGGGTTCAGGTGACACTAAATCAGGGGACTGAATGGGACAGAGATGACTTAGGGAGTGAGGAGGGTTATGTGAGATTGGAGTCATCCGGATGTGGTGGGGGATGTGAGGGTGATATCATGTGTAATAGGATGGTTTAGGTAGGGATCAGTGGGTGTAGAGATCACAGCTTTCTTGGGGGTAGGGAAGATATTATCAATATTAGCTAAATTGTCATTAGAGGCTTGAATTAGAATAATACCGTTGTTGTAAAGGGTGATGGTGGCATTCGTATTGAAGAAGGGCGAGGCTGATAATTTAAGGCCATGGGAGTATTCCTGGTGCCCGTTATACGAAGCATGGAGTAGAAGACGTTCCTCCAACATGCCCGTTTTTGGGAGTAGAAGATGAGGTCATTAGATAGTTTACCCTTGTTGGCACAGAAGTAAACGTCTGAGATTAATGTTTCAGGTCGGTTTCGAGTAACCGATGTTTGTGCTTTTTGGCCGCATTTTTGGAGAGGTTAGGCGGGTAATTAATAGTGAAGGCGTTGGAGCCAGCGGGGTCAAGTCTTACATCCATTCTGTGAAGGCGGAAGTGAATCCTTTTGAGGGAAGGGAGCAAAACTACAAGTTCATGATGGTGATGGTGATTTTTATATAATTAAAGGATAGACAAATCGGCGATGGACTTGATGGCCAAGCGGAACATCATGTAGTCTATGAGTTATAGTGATTTTTATTTAATTTGAGAGTAGACAATCTGGCGATAGCCAAGTGAACCATCAGGTGGAATGTAAGGGGTCAGAGTAAAAACAGACAAGCCAATAGTGGGCAATGAAAGAAGACCCATTACAATATGGCCGATCCTTAGGTTGATCCAAATGCAAAGTCCTACCTTTTTCCTCACTGCATTGTTAGATTGCACAAAGACTAGTCCTACCTTCCTTTTAATGCCATTAAATGCTCACTGCTGTGTTAGAATGCATAAAGACTAGTCCTACCTTCCTTTTAATGCCATTGAATGATGCAAAAAGTCCTCGTTTATTTTCTATGCAGGTCTGAGCCGATACTCATATGCCTGTTACCATTGAGCTGGGAACGGGCGCCATCTTGAAGATGAGGATTCCTGGTAAACAAATGGGCTCATCCCTCGCCCAGGTGATTCGGGACCCTTAATTGGGACTCTCCCCCAGCTGCTGCGATCGACCAGCCCGGAGCATGACTTCAATTACTGACGTTCCTGGGTGATGGCCGCCAAGAGGAGTTTGGGGCTCTGGTAAACACCAGGGGAAGAGATGGGAGATCTGGTCAGGATCCTTAGAAGTTAGATCATGCGGAAGCCCCAGGAAGTTCGGTCACGCTTTGTCGAACTCAATTGTAGATCGGGGTGGATGGGGCATCGACGAGACTAGTTGTGTGGTGCGGAGGTGGCGGACCCTCCAAGAAGAAGTTCAGGCCGTTTATCCATACTACTCAGAAAGCGCAAGGCATGGACTCGAGGACCAACATGGCGGTCTCCTAGATGACTGGGCATAAAAAACGCACTAACAACAGGTACCAGTGCGTGAGTACCCTGCAGCCGAGTGCGGAGATGAGGCAGGGTGGGCTCAATGGAGGACGGATTAGTCTCAACGAGCCGTGTTATATTGTGCTGAGATGGCAGACTTTGTATGCCTTGTTCAAGGACATCAATCCTTATTGCTCAAACATCGGGAAGCAAAGGACTCCAGTTCCAACATGGCGGTCACCTGGACAACCGACCACGGGCAGCGTAAGTCCCATGAGTACCAGCGCGCATGAGTATGAGTACCCTGCCGTTGAGAGAGGTCCGGCCAAGGACAGCGAACGTTCAGCGCATACTAGCACGAGTGAGTACCCTGTGGCTGAGTGAGGGGATGAGGCAGGGTGAGCTCTTTGGTGGACAGATCTGGCCCCTGAGCTAGGTGTGGCGGGCTCCCCTGCACTGTGCGTCGTCGCGTACCTCACCGTAATGCCTGGAAGGGGTCTCGTCCGACCTTGGGTCCCGGGGGAAGGCAATAGATGAGGAGAGCGCTTCGGAGAGACCTTGAGGTAGCAGCCGGTCAGAGCAGGATCATCTGTCGTGGTGCCGTAGAACATTGCAGAAGGTTCAGATTGAGGCTCTTCGTTATTTGCATGCTGTGCTCTGTTTCGTAACACATCTGGGAGAGAGAGAAGGATTCGATGGACTGGGCTTCACAGGACTTTAAGCAGATCGCAATCCCTTACCCTGGGAGCCTTTGGAGACATCTCCTTCTCAGTCGGACATTTTGCTTCAAAGTGCTGTCAGTCACATACTTCTCCGCCTCTACAGCATACAGCATGTGGTACTTCGCCCGCTCACTTCAGCCATTGGCTAACGTCACTGAGTGACGGCATTCTCCTCTTCACAAGGAGTGCATAAGTGCAGGAAACAGAGATCTGTGGCTGAAGGGAAGGGGTTCCCGTTAGTGCCAATGGCTACTCACCCAATCTGTTTTTTAAGACCTACAAAATATTTTAGCTTGCAGCCAATGTATTTTTTTAGTATTAGTGAGGGCCACGAGTGAGAGTATGAGTGAAAGTCGGCGTAAGAGTGGGAGACAGAAAGAAAGGTAGAGAGAGAGATATCCATTACACAGTGGATCAAGAGCTCGAATGGAATGTCATGGATGCAGCAGGGTGAGTGGTGTGACGAACAGGAAAGAGATGACACAGGTGTAAAATGTGGAACTTAAAAGGGAGAGAAGTCAGGGAGAAAGCAGAAGGTTGAGTGAGCTGAAAAGGAAATTGGGAATGATAAAAGAGGAAATTGGGAAGCTGGAAGAGGCATGTGAGGGATGAGACGGGTAGAGGTAAAGGAAACCGATCTGATGGGACTCTGAAAGTCGGAAAGAGGGGTACAGGCGGATGTCGTTGGAAAACTGGGGTTGCAGAAGCGAGAAGATTGCAGAAGTAGAGAAAATGAAAGGGATAAATCTAGAAGTAAGAGACGAACTGAAGACAGATATTTAGTGGTCAAAGATAGGACTGAATCTATGAGAGAGTGGATCAATCAATCAGTATTTGTAGAGCGCAGCAAATCACCTGCAAGGTTATCCAGGCGCTGGGTCGCTGGGCTCAGTCGAAAAGCCAGGTCTTAAGTTTCTTTCTGTAGTCTGTGAGAGAGGGTGATGATCGGAGTGGGGGGGCCATTCCAGGACTTGGCGGCGAGGTAGGGGAATGCAGCTGTGGTGGATGTGAGGTGTCTGTGCGTGGGTGAGGGAGGCGGAGCGATGGGGCTCTGCAGGGTTGGTGGAAGTTCAGGCGGTGGTGCATGTATCCTTGTCCTTGGTCATGGAGAGCTTTGTAGGCATGTTTCAGCATCTTGAATTGGCATCTTTTCTGGCTGGGGAGCGAGTGGAGGTTCCTGAGTTGTGGGTGACGTGGTTCCATTTTGCAGGTTGAGGATGAGTCTTGCTGCTGAGTTCTGTATCGTCTGGAGTGTCTTCATGAGTTGGGTGGTGGTTCCTGCGTACAGTGCGTTGCCATAGTCCAGCTGGCTTGTGACTAGGGCTTGCATATCTGTTTTTCTTGTGCCAATAGAGAGCCAAATGAAGATTCTTCAGAGCATACGGAGGTTGTGGAAGAAGGCGGAGGTGACCATGTTGATCTGTCGTTTCATGGTGAGTTTGCTGTCTAGGATGGTGGCACGGTTGCGGGCATGGTCTGTTGGTTGGGAGTGGGTTCAAGTTTGGCGGGCCACCAGGTGTTGCTCCACGTGGAGGTGTTGTTCCCAAAGATCATCACTTCCGTCTTGTCAGTGCTGAGCTTCAGACAGTTGTTCTTCATCCAGTTGGCAATGTTCGTCATGCAGTTGTGGAAGTTGGTCCTTGTCGGCCAGGGGTGTCATGTTTGTGTTGAAGAGGGTGGGTCTGAGGGATGAACATTGAGGCACACCGCAGTTGGTGCTCTTTGGTTCCAAGGTGTAAAGTGGTGAAATGTGGGAGGCGGATTTTCTTAGTTCATCCTGAGAGGAAGGATGCAATCCATCTGAGGGCACCGTCCTGGATCCGGTGTGGTGGAGTCTGTTGATGGGTGCATGGTGGGATACAGTGTTGAATGCTGTGGAGAGGTGGATGCATTGAGAATGGGGGTGAGTTGGCAGCTGATTTCCTGGCTTCCGAGGTTGAAGAGGAGGTGGGGGCAGAGATCTGCGGGTGCTCCCGAGTGGATGGAGTTCATGATGGCGATGGTGTTTTGTGTGGTGAGCTGCTCCCACGTGGTGGTTGGGTGGTGAGTGTGGTGTCCGTTGGTTTGAGGAGGTTGTTGAGGTTGGCAATGTCGGTGGCTTGGGGATTGAAGTTCCTGTAGATGGTGGATATCTTGTCATGGAAATAGTTCGCTAGTGTGTCGCAGGGTTCCTGTGAAGGGGAGTTCATGTTCTCAGTGGCTGCCGGGCAGGAGAACTATTTGACAATGCTGAAGAGTTTTTTGGTGTGGTTGACGCTTGTTTCGATGCGGTTTGCCGGGGTGTTTCTGTTTGCATTTGTGAGGTGTTGGTGGTATTCGTTGAGGGCTGTCTTGAAGTTGGCTCGGTCCATGGGGTCTCTGCTGGTGACCATCTTCTCTCCAGTCGTTTGCCGCTGTGTTTCATTGTCCTGCGTTCTGGTGTGAACCAGCTGGCTTGTTTGGTGGATCTGCGGATTTTGGTGGCTTGATGGGGCCATCTCTGTCAGCGCAGTTGGTGATCCAGGTGATGAAGTTCTGGACAGCCTGTTCCAGGTTGGTTGTGGGTTCGGACTGGGTGGTGTTGGGGGCGTTCGTCCATTGGGTCTGGGACACTTTGCTGCAGCTGCGGAGGGCAGATTTGGGAGGCCTAGTGGCTGTGCGTGGGGATGTGATAGGATTTAGAGGACAGGAGATGTGCAGGCTGAAGGTAAATGAGATGAGGGTAGAGTGAGAGGCGGGTGGAAGAGATGGGGCGAGGATGGGGCAGGTAGAGATAAGGTTTAGAGAAGGAGAGGCATAGAGTTGGAGGTAGGAGTCTAATTGGAAGGCCCAGATTGAGCTAACAAAAGATGGAGGCGCGAAGAAGGAATCCGGGCCCTGATAACAGGTTTGAGTTGACAGGTTTCCAGTCAGTGCTGTCACCTCTCTGCAGTGATGTCATCAGAGCTGCCACCTCCCTGCAGTGATGTCATCAGACTGTTGCCAGTCACTGAAATCACCTCCCTGCAGTGATGTCATCAGCCGTGCCCTGATAACAGGTTTGAGTTGACAGGTCTGGTGGCACCTCCCTGCAGTGATGTCATCAGAGCTGCCACCTCCCTGCAGTGACGTCATCAGCCGTGCCCTGATCACAGGTTTGAGTTGGCATGTTTGGTTCCATCTCCCTGCAGTGATGTAATCAGAGCTGCCACCTCCCTGCAGTGATGTCATCAGAGCTGCCACCTCCCTACAGTGATGTCATCAGACTGTTGCCAGTCACTGAAATCACCTCCCTGCAGTGATGTCATCAGCAGTGCCCTGATAACAGGTTTGAGTTGACAGGTTTGGTGGCACCTCCCTGCAGTGATGTCATCAGAGATGCCACCTCCCTGCAGTGACGTCACCAGCCGTGCCCTGATCACAGGCTTGAGTTGGCATGTTTGGTGCCACCTCCCTGCAGTGATGTAATCAGAGCTGCCACCTCCCTGCAGTGATGTCATCAGACTGTTGCCAGTCACTGGAACCACCTCCCTGCAGTGATGTCATCAGCCCTGCCCTGATAACAGGTTTGAGTTGACAGGTTTGGTGGCACCTCCCTGCAGTGATGTCATCAGAGCTGCGACCTCCCTGAAGTGATGTCATCAGAGCTGCCACCTCCCTGCAGTGATGTCATCAGTGCTGTGATCTCCCTGAAGTGATGTCATCAGAGCTGCCACCTCCCTGCAGTGATGTCATCAGAGCTGCCACCTCCCTGCAGTGACGTCATCAGCCGTGCCCTGATCACAGGTTTGAGTTGACAGGTTTGGTGCCACCTCCCTGCAGTGACGTCATCAGAGCTGCCACCTCCTGCATTGATGTCATCAGTGCTGCGATCTCCTAGGAGTGATGTCATCAGAGCTGCCACCTCCCTGCAGTGATGTCATCAGAGCTGCCACCTCTCTGCAGTGCCGTCATCAGCCGTGCCCTGATCACAGGTTTGAGTTGACAGGTTTGGTGCCACCTCCCAGCAGTGATGTCATCAGCCTTGTCCTGATAACGGGTTTAAGTTGACATGTTTCCAGCCAATGGTACATGGACAGAGGTGCACACACCTCACATGGCAGACACATGAGAGTGCTGCTGTAGGAAGGAATGTGGTGGACACTTGCCAAGGATGTAGACTCTTCCGAGCACTGATGGCCACATGGCATCTTTACAGCTCGCAACGGTCAAAGGTCAAGGCGTCCAATAGCTAGCATGTTGACTCAGAACTGATAAAAGTAAATATTTGTTCACTCTATTTGCCATATGGCGTTGGGGGGGCGGAGGGGGGATCCCAGGCCTGCTGACTGCAGTAACTGATGCCTGAATGCGCGGCAGAGATTCTCTACAGTGTGTGCATTTACACACCCAGAGCAGGGATACAACACTCTAGCGTACAGGTGTGAGGTGTGGAGCCAGGCTCTGTGTACGGGGGGACGCAGAGATCCTCTCCTGTGTGTGCATTTACACACCCAGGGCAAGGGTGCAACTCTCTAGCGTACAGCTGTGAAGTGTGGAGCCAGGCTGTGTGTACGGGGGGACGCAGAGATCCTCTCCTGTGTGTGCATTTACACACCCAGAGCAGGGATACAACACTCTTGTGCACAGGTGTGAAGTGTGGAGCCAGGCTGTGTGTACGGGGGGCAGAGATCCTCTCCTGTGTGAGCATTTACACACCCAGAGCAGGGATACAACACTCTTGTGCACAGGTGTGAAGTGTGGAGCCAGGCTGTGCGTAGGGGGGGGCAGAGATCCTCTCCTGTGTGTGCATTTACACACCCAGAGCAGGGATACAACACTCTTGTGCACAGGTGTGAAGTGTGGAGCCAGGCTGTGTGTACGGGGGGCAGAGATCCTCTCCTGTGTGTGCATTTACACACCCAGAGCAGGGATACAACACTCTTGTGCACAGGTGTGAAGTGTGGAGCCAGGCTGTGTGTAGGGGGGGGGGCAGAGAGTCTCTCCTGTGTGTGTATTTACACACTTAGTGCAGAGATGCAACACTCTAGCGTACAGGTGTGAGGTGTGGAGCCAAGCTGGGTGTACGGGGGGGCAGAGAGTCTCTCCTGTGTGTGTATTTACACAACCAGCGAGCGATGCAACACTCTTGTGCACAGCTGTGAAGTGTGGAGCCAGGCTGTGTGTACGGGGGGTGGGGGAGTCGGGCAGAGAGTCTCTCCTGTGTGTGTATTTACACACCCAGAGCAGGGATACAACACTCTAGTGTACAGCTGTGAAGTGTGGAGCCAGGCTGTGTGTACGGGGGGGCAGAGAGTCTCTCCTGTGTGTATTTACACACCCAGCGAGGGATGCAACACTCTTGTGCACAGCTGTGAAGTGTGGAGCCAGGCTGTGTGTACGGGGGGGCGCAGAGAGTCTCTCCTGTGTGTGTATTTACACACCCAGGGCAGGGGTGCAACACTCTAGTGTACAGCTGTGAAGTGTGGAGCCAGGCTGTGTGTACGGGGGGGGCAGAGAGTCTCTCCTGTGTGTGTATTTACACACCCAGCGAGGGATGCAACACTCTTGTGCACAGCTGTGAAGTGTGGAGCCAGGCTGTGTGTACGGGGGGCACAGAGAGTCTCTCCTGTGTGTGTATTTACACACCCAGGGCAGGGGTGCAACACTCTAGTGTACAGCTGTGAAGTGTGAAGCCAGGCTGTGTGCACGGGGGGAGGGGGGTGCAGAGAGTCTCTCCTGTGTGTAGGAGAGTAGGATCTGCCTCTTATGGTTACCCCCACTTTTTGCTGATGTATCACTGTTTTTGACTTAGACTGACTTGGATCCTGCTATTCAGGACCCCAGTCTATCTGCTTTCTCCTATAAATTGGTTGCATGTACTTTAGGTACACTCCAGATTGGATTCTGGGGTACCCTTATCAGTCCCTAGTATATGGTACACCATGTACCCAGGGCATAGGTACCCCAGAGGCCTCCCAGGGGCTGAAGCATGTATTGTGCCACCCATGAGAGGCCATTCAAAATGACACCACAGGTCTGCTACTGCAGCCTGTGTAAGGAGGTGCATGCACCCCTTACTTAGATATAGGTTACCTATATCTATTCTAAATCACTACACATATAAACCTATCAGTCACCCCTATGGCAGGCCTTATCAATCCTGAAGGCAGGGTGCTGGGTTTTGTGTGAGAGGGTGCCCCTGCATGAGCAGAGCCCCTCTGCCGCCTTCGGAATCTATTCTCCGGGGTTGTCTGTGATGCAGCCAACCATATATACTAAAGTGCATTATAACCTCGCGGTAAATGCTAACTTTAAAACGGCTGCTTAGAAACATGTCGTGTTTGGTGTCAAATACCTTGGAATCATACCTCCCACACCAGTAACTGGTGTGGGAGGTATGATTCCTCCCTTGTAGAACCACTACTATGGGTCACCGGTCTACCCGGTACCAGCTTTCTCGACCTGGGCAGCACAAAATGGATGATGCCAGCCACAGACACGAGTCTGCCCTCCTGCTGCTGAGCCAAGCTCGAGCAGAGGAAGGCCTGACAATAGGTTTCCTGTCACAGGGAGGTGTGACCATCTCCCAGACAGGCTTTAGTGTATTGGGGCTGGGTGGGTGCACTCTTGGAGTGCCAGAAAGTCTGCACTGGGGGCACATTTGGTGTCCCCGTGCATAGTCCAGCTCAAACCGGTTGCAGGAGCCATTTGCTCCTGCTCTGGTGCAAAACTGGACAAAGGACATGGGTGTAGAGTCAGTCCAACCCCTTCCTTAGGTATAAAGTAGGAAACCTGACTACAGGACTTTGGATTTTACCTGGACTAAACTCTGCAAGCAGAAACCAAGTACTTTGACGGTCTTCACTTCGCTGAACGACAGAAGAATCTCCCTTGGAGTAAAGGAGTTACTCCCCTGCAGCAGCAGGCACCTAGACGCATCTGACCGGTTTGCCTCTCCTGAGCTCCTGAGGACTCCGAAGATTTCTGCAACACAGGAGGTGGGTTCCCGAGCATCCCTGAGGTCGATCTACTCTCTCAGCAATCCTGAGACCAGTATCCCTTGTGGGAACCATGCAACCCGAACCCCTGTGCACCGTGTACTTTTGCAGCAGCATATGCTTTTTGGCAATCCCTGAGGCTGTGCTTTGGACTACGTGTAGTCCCGACCCCGAGCAGCATTTGCACTGAAGACCTCTGGCCTCCACTCTATGAGTGCTCTGTGGGCTGGTGCTTTGTAAATTCGCTTGAGGTCCCCTCGCGATCCCTGGTCCATTGGCCTGTGGGTCCTGGTGAGGGTCACTTTGATTTTTCTTGGGCTTCCCTGGTTGCTCCAGACGTGCCCTGACTCCCCATAGCTTGGAGAGTCTCCTAGACCTTGCTGGTCTACACTGTAACCTGTTTCCTCTGCCTACATGGGTTGCCTTTGCCAAGGCTTGTTGGTGTTCAATCCGGACACTGACCCCTCAGCACTCGACATCCTTCGTGGGACAGCTCACCTCCGGACTTTGGTTGTCGTCGACATCTCCTGGTCCCCGTGGCTGCAGAGTCAAGCATCCTATCTTCATACCTGAAGCACCCGACATCGGTGGGCATTCGTCTGTCGAGCCCCTGGTCACCCTGAAGTGACCCAGACTCTGTCCCCTCTGCTTTCAGGTTCTTCTCACCTCGGATCCAGGCTTGGATTCCACCGGACACTTTTCATCTTCCCGGCAGCAGCACTTCTTTGCATCACGCCATTTAAAACGACGAGGGTTTCCGACACCACTTGACCCCTATGCACCCGGCTCCTCTGGGATAGGTAACACGGGTACCTCGGTACTCACAAGGGTGCTGGCCTTAGAACCTTCTATGTTCCAAAGGGTTTGCTTGAAGTCCTCTCCGAAGTGTCCTTAAACTATAATTTTCCAACCGCGACTTTCCCATAGAGTTGTACGGAGCTCGCGTCTGTGTTCCCACACTGCACCTGTCCTCCGTGGGCTCACTGTGTCACTCCTTTGGGTGGTTCCTTGGGGTCCCAGCGATTCTACGTGCTCTAGGCACTGTGTCTATTGAAGTCGTTGTTGTTATACCATTTTTTTAGTATATGGTTCGGTCTCCCCCTGGAGCCCGCTGTGTATTGTGCTATTTACTGCCGTTCTATTGATTAAGTATTGTGTGCTTTATGTTCTAATCTCACATAGAGATTAGTAGAGAGTGTTTAGTAATAAATACATATTTTTTATATAACACTTGTGTGGTTCTCCTTTCATTTGGTCACTCAGGAGGTTCTGTTCTGGTAAAACAGGCTGCTTTACATTCCTTCAAGATTAAACCTGAAGGCTGCTCTCCATAGCTACCACTAGGATAGCTTTCATAAATGTTATCTTTGACCTAATCATCAATAAGGGTTGTTTGGACTGCTGCAAGGTGCCCACTTTAATTAGTGGACAGCATATACCAGGCCAACTTCTCACACTGTGTGTGTATTTACACAACCAGCGAGGGATGCAACACTCTTGTGCACAGCTGTGAAGTGTGGAGCCAGGCTGTGTGTACGGGGGGGTGCAGAGAGTCTCTCCTGTGTGTGTATTTACACACCCAGGGCAGGGGTGCAACACTGTAGTGTACAGCTGTGAAGTGTGGAGCCAGGCTGTGTGTACGGGGGAGGGAGGGGGCAGAGAGTCTCTCCTGTGTGTGTATTTACACACCCAGCGAGGGATGCAACACTCTTGTGCACAGCTGTGAAGTGTGGAGCCAGGCTGTGTGTACGGGGGGCGCAGAGAGTCTCTCCTGTGTGTGTATTTACACACCCAGGGCAGGGGTGCAACACTCTTGTGCACAGCTGTGAAGTGTGGAGCCAGGCTGTGTGTAGGGGGGGCCGCAGAGAGTCTCTCCTGTGTGTGTATTTACACACCCAG
The DNA here is from genome assembly GCA_963921515.1 of Calotriton arnoldi. NCBI lineage: Eukaryota > Metazoa > Chordata > Amphibia > Caudata > Salamandridae > Calotriton > Calotriton arnoldi. The sequence continues at coordinate 77,979 of CAWUFW010001592.1, forward strand.
GGCAGGGGTGCAACACTCTTGTGCACAGCTGCGAAGTGTGGAGCCAGGCTGTGTGTACGGGAGGGGGGGGCAGAGAGTCTCTCCTGTGTGTGTATTTACACACCCAGGCAAGGCAGGGGTGCAACACTCTAGTGTACAGCTTTGAAGTGTGGAGCCAGGCTGTGTGTACGGGGGGAGTGCAGAGAGTCTCTCATGTGTGTGTATTTACACACCCAGCGAGGGATGCAACACTCTTGTGCACAGCTATGAAGTGTGGAGCCAGGCTGTGTGTCCGGGGGAGGGGCAGAGAGTCTCTCCTGTGTGTGCATTTACACACCCAGCGAGGGATGCAACACTCTTGTGCACAGCTATGAATTGTGGAGCCAGGCTGTGTGTCCGAGGGAGGGGCAGAGAGTCTCTCCTGTGTGTGCATTTACATACCCAGAGCAGGGATACAACACTCTAGTGTACAGCTGTGAAGTGTGGAGCCAGGCTGTGTGTACGGGGGGGGGGCAGAGAGTCTCTCCTGTGTGTGTATTTACAGACCCAGCGAGGGAAGCAACACTCTTGTGCGCAGCTGGAAGTGTGGAGCCAAGCTGTGTGTACGGGGGAGGGGGGGCACAGAGTCTCTCCTGTGTGTGTATTTACACACCCAGAGAAGGGATACAACACTCTTGTGCACAGGTGTGAAGTGTGGAGCCAGGCTGTGTGTACGGGGGGCAGAGAGTCTCTCCTGTGTGTGTATTTACACACCCAGGGCAGGGGTGCAACACTCTAGTGTACAGCTGTGAAGTGTGGAGCCAGGCTGTGTGTACGGGGGCGCAGAGAGTCTCTCCTGTGTGTGTATTTACACACCCAGGGCAGGGGTGCAACACTCTTGTGCACAGCTGTGAAGTGTGGAGCCAGGCTGTGTGTAGGGGGGTGCAGAGAGACTCTCCTGTGTGTATTTACACACCCAGGGCAGGGGTGCAACACTCTTGTGCACAGCTGTGAAGTGTGGAGCCAGGCTGTGTGTACGGGAGGGGAGGGCAGAGAGTCTCTCCTGTGTGTGTATTTACACACCCAGGCAGGGCAGGGGTGCAACACTCTAGTGTACAGCTGTGAAGTGTGGAGCCAGGCTGTGTGTACGGGGGGGCAGAGAGTCTCTCCTGTGTGTGTATTTACACACCCGGCGAGGGAAGCAACACTCTTCTGCACAGCTGTGAAGTGTGGAGCCAGGCTGTGTGTACGGGGGGGCGCAGAGAGTCTAGCCTGTGTGTGTATTTACACACCCCGGGCAGGGGTGCAACACTCTAGTGTACAGCTGTGAAGTGTGGAGCCAGGCTGTGTGTACGGGGGGGCACAGAGAGTCTCTCCTGTGTGTGTATTTACACACCCAGGGCAGGGGTGCAACACTCTAGTGTACAGCTGTGAAGTGTGGAGCCAGGCTGTGTGTACGGGGGGCGCAGAGAGTCTCTCCTGTGTGTGTATTTAAACACCCAGGGCAGGGGTGCAACACTCTAGTGTACAGCTGTGAAGTGTGGAGCCAGGCTGTGTGTACGGGGGCGCAGAGAGTCTCTCCTGTCTGTGTATTTACACACCCAGGGCAGGGGTGCAACACTCTAGTGTACAGCTGTGAAGTGTGGAGCCAGGCTGTGTGTACGGGGGGGCGCAGAGAGTCTCTCCTGTGTGTGTATTTACACACCCAGGGCAGGGGTGCAACACTCTAGTGTACAGCTGTGAAGTGTGGAGCCAGGCTGTGTGTATGGGGGGGCGCAGAGAGTCTCTCCTGTGTGTGTATTTACACACCTAGGGCAGGGGTGCAACCCTCTAGTGTACAGCTGCGAAGTGTGGAGCCAGGCTGTGTGTACGGGGGGGCGCAGAGAGTCTCTCCTATGTGTGTATTTACACACCCAGAGCAGGGGTGCAACCCTCTAGTGTACAGCTGTGAAGTGTGGAGCCAGGCTGTGTGTACGGGGGCGCAGAGAGTCTCTCCTGTGTGTGTATTTACACACCCAGGGCAAGGGTGCATCACTCTAGTGTACAGCTGTGAAGTGTGGAGCCAGGCTGTGTGTACGGGGGGCGCAGAGAGTCTCTCCTGTGTGTGTATTTACACACCCAGGGCAGGGGTGCAACACTCTAGTGTACAGCTGTGAAGTGTGGAGCCAGGCTGTGTGTATGGGGGGGGCGCAGAGAGTCTCTCCTGTGTGTGTATTTACACACTTAGTGCAGAGATGCAACACTCTTGTGCACAGCTGTGAAGTGTGGAGCCAGGCTGTGTGTACGGGGGGGGCGCAGAGAGTCTCTCCTGTGTGTGTATTTACACACCCAGCGAGGGATACAACACTCTAGTGTACAGCTGTGAAGTGTGGAGCCAGGCTGTGTGTACGGGGGGCAGGCAGAGAGTCTCTTCTGTGTGTGTATTTACACACCCAGGGCAGGGGTGCAACACTCTAGTGTACAGCTGTGAAGTGTGGAGCCAGGCTGTGTGTATGGGGAGGGCGCAGAGAGTCTCTCCTAAGTGTGTATTTACACACCTAGGGCAGGGGTGCAACCCTCTAGTGTCCAGCTGCGAAGTGTGGAGCCAGGCTGTGTGTATGGGGGGGCGCAGAGAGTCTCTCCTATGTGTGTATTTACACACCCAGGGCAAGGGTGCATCACTCTAGTGTACAGCTGTAAAGTGTGGAGCCAGGCTGTGTGTACGGGGGCGCAGAGAGTCTCTCCTGTGTGTGTATTTACACACCCAGGGCAGGGGTGCAACACTCTAGTGTACAGCTGTGCAGTGTGGAGCCAGGCTGTGTGTACGGGGGCGCAGAGAGTCTCTCCTGTGTGTGTATTTACACACCCAGCGAGGGATACAACACTCTAGTGTACAGCTGTGAAGTGTGGAGCCAGGCTGTGTCTACGAGGGGCGGGCAGAGAGTCTCTCATGTGTGTGTATTTACACACCCAGCGAGGGATGCAACACTTGTGCACAGCTGCGAAGTGTGGAGCCAGGCTGTGTGTACGGGGGGGGGTGCAGAGAGTCTCTCCCATGTGTGTATTTACACACTTAGTGCAGAGATGCAACACTCTTGTGCACAGCTGTGAAGTGTGGAGCCAGGCTGTGTGTACGGGGGGCGCAGAGAGTCTCTCCTGTGTGTGTATTTACACACCCAGGGCAGGGGTGCAACCCTCTAGTGTACAGCTGCGAAGTGTGGAGCCAGGCTGTGTGTACGGGGGGGCGCAGAGAGTCTCTCCTATGTGTGTATTTACACACCCAGGGCAGGGGTGCAACACTCTAGTGTACAGCTGTGAAGTGTGGAGCCAGGCTGTGTGTACGGGGGGGGTGCAGAGAGTCTCTCCCATGTGTGTATTTACACACTTAGTGCAGAGATGCAACAGTCTTGTGCACAGCTGTGAAGTGTGGAGCCAGGCTGTGTGTACGGGGGGGGCGCAGAGTGTCTCTCCTGTGTGTGTATTTACACACCCAGCGAGGGATGCAACACTCTTGTGCACAGCTGCGAAGTGTGGAGCCAGGCTGTGTGTACGGGGGGCGCAGAGAGTCTCTCCTGTGTGTGTATTTACACACCCAGGGCAGGGGTGCAACACTCTTGTGCACAGCTGTAAAGTTTGGAGCTAGGCTGTGTGTACGGGGGGGTGCAGAGAGTCTCTCCCATGTGTGTATTTACACACTTAGTGCAGAGATGCAACACTCTTGTGCACAGCTGTGAAGTGTGGAGCCAGGCTGTGTGTACGGGGGCGGTCAGAGAGTCTCTCCTGTGTGTGTATTTACACACTTAGTGCAGAGATGCAACACTCTAGTGTACAGCTGTGAAGTGTGGAGCCAGGCTGTGTGTACGGGGGGCGCAGAGAGTCTCTCCTGTGTGTGTATTTACACACTTAGTGCAGAGATGCAACACTCTTGTGCACAGCTGTGAGGTGTGGAGCCAGGCTGTGTGTACGGGGGGGCGCAGAGAGTCTCTCCTGTGTGTGTATTTACACACCCAGCGAGGGATACAACACTCTAGTGTACAGCTGTGAGGTGTGGAGCCAGGCTGTGTGTATGGGGGGACGCAGAGAGTCTCTCCTGTGTGTGTATTTACACACCCAGCGAGGGATACAACACTCTAGTGTACAGCTGTGAAGTGTGGACCAGGCTGTGTGTACGGGGGGGCAGGCAGAGAGTCTCTCCTGTGTGTGTATTTACACACTTAGTGCAGAGATGTAACACTCTTGTGCACAGCTGTGAGGTGTGGAGCCAGGCTCTGTGTACGGGGGGCGCAGAGAGTCTCTCCTGTGTGTGTATTTACACACTTAGTGCAGAGATGCAACACTCTTGTGCACAGCTGTGAGGTGTGGAGCCAGGCTGTGTGCACGAGGTGGCACTGATGTATCTGAGGCTGCTCGCGGCCCACGCAGGGGGCCTCCATAGGAGGGTGGCCACCTTAGTGCCACATGAGGGCACAAACCCGACAAGTCTAGTGTTTGGACCCACTCGGGGTCCGGCGCTACCTAACTACGTAATTTCCGGTGCGCCGGTGGGCGGGGAGGCAGGTATATAGACCTCCCCCGCCCATCTGGCGATCCTTTTTCGCGCCGAGAGTTCACGCCGTTTGATCCTAGCCACTAGGCGGGTAGCCGTGTGGCGCCCTCGGGTCCGGGGTCGGGTCTGTGTCCCTTCGTTGGCTACATTGGGTAGGACGAGACTGTGTATAAATGTCTTCCGATGTAATGGTGAATCTCTGTCATTAGGTTACTGAATGCGGGCTTTTGCTTTCAGACGGAGGTCTGAAGGATGGAGGGTCAGCTTATCCTCCCCATCCGCTCCTGCGTGCACGAAGGAGGTGTGCAAGGGTCGCATCAGTGGGCCCGGCAGGGGGGAGGGAAGGCCATGATAGTTGGTAGTCACGGGCCGGTCTGCAGGAGGGCTTAATGTCCCTCCACTTGCAGCGGTGAGTTGTGAGGCCCCTTGCCTTCGGGCTTTCGCATCGGGCCACAGGACACATGGCCCACAGATTCAGTATTGATTTGGGCAGTTGGTGTGGGGCGCGCAGGGACCGGGCTTGGCTTTTCTACCGTCCTTGTGTATTTTCCCACACACCTGGCTGTTGGGCACCTCGCGGCTGACCGCTCTGGTCATCTCTCATCGGGGTCCGGAGCGGTGTGTTATGTGCCCCTGCAGGCCTGTTTATGCTCCTCATTTAGCGCTGATGCACTGTGAGGTGCTGATGGGCACAGCATGGAGAACCAGGATGGAGCCACCCCCTCCCCCGGGTGGACTTGCTGCTTGGAACAGGTGTGACGCTTCCGATGCCGAGATTGATTGCGAGGGGGTGGATTCACTGGGTTGCGCACTCTCTAGGGTGCGAGGGGGCGCAAGTCAGGCCGGGCCTATGGTTGTGTGGGCGTGCGGTGTGTTAATGCATGGAGTTGGGAGTTGATTTCAGGGAGTTTGGCAGCCCTGTCAGAGACGCGTTTCCAACAGGCTTCCAGATTTACCCCCTGGCCGAAGTGCCTCATCCTGCCAATGCACAGCGTCCTGCCTGCCAACCACGTGGCACCTCACAACGCTCGTTTCGACATGGCTGCCAGGTTCTTTGGGGTCAGCTCCTGGCCTTGTGTGTTGACGCGTGCCTGTGCAGCGAGGCGCCCGGCCTGACAGGTTGTTTGTAGGCTGTCTGCGGAAATGTATGCCTGGGGCTGTGGGTATGAGTGGCACACTTTCTGCATAGGAGCTGCAGCTCCGAGGCAGGGTTATGCAGTAGTCAAATGGTATCGCGTTCGTGGAGCCCAGTGTTTTCGGTGTGGCATACATGCTTACTCAGCACCGGCGGATGGAAACGTGCTCAGTGCGAGTTAGCCTAAATTATCAACGTACGGCTCCAGCTGGTTATAGTTACATGAACGTTCGAGTGTCAAGGGAATATAAGTTATGCCTCTTTCCCTAGGTATTTGGCAAAAAACCTGCAAGCTTGATAGGCACTCTGAAAGGGTACTCTTTAAGTGCTTTACGGAAACTTATTGTGAGAGGAGAGGATGTGGCATACCGGGCAGAAGTGCTGACTTTGGAGCGGGGAATCCCGGTTCGAGCCTCGGTGTCGGCTCAACATCCTGTGAGTGTGAGAAACGCAGCCAATCTCCCCATGCCTCGTAACAGCACCTAAAGATCGCAGGAGTGACTGATTAGGCGAGCAACAGAAATCTGGGTATTATGGGTGTACCCTATTCCACATGTAGGACAATGAACAGTTGGTGACCTGTAAACTTGCTTTTTTGGTGTATCACATTTATTTGCAACCCACTGCAACCTCAACGAGGTTTTCATCAGAAGGTGCTTGTAGGAGAGTTCTGCAAGGCGGGCCAGAGAGGCCAGGTCAGAGGCGGTGTGGCCTTGAAGGGTGCGTTTGCTGAGAGAACGTTATGCCCTACAGCAATGGAAAGGGGCTAACAATGTCGGTTTAGCTAACACTTCCCTCCAAGACGAGCTGGGGGCGCAGGAGCAATCTTGGCTTTACTCACAGTGGTTGACATGTAAGCCGGTAGACCCAGAAACAAAGGGCTAGCCGTGTTCAGGAACTAGGCGCTTTTGTAATCTACACGGAGTAAAGCAGCAGGTAGAAAACTCTCCTAATGGTTTGTTTGCTGGTTGGCCCTACTATGAGGCAGCCGAGGTGGCTCCTGCTGGAGCAGTGTATCCGCAGCCCCGATTCGTGGTGCTGCCGTGCCCCCCTTTGTGGACATGTCGATTGATTGTTCTTTCTGGTGCAGCGGTGGACTGGAGCCGGTTTCTTGTGTGGGATGGTCATTTCGTCAGACGCCACATGCTCCGTGAGAGCGCTGGGTTTGGGCAGTCACGGGGCCTTGGTTTGCAGTGGTATTGTTCCATTGGCCAAGTGTGGCTCAGAGGCCTTGGTAGGGTTTCATCCCATAGTTTGGGAAATGTTGGGGCCAGTATTGGAGCATGGGTCACAATATGTTTATTTCCAGCATAAATATTATTCCACAGTACAGACAGGGTGAAGAGAAGGTGACATCGCATAGGCGTGGGGGGGCTGTTGATTGAATGGTTGCATGGTGTGGTGGCTCTTCCTACATTGTGCGTCGCACAAGGTTGAAACGTTTGCGTAGCTTTCAGTTTACTGCATCATACGGCGGGTGCTAATAAGCACAGTGTGTGGCTTGTCGGTGGGTTCTACGTATGGCCCGGTGCTTTGGGCATGGGTACAGAGTGTGATTTCCAGCCTGAAAGGTCTTCGTCCAAGCGTGGGTCTGCTGAGAGCTAGCTTTTACCTTGGCCTCTCTGAACAGCGGCGTTGGTGGTTTGCCTGCAGACGGGAAGTGGAAGATCTGGCTGGGAGCCTCTCCATCAGATGAGGCCCCCCTTTATATCTTGTGGATGTTCCACCATCCTTGCATTTTCATCACGGCCTCCTCTTGTGCGCAATGCGCCCGTAGTTAGCGGGGACCGTTGGGAGTCCAGCTCCCCCCGTCCTCCATCTGCCCTCCCACCCCCCCCCCCACCCCAGTCGTCAGCTGTCATTCTCGGTTGATTTCTGCCAGGGGGAACTGAGTGGCGGAGTGAGGAATTGGCTGTCTGTTGTTACCGCCTTTTTCAATGGAAGCCCTTGTTTTGCTGGTTGCTTTGAGCCGAGTATCTGCAGGCATAAGTAACATTGTCAGCTACCAGTTCAGAATTGCATCGCCTTTGCTAATTTATTTCATTATGTCGCCAGAGAGGGCAAATACTCCTAATATTCCGCCATGCCAGTCAGGTCTAGATAAATCAGGTGATTTAGGTTCTGTCTAGAAGAGATCGGAGGTTGGCCTAAGGGAAGCGTTGACCAGGACCTGCAGTTGGACAGCTTTCAGGCCCCCATTTTAATTCCAAGTAACATCATCGCCAAGTGAGATTAAACAGCGCCGTAAGTTAACCCCTTGCATTGTAAGACATAAGGACTGCAGAGTTCTTAGGATAGAACCTGACGCTTAGCAAACCTAGATTGAGCATGGGTAGATTCGTTGACAGCATGTCCACTGCAACTCCCCCAGTCGCACCCTGGCACGGGTATTAAAGCTACCCCATTTTATTATTAGGATAATGGAATGTCATATTATCATTGCGCAATATGGGTCAACGAACTCACATCGCGCCATAAGAAGCCGAGCTTCAGCTTCCAAAGTAAATGCTTCTATATATGCTTCCAAAATTTAGTGGCTCATAGTGCCCTGACGGGCGCAGTCAGTACGTCTTATTATTCAGACCTAGGGAATGCTGCTTGGCTGTGTAGGAAGGTGGAATCTGACTGCATGGTTGCCCCCACTTTTTTCCTGGTGTTTTGCTGATTTTCGACTTAGTTTGGCTGGGATCCTGCTATTCAGGACCCCAGCCTATCTGCTATCCCCTTAAATTGATTGTATGTACTTTAGGTACACTGCAGATTGGATTCTGGGGTACCCTTGTGAGTCCCTAGTATATGGTACAGTATGTACCCAGGGCATAGGCACCCCAGAGGCCTACCAGGGGCTGCAGCATGTATTGTGCCACCCCTGGGAAGCCTTTTAAAATGACACAACAGGTCTGCTACAGCAGCCTGTGTAAGGTGGAGTATCCACCCCTTACTGAGATATAGGTTCCCTATATCTCTCCATATCACAGCACATGTAAACCTATCAGTCACCCCTATGGCAGGCCTTAACAATCCTGAAGGCAGGGTGCTGGGTTTCATGTGAGAGGGTGCTCATGCATGAGCAGAGCCCCTCTGCAGCTTTCGGAATCTTCATTCCGGGGTTGTTTGTGTTGCAGCCAGACCATATACTCTTAAGTGCATTATAACCAAACGGTAAATGCTAACTTTGGAATGGCTGCATGGAAACATGTCGTGTTTGGTGTCAAACACCTTGGAATCATACCCCCACACCAGTAACTGGTGTGGGAGTATAATCCCACCCTTCTAGAGGGAGAGACATGACAGCACCGGTATACCCGGTACCAGCTAACAGAGCCCTGGCATCACAAAATGGATGCTGCAGCCACAGACACGAGTCTGCCCTCCTGCTGCTGGACGAAACTCTGGCAGGGGAGGCCTGGACAATAGGTTTCCTGTCACAGGGAGGTGTGACTACCTCCCAGACAGGCTTTAGTGTATTGGGGCTGGGTGGGTGCACTCTCAGAGTGCTTTGAAGTCTGCACTGGGGGCACATTTGGTGTCCCTGTGCATAGTCCAGCTCAAACCGGTTGCAGGGGCACACAGCCCCTGCCCTGGTGCGAAACTGGACAAAGGAAATGGGTGTAGCCACCCCTCTTTCCTGACCCTCCCATAGGTGGGTCCCCAGAGTTTGTCCCACCCCTTCCTTGGGTATAAAGTCGGAAACCCTGACTACAGGACTTTAGATTACACCTGGACTAAACTCTGATACCAGAAACCAAGTACTTTGATGATCTACACTACCCTGGATGACTGAAGAATCTCCCTTGGAGTAAAGGAGTTACTCCCCTGCAAGGCAGGCACCTTTAACGCAACTGACCGGTTGGCATCTCCGAGCTCTGACGGACTCCGAAGAATATTACCACACAGGAGGTGGGTTTTCCAAGGTCTCTGAGGTCGATCTGTGTCCACAGCAAGTCTGAGGCCCGTATCCCTCGTGGAGACCGTGCAACCTGAACCCCTGGATACCACAACTATTTGCAGAAGCATCAGCTTTCCAGCAACCCCTGAGGCTGAGCTTTGGGTTACTTTTAGCCCTGACCCCGAGCAGTGATCACACCGAAGATTGCAGGCCTACACTCAATGAGTGTTCCGTGGGCCGCCATTTTGTGATTCCTCTTGAGGTCCCTTTGCGATCCCTGGTCCATTGACCTGTGGGTCCCCAAGAAGGCAACTCTAACTTTTATTGGGCTTTCCTGGTTGCTCCAGATGTGCCCTGACTCTCCATTGCTTGGGGAGTCCCCAGGACCTTGCTGGTCCGCACAGAAGCATCTTTTCTCTTCCTGCGTGGGTTGCTGTTGCCAAAGCTTGTTGTGGTCAATGCGATCACCAATACCCCAGCACTCGACATCCTTTGTGGGACAGCTCGAATCCGGCTCCTGGTTGTCGTCGACGTCTCCGGGACCCCGTGGCTGCAGAGTCAAGCTTCACCTCTTCGCACCTGAAGCACCCGACATCGGTGGGCATTCGATTGCTCCGCTCCTGGTCACTGGCTAGTGACCCAGACTCTGTCCCCTCTGCTTTCAGGTTCTTCACATCTTCGATCCAGGCTTGGATCACACCGGACACTTTTCTCCTTCACGGCAGAAGCACTTTGCAGCAGATCGCCATTGAAAACGACGACGATTCCCGACACCCTTTGACACCTATGCACCCGGCTTCCCTGGGTGAGGTAACTCGAGTACTCCGGTGCTCCCGTGGGTGTTGGCCCTAGAACCCCTTAAGTCTAAAGGGGTTTGCTCAAAGTCCTCTCCTAAATGTCCTTTATCTTTAAAATTCCAACCGCGACTTTCCGCATTGAATCCTACGGCTCTCGCGGCTGTGTTCCCACATTGCACATGTCCCTCGTGGGTCTCCTGTGTCACTACCTTGGGTGGTTCCTTGGGGTCCCAGCGATTCTACGTGCTCTAGGCACTGTGTCTAGTCAAGTCATGGTTCTTATACCACTTTCTTAGTATATGGTTTGGTCTCCCCCTGGAGCCCACTGTGTATTGTGCTATTTACTGTCGTTTTAATACTGTGATACTCTGTATCTTGAACTCTAATCTCATAAAGGGATTAGTAGTTAGTGTTTAGAAATAAATACATATATTTTATATATATCCCTGGTGTGGTTCTCCTTTCATTTGGTCATTCAAGAGGTTATAATCTGGTAAACCAAGCTGCTTTACACTCCTTCAAGACTTAGCCTGAAGGATGCTCTCCACAGCTACCACTAGGATAGCTTTCAATAAAGGTTGTCTTTAAACCTATCATCAATAAGGGTTGTTTGGACTGGTGCAAGGTGCCCACTATAACTAGTGGACAGCATATGCCAGGCCAACTTCTCACAGGCTGCATCCAGGAGCTGCAGCTCAGAGGCAAGGTCTTCAGCATATGGTGTCACGGGCCCCGCCAAGCCAAGGGTTCAAGTCCCAGTAGCCTGGGCAATGGCACCTCTCATTGATCACCTGACTGCAACACAAGCATACTCTATTTCCATGCAGCAGACTTGGGATATGTTTTCACCTGTCTGTTGAGACGTACAGCTGGCTGTTCTTTTGGGGGTGGGAGGGCATCATAGCAGGGTTTGTCACGCTGACCTAGAATGCATAAGGCCCGATGGGCATAGTAGAGCACACATTGGACATTGGTCCTCCATTTCTGCTTTCCAGGATCCCGTAAAGGGCCAGATGGTCTCATGCTTTATATCTGGAGGTTTCTTTAGACAAATGCCACGTTATTGCATGCTTCAATTAGCTAGAATCAGAGATTAGAAGGGGCATTTTCTGCAGCCTGTGTCCTTAAGTGGTTTAGACAATAAGTCTGTTTTAAAAGGCAGGTATGAGTCTCCACACCCACCTCCAAATCACCCAGGCTCTGACTAATGGAATAAAATCGACTTCAACAGGCCTGGGAAAACAATTGGAATGCAGTTTAGTCGCAGCTTCAGCTGATTTCACATCAAGCTTCAGAGGCGGAGGGGTTGTTACCTCCATGCAAAATGTTCCCAGTTCAGGAGCAGGGGGAGGCAGATTATGGGGCAGGTTAGCTTGCCTCCAGGTGTCTACTCGGGTTTGATGCGTCTCTCTGGTCATTAGGGCTGAGTAGAGCCATTCCCTTCGTGCATACAGCCTGGGTCTTGGGTTCGTCAGCTGCCCCACCTCAAACTTTTCGAGGTATGTCCTTGGTAAATTTTGTGCTTATTAAGGTTTTCATGACCAAGGCGGATTGCTGTACCTTTTCAGAGTGAAGATGACTGAAGTGTCCAAGAGGTGTCATAATTACAGTACGGGTGGAACTTCCATTTGCCGGTGCACCGTCCATATACACTGTATTGAATCAATTCATATAATTCTGAATTATCTAGTGTGAGCAGCGGAGGCTCGCACACCAAGACATCTGCAGGAGTGAGTGTTGCCATGCTGCAAGGATAGGAAACATAAATAGGTCTGACAGGTACTGCCGGGGTGTCAGCCATATGGCAACTGGCAGGTTAAAGGGTGAGCTCAAAAGGGCACAGGAGGGGTCATGGGAATGGCAAAGAAACCTTGGACCGATTTATCTGCTGGGTTCGACCTCAGGGTCATAGGATCTCACCCCGTTGGGTTTGTCAACCTTTCCCCCCCTGAGGTTGTTAAACGAGTATCAGTGAGTGGGGTAACCAACATCTCTTATTCAGCGCCAACATGCCTATGGGAGCACGTGCGCTTCAATATACACGATTGTTATGCTCCTACAAGCACTATGCACAGATAACTGGAAGAGAGGAAAGTAAGGTGGGCGGGATGTAACTCTTCTCCAATTGCACGGGCGCATCTTGTAGGGAGTTGCTGGGGCAAAGGATTGCTCTACTGCCAGGCAACATTGACAACCCATCCACACTAAGCCGTCTGCTTTAAGTCATCCATGGCCGCATACACACAGCCCTGCAAAAGGGCCCCTGCGGGTCAGCGTCTTGAATTGCTGAATTGCAACCGGATAGGGGCTGATGGGTTAGCCCAGCTAACGGAGGTGTCACAAGAGCGAACTAGGGGCACATATGGGTTTTCATGCAGCACGGCTCTCGCTGTTGACAACTTTTGGATCTACTACAACTACTACCCCACTGAGGGGGAGCAATTTAGGTATCCCAGCTAGCATATCTAGCCTGGCATCCCAGCTGTAGAGGTCGAAGGGGAGTACATGCCCAGACATTTACTGCATTATTTCCAATTAAGTTTAACACTGGGACTTGTGCTGCAAACTCCTCCATGGTACAGTCGGAGAAGGAAAAGAAAGTGTGTAGATACGGCAAGTTTTAATACGGGTAAACTAAACAAGGAACTGACTCGGTGAGGCACAAAAGGTAAGTACCCATGGGTACTGGATTATGACACAATATTAGTTTAATGGAGTTGTATCAATAGATCGGGTGGGGTGCAAACTTAGTGGCCAGTTAATGGGAATGTGCGCTCAGCCCAACCAGTGTGTACCACAGGACGCTTCACTTAGAGTTAGAGACTGGCTGGTCCTGCCAGGTGGTGCAAGAGTGGTTGCCCTAAAGTGGGGCATGGTTCTCAAACAATTCACATTTACTCGTCTGCATCCCGGCAATATCTGTGTCAGAACTCGGGTGCTGAGCAATCCACGCTAGGGTGGTGCATCAGTACGGTAAAGTCCGCAGTTAGAATGGGATTGGTTTCTGTACCACCCAGGAGCTTTACCATCCACTTATCCGCATTCTGGTATACATTAGCAGAAGTTTGGCACTGGGCTACTCACGCTAGGGTGGGGATATCAGCGGGGTGCCTCAGCATTTATAGATCATTGTCAGACGGTGACGGGCTAGCAGGCAATTATGACAGGAAGCAGAATACTGTAAAGATGAGTGTGGGTATAGGGTTCCTGCAAGTATGCTAATATGCCCCACAGCCCTTAAGACAGGTGGGTTGTATTAGGTCATTTCAATAAGTGTGCTGTGGCTTCAATAGCCGGAGAGATTGGGTTTGGAGCAGTCATGCTGACTATCACCAGAACACATCTTGCATTCTTAGTTAGAAGGTGCAGGCAGATTTTGTTCATATGTTTGCCAGGATCAAAGGTTTGGGTGATTGGCCATCCTTACATCGCGAGAGTGGCGTGATGGGCAAAAGTAGAAATTGGAGGCATGGGTTTTCCTTCACTGAGATAGTCTGGTTGGGGTTCCCAGGCATGCGTTGGCACAGCTTGCTGAAGAAGCTGCGGCACAGACTAGCTGGTCATACACCTGGGAGGCAATGACTTGACTTTCATGGGTAGGAAGGCCCTGCTGCAAGTGATGAAATCCACTAGGTGGAAGTTGAGCAACCAATGGGCGCATGTGAGTTATGGTGGTCTGAGATCACTCCACGTTTAGTTTGGCACGGCGCCAGGTCTGGAGAGGCCGTTGAAATTTCTCGCAGGAGAGTAAACAGCACCATGCACAAATTCACGGAACAGAGGGGTTTTGGATTTATCAGGCACGGTCTCTTGCATGCCAAGTCCACAGGATGTTTCGATTAGGATGGGGTTCATTTGTCTAGAGTGGGCATGGACCTGTTTTGGTTGGACCTGGGTGATGCCCTAGAATCAGCCGGGTGTAAGTAAGAATACCTGCCTTGGTGGGGGGCCGTGGGTGTGATGGGTCCCACACCTTGAGCTATGGCGGAGTTACAGGGCGATCCAGAGGCTGAATGGTACAAGGGGTACCCTCTTCAGGAGCACAGCAAGGGTGCAAATGCCAAACAACCCCAGGAAGTCCTTACGGCAGGACCCTGGAGGAACGACGGCGCCTCGTTAGTCCTTCGGGCGGTTGTAAACATGAGTAACAGGGGGCTTGCCTGGATACGCTCTGCCCCCTCAAGGGGCGTGAGTAAATGGGTGGTCTGGTGGTCCACATGATGTAAGGGGTGATCCCCCAAAATGGTGAGCACCGATTGGTTAGGCCACGGTGCAATTTGGCTCTTCAGGTGGGCAGGGCAGCTTAGGGGTGTCACTGCTGCCTGCCCTTGGATCGCCCGTAAGTTGACCCACCATGTTGGCATATTTCTTATGCAAAATAAACCTGCAGCAATGTTTTCTCTAACAAACAATGTGTCTTGTGTGTTTTATTATGAGATTGCTGTGTTTGCGGGTGGGGTGTGTTGCCGATATTGGCACTATGGAGGGCCGAAGGGGCTGGGGAATACAATAAAGACATGCCACGACCACTCTGTATACACCAGCTCTGAGCTGGAAGCCTGGCAGGCGCTGTTTCTCATTAGGCGCTATATTTAATTGTACAAAGTCCCACTGGAGTGTCAGTAAAGCTTTCTGTGCACGCACTATTATGAATCCGCCCACTCCCCCAGAACTACCAAGGGGCCCGACAGCTCCATGTTAGAGCCCTGACACAAAACATGTTTAAAAGCAAACATGATAATTCATAATGTCAGATTAGAGGGGTGTGTGGACCACTGAGGAACCAGCCCTTGCTCCATCGAAGGTGAGAGCCGCCCAGCCCCTGCCTACAGCGCTTCATCTCACCAGAGTTTGCACCACAGCGGGTCACCGTGGACCGAGTGACGCACTGTGTGTCACCCATATGCCCCGCTGTGCCCCAAGATGCCGCTGAAGACGACTTCTGTATTGGGGGGGCTGGATAAAATGGCATTGAAATGGCGCCCCTCCTTTGAGGGCGTGGCTGCAGGGCCCACATATTGTGGTAAACATTACACCCTCCTTCAGGTGCGATACTGGAATTTGCTTCATAATTTCCGCTTCCTAGAGCGTCTCCTACGACGGTGGTAGCAGGGCCCTGTGGTGAAGAATGGGGCCCCTGGGGGCCTGACTCCCCGGGCTCTGTTCGAGCGAGTGGTACTGGCCTCATAGCTTTGGGTAATGGCATAGGTCCGGGCACTTAGGAGGGCGGGGTTTAGGGTGGGTTTGGGTTTGGTAATATTGGGGGTCAGGAGTTCATCCTCATTGACTAACTCCTGGTCTGTGGGCATTTAGCGCAGTGAAGTAGTTTTTCCTCCCACCCAGCTGACCCCCTTCTTAGTTTGCGCCTGCGACAGCGCACGCGCTCCATGCGCTCTAGTTTGCCAGACATTATTGTTTACAATACAGGGCGTGGAGCCCACCCATTGCTTACCATTTGTAGGCTTCAGTGTCACTCTTCTTTGCTGCCTCCTAATTAGCCAGCACAGGCCAAGCGTCACTTCTGTTCCTTTCAGTGGAGCATGAACCAAGCACAGGCCATGCGTTGCTTTTGCTCCTTTCTGTGGAGCAGGGACCAAGCACAGGCCACGCATCACTTTTGTTCCTGTCTGTGGAGCATGGACCAAGCACAGGCCACGCATAACTTTTGTTCCTGTCTGTGGAGCATGGACCAAGCACAGGCCACGCATCACTTTTGTTCCTGTCTGTGGAGCATGGACCAAGCACAGGCCACGCATCACTTTTGTTCCTGTCTGTGGAGCATGGACCAAGCACAGGCCACGCATAACTTTTGTTCCTGTCTGTGGAGCAGGGACCAAGCACAGGCCACGCATCACTTTTGTTCCTGTCTGTGGAGCATGGACCAAGCAATTCGTGCCCATCCGCTGCTCGCACTCTGATTGAGGTACTATTTCTTCTTTCCCCTTCTACTCATCCCTTCTTCGTGTTGCTGCCCCGTCTGGTGCTCCCTCCCTCCTCCCCCGCATCCCTCCTGTGTTCTTTTCCCCTCTACCCTTGTTACTGGATCCAACCCCGCTCCCACACTTTTTTTTAACATATTGCACAGCAGCAAGGGCTGCTGTGCAATATGTCTTAAAAAAAGCTAATGACGCGGCCAGCGCGCGTTGCCAGGAAGGTTAAAGTGTGGGCAAAGTGTACGTCCCGAGTTGCATCTGGAAATGGACATCTATCCGTGTCCTATTGCCGGCTCGTGTACACGGATCGCGGATCGCGTGCGTGTCAGATCAGAGGTCTGGAACATTATTTTCCACGTGACTACCTTTAAGTATTCACCAGAATAAGGACTACAGCTACTGCCTACTGGCCGGGACGGATGTACAACCGGCGCAGAGGTTACAAGTGATATACTACTTCAAGACAGCCCTGAGGAAGTCGTGGGTGTACATCACCCGACCGACGAAACACGTGTTGGCTGGACCTTCCAAGAAGAAAATTAAAAACACAAGAAAACTAATATTGTCAAGAGCATTTATACTGTATACTACTAATGTTTACTTTCTTGTGTGTGCTCGGGCACTGAGTAGTTTCTAAGCGCTTTATCAGATAGGTTGTGCACACTCACTCCCACTCCCTTCCTTCCACGCCATGGTGCAGCGCTTTATCACATATGTTACGCACACTCTCATACCCACTCCCTTCCTTCCACACCCTGGTGTAGCGCTTTATCACACATACTGTGCACACTCTCACACGCACTCTGACAGATTGCTAGGTCAGCGCTCCACTCAACCTCTGAGAGATAAATACCATGAATAGAATGATAATGCACAATAAATGACAATATCAGACATCTGAAATAATCACATTAATCAATCGATCTGTCCTACCAGAAAAATGCATTTCCCACAGATACACTCAAGCTGCATTTATTTGTACGTTAAGGTGTGTATATTATATACATTTTACCTGTAGGTGAAAGGCCACCAAAAAAAATAAAGAATAAATATTTTGTTCTTTTTAGCCATGTCTGTGGCCCCGCCTCCACACTTACTGACCACGCCCCTGTTGTGCTCAGGAACACATCTCCCATGCGTTTCTTTAAGCACTTTGTCCACTGATCCTATCCTAGAGTGTCACCTTCCTCTTAGTTCTGCCCCTCATACAGCCTGCCACCCTTCTTACTCATACAGCCTGCCACCCTTCTTACTCATACAGCCTGCCACCTTTACTCATACAGCCTGCCACCCATCCTACTCATACAGCCTGCCACCCTTACTCATACAGCCTGCCACCCTTACTCATACATCCTGCCACCCATCCTACTCATACAGCCTGCCACCCTTACTCATACAGCCTGCCACCCATCTTACTCATATATCCTGCCACCCTTACTCATACAGCCTGCCACCCATCTTACTCATACAGCCTGCCACCCTTACTCATACAGCCTGCCACCCTTACTCATACAGCCTGCCACCCATCTTACTCATACAGCCTGCCACCCTTACTCATACAGTCTGCCACCCTTACTCATACAGCCTGTTACCCTTCTTACTCATACATCCTGCCACCCTTCTTACTCATACAGCCTGCCACCCTTACTCATACAGCCTGCCACCCTTACTCATACAGCCTGCCACCCATCTTACTCATATATCCTGCCACCCTTACTCATACATCCTGCCACCCATCTTACTCATACAGCCTGCCACCCTTACTCATACAGCCTGCCACCCTTACTCATACAGCCTGTTACCCTTCTTACTCATACATCCTGCCACCCTTCTTACTCATACAGCCTGCCACCCTTACTCATACAGCCTGCCACACATCTTACTCATACATCCTGCCACCCTTACTCATACAGCCTGCCACCCACACTCATACAGCCTGCCACCCATCTTACTCATACAGCCTGCCACCCTTCCTCATACAGCCTGCCACCCTTACTCATACAGCCTGCCACCCTTACTCATACAGCCTGTTACCCTTCTTACTCATACATCCTGCCACTCTTCTTACTCATACAGCCTGCCACCCTTACTCATACAGCCTGCCACCCATCTTACTCATACAGCCTGCCACCCATCTTACTCATACAGCCTGCCACCCTTCCTCATACAGCCTGCCACCCTTACTCATACAGCCTGTTACCCTTCTTACTCATACATCCTGCCACCCTTCTTACTCATACAGCCTGCCACCCTTACTCATACATCCTGCCACCCATATTACTCATACAGCCTGCCACCCTTACTCATACAGCCTGCCACCCATCTTACTCGTACAGCCTGCCACCCTTACTCATACAGCCTGTTACCCTTCTTACTCATACATCCTGCCACCCTTACTCATACAGCCTGCCATCCTTACTCATACAGCCTGCCACCCTTACTCATACAGCCTGCCACCCATCTTACTCATACAGCCTGCCACCCTTCCTCATACAGCCTGCCACCTTTCCTCATACAGCCCGCCATCCTTTTTACTCATACAGCCTGCTACCCTTCCTCATACAGCCTACCACCCTTCCTCATACAGCCTGCCACCCTTACAAATACAGCCTGTTACCCTTCTTACTCATACTTCCTGCCACCCTTCTTACTCATACAGCCTGCCACCCATCTTACTCATACAGCCTGCCACCCTTACTCATACAGCCTGCCACCCTTCTTACTCATACAGCCTGCAACCCTTCCTCATACAGCCTGCCACCATTACTCATACAGCCTGTTACCCTTCTTACTCATACATCCTGCCACCCTTACTCATACAGCCTGTCACCCACCTTACTCATACAGCCTGCCACCCTTACTCATACAGCCTGCCACCCTTACTCATACAGCCTGTTACCCTTCTTACTCATACAGCCTGCCACCCTTCTTACTCATACAGCCTGCCACCCTTACTCATACAGCCTGCCACCCTTACTTATATAGCCTGTTACCCTTCTTACTCATACAGCCTGCCACCCTTACTCATACAGCCTGCCACCCTTACTCATACATCCTGCCACCCTTCTTACTCATACAGCCTGCCACCCTTACTCATGCAGCCTGCCACCCTTACTCATACATCCTGCCACCCTTCTTACTCATACAGCCTGCCACCCTTCTTACTCATACATCCTGCCACCCTTACTCATACAGCCTGCCACCCTTACTCATACAGCCTGCCACCCTTACTCATACAGCCTGCCACCCATCGTACTCATACAGCCTGCCACCCTTACTCAAACAGCCTGCCACCCTTACTCATACAGCCTGCCACCCTTACTCAAACAGCCTGCCACCCTTACTCATACAGCCTGCCACCCTTACTCAAACAGCCTGCCACCCTTACTCATACAGCCTGCCACCCTTCTTACTCATACAGCCTGCCACCCTTACTCATACAGCCTGCCACCCTTACTCAAACAGCCTGCCACCCTTACTCAAACAGCCTGCCACCCTTACTCATACAGCCTGCCACCCTTCTTACTCATACATCCTGCCACCCTTACTCATACAGCCTGCCACCCTTACTCATACAGCCTGCCACCCTTACTCATACAGCCTGCCACCCATCTTACTCATACAGCCTGCCACCCTTACTCAAACAGCCTGCCACCCTTACTCATACAGCCTGCCACCCTTACTCAAACAGCCTGCCACCCTTACTCATACAGCCTGCCACCCTTACTCAAACAGCCTGCCACCCTTACTCATACAGCCTGCCACCCTTCTTACTCATACAGCCTGCCACCCTTACTCATACAGCCTGCCACCCTTACTCATACAGCCTGCCACCCATCTTACTCATACAGCCTGCCACCCTTACTCAAACAGCCTGCCACCCTTACTCATACAGCCTGCCACCCTTCTTACTCATACAGCCTGCCACCCTTCTTACTCATACAGCCTGCCACCCTTCTTACTCATACAGCCTGCCACCCTTCTTACTCATACAGCCTGCCACCCTTACTCAAACAGCCTGCCACCCTTACTCATACAGCCTGCCACCCTTACTCAAACAGACGTTTCTAAAGCCTTCCCACCGACTCTTCCCCCTCCACCTCCCTTTTACTCATCCCAAACCTCCTCCTACTGCTATCAGCCACAAAACAAAAAAAAGTTCTAAATCCTTCCCTCTTCTATCCCTCCACTCTCCTTTTCAATCCAAATAACAGACCCCATTAGGAGTAGCAAGCACTATATAAATGCAAACCTTTTTCCTTCTTCTATCCCTCCGCTATCCTTCTCAATCCAAATAACTGACTAACATATCCCCCACTCAAATTACTTTCATATTTTCACCTTACTAATTCACCACTAATCGTTTCTGGCTTCCGAAGTAGCGTGCTACTCGCCGAAAAAGCACTTTGAAGCCTCGTCAGAGATAGTAAGCGCTATATAAATGCAATTACAATACAAGACAATATCAGGTTAAAGCAAAGCCGCCTAGGGCAGGTCAGAAGCTGCAGTTGGAGAGAGGCATGAGCTGGTCAGACTGAGAAGGTTGGAAACTGTAAGTGAGGACCACAGTGAACTAGAAAGAGGCGCCTTGAAGCCCACCCTGACAGCTGGCAGCACACCAGCACATCTTAACGAAAGAGAGGTCTGCTAGAGTCCTGCCAGCCGCCAGAAGAGGAGGTGAGAGCAGCGCACAGAACCTGACACCAACAACAAGCATTGTCGAAGCCAATAGGTCTGTGTTTAATGTGCTAACAATGGCAGCGTTAGACATTAGAGGGAAACACACAGGGAGCCAGCAGGAGCGGGCAGAGAGGGCTACAGCTGTAAAGTAGTCCCTCATGCAGTTCAATGCAAGCACTCGAGTGGAGGTGGAAGGATACACCCAAAAGCCAACAGGATGAGGTGAGAGGTAAATGCACACTGGGCAGGGCTAGACATGATGGGAGAGCCTCCAGACAGTGACTGAAGAGGCAGGTCACTGAAAGCCAATGGTTGAAAGGGGCGGACCCAAAATCCACTCCATGTACACTGTTCTGAGAGGTCTTTCTGACAGTTTCTCTGTCATAACCCAGACCTAACAATGTCCACCGCGTGCCCGCTGTGCACCCCAGGCAGGATGAGACCCATGTCTGCCCTGCATCACTGACAGCTCACAGTTGCACAACGACGTGCAACATTCCAGAATGCGACAGAGAAAACACTGTGCACAGGATGTTATAATTAAGGGTCGCAATCACAACAGAAAAGCCTTTGTTGTGCATTGCACCATGCAGGAACCTGAGAGGATTCCTGGCTTTTCACCAACTGGCACTCAACGCGTTTCTTGCAAAATTAAATTCCTGCGACTACAGAGCGGGCTCCTCGTCCAAGTCTTTTGTTTGTTTTTATTATTGTCAGTGCTGCAGTGTCCTGGGAAGACTTTTGTGCTACATATCGGATTAACTCCGATTTCTGGCAGCCTTTGTAGTGCTTCTGCCCGTCCGTAAATGAGGAGGACGGAGACGGTCATGTGTGAAAGTCGCTTTATTATCGGAGGGAGACGCGCTGCCTGCAACAAGCTGTACTCCGCACTCAAGCCCACTGCTCGCGTCATCCGTTTCCCCGGTCACGTGGTGACTCGCAGCTAGACCGCTACACCACATATCTCCCCCCTTCAATAACACTAAACAAAAGCACAAATTGTTATGTTCACATACCAAACAATGATGGTGCCCAGAGGGGGCATCAGACAACGTAACATGGTACATATGTTTGTGGGAAGGGGGGGAGAGAGCGGGGGGATAAGGGGGGTAAAACATAGCATGGTGGAAAAGGGTTACATATCAAATTCTCTGTATCTTTTGGGTAACACTACCGCTCTGCCTGTGCGGGTGCGTGTGAGAGGTGTTTGTGTCTTCTGTGCCTCTCTTGTGTGTGTGCTGGGTTCCCCAGTACTTTCCTCCCGGGCCCTGTTGTGCGCAATGGGAGTACCTTGCGTGGTATCTGAGTCACGGGTGTCATGGCACTCTTGAGGTGTGCTGCGTCGTGTGGCTTCTGAACTACTCTGACCCTTTGCGGTGCTCACAGCACTGTCGCCGTCTCTTATCGTGCCATTTCTAGGTGTGCTTGTACTTGTTCCGTCTTCATCATCGTCCAGCTCCCAATCCGCTTGTCCGGTGCATGTAGGTGACTCGGCTTTGTTCCAGTTGATCACTTTGTTGCATTTGGCCGTTCTACTGTGTGGCCATATCTTGCCGTCGCTCAGCAGGGCGGAGCGCGAGTATGTTTCTCTGACCTGTAAGGGCTCGCTGAACTTGCTGTCTCCTTTCCTGCGTAATTGGCTAAGCTTCACCCTGACCCATTCCCCTTTTTCCAGTGATACTTTGCGCACTCTGTGTTTCTTGTTGTAATTTTCCGTGTAGATCGTCTGAGCTTTCTCCAAGTTGCTCCGGACTACTGCTGGGGACCATTTGCTTTGTAACGTGAGGTTCATCCAGACAGAGTTATCCTGTGTGAATGGTTCCCGGCCTCGTAGGATCTTGAATGGGCTGTAGCCAGTCATGGTGGGCGTGATGCGGTACGCCCAGACGGTGTGCTTAATTTCTGTCTCCCAATTTTTTCCCGCACTGATGGCTGCTTGCACGGACCCCATGAGTACTCTGTTAAATCGTTCCGCTAAGCCGTTTCCTGCAGGGTGGTAGACCGGGGTGTGTCTGGTCGTTATTCCGTTTCTTTTGGTGAAAGCCTTCCACTTATCGGACGTGAATTGCGGCCCATTGTCGCATGTGACGCTTTTCGGGATCCCTTCTCGTAGGAATGTGGTAGTGAGGAACGCTATGACGTTGTCCGTATCTAATTTCTCGCAGATCTCTACTTCCGGCCATTTGGAGTATCGATCAATTAGAACGAAGGCATATTTGGGTACACCCCAAGAATCCAGGATGGGGCCCAAAATGTCGACGGACAGCTCCTCCCAGGGGTTGTGGGGGGTGGGAAACTTCCCAAGAGGTGGTCATAGTAAGGTCTGTGATTTGTCCGCATTCCCGCACTGCTCACATGCCCTCACGTACCTCTCCACCTGGGTGTCGACGGCGGGCCACCAGTAGGATTGTTTGACTCGTCTTTTCGATTTTACGATTCCTAAATGGCCTTCATGCAGGATGGTAAGGAGGTGGTCCACCAACTGTTGGGGAGGGATTACTTTGGTCCCTCGTAGTAAGAAGGTGGAGTCATCACTAAGGGAGAGTTCTTCTCGCACCTCCCAGTATTTCCTGAGGTCGTTGTTGACGTGTCTCTTCTCCGGCCACCCCTGCGTAACGTACATTTTAACGCTCACCATTTGGGGATCTGCGTCATATGCCGCCTTCCATTCTTGTGCGCTGATGACCTCCTCCTGGTCTGTCGTGAACGCTATGGTGTATTCATCCCATTCTGTGGGAGTCGGCGCTTCCTCCTTTGCAGCTGATCGGCTGAGGTAATCCGCCACTTTGTTTTGCGTTCCTGGCAAGTAGGCGACATCGTATACAAAGTCTAACAGTCTGAGAGTCATCTTGGCGATACGTGGCATGGCACTGGCATGACCGCTAGATGTGAGGACTTTGACCAACGGTTTGTGGTCGATTCTGAGGGTGAACCGGGAGCCCCAGAGATATTGGCGAAATTTTTCCATGGCCCAAATGGCTGCTAGCATCTCCTTCTCTATGACACTGAACTTCTCCTCGTTGGGGGCGAGGGAGCGTGAGGCAAAACTGATGTGGTTTCCGTGCCATCCGTGGACATCTGTGACAGGACCGCCCCCAAGCCTTTGTCGCTGGCGTCCGTGGTCAAGATGGAGGCGGCGGAGCTGTTGAATCCGTGTAAGGGAATGGCTTCGCAGATGTCGGTCTTGACTCTTTCAAATTCAGTATTGGAGTCGTCCGACCAGCTGAAGACATTTTTCTCTTTCAAGAGTTGGCGTAGGTGGTGCGTTTTGGTGGCGGTGCGTTTTGGTGGCAAAGTTCCGTACAAACTTGCTGTAGAATTCGGCTAATCCTAGGAAAGAACGAACTTCCTCTTTGTTTTGTGGGGTGGGAGCAGACATAATTGCTTCGACGTTGGCTTTCTTTGGGGCAATTCCGCTGTCGCTTATTTCGTGCCCCAAGTATGTGACGCAGCGTAGGCCAAACTTGCATTTCTCCCATTCCGCTGTGAGGCGGTTGGTGGATAGGGTCCGTAGCACGGCGCTCAGTTTTGTGTCGTGGTCCTGTTTGGTTCTCCCCATGATCAGAATGTCGTCCTGAAGTATAGGACTCCGCTGATGTCTTTGAGTAGTTTGTGCATTAGTTTTTGAAAAACTGCGGCCGCGGATGCCAGGCCAAATGGCATGCGCCGAAATCTGTAACATCCGAATGATGTGATGAAGGACGTTAATTTCCTGCAGGAGGGGTGAAGTGCTATTTGGTGATACGCTGCCGTGAGGTCTATGGTGGAGAACCATTTGATCCCCTTGGTCTGGGCTAACATTTCGCTGATTTTTGGTAGGTAGCGGAAATTTGTCTACAATGATGTTCTTGTTAAGTTCCCTGAGGTCTATGCAGAGGCGCACCTTCCCATTTGGTTTTCGTGCCACTACCAAGGGCGCAAGCCATTCAACGCTTTCAATGGGTTCAATCATGCCATTGCCTTCCAGGCGCTTCAATTCCATCTGCACCGCGTCTCTGCAATTAAATGGGATATTCCTGACTTTGTGGCAGACCGGTGTGGCTCCTTCTTTTAGGCAAATTCTGTGTGTGAATTTGGAGAGTTTGCTTATGGTGCCGCCGAAGACTGAGGGAAAGTCTTCTTTGAGTTTTACACTTTCAGGTGCTGGCGGGCTGTCTGTCATGAGCACTTGTGTTTCCCCCCTGGGTTGAGTTGAATACCTAACGCCCCTTGATCTGCCCACCACCAACACACAGGGTCCCTTTTCTGCCACGTACAGTTTGCCCATGGATGTCCTTCCTTTGAATTCGAAGGGAAGTGGGCGGAACCCTACCATGGGAATTTTTTCTCCCGTAAAGGTGACTGGGTGGATGTCTGTGGGGTGTAGGTGAGTACCTAACGTGTGAACAAAGTCCCTTTCCCAAATGTCATTTTGGATTATGGTGTATGGGGACCCTGAGTCGGCTACCATGGAAACTTGAACGCCCCCTATGTTTAACAAACATGATGGTTTCCTGTTGCTACAGCAATCAATACCTAGGATTTGGTCATTAATGCATAAGACACTGTCATCATCGGCAGCACCCTCCACCCCCTCTGTGTCAGAATCATAAATGATGCATTTGACAGTGGCGTTGCTGGGTTTCCTTCTACATACTTTGCCAAAATGACCCGTGACCCCACAAAATGAACACTTCACACGGAAGGCCGGACAGCGTCTATCATTGGCCATGTGCGAATGGCTCCCGCACCTGTAACAACTGCCTTTATAGTCGCTAGGTGCCTTGTTGAGACCTGTAGATTTCAGTGCTGGCTTCCTGTTGGTTCTCGCCCCCGCCGTGGGTGGGGGTCGGTCGTTGGGTGCTTTAGTTCTGCTCACTCTGCACACGGTGGGCTTACTCTCACTATCTCTTTTTGCCACGGCTGTGCACCGCTTGGACAGTTCCGCCTTTTTCACAATGGCTATAATCTCGTTGAGGGGGGCATCTCCACTCACCCACAATTTCTCTTGGATGCTGGTATGTACTGTGTGCATTATGATCTGATCACGCACCAGTTCATCATGAAGGGGGCCAAATTTTCAAGTCACTGCCAGTCTTTTCAGCTCGGCTACATAGTCCTCCACTGACTCATTGTCGGTTTGTTTCCTTTGGAAGAAATTATAACAGTCTATGGCAGTACATACAACCGGTTGGTAGTGACTGTCTAAGTCTTCCAACGCATGCTGAAAGACGTCGTCGTCATTGGGAGCCCTAGTCTTTTTGACCATGTTCTCGAACACTCTCAACCCCTCTGGCCCCAGATTGTGCAACAGGATTTTCTTCCTTCGTTTACTGGAAAACTCTTCTTCTCCCTCATCTTCTATGGCTGACAGATAATTCAAGAAGTATCCCTTCCAATCTGCCCATTTCATAGCCGGTTGACCCGGCGTCGGCAGGAAAGGAACAGGGTTGGTGAGAGAGAAGGTCTGCGCACACATTGTGGCAAAGGGCTGGCCTGGGGACAGCAGGGATGGCTGTAGGTGGGCGTCGGATCAGCAGGTGGGTAGTATTGGTGGGCAGAGGTGGCACTGTGCGACGGGGGGCTTGTGAGGTGCTTCTGCTGCACTGCCTAGGGTTGGGGTTTGTTCGGCCTGAGCGCTTCACGCTGCTGCCCAGAACTTTCAGCTGGGAGGCAGTAGGGGTTAGGAACTTGTGCAATCCCTTGGTGGCTGGCAGGTAATCCACTTGAGGTTATGGGAGAGTAGTGCTAGGTTGGCAATGTGTGTGTGCCAGCCCAAATTGAGAGGCTCCGGAGGCACTATTCTCTGTTATGTGCGCACGGGGCCCCTTTGCAGGCACTTACTGTGGGGTTTCTGCTGTACCGTGTCTGTAAACTGCCCCCTTGGCTGCCTCTGCACTGCTCCCTCAGTGGCTGGTGGGCGTGAACAATTGTAGGCGGGAAGCGCTGCCGGCCGCCGGGCGTCCCGCTGGGGCACTCTCCCTCTGAGAGTGGAATGTCGCGTCGGAGCGCGACTGCTTCTGGAAGTGCGCGACCGTTTTCTGAAATGCGCAGCAGGCGGGGATCGATCGCCGTTGCAGATAAGGCATGCGCCATCTCGTCGCCAATTTGTAGTGCTTCTGCCCGTCCGTAAATGAGGAGGACGGAGACGGTCATGTGTGAAAGTCGCTTTATTATCGGAGGGAGACGCGCTGCCTGCAACAAGCTGTACTCCGCACTCAAGCCCACCGCTCGCGTCATCCGTTTCCCTGGTCACGTGGTGACTCACAGCTAGACCGCTACACCACAGCCTTGGTCCTGCTCTGGACTCGTGAGAGGGGCGAGCACGAATCAAGGCGCCTTAGTGAAGAGTTCCTTTCTCATTGTTAGGTATATAATAGCGCCCTGATGCAACCAGTGAGCACTGTCACTTCACTGTGGGGAGGCTTCGAACAGGAAGGGGCGAGTAATGTGACGTGTGAGTAGAGCGACACGTGTGCTTACAGACACGTGCAGGTATGTAAACAAAGTGTACTGAGGACAAGTGTGTACAGTGCGGGAATTGGGAAAACCTTACTCCGGGAACCCGTAAATTGGAATCAAGTGTGCCCAAAAAAGGGGTGGAGTCATGAAAAGCAGTCTGACAGTCAAATTGTAGATTTATTGTTTTAAAACTTTACCACAAAGAAATTGGCAACAAGAAGACACGTGACAGTAAATCTGTTCTGGTTTGATTGGTTGCAAAGGCTGGAGTTTAAAATATCCTGTGGGATTGAGGAACTTGCTGCTGAGAGCTTTGTGTGCCCCAAAAATCCCAGGGAATGATAATCATTTTAAGATAGCTCTGTCAGTTAATGCACTTGCTGCAGAGATCTGTGTTTTGTCTACTCACAGATTTGGACTCACTAAATAGCATAAAGGGTTAATGTGTCTCTGGCAAAGCACACTGTGACATGCAGAGGGAAGATTTTTATTTTATGTGGATAGCTAAGCGAGTTACTGCTTTTGAAGTGTGATCCTTTTGTTACTTGCAGGTCAAAAATTGCAATCCTTCTAATATAGCTCAGTGAGCTATGAACTGACACCAAGGGCTTGCATGCAAACTGCAAGGCTAGGGTTTAGTACCGTATTGTTCTCCTCAATTTGTTGTTAGTATAAGGCAGATAAAATGGGTTTCTTTGGGTGGTAATAGAGTCTTATTAGCACAGATAACCCTAAGCACTGGGTTAGGTTATAAATCCTGACTTTCTGTTTCTCCCGGCCATGCACTCCTAACATATAATCCCTACCATTCAACATTATGTGTTGCTCCTACACCTTAAAGCCTTAATTGTCTTATGTAATATCCTGTACATTGATTTACACAACTGTATGATTTATTGTCAATGTATAATGTGTGCACAATATGTGAAGCGCTCAGACACACTACACTGGGATGAGTTGCGCAATAAAAGTCTTACATAACAGAAACTAGTAAGCGCTATTTAAATTGTTATTCATGTAAATACTTGTACAAACTGATGCATCGGAAATTCTTACAGTGCATGCATATCTCTTATACACAGATTTTCAACACAGTGAAAAGCATGACTCCAATCGTAGTTTCTACTTGTCAAGTGATAACAAGTTAAGTGCCTCTGTTTCACTCCATTGCATTTGTATGTAGTAGTTAGGCTTTAGATAGCTCCCAGCCAGGATTATAGAATAAAAGGTGGGCTGATGGCCCTTTAAATCCTGCCTTTGTTTTGGGCCCAGCTAGAAGGGAAAATAAGAAAGCCCCTTCACTACCTGCACGTTGCTGCTCCGAACAGAAAACAGACACTGCTGAACTGTGTCCCGGTGTTGGCAAACGACGCCAGGACAAACTCTGGATATTTCACTGGGGCCAGACGAATCCCCGATCCAGCTCAATATTACCTGCTGGAGCCGGCTGATCCCCCTTCAGTCCATGTAGTGAGCGTATAAATACAAAGGATGACCCAGCATTGCAGTGAGGTGATGGAGAGAAGAGATGCTCTTTACAGACATTACGAAGAGCTGAAACTTAAGACTTTTCCTGGTTTGCGCGAATGAAGGAGTACGTTTCAGGTACAAGGCAAGGTTGTTCCAGAATATTCTTCCTGAGACATTCGTATTTAAAACCTGGTGAGGGGGTGCTCCTATCAGAGCTGGAGTAAACACACACGTCAAGTTTAGAAGGTCACATTTGATTTCAGATCACAACAGACTGAAGTGGATTCCCGCCCTGAGAGCGGGGCTGCTGCAGCCTTTCAGGGTCTTGTAGATCTTCTTAAAGTTTTGTTGATTGACAGAGGCTCTGTTTGAAGAACCACCAGGGTCGGAAACGATGCCCTGACATACCTGGTGCAGACACTTACAACACCAGGGGCCAGGATATCAGCAGGCAGGAGAGGAAGATGTGCAACAAGGAAGGTACAAGATAGACCATCTATCCTGGAGCACTGAGGACCAACATCAACACACTCCTGCCCATCTAGATTCAGAATGAAACTGAAGACACGCTCATTCAAAGAGCTTCACCTGTGTGTGGGTGATGGGAGCCTCTTCAGAGGGCTTCACCTGTGTGTGGGTGATATGAGCCTCTGCAGAGGGCTTCACCTGTGTGTGGGTGATATGAGCCTCTGCAGAGGGCTTCACCTGTGTGTGGGTGATAGGAGCCTCTTCAGAGGGCTTCACCTGTGTGTGGGGGATGGGAGCCTCTTTAGAGAGCTTCACCTGTGTGTGGGTGACGGGAGCCTCTTCAGAGGGCTTCACCTGTGTGTGGGTGATGGGAGCCTCTTCAGAGAGCTTCACCTGTGTGTGGGTGACGGGAGCCTCTTCAGAGAGCTTCACCTGTGTGTGGGTGATAGGAGCCTCTTCAGAGTCCTTAACCTGTGTGTAGGGGATGGGAGCCTCTTCAGAGAGCTTCACCTGTGTGTGGGTGACGGGAGCCTCTTCACAGAGCTTCACCTGTGTGTGGGTGATAGGAGCATCTTCAAAGAGCTTCACCTGTGTGTGGGTGATGGGAGTCTCTTCAGAGGGCTTCACCCGTGTGTGGGTGATAGGAGCCTCTTCAGAGAGCTTCACCTGTGTGTGGGTGATTGAGCCTCTTTAGAGAGCTTCACCTGTGTGTGGGTGATAGCAGCCTCTTCAGAGCTTAATCTGGCCGTGGGTGATAGGAGCCCATTCAAAGAGTTTCACTTGTGTGGGTGATAAGAGCCTCTTCAAAGAGCTACACCTGTGTGTGGGTGGCAGGAGCCTCTTTAGAGAGCTTCACTTCTGTGTGGGTGATAGGAGCCTCTTCAAAGAGCTTCACCTGTCTGTGGGTGATAGGAGCATCTTCAAAGAGCTTCACCTGTGTGTGGGTGATGGGAGTCTCTTCAGAGGGCTTCACCCATGTGTGGGTGACAGGAGCCTCTTCAGAGAGCTTCACCTGTGTGTGGGTGATAGGAGGTGATAGGATCCTCTTCAGAGAGCTTCACTTGTGTGTGGGTGTTAGGAGCCTCTTTAGAGAGGTCCACCTGTGTGTGGGTGATAGGAGCCTCTTCAGAGAGCTTCACATGTGTGTGGGTGATAGGAGCCTCTTCAGAGAGCTTCACATGTGTGTGGGTGATAGGAGCCTCTTCAGAGAGCTTAACCCATGTGTGGGGGATTGGAGCCTCTTCAGAGCTTCAACTGTGTGTGGGTGATAGGAGCCTCTTCAGAGAGCTTCACCTGTGTGTGGGTGATGGGACCCTCTTCAGAGAGCTTCACCTGTGTGTGGGTGATGGGACCCTCTTCACAGAGCTTCACCTGTGTGTGGGTGATAGGAGCCTCTTCAGAGAGCTTCACCTGTGTGTGGGTGATGGGACCCTCTTCAGAGAGCTTCACCTGTGTGTGGGTGATGGGACCCTCTTTAGAGAGCTTCACCTGTGTGTGGGTGATAGGAGCCTCTTCAGAGAGCTTAACCTGTGTGTGGGGGATAGGAGCCTCTTCAGAGAGCTTCACCTGTGTGTGGGTGATAGGAGCCTCTTCAGAGAGCTTAACCCATGTGTGGGGGATTGGAGCCTCTTCAGAGCTTCAACTGTGTGTGGGTGATAGGAGCCTCTTTAGAGAGCTTCACCTGTGTATGGGTGATAGGAGCCTTTTCAGATAGCTTACACCTGTGTAGCCTCCCCTTCTGTATATCCTTTTCCAGTCCCTGCCTTTCTTCCCATTTCCTTGGTTCCAGTTCTAGTTTGCTGTCTTTCTTTTTCTGCTGTCTTGCTTCTGCTACCTTGTATGTTTGTTACCTGCTTTCTGCCAAGTGTGCCCTGTGATTTCCTTCCTTTCCTGTTAAGCACTCCTCCTTGCTAGCTCCTTGTCTATTGTGCTTGTGTTTAGTTCTACCCCCTTTGCTGTTACTGCCTTGCGTGTTCCTGTTTGATCGCCAGGATCTGTGGGCACAGCTGACTACCTAGGTGGTGTTTCTTGTTCACTGTGAGTATTGTCTTTGAGTTACATTTATAACATCACCATAGGTATCAGCTCCACAGACCCTGCCTTTGTATACATATCCTATATGTGGGTATTTGCAGTCAGTATCTGTAACAGCAATTGTGGGTGAGGAACTTACTGAGCTTCAGTCTTACCATGTGGAGCTCCAGAGTGCTTTACCCCACATTCCCTTTATTGTTAATGTTGTTGTGTGTGTGTATATATATCTATATATGTCTGCACGTCCGTCCTGGGTGTAGTTAGTCTGAATGCTAAATTGCCTCGTGAGTGCCCTTCCTTTCTGAGTCTTAGCCATCTTGTTCACTTGTACAGGCTTCCCCTTTGGATCCCTTTTTCTCCTGATCCTTGTGTGATCCTGGGCAGCGCTGTACTACTCTTTCTGTGCACTGTACGTTTTCTACCCAGTCCCCAGTCCTTGATCAAGTCCCTTACTGTGTTCCCGACATAGTCCCGGAAAGACCCTGATAGAATGACCAACCCACATTTCCATGGTCACTTGTGAGGTTTATTTGCATTCAGTTAGCTACCACTTTTTTATCTCAAAGCTCTCCCAGTCTGTTCTTGCCAAGATGTTTAGCATCAGAACCAGAAAGTCTGCGTATGATGGCAGACATCCATTGCCAAGGCAGCGCATTCCGTACAACCTATTAGAAAGTCCTCAGACTCTAGAGATCGATTCATGGAACAAAACAGACTCTTACGTGCTGAATATTATTCCCTGTGGTTGGCTGATCCTTCCATGTTAGATTTTCATTCCATCTGTAACCCTGATCCTCACCTGATGTCAGCCTGTGACCTACAGGATGAAAACGAATTTCTGAAAACCTTGTTAGCAGCAGAAAGACAAAATAGAAATTTAGAGAATGGTACTATGAAGGGAAATTTTTCTGAAGTTTGTAACTCAGAGACCCTTTGTCAAGACAATGTTTTCTTTGAAGACAATTTCCAGACACAGTATTTATCAGCATCTACCCAAACTGGTAGTTCAATGACACCAGTTAAAGCATGTTTAACCACACAGCAGCCAAAGAAAGAGCAGATTCATTTTATAACCCCTAGTCTCCATTCAAATAATGTTACCCAGTCTTGTAGTCCAGTAAAGATCACAGTCCCGGATACTAAAGGGACCGTGTTAGATACGACATTCAAAGTAAACAATAATCAGTTTAACAAAAGAGAGAAAAGACCGACTAGAACACAGGCGGTTAATAGCCACTTTGAACAAAATCCAAGGTATAGCTCTGTTGCTTGTTGTGAAGTTGCCAAGTCTACCACTGTCCTTGTAGAGAAAGATCTGCAGTCTTCACAGGATATAATTATATCTAAGATTCTTGAATTTCAATGAGAGAATAAAATGTTTCAGACTCTTAAAATATTATAACCCAGAGTTCAAGTGGGAATCTAAAACCCCTGTACAAGACAACTTTTCCACCTCTATGTTAGCCTCCTTAGAAATGGAGAATGAAGCCTTGCGCTCTCTTTTGCGTTCCGCTCAGAGCTGGTCCAGCAATTGTGTGAATAATACTGTGGCTGATCACTCAGATTCCACTCAGAAAAGCCATAGTACCTTGTCTCACAGTGCAGTTAATCAAAGTATGTGTTTGAAGTCTGAATTTTCTAACTCCTCTGGTGTTTTGTCTTCTAGTGCTAAATTACATCTGGGGGCTACATCTGAGAGGTATCCCTTCACTTTTCAGGAACCCCAAATGCTAGACAAAACATCTCTTTGCTTTCTTTTCCTGGTAGTGAGGTCAGTTCTTTCTCAGAGATAACCCATAGACAGGCCATTGACATACAAACAAAACCTGAACCCATGACCCACATAATACCTGATGTGACAATGTCCTGTGACTCAGACCACACTCTTGATTTAACTGCTGTGACTGAAGTCAACCTCCTCACTGAGAAGAAACAAAATCCTGACCCCTTCTTTGCTGTTTTGCCTTCAAGCACACCACATATTGAAAAGTCAGGAAATGATAGCACTGTGTGCTCTGATGCACCTGTACCACCTTCTAATGCAGAAGAAAATGAGAACATTTCCAAAGATCAAGTGATCTCTGACCTGTTTCCTCTGACTAAGACATGTGAACTGCCAAATGGAAAAGGGAGTCTGGTCATCAGAGACTCTAAGATAAGCAGTAATCTTAGCCATCCCGAAGAGAGCGCTTCAGTGTGTTTTAATGAGCCAAGGAACTGTGAAGATTTCACTATTGACAACAGGGAATCGACAGTTCACAGGCTATCGCCGTTCCCAGAATTTAAAGTCCGTCATCCTTGTGCCTCTCTGCCATCAGATTGTCTTCTTGCAGAGTCTCCAGAGTCCTCAGCCGGCCTGCTGCCTCCTGAACTTCAGCCTGCAGCCTGCCTGCCTTCAGCACCAGAGCTTCCAGGCTGCCTGCCTTCAGCACCAGAGCTTCCAGCCTGCCTGCCTTCAGCACCAGAGCTTCCAGGCTCCCTATCTTCAGCACCAGAGCTTCCAGGCTGCCTGCCTTCAGCACCACAGCTTCCAGCCTGCCAGCCTTCAGCACCAGAGCTTCCAGGCTCCCTATCTTCAGCACCAGAGCTTCCAGGCTGCCTGCCTTCAGCACCAGAGCTTCCAGGCTGCCTGCCTGCCTTCAGCACCAGAGCTTCCAGGCTGCCTGCCTTCAGCACCAGAGCTTCCAGGCTGCCTGTCTGCCTTCAGCACCAGAGCTTCCAGGCTGCCTGCCTTCAGCAAAAGAGCTTCCAGGCTGCCTGCCTTCAGCACCAGAGCTTCCAGGCTGCCTGCCTTCACCACCACAGCTTCCAGGCTGCCTGCCTTCAGCACCAGAGCTTCCAGGCTGCCTGCCTTCAGCACCACAGCTTCCAGCCGGCCTGCCTTCAGCACCAGAGCTTCCAGGCTCCCTATCTTCAGCACCAGAGCTTCCAGGCTGCCTGCCTTCAGCACCAGAGCTTCCAGGCTGCCTGCCTGCCTTCAGCACCAGAGCTTCCAGGCTGCCTGCCTGCCTTCAGCACCAGAGCTTCCAGGCTGTCTGCCTTCAGCACCAGAGCTTCCAGGCTGCCTGTCTGCCTTCAGCACCAGAGCTTCCAGGCTGCCTGTCTGCCTTCAGCACCAGAGCTTCCAGGTTGCCTGCCTTCAGCACCAGAGCTTCCAGGCTGCCTGCCTTCAGCACCAGAGCTTCCAAGCTGCCTGCCTTCAGCACCAGAGCTTCCAGGCTGCCTGCCTTCAGCACCAGAGCTTCCAGCCTTCCTGCCTTCAGCACCAGGGCTTCCAGGTTGCCTGCCTTCAGCACCAGAGCTTCCAGGCTCCCTGCCTTCAGCACCAGAGCTTCCAGCCTGCCTGCCTTCAGCACCAGAGCTTCCAGCCTGCCTGCCTTCAGCACCAGAGCTTCCAGGCTGCCTGCCTTCAGCACCAGAGCTTCCAGGCTGCCTGCCTGCCTTCAGCACCAGGGCTTCCAGGCTGCCTGCCTTCAGGACCAGAGCTTCCAGGCAGCCTGCCTTCAGCACCAGAGCTTCCAGGCTGCCTATCTTCAGCACCAGAGCTTCCAGGCTGCCTGCCTTCAGGACCAGAGCTTTCAGGCTGCCTGCCTTCAGCACCAGAGCTTCCAGGCTGCCTGCCTTCAGCACCAGAGCTTCCAGCCTGCCTGCCTTCAGCACCAGAGTTTCCAGCCTGCCTGCCTTCAGCACCAGAGCTTCCAGCCTGCCTGCCTTCAGCACCAGAGCTTCCAGCCTGCCTTCAGCACCAGAGCTTCCAGGCTGCCTGCCTGCCTTCAGATCCAGGGCTTCCAGGCTGGCTGCCTTCAGCACCAGAGCTTCCAGGCTGCCTGCCTTAAGCACCAGAGCTTCCAGCCTGCCTGCCTTCAGCACCAGAGCTTCCAGGCTGCCTGCCTTCAGCACCAGAGCTTCCAGGCTGCCTGCCTTCAGCACCAGAGCTTCCAGGCTGCCTGCCTGCCTTCAGCACCAGAGCTTCCAGGCTGCCTGCCTTCAGGACCAGAGCTTCCAGGCTGCCTGCCTTCAGCACCAGAGCTTCCAGGCTGCCTATCTTCAGCACCAGAGCTTCCAGGCTGCCTGCCTTCAGGACCAGAGCTTTCAGGCTGCCTGCCTTCAGCACCAGAGCTTCCAGGCTGCCTGCCTTCAGCACCAGAGCTTCCAGCCTGCCTGCCTTCAGCACCAGAGCTTCCAGCCTGCCTTCAGCACCAGACTCCCTATCTTCAGCACCAGAGCTTCCAGGCTCCCTATCTTCAGCACCAGAGCTTCCAGGCTACCTGCCTTCAGGACCAGAGCTTCCAACCTGCCTGCCTTCAGCACCAGAGCTTCCAGCCTGCCTGCCTTCAGCACCAGAGCTTCCAGGCTGCCTGCCTTCAGCACCAGAGCTTCCAGGCTGCCTGTCTGCCTTCAGCTCCAGGGCTTCCAGGCTGCCTGCCTTCAGCACCAGAGCTTCCAGGCTGCCTGCCTTCAGCACCAGAGCTTCCAGCCTGCCTGCCTTCAGCACCAGAGCTTCCAGGCTGCCTGCCTTTAGCACCAGAGCTTCCAGCCTGCCTGCCTTCAGCACCAGAGCTTCCAGGCTGCCTGCCTTCAGCACCAGAGCTTCCAGGCTGCCTGCCTTCTGGACCAGAGCTTCCAGGCTGCCTGCCTTCAGCACCAGAGCTTCCAGGCTGCCTGCCTTCAGGACCAGGGCTTCCAGGCTGCCTGCCTTCAGCACCAGAGCTTCCAGCCTGCCTGCCTTCAGCACCAGAGCTTCCAGGCTGCCTGCCTTCAGCACCAGAGCTTCCAGCCTGCCTGCCTTCAGCACAGAGCTTCCAGGCTGCCTGCCTTCAGCACCAGAGCTTCCTGGCTGCCTGCCTTCAGCACCAGAGCTTCCTGGCTGCCTGCCTTCAGGACCCCAGCTTCCTGGCTGCCTGCCTTCAGCACCAGAGCTTCCAGGCTGCCTGCCTTCAGCACCAGGGCTTCCAGGCTGCCTGCCTGCCTTCAGCACCAGGGCTTCCAGGCTGCCTGCCTTCAGCACAAGGGCTTCCAGGCTGCCTGCCTTCAGGACCAGAGCTTCCAGACTGCTTGCCTTCAGCACCAGAGCTTCCAGGCTGCCTGCCTTCAGGACCAGGGCTTCCAGGCTGCCTGCCTTCAGCACCAGAGCTTCCAGGCTGCCTGCCTGCCTTCAGCACCAGGGCTTCCAGGCTGCCTGCCTTCAGAACCAGAGCTTCCAGGCTGCCTGCCTTCAGAACCAGAGCTTTCAGGCTGCCTGCCTTCAGCACCAGAGCTTCCAGGCTGCCTGCCTTCAGGACCAGGGCTTCCAGGCTGCCTGCCTTGAGCACCAGAGCTTCCAGGCTGCCTGCCTCCCTTCAGCACCAGGGCTTCCAGGCTGCCTGCCTTCAGGACCAGGGCTTCCAGGCTGCCTGCCTTCAGGACCAGGGCTTCCAGGCTGCCTTCCTTTCAGGACCAGGGCTTCCAGGCTGCCTGCCTTGAGCACCAGAGCTTCCAGGCTGCCTGCCTGCCTTCAGCACCAGAGCTTCCAGGCTGCCTGCCTTCAGGACCAGGGCTTCCAGGCTGCCTGCCTTCAGCACCAGAGCTTCCAGGCTGCCTGCCTGCCTTCAGCACCAGGGCTTCCAGGCTACCTGCCTGCCTTCAGCACCAGAGCTTCCAGGCTGCCTGCCTGCCTTCAGCACCAGGGCTTCCAGGCTGCCTATCTTCAGCACCAGAGCTTCCAGGCTGCCTGCCTTCAGCACCAGAGCTTCCAGGCTGCCTGCCTTCAGCACCAGAGCTTCCAGCCTGCCTGCCTTCAGCACCAGAGCTTCCAGGCTGCCTGCCTTCAGCACCAGAGCTTCCAGGCTCCCTGCCTGCCTTCAGCACCAGGGCTTCCAGGCTACCTGCCTGCCTTGAGCACCAGAGCTTCCAGGCTGCCTGCCTGCCTTCAGCACCAGGGCTTCCAGGCTGCCTATCTTCAGCACCAGAGCTTCCAGGCTGCCTGCCTTCAGCACCAGAGCTTCCAGGCTGCCTGCCTTCAGCACCAGAGCTTCCAGCCTGCCTGCCTTCAGCACCAGAGCTTCCAGCCTGCCTGCCTTCAGCACCAGAGCTTCCAGGCTGCCTGCCTTCAGCACCAGAGCTTCCAGGCTGCCTGTCTGCCTTCAGCACCAGGGCTTCCAGGCTGCCTGCCTTCAGCACCAGAGCTTCCAGGCTGCCTGCCTTCAGCACCAGAGCTTCCAGCCTGCCTGCCTTCAGCACCAGAGCTTCCAGGCTGCCTGCCTTCAGCACCAGAGCTTCCAGCCTGCCTGCCTTCAGCACCAAGGCTTCCAGGCTGCCTGCTTTCAGCACCAGAGCTTCCAGGCTGCCTGACTTCTGGACCAGAGCTTCCAGGCTGCCTGCCTTCAGCACCAGAGCTTCCAGGCTGCCTGCCTTCAGAACCAGAGCTTCCAGGCTGCCTGTCTTCAGGACCAGGGCTTCCAGGCTGCCTGCCTTCAGCACCAGAGCTTCCAGGCTGCCTGCCTTCAACACCAGAGCTTCCAGCCTGCCTGCCTTCAGCACCAGAGCTTCCAGGCTGCCTGCCTTCAGGACCAGAGCTTCCTGGCTGCCTGCCTTCAGCACCAGAGCTTCCAGCCTGCCTGCCTTCAGCACCAGAGCTTTCAGGCTGCCTGCCTTCAGCACCAGAGCTTCCTGGCTGCCTGCCTTCAGGACCACAACTTCCTGGCTGCCTGCCTTCAGCACCAGAGCTTCCAGGCTGCCTGCCTTCAGCACCAGGGCTTCCAGGCTGCCTGCCTGCCTTCAGCACCAGGGCTTCCAGGCTGCCTGCCTTCAGCACCAGGGCTTCCAGGCTGCCTGCCTTCAGCACCAGGGCTTCCAGGCTGCCTGCCTTCAGCACCAGGGCTTCCTGGCTGCCTGCCTTCAGGACCACAACTTCCTGGCTGCCTGCCTTCAGCACCAGAGCTTCCAGGCTGCCTGCCTTCAGCACCAGGGCTTCCAGGCTGCCTGCCTGCCTTCAGCACCAGGGCTTCCAGGCTGCCTGCCTTCAGCACCAGGGCTTCCAGGCTGCCTGCCTTCAGCACCAGGGCTTCCAGGCTGCCTGCCTTCAGCACCAGGGCTTCCAGGCTGCCTGCCTTCAGCACCAGGGCTTCCAGGCTGCCTGCCTTCAGGACCAGAGCTTCCAGACTGCTTGCCTTCAGCACCAGAGCTTCCAGGCTGCCTGCCTTCAGGACCAGGGCTTCCAGGCTGCCTGCCTTCAGCACCAGAGCTTCCAGGCTGCCTGCCTGCCTTCAGCACCAGGGCTTCCAGGCTGCCTGCCTTCAGAACCAGGGCTTCCAGGCTGCCTGCCTTCAGGACCAGGGCTTCCAGGCTGCCTTCCTTTCAGGACCAGGGCTTCCAGGCTGCCTGCCTTGAGCACCAGAGCTTCCAGGCTGCCTGCCTGCCTTCAGCACCTGTCAGAACTAGTATTCTCTCAGTTTTAACCACACAGGAGCAGAATGACGTTAGGTCCCAATTCCTTCCTCAGCACCTTCCAGCCCGGACTTTAGAATTCCATCGCTAATAGGTGCTGGGGGGGGGAAAGGGGTTGGGGACAGAGAAGAGACCGCTCCGGGTAACTCTGCCTGTTCTGCTTGTCTTCTTCCTTCTTCTTCTTATATTCAAGACTGTAATTATGTATATATATATATGTCAATTATACTTCAGAACTCAGTAACTTACTTTTATTCTCAATTATGTATTACTTATCTTACCAGAGGATTAATGGAGCTTGCTACTCTTCTTACTTCAGCTGTTGTGTTTGTGAGAATGTTTAAATGTTTCTTCACCCTCTCTCTCTCTCTCTTTCTTTCGTAGGGACGTCCTGCGCCTGAATCTGTCTGCAGTATTTAAGAAGATGTGGGTAAGTACATTGTCTTAACGAATCTGTAAACTGTTTTGTAACTCTCTCCTGCCTTTTTCCTGTACTCACTGACTGAAGCAGCTGCGATGACTTTATGTGGGGTTCTGTAGATTAGTAGGACCAGCCTCCAGTTCACCTTTCTCCAGAGTTGGTAAGAACTGATTTTTAAAATAAAGAAGCGCAGCGCATTGCCAGATCGCGCTCGCGCTACTCTCCTCTGAGTTTTAATTCATTAACGGAGCGCGGCGCGTTGACAGGTCGCGCCCGCGCTGCTCTCCTCAAACTCTAATTATGAACGGAAGCACGGCGCGTTAACAATCGCGCCCGTGCAATCCTTCTCTGAAGCCTGCAGTTTAAATGCTTAGGGAAAAGGAAATAACACTAACATTACATTTTAGTCGGCGCTGGAGTTGGCAATTAATCTAACGCGCCTGTCAAGTCTCAGCTGACTGCCAAAAGCCCGGCACACGTTCCTGAGACACACGGGTACTGCAGGGGAAAACTAATGTTAATCTCCAAAGGAAACGAAAGAGGTGAATTTCGTCTCTTGGTTTACAGAGTCTTTTTAATTTGAAGTACTTCAGAGAATAGCTAGGCTGTCATTAGTTTTAAAACCACAATTCCTCTATGTTAATCTTCTCTTTGACACTAAAGGTTTGGGCACTGACCTCATTCAAGTTGGAAGGTATTCTCCGACGATTCTAAACGCGAATATTTACGCAACTACCCTGTCTAACTTCCACGACGCTAGGAAACAGATGCTCTTCCAGGAATCTCTTCAGTGAAGTGCGCAGTAGAATGTTGGGAAGCACTTCACCAGGGTGTCAGGAACTCGCAAGACTAGACTGCTAAACAGCGGTATGCTGTAGCAGTATTGGCAGCCATCTTAGTATTTCTACGGTGCCAACTTGCACTCCAACTGAGAGGGCCCACAATGCTCGAATTAGTTAATACTGGGGAAGTAGCAGCCAAGCTGAAATTAGTAGGAGGAAACCTCCCGTGAGCCCTGACAGTACCCCCTCCCAACGGGGTTTCCTCCGGTCGTGGTTTGGTAGGGAATTTAGTATGGAAGGCTTTAATTAATCGAGGGGCATGGACATCTGTGCTCTTTTCCCAGGAGCGCTCATCCGGACCATAGCCTTTCCAGTCAATTAGGTAAAAGAGATCATTGTGGATAAATCGTGAATCTAAGATGCGTTTAACCTCATATTCCACCTCACCATTAAGAATTACAGGATCTGGCAGGGAACTCCTACGCAAACCAGGTTGAATGGGTTTAAGGAGAGAAATGTGAAAGGCTGGGTGAATTTTAGTAGTTCCAGGGAGAGACAACTGATAGGTAACTGGGTTGATAACTTTCTCAATGGGATAGGGACCCATGAAACGAGGCTGGAATTTACGGGAACCTTTGAGTCTAAGATTTTTTGTGCTCAGCCAAACTAAATCGCCTACTTGAAGGTTAGGTTCCTTTGTACGTTTTCGATCAGCGAAGTGTTTATAACGATCCTTCGCCATCGACAAATTCTGGGTTACAGAGTGGTGGATTTTAGTCATTTGCTGAGCGATGTCTTGGACAGCAGGAACGTTCACCCCTCAAAATTAGCGTGGGAATTGGGATGTCTGCCTGAGTTAATAAAGAAGGGGGAGTGACCAGTAGACACATTGAGAGCATTATTGTAGGAATACTCTGCTGTCCACAAGTGATCAGACCAGTCGCCCTCCTCATCTAACAAATAAAGTCGTAAATACTGTTCAAGTTCTTGGTTAATACGTTCTGTTTGACCATCAGTTTCAGGGTGGAAACTGGTAGAATATCGATGGTCTATCTTTAGGCCTTTGATGTAAGATTTCCAAAATCGGGAAAGGAACTGGGAGCCCCTGTCGGAAATGAGTACCTTTGGAATGCCATGAAGGCGAATTATGTGTTGATTAAACAGTTGGGACAGTTGTTTAGCAGTGGGGGTGCCTTTGAAGGGGACGAAATGTGCCATCTTACTAAAAGTGTCGACCACCACAAGAATGGTGTCATAGCCATGGGACAGGGGCAGATCCACAATCAAGTCCAATGAGACAGTGTGCCAAGGGTGGGGTGGGGTAGGCATGGGTTGGAGGAGACCTTTAGGAGCCTGCCTGTCCGATTTTCCCCGAGCACACAGTTCACAGCCCAAAACAAATTGGCGAACATCTCTGCACATATATGGCCACCAGAAACTACGTCGAAGTAAATCTTCGGTCTTAAGGATGCCTTTGTGGCCTGCCAAAGGGTTGTCATGGCATTCGTGCATCGCTTTCAACTGAAGTTCCTTGGTAGGTAAATAGAGGGTGGTGCCTTGATAGGGAAGACCGTTGTGGACCAAACGTTGAGGATCTTCTGTCGCCCAATTCTTCATCTCAAAGTCGGACATTGCATGCCGCACATGATCTTCAAACGGCTCCAATAAGATGGTTCCGACAATTTTCCCTTCAGGTATGATCTGTTGATTTGCGATAGTTGGAGTTTGATTTTCAGTGTCCAGTCTGGATAGAATGTCAGCTTTTCTGTTTTTGGATCCTGGACGAAAGGTGATTACAAAATCGAAGTCGGCGAAATACAGAGACCAACGGAGCTGACGTGGGGTGAGAGTACGGGCGGATCGAAGAAATTTCAGATTACGATGATCCGTAAACACCGTTACTGTATGCTTAGCCCCCAGTAAATAATGCCGCCAATCCTTGAAGGCATCCTTGATTGCCAAGAGTTCTTTTTCAGTGATCGTATAGTTGCATTCAGCTGGGTTGAGTTTACGGGAGCGATAAGCTACCGGATGTAACTGTCCAGTATCCTTGTGTCTCTGTGAAAGTATTCCGCCGATGGCAAGGTCTGAAGCATCTGTCTCCAAGTAAAAAGGTTCGGAAGGATCCGCATGGAGGAGAACTGGTGCTGTGGTGAAACTATTCTTCATCAATTTGAAGGCCTCTTCCGCTTCTTCTGACCATTTGAATGGCACTCCTTTTTCAGAAGCCTAGTCAACGGGAGAATCTTGTTGGAGAATTCATGAATGAATCGACGGTAGAAGTTGGAGAACCCAATGAAGCTTTGCACCTCTTTAATGCTAGTAGGAGATTTCCACTCTGTAATTGCCTGCACCTTCTGCTCGTCCATCTTGATCCCATCAGGCGATAATACAAAGCCTAGGAATTCCACAGTATCGGTGTGGAATAGGCATTTCTCCAACTTAACATAGAGTGAGTTCTCTCTCAGACGTTTCAAGACAGCTTGTACCTGATGGTGGTGATCTTCCACCCTGTCTGAATAAATCAGAATGTCGTCAATGTAGACTATGACGCAGACATCAATGAAGTCGCTTAGTACGTCGTTAATAAAATACTGGAAGGCCGCTGGCGCGTTGCAAAGACCGTATGGCATAACAAGATACTCGTAAAGCCCATATTTCGTCCTGAACGCGGTCTTCCACTCGTCGCCTTCCCGGAGCCTGATTAGGTGGTACGCCCCCGGAGGTCCAAACGGGTGTAGATCTTTGCTTCCTTCACCTGATCAATCAGTACTGAAATGAGAGGCAACGGATATCGATTTTTAATGGTTATCCTATTAATTGCCCTGAAGTCGATACAGGTTCTGAGGTCCCCTCCCTTCTTGGGTACGAAAAAAGAGGGGAAGATACCGGGGATTGAGAGGGTCTGATGAAACCGTTCTCCAAATTTTTTGCTAGGTACTCCTTTAAATAGGTGTTTTCTTTCTCCGTCAAGGCGTAGACCCTACTGCATGGTAAATTGGCCCCTGGTTCTAGGTCGATTTTGCAATCATAGGGCCGGTGAGGAGGTAGGGTCTCAGCCTTCACTTCGTCAAAAACGTCAGCAAAATCGTGGTATTCCTCAGGTATCACGGCAGTTTGGATCACACACAC
Organism: Calotriton arnoldi; assembly: GCA_963921515.1. NCBI lineage: Eukaryota > Metazoa > Chordata > Amphibia > Caudata > Salamandridae > Calotriton > Calotriton arnoldi. Next base: position 121,069 of record CAWUFW010001592.1, read on the forward strand.
AGAACTTCCGTTATCACACAGCTGAGTAACGGCACTGGGCACAGAAGAGTTTGTCGATCCATGGAAACAATGTCTTGAACAATATTCTGAGTTTAGCTGAATTGTTCGCGCCTCCCAATCAATTAACGGGTTGTGTTCAGTCAGCCATGGTAGACCTAGAATCAGTTGAAATTGAGGGGCGTCTATCAGATTGAATTGCAAGGACTCCTGGTGTCCTTCAACTGTAGTCATGTGTACCACTTCAGTATGGCTGGTTATGGGTCCTGAGGTTAAATCCGTGCCATCTACCGCTCTAACCTTCTCGCTTTTTTCTTTTTTGATTGCTTGTAGTCCGATCAAGTTAGCGAACTTGTGGTCACAGAAATTACCCGTTGCCCCTGAATCGACCATGACGATAATTCCAGCCAAAACTACTCCCCTAAATCTCAAGGTTACTGTCATGACCAAATGGGGAAAGGAGGTCTGTAAGGTATTTGCCAATTGATGATTTGTTGGAGTTGTTCCTCCAATAGCATCCACGGGTCCAACTCCGCCTACTCGTGGTGCCTCTAGTTTTCCTTCTCCTTAACCGGTAACTTTGGTCTTTTCAAACAATTTTTAACGAAATGTCCACTGCCTCCGCAGTACATACACAACTTGTTCTGCCTTCTCTTTTCCTTTTCTTCTTTTGAGAGTGGACCTCTGATCACACCTATTTGCATGGGTTCTACTCCCGAAGAGCTCTCAATAGATCTTGTGGATTCAGTCTTCACTCGATCAAAACGAGGAACGCTAGGCTTAAATTCTCTCCGTCGCTCCCCTTTCCGTTCACTTAGACGATAATCTATTTCCAAGGTTAGATCCACTAGTGCAGAGATGTCAGTAGGACGGTTTGGGATTTGAGCTAAGGCGTCCTTCAATTCCTCTCGCAAACCTCTGTAGAAAACTGCCGCTCTTTTCTCTTCAGGCCAGCTGGTCTCGACCACTAATTTGTTAAATTGAGCCAGATATGTCACAAGTTCTCGATTACCCTGTCTCAATTCCAGCAGTTCATTGTCGGAAGCCTGGGATGCTGTTCTTCTGTCAAAAATCCGGAGAAATTCTTTTTTGAAATCTTCTATACTGTACAAAATGGGATCATCCTTGGTCACTAGAGGCATGGACCATGAAGCTGCATCCCCACTTAGATAGGACAGGATAAACGCTACTCGAGATTGTGCATCAGGAAAGATCGTCGGGCGGCACATAAAATGCAGAGAACATTGCGTTAGAAAAATTTGTGCTTTCTGCGGGTCTCCATTGAATCTTTCTGGAGGGGCGAGTGGAATCACGGGGGATAAGGAATGGATAACTTGTGAAGGGGCTAGGGATGAAGGGCCAGGGTTGGAACTCGGGTTCTCAAGGAACGTAGCACCTGGACTAGTCCTAATAGTGGGTGTTCCTGTTTTAAAAGTGATTATTTCCTGTCTTAAGATCTTGTTTTCTTCTCTAACTGCTTCCAGGTCTCTTTGTATGTTACTCAGGATTTCCCTAAATTTTTTAAATCGAACCCTTCCGCCATCCTGCTCAGGTGCTCGTACCAACGTGGGCACTTCACTCTGTCAGAACTAGTATTCTCTCAGTTTTAACCACACAGGAGCAGAATGACGTTAGGTCCCAATTCCTTCCTCAGCACCTTCCAGCCCGGACTTTAGAATTCCATCGCTAATAGGTGCTGGGGGGAAAGGGGTTGGGGACAGAGAAGAGACCGCTCCGGATAACTCTGCCTGTTCTGCTTGTCTTCTTCCTTCTTCTTCTTATATTCAAGACTGTAATTATGTATATATATATATGTCAATTATACTTCAGAACTCAGTAACTTACTTTTATTCTCAATTATGTATTACTTATCTTACCAGAGGATTAATGGAGCTTGCTACTCTTCTTACTTCAGCTGTTGTGTTTGTGAGAATGTTTAAATGTTTCTTCACCCTCTCTCTCTCTCTCTTTCTTTCGTAGGGACGTCCTGCGCCTGAATCTGTCTGCAGTATTTAAGAAGATGTGGGTAAGTACATTGTCTTAACGAATCTGTAAACTGTTTTGTAACTCTCTCCTGCCTTTTTCCTGTACTCACTGACTGAAGCAGCTGCGATGACTTTATGTGGGGTTCTGTAGATTAGTAGGACCAGCCTCCAGTTCACCTTTCTCCAGAGTTGGTAAGAACTGATTTTTAAAATAAAGAAGCGCAGCGCATTGCCAGATCGCGCTCGCGCTACTCTCCTCTGAGTTTTAATTCATTAACGGAGCGCGGCGCGTTGACAGGTCGCGCCCGCGCTGCTCTCCTCAAACTCTAATTATGAACGGAAGCACGGCGCGTTAACAATCGCGCCCGTGCAATCCTTCTCTGAAGCCTGCAGTTTAAATGCTTAGGGAAAAGGAAATAACACTAACATTACATTTTAGTCGGCGCTGGAGTTGGCAATTAATCTAACGCGCCTGTCAAGTCTCAGCTGACTGCCAAAAGCCCGGCACACGTTCCTGAGACACACGGGTACTGCAGGGGAAAACTAATGTTAATCTCCAAAGGAAACGAAAGAGGTGAATTTCGTCTCTTGGTTTACAGAGTCTTTTTAATTTGAAGTACTTCAGAGAATAGCTAGGCTGTCATTAGTTTTAAAACCACAATTCCTCTATGTTAATCTTCTCTTTGACACTAAAGGTTTGGGCACTGACCTCATTCAAGTTGGAAGGTATTCTCCGACGATTCTAAACGCGAATATTTACGCAACTACCCTGTCTAACTTCCACGACGCTAGGAAACAGATGCTCTTCCAGGAATCTCTTCAGTGAAGTGCGCAGTAGAATGTTGGGAAGCACTTCACCAGGGTGTCAGGAACTCGCAAGACTAGACTGCTAAACAGCGGTATGCTGTAGCAGTATTGGCAGCCATCTTAGTATTTCTACGGTGCCAACTTGCACTCCAACTGAGAGGGCCCACAATGCTCGAATTAGTTAATACTGGGGAAGTAGCAGCCAAGCTGAAATTAGTAGGAGGAAACCTCCCGTGAGCCCTGACAGTACCCCCTCCCAACGGGGTTTCCTCCGGTCGTGGTTTGGTAGGGAATTTAGTATGGAAGGCTTTAATTAATCGAGGGGCATGGACATCTGTGCTCTTTTCCCAGGAGCGCTCATCCGGACCATAGCCTTTCCAGTCAATTAGGTAAAAGAGATCATTGTGGATAAATCGTGAATCTAAGATGCGTTTAACCTCATATTCCACCTCACCATTAAGAATTACAGGATCTGGCGGGGAACTCCTACGCAAACCAGGTTGAATGGGTTTAAGGAGAGAAATGTGAAAGGCTGGGTGAATTTTAGTAGTTCCAGGGAGAGACAACTGATAGGTAACTGGGTTGATAACTTTCTCAATGGGATAGGGACCCATGAAACGAGGCTGGAATTTACGGGAACCTTTGAGTCTAAGATTTTTGTGCTCAGCCAAACTAAATCGCCTACTTGAAGGTTAGGTTCCTTTGTACGTTTTCGATCAGCGAAGTGTTTATAACGATCCTTCGCCATCGACAAATTCTGGGTTACAGAGTGGTGGATTTTAGTCATTTGCTGAGCGATGTCTTGGACAGCAGGAACGTTCACCCCTCAAAATTAGCGTGGGAATTGGGATGTCTGCCTGAGTTAATAAAGAAGGGGAGTGACCAGTAGACACATTGAGAGCATTATTGTAGGAATACTCTGCTGTCCACAAGTGATCAGACCAGTCGCCCTCCTCATCTAACAAATAAAGTCGTAAATACTGTTCAAGTTCTTGGTTAATACGTTCTGTTTGACCATCAGTTTCAGGGTGGAAACTGGTAGAATATCGATGGTCTATCTTTAGGCCTTTGATGTAAGATTTCCAAAATCGGGAAAGGAACTGGGAGCCCCTGTCGGAAATGAGTACCTTTGGAATGCCATGAAGGCGAATTATGTGTTGATTAAACAGTTGGGACAGTTGTTTAGCAGTGGGGGTGCCTTTGAAGGGGACGAAATGTGCCATCTTACTAAAAGTGTCGACCACCACAAGAATGGTGTCATAGCCATGGGACAGGGGCAGATCCACAATCAAGTCCAATGAGACAGTGTGCCAAGGGTGGGGTGGGGTAGGCATGGGTTGGAGGAGACCTTTAGGAGCCTGCCTGTCCGATTTTCCCCGAGCACACAGTTCACAGCCCAAAACAAATTGGCGAACATCTCTGCACATATATGGCCACCAGAAACTACGTCGAAGTAAATCTTCGGTCTTAAGGATGCCTTTGTGGCCTGCCAAAGGGTTGTCATGGCATTCGTGCATCGCTTTCAACTGAAGTTCCTTGGTAGGTAAATAGAGGGTGGTGCCTTGATAGGGAAGACCGTTGTGGACCAAACGTTGAGGATCTTCTGTCGCCCAATTCTTCATCTCAAAGTCGGACATTGCATGCCGCACATGATCTTCAAACGGCTCCAATAAGATGGTTCCGACAATTTTCCCTTCAGGTATGATCTGTTGATTTGCGATAGTTGGAGTTTGATTTTCAGTGTCCAGTCTGGATAGAATGTCAGCTTTTCTGTTTTTGGATCCTGGACGAAAGGTGATTACAAAATCGAAGTCGGCGAAATACAGAGACCAACGGAGCTGACGTGGGGTGAGAGTACGGGCGGATCGAAGAAATTTCAGATTACGATGATCCGTAAACACCGTTACTGTATGCTTAGCCCCCAGTAAATAATGCCGCCAATCCTTGAAGGCATCCTTGATTGCCAAGAGTTCTTTCTCAGTGATCGTATAGTTGCATTCAGCTGGGTTGAGTTTACGGGAGCGATAAGCTACCGGATGTAACTGTCCAGTATCCTTGTGTCTCTGTGAAAGTATTCCGCCGATGGCAAGGTCTGAAGCATCTGTCTCCAAGTAAAAAGGTTCGGAAGGATCCGCATGGAGGAGAACTGGTGCTGTGGTGAAACTATTCTTCATCAATTTGAAGGCCTCTTCCGCTTCTTCTGACCATTTGAATGGCACTCCTTTTTTCAGAAGCCTAGTCAACGGGAGAATCTTGTTGGAGAATTCATGAATGAATCGACGGTAGAAGTTGGAGAACCCAATGAAGCTTTGCACCTCTTTAATGCTAGTAGGAGATTTCCACTCTGTAATTGCCTGCACCTTCTGCTCGTCCATCTTGATCCCATCAGGCGATAATACAAAGCCTAGGAATTCCACAGTATCGGTGTGGAATAGGCATTTCTCCAACTTAACATAGAGTGAGTTCTCTCTCAGACGTTTCAAGACAGCTTGTACCTGATGGTGGTGATCTTCCACCCTGTCTGAATAAATCAGAATGTCGTCAATGTAGACTATGACGCAGACATCAATGAAGTCGCTTAGTACGTCGTTAATAAAATACTGGAAGGCCGCTGGCGCGTTGCAAAGACCGTATGGCATAACAAGATACTCGTAAAGCCCATATTTCGTCCTGAACGCGGTCTTCCACTCGTCGCCTTCCCGGAGCCTGATTAGGTGGTACGCCCCGGAGGTCCAAACGGGTGTAGATCTTTGCTTCCTTCACCTGATCAATCAGTACTGAAATGAGAGGCAACGGATATCGATTTTTAATGGTTATCCTATTAATTGCCCTGAAGTCGATACAGGTTCTGAGGTCCCCTCCCTTCTTGGGTACGAAAAAAGAGGGGAAGATACCGGGGATTGAGAGGGTCTGATGAAACCGTTCTCCAAATTTTTTGCTAGGTACTCCTTTAAATAGGTGTTTTCTTTCTCCGTCAAGGCGTAGACCCTACTGCATGGTAAATTGGCCCCTGGTTCTAGGTCGATTTTGCAATCATAGGGCCGGTGAGGAGGTAGGGTCTCAGCCTTCACTTCGTCAAAAACGTCAGCAAAATCGTGGTATTCCTCAGGTATCACGGCAGTTTGGATCACACACACAGAACTTCCGTTATCACACAGCTGAGTAACGGCACTGGGCACAGAAGAGTTTGTCGATCCATGGAAACAATGTCTTGAACAATATTCTGAGTTTAGCTGAATTGTTCGCGCCTCCCAATCAATTAACGGGTTGTGTTCAGTCAGCCATGGTAGACCTAGAATCAGTTGAAATTGAGGGGCGTCTATCAGATTGAATTGCAAGGACTCCTGGTGTCCTTCAACTGTAGTCATGTGTACCACTTCAGTATGGCTGGTTATGGGTCCTGAGGTTAAATCCGTGCCATCTACCGCTCTAACCTTCTCGCTTTTTTCTTTTTTGATTGCTTGTAGTCCGATCAAGTTAGCGAACTTGTGGTCACAGAAATTACCCGTTGCCCCTGAATCGACCATGACGATAATTCCAGCCAAAACTACTCCCCTAAATCTCAAGGTTACTGTCATGACCAAATGGGGAAAGGAGGTCTGTAAGGTATTTGCCAATTGATGATTTGTTGGAGTTGTTCCTCCAATAGCATCCACGGGTCCAACTCCGCCTACTCGTGGTGCCTCTAGTTTTCCTTCTCCTTAACCGGTAACTTTGGTCTTTTCAAACAATTTTTAACGAAATGTCCACTGCCTCCGCAGTACATACACAACTTGTTCTGCCTTCTCTTTTCCTTTTCTTCTTTTGAGAGTGGACCTCTGATCACACCTATTTGCATGGGTTCTACTCCCGAAGAGCTCTCAATAGATCTTGTGGATTCAGTCTTCACTCGATCAAAACGAGGAACGCTAGGCTTAAATTCTCTCCGTCGCTCCCCTTTCCGTTCACTTAGACGATAATCTATTTCCAAGGTTAGATCCACTAGTGCAGAGATGTCAGTAGGACGGTTTGGGATTTGAGCTAAGGCGTCCTTCAATTCCTCTCGCAAACCTCTGTAGAAAACTGCCGCTCTTTTCTCTTCAGGCCAGCTGGTCTCGACCACTAATTTGTTAAATTGAGCCAGATATGTCACAAGTTCTCGATTACCCTGTCTCAATTCCAGCAGTTCATTGTCGGAAGCCTGGGATGCTGTTCTTCTGTCAAAAATCCGGAGAAATTCTTTTTTGAAATCTTCTATACTGTACAAAATGGGATCATCCTTGGTCACTAGGGGCATGGACCATGAAGCTGCATCCCCACTTAGATAGGACAGGATAAACGCTACTCGAGATTGTGCATCAGGAAAGATCGTCGGGCGGCACATAAAATGCAGAGAACATTGCGTTAGAAAAATTTGTGCTTTCTGCGGGTCTCCATTGAATCTTTCTGGAGGGGCGAGTGGAATCACGGGGGATAAGGAATGGATAACTTGTGAAGGGGCTAGGGATGAAGGGCCAGGGTTGGAACTCGGGTTCTCAAGGAACGTAGCACCTGGACTAGTCCTAATAGTGGGTGTTCCTGTTTTAAAAGTGATTATTTCCTGTCTTAAGATCTTGTTTTCTTCTCTAACTGCTTCCAGGTCTCTTTGTATGTTACTCAGGATTTCCCCTAAATTTTTTAAATCGAACCCTTCCGCCATCCTGCTCAGGTGCTCGTACCAACGTGGGCACTTCACTCTGTCAGAACTAGTATTCTCTCAGTTTTAACCACACAGGAGCAGAATGACGTTAGGTCCCAATTCCTTCCTCAGCACCTTCCAGCCCGGACTTTAGAATTCCATCGCTAATAGGTGCTGGGGGGAAAGGGGTTGGGGACAGAGAAGAGACCGCTCCGGGTAACTCTGCCTGTTCTGCTTGTCTTCTTCCTTCTTCTTCTTATATTCAAGACTGTAATTATGTATATATATATATGTCAATTATACTTCAGAACTCAGTAACTTACTTTTATTCTCAATTATGTATTACTTATCTTACCAGAGGATTAATGGAGCTTGCTACTCTTCTTACTTCAGCTGTTGTGTTTGTGAGAATGTTTAAATGTTTCTTCACCCTCTCTCTCTCTCTCTTTCTTTCGTAGGGACGTCCTGCGCCTGAATCTGTCTGCAGTATTTAAGAAGATGTGGGTAAGTACATTGTCTTAACGAATCTGTAAACTGTTTTGTAACTCTCTCCTGCCTTTTTCCTGTACTCACTGACTGAAGCAGCTGCGATGACTTTATGTGGGGTTCTGTAGATTAGTAGGACCAGCCTCCAGTTCACCTTTCTCCAGAGTTGGTAAGAACTGATTTTTAAAATAAAGAAGCGCAGCGCATTGCCAGATCGCGCTCGCGCTACTCTCCTCTGAGTTTTAATTCATTAACGGAGCGCGGCGCGTTGACAGGTCGCGCCCGCGCTGCTCTCCTCAAACTCTAATTATGAACGGAAGCACGGCGCGCTAACAATCGCGCCCGTGCAATCCTTCTCTGAAGCCTGCAGTTTAAATGCTTAGGGAAAAGGAAATAACACTAACATTACATTTTAGTCGGCGCTGGAGTTGGCAATTAATCTAACGCGCCTGTCAAGTCTCAGCTGACTGCCAAAAGCCCGGCACACGTTCCTGAGACACACGGGTACTGCAGGGGAAAACTAATGTTAATCTCCAAAGGAAACGAAAGAGGTGAATTTCGTCTCTTGGTTTACAGAGTCTTTTTAATTTGAAGTACTTCAGAGAATAGCTAGGCTGTCATTAGTTTTAAAACCACAATTCCTCTATGTTAATCTTCTCTTTGACACTAAAGGTTTGGGCACTGACCTCATTCAAGTTGGAAGGTATTCTCCGACGATTCTAAACGCGAATATTTACGCAACTACCCTGTCTAACTTCCACGACGCTAGGAAACAGATGCTCTTCCAGGAATCTCTTCAGTGAAGTGCGCAGTAGAATGTTGGGAAGCACTTCACCAGGGTGTCAGGAACTCGCAAGACTAGACTGCTAAACAGCGGTATGCTGTAGCAGTATTGGCAGCCATCTTAGTATTTCTACGGTGCCAACTTGCACTCCAACTGAGAGGGCCCACAATGCTCGAATTAGTTAATACTGGGGAAGTAGCAGCCAAGCTGAAATTAGTAGGAGGAAACCTCCCGTGAGCCCTGACAGCACCAGAGCTTCCAGGCTGCCTGCCTTCAGGACCAGGGCTTCCAGGCTGCCTGCCTTCAGCACCAGAGCTTCCAGGCTGCCTGCCTGCCTTCAGCACCAGGGCTTCCAGGCTACCTGCCTGCCTTCAGCACCAGAGCTTCCAGGCTGCCTGCCTGCCTTCAGCACCAGGGCTTCCAGGCTGCCTATCTTCAGCACCAGAGCTTCCAGGCTGCCTGCCTTCAGCACCAGACCTTCCAGGCTGCCTGCCTTCAGCACCAGAGCTTCCAGCCTGCCTGCCTTCAGCACCAGAGCTTCCAGCCTGCCTGCCTTCAGCACCAGAGCTTCCAGCCTGCCTGCCTTCAGCACCAGAGCTTCCAGCCTGCCTGTCTGCCTTCAGCACCAGGGCTTCCAGGCTGCCTGCCTGCCTTCAGCACCAGAGCTTCCAGGCTGCCTGCCTTCAGGACCAGGGCTTCCAGGCTGCCTGCCTTCAGCACCAGAGCTTCCAGGCTCCCTGCCTGCCTTCAGCACCAGGGCTTCCAGGCTACCTGCCTGCCTTGAGCACCAGAGCTTCCAGCCTGCCAGCCTGCCTTCAGCACCAGGGCTTCCAGGCTGCCTATCTTCAGCACCAGAGCTTCCAGGCTGCCTGCCTTCACCACCAGAGCTTCCAGGCTGCCTGCCTTCAGCACCAGAGCTTCCAGCCTGCCTGCCTTCAGCACCAGAGCTTCCAGCCTGCCTGCCTTCAGCACCAGAGCTTCCAGGCTGCCTGCCTTCAGCACCAGAGCTTCCAGGCTGCCTGTCTGCCTTCAGCACCAGGGCTTCCAGGCTGCCTGCCTTCAGCACCAGAGCTTCCAGGCTGCCTGCCTTCAGCACCAGAGCTTCCAGCCTGCCTGCCTTCAGCACCAGAGCTTCCAGGCTGCCTGCCTTCAGCACCAGAGCTTCCAGCCTGCCTGCCTTCAGCACCCCGGCTTCCAGGCTGCCTGCCTTCAGCACCAGAGCTTCCAGGCTGCCTGACTTCTGGACCAGAGCTTCCAGGCTGCCTGCCTTCAGCACCAGAGCTTCCAGGCTGCCTGCCTTCAGAACCAGAGCTTCCAGGCTGCCTGCCTTCAGGACCAGGGCTTCCAGGCTGCCTGCCTTCAGCACCAGAGCTTCCAGGCTGCCTGCCTTCAACACCAGAGCTTCCAGCCTGCCTGCCTTCAGCACCAGAGCTTCCAGGCTGCCTGCCTTCAGGACCAGAGCTTCCTGGCTGCCTGCCTTCAGCACCAGAGCTTCCAGCCTGCCTGCCTTCAGCACCAGAGCTTTCAGGCTGCCTGCCTTCAGCACCAGAGCTTCCTGGCTGCCTGCCTTCAGGACCACAACTTCCTGGCTGCCTGCCTTCAGCACCAGAGCTTCCAGGCTGCCTGCCTTCAGCACCAGGGCTTCCAGGCTGCCTGCCTGCCTTCAGCACCAGGGCTTCCAGGCTGCCTGCCTTCAGCACCAGGGCTTCCAGGCTGCCTGCCTTCAGCACCAGGGCTTCCAGGCTGCCTGCCTTCAGCACCAGGGCTTCCAGGCTGCCTGCCTTCAGCACCAGGGCTTCCAGGCTGCCTGCCTTCAGGACCAGAGCTTCCAGACTGCTTGCCTTCAGCACCAGAGCTTCCAGGCTGCCTGCCTTCAGGACCAGGGCTTCCAGGCTGCCTGCCTTCAGCACCAGAGCTTCCAGGCTGCCTGCCTGCCTTCAGCACCAGGGCTTCCAGGCTGCCTGCCTTCAGAACCAGGGCTTCCAGGCGGCCTGCCTTCAGCACCAGAGCTTCCAGGCTGCCTGCCTTCAGGACCAGAGCTTTCAGGCTGCCTGCCTTCAGCACCAGAGCTTCCAGGCTGCCTGCCTTCAGCACCAGAGCTTCCAGCCTGCCTGCCTTCAGCACCAGAGGTTCCAGGCTGCCTGCCTTCAGCACCAGAGCTTCCAGGCTGCCTGCCTTCAGCACCAGAGCTTCCAGCCTGCCTGCCTTCAGCACCACAGCTTCCAGGCTGCCTGCCTTCAGCACCACAGCTTCCAGGCTGCCTGCCTTGAGCACCAGAGCTTCCAGGCTGCCTGCCTGCCTTCAGCACCAGGGCTTCCAGGCTGCCTATCTTCAGCACCAGAGCTTCCAGGCTGCCTGCCTTCAGCACCAGAGCTTCCAGGCTGCCTGCCTTCAGCACCAGAGCTTCCAGCCTGCCTGCCTTCAGCACCAGAGCTTCCAGGCTGCCTGCCTTCAGCACCACAGCTTCCAGGCTGCCTGCCTTGAGCACCACAGCTTCCAGGCTGCCTGCCTGCCTTCAGCACCAGGGCTTCCAGGCTGCCTATCTTCAGCACCAGAGCTTCCAGGCTGCCTGCCTTCAGGACCAGAGCTTTCAGGCTGCCTGCCTTCAGCACCAGAGCTTCCAGGCTGCCTGCCTTCAGCACCAGAGCTTCCAGGCTGCCTGCCTTCAGCACCAGAGCTTCCAGCCTGCCTGCCTTCAGCACCAGAGCTTCCAGCCTGCCTGCCTTCAGCACCAGAGCTTCCAGCCTGCCTGCCTTCAGCACCAGACTCCCTATCTTCAGCACCAGAGCTTCCAGGCTCCCTATCTTCAGCACCAGAGCTTCCAGGCTACCTGCCTTCAGGACCAGAGCTTCCAGCCTGCCTGCCTTCAGCACCAGAGCTTCCAGCCTGCCTGCCTTCAGCACCAGAGCTTCCAGCCTGCCTGCCTTCAGCACCAGAGCTTCCAGGCTGCCTGCCTTCAGCACCAGAGCTTCCAGGCTGCCTGTCTTCCTTCAGCACCAGGGCTTCCAGGCTGCCTGCCTTCAGCACCAGAGCTTCCAGGCTGCCTGCCTTCAGCACCAGAGCTTCCAGCCTGCCTGCCGTCAGCACCAGAGCTTCCAGGCTGCCTGCCTTCAGCACCAGAGCTTCCAGCCTGCCTGCCTTCAGCACCAGAGCTTCCAGGCTGCCTGCCTTCAGCACCAGAGCTTCCAGGCTGCCTGCCTTCTGGACCAGAGCTTCCAGGCTGCCTGCCTTCAGCACCAGAGCTTCCAGGCTGCCTGCCTTCAGAACCAGGGCTTCCAGGCTGCCTGCCTTCAGGACCAGGGCTTCCAGGCTGCCTGCCTTCAGCACCAGAGCTTCCAGGCTGCCTGCCTTCAGCACCAGAGCTTCCAGCCTGCCTGCCTTCAGCACCAGAGCTTCCAGGCTGCCTGCCTTCAGCACCAGAGCTTCCAGCCTGCCTGCCTTCGTCACAGAGCTTCCAGGCTGCCTGCTTTCAGCACCAGAGCTTCCTGGCTGCCTGCCTTCAGGACCCCAGCTTCCTGGCTGCCTGCCTTCAGCACCAGAGCTTCCAGGCTGCCTGCCTTCAGCACCAGGGCTTCCAGGCTGCCTGCCTTCAGCACCAGGGCTTCCAGGCTGCCTGCCTTCAGCACCAGGGCTTCCAGGCTGCCTGCCTTCAGGACCAGAGCTTCCAGACTGCTTGCCTTCAGCACCAGAGCTTCCAGGCTGCCTGCCTTCAGGACCAGGGCTTCCAGGCTGCCTGCCTTCAGCACCAGAGCTTCCAGGCTGCCTGCCTGCCTTCAGCACCAGGGCTTCCAGGCTGCCTGCCTTCAGAACCAGAGCTTCCAGGCTGCCTGCCTTCAGAACCAGAGCTTTCAGGCTGCCTGCCTGCAGCACCAGAGTTTCTAGGCTCCCTGCCTTCAGGACCAGGGCTTCCAGGCTGCCTGCCTTCAGCACCAGAGCTTCCAGGCTGCCTGCCTTCAGGACCAGGGCTTCCAGGCTGCTTGCCTTGAGCACCAGAGCTTCCAGGCTGCCTGCCTGCCTTCAGCACCAGGGCTTCCAGGCTGCCTGCCTTCAGGACCAGGGCTTCCAGGCTGCCTGCCTTGAGCACCAGAGCTTCCAGGCTGCCTGCCTGCCTTCAGCACCAGAGCTTCCAGGCTGCCTGCCTTCAGGACCAGGGCTTCCAGGCTGCCTGCCTTGAGCACCAGAGCTTCCAGGCTGCCTGCCTGCCTTCAGCACCAGGGCTTCCAGGCTGCCTGCCTTCAGGACCAGGGCTTCCAGGCTGCCGGCCTTCAGGACCAGGGCTTCCAGGCTGCCTTCCTTTCAGGACCAGGGCTTCCAGGCTGCCTGCCTTGAGCACCAGAGCTTCCAGGCTGCCTGCCTGCCTTCAGCACCAGAGCTTCCAGGCTGCCTGCCTTCAGGACACGGGCTTCCAGGCTGCCTGCCTTCAGCACCAGAGCTTCCAGGCTGCCTGCCTGCCTTCAGCACCAGGGCTTCCAGGCTACCTGCCTGCCTTCAGCACCAGAGCTTCCAGGCTTCCTGCCTGCCTTCAGCACCAGGGCTTCCAGGCTGCCTATCTTCAGCACCAGAGCTTCCAGGCTGCCTGCCTTCAGCACCAGAGCTTCCAGGCTGCCTGCATTCAGCACCAGAGCTTCCAGCCTGCCTGCCTTTAGCACCAGAGCTTCCAGCCTGCCTGCCTTCAGCACCAGAGCTTCCAGGCTGCCTGCCTTCAGCACCAGAGCTTCCAGCCTGCCTGTCTGCCTTCAGCACCAGGGCTTCCAGGCTGCCTGCCTGCCTTCAGCACCAGAGCTTCCAGGCTGCCTGCCTTCAGGACCAGGGCTTCCAGGCTGCCTGCCTTCAGCACCAGAGCTTCCAGGCTGCCTGCCTGCCTTCAGCACCAGGGCTTCCAGGCTACCTGCCTGCCTTGAGCACCAGAGCTTCCAGGCTGCCTGCCTGCCTTCAGCACCAGGGCTTCCAGGCTGCCTATCTTCAGCACCAGAGCTTCCAGGCTGCCTGCCTTCAGCACCAGAGCTTCCAGGCTGCCTGCCTTCAGCACCAGAGCTTCCAGCCTGCCTGCCTTTAGCACCAGAGCTTCCAGCCTGCCTGCCTTCAGCACCAGAGCTTCCAGGCTGCCTGCCTTCAGCACCAGAGCTTCCAGGCTGCCTGTCTGCCTTCAGCACCAGGGCTTCCAGGCTGCCTGCCTTCAGCACCAGAGCTTCCAGGCTGCCTGCCTTCAGCACCAGAGCTTCCAGCCTGCCTGCCTTCAGCACCAGAGCTTCCAGGCTGCCTGCCTTCAGCACCAGAGCTTCCAGCCTGCCTGCCTTCAGCACCAAGGCTTCCAGGCTGCCTGCCTTCAGCACCAGAGCTTCCAGGCTGCCTGACTTCCTTCAGCACCAGGGCTTCCAGGCTACCTGCCTGCCTTCAGCACCAGAGCTTCCAGGCTGCCTGCCTGCCTTCAGCACCAGAGCTTCCAGGCTGCCTGCCTGCCTTCAGCACCAGGGCTTCCAGGCTGCCTGCCTTCAGAACCAGAGCTTCCAGGCTGCCTGCCTTCAGCACCGGAGCTTCTAGCCTGCCTGCCTTAAGCACCAGAGCTTCCAGGCTCCCTATCTTCAGCACCAGAGCTTCCAGGCTCCCTATCTTCAGCACCAGAGCTTCCAGGCTGCCTGCCTTCAGCACCAGAGCTTCCAGGCTGCCTGCCTTCAGAACCAGAGCTTCCAGGCTGCCTGCCTTCAGGACCAGGGCTTCCAGGCTGCCTGCCTTCAGCACCAGAGCTTCCAGGCTGCCTGCCTTCAACACCAGAGCTTCCAGCCTGCCTGCCTTCAGCACCAGAGCTTCCAGGCTGCCTGCCTTCAGGACCAGAGCTTCCTGGCTGCCTGCCTTCAGCACCAGAGCTTCCAGCCTGCCTGCCTTCAGCACCAGAGCTTTCAGGCTGCCTGCCTTCAGCACCAGAGCTTCCTGGCTGCCTGCCTTCAGGACCAGAGCTTCCAGCCTGCCTGCCTTCAGCACCAGAGCTTCCAGGCTGCCTGCCTTCAGCACCAGAGCTTCCAGCCTGCCTGTCTGCCTTCAGCACCAGGGCTTCCAGGCTGCCTGCCTGCCTTCAGCACCAGAGCTTCCAGGCTGCCTGCCTTCAGGACCAGGGCTTCCAGGCTGCCTGCCTTCAGCACCAGAGCTTCCAGGCTCCCTGCCTGCCTTCAGCACCAGGGCTTCCAGGCTACCTGCCTGCCTTGAGCACCAGAGCTTCCAGGCTGCCAGCCTGCCTTCAGCACCAGGGCTTCCAGGCTGCCTATCTTCAGCACCAGAGCTTCCAGGCTGCCTGCCTTCACCACCAGAGCTTCCAGGCTGCCTGCCTTCAGCACCAGAGCTTCCAGCCTGCCTGCCTTCAGCACCAGAGCTTCCAGCCTGCCTGCCTTCAGCACCAGAGCTTCCAGGCTGCCTGCCTTCAGCACCAGAGCTTCCAGGCTGCCTGTCTGCCTTCAGCACCAGGGCTTCCAGGCTGCCTGCCTTCAGCACCAGAGCTTCCAGGCTGCCTGCCTTCAGCACCAGAGCTTCCAGCCTGCCTGCCTTCAGCACCAGAGCTTCCAGGCTGCCTGCCTTCAGCACCAGAGCTTCCAGCCTGCCTGCCTTCAGCACCAAGGCTTCCAGGCTGCCTGCCTTCAGCACCAGAGCTTCCAGGCTGCCTGCCTTCAGCACCAGAGCTTCCAGGCTGCCTGCCTTCAGCACCAGAGCTTCCAGCCTGCCTGCCTTCAGCACCAGAGCTTCCAGGCTGCCTGCCTTCAGCACCAGAGCTTCCAGCCTGCCTGCCTTCAGCACAGAGCTTCCAGGCTGCCTGCCTTCAGCACCAGAGCTTCCTGGCTGCCTGCCTTCAGGACCCCAGCTTCCTGGCTGCCTGCCTTCAGCACCAGAGCTTCCAGGCTGCCTGCCTTCAGCACCAGGGCTTCCAGGCTGCCTGCCTTCAGCACCAGGGCTTCCAGGCTGCCTGCCTTCAGCACCAGGGCTTCCAGGCTGCCTGCCTTCA
The DNA here is from genome assembly GCA_963921515.1 of Calotriton arnoldi. Lineage (NCBI taxonomy): Eukaryota > Metazoa > Chordata > Amphibia > Caudata > Salamandridae > Calotriton > Calotriton arnoldi. The sequence goes on from CAWUFW010001592.1 coordinate 136,773, forward strand.
GGACCAGAGCTTCCAGACTGCTTGCCTTCAGCACCAGAGCTTCCAGGCTGCATGCCTTCAGGACCAGGGCTTCCAGGCTGCCTGCCTTCAGCACCAGAGCTTCCAGGCTGCCTGCCTGCCTTCAGCACCAGGGCTTCCAGGCTGCCTGCCTTCAGAACCAGAGCTTCCAGGCTGCCTGCCTTCAGAACCAGAGCTTTCAGGCTGCCTGCCTGCAGCACCAGAGTTTCTAGGCTCCCTGCCTTCAGAACCAGAGCTTTCAGGCTGCCTGCCTTCGGCACCAGAGTTTCGAGGCTCCCTGCCTTCAGGACCAGGGCTTCCAGGCTGCCTGCCTTCAGCACCAGAGCTTCCAGGCTGCCTGCCTTCAGGACCAGGGCTTCCAGGCTGCCTGCCTTGAGCACCAGAGCTTCCAGGCTGCCTGCCTGCCTTCAGCACCAGCGCTTCCAGGCTGCCTGCCTTCAGGACCAGGGCTTCCAGGCTGCCTGCCTTGAGCACCAGAGCTTCCAGGCTGCCTGCCTGCCTTCAGCACCAGAGCTTCCAGGCTGCCTGCCTTCAGGACCAGGGCTTCCAGGCTGCCTGCCTTGAGCACCAGAGCTTCCAGGATGCCTGCCTGCCTTCAGCACCAGGGCTTCCAGGCTGCCTGCCTTCAGGACCAGGGCTTCCAGGCTGCCTGCCTTCAGGACCAGGGCTTCCAGGCTGCCTGCCTTCAGGACCAGGGCTTCCAGGCTGCCTTCCTTTCAGGACCAGGGCTTCCAGGCTGCCTGCCTTGAGCACCAGAGCTTCCAGGCTGCCTGCCTGCCTTCAGCACCAGAGCTTCCAGGCTGCCTGCCTTCAGGACACGGGCTTCCAGGCTGCCTGCCTTCAGCACCAGAGCTTCCAGGCTGCCTGCCTGCCTTCAGCACCAGGGCTTCCAGGCTACCTGCCTGCCTTCAGCACCAGAGCTTCCAGGCTGCCTGCCTGCCTTCAGCACCAGGGCTTCCAGGCTGCCTATCTTCAGCACCAGAGCTTCCAGGCTGCCTGCCTTCAGCACCAGAGCTTCCAGGCTGCCTGCCTTCAGCACCAGAGCTTCCAGCCTGCCTGCCTTCAGCACCAGAGCTTCCAGCCTGCCTGCCTTCAGCACCAGAGCTTCCAGGCTGCCTGCCTTCAGCACCAGAGCTTCCAGCCTGCCTGTCTGCCTTCAGCACCAGGGCTTCCAGGCTGCCTGCCTGCCTTCAGCACCAGAGCTTCCAGGCTGCCTGCCTTCAGGACCAGGGCTTCCAGGCTGCCTGCCTTCAGCACCAGAGCTTCCAGGCTGCCTGCCTGCCTTCAGCACCAGGGCTTCCAGGCTACCTGCCTGCCTTGAGCACCAGAGCTTCCAGGCTGCCTGCCTGCCTTCAGCACCAGGGCTTCCAGGCTGCCTATCTTCAGCACCAGAGCTTCCAGGCTGCCTGCCTTCAGCACCAGAGCTTCCAGGCTGCCTGCCTTCAGCACCAGAGCTTCCAGCCTGCCTGCCTTTAGCACCAGAGCTTCCAGCCTGCCTGCCTTCAGCACCAGAGCTTCCAGGCTGCCTGCCTTCAGCACCAGAGCTTCCAGGCTGCCTGTCTGCCTTCAGCACCAGGGCTTCCAGGCTGCCTGCCTTCAGCACCAGAGCTTCCAGGCTGCCTGCCTTCAGCACCAGAGCTTCCAGCCTGCCTGCCTTCAGCACCAGAGCTTCCAGGCTGCCTGCCTTCAGCACCAGAGCTTCCAGCCTGCCTGCCTTCAGCACCAAGGCTTCCAGGCTGCCTGCCTTCAGCACCAGAGCTTCCAGGCTGCCTGACTTCTGGACCAGAGCTTCCAGGCTGCCTGCCTTCAGCACCAGAGCTTCCAGGCTGCCTGCTTTCAGAACCAGAGCTTCCAGGCTGCCTGCCTTCAGGACCAGGGCTTCCAGGCTGCCTGCCTTCAGCACCAGAGCTTCCAGGCTGCCTGCCTTCAGGACCAGAGCTTCCTGGCTGCCTGCCTTCAGCACCAGAGCTTCCAGCCTGCCTGCCTTCAGCACCAGAGCTTCCTGGCTGCCTGCCTTCAGGACCAGAGCTTCCTGGCTGCCTGCCTTCAGCACCAGAGCTTCCAGGCTGCCTGCCTTCAGCACCAGGGCTTCCAGGCTGCCTGCCTGCCTTCAGCACCAGGGCTTCCAGGCTGCCTGCCTTCAGGACCAGAGCTTCCAGACTGCTTGCCTTCGGCACCAGAGCTTCCAGGCTGCCTGCCTTCAGCCTGCCTTCAGCACCAGAGCTTCCAGGCTGCCTGCCTGCCTTCAGCACCAGGGCTTCCAGGCTGCCTGCCTTCAGAACCAGAGCTTCCAGGCTGCCTACCTTCAGAACCAGAGCTTTCAGGCTGCCTGCCTTCAGCACCAGAGTTTCTAGGCTCCCTGCCTTCAGGACCAGGGCTTCCAGGCTGCCTGCCTTCAGCACCAGAGCTTCCGGGCTGCCTGCCTTCAGGACCAGGGCTTCCAGGCTGCCTGCCTTGAGCACCAGAGCTTCCAGGCTGCCTGTCTGCCTTCAGCACCAGGGCTTCCAGGCTGCCTGCCTTCAGGACCAGGGCTTCCAGGCTGCCTGCCTTGATCACCAGAGCTTCCAGGTTGCCTGCCTGCCTTCAGCACCAGAGCTTCCAGGCTGCCTGCCTTCAGGACCAGGTCTTCCAGGCTACCTGCCTTCAGCACCAGAGCTTCCAGGCTGCCTGCCTGCCTTCAGCACCAGGGCTTCCAGGCTACCTGCCTGCCTTCAGCACCAGAGCTTCCAGGCTGCCTGCCTGCCTTCAGCACCAGGGCTTCCAGGCTGCCTGCCTTCAGGACCAGGGCTTCCAGGCTGCCTGCCTTCAGGACCAGGGCTTCCAGGCTGCCTGCCTTGAGCACCAGAGCTTCCAGGCTGCCTGCCTGCCTTGAGCACCAGAGCTTCCAGGCTGCCTGCCTTCAGGACCAGGGCTTCCAGGCTGCCTGCCTTCAGCACCAGAGCTTCCAGGCTGCCTGCCTGCCTTCAGCACCAGGGCTTCCAGGCTACCTGCCTGCCTTCAGCACCAGAGCTTCCAGGCTGCCTGCCTGCCTTCAGCACCAGAGCTTCCAGGCTGCCTGCCTGCCTTCAGCACCAGGGCTTCCAGGCTGCCTGCCTTCAGAACTAGAGCTTCCAGGCTGCCTGCCTTCAGCACCGGAGCTTCTAGCCTGCCTGCCTTCAGCACCAGAGCTTCCAGGCTCCCTATCTTCAGCACCAGAGCTTCCAGGCTCCCTATCTTCAGCACCAGAGCTTCCAGGCTGCCTGCCTTGAGCACCAGAGCTTCCAGGCTGCCTGCCTGCCTTCAGCACCAGGGCTTCCAGGCTGCCTGCCTTCAGAACCAGAGCTTCCAGGCTGCCTGCCTGCCTTCAGCACCAGGGCTTCCAGGCTGCCTGCCTTCAGAACCAGAGCTTTCAGGCTGCCTGCCTTCAGCACCAGAGTTTCCTGGCTGCCTGCCTTCTGACCTTGAGCCTCTATCTTGCCTACTTTTTTACCCTGTGCCTCCAGTTTGCCAGCCTTCAGAGGTCTCAGTACGTATACATTCAGAGACTGAATCTCCAGCATCAGAGACAAAACTCTCAACATGTAAGCCTCCAGGGCCTGGGTCTCCTGCATACCTGCTTCCAAAGACTCCTGCACGTGAGTCTCCTGTATGTTTTCCTCCAGGGCCAGAACTTCAGGTCTGCTTCCTGTCACTTCCTTCGTCTTCAGCCAGTTTGCCTTTGACCTCTGTGCCTCCTGCCAATCCGTTATCTGCTTTTGACCCTACAGTCAATCTTCCTTTGTTTTCAGAGTGCCACTCTAGCCTGCCATCATCAGCCCTTCAAACACCTTTAATTCAGGCTTCTAAGCCCCCGTTACTGGTTTTGGACTCTTCAGGTTCTGCCTTCAACACTGCTGTTAATTTTCAGCCTATTATCCTACCCTCCAGAACATCACAGTTTTCCTGCAGTCCTCTGGTATCTTGCACACCATCTCTGATGGAAATTAACTTACTTCTTAAGAGCAAAGGCTTTGAATCCAGTTCCAGATTCCGGAAGCCGGTCTTTGGAGGGGGTGTACTGTCACGACTTGCTCCCTGCATTCTCGTGTCCACCACCAGGGGGCTGAACTGTGGGACTCTCCACTGTTCTAATAAGCTTCCAGACCATCCCCTTCATGTACATATTGACTTCCAGCCATTTGGACACTATTTGGGAATTGACATCCATTCCCAATCCATGCCGGGTTTTGTGAAAGCCAGCCTGCTCGTGCTTGAAGCCAGCCTGCTCATGTTTAGAACTCCATTACCTAGAATTCCCTGCTCACTGCTCTGTCTCCACCCCTGCAGGCCAAGGATGGGTGGAGGAATTCAGCTCACCTGTGGCTGGCTGCTGCTAGCCTGCTCACACCTGATTCATGTGATTACTGTGAGCTCTTTTAAGCCCCAGCTCCCTTCAGTCCAGTGTTGGTTATTGTAGCTGTGTGCCGGTGAGACCGATCCTTGTTTCCAGAGCTTTTTGATATCCTTGTTTCCAGTGTTTCCTGAGCTTTTGATATCTTTGTTTCCAGTGTTTGCTGAGCTTTAGTTATTCCTTGTTCCTGAGCTGCTGCTGTTTTCCTTGTGCCTGAACTAGCACTGCCTGCAGTGCTACTTTGACTCCTGAGCCTTAGCATTCCTTGTTCCTGACCTGCAGCAGTTTCCCTTCTCCTGACCTAGCACTGCCTGCAGTGCTACCTTGACTCCTGAGCCTTAGCATTCCTTGTTCCTGAACTGCAGCAGTTTCCCTTCTCCTGACCTAGCACTGCCTGCAGTGCTATCCTGACTCCTGAGCCTTAGCATTCCTTGTTCCTGACCTGCAGCAGTTTCCCTTCTCCTGACCTAGCACTGCCTGCAGTGCTATCCTGACTCCTGAGCCTTAGCATTCCTTGTTCCTGACCTGCAGCAGTTTCCCTTCTCCTGTACTAGCACTGCCTGCAGTGCTACCTTGATTCCTGAGCCTTAGCTCAATTCTTGTTCCTGCCTCAGCTCTGCCTTCTATGCTACTTTGTTTTCTTGATTCCTGAACCTGCACTATTCTAGTATACCCTTGTAGCCTCCCCTTCTGTATATCCTTTTCCAGTCCCTGCCTTTCTTACCATTTCCTTGGTTCCAGTTCTAGTTTGCTATCTTTCTATTCTGCTGTCTTGCTTCTGCTACCTTGTATGTTTGTTACCTGCTTTCTGCCAAGTGTGCCCTGTGATTTCCTTCCTTTCCTGTTAAGCACTCCTCCTTGCTAGCTCCTTGTCTATTGTGCTTGTGTTTAGTTCTACCCCTTTGCTGTTACTGCCTTGCGTGTTCCTGTTTGATCGCCAGGATCCGTGGGCACGGCTGACTACCTAGGTGGTGTTTCTTGTTCACTGTGAGTATTGTCTTTGAGTTACTGTTATAACATCACCATAGGTATAAGCTCCACAGACCCTGCCTTTGCATACATATCCTATATGTGGGTATTTTCAGTCAGTATCTGTAACAGCAATTGTGGGTGAGGAACTTACTGAGCTTCAGTCTTACCGTGTGGAGCTCCTGAGTGCTTTACCCCACATTCCCTTTATTGTTAATGTTGTTTTATATATATGTCTTGCACCTCCATCCTGGGTGTAGTTGGTCTGAATGCTAAAGTGCCTTGTGAGTGCCCTTCCTTTCTGAGTCTTAGCCATCTTGTACAGGCTTCCCCTTTGGATCCCTTTTTCTCCTCTGACCCCTGTGTTATCTTGGGCAGCGCTGTACTACTCTTTCTGTGCACGGTACGTTTTCTACCCAGTCCCCAGTCCTTGCTCAAGTCCCTGACTGTGTTCCCGACCTAGTCCCGGACAGACCCTGACAGTGCGTGATAGGAGCTTCTTCAAAGAGCTTCACCTGTGTGTGGGTGATAGGAGCCTCTTCACATAGCTTCACCTGTGTGTTGGTGATAGGAGCCTCTTCACAGAGCTTTACCTGTATGTGTGGGTGATAGGAACCTCTTAAGAGAGTGTCACCTGTGTGTGGGTGATAGGAGCCTCTTCAGAGGGCTTCATCTGTGTGTGGGTGATGGGAGCCTCTTCAGAGAGCTTCACCTGTGTTTTTTGGTGACAGGAGCCCATTCAAAGAGCTTCACCTGTGTGTGGGTGATAGGAGCCTCTTCAAAGAGCTTCACCTGTGTGTGGGTGATAGGAGCCTCTTCAAAGAGCTTCACCTGTGTGTGGGTGATAGGAGCCTCTTCACAGAGCTTCACCTGTGTGTTGGTGATAGGAGCCTCTTCAGAGGGCTTCACCTGTATGTGTGGGTGATAGGAACCTTTTAAGAGAGCGTCACCTGTGTGTGGGTGACAGGAGCCTCTTCAGAGGGCTTCATCTGTGTGTGGGTGATGGGAGCCTCTTCAGAGAGCTTCACCTGTGTTTTTTGGTGACAGGAGCCCATTCAAAGAGCTTCACCTGTGTGTGGGTGATGGAAGCCTCTTCAGAGAGCTTCACCTGTGTGTGGGTGATAGGAGCCTCTTCAGAGGGCTTCACCTGTGAGTGGGTGATAGCATCTTATATGCAGCCTGTCTCATTGTAATAATTGTGAGTCATACCGCTGGGGTCTAGTGCTGTTCAGCGCTCCACTGCTCCCCGGTTGGGTTGGCGCTACACAATGCTCCCACATTCTTAGACCCCACATTAACTGTTGTCAATGAGGTCTCTGGGAGAGCAGGGAGCAGAGCTCTGTCTGTCCATGTCTGATGTGAGACAGCCTGGACCACAAGACAGAGGAGAAATGGCTTTATTTTGCACAGTAATGGAATTTAGCAGCATGAAGTTCACGTCTTTATCTAGACAAAGTCCCTAAACACCAGCGTTGGACTCTGCAAGAAGCTATCAGTGTTCATACTGCTGAACCGCTTCCAGACAAGGAGCCAGAGGGGTCCTCTGCTCAAGAGAAGAAACTCAGCCTTTACTACACTGCAGACATCCATGTTTAAAGGAAGTGGAGCCAGGATGGGAGTTAGACTCACCACATCACTGATTACCACACCTTGCACCACTAAACCTGCCATATCAAACCACACCACATAATTAGTCAGTGCCTCATACCACACAACACCTGCCAAATGGGTGCTTTCATATGGGGCGGGCCTGTCAATATTTCATCACCTAGTGATAAACAAAAAACATACAAACAAGGGAAGCCTGCTGGATCTGTAGGGTTGAGCGGGCCCTTCGAATGCGAAGGGGGTGGAGGGATACATCCTCCCAAGATAAATCAATTTACCCAAAAGGTATCCCAACAGAGGACCTTTAGGAGTCAGGGTGAACCCGATGATGAAGCATGACACTACTAGAGTGTGTGAAGGTTATATATAAAAAATGAATTTTTTCCTTCCTCGCACAAGCCATGTGGAGCTAGCATACCATTTAGGGGTGACCAACTCCACTACAATGTGTCCGGTGCATTATAGGCAATAACCCCCATGACCTCTGGTGGGATACCTTTTGGGTAAATTAACATTTCATCACCTCCAACTACCAAAGATGTTGACGTAGTCCATGGACAGCTCCAAAAAGCCTACGCATTGAATGTCCTTTGCCAACATGAAACAAGCCTTGAACACTGTCTACCAACTCCTAGAGGAGGTAAGGATCCAGCTGAAACCTCCTAGTACCTTCCACAGGACCTGTGGGGTGCAAAGGTTGGCATCTCAGTATCCTCCACTCGGAAACCTTCGGGTATCAAACTTCCACTGGGTGCCCTGGACCCTACACTCTGGAATACATGGAGCCCCACCTTGAGAGAAAACACAAACTATCTCTGTGTCAGGAAGCTCCTGATACCTGAGCTCTTCAGGCTGGTGCCATGCTGAAAAGCTGCAACATTCAAGCTAATGGTGGATGAAAACTGGATAGTGGATTCAAAGTGCTTCTTAGCATCACTTCTCGAGCTAAATGCCCAAAGTGCCTATAGTGTTTCAGCATTAAAGCCCTATTGCATGCTGGTGTTTCCATAGCCACAGTACCAAAAGCACTGTTGCCGTGCTGTTGTTTACATTGCCCAGCTCATAAAAACACTATTGTGTGCTGGTGCTTATGCTGACCCAGTATTCAAGCCGCTATTGTCGTACTGGTGCTAAGACTGCCCCAGTATTAGAAGTTTAGAAGCACTATTGCAGTGCTGGTGTTTTCAATCCTCAGTATTAGAAACACTATTGCTGTGCTAGTGTTTACAATGTTCCAGTATTAGAAGCACCATTGCAGTGCTGGTGTTTACAATCCTCAGTATTAGAAACACTATTGCAGTGCTGGTGTTTACAATCCTCAGTATTAGAAACACTATTGCTGTGCTAGTGTTTACAATGTTCCAGTATTAGAAGCACCATTGCAGTGCTGGTGTTTACAATCTTCAGTATTAGAAACACTATTGCAGTGCTGGTGTTTACAATCCTCAGTATTAGAAACACTATTGCTGTGCTAGTGTTTACAATGTTCCAGTATTAGAAGCACCATTGCAGTGCTGGTGTTTACAATCTTCAGTATTAGAAACACTATTGCAGTGCTGGTGTTTACAATCCTCAGTATTAGAAACACTATTGCTGTGCTAGTGTTTACAATGTTCCAGTATTAGAAGCACCATTGCAGTGCTGGTGTTTACAATCTTCAGTATTAGAAACACTATTGCAGTGCTGGTGTTTACAATCCTCAGTATTAGAAACACTATTGCTGTGCTAGTGTTTACAATGTTCCAGTATTAGAAGCACCATTGCAGTGCTGGTGTTTACAATCTTCAGTATTAGAAACACTATTGCAGTGCTGGTGTTTACAATCCTCAGTATTAGAAACACTATTGCAGTGCTGGTGTTTACAATCCTCAGTATTAGAAACACTATTGCTGTGCTAGTGTTTACAATGTTCCAGTATTAGAAGCACCATTGCAGTGCTGGTGTTTACAATCTTCAGTATTAGAAACACTATTGCAGTGCTGGTGTTTACAATCCTCAGTATTAGAAACACTATTGCTGTGCTAGTGTTTACAATGTTCCAGTATTAGAAGCACCATTGCAGTGCTGGTGTTTACAATCTTCAGTATTAGAAACACTATTGCAGTGCTGGTGTTTACAATCCTCAGTATTAGAAACACTATTGCTGTGCTAGTGTTTACAATGTTCCAGTATTAGAAGCACCATTGCAGTGCTGGTGTTTACAATCTTCAGTATTAGAAACACTATTGCAGTGCTGGTGTTTACAATCCTCAGTATTAGAAACCCTATTGCAGTGCTGGTGTTTACAATCCTCAGTATTAGAAACACTATTGCTGTGCTAGTGTTTACAATGTTCCAGTATTAGAAGCACCATTGCAGTGCTGGTGTTTACAATCTTCAGTATTAGAAACACTATTGCAGTGCTGGTGTTTACAATCCTCAGTATTAGAAACACTATTGCTGTGCTAGTGTTTACAATGTTCCAGTATTAGAAGCACCATTGCAGTGCTGGTGTTTACAATCTTCAGTATTAAAAACAATATTGCAGTGCTTGTGGAATAAGGTCTGCTTGCTGCTTGCTGGGCAGGGGATATCTTGGGAAAGCAGTGGGAAAAGCATTTTTAACGAAACTCTGATGGATTGTTTTAATTGTTAAATCTCTTACTTGCGTATTTGCACATTTCTTGGACCTATTTGCATCTTTCAGCGTTTCCGGTCCGTCACGGCATCTCTGTGCCGATTGTGCGGAGAAACGCTGTAGGCCACACCTCCCACACACTTACTCCACCCCCACTTCCGGCTGGCTGTCGGGCTGGTGGCGGGAGCCGAGACCGGATTTAAACAAGATGCACCCCCGGATGCGCAGCGGGCGCCAAAGGCGCGCCAAAGGCAAGCCCGTCTGCGCCCATCCGCGCCCAAACGGGGCCGGGGGCCGTGCCTTATGCCCATTTTTATCGATACACGGCCAGGGAGCTGATATCACACCAGGGTGATCATTATATTAATGACACTACCCGCTTTAATTTAGAGAAAGCGGATATTTTAGCCCATAGAAATACTTATCCCGAAATCGATACAAAAACCCTTCCTACTTCTATTACACCCCCTCCACCTGTTTCAGAAACTCACAAAACTCAGGAGTCAAAGGGCCTCACAGTTTATTATTTGGATACTCGCTCTATGGTGAGACACCAGCTGGAAATCTTTCAGCTCTTAGACTCTGATAAACCAGATATTCTCCTTCTTACGGAAACGTGGCTGACTGAGGAATCTGCTCCCGATATTCTGGTCGCAGTCCCGGACAATTATTATATCCTGCAGACTAATCGCCCCTCAGGAAAAGCTGGGGCGGCAGCCATTATTCATCAGGACTACAAGTTCACCTCCTTAGTGGTTACGGGCCCACCTTCAGTTGATAGTTTAGTTCTAAAATTTGAATCCCCCCAGTCACCTTTTATTTGTGCCCTCTTTTATAGGCCTCCTCATCATATGCCTACATTTCCTCAGGCATTGGGCGAAATGATATCCCATTTTGTTATTAACCACGCCAGAATACTGATAATTGGTGACTTTAACTACTGGCCTTACGATGAAAGGGAGTGCCCCAGCTCGGTTGAATTGACAGATCTTTTAACTGGGATGAATTGCACCCAGCATGTAAGGGCCGCTACACACATAAAAGGGCATACCATAGACCAAATATGGACTTCTAACTTGGAGATACTCCATTGATTTCTCCCTGTATTTGGTCAGATCATTATCTTATAACATTCTCCCTTATTGATGTTTTCCCTTCCAAACCCCAACACTTGAGGAATGTAATGTCAAGAAAGTGGCGACGCATGAACACTGATGAATTCAGATTACTGTTAACTGACACGGCCCCCTCTGCACAGGAGGCGTTTCAGACTCAGGCAGAGAGCATTAAGACATGGCTTGAACTGGTCAGTGACCGTGTCGCCCCCCTCCAGAAAATCACGATTCTGAGACCCCATGATGCCCAACGATGGTTTTCTGACGACTTAAAAAACAAGAAACTTGCCTTAAGACAGGCCGAACGCAGTTGGAGACATCACTATCTTTCTGACAAGAGGGCTATTTATGTAACCCTCCTGAAAGAATACAAAAAGGAGATTCTTCGTACCAAGGAAGATTATTTCTCTAATAAAATTCTTAATTCATCTAATAAACCCAAAGAAATTTTCTCCATAGTAAACGAGCTTTCTAGACCAGATCGGATCATGTTGAAGCCAGCTCCTACACAGTCCTTCTGCGATTCCCTCAACTCTTTCTTTCTTGAGAAAATTGCCTCTATTAAAGCCAGCATTCCCTCTTCTACCCTTTTTATATCCGATTCGAATATTTGTCAGAATGTACCTCTGATGGATCAAATTCCTTTGATCTCTAAGGAGACCTTTCTTAATCTACTTAAAAGGTTGACTCTGGTTCCCCCACTGATTGCTGCCCTCCTCATATACTTCGGGAAGCTTTTACTATCTGTTCTGATCCCCTCTCTCACTCCTTAACAACTCACTTAAATATGGCATTGTTCCTGACATATTTAAAAGTGCGGAAATCATCCCTATTCTGAAGAAACCGGGTGCGGATCCGTCAGTTCTTAGCAATTATCGCCCCATCTCCTTGCTACCTTATTTGGGTAAAGTCCTAGAGGCTTATGTGGCAAATTGCTTTAGCACATTTGTCGAACATTACCAGATCTTGGACTCCCATCAGGCAGGTTTCAGACCTGCTCATTCTACGGAATCTGTTATACTTACAGTCTTGGACGAATTAAGAAGAGGGGCTGATAGTGGTATCCCCCAGGTCCTGGTTCTCCTGGATTTGTCAGCAGCATTTGACACGGTCGATCATACCATCCTGCTTGACCGTGTCAGAAATGCCGGGATCCAGGGCCTGGCGTTGAGATGGCTTTCCTCTTTCTTAGCAACCGTTTCCAAGCAGTACGGCTTGCTAATTTTTCGTCCAACAAGAGGGAACTGACCTGTGGGGTCCCCCAGGGCTCCTCCCTTTCTCCACTCCTCTTTAATCTGGATCTTCTCCCTCTAATTCGATCTCTGAGAGAAAGAAGGATTGGGACGTTCAACTATGCTGATGATCTCCAATTGGTGTTTGACATCAACTCATCAGCATCCTCAGTCTCCCACTTTCAATCCACTATGATCTTTGTAAGTGATTGGATGAATAACAACCAACTTAAGTTGAACCCTGACAAAACTGAGCTGATTCTTACAGGTGGCTCTACCAATCCTTGGCACTCCAACTACTGGTCATCCTCTCTGGGCAACTCTCCGGTGCCGGCAAGCTCTGCCAAAAGCTTAGGCATTGCGATCTCTAACGACTTGTCAATGAATGCCCAAATTGGTTCAGTGGTTTCCGCAAGTTTCTTCCAACTGCGGAGAATAAGGAAGATTAGTAGATTTCTGTCTAGGGAAGCTTTAACCTTGATTATTTTAGCCTTGGTTTTCTCCCGATTGGACTATGCTAACTCGTTGTACTATGGCATCCCCGCCTATCAACTGAGACGTCTTCAGTTGGTTCAGAACCAAGCTGCCAGACTCATTTTTCACCAACCTAAGTGGCAGCATGTGACACCTATTATGAAGAATCTACACTGGCTCCCTGTGGCCAAGAGGTGTGTCTTCAAGCTGGGTTGCACCATTTTTAAAGCCCTTCATGGCAACAGTCCTGCTTTTATCTCTTCTAGGATTCAACGATATATTCCCTCCCGGGACTTGCGCTCCTCTCATTTAAATCTACTAGCCACTCCCTCTTTTAAACGTAAGAAGCACGGAGGCTCTAGATTTACTGTTTTGGCCCCACAATTTTGGAACTCTCTCCCTGTGGAGATGAGACTGGTTACGTCCTACGCACAGTTCAGAAAATAGCTTAAGACTCGATTGTTTGCCCAATCATATGACATTTAACCTCAGTTTCCTGCTAACACCTTTCTGCCCTATCAGCGCCATGAAACCGGCTGGTGTACGTGCGCTATATAAAAGTTTTTAACATAACATAACATTGTGTTTACACTGCCCCTGAATTAGAAGCACTATTGCAGTGCTGGTGTTTACACTGCCCCAGTATTAGAAGCACTATTGCAGTGCTGGTGTTTACACTGCCCCAGTATTAGAAGCACTATTGCAGTGCTGGTGTTTACACTGCCTCAGTATTGGAAGCACTATTGCCGTGCTGGTGTTTACACTGCCCCAGTAATAGAAGCACTATTGCCGTGCTGGTGTTTACACTGCCCCAGTAATAGAAGCACTATTGCAGTGCTGGTGTTTACACTGCCTCAGTATTGGAAGCACTATTGCCGTGCTGGTGCTCACACTGCCCAGTATTAGAAGCACCATTGCAGTGCTGGTGTTTAGAATCTTCAGTATTAAAAACAATATTGCAGTGCTTGTGTTTACACTGCCCCTGAATTAGAAGCACTATTGCAGTGCTGGTGTTTACACTGCCTCAGTATTAAAAGCACTGTTGCTGTGATGGTGTTTACACTGCCTCAGTATTAAAAGCACTGTTGCTGTGCTGGTGTTTACACTGCCCCAGTATTAAAAGCACTATTGCAGGGATGGTGTTTACACTGCCTCAGTATAAAAAGCACTATTGCAGTGATGGTGTTTAGACTGCCTCAGTATTAAAAGCACTGTTGTTGTGCTGGTGTTTACATTGCTGCAGTATTAGAAGCACTATTGCCCTGCTGGTGTTTACAATATTCCATTATTAAAAGCACTATTGCAGTGATGGTGTTTACACTGCCTCAGTATTAAAAGCACTATTGCAGTGATGGTGTTTACACTGCCTCAGTATTAAAAGCACTATTGCCTTCTGGTGTTTACAATATTCCAGTATTAGAAGCACTATTGCAGTGCTGGTGTTTACAGTGTTCCATTATTAAAAGCACTATTGCAGTGATGGTGTTTACACTGCCTCAGTATTAAAAGCACTGTTGCTGTGCTGGTGTTTACACTGCCTCAGCATTAAAAGCACTATTGCAGTGATGGTGTTTACACTGCCTCAGTAATAAAAGCACTATTGCCCTGCTGGTGTTTACAATATTCCAGTATTAGAAGCACTATTGCAGTGCTGGTGTTTGCACTGCTCCAGTATTAGAAGCACTATTGCAGTGCTGGTGTTTGCACTGCTCCAGTATTAGAAGCACTATTGTAGTGCTGGTGTTTGCACTGCTCCAGTATTAAAAGCACTGTTGCAGTGATTATGTTTACACTGCCTCAGTATTAAACGCACTATTGCAGTGATGGTGTTTACACTGCCTCAGTATTAAAAGCACTGTTGCTGTGCTGGTGTTTACACTGCCTCAGTATTATTAAAAGCACTATTGCAGTGATGGTGTTTACACTGCCTCAGTATTAAAAGCACTATTGCAGTGATGGTGTTTACACTGCCTCAGTATTAAAAGCACTATTGCCTTCTGGTGTTTACAATATTCCAGTATTAGAAGCACTATTGCAGTGCTGGTGTTTACAGTGTTCCATTATTAAAAGCACTATTGCAGTGATGGTGTTTACACTGCCTCAGTATTAAAAGCAGTGTTCCAGTGATTATGTTTACACTGCCTCAGTATTAAACACACTATTGCAGTGATGGTGTTTACACTGCCTTAGTATTAAACGCACTATTGCAGTGATGGTGTTTACCCTGCCTCAGTATTAAAAGCACTATTGCAGTGATGGTGTTTACACTGCCTCAGTATTAAAAGCACTATTGCAGTGATGGTGTTTACACTGCCTCTGTATTAAAAGCACTATTGCCTTCTGGTGTTTACAATATTCCAGTATTAGAAGCACTATTGCAGTGCTGGTGTTTACAGTGTTCCATTATTAAAAGCAATATTGCTGTGCTGGTGTTTACACTGCCTCAGTATTAAAAGCACTGTTGCAGTGATTATGTTTACACTGCCTCAGTATTAAAAGCACTGTTGCAGTGATGGTGTTTACACTGCCTCAGTAATAAAAGCACTATTGCCCTGCTGGTGTTTACAATATTCCAGTATTAGAAGCACTATTGCAGTGCTGGTGTTTGCACTGCTCCAGTATTAGAAGCACTAGTGCAGTGCTGGTGTTTGCACTGCTCCAGTATTAGAAGCACTATTGTAGTGCTGGTGTTTGCACTGCTCCAGTATTAGAAGCACTGTCGCCGTGTTGCTGTTTACATTGCCCAAGTCCTGACTCCACAGTTCTTGTGCAGGTTTCTGCTTCGCTATGTTGGGTACCAGTGGCACTGATGGTCTGCTCTCTGTCCCTGCACCCCCCCCATCCTCCAGGACACTGTGACCCACGCCAGGGGCCATGGGGCCCCTTGAGGCCTGCAGGGCCCGTCCACCCCAGAGCTCTGTATGCTCAAGACAGGAGGTAGGAACACCTCATCTGTGCCCACTCTGTCCCCCACCTGCCTCCACGTGCGCTGGCAGCCCCGCCTCAGCACTTTAAAGGAGCAGGCGAGGGGTGGGCTGCACTTTTAACACAGTCCTGGCTGCCAGGGCTGGGGGGTGGAGGGGCTCGGCTGAAATGTGTGTTTCATGGTTGCACAGTCGATCTGTTCAGCTCTGAAAGGAACCCTGCATCCCTGGGTGAACACCCCTCACCCTGCAGGTCAGCCAGCCCTTGGCTCCATGGCAGTGGCACCAGGCCCCCTGCACGAGAAGTTGAAATCAGGAGACTGAGAGAGCCCTCTCCTCGTCGGTGGGTGTACCACACCGTGACCTGTGGAAGGGTCCCGCCTCCCACCCCAGTCCGTTGTTTGACAAAAAGTCCCTCTTCTCACTCCGTGCAATACCATGGGTGCGACAGGAAGTGACTCGCAGGAAGTGACCAGCGCCTCTCCATAGTCACACTGTGTGGCTGTGAGTAGTGTGTCAATACTGAGCCCTGTCCAGAAAGGCCTCCTCCAGCGGGTCCAGTGTGAGCGTCCATCTTGTGACCACCCGAGTCCACACAAGGGGGGCCTTTGAGATGGGCAAAAACCAGCAGCGAGCAAGAGAGTTCCAAAACCAGCAGCTCAGTGCACACCCACAGCTGAGGGCGTTCATTCGTGCATAACAAGTTATTATACAGCACTGTGCAAAAGAAACCATTTATACCAAGTGACTGTAAGCCTTTTATACCACCAAGGTATTGGACAACATTGTCCAAAGTAATGCCCGGGGCATTATAAAACCTCACCAGGGCATACACTGGGCCCTCTACCTTTACTTGTAGATGGAGGTACAATGTGGTAAAGTTAGTAAGTGTGCAAAGACGTAGAGTGTAATCTGCATGTGGCACTGTTTTAGGGTGACCAGATTCCAAAAAGAAAAAACCGGGACAGGTCATAAACATAGAAGTAGGACTACAGTTTACACTGGTGGCTGGCTGGATCTTGGTGGAGGCAGTGACCTCTGACTCCAGTGAGCAGGGTCATGCTGACAGTTTGGACACGCTGTTGCCCCCCTGGCTGGCATAAATGACATTCTTGCTGCGTTGTAGAAAGAGAAGGGAAATCCGAGGGAAAATGTCTCTCTTTAAAGGATTTCCCTTCTCACAACAACCTCATCTGGAGTGACGTCACGCTGTAATATTTCGAGAAGTGAGCATGCGCACATCTTTTAACACCAGTGCGTACTCAGCCACTACTCAAAAACCGGGACATTTCTATGCTCATCCCAGCCACTATTAAAAAACCGGGACATTTATTCAGTTTGGAGGAAAGTGTCGGGACACCGGGACACTTTGTGAAAAACCGGGACCGTCCTGGGAAAACTGGGACGTCTGGTCACCCTACACTGTTTCCACCACCTCTGCCCCCACCAAGAAGCCTTGGACACAGTATCTGTGCTGATTAATAATCATTAATAAAGACATTTAATAAGGCTGGTCCTTCAGAGGGCCCTGGTGAACTCGATTTGGAAATCATTAACGCCCTCGGCCCTTGGTGCCGGTGCCCCTCCCACAAAGGGCTGGTGTGGGTCAAAAGGGCAGAATCCGGCCCATATTCCATCTGTCAATCAAAGGCTGTCTTAGGACGGTTAAAGAATGCAGCTGTAAAAAAACCTGTCTTTACAGGTCTACACATCTGTAACAACAAAATACCAGAAGTGCTCGCATGTAATGAGTTAGTGCAGTTCATGTGTGACCTTACACTCTCTCTGCCAGAACCCCCAGACTGTGGAAGGCCTGTCCCAGCAGAATTACAGCCGCTGGTTCGATAGTGAAAGTGACGAGCAGTTTCCAGGTCTTTCTTCCCTGAACGTGGACAATCATTAGCAGAGAAGAGGAGGTTTGCAGGCCTTTCTTCCCTGAACGTGGACAATCATTAGCAGAGAAGAGGAGGTTTCCAGGCCTTTCTTCCCTGAACGTGGACAATCATTAGCAGAGAAGAGGAGGTTTCCAGGCCTTTCTTCCCTGAACGTGGACAATCATTAGCAGAGAAGAGGAGGTTTGCAGGGGTTTGTGCCCTGAACGTGGACAATCATTAGCAGAGAAGAGGAGGTTTCCAGGCCTTTCTTCCCTGAACGTGGACAATCATTAGCAGAGAAGAGGAGGTTTGCAGGCCTTTCTTCCCTGAACGTGGACAATCATTAGCAGAGAAGAGGAGGTTTGCAGGGGTTTGTGCCCTGAACGTGGACAATCATTAGCAGAGAAGAGGAGGTTTCCAGGCCTTTCTTCCCTGAACGTGGACAATCATTAGCAGAGAAGAGGAGGTTTGCAGGGGTTTCTTCCCTGAACGTGGACAATCATTAGCAGAGAAGAGGAGGTTTCCAGGCCTTTCTTCCCTGAACGTGGACAATCATTAGCAGAGAAGAGGAGGTTTGCAGGGGTTTCTTCCCTGAACGTGGACAATCATTAGCAGAGAAGAGGAGGTTTCCAGGCCTTTCTTCCCTGAACGTGGACAATCATTAGCAGAGAAGAGGAGGTTTGCAGGCCTTTCTTCCCTGAACGTGGACAATCATTAGCAGAGAAGAGGAGGTTTGCAGGGGTTTGTGCCCTGAACGTGGACAATCATTAGCAGAGAAGAGGAGGTTTCCAGGCCTTTCTTCCCTGAACGTGGACAATCATTAGCAGAGAAGAGAAGGTTTGCAGGGGTTTCTTCCCTGAACGTGGACAATCATTAGCAGAGAAGAGGAGGTTTCCAGGCCTTTCTTCCCTGAACGTGGACAATCATTAGCAGAGAAGAGGAGGTTTGCAGGGTTTGTGCCCCGGACCACATATTAGGAACATTTGCTTCAAAAGTCACTTCCACTCAGCTGGTTGAAATGTATTCAGATACTAATTACACCAGCATATTGCCATGTTTATTTCACAGCTGACATTCCACATGTCTTCCACATGTCTGCAACTGTAGCGCCTCCTTCAGAAGAAGGAGCAGGCGGCGCCGATTTAAAACAGGGATGGGAGGGGGATGGTTAGAACATAGCCCCAAATATTGAAAGATCACCACTTGTGTGTAAGTTGCAAGTCACCTGACAGTTCTGTGCCTTTATTCTTGAGCACCAGCTTTGTCTCTTTCATACTATAAATCACAATTATTATATCTCGCTCATGAACCCCAGACAGCCGGCTTTCTGCATAAAGTGATATTTTGAAGTTATCAAACCGGGCGATGTCCCATCTATACAAGAGGCCGTGAAGGAAGAAGGGACACAGACAGCACAGGGAAGAGCCATCCCACATGTATTCAAGTTGGTACAATGCGGCCCGATAAGCACCAGGCTGCACACTCCAAGTCCCGCCTATGGGGTGAGACCCAACACATCATACCCCATATAACACAACAAAGCAACACCCCAGACAAGCTCGACAACCCATAAACCCCAAAGAATTTACAAAGCATTAACATGCACAGACTGTAGTACAAAAACAAGAGAAAAGCGTGAAGATGCTTAAAATGTGACCCACAAGAGACCCTCCTAGCGCTGAAACCTCGTCCCGTAGTTTCACTGGAGAGTTCCTCTCCTTGGTGTTCTTAACACTCTAGAATCACAAAACTGGACTCTTCCAGAAGAGTCATCACTCCCAGAACTAGGTCCTTGCAACCACACATCACGTACGGCCCCTGTTTTTTGAAAAGACAACTTCTCTTTATTCCACCACTTTCCATCCTCAAGCGTGACAGCACAAAACACAATCTTTAACTTGAATAACTTTTTTTAAGCACAAAAGCTTCGAATAACCCTTGGTTAATATGCCGGGAAGACAAACCCTGGCCAAATCCCTGGTATTACCAACATTGAATGTCTCCCCTTGACCTTGGGAAAACCAGCGTACTCCTTTGTGCCTCCTCATGCTTACCTTCCACTGAAGACAACATCTTTTCAGATGCACACAAACCTCTCACCCAAGGACACAACAGCTTAGTAGCAGGCACACAACCTTTCAAAAGAGAAAAAGGAGAAAGACCAGTAACATCATCTGGAGTGGTGAAAATAGCCCATAGTAAGTCCTGAAGCTCCTTGCACCAATGCAAACCATTGGCAAAAGACATCTGCACATTGTCCTTGTTAAGTCTGTTACACCTTTCCACCAAGCCATTATTACGGGGATGATACAAGGATGTGTTAACATGCTTCAGACCCCAATGTGACAAAAATCTCTTAAACTCATTGGAGTTGAACTGTACCCTGCTATCTGTCACTAACTCACTAGGAGCTCCTTCCCTTTAAAACGATGATAGGACCAAATTAATTATCTCAGCCGTGGTAGAGGATCTCACAAACTCCACCTCTCGCCAGCCTGAAAAATAATCAACAAGTACAATTCCAAACCTACAACTCTCCTTGACAACATAGATCGGTCCAATGACATCCATACCCAATTTAATCTATTGTTTGTCAGGAACCAGAACAGTTTCCACCAGACTAGGCACAGTGACCTGGGACTTGTCACTAATGGCACAGGTCACATACTTCCTCACGTAATGTTCCACTACCCTATCCATCCCTGGCCACCAGAACTTATCTATGATTCTCCCTTTCATGTCTCTCATTCCTACATGATCGTAATGAGCCAAACTCAAAATGTTATCATAAACAGCACCCGGGACAACCAACAAAACGCCCCCCATAAATATCCCATCAGACACATTCATCTCCGGAAAACATGCTTAAAAGCATCTAGAGACAAACTCAAATTGACCTTAGAATAGCCCTTGCTAATATAACTTATAAACTCTTGTAAGACACCGTCGCCCTCCAGCGCGGATTTTCACTAACCCTCTGAAATGCACTCATCCTTGAAGGGTAACTGTGAGAGACAATCTACAAAGATGTTCTTTATACCTGGAATATACTCTATATGATATTGAAATTCCTCCAAACTATATTGCATTTTGACAATACAGACCGTGACCTCTTGGTGGTGAATAAGTTAACCAAGGGCTTGTGACCCACACGGATGGTAAACTCCCCACCGCACAAATAGTTCCTAAATTGATCAACTCCCACCAGCAAGCCAACACTTCATATTCAATTACGGAAAAGCAACAACTAAATCTTTCCCTTTATGCATCTGAAGCAAACCCGCACCTAGTTCATACTGACTAGCATCAGTGACAACAACACTCACATCATCGAGTGCCAAACATTTTCAGAAGAATAGCTCTGGCAGTCTCCTGCTTGATTGTATCAAATTCTTTTCCAACATCATCACTCCACATGAATTTCTCATTCTTCTTGAGCAAAGACCATAAGTTATGCGTACTCTCAGTACATTTTGGAATAAAGTGAGAATAAAACTCCAACACACCAAAAAATTCTCGTAACTGGTCCTTATTTTCTGTCACGGGAAATTCTTAAAGGGCCCTTACTAAACTTTCCTTAGGTTCAATCCCACGAGCTGATATCTTATAACCCAGATAATCAATGCAATAAGATGCAAAGTTGCACTTACAGGTCTTCACCATGACACCTTTCGTCTTTAATATGGGCAAAACCATGGCTAATAACTTTTCAAAAGGACACATATCTTGTCCAAAAACCAAAATGTCATCCTGGAAACATCTCACATTGTCAATGACCTTAATAATGCCCCCACCACACGTAGGAAACTGATGATGCAGAGGACAAACCTAACGTCATAAGCTTAAACCCATATGCTCTATCAGGAGTGATGAATGACGTTAAATGCCTCAACTCATATTTCAGTGCCATCTGATAACATGCTGACATCATATCCAGGGTTGTAAAAACCTTGGCACCCCTATGTGAGGCAAGCATGTCTTTATTATTCTGCAAGGGATGTCTGTCTATCCAAATTCTGTCATTAACAACGCTGAAATCAATGTACATTCTTAACGACCCATTAGCCTTTCTTGCCAATAAAATCGGGGGTAACCATTCTGAACTCTCGATTGATCTGATTATGCCTAAGTCACAAAGATTCTTTTCTTAGCTCATCTCTCATGGAAATAGGCACACACCTGGCATTGTGTACCACAGACACAGCCCGGACTTTCCTGACAATTTTATGAGAGAAGCACTACAACTTTCACAATTGTTCCTGAAAAATTTCAGGAAAAGCTTAACTCCAGGGATACATATCCCTTGCATATTCCATCATGCACTCTTTCCTTAACAAAACTTGATCAGTGACTGTTAGGAACCAGGAAAATTCCCAGACTTTGTTCCAGCCAACCCAAAAGGCATGATCCATTTTTGGCAACATAAATGGTGCCTCTGACTTTGTTACCTCTGAAACACAAAGTCGCATCAAACTCCCCCAACACAGCTATAGGTTTTTCACCATAGGCAACAGGACGCACACATGACTTCCTCAGAATTTTGTTGTCACATTTTCCCACTCCCTGGGCCCTAAAAAGGACCCAGAATCAGCCATCATGGTAACTGGAAGCCCTGATACATCAATTTGACAATACGGTCTCTTAACAAAATATGACCAAACTGTAACACATACCTCTTTACACACTCCCCTTCTGCAAAATCCTCATCCAGACTCAGATTTCGTTTCACTATCCAAAGTCATTTCAACCGAGTTGACATTCCTTGGTGTCACTTTTACAGAACTAGATCCACATATTTTGGCAAAATGCTCCTCTTTCTTTCACATTTGTCTCATACGCCGGGACAACTTGACATATTTCCTGCTACTACATCTATAACACTCAAGATATTTTCATTTAATTTCCTTTATCTTTAATTTGTTTTTCATTACATCAACTCCATGCAGAGCATGTACCCGCGGACCCAAAGACATTTGCTCCATATAGGCAGAAGATAATTCTATGCTTCTGACAATGTCAATAGCTTTTTCATAGTTGAATTTTCTGTGGTTGTCAGTTTTTCTTGAACCTTCTTATCATTTGTTTTTTCCAACACTTAAAATAGTATTATTTCTTCTTTGAAAGGTTTATGCTCATGTGAGGCTGCTAAGATTCTCAAATGCAAAAAGAACAACTGATGGACAGAATGTTGAACAATGTCAAACATTCACCCCAGTAAGGAGATCTGGGCCTAAATCCATCGTTTTTTTGCTCCCCATGCCATTCTAGTTTAAACCCATCCATATGCAAATCAGTCTTGACCCTGCTCCCCATGGGAACAGTCCAGCCCGAACTGCCAGCCAAGGTCCTCGCTGGACCGGAAACAAGCATCCTGGGACCGCTTTCGGGGCATCACCTTTAGGAGGCGCATTGTTGGACTTTAAGTCCAACACCTTCTCTACTGTTACGTAGACTGGAGTTAGAATAGTCCAGCGCCCCCCAAGACAAGTTGTTGTAACGACTTGTGCGGTAAAGTAATGCATGTTAACATTGCAGTCAGGGTAGAGACTGCTTTGTAAAGGCATGCGTGGCAAATGCATGTGGGGTTCCATCATACAACCGCCATGTACATTTCAGAAATATATAGGTTTCCTTCATACCCATTTTCACTATGTTTTACCATGTGAATTGCTCTATACACGGTACACAATGAAAAGCTATTGTAAGGTCAAGCTCAGCCGTTGAATCTGGGTACCTCGGGTACTTGGACAACCTACAAACCTTATGTATCGAAGTAACCAGAAGGGCCTAGTGGACTTAAGGGTATATTGCTTTTGTAAATCGGCAATCATGATAAAAAGTTACATATGAAAACATTGTCACAAATGGGGGTTTTTTCCTACTTATTTTCAATATTTTTTTACGTATATAATCAAAGGGGGGGAGGGAGGGAGAAGCAGTGGTCCATTCAGCTTCTATATAATGTGCAAATATCAAAAGGGAATGGACCACTTGTACCTGTATGACCGGGGTCGTGAGTTGTTGGTACCTTTCATAAAAACCCTCATACACGTACGTAGGTGGACAGGCGGTATATCTTGGTTCTCCGCCTATTCGTAACGTATTTTTTGACCTCAACAATTTGTTTCTTTGCGACAACCTTGAATGATCTACACAAATGACCCCTTGCTGAATTCAGAATTCTGTCTACTTTTTAGAAATGCATAGCCTTTCAGAATCACTCACCCTTTTCAGCATATATGAGAGAACACTCCCAGGTAAAAATCCAATTGTTGGCCTAGTGTTGAGCAGCCTGATGTACACACACCACTGCAGCCAGCAGGTTTGCACTATTTTAAATATGCAGTAGGTCCTAAAGTATGTGTGATGTAGTACCCAACCTCCACACGACCAACAATTATTCTGTGAACATGTGCATGCCTCTCCTCTGGACGGGCACGCCCAGGGAGCGTGTGATGGGGATCGGGTGCCGCGCTCGCCAGGAAAGGGCTAGCTTTAAGGGAGCTTGCTTTCTGTAAAATTTTTTAGCAGGCAGCAAAAGCAGGCGGCTGACAAAGATAAAGCACGGCAGCAGGCACGCTGATTATAATTTAAAAAATGCAAGCGCGGTCGCCAATATTACATGCAGCGACCTAAAAAAATAGTGCTTACAGACTAAAGAAGACGTCCCGTGTAACAACCGAAGTAAAAGGGCCAGTCCTTATGGGAGGTTACATATGAAGACAAGGCGGTACTAAGGAGGGACTAACGAGCCTAATAACGAATCAGAAGCCAGCATTTATGAAGGTCAATGACACAAGCCAATGATAAATATGGGCGGAGAGTGGGCAGGGCTTCAAGTACATACTCCAATACAGCATGACTCGCAGAGCAGCGCATGCGCTGCCCAGGCTCGACCTAACAAGTGCAAAGTCAAACAATTTCATTAGTGTTTAACATCTATGAAAAAATTGACAGACTGTATCAACACCATCAAAAACTAAAGACGCAACGACTTACATCACCTGCCCATAGGTAATCAATGTCCAACCTTTGAACCTTTTGATCTACTCATTATATTTCCTTAGATTGCGTCCTACCCCCTGCCTTCCTGCTGTATAATTGTCTGCTGCCGGACTCTACTATACATCAGTAAACCAACCATAACCTCTCCTTACACCCCATCCTTCTGCCTGTCGCAGTGCCTCTGAGCGTACCCTACTGTATCACATGTCTGCAGTTGGTTTCTACAGTATGTCAGTAAACTAACCATACCTCTCCTTACACCCCATCCCTCTGCCTCCCTCAGTGCCTCTGAGCGTACCCTACTGTATCACGTGTGTGCCGCCGGACTCTACTATACGTCAGTAAACTAACCATACCTCTCCTTACACCCCATCCCTCTGCCTCCCTCAGTGCCTCTGAGCGTACCCTACTGTATCACGTGTGTGCCGCAGGACTCTACTATACGTCAGTAAACTAACCATACCTCTCCTTACACCCCATCCCTCTGCCGCAGTGCCTCTGAGCGTATCCTACTGTATCACATGGCTGCGCCTGACTCTACTATACGTCAGTAAACTAACCATACCTCTCCTTACACCCCATCCCTCTGCCTCAGTGCCTCTGAGCGTACCCTACTGTATCATATGTCTGCCGCCTGACTCTACTATACATCAGTAAACTAACCAGACCTCCTCTTACACCCCATCCCTCTGCCTGCTGCAGTGCCTCTGAGCGTACCCTACTGTAACGTGTCTGCCACTGGACTCTACTATAAGTGAGTAAACTAACCATACCTCTCCTTACACCCCATCTCTCTGCCGCAGTGCCTCTGAGCGTACCCTACTGTATTACATGTCTGCAGTTGGTTTCTACAGTATGTCAGTAAACTAACCATACCTCTCCTTACACCCCATTTCTCTGCCGCAGTGCCTCTGAGCGTACCCTACTGTAACGTGTCTGCCACTGGACTCTACTATACGTGAGTAAACTAACCATACCTCTCCTTACACCCCATCTCTCTGCCGCAGTGCCTCTGAGCGTACCCTACTGTATCACATGTCTGCAGTTGGTTTCTACAGTATGTCAGTAAACTAACCATACCTCTCCTTACACCCCATTTCTCTGCCGCAGTGCCTCTGAGCGTACCCTACTGTAACGTGTCTGCCACTGGACTCTACTATACGTAAGTAAACTAACCATACCTCTCCTTACACCCCATCCCTTTGCTGTAGTGCCTCTGATGTACTCCTACGGTACACATGTCTGCCACTGGAGTCTATTAAACGTGGATAAACTAACCATACCTATCCTTACACCCCATCCCTGTGCCTGCCTCAGTGCCTCTGAGCGCACCCTACTGTATCACATGTCTGCCGCCTGACTCTACTATACCTCAGTAAACTAACCAGACCTCTCCTTACACCCCATCCCTCTGCCTCAGTGCCTCTGAGCGTACTCCTACTGTATCATATGTCTGCTGCCTGACTCTACTATACCTCAGTAAACTAACCATACCTATCCTTACACCCCATCCCTGTGCCTGCCTCAGTGCCTCTGAGCGCACCCTACTGTATCACATGTCTGCCGCCTGACTCTACTATACCTCAGTAAACTAACCATACCTATCCTTACACCCCATCCCTGTGCCTGCCTCAGTGCCTCTGAGCGCACCCTACTGTATCACATGTCTGCCGCCTGACTCTACTATACATCAGTAAACTAACCAGACCTCTCCTTACACCCCATCCCTCTGCCTCAGTGCCTCTGAGCGTACCCTACTGTAACGTGTCTGCCACTGGACTCTACTATACGTCAGTAAACTAACCATACCTCTCCTTACACCCCATCCCTTTGCTGTAGTGCTCTGATGTACCCTACGGTACACATGTCTGCCACTGGAGTCTATTAAACGTGGATAAACTAACCATACCTATCCTTACACCCCATCCCTGTGCCTGCCTCAGTGCCTCTGAGCGCACCCTACTGTATCACATGTCTGCCGCCTGACTCTACTATACCTCAGTAAACTAACCAGACCTCTCCTTACACCCCATCCCTCTGCCTCAGTGCCTCTGAGCGTACCCTACTGTAACGTGTCTGCCACTGGACTCTACTATACGTCAGTAAACTAACCATACCTCTCCTTACACCCCATCCCTTTGCTGTAGTGCCTCTGATGTACCCTACGGTACACATGTCTGCCACTGGAGTCTATTAAACGTGGATAAACTAACCATACCTATCCTTACACCCCATCCCTGTGCCTGCCTCAGTGCCTCTGAGCGCACCCTACTGTATCACATGTCTGCCGCCTGACTCTACTATACCTCAGTAAACTAACCAGACCTCTCCTTACACCCCATCCCTCTGCCTCAGTGCCTCTGAGCGTACCCTACTGTATCATATGTCTGCTGCCTGACTCTACTATACCTCAGTAAACTAACCATACCTATCCTTACACCCCATCCCTGTGCCTGCCTCAGTGCCTCTGAGCGCACCCTACTGTATCACATGTCTGCCGCCTGACTCCTACTATACCTCAGTAAACTAACCATACCTATCCTTACACCCCATCCCTGTGCCTGCCTCAGTGCCTCTGAGCGCACCCTACTGTATCACATGTCTGCCGCCTGACTCTACTATACATCAGTAAACTAACCAGACCTCCTCCTTACACCCCATCCCTCTGCCTCAGTGCCTCTGAGCGTACCCTACTGTATCATATGTCTGCTGCCTGACTCTACTATACCTCAGTAAACTAACCATACCTATCCTTACACCCCATCCCTGTGCCTGCCTCAGTGCCTCTGAGCGCACCCTACTGTATCACATGTCTGCCGCCTGACTCTACTATACCTCAGTAAACTAACCATACCTATCCTTACACCCCATCCCTGTGCCTGCCTCAGTGCCTCTGAGCGCACCCTACTGTATCACATGTCTGCCGCCTGACTCTACTATACATCAGTAAACTAACCAGACCTCTCCTTACACCCCATCCCTCTGCCTCAGTGCCTCTGAGCGTACCCTACTGTATCATATGTCTGCTGCCTGACTCTACTATACCTCAGTAAACTAACCAGACCTCTCCTTACACCCCATCTCTCTGCCTCAGTGCCTCTGAGCGTACCCTACTGTAACGTGTCTGCCACTGGACTCTACTATACGTCAGTAAACTAACCATACCTCTCCTTACACCCCATCTCTCTGCCTCAGTGCCTCTGAGCGTACCCTACTGTAACGTATCTGCCACTGGACTCTACTATACGTCAGTAAATTAACCATACCTCTCCTTACACCCCATCCCTTTGCTGTAGTGCCTCTGACGTACCCTACTGTATCACATGTTTGCCACTGGAGTCTATTAAACGTGGATAAACTAACCATACCTCTCCTTGCAATTCATAAACTCCCCGACTGAGTTACCACTCCATTAATACCTAACCTTATCCCTTCTATCTACTCACCCCACTTCCATAAATCACAAATTCTCCTTCTGTGTAACCTCTTCTTGCAATCTCACAATATCTAACATGCTTGGCCCTGTTTACTTATCTCTTTTTCCACTTACCTGAACTCACTCATATAATCACTTCTAATTCCTATTAACTGAATCTACTGCTTGATAATGGACAAAACAATTCCATTTCATCAGAGCACAAGACTTACCCAGTAACCACAAATCTGCAACAATAATTCATAGCCCCTGGTTAATCACTAACTTTGAGTTACAGAGCAGCATGCTACCAGCCACAAAGTGCTTCAGCGCCTCGTCAAGGTAATAAGCACTACAAAAATGCAACCATACTAGCTTATGAAGGTGGATAGTGGGACCTGGAGGGAGGGCCAAAAATGAAAAGGACCAGGAAGGGGCATCTTCGATGGAGCAAGAACACTTTGTGGGTAGAAGTGCTGATGTCCGCTTTCTGGGCGGGAGGGAGCATTGTGAATTTCACTGCTGTGTTTCACTTATATTACCACAATAACTGCCTGCAGCGAGCACAGATACCTGCGCCTCCCTGTGAGACACCACCCAGACAGCATGTTTTAAAACATTTAGAGTTGCTTTATTTAGAAATCTTGGCCATTATTTCTACTACTCAATTTGCAAATGGGGATATTTGGAAAAAATACTGGATTAAAAATATCGGGAGGCAAAAATGCCGGAAAATAAATATAGTATCTGACGGAAGAAGAGGTGGTTGGGGCGATAAGATGAGTACAATCCGGGAAAGCAACAGGACCCAATGGTCTCCCTCTTGAATTATCCAAGATATGTGCGACTGGGGTGGCCACACCAATGCTGGCCATGTTTCAAAAGGCCTAAGAGAAGGGTAGGCTACCGAGGCACCAGAGGATTGCCACGATAGTCACCATCCATAAGGCGGGCAAGCCCCCTCCGAGTGTAGCTCATACCGCCCGATCTCCCTCCTAAATGTGGAGGTCAAAGTACTTGTCAAGGTGCTGGCGACAAGACTGAGAGGGGTTATCATGAAAATAATACATCCAGACCAGTTCGGCTTCATGCCCCATCGTAGTACCTGACTGAACCTCCGACGCCTATACAGGGTTCTGAGCCAAACCGAGCCGCCTTTCTTAGAGAAAGCAGTGGTGATGACACTCGACGCAACAATGGCGTTCAATAGTATACTATGGAAATATATCTTTGCTGTACTGCCAAGGATGGGCTTTGGGCCAAACTTTTGCAAGCGGGTCTGAGTACTATATCAGGAACCCTTGGCCCAAGTACCGTTCAATGGAGCAACCTCTCGGGTGTTCCCTCTGGGCAGGGGGACGTATCAAGGCTGCCCCCTATCGCCGATAATCTTTGCGCTGGTGCTGGAACCGCTCACGGTGTGGATACGTGGAGTCCAACTAATTAGGGGAATACCAATGCGCGGAGTGTGGGAGGAACTCATATCACTTTATTCACTGACGATATCCTTCTATATGCTACACACCCATATGGATCAGTGAGTAGGTTGCTCCCGATATTCACAGAGTTCGGAAACCACTCAGGATATCGGATAAACTGGTCTAAATCGTTGATCTTCCGGCTTTTGGGGAGTACTCTCCGACTTTTGTCAGACCGCGGAGCTCGGATCGTAGAAGATGAGTTCAGATATTTGGGTATTTACATTACCAGGGACCCACAAAAGTTTCTCAGATTAAATGTACAACCCCAGATAGATAGACTACAAGAAGACGTGACTCACTTGTGTACGCTGCCACTCACATTATCAGGGAGAGCCGCACTATATAAAATGATTACCCTCCCGCATCTTCTATATGTGCGGCAAAACACATCGTTTTGTTTGCGCCCAGAACTATTTCGGAAGATAGAACAGGAGGTACAAACACTGCTATGGCAGGGAGCGGCCCCACGAATGCGTAAACTACAAAGGGGACTGTATGACGGGGGCTTAGGGATCCCAGATGCTTGACTTTATTATTGGGCAACGCAGCTCTTAGTAATTAATGACTGGGTATTCGCAGACCAGCAGGAGCCTGCATATGGAGTAGATAGGCATGTGATGGTGAACGGAAATGTCGAAACCGTTTTATATCAAAGGAGAAAAGAAAACACTGTTCCCGAGCACACTCGTTCAGTGATCAGAGTCTGGCGGGAGGCAATCTACCCAGTTTGGCGCGACAGGCTGACAGAAAAGACCCCCCCTGTGGAGCAGTAACATACTGAGAAAAGTGAGAGGACTGACGGGTTTTAAACACTGGGAGACAATCGGGATAGAGCATTTGGTAGACGTTTGGAGAGGGCAGGCATAATATCATTTACAGATCTCCAGTGAGAATATGAACTGTCGGAAAAGGAAAGGTATAGATATATACAACTAGGTCATGCACTGAAGCGTTATGTAAAGGAGAGAGACTCATTGCCAGATCTCTCCCCACTAGAGGACAGACTCATAGCCGACCCTATGCATAGCAAGGGCATATCGCTGACTTACAAAAAGCTACTGCATAACTCCCCAGATGTCATGACATCCCTGCGTCAGAAATGGTCAGAAAATGTCGGAGACATTGACGATGAGGAATGGACCGAGGTAATGCAGGGACCGAGAGAGGTGGCCATTAGAACTAGGTTCCGGTTGATCCAACTACGGATCTTACATCGCTCTTACTACTCCCAGACCCTCCTTTTTAAAATAGGAAAAGCACTACTGCCACTACGCCTGCGAAGATGTGGCCAGGAAGCCACCTTTTTCCATATATTATGGGACTGTCCACTCATTCAGTCCTTCTGGGAACAAGTCACAGGATTACTAACCCAAGTCATATCCAAATGAATCCAAAAGTAATACTACTGAATATGTCCGGCGATGAGCCGAGACCTAGGTATCACCAAATATGGGTCACCTTAGCCGTAGGGGTAGCAAAGAGGAATATTGCTAGAGCATGGGGTAAGACAGATCCTCCAACAATACAAAAATGGATGTCAGACATGGACTGGTGCCAAAACGCAGAGCAAGTGATATATGAAGGGTGAAGGTGTACAAAAAAGTGGGGAAAAGTGTGTGGACCTTGGAGAGACTATAGAGGTACAGGATGTAACAGTCAGGCTTGAAAAGTACCCAAAGGGACCGGGTCGGAAGTTAGACGACTTCGGGGCTCCGACTCCGAGTACTTCTGAACCAAAACATGCTAAGAAATGTTGAATACTTAAAACGATTGCTTATTGACTCATGCTTTTCCCTTTTTCCTCTCTGTAACTGTAACCAAACGAAAAATGCATGGTTCGTGCTAAATGTATGATGTAAACTCTAATAAAAAGAGTTAAAAAAAAGAAATATATATATGTATATATATATACAACCGCCAAAAGGTGCTTGCGCACCGTAATCGCCTTACCCCTTCCTCTCCTCAGCGGCGGTCCACAGTCAGGGGGCGAGCCTCATAGTGCAAGGGAGTGTTTCCCGAAACGCGTCGAGCTGGTGATTGATTCATTAAACTGCTTTCTTAAGGAAACTGTGTCCACAGTAGCTGTTCTTTATCGGAAATGGCGTTTGTTGTGATATATATATATATATATATATATATAGTGATACATCAAAGATGCGCAATTATCGTTGGCATGAATATGGTTTTTTAGGAAAGTAATATCGTTTCTAATATCATTGATATTTTTAATATTGTTTTCAATAATATAGTAAAATATCATTTATTTATTATTTGAATGTGTTTTAATCATTATAGAACTGTTATGTGTTACTATTGTTTACACAAAGGTTTTTTTTTTTAAAATATAGCTTCTAATTTTAAGTGATTTAGAAATTTTTATTTACTTTTTTATAGTAAGTTATAGTGTTGTAGCGCGTTCTTGGGTTTGAAGGGGAGTAGCGTGGGAAGTAAATTAATTATTCATTGTTAATTAATTACTGTATTGATTTCAATCATGTAATTTATGGAATATGTATTTATTTTACTTATATTTTAGTTGCAGGCTGCTAGGTTTGTAGGGGTCGAGGGTGAGAAGTTAAGTACTAATTCATTCATATTTTAATAATTTGTAATTCATTATTGAATACATTTTTAACTATGGAAAATATGGAATAGTGAATTATAATAATATTTTCATTGTGGGATGCTAGGTTTGTAGGGGTATAGGATGGGAATTTTTAATTAAAAATTAATTTGTTGTTAATTATTATTTGTGATTTCATTATATAATTAAATTTTAAATATTTAAATTATGAACTATTTAATTATTTTAGTTATATTTTAGTTGTGGGCTGCTAGGTCAGTAGGAACCTAGGCTGGGAAGTTAATTAAGTAATAATTGATTAACAATACATTATTACTTGTTAGTTCATTATTTAATTGATTTTAAATGCACAAATTATGGAATACTTATTTTTAAAGTCATATTCTAGGTCCCGGCTGCTACGTCTGTAGGAGTAGAAGGTGGGTAGTTAATTAATTAATAATTCAGTGACAATAATTTATTAACTGACAATTATTTTAATAAATAGTAATTATGTAAAATTATGTAAGATTATTAATGTTTTGTAGTACATATATTTGTTTATGTATGTGTGTATATATATATATATATATATATATATATATATATGTATATGTATGTACATTGAAAAAGGCGTTGTGTCGAAACACGTCAGTCAGTGCTTGGAGGCTTGCACATTAAAGCACTTTACTATCACCTTCCCGTGAGTGCACTCGTTCTTGGCTGGATATTGATCTGTCTGCCTAAGTGGATTAATATATATTATCTACTGGCGGTCGCCAGTAGATAGTTATAGTTAGGACCTATTTTCCATAGGAAATCCGCAACATTCTATTTGAAATAACGTTGGCGCCGGCTGACGATCTTCGCGAAAGTCCCCAACTTGTTGGGGCGCTCCGGTCCGCTCCCTATCCTGAAAGTCTCGGGTGATTCGTCAAGCGGGGCCGAGAAAAAAGGGGGTCCCAAAACGTGTTTTCCCATTCATTTTTCCATAGGAACCTTTAGTCGCAGCTACAGCCCGAACTGCTGAACGGAATTACACCAAATTTGGCAAAGAGGTAGCCCTTGGTTCAGTGTCGTGCCTTTTGCTTAAATGGTGTAAATCCGTTCAGTAGTTCCTGAGAAAATCAAAAGTAAAATCACATATATATCTGGGCGGAGCCTAACCACACATGTCATCGTGAGATCTGATTGGCTGTCAGCACTTCATCCTGGAATTGCTGGCAGCCATCTTGGGACCAATATAAATGATAGTACCCCATTGAAATGCATTGTAGTGAATCAAAGATTTTGAGGGTTACCAAAAGGAGAACTATAAAGGGTGATAACAGACTTTAGTTACATTAAAATTCATTTGTTGATGGTACCATACTAATTTCAGGAATTGTGGTGTGTTCTAAGGTGATTTTACCCTGTGAAAAACCTTCTGCTGGGATATCATGAATCATGTTTGAGAGAAAACTATTTTCACATGCTTGTCCCATAGAGTTTTGGAAGGTGCCCCAGAAGCTAAAATGAGAGCATATTTTCTGTAAATTCACATTATCTTTCTCAGTCATGTGAGAATGAAGTCTGACATTCTCAGTAAAACATGTACATCCAACAAGGGCAGAGACTGTCAGTTGATTCCTTTGTGTTCTACTGCAGCTTCCCAGAGTGTTCTAAAGAACAACTAGAGTGCTAACAGCCTTACTTATGACAAAAGTATAGCACACCTGAAGCCATCTTGATTGGAATAAACTGGTAACTC
Source organism: Calotriton arnoldi (assembly GCA_963921515.1). Classification (NCBI taxonomy): domain Eukaryota; kingdom Metazoa; phylum Chordata; class Amphibia; order Caudata; family Salamandridae; genus Calotriton; species Calotriton arnoldi. The sequence continues at coordinate 170,187 of CAWUFW010001592.1, forward strand.
TTAAAACATTTAATTTAAAAAGGAACAAAATGAGGGGGTTCTTTTTGAAATAGAAATTATGGTTAGTGCTGCAGAAAGAAAAATTAGGGCATGTTTTAAGTGAGATCTCAAATCACTTTCAATACCAGCAGCAGACTTCCAGTTAACTCCGTGGTGAGCAGTAGCTTTACTACAGTGATCTAATGAGCAACTAGAGTGCTAACATTCTGAATTTATGGCAAATGTGAGACACATCTGAATGCCTTCTTGATGGAATCAAAGTAAAAACTGAAAGCATTTCCTACTGAGGAGACTGCAGTAAATGAAGAAATTAGGAAACTTCATAACAAAGAAGTCTTCCAAGATGGCCACCAGTGGAAAAAGAGCCCAAATGTAGCACAAATATTACCCAGATGTAGCCCACATATAGCCCAATGACAAAAGTGTGCAAAACACTTTTATTTTTAGTTTTTTGCAGTTTTATGTAGTGCAGACTGGTCAGGTATTGGAGCGTTGCATCTTAAAACATGACCCCTACACTACAAAAACACCACTGCACTACCCTAAACCCTAAAACACTACCCCAGCACGACCCCTACACTACACAAGCACCACTGCACTATCCTAAACCCTAAAACACTACCCCCAGCACTGACTCCCTACACTACACAAACACCACTGCACTACCCTAAACCCTAAAACACTACCCCCAGCACGACCCCCTACACTACCCAAACACCACTGCACTAACCTAAATCCTAAAACACTACACCCAGCACGACTCCCTACACTACCCAAACACCACTGCACTACCCTAAAACATGACCCCCTACACTACACAAACACCACTGCACTACCCTAAACCCTAAAACACTACCCCCAGCACGACCCCCTACACTACACAAACACCATTGCACTACCCTAAACCGTAAAACACTACCCCCAGCACGACCCCTACACTACCCAAACACCACTGCACTACCCTAAAACATGACCCCCTACACTACACAAGCACCACTGCACTACCCTAAACCCTAAAACACTACCCCCAGCACGACCCCTACACTGCCCGAACACCACTGCACTGTCCTAAACCCTGAAACATCAGCCCCTGCACGACCCCTACACTGCCCGAACACCACTGCACTGCCCTAAACCCTGAAACACCACCCCCAGCACGACCCCCTACACTGCCCGAACACCACTGCACTGCCCTAAACCCTGAAACACTACCCCCAGCAAGACCCCTACACTGCCCGAACACCACTGCACTGCCCTAAACCCTGAAACATCACCCCCAGCAAGACCCCCTACACTGCCCGAACATCACTGCCCTAAACCCTGAAACACCAGCCCCAGCACGACCCCCTACACTGCCCGAACACCACTGCACTGCCCTAAACCTTGAAACACCAGCCCCAGCACGACCCCCTACACTGCCCAAACACCACTGCACTACCCTAAACCCTGAAACACCACCCCCAGCATGACCCCCTACACTGCCCGAGCACCACTGCACTGCCCTAAACCCTGAAACACCACCCCATGCACGACCCCCTACACTGCCCGAACACCACTGCACTGCCCTAAACCCTGAAACACCAGCCCCAGCACGACCGCCTACACTGCCCGAACACCACTGCACTGCCCTAAACCCTGAAACACCAGCCCCAGCACGACCCCTACACTGCCCGAACACCACTGCACTGCCCTAAACCCTGAAACACCAGCCTCAGCACGACCCCTACACTGCCCGAACACCAGTGCACTGCCCTAAACCCTGAAACACTACCCCAGCAAGACCCCCTACACTGCCCGAACACCACTGCACTGCCCTAAACCCTGAAACATCACCCCAGCCAGACCCCTACACTGCCCGAACACCACTGCCCTAAACCCTGAAACACCACCCCCAGCAACACCCCCTACACTGCCCGAACACCACTGCACTGCCCTGAACCCTGAAACACCAGCCCCAGCACGACTCCCTACACTGCCCGAACACCACTGCACTGCCCTAAACCCTGAAACACCACCCCTGCACGACCCCCTACACTGCCCAAACACCACTGCACTGCCCTAAACCCTGAAACACCACCCCCAGCACGACCCCATACACTGCCCAAACACCCCTGCCCTAAACCCTGAAACACCACCCCCTGCACGATCCCCTACACTGCCCGAACACTACTGCACTGCCCTAAACCCTGAAACACCACCCCCAGCAGGACCCCCTACACTGCACGAACACCACTTCACTGCCCTAAACCCTGAAACACTACCCCAGCAAGACCCCCTACACTGCCCGAACACCACTGCACTGCCCTAAACCCTGAAACATCACCCCAGCAAGACCCCCTACACTGCCCGAACACCACTGCCCTAAACCCTGAAACACCACCCCCAGCACGACCCCTACACTGCCCGAACACCACTGCTCTGCCCAAAACCCTGAAACACCAGCCCCAGCACGACCCCCTACACTGCCCGAACACCACTGCACTGCCCTAAACCCTGAAACACCACCCCAAGCACGACCCCTACACTGCCCAAACACCACTGCACTGCCCTAAACCCTGAAACACCAGCCCCAGCACAACCCCGTACACTGCCCGAACACCACTGCACTGCCCTAAACCCTGAAACACCAGCCCCAGCACGACCGCCTACACTGCCCGAACACCACTGCACTGCCCTAAACCCTGAAACATCAGCCCCAGCACAACCCCCTACACTGCCCGAACAACACTGCACTGCCCTAGACTCTGAAACACCAGCCCCAGCAAGACCCCTACACTGCCCGAACACCACTGCACTGCCCTAGACTCTGAAACACCAGCCCCAGCAAGACCCCTACACTGCCCGAACACCACTGCACTGCCCTAAACCCTGAAACACCAGCCCCAGCATGACCCCTACACTGCCCGAACACCACTACACTGCCCTAAACCCTGAAACACCAGCCCCAGCACCACCACCTACACTGCCCGAACACCACTGCACTGCCCTAAACCCTGAAACAACAGCTCTAGCACAACCCCTACACTGCCCGAACACCACTGCACTGCCCTAAACCCTGAAACACCAGCCCCAGCACGACCCACTACACTGCCCGAACACCACTGTACTGCCCTAAACCCTGAAACACCAGCCCCAGCATGACCCCCTACACTGCCCGAACACCACTGCACTGCCCTAAACCCTGAAACACCACCCCTGCACGACCCCTACAATGCCCGAACACCACTGCACTGCCCTAAACCCTGAAACACCACCCTCTGCACCACCCCTACACTGCCCGAACACCACTGCACTGCCCTAAACCCTGAAACACCACCCCCAGCACGACCCCTTTACTGCTCGAACACCACTGCACTGCCCCAAACCCTGAAACACCACCCCCAGCACGACCCCCTACACTGCCTGAACACCACTGCCCTAAACCCTGAAACACCACCCCTGCACGACCCCCTACACTGCCCAAACACCACTGCACTGCCCTAAACCCTGAAACACCACCCCAGCATGCCCCCCTTCACTGCCCGAACACCACTGCACTGCCCTAAACCCTAAAACACCACCCCAGCACGCCCCCTACACTGCCCGAACACCACTGCACTGCCCTAAACCCTAGAACACTACCCCCAGCATGACCCCCTACACTACCCGAACACCACTGCACTACCCTAAACCCTAAAACACTACCCCCAGCAGTACTCCCTACACTACCCAAACACCACTGCACTACCCTAAACCCTAAAACACTACCCCCAGCAGTACCCCTACACTACCCAAACACCACTGCACTACCCTAAATCACTACCCCCAGCACGACCCCTACACTACCCAAACACCACTGCACTACACTACACCCTAAAACACTACCCCCAGCACGACCCCCTACACTACCCAAACACCACTGCACTACCCTAAACCCTAAAACACTCCACCAGCACGACTCCCTATACTACCCAAACACCACTGCACTACCCTAAACCCTAAATCTACCCCCAGCATGACCCCCTACACTACACAAACACCACTGCACTACCCTAAACCCTAAAACACTACCCTCTTCACTACCTAAACACAACTGCACAATTTGTTACAGGCGTTGCAACGCAGGCCTGTGGTGCTTACTGGAAGTACCTGGTGGGCTAGTTGGGCCCCAGGGACCCTCAGGATTCAAGGTGACCTAATCCCCCAACTTAAAACGCTCCACGGGGCGCGTTTGCACAGTGGTGAAGGGAGGGGGCGGGGCCTCAGGTGACATGTGCGCAAACACGCCCTGTGGTGCGTTTTAAGTTGGGGATTAATTCCTTTGAATCCTGAGGACCCTGGGGCCAACTAGCCCACCAGGTACCTTCAGTAAGCACAACAGAGTTGCGTTGCAGAGAGGTGAAAAAGGTGCGTGGCCTCGGAACGCCTCTCTGCAACTCAGCTCTGTGGTCCTAACTGTAGGTACCTGGGGGCTAGTAGGGCCCCAGGGACCCTCAGGATTCAAGGACTTAATCCCGCATCTTAAAACGCGCCACGGGCCCTGTAGCGCGTTTTAAGAGGTAGTTTTAATCCGCCTGCCCTATTATGTACTAGGGACTTGCAGAGGAGGTCATGCTAATCACAGGGGTACCCCAACGCATAGTGTTCCCTAGTGTATGTAGGTGTTTTCACTGTATTCTAAGTGTCTTTTAGCATAGCACTGGCTCTGGTTAGTCAGAGTCAGTTACCACCAGTACCCGTCTGAAAAAGTTGTGGGCAGAGGATGATTTTGCAACAAGGCCTCTTTCTGCTCCTCTGTTGGTTCTTTCTGCACATGTCTTGCTTCTTCCTGCACTTTTCTTCGTCTTTGTGGACTTCTGTTGCTTCTTTCTGCATTTCTTTGCTTCTTTCTGTGCGTTTTTTCTTCTTTCTTCACATGTCCTACCTCTGTAGGCATAGTTAGAAACTAGCATTTAAAAACCTTTGAAATTCACTTAAAAATCATAGTTTTCAGGCACATTATAGTTAGAAATTAGCATTTAAAAAACCTTTGAAATTCACTGAAAAACCTTGTCATGAGTGATGTAATATGTGACGTCATCAGCAGTGCATTGCGGGTAAGAGAGTTATAGTTAGCTGAACTAACTATAACGGGGAATTTCTATGGTTTTGTACGAGTGAAATGTCCAACTAACTATAACTGTCCCTAAAACCTATGGTTTTGTCAGTGAATTTCAAAGGTTTTTTAAATGCTAATTTCTAACTATAACGTGTCTGAAACCTAAGGTTTTTTCAGTGAATATATATATATATATATATATATATCTTATATAAATATATCCAAATACCAACAGCTTGATACTTCACCAGGGCCTGTGAGGGGTGGAGCGTTGTGCCGGACGAGCCCACCGGCAAATTATAAGGCAAAAGAATCCAACACGAAGAAGGAAACGCTCCTCACCCACGCACACAAAGCACTCCACAACTCCGGACCAGCCTACCTCAACAGACGACTCAGCTTCTACACCCCCACCCGCCAGCTCCGCTCGACCAGCCTCGCCCTCGCCACAGTCCCCTGCATCCGGAAAACGACCGCCGGCGGCAGATCCTTCTCCCACCTCGCCGCCAAGACCTGGAACACCCTCCCCACCAACCTCCGACAGACCCAAGACCTACTGGCCTTCAGAAGACTCCTCAAGACCTGGCTCTTCGATCAGTAGCAGCACCACCCCTCTCTTCCCCCAGCGCCTTGAGACCCTCGCGGGTATGTAGTGCGCTTTATAAGTGACGTGATTGATTGATTGACTCAGACTCGTGTCGATGCATAAAGTTTACTTCCAAGCATGACGTGTTTCGGCCACGGACGCGGCCTTGATCATATGTACATGAACGACAAATCACAGTGCTTGAATTCATAGTGAGAAAATAGAAAGCAGATTACAAGTGAAAATACAATTTCTCCATGTTCCGTGCTTTGGCTGATACTATTTATAAATTACAATAAAATTATAAGAAAATGTACAGGAGACAAAAAGAAATGCAAATACGCAATTTCGTATAGATAAAGCTGCAAAAGATACCAGCTGAATGGCAAAGTCTGTACTACTAATTTCACTGGACATTTAATGTGAAATAGTTAGCGGTCTAGTGCTGCAGGACATCGATGTGTATGTCCTGCTTGTAAGAACGTTCAAAGGTAATAATCGAACAGTGTATAATTGACCTAGTGCAAGGTCGTTCAAATACATAAACAAGTAAATAATCCAAAATAAAATTGTGTATCTAGTATACCGAGATTGTAGCTAGACCGCCTATGGCAAAAGAAAAACAAAATGTTGCATGCTTAGTGCCTAAAACAACAAAACAAATCAAAAGGTCATATCCGCAGTAGTTAGTGCAATACCTGTATTTGAATTGGTCCTATTACAATGTACATCAGTATTATAGGGCGGTGGGTATGGGCCAGAAAACAGATGTTGGTAAGTGACCCAAGAAATCAAATGGGCATATATCTCTTCTCCCACCGCCTCTCTATTTGTACAATTCGATGGAGCCAGTGTTTTCACACTATATGGACTTTTTCTTGGGACAGTGTTTTTGGAGTTATGATATGCTTGACCTTTGATCTTTATTACGTACAATTGTTTTGCATTCAAATTAAATAATGATGCACATTGTAATAGGACCAATTCACATACAGGTATTAGATTATTTACTTGTTTATGTATTCGAACGACCTTGCACTAGACCGCTAACTATTTCACATTGAATGTCTTCTGTACATTTTCTTATAATTTTATTGTAATTTATACGTAATATCAGGCCAAAGCACGGAACATGAAGTAATTATATTTTCACGTGTAGTCTGTTTTCTATTTTCTCACTATGGATTTAAGCACTGTGATTTGTCATTCATGTACATGTGGTCAAGGCCACGGCTGTGTCATATTTGGAAGTAAACTCTATGCATCGACACGAGTCTGAGTGAGCGTTTCCTTGTTCGTGTTGGATTCTTTTGTGTTAATTATTATTATTTTTTAATAAGAGTTTAATACTTTTTCTACATTCATGGTGTTACTTATATATGTAACGTGTTTGAAGTAAAGTACTTTCCCTACTCTTGTTTAGACTGTAGTAGGAATAGTGAAATTAACCTCTTTGCACTTTGACCCCCTCCCTATAATTGTGCTGTTTGGAGTTCGAATAGTAAATCTCACTGTAGCAAAGTCAATAAATCCAAATCATTGTGATTTAAGTAAATTAAATCTAAGCGACACAGCAATGCATCCACCAAGCAGGTGGCTGCGAATCCAACCGCAGAGCGTCCTGTGTGTCACAGTCAACATCCCTGTGGAACACAGAACGCTGCACAAAAAGAAACAATGCACATGTGGGCGATGACATATGTGAAATATAACACTCACCCCTCCGAAATCCAACAATTTCCCAGTTGTTGCAGTGACTTGAGTGGGAATAGTAAATTTCACCACTCCAAAATGCAACTCTTTCCCACCAGTTGCACCGATCCCTCCTTGACCCACCCCAAACCTCAGTCTACTACTGTGATCTCCCTAATAACCCTTTCTAACAGTCGCGGCCGGCATGGCTCGCGGGTAAACTTACCATTGCGCCGGGTCCTGTGTCTTTGCTGCTGCTCTTCTCCGGACGGAAGCACAGCCAGGCCCCACTAACCAATCACAACTCTGCAATGCAGTGTGATTGGTAGACACTCAGGCTCTCCTGACCAATCCATTGTGATTGGTTTTGAGCGTCCTGGTTGGATGCTCAACCAGGGAATGGGGGCCTGGGCTTGTTCTCCATGCAGGCTGTAATGCAGCCTGCATGGAGAATGGGGAAAGTGTGCATGTTGGTTTGGGCGGCCCGAGAGGGCCGACCAAACTGTCATTGCGCACTTAGGAGTGGGCAAACCACTCCTCCCCTGCCCTGCTTACAGAGCAGCCCTGCCCACCCGCCTGCCCGCAAAGCAGCAGAACACGTCACGAAGCATAAAATGATAATAACTTGAAGTTATTATCATTTTATGCTTCTTTGCACTGCTTAAAAGCAGTGGGGGGGAAGCTCCTCTGCCATAGTGGAGGAGCCGCCACTGCATTCTTAGCTATTCAAGGAAGTGCCTTCTCGCCTTAAACTACAAAGGTAAGGACACCGTCTGCCCGGCCTAACTTTTCAGCCAACTCAAAACAAAATGTCACCAACATGTCCTAGCTGTTACCATAGGCTCCCCCAGATCCTATTTCACCCGATTAAACCGCCAATAGCCAAGGAAGGGGCAACTAAAAAGAGAGTAGTGGCTGACCCCCTGTGCTGTCTCTTGCGTAACGCCAGGTCTCTGGTTAAACACAGCACAAAGTGTGCGCTCCTCATTGAGGAACATAATATACAAATTGCATTTATTACCGAGACTTGGAGTTATGATATGCTTGGCCTTTGATCTTTATTACGTACAATTGTTTTGCATTCAAATTAAATAATGATGCACATTGTAATAGGACCAATTCACATACAGGTATTGGATTATTTACTTGTTTATGTATTCGAACGACCTTGCACTAGACCGCTAACTATTTCACATTGAATGTCTTCTGTACATTTTCTTATAATTTTATTGTAATTTATACGTAATATCAGGCCAAAGCACGGAACATGAAGTAATTATATTTTCACGTGTAGTCTGTTTTCTATTTTCTCACTATGGATCTAAGCACTGGCCCTGCCAGATGAGGTGGCAGGGCCGGATCTGGCTAAGGCTACACCTTCAGGGTTCTTATACTATGCACAAGACAGACCTCTTAGGAGAGGGGGGGGGGATTGGCAGTTATATATCACAACTCCCTAAACTCCTCCTTCTTAACAGCTTCCAATTCGACTTGTGAAGCACTCTTCTTTAATTTCTACACTAGTTACCTCAACTCATTCAAGGGCGTCCTTCTTTATCATCCTCCAGGCCCTAGAAGTGCCTTTTTAGTGGCAGTTGGGACCCTGTTAGAGGATGGGTTCTGTGCCGATTCCTACACGATCCTTGGGGATTTCAACTTCCATCTGGAAGCACTTTCTGACCCAGAAACAACTTGCTTGGGGGAGGTGATGAATATTGGAGGTCTCAAGCAATTCGTAGACTACCCCACTCATGTTGCCGGGCACACCTTAGGAGGGATTTTTTCCCACAACTGTCCTGTACGGAGGTGCTGCCACTTGCTTGGTCAGATCATGTTGCTATCCAATTTGAACTGACACCCCCAGATTCCGTACATGGTAAGGAAGGAGTTAAAAAAAAGGTAGAAAAGAGAGCTTGGAAGAAAATTAAGAGCCCAGCACTAGAAGCGTTCCTTAGGGCTACGGCCCCCGCCCTTCCTGTCACAGTAGACGAGGCCACTGCCCGCTACACAGAATGGGTTGACACAGCATGTCATAACCTAGCCCCGGTAAAACTTTGGGCCCCTAAACGTTCTCAGCCTTCAGACCCCTGGTTTACTGATGAACTAAGGAAACAAAAGCATGCCTGTAAGCGCTTAGAACGCTTCAGGAGGAAAGGCTACAACGTTATAGATAAAGAGTTATACAAACAGAGCCTTACTCATTATAAAAAGCTACTGTTTAGCACCAAAAAGACCTTTTTTACAGATCAAATTATACAAGCGGAATTGTCCTCTAAAGAACTCTTTAGGACTGTAGCTAAATTGGCTACCCCTTGCATCCCAACAACTCAGAGCAGTCCTGAACTCTGTGAGGAAATCGCCACCTTCTTCTTACAAAAGGTGGAAGCTATCTTCCTTGCATTTAGCCTCCCCAGACTGGAGGCATAGATGAAGCAGCCTTGCTGGCAACTACTACAACCAATTTACAACCAACTTTTGACTTATTTTCAGCTCTGGAGAAGCTTGACACGATGAACCTCCTTGCCTCCATTACATCGGGATCCCACTATGACCCCGGCCCAGTTTCAGTAATCAAACTTGCTCCGATATCATAGGCACAGCATTGACCCCCATATTCAACATATGTTTGAATCCGGCCAGTTCCCTAAGAGTTGGAAAACAGCGTCCATTCTCCCGCCGCTAAAACAAATCCAATCTTGACCCTAACGACCCAAATAATTACCGACCAATTTCTCGTCTGCCCCTGCCAGAAAAACTGGTAGAAAGAACCATGAACACCCAACTCAGGGCATTCCTCCAAGTTAATGACATACTAGACCCCACTCAATACGGATTCAGGGCAGGACACAGTACGGAGTCGGCCCTGGTAAAAGCTACAGAAGAACTAAGAGAAGCATTGGACCAGGGAGGCAAGGCTGCTCTAATTATGCTAGATCTCTCAGCGGCCTTCGAGACGGTCCACCATGACGTTCTGATGGACCGTTTGTCAACATGTGGGGTCCGAGGGAATGCCTGGAACGTTTTGAAGTCCTTCCTAACAGATAGAATTCAAACAGTCAACCTAGACAAAGCCCGCTCTAAACCTTTCTCCCTACCTTGTGGAGTACCACGGGGCTCGTCCCTTAGTCCTACCCTTTTTAATATTTATGTGGCGCCACTGACGGTGGTGATCAGATCCTTTGGATTTCAGCTGACATCATACGCTGACGACACCCAAATAGTGGTGGCACTACGCCCTGGACAGGAGGCAGAGAAAGGGAAAAGGTTCCACGATTGCATGAAAGTAATCAAGTCATGGATGACGACCAACTGTTTGAAGTTAAATTCTAGCAAAACAGAGGTCCTCATCTTTGGCAATAACGCCAACTTTTGGACCCCAGACTGGTGGCCGGACGAACAGGGTCTCTTCCAGAGCCAGCCAGGAAAGCAAAAACTCTGGGTGTCATAGTTGACAATGAACTCACCTTGGAGGACCAGGTAAACGCGGTGACCTCCGCTAGTTTCCATCTCCTTAGAATGATAAGAAAAATAAAATCATTCTTACCAGAGAAGTGCCAAAGGACAGTGATATCAGCTCTGATAATGTCACGGGTAGACTACTGCAACAGCCTCTGCCTCAATATCCAAAGGCAGCACCTAAACAAGCTCCAACTAGTGCAGAACGCAGCAGCGAGACTGCTGACTGGGACTCCAAAGTTTGTTTCAGTTAAAAAAGAAATAAAAAGACTACGTTGGCTCCCAGTGAAACAACGGGTACATTTTAAATCCCTGTGTATGGTCTTCAAGGCCCTTCACGGAATTGGCCCAGATTACCTGAAACGGCGTTTCAAATGGTACATCCCCAGAAGAGCTCTTCGCTCAGCCGAAGCAAAACGGGTGGTTATACCTCAAGCAAAAAAAGCTAGCTGGGGCGGTAGAAGTTTTGTCACATGCGCCGCTCGGGCATGGAATGAGCTGCGGTTCCATCTTAGGAACGCCACGGAGCTGTTGACTTTCAGGAAGGGGCTGAAAACCTGGCTGTTTGCCACATAGGTCTATACACACCCTGTAATTAGAAAGACAGTAGCCAGCGCCAGGACACCCTTGGGTAACCATGCACTCTAAAAATGCAATTAACATAACATAACATTCTAAACTCTTACCTCCTCTATCCCTCCATTATCCTTTTCAATCCAACTAGCAGACTCACATGTCCACTTCTCAAATTAACAACTTATATTTCCCTACACTAATCCACCATTAATCCTTCGGGTTCCAGCAGTAGCGTGCTACTCGCCGAAAAACACTTCAGCTCCTCGTCAGGGGTAGTAAGTACTAAATAAATACAATTACAATTTAAATTACAGACTGGTGTGATAATAGGAGATTTCACCCCTCTGAAAACCAATGCTTTCAATACTGTTGCACAGACTGGAGTTGGAATAGTAAATTTTAGCCCTTCGAAGTCCAACACTTTCCCTACCCTTGCATAAACTAGACGTGCTACTTGCAGGCTGTTTGTGACATATTTTGGTGAGCCCAGATACAGGGAGTTGCCATAGTCCATCCGGGACACCACAAGGGCTTGGATCACGGTTCTTCTTAGCTGTTCCGGGATGAGTCCTATAATCTCCGGATCATTCGAAGTAGGCCAAAGCATGTGGCCGCTAATTTTTTTGCTTGATCTTCCATCGTTAGTGTTTTATCCAACCACACGCCCAAATTCTTTATAGGGGAGTTAGGAATGGGAGGTTTTCCCCAGCCATCCGGCCAGCTCATCACAGGCCTGGGACAGTGGTTATTCCCCAGAATCATCAGTTCTGTTTTGTCGCCGTTTAATTTCAGGCAACAGCTGGCCATCCAATTAGCCACCTTTTACAGACAGGGCACTAATTGATGATGTTTCAAGTTCGGGCCAGCAGCCATGGAGAACACCAGTTGTGTGTCATCCGCATAGGAGACAATAGAAAGCCCAAACTCCTGTACAATGTTCGTCAGCGGATGCATATATACGTTGAACAATGTGGGACTAAGCAACGAGCCCTGTGGGACTCTGCATAAGGCTGCCATTGTGTCAGAGACACAGGTGGTTTCCATAATCTAAAATGTTCCATCGCTCAAAAACGAGGTAAGCCACTCTAGGGCTTTACCTTGAATCCCGACTTCCCTAAGCCTTTTTAACAGGATTGGGTGGTCCACGGTGTCAAATGCCGCACTTAGGTCCAGGGGAAACACCAAAACAAATGCCAATACTGATATCTATTCTCACTTCATTCGTCACAATCACACATGGCACTCATAGTGATTGTAAAACAAATAAATGTTTATTTTCCTTTTTTTTTTTGTGTGTTTTTTTTGTCTGATTTATAAAGAATTCATGTTATTATTTTCATGAACATTCCAAGTACTTTTTAGGACCACAAAACAATACAACCATATAATACAAATAAAGCAATCACAAATATGACACTACATTACATTTCATGTTTAAAAGCATTTAAGACATATGAGCAAGCTCAAATTCCAACAGACAGAAAAGAATAAATCAAAAAAAGAAAAGAAAGCAGAAAAGAAGCCCATGGGAGAGGTTAGAAAAGTACGCCAATGAATCAGAAATATAAGAGATAAAACTCAAACCCAGGGAGAAAGTTTGCCAAACAGTACTGTATTCAGGTCAATAAGAAACTCAAATTCATTAGTTGACACAATCAGATGTGGACCTGATACTCAATTAATTAAAGAACACTTGTTTGGTCACAAAAAAGGTCTACGCGTTTCAAACCCCAATCGTATTTTACGGGGTTATCCTCAGGACCTGGAAAGAGAACTGAAAAACGAAAAAAGAAAAAGGTGCACGTGTTACCATTAATTCAATCTTCAAACACTCCACCAAGCTTCAGCTAAATTTATTTCTATTAAAGTTTCACCAGTTTACCTTGTGTAGCCTTTGTCCTGGCACCAACTGTGCCACTTGACAATGTCGCGACTGCCAGTATCTCTACGACTGTCACTATCTACACCAAAAAAAGGAACAACTGTAAATTATTGAACCTGAGCCACCTCAAAGCAATAGGGCAACAAACTGTCTCCTACTTACTTAGAAATACAACGTGGACCTTTCAATTTATGCGGCCGGGACGAGCTCCAGCGAACAACCTTACAAGAAAAACAAACAAGCAGTACTCGAGACCAAAATATCGTTCAACAGTAATTGCCTCTTGAATGGAAATTTCGGCTCTGTGCACACTAAGCAACATACCTTCAAGAAATGCCGTGTTGGCCCCAGAATGAATCTGTATTCTTTTTCGACACGCAACCATACGTGATTGTCAATCTGAACAATGCAGAGAAGACGAAACATTAAAACCGCCATTACACTGCAAACTGTCAATCAAACTTTCCAGAATGTCACTGATCCAGTTGCCACTTTCATCTTACCTCACGATTCTGTTTTTTAAATTGCGAAGACGCATCCAGTCATCCGCCCGTTCCGCGGCCAGCATCTCCAGTCTAGCCGGCGGCGCCTTTTTAAGATGGCAGCAAAGTCGGCGTCGCGATGACGTATCGTTTGAAGAAACTTTATTGTCTCCTAACGTATTGGACATTGCGTGGATGTTGACAAAGTCAACGTAACTTGCACTACGATGTCAATCTTCCTATAAGTGTGGTGCTTTCTGGCAGCAAAGTACTGAAGGATGTATGGCTGCCTTCAGCAGAATTGATTTGACTGCAATGGTGCTTCATGGATGTTGTATGCCCAATAAGGCATTTGTCCAACGTACTATTGTGTTTACTTTAAAACCCGGGGGCAAAATTGAAAAAACCAAAATGTTGCTTAACAGTGTTTTTGGACTTTAAGCATAATTCTTCTGTTGGTCTCATCCAATTTAACTGTAAACCAGATTTTTAAGTTCATTACTAACCGCCCTGTATTATCATATCGCATTGAATGTTGCGTGAATGTTGACGTTGTCAACCTAGCTTGCAGTTCGATATCAATCTTCCTGTGAAGATAATAATGCCACTTAGAGGCAGCGATGTATTGAAAGATGTATGACTTCCTTTCACAAAATTGATTTGTCAACAATAGTGCCTTATAGAGATGTTGTATGCACAATAAAGCGTTTGTCTGTCATTAACCGATTTTATTACAAATTGTAAATTTCTGAAAGTTCATTTAGCCCATCCACGGCTGTATTGTATTTAACTATAAGCATAGCTTCTCTTTGTAATAGTGCTCTCTCTACATCACCACCTCGTGGATTACTTTAAATTTTTGAAAGAATTGTCCATTTTAAATCATTTACAGTATGATTTTGCGACAACCAGTGGTTCACCAAGGGCGCATTGGCAGTTTGTTTTCGGATTCGAGACATATGTTGTATCATACGTTGGCGGGCTTCCTGGTTGGTTTTACCAATGTATAGTTTTGGACATGGGCATAAAATGCCATACACTACGTTCTTACTTTTACAATTAGTGAACAAATCGTGTTTCCACTTGATAGTCTTGAAACTGAAAAGTGCGCCTTCAATCGTTTGTGGACAGCATACACATGTCCCACATTTGTGATGTCCACTAATCGGGGGTAGGTTCAACTGTGACCTCAAAGTGCTCCTATTTGGTGGTTGGTGTCCTGCTGCACGTACGATAAGGTTTCCACGCTTTGTCCTTTTTCAAGGCAAACAAAGGTTTGCTGCAAGAAGTGTGTACTTTTTGTACTAAATGCCAATTTTGGTTAATCACCTTTAAGGAAATTGTGTCAACTAATTAATTTGAGTTTCTTATTGACCTGAATACAGTACTGTTTGGCAAACTTTCTCCCTGGGTTTGAGTTTTATCTCTTATATTTCTGATTCATTGGCGTACTTTTCTGACCTCTCCCTTGGGCTTCTTTTCTGCTTTCTTTTCTTTTTTTGACTTATTCTTTTCTGTCTGTTGGAATTTGAGTTTGCTCATATGTCTTAAATGCTTTTAAACATGAAATGTAATGTAGTGTCATATTGACATCGTAGTGCAAGTTACGTTGACTTTGTCAACATCCACGCAATGTCCAATACGTTAGGAGACAATAAAGTTTCTTCAAACTATACGTCATCGCGACGCCGACTTTGCTGCCATCTTAAAAAGGCGGCGCCGGCTAGACTGGAGATGCTGGCCGCGGAACGGGCGGGTGACTGGATGCGTCTTCGCAATTTGAAAAAACAGAATCGTGAGGTAAGATGAAAGTGGCAACTGGATCAGTGACATTCTGGAAAGTTTGCTTGACAGTTTGCAGCGTAATGGCGGTTTTAATGTTTCGTCTTCTCTGCATTGTTCAGATTGACAATCACGTATGGTTGCGTGTCGAAAAAAGAATACGGATTCATTCTGGGGCCAACACGGCATTTCTTGAAGGTATGTTGCTTAGTGTGCACAGAGCCGAAATTTCCATTCAAGAGGCAATTACTGCTGAACGATATTTTGGTCTCAAGTATTGCTTGTTTGTTTTTTCTTGTAAGGTTGTTCGCTGGAGCTCGTCCCGGCCGCTTTAATTGAAAGATCCACGTTGTATTTCTAAGTAAGTAGGAGACAGTTTGTTGCCCTATTGCTTTGAGGTGGCTCAGGTTCAAAAATTTACAGTTGTTCCTTTTTAGGTCTCGCCTAGGCAGCGCGCATGCGCTGCACTAGGAGATGACCTTTAGAAATTGGTCAGCTCTTTTCCAGCACTCGTGCTTGTGCTGGCATCCACCTTGCGGGAGCGAGCAGCGGCGCGCCGGGGCCATTTGGTTTCAATTAGCGGCCGCGCATGCCGCTCCTCGCTCCCGCAAGCACGAGTGCTTGAAAAGAGCTTACCCTCCCCCACCCTACCTCACCTCCCTCTCTCTCCTGCAGTGTTTTGTTTTCAATTAGCGGCCGCGCGCGCCGCTCCTCGCTCCCGCAAGTACGAGTGCTTGAAAAGAGCTTACCCTCCCCCACCCTACCTCACCTCCCTCTCTCTCCTGGAGTGTTTTCACCCGCTCCCCTGGCAACTCTGGCGTTTTTCCTCTTATTGCCTTCCCGAGCAATTTCTGCACCTCTCCTATTGAGAACTGAAACTGCTTCCCGCTCTCACCACTTCTACTTCATGCGACCTCTCACCTCATTCATACGTATCAAAGGGCGTCACAAGAGCTTACCCTCCCCCACCCTACCTCACCTCCCTCTCTCTCCTGCAGTGTTTTCACCCGCTCCCCTGTTTTCAGGCACTTCTTTTTGGTTAAACCCTCCCCGAGGGTGATTTACTGCGGTCTCCCACTTGTACTTATCTACCGCCCTCTAACATTCACTATGTTGCCCTTGCTTGCCCCAGCCCTCCATGTTGGGCTTAACCTTGTGTGTGTGTCTCCTTACGTTGCTTTCTCACTTTTGTGCCACTTTTTCATCCCCACCCACTTGCTCTTCTTTTTAGAGTGCTGCTTCCCCTTCCTCTTACATGTGGTATTAGTTTTTTATTTACCAATCTGAAATCCTTTGCCCCGCTCCCCCCCCCCCAAAAAAAATGGCACGCACTTCTTTTTGTAGGCTTGCATGTGTAATAGAACATATACATAACTACAAAATGACAGACCCGGGTTACCACACTTTAAAAAAAAACACTTGTTCGCTATTCTGTCCAGCATGGTTACAAGGCATTAGCAAAGTTAGTAGGTCCCATAGACGAGATCTGTTGTCTTTACCAAAGCTTGTTGATACATGGTGTTCTTTCACGTCGTCTTAGAATGCTTTCGTTTTGAATCTGCAGTGCTGGCCCATTCCCTTCAGCTCAGATAAAGCACAATGTCCCTGTGCTGGAGCCTGCAACAGTCTGATTCACCGCAAACCGGAAATCTTACTCTCTAAAATAATAGCCTTTTGGACTTGAAGTGAAGCGAACTTTCCATCACTCGCTTGGGTGGCACATTCCTGTTACCTTTTATTAATCAATTACCTGCCAGCACATAGTGCACCCTCTGTGACTTACTTTTGAACTGCTCCAAAACATGTTTTGACATTATGACCGAGATGTGTAAAGTAATTTCTGGACTGTCAATCCTATGAACTGCAAAGTTTCTGACTCCTAAAATGGATTTACTAACTCAAGGGCTTTGTCTTTCTTAGGCGGTGCCCCCCCCCCCTCCTTCCCACTCATCTACAGTTTTCCCAAAAGACAAACCACTCTTGTGTTTGTAGCCGGTCAAGCCAGCCTGCCACGCTAGCCAGTCTAGCCTTCCAGCCCAGCCGTTGACCTCAGCAACTCGGCAGAGCAACTCGGCACCGCTTTACTCCTGCTGTCCTGGCTATCTCTCCTACTAAGAGCAATCCAGCAACCAACAAGCCCAGCGCACTGTGGTGACCAATCACAGCAGCCATTAGCCTGTCAGCCTTAAGCCGGTGCTATGGAGAGCTTCCCCAGACAGGAGTTCAGCATAGCCTTTCAGTTGTATAGCTCTTCAATTCCTGGCTGCACAACACCCAGGAAAATGTGCTGCATGGCTAAACACGTATAAGGTCCCAAAGGCGAGACCTATTGGCTATGCCAATGCTTGTTTGCTGTAGATAGTGACAGTCGTAGAGATACTGGCAGTCGCGACATTGTCAAGTGGCACAGTTGGTGCCAGGACAAAGGCTACACAAGGTAAACTGGTGAAACTTTAAATAGAAATAAATTTAGCTGAAGCTTGGTGGAGTGTTTGAAGATTGAATTAATGGTAACACGTGCACCTTTTTCTTTTTCGTTTTTCAGCTCTCTTTTCAGGTCCTGAGGATAACCCCGTAAAATACGATTGGGGTTTGAAACGCGTAGACCTTTTTGTGACCAAACAAGTGTTCTTTAATTAATTGAGTATCAGGTCCACATCTGATTGTGTCAACTAATGAATTTGAGTTTCTTATTGACCTGAATACAGTACTGTTTGGCAAACTTTCTCCTGGGTTTGAGTTTTATCTCTTATATTTCTGATTCATTGGAGTACTTTTCTAACCTCTCCCATGGGCTTCTTTTCTGCTTTCTTTTCTTTTTTTGATTTATTCCTTTCTGTCTGTTGGAATTTGAGCTTGCTCATATGTCTTAAATGCTTTTAAACATGAAATGTAATGTAGTGTCATATTTGTGATTGCTTTATTTGTATTATATGGTTGTATTGTTTTGTGGTCCTAAAAGTACTTGGAATGTTCATGAAAATAATAACATGAATTCTTTATAAATCAGACAAAAAAACACACAAAAAAAAAAGGAAAATAAACATTTATTTGTTTTTACAATCACTATGAGTGCCATGTGTGATTGTGACGAATGAAGTGAGAATAGATATCAGTATTGGCATTTGTTTTGGTGTTTCCATTATAGATTGGTCCAGCCTTACTGATTATGGGCCAGAACCCTTTATTGATTTGATGCACTTAGGTCCAGGAGCAGAATTGTGGCAGGGGCCCCCTGGTCCAGGATGCTTTTGAGCTCCTCAGTGACCACCAGAAGAGCCAATTCTGAGCTATGTTGCGGTCGAAAACCCATCTGTGTCTGATGTAGATAGTTGTTCTCTTCCAGAAATTGGGATAACGTATGGTTGAGGTGTTTCCTAAGTATTTTTCCTAGGGAGTGTAATAGCGAGAAAAGGTGAAAATTGCCCAACATCGTTGCTTCTAGAGGGGGTTTTGTTGGAAAGTGGGTTATTAGTAGTGGTGAATATGCATTTACCACTGGCAATAATACCACTGACACGATCTACTGCTCAGAATAGGTCTTAGAAAATTATTCCCATGCACAACCCTTGGTAGCTTGGCTGCGAGCAGGCAGGCTTAACTTCAAGGACAGGTATGTAAAGCATTTAAAAACACCAATTCAGTAAATAATTAAGACACAACACACACAAAAAATCCAACACCAATTTATGAAAATAGGAAAAATATTTTTATCTTTAAAATGACACCAAAACGAAAAAAATCCAATGTAGTGAACCAGAGATATGAATTTTTAAAGATTAGACACTTTCTAGTGCTTAGAAACCAACAGTGCCACTTTTGGACATGTGGTTGCCTCTGACAGAGACAAATTCACACATAGCAACTTTTCTGGAGGATTTCTCACCTGATGTCGTGCAGACTCCTCCAGCAGGCTGGATCCAGTGAGGAACTCCTTCCTGAAGTTCCTCTTGCGGGTCCCAAAGTGTCCAAAACCCCATCCTAGGGTCTGGAATCTCCAAGAGGGTCCTTGAAAATGTGGGACTTCAGTTCCCACAATCCACTTGAACAAAACCCTTACAAATCCACTGGTAGTACTCCAGGCTGGGGATTCTTTGTGGTGATGTCCAGGTGAGCTCTGTTAACGTGTAGCTTGCAGGGAGTCCGCTCTTTAGTCCTTTTGAAGCAGGTTCGATCCACAGGGCTGTAGTTTCAGATGGTGCAAAAGGTGCAATCTTCAGAGTTCAGGCCTTTGGAAATGCACATCAAACTCTTCAGCGCAGACCCTTCTGATTCTCTTAAGTTTCAAGCAGCAGATCTGAGGGGCACCGCACCTCTCGGATACTTATTCAGTGATCTCTGGGGTCAAGCAGGAGGTCACTCCTGTCCAATGAGGTGCAGGGCAACACCCCAGAGCATGACCACTTCCTCCAAAGTGTGGCACAATGATATCCCAGAAAACGAAATTCCTCCAATTCCTCAAATAGGAGAGTTGTAAATAAAACTGGTGTCTTCGGCTTGTCTCCCCTTTCCCTTGAAGAGCAATATTTACTACCCTCCCCCTGGCTCTGGCATTCCTATGCCCAGCGACCTCTCCTCCCAGGAAGGCTTCCTGACCCCAGGGGTCATTTATCACCTCTTCAAAGCAGCCAGGCTCACCCACTTATCTCTGACCAATCAGGGCAGAGCAGTACAGGGTTGAATTTTGGCTTACAGACAAAAAAAAGTCTTATAACTTCTTGTCTGTAAGTTTTAGAAGAAATTCAACAATACCATATTGTTGGATTTATCATTACCATTCTACTGAGCCCTTTAATCCTAGTTTTATGGCTTTTGTTTCTCCAGTTATTAACTAATAATCTTTTCCAATGTTAACCTATGGGCTGGGGATCTGCGATGGAAAAATTAACTGGGCGATTTCTCCGATACCAGGGCCTATAAAACAGGTTTTATAAGGAACTTGCTTCTACCTCCAGGACCCCCCACCCCTGGAACACCTAGGAAAGACTTTAGGGGTTCTGAATAGATCAAAATATTGCAGATCCTCACTTCACAGTGCTCCTAGCACATAAGTCGATTTTGGGAAGCACGTTACTACAATGTGTGGAGTGAAATGCGCAGGGCATATAAAAACCTTTTTTATAAGGATTCTCCTTATAAGTACCTGACCCCCCACCCCTGGGACACCTAGGGGAGACCCTGGGGGTACGTACCATGCCTAAACATTGTAGTTTATCCATTTTAAGAGCCCCAAAGACCAAAGTTGAGTTTGGGCACAATTTGCATTTTAAAAGCAGTCCTGCAACCTAGGGCTGCTTTTAAACTGGCCCCAGGCTTCAGCAGTGCACACATGCAAGTGTAGAAAGGGCTGCTGGCCCCTAAACTGCCATGCCCTATTATATACTAGGGACTTAAAGGTAGTTTTAATCCTCTGCTCTATTATGTACCAGGGCCTTATAGGGGAGGTCATGCCAATCATAGGGGTACCCCAACCCATAGTGTATGTAGGTGTTTTCACTATATTCCAAGTGTGTCTTCAGCATAGCACTGGCCCTGGCGCTGGTTAGTCAGAGCCCAGGGTCAGTCAGAGTCAGTCACCACCAGTACCAGTCAGCAAAAAGTTGGGGGTTGCCCAGGGCACAGGATGACTTTGCAACAGGTTTCTTCCGCAGGGGCCTAACGATTGCATACCTTCCCTTCTTTGGGACGGTCCGGGAATCTAGTGCGAGTGTGAGTAGCTCTACTGTGGTGGGGAGAATGGATTCCAAACCCTTGAGTAAGACATGGGGGGGGAAGCGGATCTAGGGGAGATCCTGATTTGATTTTACCCAAAAGTAGCCGAGTGTTCTCCGCATTCAGGCTGGAATGTGATTCAGAACAGGTGCGGCTGAGATCACTGTGGAGTCCGCTCCTAGATTTTGGACTGTGCCGGTGTTCCATCGAAGTGAATCATACATGTCATCCACTTTATAAAAACAAAAAAGCTGCAAACTCTTAAATAATTCCCTGGGGGATTGGCAGCCTTGTTGATCTTCTCCTCGTAGAGCTTAGCCTGGGCTTGTTTAATTTCATTGCGGTAGTGTCTAATGGTTATTTTATATTGAGTTTTTAAGGCCGCATCACAAGATTTCCTCCAATTCCTTTCTAGTTCCTTACATTTGTTTTTGGGGGGCCAGGTGGCTATTAAACCAGGGAGCTCTTCTGGTGTTTAGTTGAGACCTTGGCCTGGATTTCAGAATACATTTGACTGCTCAATCGAGTGTTCCCATTGTAGGTAGGCCTCCTCTGGATTGTGTGTTATGTGTGGAGTGGAGGCCTCCAGGGTCTTGGCCCAAACTTCAGGTGTAAGTTTGGACCAGCTCCTGACCGGTCTTAGGGTGATCTTAGATGGTGCTCGCGTTGGTGTCCTTATAAGAGTGAAAGGGATAAAATAGTGGTCTGGCCATGGTACGGGGATGGGTGTGTTCACCTGAATCTTTGGGTCGTTGGGAAAGATGGGATTGAGAATGTGACTGTTCTCATGGGTAGCAGTGCCTACTATTTGGGTCAGTTGCATAGCCTCTAGGTCTTGTAGTAGTCTCTTAGTAGAGGAGTTGTTGATCTCATCTATGTGTATATTGAAGTCACCTAGCATGGTAATGTGTCCTTTTCCCACAATCAGGCTGGCTAAAGAGTCTGGGAGGGCCTCAATGAATGTGCTGCAAGAGCCTGGCGGCCTTTAGATCAGGACTACCAAGAAGGTGCATGTAGGGGAAAGTGTCATCAAGAATTGCAAGATATCACAATTTGTCATTGTGAGGGGTGTAGTGATGCATCTAAGCTCTTCTTTACGTATAATGGCGATGCCGCCTCCTGTTTTGCCTACCCGATCCTGTTTACAGATTTGATATCCCGGGGGTAGGGCCATTACAATGTCGGGGGCAGAGCTCTCTTTGAGCCAGGTCTCCGTAATGAGCAATACATATAATTGTTCCTCCTCAACAGCAGCCTCATCTCTATTGTATGTCCTGGAAGAGACCTACTGTTAATAAGCCCCATTCTCCAATGTTTCTTAGTCCCTTGGGGGAATTGTATTGCCTTGTTGCGTTTTGTGTAACCCTTTAAGTCAAAGTTGCAATGGTCACATACGTCTTTACTTCCTTCCGGCCTGTCTGTCCTGAGTGTGTCGGCACACTGTAACCCCGGAGGTGGCCTCAGCAGCAATAGCTCTTCCGCGTTGTACTTGAGATGGCTATGAGTGTAGGGGAGGGTTTGGGCAGGGTTCCTGTCCCCTGGTCCCATTCGGGCGCGGACGGGCGCAGACGGGCTTGCCTTTGGCGCGCCCACACCCCAGCCGCTATAAAAGGGCGTGGCTGTCTGACACCTAGAGCGCCAACCTTCCGTCAGCTCTATGGTATCTAGGGTACAGAGATCCTCTCTATGGTTCCACGCTAATCCCCTCACCGTCCCGATAGAGATGAACGTTACCCCGCCCCTTAGCAGCAGTTATTTAAAATATCATCAAATTCATTCAACAGTTATTTTAAAAAAGGCCCCACACTTTTAAAATTGTGAAACTTTACCACGACTTGCACCCTCTGAGCAACGCTACGCTTTGTTATGTTATGTTATATGTTATGTTATGTTATGCAATGTTATGCTATGCTCTGTAATGCTATGCTATGCTATGCTATGCTATGCTATGCTATGCAATGGTATGGTATGGTACGGTACGGTACGGTACGGTATGGTATGGTATGTTATGGTATGGTATGTTATGGTATGGTATGTTATGGTATGTTATGGTATGGTATGTTATGGTACGGTACGGTACGGTACGTTATGGTACGGTACGGTACGGTACGGTACGGTATGGTACGGTATGGTATGGTACGGTATGGTATGTTATGGTATGGTATGGTATGGTACGGTACGGTACGGTATGGTATGGTATGGTATGTTATGGTATGGTATGTTATGGTATGTTATGGTATGGTATGTTATGGTACGGTACGGTACGGTACGTTATGGTACGGTACGGTACGGTACGGTACGGTACGGTATGGTATGGTACGGTATGGTATGTTATGGTACGGTACGGTACGTTATGGTACGGTACGGTACGGTACGGTACGGTACGGTACGGTATGGTATGGTATGGTATGGTACGGTATGGTATGGTATGGTATGGTACGGTATGGTATGGTATGTTATGTCATATTATTGGGTTCTTGTAGCGCACACGGCTACTCAGATGAGTGTTCCGGCGCAAGCCCTGGACTACTGCAATTCTCTTCTTACCGGTCTCCCCAAATCCCACCTGTCCCCCCTCAAATCTGTGCTCCATTCAGCAGCTCGTTTCATATATGGGGCCAAAAGAAGCGACCACATCACACCCATTTTATCCTCCCTCCGTTGGCTTCCCATCGAGGCAAGATCCATCTACAAGACTGCCTGTATCACCCACAAAGCCTTGCATTCCTCCACTCCTCGCTACTTGGCGAACAAACTGAAACTCTCTGGAGGCTCTAGACCATCACGTAATGCGGAAAACCTATTGCTTGAACCTCCCACTTTCAAAAAGGAAAGATCGATGGCCCAATCCTTTTCAGGCAACGCAGTGAGAATCTGGAACTCACTTCCGCCTCAGCTTCGGACCACCACCTCTTCCCGGTCCTTCAAAACTGACCTCAAATTTCTCCTTCTCCAAAGACACTTCCAAACCTAATTCACGCCCTCTCTACTCCCTCAAGGAAGTTCTTCCACTATAGGAAATTCTGTACTCCATGCCTATAGAAGTGCCTTCCCAGTGTGTTCTGAGTGACTGCCACTTATTGCAGTATTATACCTCTATTTGTATTTTGTATCTTATGTATCATGCACACTTGTCACTTTTTCCTCTTGTAACGTATCATTTGCTACCTCTTCTTGTATCTTGTTTGCTTTTGTTATTTGCACAATTGTCACGTTTTCCTCATGTAATGTAACGCTTGCTTTTGTATTATGCTCCCTTTTAATTTTCTCCTCATGTAATGTTACTGTTCCTATTGTGAAGCGCTCTGACACCTTCGGGTAAAGTCCGCGCTATATAAAAACGCATAAAATAAAAATAAAAGCCCTGGCTCTCATGGATTCCTCATGGCCTCTCACCTCATGTGCCGCCCTTCCCCTAGATTTCCCTCTGCGGTGCTTTGAGGTGGCTTCAAGGTGGTGTAAGCACTACCCAAACAGTAAACATGGCAAACCATTACACCCTCTTCCCTCATCTGCATCCTTTTTCCCTCCTGTTTCGCCCCTGACCTCGTCCACTTTTTCTCGTCACAGTGCTTTGAAACAGACTTCGTGAGCTTAAAGCGCTATAGTAACAATGACATCACACAATCATTGGTGCCTTATTCAAATCTGCACAGAGCCTCCCTTTCTTTCAGGGGACATGGGGTTTTAAATGCCAGGGCAACGCCCTGGATGTGATGTCAGCTCCAGGAGGATGGGGGATTAGGGGTCCCTAGAATAACAGTTATCCGTACCGATCTCTTTTTCTTTCATCGACCGCAGAAGGATGAAAGGCGGAGCGCGCCCCGTGAGGCGTACACCCCTCTATAACCCACTCAGACAATATTAAAGCCTGGAGCCCTGCTTCTAGTGACATCCATTGGTGCCCCGGGCCTCCGGTGCTAGAGACAGCCTGGCTCTGAGGCTGGCCCTGTGCTCGTGTGCAGCTGGGGCAGCTGGGGCCAGCTGGGGGCAGAGGGGGTGGTTTATCTCCACATCACTCCCCAAAGGAAGTGTGGACAAAAGAATTCCGCCGAAGGAAGCCTTTTCCGTATTAGGCCATGAAACAATCGACGGCGCAGACAAGATGTATGGTTCAGGGCTGCAGAAAACCTATTTCTGTCTGACAGATCAAGGCTGGGGGGACGGAAAAATGTGGGGTCGGGTCCCCTGGGACCGATCAAGCCAGACAGGGAATGTCTCTTTCTCTTGAGACTTCAGGCCCAGCGCTGCCCGGGTCCTGGCAAGGCTCAGCTGGGAGCAGCACATTGCCGAAACAGACGACCCCGAAAAATCCCGGCTTCCCTATAGGAGAACACTGTGTGATCCTGGGCAAACACCCTCATCTCTCCGTACCTTGGACTCTTATCTGAAAACATCAGCGATTAAAAGAGGTTTACCTTAAGAAATACTGTTATTCTTTACCCAAAACAACCTTAAGTTCAAGAAAAACACGTGAATACAAGACAACTAGAAAATATACAAAACCATCACAGAGAAAAGCAAGAATATACCACAGTAAGATGAAAGAAGTAATGTGAACATAGGCATTGATTGATAAAAACATAGGGGCATATTAGCAAGGGCGGTATCGCCGCTTTAGCGGCACTTTTTGCCGATAAAGCGGCGATATTTCTATCGCCCTATTAGCAAGCTGTCGCTAACAGCTGTTAGCGACAGCTTTATGGCGAAAGCGACCGTTTTGGTGCCGCTTTGCATGTCAGCGATATATATCGCTAATGACATGCAAAGTAGGCGTTCCTGGCTAACACGTCATGGAAACACTCGCAGACACAACTTCGCCCTATTATCAACGCGCCCCCAGAACCGCGAAGCGATAAAAAAAGGCGTGCTAACCGCGATTAGCGCTGGAATTTAACACCTGCTAAAAACTTGACTTAACCTTACAATCCACCTCCCATTGACAAGAATGGTTAAGTCCTCACCTGCCTATTAGCAAGCTTTTCATTAGCGCAGTGAATTTATCGCTGGATTTCTCGCGCTATTGCTGGGTTTCGCCGCTGTCGCTGGATTTTTTATCGCCTTGGTGATAAGCGTTGATAATAACGCGTTATCTCCGCGATGAAATCCAGCGATAAAAAAAACAGCAAATCCTAGGTAATATGCCCCATAATTCATTAAACAAAGAGCGTCCAAGCACCACAAACAACCTTCGATGACGAGCGCCAGGAACCATCAACCACAGACACCACTCGAGGGGTGCGATGGACACATGAGGGGAACACTGGACCGCCGACGCATCACGTAACTCAAATTATGGATAATGTGCCATGCACACTTAGCCGTCAAGATTCAGCCTCTTGCTTACAAAGGAGACAGTCAATGATGTGGGTGCATCCCTTTGGGGTCTGCACCATCATCAGGATTAAACAAGCATTTGCAATGCAATATGTCTCACATTAGCAACTGTTTGAGCTATTGGTGTTGCAAATGAAATAAGTATTGAGCAATGCAGCATTTTTTTGTGGGTATAGCAATATTTACTGTTGTACTGTGCCGGATATATGGGAGTCTCGGACTACCAGCAGTAAAATGCATGAAGCAGGGAAAGGGTGCAGTATCACAGGCTGTCACTAGGTGTCTCTTGGGACCTCTTTTGGCCATATAAGGTACTGCACCCTGAACTCTTGAGAACTGAACACATCCCCATGAGAGCTGTGGTTAGGTGAAAAATATAATCTGCCTTTTGCCGCCATGTGCAGAAGGGGAAATTTTGAAGGAGATCCGGGCGCTGTTCTGAAAACTGAAGCGCAACGCCCATGTTGTGAAAAGTGTTACAGTTTGCACTAAAATTGCCGGCCTCCTCAAGCCAGCGCATTTTATGAAAGCGAGCGCCGTGCTGAAAACTGAAATGCGGTGCCCATGTTCTGAAAGGTTTTACGGTGTGCAGTAAAAGCGCCGGCGTCCTGAAACCACCGCATTTGATAAAAGCGGGTGCCGTGCTGAAAACTGAAGTGCGGTGCCCAAGTTGTGAAAAGTTTGACGGTGCGCACGAAAAGCACCGGCCTCCTAAAGCCACCGCATTTCATGAAAGCAGGCGTCGTGCTGAAAACTGAAGTGCCGTGCCCATGTTGTGAAAGGTTTTACTGTGTGCAGTAAAAGCGCCGGCCTCCTGAAGCCGCTGCATTTGATGAAAGCAGGCGCCAAAATGAAAACTAAAGCGTGGCGTCCATGTTGTGAAAAGTTTGACGGTGTGCCCTAAAAGCACCGGCCTCCTGAAGCTGCTGCATTTCATGAAAGCGGGCGCCGTGCTGAAAACTGAAGTGCGGTGCCCATGTTGTGAAGGTTGCACGGTGCAGCTGGAGCAAAAAAAGCATAAGATGTAGTTAAAAAAATAAGCGGTTGGGGGAGATCGTGTCCTGCAGGAGAAAGTCATTTAAGAAAATAGTGCCCACAGACTAATTGAAACATACCGAGTGATAACACATGTAACATGGGCAGTCCTCATGGGAGGTTACAACAGGAGAAAAGGAGGTACTAAGGAGGGACTTAAGGCCATTCACGAATCAAAAGCCACCATAGACAAAGGACAGTAACAGGAGCCAATTGAAAAGGAAATGGGCGGAGCTTAAAGTCCATACCTGAATACAGCATGTCTCGAAGAGACAGGGCAAGCGCCGACTAGGCGAGACCTAAAAAGGATGATTCCAAGAGAGCTGGCTCTGGAGCTGCCCTTGCATTGTGCTCATTTCTTTGGTGTTTAAATAGTCGGTGCTGTACATTTGTGTGATCTGTGTTATGCTCACAGGCATTTTGTGAGTGCAACATGTGGCTGAGATACGGCTGAAAATGTGCAGATGCACGTGACTTAGGAACAAGAAACGAAAGTATAAACTTGATATCTGACTGGGCTCCTAGTTACCCATCCTCATCTCTGCTGGCAGTTGTCAGAATCTCAGGGGACTCTGCTAGCGTCTTACAGTGGCCATAGGCAACATGTGGCCAGGGGCGGTGCGTCCATTAGGGCAGCTCCCTCAGCGTCTCTGAACTTAAGTAAACTCTCAGTTTACTTAAGTTCAAAGACGCCGAGGAAGAACTGACAATCATGTCAGTCAGCATGACATCGGACCGCCCACCCCCTTCAGAGTCTGAAGGGGGTGGGCGGTCCTGCGTCATGTTGACTGACATGCATTGTCAGACCAGGGGCAGCAGGCAGCAGCACAAGTGCGCATGAGTGGGGAAGGTCGGCAAATTTTTCAGCCGTGCCCAGTCATGCGCACTTGTGTCTGCTCTGGTTGGTGCATGCCCATTAGGAGAGCGAGGGTTGAGCAAAGGCTCAAACCTCGGTCTCCTAATGGGCTGGCGGGCGGAGAGTAACCATGCCCTGAGTCAATCCTGGCGCTGCTCCAGCGCCAGTATTGGCTGAGGAGGGTGGGGTTGCCACTCCAGTGAAGGCGCCAAGCGCCCAGAAGATGCAGCGCGGACCGGCGGTCAGGTAAGTTTTCATTCTTTTTATTTTATTTATTTTTATTCATTCCCCGGCCCCCACCCCCGCGAGTATTGCGATGCAAGCCGCGATTGTGTGCGTGCTTGCTTGCGTGTGC
Organism: Calotriton arnoldi; assembly: GCA_963921515.1. Lineage (NCBI taxonomy): Eukaryota > Metazoa > Chordata > Amphibia > Caudata > Salamandridae > Calotriton > Calotriton arnoldi. Next base: position 199,015 of record CAWUFW010001592.1, read on the forward strand.
CTCCCAACGTTTTATGGCTGATGGCAAAGAGGGTCAAACGTTAAAAGCTTCCAATATTCCAGCATTGCACATTTTTAAATATTTTTCATACTTTGACTTATAGACAGTATCAAAAGCTGGATTATGTACTGAACACAATCCTTTATAAAACAGGTGTTGTAATATCTGATAACGTCTGACAAAATTCGTAACTGTCTAGAGACTCGTATATTTTAGCAAGAACATTGACATAGAAAGTAACTAATTTCGACCCAAAGGCATTAATAGCTCTGTACTGCCACCTTGTGGATTTTGAATAAATCATTTCACTGTGCGTGCAAAACTTATGTGCTGACTCGTTAAATGCAGGGCGAAATTCCATTGCTCTGCCTTAGTCACGTATGACACACACCCACTTGGGAATAACTCCTCTAATCGCTTGCATTGTCCCAGCCTCCCAGACAATATTGCCTTTCCCTTTACTCCATAACAAGGTCTCCATTGCCCATCCCACATCTCCACTCAATGTACGGTCCCCCCTGTAATGTTTGGGCCTCAGGCCCACATCCAGATAAAGGAGGGACACAGACACATAGTATACTGGTGCAGTAACTGGCCCAGAGCACGTGCGCTCGGCCCCTTTTATTGTCAGGGTCACCTGACCGGTGACGCCTGTGGTGGGTGGGTGTTTAGTGTGTGTTACAACAGGGCAAAAGACTAGAACGTATCCAGCCGGATACTACATTCCTCCAAAACTTTAATGAAGGTCAAAACAATAAAGTCCAAACCTGTGGGAGAGAATACAATTGGTACATAAAACACAACTCAATAACAATGACTTCCACGGCGTCTCTTTCGCTGTTGGCCAACCGCTGACGATGGTGTCCTTGCCGCCAGGACCACTAGTTCTCCTTGGCCCGATGTCAGGGTGCCCTGTGGATGTAGTCTTCCTTGGACTCACAGCGTGGAAGTGTGCTCTACAGTCTCTCTCGTCCTGTTCCACATACAGTGAAAGTGCAGATGATGGTGGATCAGTTCTGTGTTATTGTCCACTGTACAGTCCTGGGTGAAGTATATTCCCCATCTGGTGATTCACTATCTCCAACGGGATATGCAGTTGCAGGTCGTCCCTCTCACGGATGCCCCTCTCTCGTGGGTGTCCCCTCTCACTGGACGACCCGGAGGCCCTTTGCTGCCAGGCTTCCACTGGACCGGTGGATTGCCGCCTTGTCGCTCCAATCAGGTTGGAGGAGTCACAACGGGTCACCTCTGCGTGTCCTAAGTTCCACCTGAAAGGGTGTTGTTGGCACTTGCTCCTTTGCGTGCTGCCTTTGTCCTCCCAGGATTTCCAGAGCGAGCTTCAACAGTCCATCTCTCGTGTCGGGACCCGCTGCCACCGGTGTCCCAGAGGCCTCTGCCCCTTGGATGTCCACGGTCCTGTGTCCATTCCATCCCAGAGGTGGTTGTTACCAACGGACCGGCCTGCTCGCCTCTGTCGTCCCCGGGTGATCTTGGCATTCGCAAGTGGATGTGTACTCCCAGTGATGCTGATGTTCTCCAGGTACTGTGTTCGGATGTTCATGCACCTTCGCACTTATCCCTTCGGGTGTTTCCCTTCTGGTGTGTGAGTTGACCTGTCGCTCACACCTCTTTCCTCTTCTCATCTTCTTTCCTTCGCGACGCGGTCTGGTCTTCTCTCTTGCTGGTCTGCCCTAACCAGGCTTCTCCGTGCAGCGTGCACTCCACACGTTTCCCCCTGGTCTTGTCCAAACCTAGGACACTATCTTCACCACGATCTGTGGCTGGACCGGTCGTCGCGACCTTCTTTCGTACACTAGTTAATGTTGTTAGACTTCTCGTCCGTCTCTTTCTGGTCCTCTTCGCGGATCTCTCCTGGGGTCCTCTTCATGGACATCTCCTCGGTCGTTCTCTTCACGGACCTCTTCTCCATTCTTCTTGTTGGACCTCTTGTCCGATCTCTTCTCTCTTACTGACCTCTTCGCAGGTCACTTCGCTCTCTGACCTCTTGTCGGTCAGCGTCATCCTTGCGACCATCTGGCCGGTTGGCTTCTTCATCCTTGCGGCCGTCTGGCTGGTCGGCTTCTTCCTCCTTGCGACCAAACTGGCAGGTCGGCTTCCTCCTCCTTTCGACCAAACTGGCAGGTCGGCTTCCTCCTCCTTGCGACCAAACTGGCAGGTCGGCTTCCTCCTCCTTGCGACCGTCTGGCGGGTCGGCTTCTTTCTCCTTGCGACCATCTGGTGGGTCGGCTTCTTTCTCCTTGCGACCATCTGGCTGGTCGGCTTCTCCCTCCTTGCGACCATCTGGCTGGTCGGCTTGTTTCTCCTTGCGGGTACTCGTGCTTCTGGTGGTCTGCGCAACCACTTCTTCTCTCCGCAGTCGCACTGCTTCGGCACGCTTCTGATACTTGCTGCTTGGGGTATAAGCCTCTCCGTGTCCCAGGTCTATTCCGTTTCACTTGCTGATTTATGATTTCTTTCTTTGCAGTGGTGCTCGTTGACCGCCAGGGGCATATGGCGCTCTTCTCACGTGTGGTGGCGTTGGGCCTCCGCTGGTGGCACGCTCTCCGCACCAGTCTTTGCGTGCGATGTCAGTGGGGATGGCTCCCACAAGTCGTTGCTGTGTGACTGGTCGTCCACTCTTGCCAGTGGGGTTGTTGACACAGCGTTTGTGTGACTATTGTTTGAGCTTGGTCAGCGCAGGCCTGGGGTGGCGAAGCTTCGGGCTTCCTAGGAGCCCCTGCTGATGTGCCACAGTCTTTTCTTCGAGCTGTCTTGGCAGATGTCGCTTCAAGCTCTAGAGGTGCTCTTGCAATATCTCTGCTGTGTTGAGCAGCAGCATACCAATGCGTCATCATTGTGGGGGGATGTCTCTGCTGGATGCATCAGTCTCTTGCTGCAGTATAGACTTCCTTGTTGCAGTATCCCTGCAGTTTCCCGTCTTTCTCCCCTTTTTTCTTCTCTTCAGCAGCCTGGAACTGCCTCTCTCTGAGCAACCTCTGTGCTCCTCAGTCACTCTTTCCCGAGTCTGTTGCACATTTCAATTGTTCCCAAGGCACAGTACTTCGAGATGGCCACTAGATGGCAGTGTAAGGCAAGATGTGGCAGTCCACGGCCGTTCTCCTTCGTTTCTGGAACCTCGCTCGGTCCTGTGGTGCTTGGCTTTGTGTTCTGCTCTCGCAGGGGTCCCGGAGGGCAGAGGAAATGGAGGGCAACTCGTGGCGGGTGCTGCCTCCAGCCTCCTAACAGACGCTCACTCACCACCTTCTGGGCGTAGGTCCTGCTCCGACCGCTGCCGCCTGAGACACATTCTCCTTTTGTATTTCGCGGTGAGTGTGTGTGCTTCTCTTTGGGGCCAAGCAGTCGTACCACATATGCTTTGGGTGCCGGGGGGGGGGGGACGCTACAGCGTATTTCTCGGCGGCGCTGGCCGCACGCAGTCACTTTGCGCACTTTGCCCCTCGCAGCAGACCCTCTCGCTTCCTGGGCTGTGTGGGGCTCGTGTTGCTGCAGCTGCGGGTGGGCTCCGCTTCTCTTTTCTTGCGGGGCCTCGGCAGGTCGATGGCATGGGTCACGCCACGGCTTCGCGCACTGCTTCCACTTTTGCCCGCACACGAGGCAGTCGCCGCAGCCTCTTTCGCTTCATTCGCTGGGCGGGTGCGGGGGCTGGAGCCGGCGCCGGAGACCGCTAGCTCCGTGGTGGGGCAGAGTTCCTTTAACTCGCGAGGGCTGGGGGGAGTGGGTAGCTACTCCACTCTCCGACCTCACCTTCCGCCCGATGTTGATTCAGGCTACGTTCATCTCCCGGCAATCTGCAGCGGCGGCCGGCATCTCGGCAGTCCGGCCCCGCATGCCGTTTCTTCTGCCCTCCAAGGCCTTACTTCACCGGACCCACGAGCAGCAGGCTCTTCTGATGCGGGGTAGGCTCCCGCTAGGCTGCTTTCTCGCCCGGGCTTCCTCTCGCCCCGTGGGCTATCGGGCGCGTCGGGCACCTCCTCCCGGTGGTGCAGGCACACGAGGTGCGGGGTGGGCTCCCGGTCACCTCGCCTTCACCCTGCGGCTTTCGAGCGCGTTCCGCGCCGGCTTCTGGGGTGCCCTCATCACGGGCAGTTCTCTCCCCCTTTTTCACCGCTGATGGGCTGCTGCACGCACGGGCACAGCCCCCTCGTCGCCAATGTAATGTTTGGGCCTCAGGCCCACATCCAGATAAAGGAGGAACACAGACACATAGTATACTGGTGCAGTAACTGGCCCAGAGCACGTGCGCTCGGACCCTTTTATTGTCAGGGTCACCTGACCGGTGACGCCTGTGGTGGGTGGGTGTTTAGTGTGTGTTACAACAGGGCAAAAGACTAGAACGTATCCAGCCGGATACTACACCCCCCACCAAGACTCAGCCCTACCAGTCACTTTCATGGGTGTTTTAAAACACCATATAATCACCTCCATGACCGTTTTGTTAACAGGATGCCCTGTCCTTTATTGAGAACACTTCATGCGAAATGGAAAACAGCCCATATGTTCAGATTTGTGTGCAGGGAAACTTCATATTGCCGATGTAAATTTAAAGCTATGAGCCCAGTAGTAAATATTTTGAGTTTTGCTCTTTATGCTGTCACATGGAACCTCTTTGTGGAAAGCACCCCCTTTATTGGAACCTGTCAATCTGTAATTCCACGTTTTTGTCACCTTGAAGATAGTTGTGAGGAAAGGGTGCGTTGCACTGAGGTACTGCACTGACGTGATGACATTTTATTCTCATTACGTGCGCATTGAGAAGCACTTGGAGGCATGATAAAGTCGTTACATTTGTTATTTCAAGTTCAAATTTTCAAAGTGTGTCTGTTTTACACATGAATCAAACAATTAATGGTCTGCCAACACGTGCTTCACTGCAATTTGAATATTTGGATTAAACTTTTCATGGTAGAGCAGATATGCTAACGCAAAGCATATCCAGGCCAAGCAATTAGTGGTCTTAAGCATCACAAAAAGAGACTCCACATTAAAACAGCTGAAGCCGTGCCGCATGGTTTCTCTCACGAGTGGATTATTTGATTCACATGCAAATAATACAAACATTGGGAATATTAACCTAAAAAACATAAGACATCAGTGTTGAATCTGAATCCTTCTCTTGCTTTCCACGTTTGTGACATCAATTTGAGTTACAGGCTTAAACCAAAATCCATTGCCCCCTAGAACATTTTTTTATAGTTTTCTTTTCTTGTTATTGTCAAGTAACTTTATGTGACACGTTTTTGCATGGTGCACCTTTTACCTTTAGTATGGCCTTATTACACCTCTTGGGTCGATAACCTTCAGGCCCCGGTTTCAAGGAGTTCATCGCAGAGGAGTCTGGTGTTGTTTACAGTGTGTTGTTTGCTCGCATTACTTAGAGGCAAGCGGTGCTGTAAATGTCACTGCTTACTTTGCATAAATGTCAGCGCTTGCACTGTATTCCAGAAGCGCCATCGGCCTGCCACCCCCATCCTCCCACCCGAAGCATCAGCTGTGGAGATTGGTAAATCTGCAGAGTCAGCCGCGGCGCGCGAGAGGTGATCTCCCTTGTCTTTTTCATCCTAAGCTCTGTTTTTTCCCTCTGATGTGGTCAAAGATAAATCAGCTCGCTGGGCCACCAACTAATAGACTTGATTAGTCAGACACCAGGAAAGCAGCTTTTATTGTCTCGCTGCAGCGTGTATTGGCTTTTTGATTAGCCTTGAAAGACTCCCAAGCGACGCTTGGCTGTATAAGCTCAGAGATGCTTTTAATAGCTTCCAGCCTCCATCCTGCGGCTGCGTGTTTACAGCCACTTGTTGGTAAGGCAGGCGCAGATGGCAGTCTGTGTGCAAATTCAATGAGAGGAAATGAATGCGATCTCACCGCATTGGTTGTAACAGCCGTCCCTCCCTCGTCTATTATTGAACGTTGCTCTTTGCACACAGCAAACATCTCATTTCTCCAAAAATGTAAAGTAGACATTTTATAAAGGTGCAGTTTTTGAGTTGATGAACCCAGAGGCAGGAGAGGAAGAATGGACAATCGTACACCGATGGGAGGACGTGTTTTATGTTGTTGGGTTTTTTTTTTACAACGGCTGGGTGTTTTCTCCACTTGTAAAAGGTAAAAAAAAGGTAAGTCCGTTTTTATATAGTGCAGCTGCTCTCCCTTACGGGTCTCAAGGCGCTGGGGGCCGTAGTGGAAATTAAGTGAGCTATTGCCCAGAGTCACATGGTGCTGAGCTGAGCTGCCGCCGGAGATCGAACCGTGAACCCTGTGCTCCGAAGTCAGCTGCCCTGGCCGCTGCACCACACCTCTCCACTTGTCTATTTAGTTTTTAATTTCAGACAGCTCTGTGATGTTAGCTCAGGATGGCCCACTTCACATTGTGATTTTACAGGACACTTTGTGGGCTTGGATGTTAATTCGTACTATGTTGCGAGTGCATTTTCTGGGGTTCATGCCACACCACCCTCCTACAAACCAGGCCCCTCATCTCTTTAATAAACATAGATCTGCGGACATTGACTTTATTTACTATGATTAGTTGTGACAGAATCTGTTTCCTCTCTCACCTCCTGAGATCGCCTTGGTCCCTTTGAAGGGCCAAGAGTTAGTTTGTTATCCAATGACATCCTTGACCATGTGACACCAATGGCGAACAACAGCATCCACCAGGGATTCCGGTCAGTGGCCGCTTGGGGCCCAGGACTCAGGAAAAAAGCCTATCTACTGTCTCCCTCCAGCTTCTCCCATCTTTTTCTATCCTTATTATGCCCTTATCTGCAAGCACTGGGAGGGTTTAATTTCGTTTAGGGAATGCCTGCCAATTAAACAAACTCATGCCAACAGCACACCTACCATGGTGGGAAATTCACTGGGTGGAAAAGACCACCAATGCCACCACTACATATATTTTAGTGGTTAGGTTTTAGCAATGGAACCAAGAGACTTTAAATCTTCTGCGCTTCTGGTGCTAAGGGTATGTCTAATGAAATAAAAGGCACGGTCAAGCATTATTGGGATATTATTGTAAAAGGACACGTGATAGGCTGCCTCAACTCGCTCATCTGCACATATTTCTATATGACTGGTTACAGCCCGCAGCTGTGGGTGCTTCTCGAAGTCTGGTTAGAGCATATTTTTCCAAAGTTAATGCTGCATGCAGTGCAAGACACTGGGTAAGCATACATTTTAAAGGGCAAAAGTTGTCATGCAGAACAATTTACATATTACAGTAACTGTTGAACACATTAATGCAAGAAGATACGGGGCAGTTTTTAATGTGTTTAATATTTCAAGACTATACGTTCCCACTGCTTAATAAGCCTTGCTTTATCGCTGCATTCATTTGCTTAAAAATGCACCATTTGCCAATCTTTTTTAAATTTCTTTCTCAGGAGAGGGACTCTCCCTAGACCCCAGGTTTGTCCATTGAACTTGTTCACATCGCTAACTAGTGTTTTCTATTGGAAAGGGTAGGGCCAAAGCAGTCTTGCTTAGTACCCTAGCCCTCTTCAGAAGTCAGACTTGCTTGGCAACCCAGAAAATCTCTGAAATAAAAGTTTTCTTTTATGAATGCCTAGAAGAACTGAATTTTTAGTTCATTTATCACAGAAATAGTGCTGAAAATCGCACCAAAAAGATGCCAATTTTTAAAAAATTTCTTCACGGGGGAGAACCACCCGAACCCCCCTTATTGCCGTTGGGCTCACTCGCTGCGCTCGCTCGCATACGTTCATTCATTCTGCATACGCCTCACCACTTTCAAATTCCACCAGCCGCCACTGCATGTGGCACTTTATAACTTGGCATAGTCTGTGTAATCTGAACACTGTGCTCTTAAGCAGTCTCTTCTTCAGCCCAGTCCCCATCCCATAGGTCATAGAATGTGGTTCAAGCCCTTCACATTGGCTAAATGGCTTGGAACCGTTTACCTTGACCTGGGCAGGATAAGGGGGTATATAGAAGTCCCTAGTGGCAGGTTTTGAATTCTCGCATTGGCACATGCGACAATCATGAGCATGCACTGATGGCCTTTGTGAAATGGGATGAGACCCAGAGCAAGGATCTGCAGTCTGGAGGGATACGACTCTATGAGAGTAACTGATGTCATCTCAATTCAATTCAATAAAGCTTTATTCGATTTCTTACAAGGAAATAATAAAAGCACATGTTATGACACAACCTTATAATCAGTACGGCTTTAAAATCATTTAAAAGTACAGTCAAAAATATAATATTAAAATGCCCTACTGTAACTTCCTTCAAGAATGATCAAGGGAAATATATTATGAAAATTCATATTGAAATGGTTTTTCTACATTTAATTACATTTTTAAAAATAAGGCTAATGACCTTATAAAATGTTCATTCTCTAGAGATTGCAGTACTAAAAATGCAGGATGACATTGTCTAAGACCAAGTGACCTTAAAATTGGTAAAATCCACCTCCTTCTTTGTATGGAATAAAATTTACAAAATAAAAGAACATGTAATGTCGATTGCTGAGACATATCATATCATCGCACCGGCACTTACTCTTAGTTCTGGATCAATCGTTCATAGTAGGAAAACTAATTAATCTGTGAAAGATCCCAAATCTGAGGCGGGTCAATGCAAATCTATCGTATTCGCCTGGGGTGTTTTTAAGATACGGCGGGATACTATAATTAGTTAACATCATTTGATTCGCCTGTACCGTTGGCTTCAATATTTCGGCAGAAAGTCTGTTTGTCTCAAGGAGCAGCAGACAACTTCTTTTAAGATCTTTTCTGGTAACAGAAATTATGGTACTAGGGTCTTCATAATATTCTAGATGTCCAAGGTCATTCATAAAATCTTTAACATATTTTAACCATGGGATGTTAGAGACCCGCTGTAGCTTGAGACTGTCGTTTAAGATATCCTGGTTAAAAGTGGGTTTTTGTAGTGGTCCATATTCTGTGCCACAATAGGACGGGTTGAATTTTTATAAGGTCTGATATATGCATCATCCCTAGCTAAGAGTGGCATATGTAACTAGATGTACTGCTAAGGACTGCCAACCAGAATCTAAACAAGCAATGGCATAGCCAATAGGTCTCGCCTTTGGGACCTTATAAGTCTTTAGCCATGCAACACTTAATGTTGTTGCACCAAGGATATTGTGCTGCATAACTAAACACTTATAAGGTCCCAAAGGCGAGACCTATTGGCTATGCCAATGCTTGTTGGACTGGGAATGGTCGTCCGCCAACTCGTCTTGTATGACTGCGGGAGCTCTTTTGAGGTCCTGGTGTCTCGGAGAAGGCCCCAAGGCCAACTACACTACATCTAGACCCTGTTATGAAACCAGGAGAGCTGGACTGCCAGATCTCTCTGCCTGTGGCTGTTATTAGACTGTAGCGCAGAAAAGATGAATACTGCTCCTGCAGTAAATCTGGCCTTTTCGTGCATTTCTTGCCTGAGATAATGGCTTCCTTATGCTTGGCTTTGTTAGTAACAGATCGTTCCCTTTGAGGAACCGACTCATTTGATATTCGAGTTATTCCCCGTGTGTTAAGCAGATGATTTTACTGCAAGGGGTCTGCTATGTGCGTATTAAAGATTTTTTAGTTGAGAAAATTGCTACAATTCTTTTATCCCTGTTATGGCTGGTCCTGCCAGACAGCTGCCGGTCACCGTGCTGCGTCATGCCGTAGACGCTGGTATGGGTAGGTGACTCAAATGGTGCCTAATTCCCCGGAGACTACACTGTATTAACTGGGCCTTGGTGCTTCGTTAATCGGTTTACAAGCAGGCAGTGTAACATAACTGATTACCATCCAGTGCGGAATGCCAGTGTAATTTTGGAATTGCTTTTTTCCCCACAAAATTCCACAGCTTTGCATAATTATGCCATTCTCGATAAAAAATTACCACTAATGTACAGGAACAGGCAGTGAGCGTCTGTTTGTGGTGCTTTTGTTCTTTTGCGCTTTTTTCATGCTAATATATGGCGCTAAATGACGTGCATTTCACGTAATTTTGCCAAAATGTTTCATAATTACACAAAAACTAATTTCACACCAAAGCTCTAGTGCAGTCAGTACTTTCACCCACTCCACTGACCTACGAGAAGAAAGCCCATGACCCAATTCAATCTTTTGCTTTTCCATGGTCAAACGTATTAGATTATAGCACAAACGAGCCTTAGAGAAAAAAAAGTTAAAGGAGTGAAGTGTGGTGATAGAATCACTGGGCCTGGCTTCTACATTACTGCATCTCTGCCACACAAGACGAGCCTTCGGGAGGTACCTGGGCATCGGCAGTGCTTAGCATGCGCCGGGGAGCTCTGCAGTCCACCCGTGGCAGTGCGACCTCGGGTCACGCTTGTGTTTGGGCGGCCCCCGGGTGCTTCAAGCCACCCAGAGGCCCTCGAGTACTTGCATAAGGTGCCGGCTTTGGGTTGGAGGCTGGAGCGGGCCTGGCCCCCAGTACTTGCAGAAGAGTGCCGGCTTTGGGTTGGAGGCTGGAGCGGGCCTGGCCCCCAGTACTTGCAGAAGGGTGCCGGCTTTGGGTTGGAGGCTGGAGTGTGCCTGGCCCCCAGTACTTGCAGAAGGTCTTTGGGTTTGGGGCTGGAGCGGGCCTGCAGCGTTCTTCCATCCCGACCACCCCGCCATAAAGCCAGCATTCACAGAGCATGGGGCTTGACGGAGTCTAGCGCCCTGCACCTTTGAGGAGATTTGCTCACCAGACGAAGCTCCTGGAACACTTTGCAGTTTATTTTACCACAGATGCATTCCTGGGGACATGGGCCAAGGAGCGGCAGCTGGAACACCCTCCCAGTCAGCCCCTGCCCAGTCAGCAGAGAAGTCCCGAGTACAAGCTTTCTCGTAGCATGCTCTTGGTAGTGGGTCCGATGGAGGAGGGGCCTCGTAACTCTGCACCCTAGAAACACACACCTTCCGACATGTGTAACTTGGTGCCTTTTTTGGGGGGGTCCAATTACGTCAATATTAAAGAAATCGCACGATTTTCCTGAAGGACAGGCAGGAGTCCCAATGGGTCACTTGCCAGCTTTTTTCTCGCACGTGACCGGCATTTGGAGCAGAGAATCGGTGCCCAAGGGGGTGGGGAGAGAGAGAGCGAGAGAGGGGGCGAGAGAGAGCGAAAGAGAGAGCGGGAGAGACAGAGAGAAAGAGAGATGGAGAGAAAGCGAGAGGAGAGAGAGAGCGAGCAAGAGAGAGAGAGCCGGGGAGTGCTGCGTGCGTGCGCGCGCAGTCTGCTCATTTTTAAGCACTGCACTCGTGCTAATGGCGCGCCCCTCCTCGCTCCCGCAATGTGGATGCCGCCACAAGCACGAGTGTGAGCTTGAAAATGACCAGAGCGACGGCTAAAGATCCTCCTACGCAGCGCATGCGCGCTGCATAGGCGAGGCCTAAAAAGGTGTTCTCAACTAGCTGTAGGGGCTGGAGGTCTACGTAGCCCCAGACGCCTGCACCGTACATAGCAGTGGAGACACATTTTGCCTGATATATGTGTGATAATTCTACGGGGGTCGCCTTACTAGTTTTCTAGAGAAATTGTCTAGGGCAGCAGTAGCTTTCATAAATAGTCATTTCCTAGCTTGGACTGCCTGTGTCCATGTCCCCTTCTGGTTGAAAAGAATGCCTAAGTAAGAAAATGTTTTAGTGAATTCGACCTTTTTGTTATCAATATATATGTCTCTGCATTTTGTGCTACCTCCCCCACATTTCATAATAAAAGTTTTTGAGGTATTCAATCTGAGGCCCAGGTTGTGCATAAACGTGGAAAAACGTGTCACTACCCCTTGGAGCCCCAGTTGCATTCGGGACATCAATACAGCGTCGTCCGCATACAGTAGAGCAGGTATGGGACGTTTATCAATTTGTGGCAGGTGCTGACACTGATTCGCCAGAACTTGACCTAACTCATTAATATAAAGTGTAAATAAAAAGGGTGCCAAAACACAGCCTTGTCTTACCCCTCTCTGTATTTTGAACGTAGCCGTGCACTCCCCTCTGGCCCCATAACGGACCCTTGCCTATTGAGTCACTATAAAGCTGCCACAAGAAGTGTATAAGTGAAGTTTCCACACCCATATCGTCCAAGATCTTCCATAATTTATCGTGTATAACACAATCAAAGGCTGCAGTTATGTCTACAAATGCCACATATAGCCTTCCCTGTTTAGCCAATGTGTACTTCCCCAAGAGGATATTTAAATTTAAGCCCTTCTCAATCGTGCCTAGGCCCTGTCGGAAGCCAAATTGTAATTCAGATATAATGGTGTTGTCTTCGGCCCAGTCCTGTAATCTATTAAGTATGATGTGCCCCACCACCTTGACCAGGGAATCTAACAATGATATGGGCCGATAGCATGCGGGGTTCTGGCGGTCGCCTTTCTTAAAAATTGGAACCAGTATTGATTCAGACCAAGTTGTTATAAAGCCGGAATAGCAGCACGCTGCAATTACTTGGGTTAAAAGAGGTCCCCACAGAGGCATATTGGATTTATGGTGATCTACGGGGACTCCGTCAGGGCCAGGGGTTTTCCCACCCGTACTTGCCTTAATAGCACATTTGACCTCTTCGAGAGTAAAATGGACATCTATTGGATAGTTATTGGGTAGCAAAGTTTTATGCAATGGCTGTGGGATTTCCGAGGGTTTCTCATGCCTCATGTTATTATACATGTTTGAGTAATGTTCCACCCATTGCTCCTCGGCAATAGCTATCTCTATAGTGGGTGTGTCTCGAGCGACCAGGAAAGCGGCATTTACTGCCTTCTAGAAGGCCGTGTTATCTCTGGTTAGAGTAGCTTTATGCAATGCTGACCATGCTTCTTCTCTTAACGCGCCTTTGCGCTCTTCAAGGGCACGCTTATATTCCCCCCTAGCCGTTTTAATATCTTGACTATTTCTGGATGGCTTGTGTAAGGCGTGTTTCAGTTTTGTATAAACTTTTGTACATTTAGCATCAAACCTTGTTTCTGATTCTGCTTTTTATTGTTCTCCACAAATAGGGCCTTTTTAATATCTCTGGAAATCCGTGTGAAGGATTTTAAAATGTCGGTGTGGGGGGTTGTCTCATCGAGACAGGCTAGGAAAGCGGGTTTACAATTAGTCAGTACTTTCCTTGTGAATTCGATCGGGTCCACCTTGGCCCAGCGTAAAGAATAGCCATTAGTTTTGTTCAGGGCTATGTTCTGAAGAATAGGAGCCGATTTACCCTGGGTGATTATCGCATTGCTTGACAGTAAAAAGGTTACGCTTAATGGAAAATGGTCGCTCGAGGCATTTTTATGGGTAGTAAAACTTTTAAGTCTGGTTGAATGTCTATTTGATATGAGTATATAATCAATAATTGAATATATCCCTCTCCCGTTAAATGTGTAACTAAAAGGGGACTGACGGGGTACATAGGTCATTGGCAAATCCTAAATCAAACGAGAACATGATTTCATTTAAGTATTCCCCGTAATTTGTATGCGGAAAGTGTGTGTAACAATTCCCATCATCAGACGTGATGGCACAGATATCCCACCCAGTACACGGGCACAATGCAGAATTAAAATCCCCACCCCAAATGACAAGCGGATCTTTTACATTTTCATTCTGTAAGATGTTTAGGTCGTAGCTTAATTTCCTAGAACCCCACAATCGGTTTTGACGGAGCATTATTGTAAAAATTTAACAGTGCAATACAGTGTTTTTTATCAATGTGAATTATGACAAATTGGTAATGGGTTTCTAATTTCCTCAATTCAATCTTGTTTACATTCACATAATTGAATGCATATGTGCATAACCCACCCTTGGGTCTCCCATGTGCAGACGGTACCGCAGCAGTATGGAAAGTTTTATAACCATGAATATGCATAGTGTCCTCTACCCAAGTTTTCTGAAGGCACATTACGTTAAATTTCCCTAAAAAGTCCAGCCATAGCGGATTGGTAAGCTTGGTTCGTATATCTGCGACATTCCAAAATAACGCATGACAGAGATCTTGCCTACTGTTACCCATGTTGTTCGTATCATTTGCCTTATAAGGTGGATCTATAGCTATGGGAGATGTCTCTGGAATTGAACACCTCCCCATTACCGTGGGTAAGGGGAGAGGTACCGGCATCTGAGCAGGTACAGGATGGAAACCTTTTTGAAGTGTCTAAATTAGTTTCTGTTTCAGGGGTTATCCCAAGGTCGAGAGTATGCACTTGTGTGTCTGGAGTTATATATGGACTACCTACACTTGTTTGTACTGCATTTGGATCTGTCGTATTTAGACAATCTACCTCCTTTAAAGTTGGGAGGCTGTCAAATCGATTGCTAACAGGGACATTATACATGTAATGAGCATTATCATGGGAGTCCCTCCTGGTGGATCTTGTGTATAGGTCCTTCTGAGGTTGATAAAAATAACCCAGTGGCACTAAGTTAATGCCCTGTGTTGTAATAAAATGATATCCTGCTCTCCTCAAAATACTTTAGACTAGGTGTGGGGTTTTGAATGTTAGTACCACGCAGCCGCCGTGTAGGGTTTTGCGTAGGGGTGGGCGGAATTTGCGTAGTCGCGCTATGCAAATTATCGTGAAAATGTTCAAAATCTCCGCGAGCACGCGGAACTTTCGCGAAGACGCGGAATTGCTTGTCCAACCCGTTCATGATGTGTTTTTGCGTGCTCGCAGGGAATTATGTCGCTAACTTGCCCATGCGGTCGCTAATGGGAGCGGCCATCTTATTTTTCACTTGTCCCGCCCGCTCGCGATGGTTATTTCCTCTTCCGGGTCGCGTATTGCGTGCTCCCGCCCGTTCGCGATGAGTATTCCCTGTTCGGGAACGCGTAATACGTGTTAGCGACACTTTATGCGTGCTCGCGGGGGAAATATCGCACGAACTTGCCCACGCGGTCGCAATGGGTGCGGCCATCTTGTTTTTCACTCTATTGCTATGGTTCCGGGCCTGCTTTTCTATCCTCCCTCTATTTTTGCAATCCTTTGTTTCTGTACACTTTTTAAAAATCTTTTTAATTTATTATCTATTTCTCTATTTTCCTGATTCTATATTTTGACTTTTTGTGACTTTTTTACTACTTTTTCACTCTTTTTCTATAACTTGCTTTTTTCATTTCTTTTACCTACTTTTGAATTCCTCCTTTTCTTTTCCGCCCCCCGAGTCCCAGAACCATGCCCAAGGGTGGGGGCAAGTCAAAGGGCAAGGATGCTCGCAGCCGCGACTCGCCTTCCCTGCGGAAGGCGGCGCCCAAGAGGTGCAGGAACGGGCCATATTTGGTGAGGCGGAGGTGGCCGCACTTGTTTTTTTTGTGCAGCAGTAGGCGGCAGGCCTGGGTCCGGGTACAAGCTCCGGGAGCGTCGGCAGCGGTGGGGAAAGGTGCGCCGGGCAGTGTTTCGCTGCTCTGGTGTCCGGCGCACCAATAACCAGCTGACGTACCGGTGGTCCGATATCCTGGACCAGGAGCAGGACCTGCTGGACCTGGTAGGAGTGGAGGTCCCGGGGCTTGGTGAGTAGCTATTTAATATTACTACTTTGTGTTCTTCTGCTCTGTGTTCTATATTGCGAATATATTTTTTCCCCGAACAGCAAGAATGCTGCTGTTTACATTGCAGGTAAATTAAGTTTAAAAATCTTCTGTGATTGTTATGACACAGGTGCTCGGCGCTAGTAATCTTACTTGTTTGCAACTTTGCGCTCGCTTGGCATGATTATGTAAGAGTTTACTTAGTTTAGAGAACTTAAGTTAGGTAATGGTATAGAGACTCTAGTCCTTCCTTTGTCCTCCTGCCACTAAGAAGAGATAGTGGTGGATTGATAGGTTTAGAAACTCATTAGTAGGTAATTTTTTAGTGGTCTGCGTGACGCATCCTCTGTCACGTCCGTGTTGCTGAGTGCTGTTTACCCCAGTCCTTAGTAGAACCTTTTGTAGTTTGTTTAGTGAGTGGTAATAGGCTTATCACTAGCAGAACATCAGCAGCAACCAACCAACAATTTGGTGTATGCTAAAATTTATGCATGTGTCCTCCATCTATGCATTTTTGAGGACTAAAATAAATGGAAATGCAGACTTAGTGAACAATTGGCCCGTCTGGAATAGGTGGCTAGGTCAGGTGGTACTTAGGCTTAGTTAGTATTCTGGAATCAGAATGGAACACTGGATTAGTGTTATAAATAAATAATAAGACGGACCACGAATCCCGCAATACTAGTCGACCAGATTAGATAGGTCAAATTGTTGTAACCATAAATGTTTTTTTGGGCGTTTTTCAAAATATTTTATTTGTTTCACTTTCACACCAATCATCCATGTTTGTCTCTTTCTTTCTTACATCTTTCATGACCAGCACCCAGGGGCAAGAAAGACGGGGTTGGAGTCGGCGGGAGCTGGTGAAGATGCCTCCCAGAGACCAGGGACGCTCCTCTACCGAGGGCTCTGCTGCTGGCCCCAGTAAGTCCTCCTGTTGTTAATATTAATAATTATACTTCCCTAACTTTTACTGCACCTTATTTTTTCCGAACTATTATTTCGTTTTCCTAATTACAAAATCTTCTTCGATCTAGACTATCTGTTTCTAAATTCTTGTTATCCCTGCCTCTAACTGCGTCTGCTATGACTCTCTGTACTACTACTATTAGTCTGTCTGTAGCAAAGCTTGCCCAGTTGGCCACTCTTTATGTAAAAGGTTTTAAATAAAGCTCAGATTCACCAATCGCTCTAGCCACTGAGTCCAGTCCTTTGGGTTGTCCTCTTCTAGTCTTCTTAATCTTGAGGCTTTTCGACAATTCCCACCAACAAAATGCAGAACCAGATATTTTACTATTTTTGATAGGATACATAGGACATACTACTACTGTTGTAGGGATTCTGCACATACAGAACTATGCACAAGAAAATAGGACATTGGTGATAGGAGGTTGGACCTTCCTCACACCATCCTCACCCACAATCCCCTGACTGACTAGCTATAGTGTCTCAGAGTCATTAGCTCCCCGAACCCCCCCGAAGATACCCAATGATTATACAACCCAGAACATAACACTACACTCCTGACCTCTCACACCCTTTCGCTCACTCACTCGTTTAAGTCCACACCAAATACCACAGAGTCTATGTAAGTTCAAAAGGTTTATTTTCAACTAACAAGCTCTGTACGTTGTTCTAGAATGCAGTATAATATGAGCCAGCACCAACAGCAAAATGCATAAGATTAAAACAATAAACATTGTTACAACTACAAGTCCATAGAAGACAAAAGGAAATCATAAATCAATCATGATGATAACTGAACAGTGGTGGAAGAACCACCCTCCTTGCTAGGAATATAGTTTATATAAAATTATAAATGAAGATCTCTGAGCCAATTCTGGGGGACCCCTCACCTTAGAAGAACCTAGAAGTACTGGTTACATCATAAGCTCCGCAAATCTCTGGTTTGTAGAAGGGAATCTTCCGTCTGTTATGAGAAAAATGGTGCGCGTTAGTATATTGCAAGCATTTCTCAGTCATGCCAAAAGTGTAGCATGTTATGGCTGAGCAATACGGACTGACCACCAGAACGCCATAACAAAGTGGCTTGTTTTTGCGACCTTGTACGCAGCGCTCTGACAGTAGCAGTACTATGAGCTCATGTGGACTCAAAGGCGTCTTACACAACAAGCTGCTAAGTAACATGCGCAAAAATAAAAGACACAAAGCTAAAATGGTTGCATGGCTCAGGCTAACGTAGCAAAGACTAGAATGACCCTAGGGACCATATAACACTACTAGTGTCTACTGTACTCTAGTACCCGATTTGTACTAGTGATGTATGTTATATATGTATGTATTTAACTTTTTTTTCAATCTTGCTAGTGAAAAAGAATAAATAGGGGGATGTGTGTATGGCATCTAAAAAATGTGTAATGTTTCTAAGCATAATACCGACGACCACCAGTACCGGGGCCAGCGGCGATGGCGACGCAGCCACAGAGGGAGCGGCAGTTGCAGGAGCTGCAGGGGGGGGAGCCAGCAGCAGTGGCGGGCGGTGGTAAGTTATATTCCTTACTTATTGACATTGATTACACTCGCTGCAAGGGTGTACTGTACACTGTACTGTTGAGACTTAGTAAGTAAGAAGTTGTTGTGAATGGTTGGAGAAGACACCCTTTACTTAGCATTAGCAATAGCATTAGTGGCGGGAGTGTTGAGTAACCAATGTCCTCTTCAATCTGACTTCAACTCAGCTGTGAAAGTTTTATGGAGAAGACTAAAAGTCAGATCAGATGACCTTGATGGATGGGTTGAACGAAAAGGGAAGAAGGGTGGAAGGAGGAAGGGCGTGCGAGATGTAATATTTATGACTGGCAGAGAAGAAAAGGATACGAGCTTCCCCACCTGCAGACAGTAGTAAATAAAACTAAAGTGAGTCTGCGTCATGACTCGAGTATGTTTGTCTTGGGCGCAAGCAGCTGACTGAGCTGGCATGCCAGCTACAACAGGATCACGTAATTTCGCTAAACAAGAGAGAAGAAGAAGACTGGTGTACTGTTTACTTGAGTCCATAGTGCTAGTATAATGCCTGAAACTCCCACAAATGTTAGAGGCCGAGGAAGTGGGAGGATAGATACATACCACAAATGTTATGTACTGTGCTTGCTAGCGCTACTGTGCCACTATGTGTTGAATTCATTTTGTGTTACTGTTTTGCTAAGAGTATTGGTTACAACAATAGTATTTCTTTCTTTCTTGATATAGCTACTCCTTCCAAAGCAAAACCAACAAGGAAGGAGTTGGCAGCCGGGGCCCGGAGCCGGAAGCTGGAAGCCATCTGCAATGAATACCGGCGGCTGGTGGCTCTGGCGGAGGAGGAGGCGGCGGCAGCAGCTGCAGCCTCCTCCAATGCCCCGGGCCCCAGCACCCAGGCCCCTCCAGCGTTTCGGCACCACCGTCTGGCAATCGCCCGCCGCAATTCGCTATCTCTCACTGCCCCCCCGCCCCCCCCTGTGGATGCAATTGTCGCGCATTGAAGCGCCGCGTGGCCCGCCTAGAGGAGGGGATTAAGGTCCTGGAGAGGCGAGCACGCCGATGAATGACCCTGTTGGATTGCCCCTTTTTTATTGCTTCTTTTGGTGGGTGGGAATTGGGCGTTGGGGTTTATATTTAATGGACATGGACACTTGGAGAACTTTTAGTTTCGGACATTGGTTGGGGTTAGGGGAGAGGGGTAGGCCAGGTTTTTTGGGGGATTTTTACATAGTTTACTTTTGTTAGGGATTAAATTATATTTATACTTTACATACGATGTTGTTAATGTTTTGTGGGTGGGGTTACAGTTTTACGTCACACTGTTTCCTTGATGCTGCAGGGCCACAGCCAGTGTTTGATTTAAACAATTGGCTGACTTTGAAAGACACAAACAGATAGATGCGGTACCCCTCACTGAGTGACTTGTCCTACTAGTACTGTCATTCTCTCCTCCTAGTCTATGCATTTGGCAACTGGACTCAAGGGGTGTGTGAACTAATGAAACATTTTCCATTATTAATTATGCCTCCCCCAAACTTCTTCTCTTACCTGTGCTTGATGTTTAACTTAGGCACAGCGATGTCTCTGCATGGTGATGATGATGATGGTTTGGTTTGTTTCCCAACATGCCATGGTTGTGGTGGTAGTAGTAGACACTGGCAGTAGCATTTGCAAAAAAGAAAATGAGACAGTCAGTCGCCTGAGAGAGACTGTGGGAGGAGTAGTAGAACGAAGTACAGTTCAGAAATTACTGCCAAACAATAATATGCCAAAATAAAATAAAACATAATGGTGGCGGGGATAGCCTAGTACAACAACTTAGAAACTGTAGTTGTGTCGAATCACTCGACTAGGCCTACACTCGACACAAGCGTAACCTTTAGTGCTTTGTAGGAGGATGACAAATCCAATTGATGCCGGCAATTAATGATGATGGATTAGGTTCCTTTGAATATACTGATCATGGGTGGGCAAGCAGAAGAAGATCCTCGACCTGCCTTGAAATTGAATTAGTGTTGCTTTCGCCACATGCGCCCCAGCAAGCGTGTGATCAATTATTGGTGTACATTTAATTTAGTCACACCTCAATAAATGACACAGCCCGGGGGAAGAGGCTTAGGGTTTGATGAATGGTTGGGAAGGGGGGTTTTGGGAAAGGTTTGACAAAGAAAAACAGTATGCATGGACAAACAACAAAACACAATCTTGGCAGACGACCATATCCATAAATGTGTTAATTGAGAAAAAGGAAATGCATGCATGATGATGCTAACTTGATGGTTAATGATAAGTAGTACTTACTAACTACTACTAGACAATTAGACAGTACAGGGCAGCAGTGTATTATGTCATTTGCCTTGCCTGTCTGCCCTCAGAGAGACCCGAATTACATACAGTTTCTGTTCTGTTGTACCGGGCTTACTTTTAAAGATAGCAAAGAAAATTCAAAAATAGCTGTAGGGATGAATTATTATAAGCAGAGAGCAAACATAATAATAACAACAACACACAGTAGTAATGATTGAAGACAAAAAATGAATCAAATTATTTAAAAGATGATGAAAGTTGATACTGTTACTGTATGTTATCCTGGTCAAAATGGGGAGTTGCATCTCGGCATTCCTCTTGGTCCTCCCTTCCATGGACGCTCCGGCCATCAATCTTGAGTGACGCCACTGCCTGCCTGGCAGATGTAGATTCATTGGTAAGGTAAGTGAGAGTTGTTTTTCCCAGTGTAGCACAGGGTAAGGGCCGGCCTGTAATTGTAGATGGAAAAACAAAAGGGATATTGATAAATCAAGTAGAAAAAAAATGCATAAATTAGGGTGAAGTGCAAAAAGAACACTTTCAGAAGCGACATGGATAGTTTGGACACATCATGTCTACTCTAGTCTGTTTCCAGCATTAACCTACAACAACAGGACAGAGCAGGCCCACAGCACCCATGACCCATCCTCCATTTAGCGTACCTTTTTTGACAGAGTCAGGCAAAGCACATATACAGCAACATAGCATTTTACAAATTAAGTGACTAAATCAATGCACCGCTGTCAGTCATACCACTACACTCGACTCCACCACTACACAGACATGTAGGTCTGCAGTGGTTGTTGTTGACTTGGTTACCTTTTAATGCACTCATGAAACGCCCTGAGTTATTCCATCAATCATCTCGGATCCTACTGAGTGACTGCGAAGATATTATGTCACTGTGGTCATCATCATGGTGTTGTCCAACTCAGTGTGCAGTAGTGTACAGATCGAGTCCCCTTTCCATATTCAAAATGCAATGGATCAGCCTGCAGTAGAAGTAGAAAATTGTTATTAAAAAACAAGAATGGAAACAAACATTGCCTTGAGTTACTTTTAGTGTGTAGATTAGATAATAGTACACAATGAATTACCTTCATGCACTACAAACAACAACAACACAAATCACTCCGTCAGCGTCCAATGCATGTCATCATTCATTAACTGTTCCTTCTCATCTTCAGTTAATGGGCAGTCTGTATCGGCTCGGAAAGGAGGCTAGCTATAGTAGTCATCATCATGTTCCACTTCTTTTGGAGGGACTCAACGAGGCAAGATTTTCTTTTTTCTTCTATTATGCTACATCCAATCATCCTCTGGCTTGAGGGCAATAGATTTAGGGCGATTCAGGAGGATGGAGGAGCAGGACTCGGAGGAGTGGACTGAAATGCAGAGAGCTGAAACTCATATGGCAATAAAAAGACTAGAAGACGGTGGTGATGGATTTGTTGTGATTCGAAGTTTCGAACCAGAAAGACAGACACACAAATAAAAGTAAATAAGGGAGGAAGACAGTAAGAAGTGCAAGCCTAATTTTCAGGGAAGTATAGCTCGTCCTCAAACTCTGGGGGTTCAACCCGAAGTAGGTAATCATCATCTAACACACTACTTCCGTCACCTGAGCCGCTGTCCTCAGCTTCCTCCATTGATTCATGTATTGTGTAATTCGGTGGTATAAAGTGCTGATTCATTTTGATCATGGTTAACCTCTCCACGTTTTTGGGCGAGAGACTGGTCCTTCTCACTGTCAGAACGGCACCAGCAGCACTCAAAACACGCTCAGAAGAGACACTTGCGATAGGGCAAGCCAGATAGTTTATAGCCAGCCTGCTGAGCAGTGGCCATTGGCCCCTTTTCCCATACCAATACCGCAATGGGTTTTGATCAATGTACACCTCTGTTGGGTCATCCAGATAGGCCTGGACCATCCGTTCAATGTTCAGGGGTGCTACACTTTGTTCGGCCTCTTTTGTCTTTGCATCAGCACTGGACCTAGCAAGTCCTTGCTGTAAATACCAATCCTTTAATGATTTTACTGGGGCTGATGATCCGGTTCTTGCTGTTGTTGATAGTGTTGGTGAGTGTTCTGAGCCAAACGCACTGCCCTCAGGCTCCGAAGTTGAACTTGACGCCGGATGCCCTGCTGCAGTACTTGTTGTGGGTTTATGTAGCAGGCTTTTAATTACCAGCCGTTCATTTTCCAAATTACTGGCTGCCTCAGCTATCCAAGTTTTGTACCGGGCAACATCCACTTCTGAAAAAGGAATTAATGTCTTACTGTTCAGTGCCAATTTGGACCGTGGATCCATAATTGTGGCACAAATGTAATGTTCTTGTGACAAAATCTTATTTTGCACCCTTGTATTCTCAGCTAAGCGACGGGATAAGCTCTCCATCAACTCATATGCTTCTTTTTTTTCCTCTACACCTTTGTACGCTTCAGACACCTCCTTCAGCTGTTGCTCTAGCATGTGCAACAATGGGATAGCTTGGCCCATAGTACAGTCCTCCTTGCTGACTTCACGTGTGAAGACCTCGAAAGGAAGAAGCATCTCTGTCAGGCATTTAACTAGGCACCATTGGCCCATCTGAAGGGTCATGCCTTTCACAGTAGCATCCCCTCTTCGCATGACATATTCATTGATTGGTCTGTACTGCTCAAACAGACGGTCAAGCATGTAATAAGTTGAGTTCCAACGTGTTGCCACCTCCTTGATGAGTGCTTTGACTGGCATTCTATAGTCACGTTGAATGATCCTCAGCTGCTTCCGAGCTTTAAAAGAATGGCTGAAATGAGTGCATATTCTTCGGCAGGTGGTCAGTAAGTTGCTGACTATGGCTTCTTTTTTCAGAAAGTCTTGAACTATAATGTTTATGCAGTGCGCCAAACACGGGACCCTGAAATAGCAACCAAGCTCCATGGCCTTAAGTACATTACTGCCATTATCTGTGGCAACAAAACCAATCTTAAGCCCTCTTGGGCGCAGCCATTCAAAGACCTTGCTGTGAAACTCTTCCAAAATGTTTACAGCAGTATGAGATTTCTCCATGGCGAACATGGCTACAGTTGCATGTTTCCGAATAGCATTAAAAATCTCAGCTGTGTCAACAGCACCTACTTCAGATAGCTTATCTCTAACCCCCACAAAAGAGACCTAGTGTGCAGTGATGCACATGTAATCAGTGGCTTGGCAACTGGTCCACATGTCTGTTGTCAGGTGGATATTGTGAACAGCACTCTGCTGCAAAGCTTATCCAACCAATTCCAGCACATCGTGATGTAGTGCTGGAACAGCAACTCTGGCGAAATAGGACCGGCTGGGAACCTTCCATTTAGGGCAGATGGCTGACACAAATTCAAGGAAACCCACCCCTTCCACAAATGAAAAAGGGAGAAGGTCCAGCGCTAACATTTTAGCCAGCTTCGCATTGTACAACCGTGCCGTTGGGTGGTTGCGTTGGTACTGCCCCTCCGACCTAAGCATGCTCTCAATGGTAGGCTGGATTATTTTCCTTTGTGGTGCAGCTGTTTTCTTGAACCCAGTTAGGCTCAACGACGCACTTTTTTTCATTGCAGTACTCGGTTGCCTTGGTGTCTCAGTCTGACTCTTACTGCGGTGCCACTGAGATGTTGCTGAGGATGTGGGCGGTACCACTACACTGCTGGGGACAGGGCTAGAAATGTCTCCCTCTTGTTCACCTTCCACCGCGATCATATCTTCCCTAATTCTTCATCCCCAACAACAGCAATGGGTTCAGTTTTACTTTTTCTAAGCGAAGTAGGTGAGCATCCCACTGGATACTGTGGTGTATTTTGAGATTACTTGTTTGGCCTCCGGTACCATAGTTTGTACCAAGCTTACCCCGCCTAACAGTCTGTCGACAAATTGAGCATATAGCAATGTTCTCCTCCTTACTGCTAACCGAAAAGAAGTCCCAAACTGGGGAGGAGAACTTTCTGGCGCTGCTGGATGTGCCACTTTCAATACCAGATGAACTGGAGGGTGGGCCTGGAATTTGACTCTGTGCAGTTACACTACCACAACGTACTGAGGTGGTGGTTGAGCTGGATGTAGGTCCCTGCCGGTCCTTTGCAAATGCAAATATGGAAGCTGGAGGTCGTGTTGGTGTTACCTGTGTTGGTGCTATCCGTGCTACATCCCTCGCAGCGATTTTGGATAGGGTAATAATGTTGGTCTCCATCTCCTTTGGGCCGGGAGTGATGTTCGTGATGACTGGCTCGTCATCATCATCATCCCCCTCTTGTACATCTACCTCCATAACTCTAAGGCTTTCTGGAACCTTCCTTTTCACTAGCCTTGTCTTGTGGCGTGCATCACTCTCAGACTGAGCTGGTGGCTTCCAAGTGGCATCTCGATCATCAGAAGCGGGGCTTGAAGAAGAAGATGATGGACTAACCCTCCTTTTCCTTGCTGGGGGTCTGGAAGTCAATGGATCTTCTGAAAGAGTGGCTTGCTCCTCTTTGTCTGCAGGAAGCTCGATTTCCTGAAATGCCCCTACTTCAGGAGGAACAACTACTATTGTGGGCTGTTGTTGTGGCTGTTCTTGCGGCTGTTCTTGCAGCTGCTGCTGTACTTGCGGCTGCTGCTGTTCTGGTGGCTGCTGCTGTTCTGGCGGCTGCTGCTGTTCTGGTGGCTGCTGCTGTTCTGGCGGCTGCTGCTGTTCTTGCTGCTGCTGTTCTTGCAGCTGCTGCTGCGCCTGCTGCTGCTGCTGTTCTGGCGGCTGCTGCTGTTCTGGCGGCTGCTGCTGTTCTGGCGACTGCTGCTGTTCTTGCGGCTGCTGCTGTCCTTGCGGCTGCTGCTGTTCTTGCGGCTGCTGCTGTTCTGGTGGCTGCTGCTGTTCTGGCGGCTGCTGCTGTTCTTGCTGCTGCTGTTCTTGCGGCTGCTGCTGCGCCTGCTGCTGCCCACTTATCTGCTGAGTTTCCGCCTGCGTTGATTGTGTACTACTTTGCGATAATGACATTTCAACATCGCTGCTCGTTAGTAGACTGGCTACCTCTGCGACACTCATGGGCTTGGGCCTAGGTTGGTGGGGCTGGCCCGCTGATGCGGAGGTGCTGCTCCCAGCTTGGTCCCCGGACAACGCTGCTGCAGGCGTAATTTTTTTTTCCCCAAAAAACACCTGGGGCGGCATACCAGTCTTGGTAAGTGCCACTTCCTTTTTCTGTTCGTTCTTCTCACTGACAACTTTCTTGGTACTGGAGGACCTGTTACCTTTCTTTGGGCCCATCTTCTTCAGATGTCAGCAGGACGCAGGTCCACAAGTTGCAGAGATGTCTGTGGTCACACGTGAACGTGACGTGGTGCGCAGCAGGACTTCTGTCTGGCAGTACAACGGGTGATGATGACACCTCCTCCTCTGTCTTTTTGTGCACCTAAAAGCAAAGAAGCCAGAAGAACATCGGTGAAATGTTACATTTGTTGTTGTGGTTCAATTACTACTAGTACAAACAAACAAAAGATATAACTTAGTGTAGCCATTTGTGAGACTTTGTCAACAAGGGCTTTCATGGTATACTGTGTACACTACACTCTCAGGAAGGATAGGAAAGAAAAAGACCAACAACAAAAATACAAATGTAATGGAAGTGGACCCTGTTTGGCATTAAATTATTTGCTCATCACATCATTCAGGGAGCTGCTGCTGGCAAAGGTGATGGATGGAAGCAGTAAGCCAAGAGGAAAACCATGCAGGCCTATATGGCAAAAGCAGCACACTTATATAACTCCCACCAGAAATGGCCACCAGCCACATGGACACTCAAATCACAAGCAACAAGCAGAAGGCCTGGAAAACAATGAACGGAAACAGGCCTATAATAGCCAGGCAAAGGATGCATGCTAATCCACACTGCTTTGACTTTAATGCAATAAAATGCAAAAATGAAAATCCACAGGGCTAAACAAAGTCTGCAAGGTACACAACAACACACCACACACAACAAAGGCATTTATTTAACACACACCCAAAAACAGAAATACCCCCAAAAAACACATTTTGCAATTCAATCCAATGCCATCCATGCCCCAAATTATGTTTAAATTCAACAGAACACACAAAAACAGTTGTTTTCATGCACCCATGACTACCTCTGAGCCTACTGGATGAAAGGCCTGTTGGCAGACTAGGCCACAAGCTTGCAGGCCTATGGCAAAAGCACACTGCCTGGCTTCAAAATGGCCACCAGCCACATGGCCAGGCCCACACAACTTCAAGAAACTGAAGACAGACAATGCAGGCCTATTGCAAAAAGCACACTGCCTGGCTTCAAAATGGCCATCAGGCACATGGCCAGGCCACCACAACTACAAGAAACTGAAGACAGACAATGCATGAATGCAGGCCTATTGCAAAAGCACACTGCCTGGCTTCAAAATGGCCGCCAGCCTCATGGCCAGGCCCACAACAACAAGAAGCCTAGGCCACAAAGGAATAACATGCAGGCCTATATGGCAAAAGCAGCACACTAATAACTCCCACCAGAAATGGCCACCAGCCACATGGACACTCACAAATTACAAGCAACAGGCCTGGAAAACAATGTACTGACAAAAAGCCTATAATAGCCAGGCAAAGGATGCATGCTAATTATACCACACTGCTTTGCCTTTAATGCAATAAAATGCAAAAACGAAAATCCACAGGGCTAAACAAGGTCTGCAAGGTACACAACAACACACCACACACAACAAAGACATTTATTTAACACCCACCCAAAAACAGAAATACCCCCAAAAAACACATTTTGCAATTCAATCCAATGCCATCCATACCCCAAATGATGTTTAAATTCAACAGAACACACAGAAACAGTTGTTTTCATGCACCCGTGACTACCTCTGAGCCTACTGGATGAAAGGCCTGTTGGCAGACTAGGCCACAAGCTTGCAGGCCTATGGCAAAAGCACACTACCGGGCTTCAAAATGGCCACCAGCCACATAGCCAGGTCCGCACAACTACAAGAAACTGAAGACAGACAATGCAGGCCTATTGCAAAAAGCACACTGCCTGGCTTTAAAATGGCCACCAGCCACATGGCCAGGACCACACAACTACAAGAAACTGAAGACAGACAATGCAGGCCTATTGCAAAAAGCACACTGCCTGGCTTCAAAATGGCCGCCATCCACATGGCCAGGCCCACCACAACTACAAGAAACTGAAGACAGACAATGCATGAATGCAGGCCTATTGCAAAAAGCACACTGCCTGGCGTCAAAATGGCCGCCAGCCTCATGGCCAGGCCCACAACAACAAGAAGCCTAGGCCACAAAGGAATAACATGGAGGCCTATATGGCAAAAGCAGCGCACTAATAACTCCCACCAGAAATGGCCACCAGCCACATGGACACTCACAAATCACAAGCAACAGGCCTGGAAAACAAGTTACTGACAAAAGGCCTATAATAGCCAGGCAAAGGATGCATGCTAATTAAACCACACTGCTTTGCCTTTAATGCAATAAAATGCAAAAACGAAAATCCACAGGACTAAACAAGGTCTTCAAGGTACACAACAACACACCACACACAACAAAGGCATTTATTTAACACACACCCAAAAACAGAAATACCCCCAAAAAAACACATTTTGCAATTCAATCCAATGCCATCCATGCCCTAAATGATGTTTGAAATAAATTCAACACACACCAAAGGAACAGTTGCTTCATCATGCACCCACCCATGACTAGCTCTGGGCCTACTGGCTACCCACAACAATTTTTTTAAAAATAATGATAAGTACCAAAATTGTAGTTGCAGCAACTGCAATGCCCCAATCAAACAAACAACAACACCAACTTACTTGTAAAATATCAAATCCAAAAGTCCTCAAATCCAATGATAATGATGCAGCAGACACAAAGAGTGATCCTTCCAGCTCAAAATCCAAAGGAAGAATGAACAGGAGATGGACAAAGCACTGGGAGGAGCCTGCTGGACAGGAACAGGAAGTTGGAGACTCTGTGGCACTTCCTCCCTCTCTCCAAAAAAAGGACTCCTTGCACAAAAAAGGACAGCCAAATGTCAATCTGAGGAGTTTTTTTCATCCAAATCATCATTTACAGAAGGTTTTATGCTGCTCGAGATATTATTCTTCTCCAGATTGAAAATTTTGCGTGTTCGGGATCGCGAGCTTCACCAAACTTCCGCCGGATGTCGGATGGCGCGTCCAAATGACGTGTTCGCGATCGCACGCTCTCTCTCGCGGTGGTGAATGACGTGTTCGCAATCGCACACTCTCGCGGTGTCCGATGGGGCGGCGAATGACGTGTTCGCGATCGCAAACTCTCGCGGGATAGTGAGACCGGCTACCAACATCTCGTGGCGCACGCGAACGGATAGGAAAACACGTCGGCGAACGCAAGGATCCCGGTAAGTCGACCGCGCACGCGAGAACGCATTTTTAAAGCACGAACAAGAAAAAAAACTGCGCTGCGCCACGGATCGCGGAAATGTCGACATTTCCGCGTTCTCCGCGAAACGCGGAAATGCCTAAATTTCGCAAATTCCGCGAGCGGAACGGAATTTGCCGCCCACCCTGGTGTCTGCCAATCCAGCTGACTCTTCTGGCCATTTTAAATTCGACGAGAAGTGTCTCAGTTAACCCTGTTTTTGTGCCCAGCCAGATCAAAGCTTTGTTTCTCAAAGCGTCCCAAGATTCAGATACCTGAGCTGGTAATATTGGTACATTGGCCAAGATTACCATGTAGGGGGTGGCTGTTGGTGGTAAGTCCAGACAAGCCGATGCTGGCTGGTGCCTATTTAAAAGTAGGGGTGGATTAGGGTGGATGTAGCTTGGCTGGGCAGAGGTGTGAACCCGAGGATTATTACATTTTTTAAAGTTAACTTTTATTGTATCAGGTACAATGGGGTCCAATGTGATCCTTATAGGTTCTGTTCGAGGCTTGGGGCCTATCATTGGTTGGCACTCTTTACAGTATGTCCCTGAGGATTGCAAATCTTTTGGGAGGGCTGATGGTGTGGGTCGGCTATGTGTTATCTTGTTACCTATGGGCTTTGCTGGACCAACATTCTTGCTTGGTGAACTGTCATTATTATGATGCTTCGGATTACCTGAGCGTTTATTTAGATTAATTAGGGCCACTCTGTCAGATAATCTGGTTAGGGTGTCTCTTGGAAATTTGTCTAGTTCGTCCATTATAGAAGTTAGCTTTCTGAGAGCATCCAGCGAATTAAAAGACTGGCTATTAGCAAGAGATCTTCCTCTTGGGCCTACCTCAGGAAGAGCTAATGTATTACCCTGTTTCATCGTTTTTTTACGTGTTTTGTATATACTGGCCTAATTTCTGTATGGGTGTCATCGGTTGCTTTGGGGACAGTCTCCGGGTTTCTGGGGCGTTTCGATGGTGGTCGGGTATCACATTCCTGGTCACTGACTAATATATGGTCGGACACATTTTGGATACAACCATTTAGGGATAGTTGGCCCCTTAAGACCTCGCGTGAACATGCGTGAGCAACCTTGCCTGCTGTGGCCCCATTACTCAGCATTGCAACTGCCCCCTGTTTTTCTAAGTTCAGGGTCATTGCAACTGCCCCCTGTTTTTCTAAGTTCAGGGTCATTGCAACTGCCCCCTGTTTTTCTAAGTTCAGGGTCTCTTCTACTGAGATAATCTGCTGCTCAATTGCCCCCACTGCCCCTGTAAGATAATTCATTAATCTCAAGCCCAGTCTTCCCATTGGGGTCGTACGCCGATCGCAATGGACTAAAGGAGTCCCCTGTCATAGCTTTATGTCAAGGATGGGTCCTCACCAACAGGAGGGGGTAGGCCCGTAGTGCTGTGTTTGCTGTAGTTGTAGCTGATCTTGCATGAAAACTCGTACACTACCCCCTCCACACGGTAGCCGCAGTAGTTTATTGACCTTCGTTATCAGATGCTAAACAAAAGGGCAAGAACTCACCATGGCTGGAGAAACGAGGAACCGAAAGACCTGGATAAAGTGCAGCGTGCAGAAGGCCTCTCAGTTATTTATGGCGCTCCTGCAGAAGGCTGGTGTCATTGGCACATACGACAATCATGAGCATGCACTGATGGCTTTTGTGAAATGGGATGAGACCCAGAGCAAGGCTCTGCAGTCTGGTGGGGTACGCCTCTATGAGAGTGACTGGTGTCATCTCACCGGGCATTAAAGTCCTGGCATTCAGCACATCAAGGGCACATGGTATGAGTGAGACAGAATGAGCATGGAGTATGTGTGAGACTGATTACAAGTGTATGTGTGAGACACAGTGTATGTGTGTTCATATGAGACAGAGTATGTGTGTGAGACAGAGTGGGCATGGAGTATGTGTGAGACTGATTATATGTGTATATGTGAGACACAGGGTATGCATGTGTGTGTGAGACAGAGTGTGTGTGTGTGTGTGTGTGTGTAAGACATAGTGTGCATGGAGTATGTGTGTGAGACAGAATGGGCATGGAGTATGTGTGAGACTGATTATATGTGTATGTTGAGACACAGTTTGTGTGTGTGTGTGTGAGACAGAGTGTGTGTGTGTGTGTGTGTGTGTGTGTGAGACAGCGTGGGCATGGAGTATGTGTGTGAGACACAGTGTGTATGTGTGAGACAGACTGGGCATGGAGTATGTGTGAGACTGATTATATGTGTATGTGTGAGACAGTGTATATGTGTGTGTGTGAGACAGCATGTGTGTGTGTGTGTGTGAGACAGAGTGGGCATGGAGTATGTGTAAGACTGATTATATGTGTATGTGTGAGACACAGTGTATGTGTGTGTGAGACAGAGTGTGTGTGTGTGTGAGTGAGACAGCGTGGGCATGGAGTATGTGTGGGAGGCAGAGTGTGTATGGAGTATGTGTGAGACTGATTATATGTGTATGTGTGAGACATAGTGTATGTGTGTGAGACAGAGTGTGTGTGTATGTGTGGGAAACAGCATGGGCATGGAGTATGTGTGAGAGAGAGTGTATGTCTGCATGTGAGACACAATGAGCATAGAGTATGTGTGAGTCAGAGTGTGTGAGAACGAGTGTATGTGTGTGTGAGACAGAGTGTATGTGTGTGTGTGTGTGTGTGAGACAGAGTGGGCATGGAGTGTGTATGAGATAGAGTGGGCATGGAGTGTGTATGAGACAGAGTGTATGTGTGTGTGTGAGACAGAGTGTGTGTGTGTGAAAGACAATGTGGGCATGGAGAATGTGTGAGACAGTGTATGTGTGTGTGAGACAGCGTGGGCATGGAGTATGTGTGAGACAGAATGTGTATGTGTGAGACAGTGTGGGCATGGAGTATGTGTGCGACTGAGTATATGTGTGAGACAGAGTTTGTGTGTGTGAGGCAGCGTGGGCATGGAGTATGTGTGAGACAGAGTGTATGTCTCTGTGTGAGACAGAGTGGCATGGAGTATGTGTGAGTCAGAGTGTGTGTGTGAGACAGAGTGTATATGTGTGTGAGACAGTGTATAAGTGTGTGTTATTCAGAGTGTATGAGTGTGTGTGATACAGTGTGTGTGTATGAGACAGTGTGGGACTGGAGAATGTGTGAGACAGAGTGTATGTGTGTGTGATAGAGCAAGGGCGTGGAGAATGTGTGAGACAGAGTGTATGTGTGTGTGTGTGAGACAGAGTGTATGTGTGTGTGCTAGACAGAGTGGTCATCGAGTATGTGTGTGAGACAGAGTGTGTATGTGTGAGACAGAGTGGGCATGGAGTATGTGTGTGAGACAGACTGTGTATGTGTGAGACAGAATGGGCATGGAGTATGTGTGAGACAGAGTGGGCATGGAGTGTGTGATACTGAGTATATGTGTATGTGTGAGAGAGTGTGTGTGCGTGAGACAGCGTAGGCATCAAAATAGCAATTCTCCTTTCAAATAATATAAACAATCCTCCCTGTAGGATTTGTATCACCAGAACGTCCACAAAATAACTAGTACCATCTTCAGAATTGGAATTCCAAATATGCTTTTTTGATGCCGCCACTAATATGAAATTACAAAAGATTTTTTTTTTTGATCTGGGTGTATATAGATGATTCAGATAATTTGCAGACCATCACAGGACAAACAGTGCTACACCGATGCTTCAACCATAGTGTCTTGATATATGGATTGTTTCGCTATAATTCAAACCCTGATGAAGTCCGAATGGACGAAACGTGTTGGCTGGGCTGATGAAATCATTCCCTTTGAGAATATTAATAAATGAAGAATTTGCAACTGGACCACATGACTCCATGTATTATAATTGTTACCCTTTGTGAGAAGGGATTGATCAAAAGATACTGCTAGAAAGATAGAGTTTTGTAAGATTCCATATTAATAGGAAGGATATATGATTGTGATATGATGCGCTCCTGGTTCAATTGTTTATAAAAAAACGTGTTTGTATGACGATTCCTCGGCAGTGGGGTTGTAAACAGTTGAGCTCTTCAATTTAGTAAATGAACTTGTATATTCATACTGGTGCGATCGTGGAATAGCCCACACTGCTTTGTTGTTGCTACTTGTAGTGATGGATGGAATGCTTGAATTAATCTCAACCACAGATCATTACTCGGGCCGGATCCCTGTTCGTCGTTATGTTTCACTTAAGTTCTGCAGTTCTGCTTCCATTGCTCATGAAGTGTTTGCAGGTTTGTTGCGAGAAGGGGTACTGGTGATTCTGGGGAGCACAGAATCTACACCCCAAGTTGTATTCACTGCTGCTTCAGATGCAGGCAGGCTCCAAAGCGCCCACAAGCGGGCTTCAGTGTCCCAAAGGCAGGTGCATGAGGTCTGCTACAAGCAGCAGGTCTGTGACCCTTTGCGGTTTGGGTTCTGTGTGAATTGTGCACATGGAGAGAGACTGGTGTTTGCTCACAGGGAATTTCCTTGCACAGAGTGGATGTGATTCACAAATCTATCTGCACTGGTAAACCTATGTTCAGTGTAAGGGGTGAGGAGTGGACAGTTCAGAGGTGGTTTGCCTCGAAAGTTTGTTCACCCCACAGACACGTCCTCTCAGATACTTCCCCACCCTGAAAATGGACGCAGGTTTGTTTCTGACAATGACTAGAGTGAATCCCTTTGCAACAAACACCTCCAAACTCATTGGGGAGCAGGGAAAGCGGTGTAACCCTGAGGGAAGATATAAGATGCATAATGGCACTGTCGGTTTACCGTGCATCACTGTACCCTGTATACAAACCAATATTTATTTTTATTTTTGCAATATAGCGCAGACATGGCCTGAGGGCCTCAGAGCACTTTACAATAAACCAGATATAAGGGTTACTAGTAATTAAACTCAAACAATTACTTCAGTTGATGTGTGCAGGAATAACCACAAGAAAGAGCTACAGCAATTGGGCAGAGGTAATACGCATTTACAGCATCAATTTAGATGGTGGGGTCAAATAATGAAGGCAGGTCAGAACGCTGTCGAGCGAGTACATAAGTCTGGTCGAGGGTGAATTAACCAAGATGTCTGTCAAATGGAGGCACTTGAGGTCCCTTTTAAAGGTTACTCAGCAGGTGGTGAGACGGAGAGAGGGAGGCAAAGACTTCTAGATTCTTGTGGCATTTCCAGAGAAAGACCAGTCCTGTATCGTTCTCGACTGAAGGTGAGGACTTCCAGTAGCAGGGATTGGGCATTTCTGGATCCCTATTTGCTCTTGAGATTTTGAGTTTCGCACTTAGATATGAGGGTGAGGAGCAGTGCAGCGCTCTGTGGGTAATTCCACTGATTTTGAATTGGGCCTGCGCTTCAATGGGGAGCCATTGGAAGGTTAGCAGGGCAGGGGAGATTGGTCACATTTCTTGAGACCTAAGACGAAGCATGCCGCTGCATGTAGTGTTGCTCTCAGAGGGCCTAGGTGAATGTTGGGAATGCCTGAGAGAAGGGAAATTCCAGACTCTAGTCTAGAGAGAACGAGAGACTGCACCCCTGTTTTGAGGTCTTGTTCCGGGATCAATTGTCTGATGTCCCAAAGATGCCTGAGGTGGAGTCGTGAGCTGTTGGCCATTGCTGCGAAGTGACTGTGAAGATTGAGATGATTATCCAGGGTGATGCCCAGTGATCTGGCACTCTGGACACTGGCAGGGCAACCATCCAGGGCAGGAAGGTTAGCCATCCATTCTTGTACTGGCTCTTTTACTTTTGGAGGGGAGATCAAAAGAAATTTTGTTTTCGTTGGGTTAAGTTTTAAATGGTGGTTGAATATCCAGCTTTGAATCTTTAAGAACATTTTTGAAATGTCTTCTGGGGAAGAGATTTTCAAGCATATTTGGGTGTCGTCGGCATAGAGGTGGAAGAGAATCCCAGAGTTTCTGAGAATCACACATAGAGGCTCTAGGTAAAGATTAAAGAGGGTTGGGGAGAGGATCGAACCTTGAGGGACCCCTTGGTGAACGCTGGCTGGTCTCAAGAGTGAGTGGCCCATTTTCACAATTTGGGAACTGTTGTATAGGTTTGAGGAGAACCAGTTGAGAACAGTGCCTCCACATCCCATGCACAGTTCAAGAGTATGCAGGAGGTCCAGATGGTTGACAGTGTCACATGCAGTGGATATATCCAGGAGGACCAGGAGACAGGAGTTGCCGGAGTCGAGGATTCTGAGGGAGTCATCGACTATTTGGAGGATCGTAGTTTCTGTACTGTGACCCTGGCGGAAACATGATTGTAGAGAATCTAGGAGGTTGTTTGTTGGAATGTGTGAGGCTAGTTCGGATGCTACACAACTGTTGATGACTTTGCCTAAAACTGGGAATGTCGAGACCGGGCAGAAGTTGTTCTGGTTCTCTGGATCGAGAGGTTGTTTTTTGAAGAGCAAAGTGATTTGACCCATTTTTAGTTATTCTGTGAAGAGGCCTTGTTTGAGAGAGAGGTTCACCAAGGTGGTCCATATGGGGAGAAGGTGTGGCAAGAGTTTTGCTGTTCGAACCTGGGATGGCGTGCTGATCGTGGTTTGAGGGTTTTACTTTGGAGATTGATTGTTGTAGGTCCTGTTCAGAAACTGGAGAGAAGAATGACCATGATTGTAGTGCCCTGCATGGTAGAGTCTCAACCATTTCAAGGGGGTCATTGATGGGCAGCGAGATATGGATGTCTCTAACTTTTTTATCAAAGAAATTCACAAAGTTGTTGCAAAGAGCCACTGATGACTTGGGAGTCGAAGTTGTGAAGGGGTTAGTAGTCTGTGCAATGACCTCGAACAGGCGCTTCGGTCTGTTCTTTGCCGCATTCGCAAAGGCTCTTATATGGAAGGATTTGGCTCTGAGGATTCGGTGTTGATAAAGTTTTCTCGCTTTGCAAAGCTTAGTCAAACTCAAGTGAGATGGCGCTTGTCTCCATGCTTTCTCACATTTTCAGATCAGCTTTCTTTCTTCATAACGCTCTTTAGAGAACCAGGCCCTGGAGGGTTTAGGTCTGGATAATTTTCATTTCAGGGGTGCACATTTGTCGATAAAGGATTCCATGCATGAGTTGTAGTTGTTGGTGGCCTCGTTAATGTCCAGATGAGGTGTAATCGAAATTAGGGTGGGAAGAGCTATGACAGCCATAGCTTCTGTGTCAAGGTTGGATGAGTCAATGAACCATATTTTCTCTTTCTTGGGTTGCCCGTATGTTTTGGTATAAGAGACGGATAGGGAGAATGGAATCTGCATGTGATCAGACCGGTTGACTGGGATGGGGTCATATGTCTTTTGATTGGGGGAGTTGGTTATTATCAGATCCAGAATGATGCCTTAGAGGTGTGTGGGTTTATGTTAGTGTTGTTTGAGATCATTGGTATTGAGAAAGGAGGTGAAAGTGTCCACATAGATGTTGTCCACGCCTCCCCAGTGGATGTTGAAGTCACCAAGAAAGATCGTGTTGTCTGAGCTGATGAGTTGCGAAGTGAAGAGATCCATTCATTCCTCGATGAAGGTGTTGTTTAGACCCCGTGGGTGGTAAAACACTTTCAATCTGAGGTTGGAGGTCGTGGATGTGGACAGTTCCACCGACATGCATTCGAAGGACTGAAATTGAGTTGTTGGGAGAGTTTGACATCTCAGAGAGTTTCGGTGAATGAGTGCGAGACCTCCACAATGTCTATCTTCCTGGTCGCGACGCAATATGGAGTAGTTGGGAGGAAGAATGAGGTCTAGAGCATGGTCAGAAGAGACATTGAACCACTCCCGTGAGGATCATGTTATCAAGATTATGAGTCTGGATCGAGTGTGATAACTCTGGTCAGTGTTTGACTGCACACCAACAATTGTGTAGCATGCAGTTAAGGGAGAAGCTGTTGTCTTTCAGACTTCGCTGTTCCAGGAGGGTAGTTGTGATTTGTATCAAGTTAAGAGAGTATGAGCGTGCCCTGGGGTGGTGTGTGTGAGTTTAAGTGTGATCAGAAGTGATGGTGGAAATCAGGCAGCCCCCTATGAGAAGATAGGAGGCAGGGTAGCGGAATTTGAGGACGCGTAACTCTTGGGGAGATAGAGTGAGCCTGAGTTATCTAGAGTGGACTGAGTCTGATTGGGTCTGGGTGGGCGGCTGTCTCTTGGTATGCTGGAAGGAAATGGGGGGAGGGTCTGCAAGGGATGATGAGGGATACAGTGCCGAGACAACAGAGAGTCACTTAGATGGAATAGAGCCAATGTGAGGATGTCCATTCTTCGAGAGAGGTGTGAGAATGAGGAAAGGAGCTTGTTGAACAGAGGACAGTTATGTTCAGCAATTGTGGGAGGATTGGGGTGAACTGTAGGAACAGACTCTGAGGGGTTGAGGTGCAGGTAGGGAAGGCACTGGTGGTGTCTGGTGTTGGGAGATGATGGTGAGATAAAGGTAGGGAGGGAGAGGGAGACATATGGGCCGACTGTGGAGAGGAGAAAAGGGTGGCGGCAGCAAACGGAGTGGGAGATAATGGTTTGTGGGTGGTTGGTGAGGAACGATGCAGAGATGGTCTGTGGAAGGGGTGTTCGAGGGCAGGTATTGGTGGTGAGCTATGGGTTGTGAGAGGTCTATCGGATTGTAGGCGAGTCCGGGGTGAGAGGTGTTGTCTGGGTAGATCAGAAGGGGTGGAGAATGGGTGAGGGGTGTTATGGATGGATGGAGACGGGGAACGTGGAGGATCGTTGGAGGGCCTGAGGGTGGGATAAATGAAGTCGATTGTGGCCAGGATTGTGTCATTGGTTTGGAACATGATTTTCCCATTGTTATAGTTGGAGATAGAAAGGTGCCCAGGAGGCCAAAGGGGGAAAAGCATTTGGATTTACTTCCACAGGGGATGCTAGAAAGAGAGAAGGATGGGAGAAAATCGCGTAAGGATCTGATCAATAAGTCAGTGTTGTGAGCACAGTGTTCCAGACGGGAGCACTGTGCTTATTTAAGTACATTTTATACTTAACTCCCGACAATCTTTGTTTTCCTTGTAGCGCTTTCACTGTCGGAGTTGCCTGGCTCCAGGCACTGTGGGGGCCATCTTAAGGGCAGGCTACCCATTGTGTACTTTTATTATTTTAACTTGTCACCTTTGTTTTAACTTGTTTAATTACGCCAGTACTCCCCCCTAGTAGGGAAGCCTTCCAAGAGGGAGGGGGGCTGCTGGGCTCCAGTTTTGTTTTTATTTGCCCCGTTCTCCTTCTTGCCGTCATCATACCTTTGGTCATGCCCCTTTAGTGGGAGGCTTAAAAAGGATACGAGGTGTGCGTACGTGCAGCGGACGCGTGCAGCGGGCGCACCGCTGGCGCACCAAAGGCAAGCCTGTCTGTGCCCATCCGCGCTTGGACGGCGCCAGGGGCCAGGACCCCTGGTTGCGTGACCCTACCACTCAAACAGTATTCTTCTACAGAACTCTGGAAGTTAGCTCCAGCGTCCCCCCATGGTGGTTGCCAGTTTTTGGATCTGGCTGCAGTGCGATGATGCAAACACTGTGGCTTTGCGCCTCTGTGCATTACATACCCAAGTTTGGAGGTGAGTGCAATGTCTTTACATGTTTCAAACTCTGATGCTGAGGTGAGTGGGCCCTGGCAAGTCCCTGCTAAAGCCCTCTTCTATTCTTGAAACTGCTGATCTTTGGTGAAGCACAAGCTTGGAATCTGTGACTTCATCTCTGATTATCTTCCTAGTGCTATTTTTTTGATGGGAACCTGGCTCTCTGGAAATGCAGATCCTGAAATCCTACTGGCTGTCCCGGCAGGCTGTGCAATAGATAGACTGGATAGACAAGATCAACGAGGTCATTGCTGTTATTTTTAAGCAATCTCTTTCATGTGCTTTCTCTAAATTGACTATAGATGGCTGCGAGGCAACTCTCTTTTCTTCGGCCTGTGCCGTAACTTTTCCCTTTCTGGGGCTCTCATTTATCGTCCGCCTGGCACAGCCTGGCACAGCCTGGCACAGCGTTGAAATTCATCGCTTCCTCAGTTGATGTTCTTCCTCCGTTCGTTCTGCTCTGCTCTAACTTCACTGTGACAGGGGCTCTTAACTTCATTTTGAGGATTTCTCTTGCCCAGCGGCTTCTACACTATGTGCTGATCTAGCAGGGCGTCAAGTGTCGCATCACAGCAGCACCCTCCCCCCCTCTTCCCCCAGCGCCTTGAGACCCTCACGGGTAAGTAGTGCGCTTTACAAATCCTATGATTGATTGATTGATCTAGTCTCTTGGCCCACACATAAGGGCGGACATACGTGAGCTTGTGGGTGACTCTCCCCTGCCTCTCCCATGGTCGGACCATTGATTGATCTAGTCTCTTGGCCCACACATAAGGGCGGACATACGTGAGCTTGTGGGTGACTCTCCCCTGCCTCTCCCATGGTCGGACCATTGATTGATCTAGTCTCTTGGCCCACACATAAGGGCGGACATACGTGAGCTTGTGGTTGACTCTCCCCTGCCTCTCCCATGGTCGGACCATTCAGCCTTCCCTTTTCAGGTCCCCGTGTGGAAAGTCTCCTCTTGCTCGATCTCCGGTCAGAAGTTTAGAGCTAGGAAAAGGGCCAAAGTTACCACCAGCAATCTTACTAATGCCCTGCCTTGACCCGCCCCAAACTTGGCAATTGTGTCACCACTGCTAACATGCAAGTGGATAACTGGATCTCTGGGGCACTGGACTGTATCCCACCCATAGTTGAGAGGGCAGCACGCAGAACCAGACATTCGGTGGGCTGGTTCAATGAGGAACTAGCCATGCTTAAAAACATTGTAAACGCTGTCAGCGTGTGTGTACAAGGACTTTAATCAGGCTAGTTAGGAGATTTATCGTCCAGCCCTGAAATCTTATCACAGTCGATTTAGTATATGTTCATCAAGCATTCTATGCAAATAAAACTGAGTTGGCACAAAATTCCTCTAGAGAGATATTTGCGATTGTTAAAACCTTATCCTCTTTGGATCGTGTTCTGGCTGAGGTCGTCCCCTCAGAGGATAGTTGTAATACCCTTGCTGACTACTTCTCTGAGAAACAGCAGGTATCTACCGTCCTTTCTGGAGGCTGCCAGAAATGTTTCGTGTCTTGACTGCTGGTTTGAGCCCTCTGCAGACCCTGATAAACCTTCAATCAATCAATCAATCAATCAGGGAATTGTAAGCGCGCTACTCACCCGTGAGGGTCTCAAGGCGCTGACCTTTACAGTTTAAACCTCTTGCGCATTCAGTGCTACAGACTTGCTTGGCATCAGTCAGGTCTGGCTCTCCTCCTGATCCCGCCTCTCCTGATATTTTGGAGCGTGGAATGAACGAGCTCCTTCCTGTTCTCAGAGATCTACTGAATGACTCCTTCATGACGGCCCAGGCACCTCTGAGTTGGAAGCATGCCTCGGTGCTGCCATTGCTTAAAAAGCCTTCACTAGATCCCTCCAAACCAGAGAATTATATGCTTATTTCTCTCCTTCCATTTCTGTTGAAAGTGGCAGAAAAGCACATTAATCAGCAGATTGTAGGGTTCATTGAGGAAGGAATCTATTGCATAGAACTCAGTCGGGCTTTGGCTCGCGGTACAGTACTGAGTCTGCCCTGCTGCTGGCATCTGAGTCCTTGCCCAGGTTGTGGACAGAGGAGACACTGCAGCAATCCTGCTGCTGGCATCTGAGTCCTTGCCCCAGGTTGTGGACAGAGGAGACACTGCAGCAATCCTGCTGCTAGACTTGAGTGTGGCTTTTGATACCGTATCCCACAGCCGCCTACTTGACTGGCTGTGGAGCTACGGGGCCGACCACAGGGCCCTAAAATGGCTGGCATCCTTTTTGCAGGGCCATTCCTATCAGGTTTTTCAAAAGCCTTTTCGATCTAAGGTGGTCCCACTGGCACAGGGGGCGCCTCACGGTTCCTCCTTGAGCCCTACTTTATTCAATCTCTACATGCGCCCCCTGGCTGATGTCATTGAGCGTCATGGCTTTGATATTTTATCATATGCCGATGACACTCAGCTGATCGTCACCTTATGTCAGAACTCCGCCTGTGGGGCTGCCTCCCTGAGAGCCTGTCTGTCAGAGGTTGCCCAGTGGATGGACCTCAACTCCCCAAAGTTAAACGCAGGTAATACTGAGGTCCTTATCCTGGGCAATCAGTCTACCATTTGGTCTCCTGACTGGTGGCCGGCGCCACTTGGGTCTTTTCTATCACCAGAGCCTAAGGTCAAGAACCTTTAATGACCGAGTCTCAGCGTTAGCGGCAGGTGTTCTGGGGTTCTCAAGTCTCTGAAAACCTGTAGTGGGCTCCTACCATCCTCTGCCCAAAAGGCAGTAATCCAAGCTTTAGTCATCTTGCGGCTGGGTTACTGCAATATCTTGTATCTGGGCGGCTCCCAGTCACGGCTGCTGAGACTCCAAAGGGTTTAGAACTCGGCAGCTTGGCCGCTATTAAATCTTGCAAAACGGGCTCCCATGGCCCAGCACTTCTTAAGCTTCACTGGCTTCCAGTGAAGAAGCGTGCCGCTTTCAAAGCCCTCTGTGACTGCTACAGGATTGTCAGGAAGACTTGCATCCTCTTATCACTTCGTATTCTCCTCTGAGGCATCTTAGATCCTCAGTGGCCTTATTAGCTAAGGTCCAGAGAGTGAAGAGAGTCCGTATGGGCGGGGGCTCCTTCAGCTACCTTGCGCCAAGCTCTGGAACTCTCTCCCTCTGCAGTGAAGGCAATCTGAGACAGAGTTACTGATTCACAAACATTTTTAAACTTGACTTTTCCCTAACTAGGCATCTGCTGTTCTTGTGCATCTGAGATCTCGGTTAGGAGCGTGACCTTAGCGCTGGGACGCTCCTACTGGAGTAGCTATGCGCTTTATAAGTCTCTCTATTACTATTATTATTTGAAGAGGAGGAGGTCGGTTTTGAGAGAGCCTTTGAGTTGGCAATGGTATTGGTCTGTGAAGAGGGTTTCCAGGAAGTCCCTCAAGGTCCTGTGTTTCATGTTTTTCATTGCGTGTTTGGAAAGATTCGGGGGGTATTTGATCTTGACCGCATTAGAGCCAGGTCTAGAAAGGGGCGATCGGGGTGAGCTGCTGGCAACGGGTGTCTTCATCATGGTGGAGGTTGAAGCCGCTTGGGAAGTTGTAGGTGTGACCTAAGCAACTATTGCTATGGTAAGGATAGTCGTCCCATAGTCATCCACAGCCTTGCGAAGCTCTTTGTGTTCTCAGGGTTCGAAGGAGACCTCATTCAGAAGTCTTAGTTAGTGAGCAGAGAAACTGGGATTGAGGTCCCAAAGTCAATGATACGATGAGCTGGTGGGATAGGACAGTTTTCTAAGGTTGGATGGGCTTGTTTTGTTGGAGTTCAGGAGCCAGAACAGTTGTTATATTGCAGGAACCCAACCGAAGCGCGGCAGTCTTCAATAAGGTTGATGCATGCAGTGTGCTTCCAGGGGTTCCAGCCTGAGAATCGAAAACTTTTGAGTTGGCCTTCTGTGGATTGATGCTGGCTAGTGGCTGGTCCAACCAAAGCTGCAGTGAGACCTGGTCCTTCCAAGTGGCGCCTCCCAGCGCTTTAATGACGAAGCACCTTCCCCATGGTGGCGGCTGAAACCTACCCCATGGCAGCACTCTCACCTTGGCCTGCAGCAGCACTTCCAGCGCAGAGCAACAAGATGGGAAGACGTAAGCCAGGTACATAGCCTGTTGCATCAGTCAATAATTGACTTTGGCGGCACGGAGTGGCTTGGATGGATGGGTTGGAGACCTCATGAAGTTGGCAACTGAAATAAGGGGTGAGCTCAGGCTGTCACTGGCCCCTGGGGCCCAGGCTGGATCATTGTCCCATTAATGAGTGCCACGCCAGTATGCAGATGACATGTTTGTCTCTGGCCGCACTGTCGCCTGTGAAATTTACATCACAGCCACCATATTGAAGTCAGGCAGATGGGTGGGCTTCCTTCTAAGGGCAATATCTTGCCACAACACCGGGACTGACGTATGGCATTACGCCGCTGCAGTGTGGCTTTCTAAGGGATGCCCTTAGAACTCTGGGTCGGGTCGAGCATCATAAACGGATCCACTCTCAGAGAGCGAGAAAGGGGGAGGGAGCCACAATCTCAATGCGCTTGGATGTTGGCCCACCAAGCACTATCGGAATAAGTAGCCCCGGGTGCCCCCGCCCTCACCAGCAATGTTCAAAATGAGAGGGCAGGGAGGGGGGGTTCATTACTTGCGGCTGCCGCCCCGTTGATCGAAAAGGAAGCGCTGTGTGTGCTGCGGCTCAGGCCGATGACTCTGGGGTGGCTTCTAAAGTGATCCTGTTTGACGCGGGTAACAGCGTCAGCAATCTTTATAGTCGCAAACTCCCTGTAGTTTCTTGTTGTGCTCTGGATGTTGCTCTAGTTGTGGGTTCTGCTTGTATCATTAGGCTGTGCCCTTCATGTGCCCCCCCCTGCCTCCAATGCTGGTCACATGGTGGTTTTCCTTAGACCAAGCCTCATATTGGGGGTGTAGGCAACCAAAAGGCTGGAGAGAAAATGACCCAGACATTGAAAGGAATCTGCGTCATCCAATGGGTACAATCAGGTATCATTAGCTTGGCATTTTTTAAAAATTGCAAGGCTTTGGCTTAGAGGCTTTGGGAGCGGTCGTTTTTGAAGCAAGCTCGAGGTCTTTCGGCCACCATGTTAGGGTCAGGCAGGGCGTTTATATTGAGCTATCAACAGAGGTAAAGCAGTCAATATTGGGATTGATGAAGAGCTGCTATAGACAAAGTGGTACCTGCCGCTGGGGTTGTAGAATGCAGTCACTCACATGCAGAATTATTTCACTGTGTAACCATAGTGTTGGAAAGCAGGGTCTGCAAAGAGGCTGGGCCTCACAGACCTTCCTGCGGTACCCATGGAAACCTGCCCCGGTGCAGTACTCCAGGCACAGCCTTGGGAAGGCATCTGGGGCCAGATGTACGACCGTTTTTTTGCGGGAAATCGTCCCGTTTGCGACCTCAAAAATGGGTCCTGGCATATACAAGCGCTATTTTGCGAGTCAGTGACTAGCAAAATAGCGTTTGCGACTCTCGCTATTAGGAAGGGGCGTCCCTTCCTAATAGTAAGTCACAATGTAATGTGCCATTGCTTTGCGACCGCATTTGCGACTGCAAAACATTTGCAGTTTACCACCTACTTCAAGTAGGTGGTAAGCCACTCGCAAACCGGAAGGGGTCCCCAAGGGACCCCTTCCCCTTTATGAGTGTGTGCGAAAATATTTTTTAAGAACAGGCAGTGGTCCCAGGGGCCACTGCCTGCCCTTAAAAATTGAAACAGAAATGTTTCCTTTTTCTTTTTAAAATGCATCCCGTTTCCTTTAAGGAAAACAGGCTGCATTTAAAAAAAAAAAAAACTGCTTTATTAAAAAAGCAGTCACAAACATGGTGGTATGTTGACCCCAGCGGGCCACCATCCCTGGGAGTGCTAGCCATTCCTAATAGGGTCGCAAATAGCACCTGCCTCATGATTATTAATGAGGCAGGCAGTTTGAGACCCCAGTAGGAATCGCAAACAGTGTCTGAGACACTGTTGTACATTGCATTTTGCGAGTGGCAAAATGTTAGGGTCGTACATCTGGCCCCAGATGTCCTAAGAAGGGGAAAATCATGTCACAGAGAGGAGAGACATCTCCCAACGCCCTGTTACACTTGTTTATTTCATGCTTGGGGCCCGAGCTCTCCTATGACTCTCCTACAACGAGGTAGGGGTCCGGGCCCCCCTCTTCTCCTAGCAGCACTGCACAGGCTTGTTCGTGGTCACTCGGGGTAGCTGGCTGGGGGCCTGGGGCTTACACACAAGTCCCCCCATACAAAGCGAGGCCACCCATGAGAACTGTGCAAAGAAGCAGGGGTGGGTGGCGAGGCGCAGGGGGCCTGCGGAACTAGAAAAATGCAAGTTTTGTGGCACAGACAGGACAGGTAAATAACAACTCGCACGGCTGAATGTGCTTAAAATCGCTCTTGTACACCACTCTTAGAATATCACATTACCTTTTTTAATATTTAACCCTTTCCATCCCTCCCTTGGGACCTTTCTCTAGTGTGATGATAACTGCTTTATGAGAAGCGCTATGAAGCATTAAGGTTACATTGCAGCGCTGTGGACAGGGCACAGGGGTTCCCCGATTCAATCGTCCCATTCTTTCGACCCCACAAGGCGGAGTGGGAGCACCTTCTCAAGCCCTGCAGGCGC
Organism: Calotriton arnoldi; assembly: GCA_963921515.1. Lineage (NCBI taxonomy): Eukaryota > Metazoa > Chordata > Amphibia > Caudata > Salamandridae > Calotriton > Calotriton arnoldi. Next base: position 243,949 of record CAWUFW010001592.1, read on the forward strand.
ACGCAGACCACTGCAGCACGGCCATTAACTAGGGTGACCAGACGTCCCGGATTTGCCCGGACAGTCCCGGTTTTTCACCAGCTGTCCGGGCAGATTTCGGCAATTTTGTCTCATGTCCCGGTTTTTAGAAGGGGTTGACTGAAAACAGTGAGAGGCACTTTTTTGGGTGTTCTAAAGCTTTGCTAGTTAGCAACTGTTATAAGTAAGCAGTTTAATTAATAGGTATAATTTTGATTGTAGAAATTACATTGTATTTACTTTCTTAATGCATCTTCTGTGATCCTATGTTGATGACAGCTGTCATTCTGCGCCATTCCGTGGATGAAAAATTGTAGTCCTTCTTCTATTTTCCCCAAATGTCCCGGTTTTTGGTTCTCAAGATCTGGTCACCCTACCATTAACCCGCTGAGCTATCGAAACTCTTTGAAGGACTTTTCTCCAGTGAAAGAAGTACCTGGGAGTGAGTGCTGAACTGACTGCTTCCAGTCTCGCCTCACTGTGACTGCGAAGAATGTAAATCCGAAAGGGATTAAATCTTTACGGGATCGACACAGAGGATCACGTGACCGGGGTCTCGAGGCCAAGGGCACGCGCCACACCAAGCCACGACTCAAGGATCAGGGATATTAAAGACTGCTGATTCCGCAGGTATCGAACTCAACACACTTTCCATTGTAAAAACAATAATATACGGGAGAAAGTACCCCCTGCTGGACGTTATAAGCCGATTCAAGGCACAGAAGAGTGCCAGGACCATATAGAGGAACGAGTTCCTTTATAAGGTTATGGATCTCTGAGGTAACTTGTAATATCCTTATCATGCACGGCAGGGGGTTCTTTATTCCTTATAATACATGGTCACACCATCACCTTTCCCACAAACCAGTTAAATCCTTGGGGCTATATATATCATTATATCACACAGCGCTGGAAGTCATTGTGATGCGCTGCATGACAGGGAAAGGGCAGGAATGCACCGCACTTAACATTGTTCGGCGCATTCCTGCCTTTTCCCAACACTGCGCACAATGTGCCACCTAGCGCCAACATAGGCACTCTTATGCCATGGTGCAAGGACGCCTGCATTGTTAGCACAATTTTTTTTGTGCAGTAAGGGGCACCTTTCTGCACAAAAACAATCCCTTGAGGTGTTTTCCTCTTTCCAAGTGTGCTTCAGAATGCAGCAGACATAGAAAGAGGAAACAATGAGAATAAATAAATATATTTCTCCTCGTTACGCCTCACCTGGAGAGGCGTAGCAGTTTTGGCGCATTCCCAGGTCAGCCAGTGGGAGAGCGTCAAAATCCATGGATTTGCGTGGGAACACCCACACACCACCCATGGAACGCATCCCTGGAGCAGAGTAACGCAGCGATTTGCGCTGTGTTGCATTACTCTGGATTTATCAAGCTACGCACGGCCATGCAAGGTCAAATCGCATCTCAAGGGTTGCATTGCTTTTGCACCCCATTGTGTGGTGCAAAAGCAACGCAACCCTTGATAAATCTTGCCCTTGGTGCGTATCTCTTTCATATGAAAGGAGCCCGGATACCCTGCCGGGCGATAAATCACGCTATACAAATCTACGTAGCATAAAATAAAATGAAGTGCATGTTTGGAAGAATGAAGAATACAAGAGAATCTGTAGTGCAAAATTAAACACATCAAAAAAGTTCCTGTTGGGGTGAATATAGCTGGGGTTTCTTTGGCGCTTACCCACTATCTGACGCCGTTTTCACTAATCCCTGTATATGTGGCGGTGCTGTCAAGGGTGGGGAGATTCACCTGTCCCCCTATAAAACATGTGATCCTACAGATCACTTGAAACAATTGAATCAATCCCCCACGCACACGCTCAGCTGTAATTCATATTTTAGAAACACAGCATTTATGACACATTAAGCACAGTACGCTTGGTAACAGACTATAATAGGCTTTTCAAGGTTCTATTGGGGAGAATGCGCAAACACTGGCACTTGGAAGAGTTTACATCAGGGAGGCCAGAGATCACGTTCCAGCGGGGGTGTTCATCTAATATCTGGGACGGAAGTAAAACCGCTATCAAGGATTGAACCCACGCGCCACATTACAAGAAAGACAGCGCTGAGGAAGTCGTGGGGTACACCCCGTCACGACGAAACACAGCCTGGGTAAAAAGGAGAGAGAAAATAAAGAAAACAAGAAAAGAACAAACATCAAAAAAGTTCTTAGTTATTTGTTGTAAAAAGATATTAGCAGAAGTTTAATACAAGTCATTTTTAAAAAATAAAAAAAAGGCGCAGTAGAAACATGCATAAAGATTCTTACTTTTCTATAATGTGAGAAGCTGGCTTGGTATATGGTGTACACTTTTGTAAGTGAGCACCTTGCACCAGTCCAGACAACTCTTATGGTGATTTAAGAGGTCTTAGAAAACTTTAGAAGCTCTGTAAGTGGTAGCTGTGGAGAGCAGCCTTCAGGCTTAGTCGAGAAGGAGTGTAAAGCAGCTTGTTTTACTAGAACGTAATCTTATAGGTATAGATTAAGTGAAAAAGAACCACACAGTGTAGGTATAAAAATATGTATTTATTATAGAACGCTCACTAACACATACAGATATCTCCTAGCCGAAGATATACACAATGCACACAATACTTTGCAATGAAAACAGGTAAGTAGCACGAAATACACAGTGGTCGCCAAGGGGGAAACCAAACCATATACTAAAATAGTGGTATGCAAACCACGACTCAAGTCAAGACTATACCCAGAAGACGTAGAAGTGCCGGGGACCCAAGGAACCACCCAAGGTAAGTAACCAGGAACCCCATGGAGGCCGTGTGCAGAGTGGGAACACGACCGCGTGCTCAATACAAGTCAATGGTAAGTCGCGGTTGCAATTTTAAAGAGGAAGGACCCTTCCCAGTGGACCCTGAAGAAACCCTGTGGAAGACAGAAGGTTGGAGAGCCACCCCACCCATGGATACCGTAGTAACCAGGATACCTGCCCCAGGGAAGTCAGGTGCATAGGTGTGAAATGGCGTCGGTAACCACAATCGAACCCAATGGAGGACTTCAGGAAGATGCCGCTGCTGGAGAAGGTGAAAGTGTCCGGTGGAACCCGAAGGTGGATTCAAGATGAGAGGTACCTGCAAGCAGAGGTGACAGAGTCCATGCCACTCAGGAGTGACCAAGAGGCACGAAAGCTGAATGCCCACTGATGTCGGGTGCTGCAGGAGAGCTGATGGTAACTGTGGAAGACCAGGAGCCATTCACAAGCTGTCCTACATCAGATGTCGAGAGTTGAGGGGTCGGTGTCCATTGGGAGCACCAACAAGCCTTGGAAAGCGAAGAAGGTGCAGGGTCGGGACCAACAAGGTCCAGGTGACTCACCACAAGCAGGGGAGTCAGAGCAGGCCCCAAGCAAACAGGGGAGCCCACAGAAATCAAAGGAGACCCTCAGGAGGACCCACAGGCCGGAGGCACTGGAGTCGCTAGAGGACCTCGAGCAGCTCACCAAAGATGCAGGCCCACGATGCAAGTGATGTGGTGAGGATGAAGATCTTGGTCACAGGAGATGCTTAAGGTTGGAGCTACTTGGCGCCCGAAGATCTTGGTGGAAGGATGCAAATAAGTCTTTGCAACAGCAAGTCAACGCGATGCACAGGGGTTCAGTTCCTGCGGCTCCGACGAGGAATACTGGACTCAAACTTGGCAAGAGGACAGGGCAGGCCTTGAGGGATGTGAAGAACCACCACCTGTGTTGCTGAGCCTTTCAGAGTCTGTGGGAGCCTAGGATCAGCAGACCGGTCAGCATAGTTGCGGTGCGTGCAGATGCAGGGAAGTGACTCCTTCACTTCAAGGGAAATTCCTTCAGGTGTCTTGGATGCATACAGGCCTTGGAAGGTTCCTGTATGGAGCACAGGCACGGACGTTGCAGCAGACGAGCAGGGCAACGAGACCAGGAGCAGCCGGAGTCTTCCCAGTTGCAGTCTTAATGCCCAGAGCAAAGTCCAGGGAAGTCCAGAATGCCCAGACGGTCGAAGATGAAGTGGTGTCTTGAAATGAATCTTGTCCCACGACGAATCTAGGGACCCACCCACAGGTAAGCCCTTTGTTATATGGTGATTTCCTGTCTTCTTTCTTTACACCAATGCTTCCCCTCCTGTTCAGCCTGCATGACTGGTGAATGCTGTATGATGTCATGGAATGTTGGTGTCTGGACTTGGTTAGACAGTCACTTGGAGATGTGAGGCTGAGCAGAGGGAGGCTGCTCCTGGTGGGGCTGCTATTACCATCTTACTACAATCTACCATCTATCTACTACTTGGAACCTATTACAATAAACTACATCTTGGAACCTACCACCTTGTATACATTTGGACTTCTTTTACTTAGTACATTTTGGCGACGATTGGACTCTTGAACCTACAAATTTTGAATTTTCTTCTACAAGGAACATTGAAACTGCAACCTAAGGAACTGCAACATACGGAAATTCAGTTCCAAGCTTCTACGTGAATATACTTAAAGGAACTGGCAGCCCCAGCACCACCAGTGACCTTGACACCGGTCAGCCTCCAACTCGGGCGTGCCAGATTCTCCTTCATTCAAGCATGGTGAGTCGTTTTCTGTTACTAAGTCTACTTAAGGTCTCTTACTTTCTACTCCCTGTCTTCGTGCAGCTACCTCGGAGATTGCTGTCATCCTGTTGCCAACCTATTGCCTATGAGTTGCCCTTGCCCAGCTGTTCTTGCTAAAGTCGTGGGACAGGCCTCTAATGTGGTTTAGTGCTCGGGAATTGGCAACAGCTATTTTTTCTGGGATAACTGACAGACACCTTCGGTCTCGTCTAGCGACGCAGCGCATGCGCTGCTCGCACCCCCTGCCCCGTTCCTCCTCTCACCTTTCCTTGAATGTGTGAATAACCCTGAATTAAACCCTCTCTGATGACGCGCAGTTGCTGCTAATAGCGCCACTTCACCCGTGACACTGCTCCTCTTAATAACAGCTGAGAGTGTGTGTGCTTGTCTTAGCCTGGTTGTGTCTTCACGGGCGACCCCCCCACACACCAACGCCTGTCTCCTGCAAGCTTCTCAGGAGTGAATGTGTCACCTCTGTACTGTGTGTGTGTGTGTGTGTGTGCATGAGTGAGGGGGAGGGACAGATTGTAAGAGGTATTGTGTGTGTAAAAGATAGACAGACAGGTTATGTGTGCGTGAGAGAGAGATTGCGTGTGAGAAAGATTGCAAGTGTTTGTGTGAGAGAGATTGTGTGTGTGTGTGTGTGTGTGTGCGAGAGAGAGACTTTGGGTGTGTGCGTTTATGTGAGATTGTATGTGTGTGTGCACAATAGAGAGAGAGACAGGTTGTATGTGTGTGTGCGAGAGAGAGACTGTGTGTGCGGGAAAGATTGCAAGTCTTTGTGTCAGAAAGATTGTGTGTGAGAGAGTGTGTGTGTGAGAGAGACTTTATGTGTGTGCAAGTGAGAAATATTGTGTGTGTGGGAGAGAGATTATGTGTGTGCGTTTGTGTGAGATTGAATGTGTGTGCACGATAGAGAGACAGATTGTGTGTGTGAGAGAGACTGTGTGTGTGAGTGAGAGACTGTGTGTGAGAGTGAGATTGTATGTGTGCGTGTGACACTGTGTGTGTGCGTAATATAATTACAAGTTATATGGACGGTGTTGGATTTTGCAGCGCAGTGCACCCTGGCACCCAACCACCTCCACCTGGTAGTCTCTATGCGCCCAGGAGCACACATCGCGCTGCGCAGTCTCGTTCTCTGTGGGCAGACAGGCGTTTAGAAGACTGACTGTAGTATGCAGCGCTCGATGCTCGGACCCATGCGGGATATCCAGCGGACTCCGACACTCGCTGCCCCTGACCTGTGCATCTTTCAGCCTCAGAGGGACCCCGGGGGCGGCTGTGCTGCGGGATGTGAGGAGGGGGTGAGCCGGGAGTATTAACAGAGTTAGGTCCTAAGATGTCCCACCGCATGTATGCGTCTGTATTTACATGTACCTGCGTGTACACGGGCCACTGCACATGTATGTCTGAATGTGTGCGTGTGGTTGTACCAGTCTCTCCACGCGTGCCAGTGTCTGTGCCCATACGTGCGTGTAACTGTGCATCTGCGTGTGCACGTGTGTGTGCAGCTGCACTAGTCTATCTATACGTGTTCCCGTGCGTGCTTGCCAGTATCTGTGTCCATGCCTCTGTCTGTGCCTGTCTGTTGTGCGAGCACTCCTGTAACTGAGTGCCTGCGGGAGCACGTCTCCGAGTGTGCACGTCTGTTTGTGTGTGAATATCTGTGTCTTCATGTGTCTATGTTTGTCTGTATCTCTATATTCCTGGGGTTGTGCCTGTGTGTCTGAATGTGTGCACGTGCGTGTTGTCTTGTCAGCGTGCATGTTTCACGCCGAGCCTCTAAGTCGTCTTGTAGCAAACAGTATTGTAATTGTAAATTATGTTTATATAGCGCTTACTGTTCCTGATGAGCTGTTGTAGCACTTTGTGGTGAGCACCACGCTATAGAGGCAGCTGGCATGCACGTGTAGCTGACATTCTCCTATGCATGTCAGTTAGGGGATAATTTCAATGCCAACGTGACGTTTTCAACTCAAAACTGCTGAAATTCACCAGTTATAGTTATCTCTGGTAACTAAAGTTGGTCCCAGGGGATATGGGTACCCGGGGACCAAATTGGGTAGGCGAGTGGGGCCCCGCTCACGCCCATCCCCCCAAATATATATTTTTTTAAATGGTGTGCCTCCATATTATTTTTTGTGTGTTTGCTGGGATCCCACGGAGGATCACAGGAAAAATGCCCGATTTATTTCCTATTTTGGGCCCGAGGAGGTAGGCGCAGTGTATCCCTACCCTGCCCCCCTATTTATACATCTTTTTTTCAAATTGCAGGACAGGGGACTACGTCCCCGAGTCCTGTAGGGGCTGCCAGTAACATCTTTCTTCATGTTGCTGGCAGCCAATCAGAGCATTGTTCCTGCGGGAGTAAGAGAGCCTAACACCATGGGCCAACCAGAGAGCTCTATATTTTAAATTTGGGGTTGAGTGACTCTTGTGAGTGTCCCTCGCACCCAACTGTCCTGATAAACAAATATTTTTGTATACTAATTTTTCACAAACTACAGAAAATCACGAAAAGCATGCTTTCTGGATCAGGAGCTAGCTTACTGCCAAAATTGGTGTCATTCAGTCCAGCAGTTTTTGCGGTAGCGCTTCTTAAAAAAATCTATGGAAAATGCATGGGGATTTGGCATTTTGGGACTCCCTTTTCTTGGCCCCCACTTCATGAGTCACCTCGAGCTTTCCATGCATGAACTGTGCAAAAAAGCGCACTTTTTGGGAAAACTGCGCAAACGTTATTAGCAAAACTAAAAGGCATTCCCTATGGAAATGCTGACCTAACTATAACTAACAATTGGCAATAGCCACTGGGTGTTATATATAATAATAATTTACGCTGCTCTCGCCATGCGAGGGCCTTTGGAATCAATACGGATTCCATGTGCATGCGTACGGACGGACAGAACATGTGCACGCGTACGGGGGACAGGAGATGTGCACGCGTACGGGTCGCGGCGTTTCAGCACAACGCGCGCATGGCGCGCTTTCGCTTTCCCTCCCTCCCCCCGTCGGGCACCTCCTTCTTCCATTGTGTGCCACTGCTGGCATTAAAAATGCAATAGGTCTCTCCTTTTATTAAGTTAAAGCCATTTGCTTTGCTATACAATACCATTAGCAAAGCAAATAGCTACCCGTTATTTCCTAGTTTTTTAGCATTTACTGGGTGTTATATGTCTGCTTCCATCTTCATAAGGCTCCCACTTCAGGCCATCGTGGCGTTTTTTTTTTTTTGCGTGCCTTTTCCTGATATTTTTGCCGCTTTTGCTTGTGCAATAGCGGGGTACATTTTGCAGTCTGTAGCTACTTACATTTAAGACGCTTTTGCTGTGACAACATTAGCTTATTATTTGACTGCAACTTATAAAACATCGCAACGTTTTTTGTTTTTTTATACAAACATTTTTCACTTTTTTTGCCGCTTTTGCTTGCACAACTGCATCGGTATATATTTCAGTTTGGCATTTCACTTTGGCGTGGGTTACCTTAAAGCTGTGTAAGAAAATATTTTCACGCAAAGTATATATTACAAATTACAAATAAACAGATAAAGGGAACCACAACGTGCAACCCACGGCGCTATATTATATAGCGTGTGGTTTCTGACATTTTCACAGCGCTTCCATTACACATTCGCACTTTTGTTTTTAGTGCGTGCCTCTTTAAAACCACTTAGCGCATTCACTTTACCAACACACAACGCTTTCTTTTCAGTCTTTTTCTTACATCTACGTATAAGCAGCATCTTAGAACTCCGCCAAAAATATCAATAATATAGTCCATTCAAACACAATAACTGTTGCATTTATTCTAAATCTACATATAAGTTCCATCTCGATATACTGTTATACCTTACTGGTTATAGTATGTTAAAATACTTTAAGCGTAGCCAAAGCCTCTGGGTGGCGGACATGAAAGGCGGTACGGTTATTCCACTTCCGTCTGCTAGCAAACAGGCAGATGTTACCGAGTCTAAAAACATAATACCCGCGGCTGTTCACTTGCCACAAAGGCATCTCCGCATAGGCACTGCTGTCTGTTGCAGCAATGATACAAAGGAGCAATCAGGTTAAAGATGTGACCCCCTTTCCTTCCGCGTGCACTTTGTAGGATGGATGCATTATCTAGGTGTGTTTCCCGATAGCACAACTCCAAACATGCATAGGGTGCAGCGCCTCGATTACTCGCACTAAATGTGTCATAACCCTCCTACACCCAATAAATATACCTTGCCCACAGGTTAGTATTCCCAGGCCGCTGTGACAGAGCGCCTACTGCGCTAGTCACAGTTTTGCTAAACGTTTCAGTCTATTACAGTATGTACCCAATCGCCCCACTGTTGTGTAACAAACTGTGTCTGCAAGCAGTAGCCAAAGCCTCCAAGTAACTAATATAGGAAGGGCTACGGTCATTCAATTTCTGGCAGCTAACAAACAAGCAGATCTTACCAAGTCTGGGAACAATATGCCCGCAGCTGTTCACTTGACACAAAGGCATGTCCGCATACCCACTGCTATCTGCGCAACCAATAATACAACGAAGTAGTCAGGTTGAAGATGTGACACCACCCCGTTTGCGTGCACAGTGTGTGGTAGATGAATTATCGAGCCGTGTTTAACAATAGCACAACTCCAAACGTGCATAGAGTGCAGCACCCCTAATACTCGCATATAAATGTGTCATAAACCCTCCTACGAACAAAAAAACCTGTACGCCATAGGAACAAAAACATTAACCAAAATGTGAAATACAATGCCAATAACTCTACCTCTAACTGATGCGAGACCTATTGCATTGCAAATGCTTGTTTGAATATGATGTGGCTTTATGAAGATTCCTGTTTGCCAACCACGTTTTTCCCGCCTTCTCCGTGTATGCGTCAGAAGAACGTGGCACCTCTCCGCATTTCATTCATCGATGCAGTTGGCGTTTCTACTCTGCTTTCCGGGACTACATCAGTATGCATTGCTGATCCTGTTGTGAAGCGCTCTGACACCCTCGGGTAAAGTCCGCGCTATATAAAAACGCATAAATAAATAAATAAATAAATAAATATGCAGCTTGTTTGATTTGTGTATGCTGTTCCCATGCCCCCGCTACATTAAGAACGTCGTCGGAATCCTCTCTCAGCACCCGGAAGTCTTCTCTTCTTCGCCATTCAAAATACCGGGAGTTACATCTTTGTGCCTGGACTGCTGGTTAACTTCAAACATTCTTCAATTCATTTCTCTTGCTGCAGTCTTCTACTTCGTTTTTCCAGTATGGCACAGTTAAGATTTAGAAATATTTCTAACTTCTCTTCAATGTGTTTTCCATTTTTTGTGGTCGTGAAGGTGTTCTTATGATGAGGCCAATATACTTTAAAATGTGCTCAGTGCGCCATCTTCTGGGCATATTCCGGAATTGTTTACTTCTCAATTTTTCACAGGTTTTCCTTTTTTAGTTAAACTCGGGTACTTGGGTCGAGTACCGGTGTAAATAATTCTTGTTTGATTTGAAATGTTGTTTATTTGAAATGATTTTTCCTGCATTTGCATATGAGAAGGTTCACCTGTATGATTACTTATTTTGCCAACTTTGCTACTTATTTTCTGAGAGTGCTGTTTTATTCTGCTGTCCCATTGGATTTATCTCTTCTGTCAAGCCTAGTTCTTGCTGGGTATTTTCTCATGTCTACATCTATGGGGCTAAGTTTAAAATTTGCAAATTCTTTTCTTTCTTCTTCATCAGCACTTATTGTATTTTGGGTGAGTGTATCCCATTACTTCTTACTACGTTATCTTGGGTGAGTGTATCCCATTACTTCTTACTACGTTATCTTGGGTGAGTGTATCTCTGTACATTTATTCTGTTCGTCGGTGAGTGTATCCCATTACTTCTTACTACGTTATCTTGGGTGAGTGTATCCCATTACTTCTTACTACGTTATCTTGGGTGAGTGTATCTCTGTACATTTATTCTGTTCGTGGGTGAGTGTATCCCATTACTTCTTACTACGTTATCTTGGGTGAGTGTATCTCTGTACATTTATTCTGTTCGTGGGTGAGTGTATCCCATTACTTCTTACTACGTTATCTTGGGTGAGTGTATCTCTGTACATTTATTCTGTTCGTGGGTGAGTGTATCCCATTACTTCTTACTACGTTATCTTGGGTGAGTGTATCCCATTACTTCTTACTACGTTATCTTGGGTGAGTGTATCCCATTACTTCTTACTACATTATCTTGGGTGAGTGTATCCCATTACTTCTACTACGTTATCTTGGGTGAGTGTATCCCATTACTTCTTACTATGTTATCTTGGGTGAGTGTATCTCTGTACATTTATTCTGTTCGTGGGTGAGTGTATCCCATTACTTCTTACTACGTTATCTTGGGTGAGTGTATCCCATTACTTCTTACTACGTTATCTTGGGTGAGTGTATCCCATTACTTCTTACTACGTTATCTTGGGTGAGTGTATCCCATTACTTCTTACTACGTTATCTTGGGTGAGTGTATCTCTGTACATTTATTCTGTTCGTGGGTGAGTGTATCCCATTACTTCTTACTACGTTATCTTGGGTGAGTGTATCCCTGTACATTTATTCTGTTCGTGGGTGAGTGTATCCCATTACTTCTTACTACGTTATCTTGGGTGAGTGTATCCCATTACTTCTTACTACGTTATCTTGGGTGAGTGTATCCCATTACTTCTTACTACGTTATCTTGGGTGAGTGTATCTCTGTACATTTATTCTGTTCGTGGGTGAGTGTATCCCATTACTTCTTACTACGTTATCTTGGGTGAGTGTATCCCATTACTTCTTACTACGTTATCTTGGGTGAGTGTATCCCATTACTTCTTACTACGTTATCTTGGGTGAGTGTATCCCATTACTTCTTACTACGTTATCTTGGGTGAGTGTATCTCTGTACATTTATTCTGTTCGTGGGTGAGTGTATCCCATTACTTCTTACTACGTTATCTTGGGTGGGATATGGGTAGTGTATCCCATTACTTCTTACTACGTTATCTTGGGTGAGTGTATCCCATTACTTCTTACTACGTTATCTTGGGTGAGTGTATCCCATTACTTCTTACTACGTTATCTTGGGTGAGTGTATCTCTGTACATTTATTCTGTTCGTGGGTGAGTGTATCCCATTACTTCTTACTACGTTATCTTGGGTGAGTGTATCTCTGTACATTTATTCTGTTCGTGGGTGAGTGTATCCCATTACTTCTTACTACGTTATCTTGGGTGAGTGTATCTCTGTACATTTATTCTGTTCGTGGGTGAGTGTATCCCATTACTTCTTACTACGTTATCTTGTGTGAGTGTATCCCATTACTTCTTACTACGTTATCTTGGGTGAGTGTATCCCATTACTTCTTACTACGTTATCTTGGGTGAGTGTATCTCTGTACATTTATTCTGTTTGTGGGTGAGTGTATCCCATTACTTCTTACTACGTTATCTTGGGTGAGTGTATCCCATTACTTCTTACTACGTTATCTTGGGTGAGTGTATCCCATTACTTCTTACTACGTTATCTTGGGTGAGTGTATCCCATTACTTCTTACTACGTTATCTTGGGTGAGTGTATCTCTGTACATTTATTCTGTTCGTGGGTGAGTGTATCCCATTACTTCTTACTACGTTATCTTGGGTGAGTGTATCTCTGTACATTTATTCTGTTCGTGGGTGAGTGTATCCCATTACTTCTTACTACGTTATCTTGGGTGAGTGTAACCCTGTACATTTATTCTGTTCGTGGGTGAGTGTATCCCATTACTTCTTACTACGTTATCTTGGGTGAGTGTATCCCATTACTTCTTACTACGTTATCTTGGGTGAGTGTATCCCATTACTTCTTACTACGTTATCTTGGGTGAGTGTATCTCTGTACATTTATTCTGTTTGTGGGTGAGTGTATCCCATTACTTCTTACTACGTTATCTTGGGTGAGTGTATCCCATTACTTCTTACTACGTTATCTTGGGTGAGTGTATCCCATTACTTCTTACTACGTTATCTTGGGTGAGTGTATCCCATTACTTCTTACTACGTTATCTTGGGTGAGTGTATCTCTGTACATTTATTCTGTTCGTGGGTGAGTGTATCCCATTACTTCTTACTACGTTATCTTGGGTGAGTGTATCTCTGTACATTTATTCTGTTCGTGGGTGAGTGTATCCCATTACTTCTTACTACGTTATCTTGGGTGAGTGTAACCCTGTACATTTATTCTGTTCGTGGGTGAGTGTATCCCATTACTTCTTACTACGTTATCTTGGGTGAGTGTATCCCATTACTTCTTACTACGTTATCTTGGGTGAGTGTATCCCATTACTTCTTACTACGTTATCTTGGGTGAGTGTATCTCTGTACATTTATTCTGTTCGTGGGTGAGTGTATCCCATTACTTCTTACTACGTTATCTTGGGTGAGTGTATCCCATTACTTCTTACTACGTTATCTTGGGTGAGTGTATCCCATTACTTCTTACTACGTTATATTGGGTGAGTGTATCTCTGTACATTTATTCTGTTCGTGGGTGAGTGTATCCCATTACTTCTTACTACGTTATCTTGGGTGAGTGTATCCCATTACGTCTTACTACGTTATCTTGGGTGAGTGTATCCCATTACTTCTTAGTACGTTATCTTGGGTGAGTGTATCCCATTACTTCTTACTACGTTATCTTGGGTGAGTGCATCCCAGTTTTCGTCATTCGGTTTGTGGGTGAGTGCATCCCACCTTATTTCATGCTGTTTTAATGGGTGAGTGTATCTCTGTACATTTTTATCTGTTTCATGGGGGTGTGCATCCTTATACATTTCTTGCGTTGTTTGGTTGAATACCATTTGTCACGTATGTACGTTACTATGTTCCGTGTTTGGGTCCTATTTGTTTTTTCAGTGCTGGTTCACTGTTTACTTCATGGCTCTTGCTTCTCCATCTATTCTTGAGTTGCCGTTTATGGATCTTCGGAATGTAGGGGTGCCTAGACGTCAGGCGTACGAGTGTTATACGTGATTTGCTTTTCTTGCTTTATTGCTTTGCCTGAGACTTTTGTCCCTTCAGGTGTGCGCATTTCTTGGCATTTGTTTGTTGTTCAGTGTTGCCTTTCCTTTGTGAGAAAAGGGGATGGTTTCCGTGCCATTGATTTGCTTCAATTTTCTTGTGATTATATTATTATTATATTATTGCATTATATGCTGTTTATTATTACATTGTATTCTATGCTATGGTATTAGGCATTCTTATGCTGTTATATTATTGCATTGCAGTTTTACGTTATTGCATGATTTAGTGTTCTTAACGTTTACTATTATTACGTCTAGATAGTATTTCCTGCTATCTTTACTCTTTCTTATTTTGTTGCTTTTCTTTTGTTGATGTAAAGAAAGGGGATATGTTATATGGTGATTTCCTGTCTTCTTTCTTTACACCAATGCTTCCCCTCCTGTTCAGCATGCATGACTGGTGAATGCCGTATGATGTCATGGAATGTTGGTGTCTGGACTTGGTTAGAGAGTCAGTCGCTCCTGGTGGGGCTGCTATTACCATCTTACTACAATCTACCATCTATCTACTACTTGGAACCTATTACAATAAACTACATCTTGGAACCTACCACCTTGTATACATTTGGACTTCTTTTACTTAGTACACCCTTATGTACCCTAAGGAAAGGGTTGGGACGATTCAAGGTTCCCTCCCAGGGGAGGGGTCAGACAGGGGGGAGGTTACTCCCATGTCCTTTGTCCAGTTTCGCGCCAGAGCGGGAGCCAACGGCTCCCTGAACTGGTTTGGACTGGAGTATGCAAGGAGGGCACCAAATGTGCCTTTCAAGCCGACTGAGTGGCACTGGCCAGCGCCCCCACCCTGTCCCAATACATTAAACCCTGTCTGGGAGGTGGTCGCACCTCCCTGTGACAGGATACCTATTGTTCTGCCTTCCCCTGCTCGAGCTTGGCTCAGCACCAGGAGGGCAGAATCGTGTCCCTGGCCAGCAGCATCCATGTTGTGCTGTCCGGGTCTGGAAGACTGGTACCAGGAGCACTGAGGGCCTCCCGGAGGAGCATTACAGTGAATGGAATCATACCTCCCACACCGTTTACGGTGTGAGGGTATGATTCCAACATGTTTGATACCAAACATGACAGGGTTCGTTACAGTCAGTTTAGAGATGGTCATCGCGTAATGACGCATGGCCACTCTATGTATCTTAATGGCTGATGCACTTACAACCCAGGAGAATGGACTCCAAAGGTTGTAGGGGTGTCCTGCTCATGCAGGGGCACCCTCTCACTTAGAACCGAGCACCCTGCCTTCAGGATTGAAAGGCCAGCTATAGGGGTGACTTATAGGATTTAAGTGCAGTGACCCTAGATATAGGAAACCTATATCTTTAGTAAGTGGTGCCAGCACCAGCTTACACAGGCTGCAATGACAGGCCTGTAGTTCCATTTTCAATGGTCTCCCATGGGTGGCATAATACATGCTTCAGCCCATGGGGGAACTCTGGGGTACCTATGCCCTGGGTATCTCAGTACCATACCATACACTAGGGAGAAAGCACAGAGACTGAGTCCTGATTAGCAGGATCCCTGTCAGACTAGTCAGAAACAGCATAGCGCCAGGCAAAAAGTGGAGGTAATTATAAAAGCAGATCCTACTTTCCTACATATAATAACCCAAGAAGTGCAAAAAATAAACGTGTTGCCATAAATATCTATTTTCTGCGCGTCACCATAGAGCTAGAAAAACAGAGTAGAAGAACGAAAGCAATGTTTAATTTTATTCCTTAAACAGCTGTTTTAATTATGCCTTTCCTCTCCGCTGCTGGCTCTTAAAGCAGACATCGTGACGTCAGAACTCAACTGTAACAAGCTATTACAGTTGAGTTCTGACTTCATTTGCTAATAATAGGCAACTGGGTATGTCACAAGTTGCCTAATATGAAGAAATTAGATCCAGGTTTTTATAGAGGGATTGCAGAATCTCATGTATTATATAGGGGATAAATTACCCCCTGCCTTACATTATAAGGATATTGCAAGTCACGGAGGACTTCTATATCCATAGAGGAACAAGTTGAAGGGCCGAGTTCCTTTATAAGATCCTGGAACTCCGAGGTGACTTGAAATATCCTGCTTGATTTCATATTTGTGTGTTCATTTGTAGGGTTGTCTGTGTGCCTGTCTTTGAAGGCTTGAATTTGTATCACTGTCAGTGTATGTGTCTCTTGTGTGCCTGCTAATTATCGGATCTCCTATGTGCCTGTCAGTTTTCGTGTCTCTTGCATGCCTGACAATTACCGTATCTCTTGTGTGCCTGTCAGTTTATGTATCTTCTTGCATGTCTGTCAGTTTACGTGTCTCTTGTGTGCCTGTCCTTTACTATCGCTTGCATGCCTGTCAGTTTACATGTCTCTTGTGTGCCTGTCCGTTATCGTGTCTGTGTGCCTGTCTGTTACCGTGTCTCTTGTGTGCCTGTCTGTTACCATGTCTCTTGTGTGCCTGTCCATTACAATATCTCTTGTGTGCCTGTCAGTTTATGTGTCTCTTGTGTGCCTGTCTGTTCCATGTCTGTTTGCCTGTTTGTTACCGTGTCTCTTGTGTGCCTGTCCATTACCATATCTCTTGTGTGCATGTCAGTTTACGTGTCTCTTGTGTGCCTATTAAGTATCTCTTGTGTGCCTGTCAGTTTACGTGTCTCTTGTGTGCCTATTACAGATCTCTTGTGTGTCTGTCAGTTTACATGTCTCTTGTGTGCCTGTCTATTATGTACCTCTTGTGTGCCAGTCAGTTTATGTGTCTCTTGTGTGACTGTCTGTTACCATTTCTCTTGTGTGCCTGTCAGTTTACGTGTCTCTTGTGTGCCTGTCTATTATGTATCTCTTGTGTGCCTGTCAGTTTACGTGTCTCTTGTGTGACTGTCCGTTACCATATCTCTTGTGTGCCTGTCAGTTTACGTGTCTCCTGTGTGCCTGTCTGCTAACATGTCTGTGTGCCTGCCTGATTTTGTATCTCTGTATCAGTTTCTAGCTGTCATTCAGTATTTCTCTGTGCCCATGCTTGGATTTGGCCATGATGGGGTTTGCCTGTTGGTCTTTGTCCCTGTGTGTCAGTATGTGTACTTGTCTCTCTTTTTATGTGTGCAATAATTTGTGTATATATTGTGTGCAGCAATTATATCTCTTATCGTGTCCATGAATTGTGGTGTTCGTTGGTCTGTTCAACTCGTTTGTTTGTTTATTTCATTCTGTCTGTCTGCCGGTGCATTTCTCTCTTCATATATGTTTGCATGCATGTCAGACCGCCTTGCTCTTTGTAGTGGTGTTTGTGCACAAACTGTATTTTTGGATGTTCATGGGGAAAGCCAATAACTCTCACCCATTCGAGCTACAGGCTTTGTCAATATTTTTAGCCATGTTGTACAGCAGCACAAAATAAGCACTGGATATAACACAGGACCTGAGGGTGACAAAGTGCAAGTCCAAGGTGCGAAACTGGATATAACAATGACCTCTCTTCCATATTCCGGTTTATACTTTCATGAAGTGTTCTATAACCCAAGGCAGAATTCCACCTGGTTTCTTTCCTCTGTTCCTTGCCCTTCCTTGTCAGCTGTATCGGGGCACCCCTGCCCACTGGCACCTCTTTTTTGTGTCGCTCTCAGACACGTTTCCGAAAGGTAGCCCAGTCGATTTTCCCTTTCTGTTTTTAATATTAGTTTTGCCCTGACTGGTGCAGGCTGGAGATGTGGGAATACTGACTGCAGAGTGGCTCTTCTGGGCATGCAGTGAAGGAGGATGAAGTAGTCACTGGCAGTGGAGGGACTTCCATCAATCAATCAATGACAATGGCACTGTCATGTAGTTCCTAGAAACCTGTTAGAAATGGGGGTCTCTAGTTGGCAATGGCTGGCCACTGTCCAAGTAGGGACCCTTCTTCCTAAGTCAGAGTGAGAGGGCTACCCTCTTTAATACCCCTGCTCAACCCTGTGGTAACGTAGCACGAGCAGGTAGGCTTATCTCAGAGGCAGGGTGTGAAGCATTTATGACCATACACAATAACACAGTGAGGAACACTACAAAGGGACACCACACAAGTAGTTATAAACAATGAGTATCTTTATATAAAGGCAGATTTATCACAAGACCAATAACTGTAAGAGCCACAATACTGTCAAAAATAGGATAGCTGTTGAAGGGCTGTCAAAGATAGTTCAAAGGTTGCAAGAATAAGGTTCAAATTCCAGGCAGGGGTCTCTGCGCCCCTTTCTCGTTCAGAGGTTGCAAAAATAAGGTTCAAATTCAAGGCAGTGGTCTCTGCGACCCTTTCTCTCATAAGACTGTCAAAAATAGGATGGCTGTTGAAGGACTGTCAAAAAATAGTTCAAAGGTTGCAAAAATAAGGTTCAAATTCAAAGCAGTGGTCTCTGCGACCCTTTCTCTCACAAAGTACCTGGGTTTAGTAGCAAAACCAACAAAATGTCGCAAAGAAGTGGTAGCGATGATTCTCGGCACGCGAGGCCGGCGATGCGTTGAAATCCTTGCCGCAAGGGAGGATGATGCGCCGATCTGCGTGATGCGTGCGGAGACACTGCGACCAACTTCTGCACGCTAGGCCGCCGATGCGATGACTTTCTTGCCGCGAGGGAGAAGTCGATGCGACGATCCTGTTGCACTGTGCGATTGTGTTGCGATGCGAAGAGATGACGCTCCGCGAGGGAGCGACGAAATCCGGTGCGATGCGATGAAAATGGCGGACGCACGGCGTCCGCAAAGCGATGTCTTGAAGCGATGATTTCTTTAGGGGTTGCGAGCACTCGGCGACAGCAGCGCGATGATTTTTCCAGCGCGTCTCAGCTGCAGCGGCTCGCAAAGGGGCGTTAGCGATGGTTTCGTGTTGCGAGCACCCAGCGGCAGCAGCGCGATGATTTTCCAGCGCTCTCGGCTGCAGCGGCTCGCAAACGTGCGTTAGCGACGATTTCTAGCACTCTTTTCTCTGAAGCAAAACTAGAGGCCCTGGAACTCACAGGAGCCTCATCAGCAGATAGCAATTCTCGCAGGGAGGAAGCAGGAGGTTGGTGGTGGAGGCTGATGTGCCTGAGACTCCAGCAGGAGGCTAGCTCTTTTCCTAGCCCTTGGGTAATTGCTGTAACAAAAATAAAGGTTCTCTCAAAAGTTCCTTTTCCTCTTCTTCAAGGTCCAGTGGTCACTGCTGCAGGCCAGTGCAAGAAACAACACACAGCACAGGGACAGTCACTTCCTGCAGATTCCTCCAGTGGCACGGACAGAGTTTCCTCTCCAGATCCAAAAGCAATACAAAATGTAGGGGTTTGAGCACAGATATTTATACCCCAAAAGTCTTTGTTCTCAGAAGCTACAAGTCACTGAACCTAGCCAGAACCAGTTCTGCTCAGGCCTGGAGCACTTTGTTTACCAGGCTGCATTCTTCCTTTCAGAAAGAGGGGGTCTGCTAGCAGACACACAGTAGGAGGTGGAGCCAGCATTCACCTTGCCAGGCACAGCCCTATTCAGGTCAAGGAGCCACCCCTCCCCACACTCTAAATGCAGATCTCTCTATTCAACCCAGGTCTGACTCAGCCTGTCCTGCCCCTCTAAAACCAGACAGCCAATACACATAACAGCAGAGCACACTGGAAGGCTTAGGCAAGAAAATACCTACTTTCTAAAAGTGGTATTTTCAAACACAGAATATAAAGATAAACTTCACTAAAAGATGTATTTTAATATTCTGAGCTCAGGCATACTAAATTCGTTTTTCTACCATGTTCCTGGGGTCAGTTAGGACTATAGAATGTAATAGTCAAACTGCCCATTCTAGCCTATGAGGAACAGGTAGCCTTACAGTAGTGAAAAACGAAATGGGGCATAATTCACTACCAGGACATGCTACACACACCAAGGCATGTCCTACCTTACACATACAATGCACCCTACCATAGGGGTGACTTACAAGATGCCAAGGGAAGGTTCAGGGGCTGGGAAGTGGGTGCACTTCACAGCCAAGAAGGCAGTTCTGGACTGCACACAGACACTGCAGTGGCAGGTCTGAGACACACTTTACAAGCTGCTTCTGTGGGTGGCGCAAACCAGCGCTGCATGCCCACCAGCAGCATTTGGTTTACCAGCCCTGGGCACACACAGGCCACACTACTAGGGACTAACAGGTAAACCAAATAAGCCAATCAGGGATATACCAATTCACATAGTCATATTTACAAAGGGAGAGCATATGCACTTTAGCACTGAACAGCAGTGGTAAAGTGCCCAGAGTCATAAAACCAACAGAAACAGGTCAGCAAAAATACAGGAGGCAGGCAAAAAGTTTAGGGGTGACCCTGCAAAAAGGGCCATTTCCAACAAAACCTATATAGGATCTGTGCGTTTAGACAACATACACTGTAGGACTGGTGTCCAGACTGATTCCAGACACCCCCACCGGTTATGTTGGCCTGTGTACCAGCTAGCTCACAGTGCTACTATAAACGCCTCTTACCAAGGAGAGAATAGTTCTTGGCAACTATCGAACATGACAACCCTGATCCCTCAGAATCGTGGAAACAGTACAGTACTTTTCGCTCAGTCACTCGTGCTTACTTTGTCTCAGAGAAATTACACAGAATAAACGGTGGGGACGTTTTCAATAAGCATTTATTGAACCAGCGTCATTCTAGTGTAAAATAGGTGTGCTGAAACAACCATAAGACAGAAACAGATATGAATGATTATAAGCACCAACTGAGTAAAAGGATGGTAGATTCCTACCATAATGCTAAAACAATGAATACAGGCAAGTATAAAAATACATGACAGTAATTATGCGTATTCCTACGATGCGACCCTAACTAGATGTACCTAAGCGTACCTAGCATGTATGTAGGTGTAGAGCCAAGAATCCCCCTAGGATAAAGCCAACCCCATCACCTGGATTGAGAGACTGTGGGACCATGACTTGGTCTCGAGATGGACACCCCGCGAGGGATGTCGGACAACTGCGTGCTGGAGTGTCTGCATGCAGGAACCTCAGCATCTCGCGTCAGTGTGGCAGCATGGAAGTCCTTTTCTCCTCTGCCTGACTCAGCAGAGATATGGTGTTTATACACCCAAAGCGGTACCCTCAGGCGATATACCTTGCTGTGTCATGTCAGGCTAGGATGATGGAAAGAATGACCCTTATATACAGTTATTATGCAGGAGATGGTAGTCCTGCTGAGATTCCAAGAATCCTCATGCATAATGAATGAGACTAGTTTTCGGAGAAAACCCCATGTCATTTAGGCATTACCGTAACTAGGTAAAAGGTCAGTACTAAGAACCGTTATGTAGTGTAATGGCATGGGAAATGTAGGTGAAAGGAGTATTCACTACCTGAGCCTATATCTGGGTACCTGTATGAAACATAACACCCACTCCTCATCCGACTGGACGACATACTAAAAAGGTCTATAAATGTTTTTTTTTTTAAATACACAGACAACTAACAAGTCCATAAAAAAGGTGCATAAAAAATGCTAAAATTCTAGTATAAGCTGTAGAAGTCTATTAAAATATGCTCATATATACGGTCTGAACAACTATGAGTGCTTGAAAGCCATGCTATTCAGCAAGAAAAGATAGAAGGTGTTTTTGTTTAAACATTCCAAGCTTTGGTTGTTTTGAAAAAGGTTTCGATATAACCCTCATGATCGTTACAAGATGGTGGCCATAGTAAAGTTCCGGATTATAGAACATATTCGCTGACTTCTGCAGAGCAAGTTACGTAATCGCGTCACTAGGGACGCTGACTCGGCGATTTCGTTCGGCGTGGGTGCATTTAAAACGAGGGAGGAAGACTCCTTTTTCCTTTATCGTTTCGAATGTAGCAGGACGTGGGACGCAGACTTCACGGATGTTACAAGTAAGCAAGAGCTAGGACTCATAAATTAGTATATTATCTACTATCAGATAGTAGTAGCATTACACAATGGCTACAGGAGCATTTTGACTTAAGATGATAAAAAATATATTTGGCATTGAGTCTTAAAAGTTGATTTTAGTGGTAGAGATAATGTATTTACTCATGATCTTTAAGGAGCACACTTACTTTTGGTGTCCATTTTTGTAATCCATAGTAACCCCGAGGTGGATGAAAGCACTATAGATGGGCGGACATCGCTGTAAAATTCCCAGACTTATTGGAGGGCTTCTTAGTCCCCACTACAACGTCCTGGAAATAGGACTATGACTTTATGACATAGGTATGTGATAGTGATATCATATATGGTTTAGTAATTTCGTAATGGGGACATGATTTTTTTTTTTTAGGTTTCTTGTACTTTCCTGAACCCACTGTATTATTTACTCATTAGACTCTGGAAACAAATTGGAACAAAGCGTTCAAGGTGGGTTATAATGCAAAAAACGTTTTTTAGAAGGGTTAGATTATTATTAATCCCTTGCCCCCTTTTTTAATATTTCCTCCGGGTCGCTTCTACCCACAGTACCACGGTGGGGGGCAATTGAGCCCTGGAAAAAATGACATAAACTCAGCGTAAACCTAAGTGGGATTTAATCTAACCTATGCCCCGAATGCTGACTGGAGGATCAGAACTATAAGGTATGATATTTGACCAGTATTATCAACCATTATGTGAGATGAATTGAGGAAGGTTCACTCAGTGAGGGTTCTTTATTATTATATATAAAAAATGTCAATCAATCAATCAATCATTTGTAAAGCGTACTACTCACCCGTGAGGGTCTCAAGGCGCTGGGGGGGGAGGGGTGCTGCTACTGCTCGAACAGCCAGGTCTTGAGCAGCCTCCTGAAGGTTAGTAGGTCCTGGGTCTGCCGCAGGTGGATAGGGAGGGTGTTCCAGGCTTGGCGGCGAGGTGGGAGAAAGATCTGCCGCCAGAGGTTGCTCTTCGGATGCGGGGGATGGTGGCGAGGGCGAGGTCGGCGGAGCGGAGCTGGCGGTTCGGGGTGTAGAAGGTGAGTCGTCTGTTGAGGTATGCTAGTCCGGTGTCGTGAAGTGCCTTGTGTGCGTGGGTGAGGAGCTTGAAGGTGATCCTCTTGTTGACGGGGAGCCAGTGCAGGTCTCTCAGGTGGGGTGTGATGTGGCTGTGGCGGGGGATGTCGAGGATGAGGCGTGGAGAGGCGTTCTGTATACGTTGCAGTCGTTTCAGGAGTTTGGCCGAGGCTCCTGCGTAGAGGGCGTTTCCGTAGTCCAACCTGCTGCTGACGAGGGCCTGGGTGACCGTTCTTCTGGTTTCGGTGGGGATCCACCTGTAGATCTTGCGGAGCATGCAGAGGGTATTGAAGCAGGAGGATGAATGTCCCCAGTTTTGAGTGATTAGTTCACCTCACCTCCATAAAAATAAAGGAGCGGATTCTGGTATGATTGAAAAAAGTCCTTTAAGTGGGACTGAGTGGATGAGAACGGTAGTTGGTTGAATCATAGTTATGGGCCCTTTGGACAATTATAATCTGATTGATAAGTCTTTTTTAACAATCTCATTTTTTGGAGTATGATTTATGTACCAATTTGAGTCTATCGAGGTGAATGTCTTGAGATTGATATAATTTTATTGTATTATCAGTAAGATATTTTGAAATATATTTTGAAATATATTTTGTTTTTATGCAGGAGCATATTTTATCATTTAGAGGGACACTAATATGTCTATGGTCTTGAAGAAGGTGGTTCTACAATATTTCTTCCACCGAAACATGTCGACGCTTCCCTTGTTTTGTATTGTTAAATTCGAGGAATACTGAAGTATATGTATTACAAAATTTACAGGCTTATGTGACATTGATTCATTCGAATGAACACAACTGTGATGACATATGTTTGTCATGTTTATTGTCTCTCTTTTTAACGCCTTGGTGATAATATTCTAAGAGAATTTGAGATTGTTTTTAGCAATATTTTTTATCTTTTTAAATGATTTGATTTTTATATATAATTGTACAACTGTTTTTTCAATAAATGTATTATTAAACAGATTTTTATAATTCATTGATGGGTCCCATCTTAAGAGTATTATGAGGATGTGTGTGAATATATGGACAGCACAGTATGAGAGGTTGTGAATTAGCTAATTTATCCAAGAGAATTTGTCTTATGATACATTAATTGTATAAGGTACCCTGTCTCTTGGATTAGTGGGGCCACTCTCTTCTTTTTTGAGATGTTTTGAAAAAGGCCAAATTTTTCCCAGCACACGATGAGCCAAATGTTTATATGTCCTGTGTGGGAGACGCAACATCACTGCTGCTTACCATCGCAGACGACGATCCCTGCAACACCTCACAGATCAGGTCAATCGAGTACAGATGATCTTCTGCTGTGCCCACAGCCGACACTGGGGAAGCCTGTATGGTATCCATGACTTGTGTGCCTGTAGACAAGCCGGTCTCTGTTCCAACAGGAGCTGAAGCATCCCGTGGTGGCTCTAAGAATGCCGACATTAACATAGGAATGCGCTGAGGACACAGCTGTACATGGGCCTTTAGCGGGACCAGTAAAGCATACACGTCCGGTGGAGCAACCGATGGAAGTGTTAGACAGAGATCCAACACGCATTCTTGTCCACAGAATAGGCATCGGAGGACAGGCAAAACACAGTCAATCCAGACTGGTCAAAATGATAGGAACCAAGACTCACTCAGTTCCCGAAGGCGAGGTGTGCCAAGATGGAGTACCATGTGATCACGGTATTGGCACTCCAAGAGCGTTTTTTCCATCTCTTTGGTGACTGGGTAGCATTGCGCAGCAGAAAAAATGACAATCAGGATACCTGTTATTAGGAACAGGATCAGCGGAAGTCCTCCAAAAATGCTTCAGAATACTGGGTGTATGAAGGCTGGAATCACTCCGAAGACTGTCTGAAAGGTGCTTTACAGTCCAGAACCTATGGTCTTAAATAGGTGTACTATACCCTTTGTATCAGACATGTTAAAGATACGTTGTACCATTTCTGTGAAATGGAAAGGGCAGTTTGTCCGTACAAGTGCCTGTATCTCAGCTGAGGACCTTGCGACCTGGAGATCAAAAGTCTCTCGGGCGGAGGTTAAGGGCACCATTTTCTGTAGAAGCATGGCTTTCATTCTGCTCAGAGTATCAAACCGTATAAAGGAAACATTCAACGAAGGGCATAATGGCGCCTCCCTGACTGTGTGGATCGGTGGAAACAATACTTGCATACAACAAGTAACCCTGGAGCTTACAGTGACAAGATATGCGATGCTGGGAAGCATCCCACAACAACCTTGATCATTCAGCATCAAGTAACTCCCATTCGAGAGCAGCTTGAACACCAGATTAATCACGGAAGCCGGGGAACCCTTCAAATGACAGAATAAGTTTGCAACTGAATCGTTACAGGCCCCGTGAAGCATGATATCCTGGCAGATGAGCAATCCACTTAAGGAGTTTTCGCAGTCTGTACCGCTTAGAAACACTTCCATGTCCCCACCCCACTCCTGCATCGAAATCTATCAGGCAAATCCCAAGATTCCTTGATGAATTCCTTACCCATTTCTTCATATCTGCCGGCCTGTTGTTCTAGGCAATACTAAAACTGGAAAGTTGTGACCGGTAACGTTATATGGCCATGGATTAACGATTCTGTGGATGGTGACTTTGCCACACTGAAAGGTAATTTGTCTAGTTTTTCAATACGCAGCATTGTATACTTTGCTCCTCTTTGTGCCATTGTTATCTGCTTGTTAGTCATACTATATGCAGAGAACAGGGACGTACTGTTGATAAATCGCCAAGGCACATAACCAGAACGTAATGATTGAGGCGTCCAGCTCAATAATATAATAGAACGTAACTTGAGACTGTCCGTGCTGTAGTAAGGACAAATCCTGTTCTAGTACATCTATAGCAGTAGATACAATGTTGCCGAGTGATTAAATCCTGGATGTCAATGTGGTCATACCATTTTCAACCACCGCTAATGCCTTTTCTAGGTTAATTCTATCAATTTCATGAAATCTCTCCGCAGCTTCCTGTTCAGAGATTTTCCCAATTTCATTATAAATAGCGTATAAGAAACGTTTCTGACGTGGTTTTCTGGGACCTAGTAAAAAATCCCTTAGATCCATGTCTTCTGAGGTCTTCTTGAGGTTTTAGCCAATAGAGGCATAACTTCCTGAAACTGTATGATGTCACCACTCCCGGATGTTCTCTTTGTACATAGCGTTGTTCCGGCCTATGGATACTAAACCCTTCAGTGGTAACCCTGAATCTTGATTGATATCTATTTGTGTCTGTAGGCCAAACTAACTATCCCCTCCATTCGGGGTCTGATGAATTTTATGAAACTGTATGTATGAGTTCATCTTCTGTAACCCCACTGTGTGTAGTATGGTTTTGCCACCCCTCAAAGAGTGTAGGTGAGGGTATCTGAGGTGTGTTAAAGTCTTTGTTCTTGGCTAGTCCAAGACAGGAAGTTTGTTGCACTGTGTCATTCAGAAAGATGATTTGCTTCGGAATGAGGCATGCTCTAAATAGTGCCTCTGTTCCCTGAACTTGCCATTCCTTTGAACCCCAGACTGATTTTATGTCTATAGTGTCCTTCCATAAGTCGAAACCCTGTTTAGACAGTTGGGAAATAAAGGATGCAGAGTAAATCTGTCTGGTGTTTGTTAGCATATTTTTCTGTGCAGTTGTAGGTGCAACCTTATAGTAATATGAGGTTGGGTCTGAAGTGTTAAACCCTGAAAAATAGGAAAACTTCCGTGCAAATGTTTGCGAACTACTTTTTGGAGGTGTTGGGCAATGTTCCCATTGGTGATATGTAAAAACATTAGGTGGCATACTGGATTTATGTAAAAAGTGATGACCATAATGTTGGTAACAGTACATACTGTCGAAATCAGTTGTGTCCTCTAACATTTCAATGCCTGAAAATGCAGCGGCTTGTTCTAAATCAGACAACATGTTATTTACAGTTTCAAAATACCAATCATCAGAAAATTTACTGAGGTAATGATATCATTTAAAGAAATTTTAAATACATGCGGTATTTTCAAAAGTTCTGTGGGACCAAATACATCATAATCAACCCTGTCCCAAACTATACCATCAGGATTTGGAACAGCTGTATGTTCACGAAAGACAGGTCTCTTTGTTCACGATGGGATGAGGTATGAGGTTTCAGGACCAAGTTCACATTTGATACTGCAGAGCGTTCTGGGAGATAGTTTCCATTCATGAGTAAGCAAAATACAGTCACTAGGCCAATCCAGAATAGAAAAAACAATATTCCAGTTAATATCCAGAGCTGTAGCCATGGTGAAACTGGGTAAGTCTATTTCAGAAAAATGTAGAAATCATGAAGTTGTTGTTTACGGGAAACTGGAGCTGGCATTGATTCAGCTTCACTGGGATCAAGAGAGAAGGTATCAAAATCGATGAAGTAGCCAGATGCAGTTCGATCTATATTTGGTAGCTCAGCACGTTTTGTTGAACTGGCAGATGTCTCTTTTAGAGGCATATTGATGTAGGTATCGGTGGTAGGCCGAATTGATATTTGTCTTTCATTTGTGTTTTGATGTTCTGTATCAACAGGAACAAGTTCCATTTCATTGTTAGTAAGTTCATTGCTTTGTATTGGTGACTCTTCAAATATTATCTTTATGTCTGAACTTCCTGTATGGCAGTGAGAAGAGAGCGGCGGCTACCCACGAGCCCACGAGGCCTACTATTCAGTATCGGCCACATAGTGTGGTTTGATCAGATCAATGGAGACGAATCTCTTTTCTTTCTTGCCGGCAAGGGGCGGAAGAAGTACTGTTCTTGTTCCTTCGACAGCCAAGACAGGGACAGGCTTTCTATATGATGGCCCAAATTCTTTCTTGTCCACAATCTTTTCTCTGACCAGATCCATGACTTTTGGGATCCAGGCAGGTCTTGCCATGACTGATTTGACTTCCCCAGTGGCGGTGCGTTTTACTTGCTCGTTGCTTTGTAGTGCCCGGAATTCATTGAGATCCTGAAAACAGCCAAACGTTTATTGATGTCAAAAGGTTTTTTATCCGCCACTGTGCTTTCATAATCGAGATCAGGTACCCACATTCTCGTCCCAAAGAGGACTTCGTAAGGAGTGACACCTCCTAGGGAATTTCTTGGCATATTGTTGAGTGCCCTCTGGACACCATATAAGTGTTTGACCCAACTACCACCCGAACCTAATACCCTCGCTGTTAAAGATTGCTTTAAGTCCCGGTTTTTCCTCTCCACGACCAAATTTCCCTCGGGATGGTACAGAGAGGAGTACCACAGAGCTACACCCATACTTCCCATGGCTTCCTTTTAAGCCCTAGAGCTAAACGCGGGGCCACGGTCAGAATGTAATGTGACAACTGCATATGTCCCTATGAAGATTCGCAAATCTTTTATAACAGTTCGAGCGTCAGCCGAGTGCTGAGGCCATACCCATAGGAATCTAGAGCATGACTCCACTGCCACCAAGATGTACTTGTAAGCCCCATCTGATTGTAAGGGGCCGCAGTGGTCCAAATAGACACAAGCGAGTGGTTTGTCTGATATCAGTAATGGTGTCTGCGCTGGACGTGCCACAGTCGATCCCTTCATCTGTTGACAGATGTCGCACTTTAAGACAAAATTCTTCATCTGTTTAGTTAATTTCAGCCACCAATAGCGTTGTTTCAATAAAGAAACCGTTGCGGTAACTCTTGCGTGTGCAGAACCCAGACCCTTGTGTGCAGCTAGTATTAAGCCTAATCTGCGATCCATGTTTGGTATTACTCTATCCCCCACTCCTGGAATTTGAGCATACGGAATGTTATTTGCATCTAACTTGTAGGAGTACTTGAGTGGAAATGGCTTTGGTATAGCTGAGCCGGTGCGTGTGGCAATGACAGCTACCATTATGTCTCCGTCTATTCTCGTTTTTGAACGAGTGATTGCAGCTATGGCAGCAGTTCGTACTGCGTCTTTTGCAGCTTCATCAGCCAATGAATTCCCTTTAACGTGAACGCCATCACGTTGATGTCTCAGCGTGTATCACGTGAGCTCTTGGTAGTTCGTTTTTCAACTCAGCTACCTGTTCCCATAGCATTTTATGCTTTATTGTGCAACCTTTTGAGTCTTTAAACCCATTCTGACCCCAGTAGTGAAGATATTCGTTGTATGACTGGACACAGTAAAATGAATCGCACACAATCAGTGTGGGGAATTCTCGATCCGTATTTATCAGTGCCAGTAACAGGGCTTTTACTTCTACCAGCTGTGCTGTGCAGTCTCCTAGAGACTGTGTATTCGTACTGCTAGGATGGAACTTGCCTTCGTGCATACGACCCTTCACAATTGCACATGCGGCTCTGTATTGTTGTTTATTTCCTATGGCCGGCTGAGCAGATCCGTCAATGTAAATAATATATTCATACTGATTTGGAGGCATTATTTCATTTGGGAGAGGATATTCTTGTTCGTATTGCAGAAATGCTTGCGTTTAAAGTGTAGAGTCAAATTTATAATCTACATCTGTTGTAGTGAGAGAATTGGCCCGTCTTGGATGTAAAGCTTTAGCATTTGGAACGCTTGCCTTTGTGACAGCCTCTAAAGCTGGTACTGGAGTCACGACAGTTATTCGTTTCCCCTGAGCCAGTGCTCTTTCTCTGACTACAGCAGTCTGTACTGCTGTCAGAATGTTTTCTATTGAAGCAAAATGCATTTCTGCGTTTGTGTACAAGTGTGATTTATATGCTGTTGGTACAGTTTCTCCTTCATTGAAGGTTAGGTAAGAATAGGACATTGAGGTGGGCTATCTTTGATTTTTTTAAGTTGAATTTATTGCTTTTTCTGCGTAATCTAAAATGTATGTTGTTAGAAATGGGATCTCTGGTTGGCTAAGACTTGCGCCAAAGCCAGGCAGAAACCACCACTCTAGTCAGGGCGAGGGAGTTACACGCCAAAGATAACCCCTGCTCACCCCCTTGGTAGCTTGGCACGAGCAGTCAGGCTTATCCCAGAGGCAATGTGTAAAGCGTTTGCGCAACACACACAGCAGCAACACACTAGGCACACCACAAAAGAAACTCCACACAAGGTTATATCAAAAATAGCCTTTGTATTATCATAAACACATTAGAATAGTAGTCACATAATATACATTGTGCCAACTGGCACTAGGCAATATTTACAGGGGATTATATACACATGACTGGGCCAATTGGGCCACTGTCAGAACCATCACAAAGTGAAAATAGTAAATGTAGAACACAACCAGTAACTACTGGCAACCACTGTACTCAGCATTATATCCTGCAACATAAATCATAGTATGCAATCAGCACCATATCAGGCGTAAAATACATTATGCACCAACCTCATAAGCCTAAACATATTAGACCATAACCTCCTAATCATAAATCACAGTAGAGAACAACCTCACAAGCATAAACCACAGTATGCAAATAACCTCATAATCAGAAACCCCAGTAGAGGCATAAATCAGGGTGCATAAATCACATTTCCTGCGCACCACATAAATCACATTAGGGCCTGGCGCCCTATCAACCTCACACAGTCCCCCTGGCCAACTGGCCTTCTCTGGGGCTCAAATGCCCTGTGTCCATAATGTCAGGGCTTGGGCAGCAGGATCCAAAAGTGCGCAATTGCGCAGGCCTAAACGTTGCAGCTGCCACTAATTGCTGTGCAGCTGTGAACATCACTGAAGGCATGGGCACTCACTGTGCCCTCTGGGTGGGTCCCCACTGGGACTCTCTAAAACCAATATAGCAAAACGTTGCAGTTGCCCGCTACGGCGGTGCAACTGGGAAATAACCAAAGAGGCCCTGCTCTGGGGCTCTCTACACAAAAATGCGCCCATCATTGCAGCTGCCCTCTAGCAGGCGGGGCAGCTGTAAAACTGGCCACACAGAAGAGGCACGGGCACTGTGCCTCGATCTCGCTCCCCCCAGCCTTCCCCACTCACCGGGCTCTCTGCTGGGGGGGGAGTCTCCTCTGGACTCCTCTGGTCCTCTCTGGACTCCCTCGGTCGGCGCAGCACACGCGGGGCTCTCCCTTCGCCACGGGAGCCCCGCTGTCCCGCTGCAGCCCTTCTCTTTTCCGGCGGGCTCCTGGCAGCCTGAGGAATACGCGGGGCTCTCTCTTCACTACGAGAGCCCCGCTGACCAGCGCCAGCATTTCCTGCACGCAGGGCTTCCCTCCGCTCACGGGAGCCCCGCCTGACCACAGGCTTTCACTCGGCCGCGCTGCCATTGGCGGCCTCGGCAGCCTCTTCCTGTTCTGGGCCCCGCCCAGAGTCAGGCAAGGCTGCCTGGCTTCCGGGTTGGGCCGGCGGTTCAGTTTCTCGGCCGCATTGCGGGGTGAGCACCCGCTCGAAAAATAAGACATAAAGCGGGGTGGGCACCCGCTCAAAAGGCACCATAATGCAGGGTGGGCACCCGCTATTTTAAAGAATCATAAAGCGGGGTGGGCTCCCGCTAGTTGAAATCACGGCAATGCTGGGTGGGCACCCGCTTCTAAAGCAGCATCACGGGGGAATCCCTACGACGGGGATTCCCTCTAAAAAGACGGGCAGCTCAGCGCTGCGCAGCCCACGCTCTCCTCCTTCTTGGCAGTCCCAAAATATAGCGCTCCCCAGGCACTAGGAGTCCTTAAGGTCCTGGGAAGTAAAAGACAAGCGCTCATAGGGTGCAGGAGTCTTCCAGGATCCATGGCGCATAGCTGGGCCCAGGGAGGCCAGCACACAGGGCCCTCCAGCAGGGAGGTAAGCCCCCATGGCGGTTCCTCCTGGGCCCCAGCAGCAGCAAGCCCCAGCAAGTCAGGAACAGCACAAGCACACCAATCATAGGGTCACAGCCCCAATACTTATACTACCTCTCTCCTTTGTCTGCAGTGCAGGGTTTGGGGGAACCTACAAAAACTGGTTCAGGGGGGAATTGGAGCACTCTGTTTACCAGGCTCCTCTTCCCCTTTGTCAGGTGGGGGCTCAGTGATCAGACACACCACAGGGGGCGCAGCCAGCATTGTACACGCTGGGCACAGATCTATTCAGGGTCAGGGGATTACTCCTCCCACTACTCCCAATGCAGGTGTCCCATTCAGCCTAGTGCTGACTCACCCTGCCCCTCCTGGAGCCACACACACCTCCCCGCCCCTGTCACTCAAAAGCCAGACATGCAATTCACATCAGGCAGGCAGACACATAGCGCACAGAAATGCCAACTTCTAAAAGTGGCATTCCTCCAACAGTCATAATAAATCTGCGCACACCATTGCGCAGCATTTATTATGACAATTCCAAATATACTAAACTTGACTACGCTGCTCCTCTCATATCAGGAATTACCACTGAAACACTTATCAGGGAATCCCCAATGCTTTCCTATGGGAGGGCAGCCCCACAGTAGTGAGAAACCAAAATGGCTGTTTGTCACTACCAGGACATGTCCCACACTTAAGGTACATGTCCTATCTTTTACCTACAATGCACCCTGCCCATAGGGCTAGCTAGGGCCTACCTTAGGGGTGACTGACATGCAGGAAAAGGGGGGTTACACAGACATGGCACACACTTTAGGTGCCACGTCACAGTGGCAGTAACACTGCGCGCACAGGCCCTGCAATGGCAGAGGCCTGAGATAGGTTTGATAGGCTACTTTGGTGGGTGGCGCAATCAGCGCTGCAAGCCCACCAGTAGCATTTAATTTACCAGCCCTGGGTATATGAGATACCACTTTACAAGGGACTGACAGGTAAATTAAATATGCCAAACAGGTGTAGACCAATCTTACCAAATGTAACACAGAGAGCGCACGCACTTTACACTGGACAGCAGTGTTAAAGTGCCCAGAGGCCTAAAACCACCAACACCATGTCAGAGAAAAGGCTAGGAGAAAGGCAAAAAGTTTAGGGATGACCCTGCAAAAAGGGCCAAGTCCAACATATGTTCTGCCAAAATTTCAAAATCCCAATATGGATTGTACATTTTTCAAAGATTTAGGAGGTTGGAGCAGCGAACACTTTTCTAAAAAGTTAGCTGCCAGGCTTTTACCTTCACTTGAAAGCTCATATCCCAAGAATAGGACATTGAGGTGGGCTATCTTTGATTTTTTAAAGTTGAATTTGTAGCCCTCAGAGGCGAACCCCAAAATTATGTTGCTTACCATGGTTAAGTGATCCTTTAAATCATCATCCGTCAGATAAATATCATCTACATAGGGCAATGTCTCTTCATCCAAATTCTGAAGTAACTCTGTTACCCTAGCTGAGAACAACCCGGGGCTATTCCTATACCCTTGGGGTAGTCTTAAAAATTGTTGCTGAAAGCCTAACGCTAAGATTGCTGCCAAATATCTGCTTTCAGGCGCTATATTCTGGCAGAAAAATCCATTTGAGATATCTAGTGTTGTTTTGTATTTTTTCCGCATAATTTTATTCATTAACGCGGCACTGTGTGCATTCTGTACTGTAAATGTTTTAGTGCATGTGTTCAGATGTCTGTAGTCTAAAACTAGACGGTATGAATTATCGGGTTTCATCACAGGAAACAAAGAATTATTCATTGGAGAGGTGCATGTTTCAATTACACCCTGGTATTCAAGTTGATCTAAGATCTCCCTGACCTGTTTTTTCGCTTCTTGTTTTATTGGGTACTGTCTCTGTGGAGTTGGAGTAATTTTTACTGGGATTACATGGTGAGGTGACTGAACATCCCACCCAACATGGTTGCGATATAATGCTGTAGCGAGTGCTACCGCCCACTCCTGCATGTATGTATGTTTTAAGTATATAGGAACGAGGTCAGAAAAAACGGTAAAATTACTATTACTCCCTTTGGGCAATCCATAACAATTTCAGGCGGCCAATCTTTTTCAGCCACAAGTATGTCATATCCATAAGTCAGGTTCTCCCAAAAGAGACCTTTAATTTTTCTGGGTTTGTCCCCCCCCCCATTTGGAGTGTTATTTCATGTAACCTATGTGGGACACTTGCCCTCGTATCAGGTGTTTCCACCGTGATATGCTCATTCAACTCCGCTGTCACCAGAAATTCCATCAGGTTCTGGCGAGCTATTGTTACTTCTGCTGCGCTGTCTAGCATCGTCAGAGCCCAGTCCCCGTTGAGTCCTCAGAATTCTGAGCATGTCTAACTTTAAGACCTGCAACTTTCTTCTTTTTAAATTGAGGTTTTGATTTTTGTTTCTCTTCTTTTTTGGAAGTATAGTCTGAAGCACGTTGCGTGTCTCTGGACTTTGTACGCTCTTCTTGTCTGTGTTCTGACCGTCCTTCCCTCTCGGAGTGTCTTGGTGAACCCTGAAAGGAACGAGAGGAACGTGTATCAGTGTCCTGATACCTGTCAGGTTTTTTAATGTTATCTCTATTCCTAAGGTTGTATCTCCTTTCGGAGGGCTCCTGAGGAGGGACCCACTCCTAGATAGAGATCTATTCTGTCTATTCTTTTGTTTTTTATTGTTATTATCCCATTTCTTTTTGAAAGAATCAGGTGCTTGCTTGGTGTTACCTTTTTCAGGACCACCCCTGAGTTGAGGTTTTACTGCTCTGGCTCCCAAACTATCTCTACCTAATTCAGCATAGGTGTCTTCGTTAATTTTAGGCAATTCACGTTCCTGTTGTAAAGGAGTGAAATCCCTCAGGCGTTGGCATATTGCCACCGCTGCTGCCTCCCCTTTTATGTTAGCTAATATAATAGTTGATACCTGGGCAAAATTTCCTAACAATTTTATCCCTAAGTTCAGAGCAGGTTCTGCTCCATACTCACTCTGTATTTATCTTAATACATCTGGTATTACTGCCATTGAAGGGATATCATGAGTTCTGGAATATGGCAGCGAAGACTGTACCCCAACAGGTACAATCCTCTATCAGGGGAGCTATCCCCATTGGCAAGCGGATTGTTAGCATTCTGTGTTTTTCTTGAGGGCTTGTGTGTGGAAACACTGCCTCTAGCTGTGTTATTTTCTGAGCTATCCAGAATGGCATGTGCTCACGTCTAGTGGGCTTTTTACCCATAACTGCATGTAGAGTTTGTGGAGTAATTTTAGTTGTAGATCCCTGAATTGGTCCTGCCTGTGTAGCCCTTGCTGGCTGAAGTGTGAGTGTTCTCATCACAAATTGTGTCAGGTTTCTGTAAAGTTTTATTATTTCTTTATGAAGTGGACGTAAGTCTGCTACTGGCATTGTGTCAATGTCTGGATGCGGTGTGTAAGCCGCAAGGACTGGCCAAGTGGCTCTGTCTCTTCCGAGTGGACCGAGTCACACTTTGTCTTTTGTGTGTGGGAGGGCGCCTTTACAACCAGTTTATATGCTTCAATGTTCTCATACGACAGTATTCATCTGGTGTTTCATCTTCAGTGTAAGAATAAAATGTATTTGTGCGTGCATCTGCTTGTGGGAATTTAACCCATGAATAGAATACCTCTGTTCTATATGATTCATGTGCCTCAATCACGAAAGTTACTATCCCACCCCTAGCTGTGACTCCATATTCTGCTAGTTTTAAAGCAAGGGCAGTTCTGACATTTTCTGAAATGTTTATAGCACCTTCCTGCTCTTCCTCCCTTGCTGCATTCGCACGTAATGCTGGTGCAGCATCTTCTTCTTCAGCCATTGTTGACAAAGGTTTTCAAGGAAAAGTTTCAAGGAAACTGAGATAAGGTTTTATGCACAACAGGGAATTGTTTGTCCTTCAAGCTTGATAAACCTACAGCCAAAACATGGGATATGCCTACTCAGCTGTGGCGGATAGTTCCCTTCCCACTCCAGACGTCTCTGGGTAAATGTGAGTAGGGGTCTCTGAGAACAGCACGACTGAACTACTCAGATTTGACCGTTAAATAAGTACCAAACCAACGTTGGCGGCGTCATGTTGTGTAGTTCCTATAAACCTATATAGGTTCTGCGCATTTAGACAACATAGACTGTGGGATTGGTGTCCAGACTGATTCCAGACACCCCCACCGGGTATGTTTGCCTGTGTACCAGCTAGCTCACAGTGCCACTAGAACCCCTTTTACCAAGGAGAGAATAGTTCTTGGCAACTATCGAACATGACAACCCTGATCCCTCAGGACCGTGGAAACAGTGCAATACTTTTCGCTCAGTCACTCTTGCTCACTTCGTCTCAGAGAAATACACAGAATAAACGGTGGGGACATTTTCAATAAGCATTTATTGAACCAGCATCATTCTAATGTAAAATAGGTGTGCTGATACAACCATAAGACAGAAACAGATATAAATGATTATAAGCACTAACAGAGTAAAAGGATGGTAGATTCCTACCATAGTGCTAAGACAATGAATACAGGC
The DNA here is from genome assembly GCA_963921515.1 of Calotriton arnoldi. NCBI lineage: Eukaryota > Metazoa > Chordata > Amphibia > Caudata > Salamandridae > Calotriton > Calotriton arnoldi. The sequence goes on from CAWUFW010001592.1 coordinate 279,917, forward strand.
AAGTATAAAAATACATGACAGTAATAATGCGTACTCCTATGATGCGATCCTAACTAGATGTACCTAAGTGTACCTAGCATGTATGTAGGTGTAGAGCCAAGAATCCCCCTAGGATAAAGCCAACCCCATTACCTGGATTGAGAGACTGTGGGACCCCGTCTTGGTCTCGAGATGGACACCCCGCGAGGGATGTCAGTCCACTGCGAGCTGGAGTGTCTGCGTGCAGGAACCTCATCGTCTCGCGTCAGTATGTCAGCATGGAAGTCCTTTTCTCCTCTGCCTGACTCAGCAGAGATATGGTGTTTATATACCCAAAGTGGTACCCTCAGGGGATATACCTTGCTGTGTCATGTCGGACTAGGATGACGGAAGGAATGACCCTTATACATAGTTATTATGCAAGAGATGGTGTCCTGCTGTGTCCTGCTGTGATTCCAAGAATCCTCATGCATAATGAATGAGGCTAGTTTTCAGAGAAAACCCCATGTCATTTAGGCATTACCGTAACTAGGTAAAAGGTCAGTACTAAGAACCGTTATGTAGTGTAATGGCAGGGGAAATGTAGGTGAAAGGTGCATTCAGTACCTGAGCCTATATTGGGGTACCTGTATGAAACATAACACTGTAGTGTATGTATCAAACCTATCGTACATCACTGGAGTCGAAAATAGAAAGAGCCCATATTCTGCCTGTGTGGTGTAACTAGCAATGTTTATTACACGAGGCGCTATACAGGCGCTAGATTTTAAATCAATACCGGTCCATTGAGTATGAGTGCAGGACGCAGAGTAGATGAATAAAATGCTTTATTCCAAGAATATAAGCCCAGGACCAAGGTTCCACAAGCCGGTCCTGAAGTAAAGCAGCCACAGCAGCCACAGCACCATAGCAGCCACAGGTGGCACAGCAGCCGCAGCAGGCACAGCAGCCTCAGCAGCCGCAGCAGCCGCAGTAGGCACAGCAGTCACAGCAGGCACAGAAGCCGCAGCAGGCACAGCAGCCACAGCACAGCACCATCGCAGCCACAGGTGGCACAGCAGCCGCAGCAGGCACAGCAGCCGCAGTAGGCACAGCAGTCACAGCAGGCACAGCAGGCACAGCATCAACAGCACAGCAGCACAGTAGCCACAGCACAGCAGCGCCTGCAGGCACAGCACAGCAGCCACAGGTGGCACAGAAGGCACAGCAGGCATAACAACAACAGCATGCACATCACCCACAGCAGGCACAGCACCATAGCAGCCGCAGGTGGTACAGCAGGCACAGCAGTCACAGCAGGCACAGCAGCCGCAGCAGGCACAACAGCCACAGCAGGCACAGCAAGCACAATTGCCACAGCAGGCACAGCAAGCACAATTGCCACAGCAGGCACAGCAGGGACAGCAGGGACAGCAGGCACAGCAGGGACAGCAGCCACAGCAGGCACAGCAACCACAGCAGGCACAGCAGCTTCAGCAACCACAGCAGCCACAGCAGCCACAGCAGGCAACTTATGCAAAGTCAATACGGCCTGAGTTAGATTTCCTTCATCTTCATCATTTGCCGGTATGAAAGTGCAGCATACGGAATTAATTTTTCTACACACCCCTCCTTCGATTGCTGTCATCAAGTCCAAAATATATCTGTTTTCCATCACCATAAGTCTAATTGAATGCAGCTCTTCTTTAATTGCATTAAAGCCATCTTTAGTAGCATTTATTGCTTTCATTAGTTCCCACTGGGTGATCTGAACCCAGCGAGCAGTTGCTTTTGCTTGAAACATAGGTATCAGACTCCCCAAAAAATGTTTGGGTGTCATTGAACAACCTATACTCTTTGGGCACATCCTGCCACACTGAAGTTCCCGAGTACTCAGGCATCCTTTGTCTTCTTTGATGATGCAGCAAAGTTGATGCTTTACTCATGGAATGCAAATGCAAATCTTTTATTTCTTTTGCTGATATTACCATAGATGGGGCATGCAAAGTCACCAGAGAGCAAGTTCCGCTCCAGTCGGGGGGTAATTGAGTGTATATTCAAGCTCCACACTGCCAGAAAAAATCCATAAGGCTGGAGGTACCGCCCTGCATATCGGCATTGTAAATAGTTGAGCTGCAATTAAGATTCCGTCCCACTTTAACAATCCCATGTCCCTGAAAGCAAAGAGAAAATCTCATTTGTTTCACAGCCAGCTTAGGATGGCGTTTAGTTCCAGTCCATGTATATCTCTGTATGTTTTCATCCCATACTTGCTGACATGATGCTTTTATATCATCAAATCTCAAATGATTTTTTGTTTCTGTGCCATTCCATAAAGATATGGCCCTACATGAAAACCTAGCTCCAGTAAACCATTTATTATTGGCAAATACTGATGCTTCAATACTTAATACTGGCCTGGCTGCACAATCTGGGGGCAGTGGTTTGGCGGAATAATTATAACAGGTGGATGGTGGATTAGATCTCCCTAGAATACCTCGTTCCAATACTGCTTCCTCCCATTTTACATAACTATATTTCTGCCCTGCGCCCTTCATTCTGGATATCTCTTTCATTATCTCTGTTTTATCTGTCAGAATTTGCAAAGTTTCAGGGGTTGTATCAAATCTAGTTGTATTAACTCTGGCAGTCATAGGACTAACATGCGTTGGCTGTAACTGTGCTTTTATCCTACATAAGAAAAGGTGCAATAAACACTTTGTTATATTAACAGGCACTTCTTTAGGATACACTAAAGGTGGTGTTTCTATGGCATGGGGAATAAGAGAACATACATAACAACTATCATTTTGTGTATTGGTGCCTATATCATGCATGCTCTTATACCACAAATTATCAAGTAAAGAATCATGCAGAGGATGTATATCTGTTTCATTAAAAACAGCTCTACGAAAGTGTAATACTTCTTCCCTATGGGTGGGGTCTTTTGCATCTACATAATACAATAGAAAATTATCAGAGTAATAATCATAACCACTGAACTCATTATTATACTATGAGAAATATCATTTAACTGTCTCTTCATTGTATCATTTATTCTTGGACCATTGCCTCCTCCCCTCTCTGCGGGAGTGAGGCCAAAAATGGAATAATGTCCGTTACGTGCACCCAGTTCCGCATCCCCTCCACTTTTACTGCTGTTGGCGTGCTCTGTGGTTCTTGGTAGGGGCCTAGTAACTTGGGGTCTTTCCATGTTCTCACGAAGTTGCGCACGAAGACCCAGGAACCGATGCTGATGGCTGTAGACAAGGGCAGGGGTGGTGCAGTACTGTCGGCCTGTTGCAGCTGAACCTGTTTAGAATAAACCTGTACATCTTTTGTTAAGGCAGACATGTATGCATTCATTTCTTGCCAAGCACTTTCTGATGCCGACTTAGTATCAGAACGAATCATTTGATTTTGTTTAAAGGAAAAATTAGAATGCCTACCTGTTACGACTTGGTGAGGGGTCAAATGATGGTGCTTTGAAGGGGCATTTCTCAATGCAGACAGAGCAAGGGGAAGGCAGTAAAGATAATTATTTTTCAGTGTCTCACAAATTTTTGACACTTTGCTTTTCAATAAGCCATTCATCCTCTCAACAATTCCATTACTCTCTGGGTGGTAAACTGTGGTAAACTTGTGTTCCACTCCTAATAGTGTAGTAATTTGCTGAAATACTGTGTTAGAAAAGTGTTTGCCATTATCGCTGCGTATTGCCGCCGGAACCCCCCACCTCGGCATGACCTCTCTCACCAGGAATTTGGCTGCCTGGTCAGCATCACACCTGGAGCAGGGTCCCGCTTCAATCCATCGTGAAAATGGACACACCACTACTAACAAATACCTATATCAATTACATTTTTGTATCATATCTACAAAGTCTATGTGTAACTCTATGAACGGACCTATTGGTCTTGGAATGGAGGATGAAGGCATTTTTGGTGATCTCTTATTAGAGTACTGATAACACACATGACATGAAGCCAGGAATACATCAACTAGTGGTCCTAGATTAGGGATAAACCAGCTTTTATTTAATTCATCCATCATTACTCTTTTAGAATTGTGTGTTGGTAAATGAAGTTGTCGAAGGGCTGTTATAAGTAGTGACTGAGGCATTATAACTTTACCTGAAGTTGCTGATCTATAAAGGAGATCTGGAAATCCAGTCACTCCCCCTCTTGATTTCCAGAGATCTTTCTCATGTTGTGGTGCTGCATTTTGAATATCTAATAATGCCTCTGTAGAAATATTCTCATAGTGTTGTATCTCAACTTCATCACCTGCATCTAAAGTGTGCATACTGCATGTTTTCATTGCATATCATCTAGCTTCCTTCATTGCTGTATCAGCAGCTTCATTTCCCTTAGACACCAAATCTGTTCCTTTTGTGTGTGCCTGGCACTTAACCACTGTTACTTGACATGGTATTTGCAATGCAGCAATAAGGTCAGCTAAGAGATGTTGCTGCGCTACTGGTGTCCCATCAGATTTGAGAAATCCTCGTCGTTCCCATCTCTTCAGCCCTGAGTGAACTGTGGAAGCTACATATGCTGAATCAGTGTATATTGTTACTGGCTGACCCTGACAAGCCTGTAGGGCCATTATCAATGCTTTTAATTCAGCCACTTGGGCTGAGTCTTGGGATGGCAAGGGTAAGAGGTGCAATGTGTGTAAGGTATAATCAGTAGGTGTCCCAATAGCCTCAACAACACCTGCACCTGTATGTCTTTTACCTGTCTCCTGGTCTATCCATGAGGAACCATCAATAAACAATTGGCGGCCATCAGACAAGGGGTCCTCATGTGCCAGGTGATCGTCCTCCTCCAATGTTACCCTACAGTCATGATCAGTGGGCTCTAGTGGGCGCACTAAAAAAGTTGCAGGGTTGACTGAGTGTACTCGCCCAATGCAGATAGAAGGGTTTGACAGTATTACTTCATAACCTGTCGCGCTTTGAGTGGTCAGTGTACTGTTACTTTTCTGCAGCACAGCGAATACAACAACATACAATGTCACAGGGCATCCTGCTGTAATAGTGCTACTCTTTTCCACTGCAAAAGCTGCTGCTGCCGCAAGCGCTCGCTCACAAGGAAAGTGACCTTTCATTACTGGATCTAATAGTCCACTAAAATAGGCGATGGGTTTGTGACCCATCGGGTATTTTTGAGTAAGGACTGATATCATGGAATCCTCTGTGGCAGCAGAAAACAGAAGGAATCTCTTTGTATAGTCTGGATTTGCCAGCACTGGGGCTGAAGCAATCGCTTCTTTCAATGTCTGAAATGCACTTACACTGTCATCACTCCACTGTATGTCTGTGTTGTCAGTTTTAGCTTTCTTCATTGCATATAATAGTGGTTGTATGATGGTAGCATAATCAAATACCCACTGACGTACAAAATTACAAAGGCCTAGATTTCTGCATGTCTTTTACTGTCTTGGGCTGAGGCTGATCACGTATAGTTTGTATTCTAGAACCTGCTATCTTTTTGCCCTCTGCAGACAACACTTGGCCCAAATACAGCACTTCTTTTTGCACAAACTGTAATTTTTTCCTGTCCACTTTGTATCCCTTAGTAGCAAGTAGTGTTAGGAGATTGACAGTGTCCAAAACACATTCAGATTCTGTTTTACTACATATTAGTAAATCATCTACATATTGCAAGACTGGACTGTCTGGAAATTTAACAAATCGTCTCGCAATACTCTATTAAACACAGATGGAGACTCACAATAGCCTTGTGGGAGTCGAGAATATTGGATTTGTTCACCATCAATACTGAAGGCTGTCAAATAATGACTGTCAGGATGTAAAGGTATGCTAAAAAAAGCATTCTTTAAATCCACTACAGAAAACCATTTGCTGTCACTTGGTATATTAGTCAATATCACAGATGGGTCTGGCACTATGGGGTACTCTGCTATGGCATTAAGGGGGCGAAAATCCTGAACCATCCACCAAGTATTACCAGTAGATTTTTTTACAGGATAAATTGCGGTGTTACAAGGGGATGGACAGGAATACAGGACTCCCTGATCCTTCAGTCTTTGTATTGTCCCTCTAACACCTTCTTTTGCTTCTTTGGACGGTGGATACTGTTTTACACGTGGCAATTGTGCACCTGGCTTCAACTTTATCTTAAATGGTTCTACAGATAGTATCAGTCCTACCTCGTCTGGAGCTGATGTCCAGAGACAAGGCGGGACTGCTGCAAGTGCTTCAATATCACTGGAGGGGGATGGCACAAGTGGTAACGTGGTCTGTGCACGGTAAACACGCACTAACAAGGGTGCAGTGTGTGTATAAACTATCTCAGTCCTGGTGGGATCGTCTGAAAAGAGTTCTGAGTCCGAGATGTCCCGTGGTCTCAGACCAGGCAGAAGAAAAATCAGGACCTTCCAAATTCCTCCATCATTATCTGATGCCACCAGGGCGCCACCTACTGGATAGTTCCATGCACTCAAGGTAAAGGGTATTCACCTGTCCCAGTTCATCACCACCAGCTTGCCGCCTGAAAATTAGTCTAGGTGGCAATTCCATCTATCTCCCTAAAAGTATTTCCTCTGTCTTCAGAACCGTAAGTACTGCATCTGCTAGCAATTTATAATGCACTGGCTCTGCCCTTCCAACCACATTTTCCTCTGGTATTCTTAGCAGATGTATCCCACATTTCGCTTGCCCTGGTATTTCACATGTCATGGACCCATCAGAGGAAAACCTTATTGTCATGTTCAATTTAGACATGATATCCCTTCCTAATAAATTTGCTGGGGAATTTGGAGAATAAAGGAGACGCTCTTGCGTTCGCACTCCCTGCCACCTCTATGGGCACATGTGTTGTGTATGGAATGCGCTGTACTTCACCAGAGAAGCCCTGCGTATCCATGGTGGCAGAGGACAATGGAACATTTCCTTCTGAGAGGCAAGATTTTGTTGCCCCTGTATCAACCAAGAAAGCATAACTCCTTCCCATTATAATCATTTCTACCATTGGTTCTTCCTCTGGGTCTAGAGTCCTAGCTACCACAGAACAATTGGGATTCCCTGGTGCATCCCATCAGGCTGTATGATAAAAGGGGTTTCCACCTGGAACAATCACTCCCCCTTGTACTTGACTCCCTGTGCTCACCACTGCAGTAGTCGGCACCTCATGCTGGCCTCCTGTTTGTACAACAGGTGCTGGTGCCCCTTGAACAGGTACATTAGCAAATTGCTGTTGTGGCATATAAACCTGTGGTAGTCGAGTTATTTATTGTTGAGGATAGGGGACATACTGGTAAGGACCATATTGAGGCACTGTCCCTGACATGTTGACATTTTGTTGTCCCCTTCCTCTCCCTATTCCTATCACTCCCTGCTCTTCATCACTCTTCTTAAAGCGACATTCAGCAATAAAATGCCCAATGTTACCGCAGTAATGGCATTTAAAATTTCTCCTTCCTGGTATCTTTCTCCCCTCTCTTTGACCCCTTCCTTGCTCCCTGTTTGCAACAGGAACCTGCACAGTCATTTCTTTTCCTGTCTTTTCCTTCTCATTTTTCTGAAGTTTTTGTGTCACCAGTTTGGCTCGGGCTCTGTCACTTTGGTCTTTATTTCTCCTCTCCTTTTCTTCCTTTTTTCTACAAAAATGTATAATATGTGCTTGTATTTCTGCCCAGGGTTTTACATCTAAGGCCACAACCTGATCTAAATGGTCTTGTATGTCTCCTGGTAGCCCCTGTTTTAAAACATTGTATAATAATATACAACTTCCTCCCATGTCTACAGTTCCTACATCTACTTCCCACTTTTTCTTCATCATTGTTATGTAGTCTGCACAGGACTGTCCTGGAGACATAGTTTGTGTCATCAATGCCCCAATATCTGGTCGGTCTGGGTACCTATTCCTTAATTCAGTCCACACCCTAGAGCGCACTACTCCAAAAGCAGACCCATCATGTTTTCCTTTAGTAATAGTTACTCCTTGTATCCCTGCACTTCTCATTATACTGTCCACCTCATCCCCTACTATGGAGCTCAACAGGCTCTTTACATCCCCAAGAGCTAAAGGTGTCCCAGCTGTTGCATTTTCAAATGCTTTTATCCATTTCCCTGCTCCTTCGTGTAATGGAGACAGGCCTTTTTAGATTTTCTTTATCCATGTGTTGCCATGGAACATAGACAGGCTGTGCTCCCTGTGTCTTATACACCAGTGACATCTGCATTACAGCAGTATTCCTGCCACCATGTCCCTCATAAGGTATCTCAGACCTTAAAGCATATTTCTTCCACACACACAGACTTTGTTGCATGTAATCATAATCCCACTCTGGGTCCCCATAACCTTGAAAAATACATAAATCAGCCATATTTATAAATTCAGGGTCAAAGGATCCTGCTCTTGGCCCACTTTCATCTGTGGCACCGTACCTGCTGTTCATCCTGCAAGGTTATTAGTAAATGGGACAACATTATACCAACTGTTTTCTCCCTTTGCTATTATTTCATTGGGTGTCAAGTCACTGTTTCCTTTCCTTTCTTTACTCCGTATAAAACTTGTCATTCCCTGCATATTTCGTACATGAAGGGATCTTACTTCAGCCGGAGGGGAACTTTGTCCTAACTCTATCATACCCTCTGCTCGAAATGGACGCCCAGACCGTGTTATTCTACTGGGAAACACCTGTTCTCCTCTTGTTTGTTCTCTAAAGGAACTTTGTTCCTCTAATCTTCTTATATTTATTTCAGCATTTCTGTTCTCCGCCTCTTGCCACAATTCCATGCGTTCCCGGTCAAGAACTCTTCTAATTTCACTCTCCACTGAGTTTATTTCTTCCTCATCTTTCTCATCCTCTCCTGTCACATTCTTGATTTCTAGATCATATCCTATGTCCCTTACAACTGGCTTTTCATCTGGTTTAAATGATATGGAATTACATATATGTGAACAGTCATCAGCAATAAGGCTTAATCTCTTAATGGTATTCTGTATTCCCTTTACCCTGGTGGTCATGTCACGATAACCCTTATCCTCTTCCTGATGTATTTTTGATTGTGCCCCTAAGTCAAGCTTCACCTGTGGGGTGCTAGTATAGTATCCATTTCCCTCACTTGAGTTTTGGGGAATCTTGCGAGCCCATTCTAATATGTCTTTTGACTTTTGTTCCAGCACTTTTCCATTATTGTCTTTTCTTAATTTTACTGAAATATCTCACGTTAGTGACACTGTTCCCTCATATACTTTTTCAGGTTTAAGAGAATTTTTATTAATTGTTTGAGCAAGATCAACCTCCCCAATTTTTAATGTCATCAACCTTTGGTGTAACTTTGTTTATGTCAGTCAGGGGTATTAATGTCGGATCTTTGTAGCCTAAAGCTGGAACATCCGTGTCCACTGAGTCTATTGAGGTAGTGAATTCCTTGTGTTCCACTGACAATGATGGATACATACCCTGATGGCATCAGGGCCCTTTAATTATCTCAGAATATGTCGGGGGTGGTGCTGTGGCTTCTACATGGGAATCATGACTGAATATCTTCCACATGTCCAATGATGCTAATCTTTTTGTTCTTTTATCTCCTTTATATGACTGACTGACTGACTGACTGAGATCTTATAAAGCGCACTATTGCCGAGGCGTCTTGGCGCTGAGGTGAGTGGATACCGAAGCTAACGCTAGTTATTCTCGAGCTTAGGGAAAGAGCCATGTCTTTATCAATTTTCTAAAAAGAGCCCTGTTCGACTGTAGTCTGATCAGAGTGGGGAGGGAGTTCCACAGTTTGGCCGCTTGATACGAGAACTTTCCTCCCCATCTGGCTCTTTTTATCTTGGGGACCATGATCAGTCCTGTATTGGCTGACCTGAGGCAACGTTGTGGCGAATACCGGGGAAATAGATGTTGAATGTCCGCAGCTCCTCCTCCATACAGAGCCTTATGTACAAGACAGAGGGCCTTGAAATCCACTCTCTGCCAAACTGGGAGCCAATGGAGCTGTTTAATGCTGGCAGACGTGGGGTGATGTTTGGGAAGATCAAGTAGCACACGAGCCGCCGCATTCTGCAATGACTGAAGTTTGGTGATCTGACCTTTATCTGCTCCCAAGTATAAGGCGTTGCAGTAATCGACTCTGGAAAGAACCAGGGCTCCAACTACCGTTTTCCTAAGGGTTAGTGGGATAAACGGCAGGATTTTACGCAGAACTTTCAGCGTGAAGAAACAAGCAGAAGATACTAAATTAATTTGTTGAGCAAGCTTTAGGTCACTGTCAAACATAAATCCAAGGTTCCTAGCCTTGGTCACGGGAACAGGACAGTTCCCAGCCTCAGGGGGCCACTATAGTTGGCTCCATACAGAGGGCTTCTGACCAAACTCGATGACCTCAGTCTTTTCGGTATTGAGCTTTAAAAAATTTGAGTTCATCCATGCCATCACAGCATTAAGACAGTCACGGAACCTGACAGCTGTAATGTCCACACTTTGCGTGACCGATACCACTAACTGGGTGTCGTCCGCATATGACAATAGCATAAGACCATGGTCTTTAATTAGTCTTGCTAAGGGTGTGACATATAAATTAAACAGTGTCGTGGACAAGGCCGACCCCTGTGGGACTCCACACGGGAGGCAGAAATTACCTGACTTAAGGCCGTCCCAATGGATCAGCTGTTCCCTAGATGTCAAGAAAGATGTTAGTAAGGTTAGAGCCTTATCTCTGATACCTGCTGCCGTCAGCCGCCGTAATAGTACCGCATGGTTTACGGTATCAAATGCCGCGGACAGGTCAAGCAGGATGAGGACGGCTCTTAAGATATATCCTAAGATATATGATATTACATGGGCTATCACTGTATTATCAAAAGAGCCATCTGGTGGCCATGGAACCAGGGAAGTCTTTGTGCCTTCTGCCCATTCCGGACAATGTCTTTTTATTCTATCAGAGTCTCCTTGAAATGTGGAAATCATATGGCCTAAAGGAGTCCCTTTCTCTCCCTGCCTCCCCTGGGAAGATTTCTTAAAGAAAGGCATGACCTCACAATTTTCCTTTAAATCTACCAGAAACTTTTACTATTCCTGTTCGTGGGGATAAAACTCGTGGACTATAACACAGACTATTCCCTATTGTTTAGCCTCGTCTTCAGTTATCCCTAAATAAGCAAGTTGTAGGATACTTCCAAGAGTTTCACACGACACACCTACACTCAGATCAGATGGATCTATATTACACGGAATAAATCTACCTGGTATCCGAGTAGACCCAACTCTTACTATTCTTAAAGGCTCCTGTCCTAATGGAGTTAACACAAAAAAAACTGTTGGTACCTCTGATAATGCAAGAGAACTCATGATCCATTACACATGATATAACAATCACAAATCTACATTATATAGATATATATATATATATTTTGTTTAAAAAGCAACTCACATAACATATTAATACAAAATATCTACTTTTTCTCTCTTTCTCTGACGTTTTCCTAATTCAAACTGTCAGGATAAACTTTTATATAATTCCTATTTCTCTAATAATTCCCCAAGGGAAAGAAAAACAGTCTGCCAAGTTTAACTAAATAAACATCTATTTCTCCGACGATTCCTAAACAAAGGTCTGTCAGGATCAACAAAACACATTTAATTCTCTCTCTTCCTCTCTGACGATTCCTAAACAAAGGTCTACCAGGATTAACTAAATAAAACATCTCCGTTTGTAACAGTTGTGGATCAATACACAAGGATTTGACGATCGCCCTTTTTTCCTACCTTATCTGGCCGCTGCAGACGTCCCCCAGACCGGTACCCCTGTCGTCCAAAAAACAGATCTTTCTTCTCAACTGGCGTCTGTCATCCTCCTCAAATTGTGCACGACTAAATTAGTTGTCCGAAGGGGAACCTCCCCAGCGGCAGGCCGGAGCAAAAGGGATCTCTTGGCTGGCTCTGCCACGATGTCGGGAAAAAATCCTTTAAGCAGTGCAAATCATTTAATCACCACATCTGCAACAAAAGGGAGTACAAACAGGTTTATTGCATATGCCAGAGTAATACAGCTGGGAGAGCGACCCGTACTATGAGAGAAGCACAAGTCAGTCTCAAATTACATGCACTTCGAGTCTAGTCTTATCATACTAATTTTGGCATAGATCCATATGATCAATACAATGTGAACAATAGAAAAAGCTTCCTGCTTTTCCGTTATGTCCCACCCAGATTACATACATTTATTTCAAGAACAGCTCTTTCCTGTGTACGTGACTTCTCACGCCACACTTACAGACTCCAATTGGAACATTCTTGCTGCTCCGAATTTCCTGTTACATATTCAAGACAGGATGTTTCTCAGCAAGCATACAATGAGAAGAAAAAACACTTAAGTCAGACCGCATTTAGACCTCTTTTTGAAAGCTGGATGCAGTTTATTACCAGATAAAATGTGCAACTTAAACATGCACTTTTAACCACACATTTAAACCGCATTATAGAGTTTTTCTTTCTTTACATGATATTTCACAGTTTGTGGGCAAGTGATAGGTAAAACAGAATAGTGAACAGAATAATTAGGGCCTAAATCTAAATTAGGGTTTTGATTCCTTTCAAACTCTTTCCCATCCACACCTGTTGTGAGGGCTCTCGGAGCACATTCCTTCATTAATCTATCACCCTTTCCACCACACCCTTAGAGGGAGCTTGCTTCTGTTTGCTTTGGGGCTCTAGTAAAGGCCACTATCTGAAAGTGCAACACAACGGAAACCGGGCTCTCCTGAGCCTGGCTTCCTCCTGTTCCTGGCACTGTGCTTGTGTGATCTGTGGCAAGGGGTCGCAGAGTCACTGCCGGAGGTGGCAAGGGGGAAGCCAGGGGTAGCAGCTGCTACACCTCGTGACCTGTAAGAGACGTTCATGTTCACTGCTCACCTGTGTGCTGCTTTCCCATTAACACCCCTGCCCTCCCATATTCCTAACCCGCCCTTCAGCTCGTCCCGTGCCTCCCTCGTCCCTTCCCATACTGCTTAGCCTTTTTAATGACTCTCCCTCCGCTCAACGGTGGCGTTTACCTGATAGCCCACAGCCCCGTTGCTTTCGCGTCAATCCCCAGATCATTTTAATTTTTTTAACATTTTATGTCTTTTAACAAATTAGGAGGCTCAGAAGCTGCAATCTGCCACCTGGTCACTTTGTTGTGAAAATGCGCTTTGTTTTGTTCCCAAATTTTTTTATTTGCCTCTGCAAGAAGGGCGTCTGCCATCTTGAAACGGTAAATTATAAAAACACAAAATAGCAAAAACACCATGACGTATGCATGTCTATACGTCATCACGCTGGCTCACCATAGCGCTATGACACACACAAGTGCATGCGTCAGGATGCACGAATACATCATTACACAATTTTAAACATTTTGACCCATCCCAAACAGCGTCGGCAGAAAGCATTGTCAAAGTCAAAAGGCGAACCTATTGGTTTGACTAATGCTTGTTTATTTGATATTACCTGAAAACATGTAAAATTAAGATACTGCGACGATATTAAATAGTTTTTAACATGTTTTGAAGAGACCTGAGGAGATTGAACATGCTTAAGGAAACCTTCAGAGAAACTGGAGAACAGTTCCAGTGTTAGCCAGCAGGTGGTGGTGTTTGCACGCAATGATATATTTCCATTTTTCCTCATTTATGCTAGAAAATGATATTTCAGGTCACGCGGCTTTCAACTCTTCTTATGTGTGAAGAAATCGTCAGTGGGCTCTAAAAGTGTGTGCTTTGGGCTGTCCTTGGATTTTTTCCACTTGGGCAAAAAGAAAAAGTATTAAATGCATAACATGGTGTGTCTCTATTTTTAGCTAACTTCATATATATATATGTATATATATATATATTATCTACTGGCGGTCGCCAGTAGATAGTTATAGTTAGGACCTATTTTCCATAGGAAATCCGCGACATTCTATTTGAAATAACTCTTGCGTCGGTTGACGAATCTTCGCGAAATTTTCAAACTTTATGGCCCGCTCCGGTCCGCTCCTACCCTGAAAGTTTCGGGGTGATTCGTCAAGCGGGGGCCGAGAAAAAAGGGGGGTCCCAAAACGTGTTTTCCCCATTCATTTTCCCATATGAAACTTTAGCCACGGCTACAGCCCGAACTGCTGAACGGAATTACACCAAATTTGGCAAAGAGGTAGTTCTTGGTTCAGAAAGAACCCTTTTTGTTAAATGGTGTAAATCCGTTCAGTAGTTGCGGAGAAATTAAAAAATAAGAGTCAAAAATCAATTTCCCATAGGAAACTTTATGCAAGGCTACAGCCCGAACTGCTGAACGGAATTACACCAAATTTGGCAAAGAGGTAGTTCTTGGTTCAGAAAGAACCCTTTTTGTTAAATGGTGTAAATCCGTTCAGTAGTTGCTGAGAAAATCAAAAGTAAAAACACATATATATCTGGGCGGAGCCTAACCACACATGTCATCGTGAGATCTGATTGGCTGTCAGCACTTCATCCTGGAATTGCTGGCAGCCATCTTGGGACCAATATAAATGATAGTACCCCATTGAAATGCATTGTAGTGAATCGAAGATTTTGAGGGTTACCAAAAGGAGAACTATAAAGGGTGATAACAGACTTTAGTTACATTAGAATTCATTTGTTGATGGTACCATACTAATTTCAGGAATTGTGGTGTGTTCTAAGGTGATTTTACCCTGTGAAAAACCTTCTGCTGGGATATCATGAATCATGTTTGAGAGAACTATTTTCACATGCTTGTCCCATACAGTTTTGGAAGGTGCTCCAGAAGCTAAAATGAGAGCATATTTTCTGTAAATTCACATTATCTTTCTCAGTCATGTGAGAATGAAGTCTGACATTCTCAGTAAAACATGTACATCCAACAAGGGCAGAGACTGTCAGTTGATTCCTTTGTGTTCTACTGCAGCTTCCCAGAGTGTTCTAAAGAACAACTAGAGCGCTAACAGCCTTACTTATGACAAAAGTATGGCACACCTGAAGCCATCTTGATTGGAATAAACTGGTAACACTTAAAACATTTAATTTAAAAAGGAACAAAATGATGGGGTTCATCTTGTCATAGAAATTATGGTTAGTACTCTGGAAAGAAAAATTAGGACATGTTTCAAGTGTGATCTCAAATATCTTCCTGTTATATTTCAACAGGAGCAGCCTGTCAGTTGATGCCTTTGTGTTCTCCTGCAGCTTCCCAGAGTGTTCTAAAGAACAACTAGAGCGCTAACAGTCTTACTTATGACAAAAGTATGGCACACCTGAAGCCATCTTGATTGGAATAAACTGGTAACACTTAAAACATTTAATTTAAATAGGAACAAAATGAGGGGGTTCTTTTTGAAATAGAAATTATGGTTAGTGCTGCAAAAAGAAAATTTAGAGCATGTTTTAAGTGAGATCTCAAATCCTCTTCTATTTCATTAGAAAATTCTGACATGCAGACTGAAACAATCACTTTCAATACCAGCAGTAGACTTCCAGTTAACTCCTTGGTGAGCAGTAGCTTTACTACAGTGATCTAATGAACAACTAGAGTGCTAACATTCTGAATTTATGGCAAATGTGTGACACATCTGAATGCCTTCTTGATGGAATCAAAGTAAAAAACTGAAAGCATTTCCTACTGAGGAGACTGCAGTAAATGAGGAAATTAGGAAACTTCATAACAAAGAAGTCTTCCAAGATGGCCACCAGTGAAAAAAGAGCCCAAATGTAGCACAAATATTACCCAGATGTAGCCCACATATAGCCCAATGACAAAAGTGTGCAAAACACTTTTTATTTTTAGTTTTTTTGCAGTTTTATGTAGTGCAGACTGGTCAGGTATTGGAGCGTTGCATCTTAAAACATGACCCCCCTACACTACAAAAAACACTGCACTACCCTAAACCCTAAAACACTACCCCCAGCACGACCCCTATACTACACAAGCACCACTGCACTATCCTAAACCCTAAAACACTACCCCCAGCATGACCCCCTACACTACACAAACACCACTGCACTACCCTAAAACACTACCCCAACACCACTGCACTAACCTAAATCCTAAAACACTACCCCCAGCACGACCCCCTACACTACCCAAACACCACTGCACTACCCTAAAACATGACCCCCTACACCACACAAACACCACTGCACTACCCTAAACCCTAAAACACTACCCCCAGCACGACCCCCTACACTACACAAGCACCACTGCACTACCCTAAACCCTAAAACACTACCCCCAGCACGACCCCTACACTACACAAACACCACTGCACTACCTTAAACCCTAAAACACTACCCCCAGCATGACCCCCTACACTACCCAAACACCACTGCACTAACCTAAATCCTAAAACACTACCCCCAGCACGACCCCTACACTACCCAAACACCACTGCACTACCCTAAAACATGACCCCTACACTACACAAACACCACTGCACTACCCTAAACCCTAAAACACTACCCCCAGCACGACCCCTACACTACACAAGCACCCCTGCACTACCCTAAACCCTAAAACACTACCCCCAGCACACGACCCCCTACACTGCCCAAACACCACTGCACTGCCCTAAACCCTGAAACACCAGCCCCTGCACGACCCCTACACTGCCCGAACACCACTGCACTGCCCTAAACCCTGAAACACCAACCCTAGCACGACCCCCTACACTGCCCGAACACCACTGCACTGCCCTAAACCCTGAAACACCACCCCCTTCACGACCCCCTACACTGCCCGAACACCACTGCACAGCCCTAAACCCTGAAACACCACCCCCAGCACGCCCCCTACACTGCCCGAACACCACTGCACTGCCCTAAACCCTGAAACACTACCCCCAGCAAGACCTCCTACACTGCCCGAACACCACTGCACTGCCCTAAACCCTGAAACATCACCCCCAGCAAGACCCCCTACACTGCCCGAACACCACTGCCCTAAACCCTGAAACACCACCCTCAGCACGACCCCCTACACTGCCCGAACACCACTGCACTGCCCTAAACCCTGAAACACCACCCCCAGCACGACCCCCTACACTGCCCGAACACCACTGCACTGCCCTAAACCCTGAAACACCACCCCCAGCACGACCCCCTACACTGCCCGAACACCACTGCACTGCCCTAAACCCTGAAACACCACCCCCTGCACGATCCCCTACACTGCCCGAACACCACTGCCCTGCCCTAAACCCTGAAACACCACCCCCAGCACGACCCCCTACACTGCATGAACACCACTGCACTGCCCTAAACCCCGAAACACTACCCCCAGCAAGACCCCCTACACTGCCCGAACACCACTGCACTGCCCTAAACCCTGAAACATCACCCCCAGCAAGACCCCCTACACTGCCCGAACACCACTGCCCTAAACCCTGAAACACCACCCCCAGCAAGACCCCCTACACTGCCCAAACACCACTGCACTGCCCTAAACCCTGAAACACCACCCCCAGCATGACCCCCTACACTGCCCGAACACCACTGCACTGCCCTAAACCCTGAAACACCACCCCCAGCACGACCCCCTACACTGCCCGAACACCACTGCACTGCCCTAAACCCTGAAACACCACCCCCAGCACGACCCCCTACACTGCCCGAACACCACTGCACTGCCCTAAACCCTGAAACACCAGCCCCAGCACGACCCCTACACTGCCCGAACACCACTGCACTGCCCTAAACCCTGAAACACCAGCCCCAGCACGACCGCCTACACTGCCCGAAAACCACTGCGCTGCCCTAAACCCTGAAACACCAGCCCCAGCACGACCCCCTTCACTGCCCAAACACCACTGCACTACCCTAAACCCTCAAACACCAGCCCCAGCACGACCCCCTACACTGCCCGAACACCACTGCACTGCCCTAAACCCTGAAACACCAGCCCCAGCAAGACCCCCTACACTGCCCGAACACCACTGCACTGCCCTAAACCCTGAAACACCACCACCAGCAAGACCCCCTACACTGCCCGAACACCACAGCACTAAAGCCTGAAACACCACCCCCAGCAAGACCACCTACACTGGCCGAACACCACTGCACTGCCCTAAACCCTGAAACACCACCCCCTGCACGACCCCCTACACTGCCCAAACACCACTGCACTGCCCTAAACCCTGAAACACCACCCCTGCACGACCCCTACACTGCCCAAAACCACTGCACTGCCCTAAACCCTGAAACACCAGCCCCAGCACGACCCCCTACACTGCCCGAACACCACTGCACTACCCTAAACCCTCAAACACCAGCCCCAGCACGACCCCTACACTGCCCGAACACCACTGCACTGCCCTAAACCCTGAAGCACCAGCCCCAGCAAGACCCCCTACACTGCCCGAACACCACTGCACTGCCCTAAACCCTGAAACACCACCCCCAGCAAGACCCCCTACACTGCCCGAACACCACAGCACTAAAGCCTGAAACACCACCCCCAGCAAGACCACCTACACTGGCCGAACACCACTGCACTGCCCTAAACCCTGAAACACCACCCCCTGCACGACCCCCTACACTGCCCAAACACCACTGCACTGCCCTAAACCCTGAAACACCACCCCCTACACTGCCCTAAACCCTGAAACACCACCCCTCAGCACGACACCCTACACTGCCCGAACACCACTGCACTGCCCTGAACCCTGAAACACCACCCCCAGCACGACCTCCTACACTGCCGGAACACCACTGCACTGCCCTAAACCCTGAAACACCACCCCCAGCACGACCCCCTACACTGCCCGAACACCACTGCACTGCCCTAAACCCTGAAACATCAACCCCAGCAAGACCCCCTACACTGCCTGAACACCACTGCCCTAAACCCTGAAACACCACCCCCTACACTGCACGAACACCACTGCACTGCCCTAAACCCTGAAACACCACCTCCAGCAAAACCCCTACACTGCCTGAACACCATTGCTCTGCCCTAAATCCTGAAACACTAGCCCCAGCACGACCCCCTACACTGCCCGAACACCACTGCACTGCCCTAAACCCTGAAACACCAACCCCAGCACGACCCCCTATACTGCCCGAACACCATTGCACTGCCCTAAACCCTGAAACACCAGCCCCAGCAAGACCCCCTACACTGCCCGAACACCACTGCACTGCCCTAGACTCTGAAACACCAGCCCCAGCAAGACCCCCTACACTGCCCGAACACCACTGCACTGCCCTAAACCCTGAAACACCAGCCCCAGCATGACCCCCTACACTGCCCGAACACCACTGCACTGCCCTAAACCCTGAAACACCAGCCCCAGCACGACCACCTACACTGCCCGAACACCACTGCACTGCCCTAAACCCTGAAACACCAGCCCCAGCACGACCCCCTACACTGCCCGAACACCACTGCACTGCCCTAAACCCTGAAACACCAGCCCCAGCACGACCCCCTACACTGCCCGAACACCACTGTACTGCCCTAAACCCTGAAACACCAGCCCCAGCATGACCCCCTACACTGCCCGAACACCACTGCACTGCCCTAAACCCTGAAACACCACCCCTGCATGACCCCCTACACTGCCCGAACACCACTGCACTGCCCTAAACCCTGAAACACCAACCCCTGCACCACCCCCTACACTGCCCGAACACCACTGCACTGCCCTAAACCCTGAAACACCACCCCCTGCACCGCCCCCTACACTGCCCGAACACCACTGCACTGCCCTAAACCCTGAAACACAACCCCCAGCACGACCCCTTTACTGCTCGAACACCACTGCACTGCCCCAAACCCTGAAACACCACCCCCAGCACGACCCCCTACACTGCCCGAACACCACTGCCCTAAACCCTGAAACACCACCCCTGCACGACCCCTACACTGCCCGAACACCACTGCACTGCCCTAAACCCTGAAACACCAACCCCTACACTGCCCGAACACCACTGCACTGCCCTAAACTCTGAAACACCACCCCCAGCACGACCCCCTACACTGCCCGAACACCACTGCACTGCCCTAAACCCTAAAACACCACCCCCAGCATTACCCCCTACACTACCCGAACACGACTGCACTGCCCTAAACCCTCAAACACTCCCCCAGCACGACCCCCTACACTACCCGAACACCACTGCACTGCCCTAAACCTAAAACACTCCCCCAGCACGACCCCCTACACTACCCAAACACCACTGCACTGCCCTAAACCCTAAAACACTACCCCCGCATGACCCCTACACTACCCAAACACCAATGCACTACCCTAATCCCTAAAACACTACCCCCGCATGACCCCTACACTACCCTAAACCCTAAAACACTACCCCCGCACGACTCCCTACACTACCCAAAGACCACTGCACTACCCTAAACCCTAAAACACGACCTCCTACACTACACAAACACCACTGCACTACCCTAAACCCTAAAACACTACCCCCTACACTACACAAACACCACTGCACTACCCTAAACCCTAAAAACTACCCCCAGCAGTACCCCTACACTACCCAAACACCACTGCACTACCCTAAACCCTAAAACACTACCCCCAGCAGTACCCCTACACTACCCAAACACCACTGCACTACCCTAAATCACTACCCCTAGCACGACCCCCTACACTACCCAAACACCACTGCACTACCCTAAACCCTAAAACACTACCCCCAGCACGACCCCCTACACTACCCAAACACCACTGCACTACCCTAAACCCTAAAACACTGCCCCAGCACGACTCCCTACACTACCCAAACACCACTGCACTACCCTAAACCCTAAATCTACCCCCAGCATGACCCCCTACACTACACAAACACCACTGCACTACCCTAAACCCTAAAACACTACCCCCAGCACGACCCTCTTCACTACCTAAACACAACTGCACAATTTGTTACAGGCATTGCAACGCAGGCCTGTGGTGCTTACTGGAAGTACCTAGTGGGCTAGTTGGGCCCCAGGTACCCTCAGGATTCAAGGTGACCTAATCCCCAACTTAAAACGCACCACGGGGCGCGTTTGCACAGTGGTGAAGGGAGGGGCGGGGCCTCAGGTGACATGTGCGCAAACACGCCCTGTGGTGCGTTTTAAGTTGGGGAATTAATTCCCTTTGAATCCTGAGGGACCCTGGGGCTAACTAGCCCACCAGGTACCTTCA
Organism: Calotriton arnoldi; assembly: GCA_963921515.1. Taxonomy (NCBI): domain Eukaryota; kingdom Metazoa; phylum Chordata; class Amphibia; order Caudata; family Salamandridae; genus Calotriton; species Calotriton arnoldi. The sequence continues at coordinate 301,017 of CAWUFW010001592.1, forward strand.
GTAAGCACAACAGAGTTGCGTTGCAGAGGTGAAAAAGGTGCGTGGCCTCGGAACGCCTCTCTGCAACTCAGCTCTGTGGTCCTAACTGTAGGTACCTGGGGGGCTAGTTGGGCCCCAGGGACCCTGAGAATTCAAGGGGACTTAATCCCGCACTTAAAACGCGCCACGGGGTGCGTTTGCACACATGTCACCTCAGGCCCCCTCCCTTCACCACTGTGCAAACGCGCCCTGTAGCGCGTTTAAGAGGTAGTTTTAATCCCCTGGCCTATTATGTACTAGGGACTTGCAGAGGAGGTCATGCTAATCACAGGGGTACCCCAACGCATAGTGTTCCCTAGTGTATGTAGGTGTTTTCACTGTATTCTAAGTGTCTTTTAGCATAGCACTGGCTCTGGTTAGTCAGAGTCAGTTACCACCAGTACCCGTCTGAAAAAGTTGTGGGCACAGGATTATTTTGCAACAAGGCCTCTTTCTGCTCCTCTGTTGGTTCTTTCTGCACATCTTTGCTTCTTTCTGTGCGTTTTTCTTCTTTCTTCACATGTCCTACCTCTGTAGGCATAGTTAGAAACTAGCATTTAAAAAACCTTTGAAATTCACTTAAAAATCATAGGTTTCAGGCACGTTATAGTTAGAAATTAGCATTTAAAAACCTTTGAAATTCACTGAAAAAACCATAGGTTTCAGACACGTTATAGTTAGAAATTAGCATTTAAAAACATTTGAAATTCACTGAAAAAACCATAGGTTTTAGGGACAGTTATAGGTAGTTGGACATTTCACTCGTACAAAACCATAGAAATTCCCCGTTATAGTTAGTTCAGCTAACTATAACTCGCGCCCACGCATTGCACTGCTGATGACGTCACATATTACATCACTCATGACATGGTCAGTGACATCACTGATGACATCACTGATGACATCTCAAATGACATCACTGATGACATCATCCATGTGATAATTTCATGCATCTTCTCACACCCTAATATAACTTTTGATACACCAACTCTAAATTACAGACTGCCATTCTCAAAGCCATAGACACTCCAACACCAAAACTACATACCCACTCACTGATTCTTAGGTCTACACACATCCACTCACTCACCCGTACAGTCACTTATACTTAGTCACTCAGTACAGGACTATCATATGCACTCATACACCTATATAAACACTCACACATCGCCACTCATCCATAGAGGTACTCACACACCTAGTCAGTCATGCAAAAACTTAATCACACACCCATTTACTCACCTATACAGTTATACACACACCAGCTCACTTACTCATACAAATACTAGCACATTCTTACGCTCTTATACAATCACTGATACAAGTACACACTCATCCATACAGCCACTCTCACAATCACACACTCTCACTTATAGCCATTTATATACTCCAACACACATATATACTGCCTTTCACTTATGTAGTTAGTCACACATGTACCACTGAGATATACATTCAATCACTAACACACCCATACACACACTCACCCACTCATACAGTCCATCACAGATGCACTCTTGAAACCATGCACCCAGTGAATCACCAACTCACACATCTATGCACAGAGTCACACACACCCCACCCACACAAACACTCAGGCACCCATACAGATACTCAGACAATCAATCAATAACCCATGTAGAGACTCATGTAGCTATTCAGAAAGCCATGCAGCCGCTTACAAACCAACAGACAGACGGATACAGACATTCACACAGTTTAGTCACTAACCCATGCATTCAGTAAGATACATTTAATCACTCACTTGTAGAGTCAGTCACTCACGTACTAAATCATCCATTCAGACACTTATACACCCACTCATTCTTCAATACGCGTTTCCCTATATATATTAAACATATTTAAACTTTACAGAAACACACAGTCACTGGATGTTGTCATCAGTGATGTCATCAGTGATGTCATTTGAAATGTCATCAGTGATGTCATCAGTGATGTCACTGACCATGTCATGAGTGATGTAATATGTGACGTCATCAGCAGTGCATTGCGGGGGCGCGAGTTATAGTTAGCTGAACTAACTATAACGGGGAATTTCTATGGTTTTGTACGAGTGAAATGTCCAACTAACTATAACTGTCCCTAAAACCTATGGTTTTTCAGTGAATATATATATATATTCACTGAAAAAACCATAGGTTTTAGGGACAGTTTTAGTTACTTGGACATTGCACTCGTACAAAACCCGTGAAATTCCCCGTTATAGTTAGTTCAGCTAACTATAACTCAGCGCCCGCAATGCACTGCTGATGACGTCACATATTACATCACTCATGACATGGTCAGTGACATCACTGATGACATCACTGATGACATCTCAAATGACATCACTGATGACATCATCCAGTGACTGTGTGTTTCTGTAAAGTTTAAATATTTTTAATATATATAGGAAAAGACGTATTGAAGAATGAGTGGGTGTGTAAGTGTCTGTATGGATGATTTAGTAGGTGCGTGACTGACTCTATAAGTGAGTGATTTAACGTATCTTACTGAATGCATGGGTTAGTGACTAAACTGGGTGAATGTCTGTATCCGTCTGTCTGCTGCTGTGTAAGTGGCTGCATGTGTTTGTGAATAGCTAAATGCGTGTCTATATGAGTTATTGAATGCTTGTCTGAGTATCTGTATGGGTGCCTGAGTGTTTGTGTGGGAGGGGTGTGTGCAACTCTGTGCATAGATGTGTGAGTGGGTGATTCACTGGGTGGATGGTTTCAAGAGTGCATCTGTGATAGACTGTATGGGTGGGTAAGTGTGTGTAAGAGTGTGTTAGTGAGTGAATGTATGTCCCAGTGGTACATGTGTGAGTAACTACATATGTGAAAGGCAGTATATATGTGTGTTGGAGTATATAAATAGCTATAAGCAAGAGTGAGTGATTGTGATAGTGGCTGTATGGATGAGTGTGTGCTTGTATCAGTGATTGTATAAGAGCGTAACAATGTGCTAGTATTTGTATGAGTAAGTGAGCTGGTGTGTGTATAACTGTATAGGTGAGTAAATGGCAGTGTGTTTAATTATTTGCATGACTGACTAGGTGTGTGAGTATCTCTATGGATGAGTGGCGTTGTTTGAGTGTCTATATCGGAGTAAGAGTGCATATGATAGTCCTGTACTGAGTGACCGTAAGTATGAGAGACTGTACGGGTGAGTGAGTGGATGTGTGTGTGTAGACCTAAGAATCAGTGAGTGGGTATGTAGTTATTGGTGTTGGAGTGTCTATGGTTTTGCGAATGGCAGTCTGTAATTTAGAGTGGGTGTATCAAAGGTTATATTAGGGTGTGAGGAGGTGCATCAGATTATCACGTGGATGATGTCATCAGTGATGTCATTTGAGATGTCATCAGTGATGTCATCAGTGATGTCACTGACCATGTCATGAGTGATGTAATATGTGACGTCATCAGCAGTGCATTGCGGGGCGCGAGTTATAGTTAGCTGAACTAACTATAAGGGGAATTTCACAGGTTTTGTATGAGTGCAATGTCCAAGTAACTAAAACTGTCCCTAAAACCTATGGTTTTTCAGTGAATTTCAAAGGTTTTTAAATGCTAATTTGTAACTATAACGTGTCTGAAACCTATGGTTTTTCAGTGAATTTCAAGGTTTTTTAAATGCTAATTTGTAACTATAACGTGTCTGAAACCTATGGTTTTTCAGTGAATTTCAAAGGTTTTTAAATGCTAATTTCTAACTATAACGTGCCTGAAACCTACCGTTTTTTCAGTGAATTTCAAAGGTTTTGTAAATGACAATTTTTAAATGTATTAATTGTTATATTAATTTTTTCATACTGATTTACTACATTTTTAGAAACAATTTTTTTTTACATATTTTATTTTTTAAATTACATTGTAATTACATTATACATTACATTACAAAAAATACTTTCTCAGAATGAATTACTTTAGTTTAAATACTTTGCAGATAGGCAATAGACTTTTAAGTACAGTAGTTACAGTTGTTGCAATGGGCAACACATTTTCAAACACAATGCAACATTCAGCTCAATGTGAATTTCTAGTTAAATGCAATTAGTTACTTTATGGATTACTTTTGTAACCACAGGACTGGATCCTAGATTCAGTCCTGGTACATCTCCTGTAAACAGTTGAGTAAAAGCGTTTTGGTTACAGTCGTGATTTTTAAGGAATATTATTGTATTTTAAAAGTTGACACTTAGAAACTTTTTCTCATAGAATCACCAATGTTATCCTACGGGAGGAAATTCACTTAGCAGGTAAAAACTGTTATCGTTACATTTTCTTACTCAGTGTTGGATCCTGGATCCAGCACTGGTGCATCTCCTGTAAACAGTTGAAAAAATGCGTTTAAGTCATACAGGCGATTTTTAAGGAATATTTGTAGTTTGTGAAAATCAACACTTTGAAACTTTTTGCTGAAAACCAGTCAATCTTAGCCTGTGAAGGAAATTCAAGTTACCGGTAAGTACGGTTAAAATTACTTTTGAGGATCAGTACTGGGCTGAAAGATGCAGCACTGAGGTCTCTCCTGATAACAGGTGAGTAAATCGGAATTCGTATTTCGGCTGATTTTAGAGGAATATTTTAAAGTTCCAAAACTCCACACTTAGAAGAATTTCCAAGTGAAACCAGTCAATGTTAGCCTATGGAAGGAAATTCAAGTTACTGGTAAGTACGGTTAAAATTACTTTTCAGGACCAGTACTGGGCTGAAAGATGCAGCACTGAGGTCTCTCCTGATAACAGGTGAGTAAATCAGAATTCGGATTTCGGCTGATTTTAGAGGAATATTTGTATGTTTCAAAAATCAACACTTAGAAACTTTTTCAGCAAAAAGCAGGCAATGATATCCTATGCAAGGAAATTCAAGTTACTGGTAAGTACGGTTAAAATTACTTTTGAGGATCAGTACTGGGCTGAAAGATGCAGCACTGAGGTCTCTCCTGATAACAGGTGAGTAAATCGGAATTCGTATTTCGACTGATTTTAGAGGAATATTTTAAAGTTCCAAAACTCCACACTTAGAAGAATTTCCAAGTGAAACCAGTCAATGTTAGCCTATGAAGGAAATTCAAGTTACCGGTAAGTACGGTTAAAATTACTTTTCAGGATCAGTACTGGGCTGAAAGATGCAGCACTGAGGTCTCTCCTGATAACAGGTGAGTAAATCGGAATTCGTATTTTGGCTGATTTTAGAGGAATATTTTAAAGTTCCAAAACTCCACACTTAGAAGAATTTCCAAGTGAAACCAGTCAATGTTAGCCTATGAAGGAAATTCAAGTTACCGGTAAGTACGGTTAAAATTACTTTTCAGGACCAGTACTGGGCTGAAAGATGCAGCACTAAGGTCTCTCCTGATAACAGGTGAGTAAATCGGAATTCGTATTTCGGCTGATTTTAGAGGAATATTTTAAAGTTCCAAAACTCCACACTTAGAAGAATTTCCAAGTGAAACCAGTCAATGTTAGCCTATGGAAGGAAATTCAAGTTTCTGGTAAGTACGGTTAAAATTACTTTTCAGGACCAGTACTGGGCTGAAAGATGCAGCACTGAGGTCTCTCCTTATAACAGGTGAGTAAATCGGAATTCGTATTTCGGCTGATTTTACAGGAATATTTGTATGTTTCAAAAATCAACACTTAGAAACTTTTCAGCAAAAAGCAGGCAATGATATCCTATGGAAGGAAATTCAAGTTACTGGTAAGTACGGTTAAAATTACTTTTGATAATCAGTACTGGGCTGAAAGATGCAGCACTGAGGTCTCTCCTGATAACAGGTGAGTAAATCGGAATTCGTATTTCGTCTGATTTTATAGAGGAATATTTTAAAGTTCCAAAACTCCACACTTAGAAGAATTTCCAAGTGAAACCAGTCAATGTTAGCCTATGAAGGAAATTCAAGTTACCGGTAAGTACGGCTAAAATTACTTTTCATGACCAGTACTGGGCTGAAAGATGCAGCACTGAGGTCTCTCCTGATAACAGGTGAGTAAATCAAAATTCGTATTTCGGCTGATTTTAGAGGAATATTTTAAAGTTCCAAAACTCCACACTTAGAAGAATTTCCAAGTGAAACCAGTCAATGTTAGCCTATGGAAGGAAATTCAAGTTACTGGTAAGTATGGTTAGAATTACTTTTCAGGACCAGTACTGGGCTGAAAGATACAGCACTGAGGTCTCTCCTGATAACAGGTGAGTAAATCGGAATTCGTATTTCGGCTGATTTTAGAGGAATATTTGCACAATGGTGAAGGGAGGGGGCGGGGCCTGAGGTTACATCTGTGCAAACGCGCCCCGTGGCGCGTTTTAAGTTGGGGGATTAAGTCCCCTTGAATCCTGAGGGTCCCTAGGGGCCAACTAGCCACCAGGAACCTCCAATATGCGCCAGGGGCTGCGTTGCAGAGACGTGTAGAGAGGCCACACCCCTTTTACACCTCTCTGCAACGCAGCTCTGTGGCGCTTTCTGGATGTACCTGTTGGGCTAGTTGGCCCCAGGGACCCTCAGGATTGAAGGGGATTTAATTCCCCATCTTAAAACGCGCCACGGGGCCTGTTTGCACACATGTCACCTGAAGCCCCGCCCCTCCCTTCACCACTGTGCAAACGCGCCCCGTGGCGCGTTTTAAGTTGGGGGATTAAGTCCCTTGAATCCTGAGGGTCCCCGGAGTCCAACTAGCCCACCATATACCTCCAAAAGCGCCACAGAGCTGCGTTGCAGAGAGGTGTAAAAGGGGTGTGGCCTCTCTACACGTCTCTGCAATGCAGCCCCTGGCACATATTGGAGGTTCCTGGTGGGCTAGTTGGCCCCAGGGACCCCCAGTATTCAAGGGAATTCGTTCCCCTCTGCAAACGCGCCAGGGGCGCGTTTGCAGAGTGGTGAAGGAAGGGGCGGGGCCTGCGGGCCCGATCGTTTAAAAAAAAAAAAAAAAAATTTGTCCCCTGAAGGGGGCTGTGTGGCCCCCTTCCTTTTTCCTGTTTTTATGCCCTGGGGACCCCATCCCCCAGGGCCTTACCCCTTTTTTAAATTTTTAATTAAAAAAACGGGAAGGGGCCGCGTGGCCCCCTTCCTGGGCCTGTATTGGCCCGGGGACCCCATCCCCGGGGCATGGCCTCTATATTTATTATTTTGAGGGGGGCAGCGTGGCCCCCTCCTCTGGCCATTTAAGGCCCCGGGACCCCATCTCCCGGGGCCGGCCTTTACGTTGTTTTTTTTATTTTTATTTAATTTGTAGAGGAGGGGGGCCACGTGGCCCCCCTCCCGGGCCACTACTTGCCCCGGGGACCCCATCCCCCGGGGCCTGGACTCTCGTTGGGGACTGTGGGGGGGTCCCCAATCCCCCCACAGTCCCGCCGGCTCCCCGTGTCCTACGGGAGCCGGCATTGCTTTTCCACATGGGGAGCAGCTGACATGCTGCTCCCCATGTGGAAAAGCAATCAGCTTTGGATATTGGAAGAGAGAGCAGGTTTCCTGCTCTCTCTTTCAAAATGCAAACCAAGTTTGCTATGGCAGGACGGGAGCCGCGAGGCTCCGTCCTGCCATAGCAAACTACAGTGTCCCGGGGGTAGGCACCCCGGGACACTGCAGGAGCCGGCCCTGGGGGTGGTGGTCCCCAGGGCCATCAAGGGCTCCAGGAGGGGGCCGCGCGGCCCCCTCCCATTCAGTACACAGCCCCGGGGAGGTGGTGGTCCCCGGGGCTCTGGGGTCCGTAACGGACCCCCATATTAAAATGTTTAGTGCCCCGGGAGGTGGCGGTCCCGGGCGTGTGGGGGGCTGGAGACCCCCACACAGGTTTTGTTTTTAATTTAAAAAAGCCCGGGGAGGTGGTGGTCCCGGGGCTGCGGGAGGGCTCAGAGCCCTCCCGCACCATTTTTAAAAAGCCCGGGGGGTGGCGGTCCCCGGGGCTTGGGGGCCCTTTGAGGCCCCCACACATTAAATTATCCCCCCACCATGCCCCCGGGACTTGGGCCACCCGAGGGCCAATTAACCTCGAGCGCGGGAGACCGCGCTTCGATTTTTTTTCGGCAGGATTCGCGCACCCTGAGCGCATCCTGCCGATTTTTTTTTAAAAATGCTTTTTTTTGCCCAGGGGGTCCTTGTGGGACCCCTGAGCAGGCCTAGGGGTTAGGGTGTTTCTACCCTGCCCCCTTTGTGCGTTTTGCGCACTTGTTTCTTTTTTTTCTCGGCGGGATACGCGCACCCTAAGCGCATCCCGCCGATTTAAAAAAAAATAATCTTTTTCTGCCCAGGGGGTCCTTGTGGGACCCCCTGAGCAGACCTAGGGGTCAGGGTGTTTCTACCCTGCCCCTTTTTGCGCTTTGCGCACTTGTTTCTGTCCCTCGGTTCTACCGAGGGACAAAATGGCTGCCAACACTTCCTGAATCGGAATGTTGACAGCCAGCTGACAACCAATTAGCATGCAGCTCGTGATCGGGACGGTGCGCGCAGGGTGCGCTGAGGGTACGCGTATCCGACGCGCCCATAGATATATATGTACTTTTACTTTTGATTTTCTCAGGAACTACTGAACGGATTTACACCATTTAAGCAAAAGGCACCAGTCTGAACCAAGGACTACCTCTTTGCCAAATTTGGTGTAATTCCGTTCAGCAGTTCGAGCTGTAGCTGCGACTAAAGGTTCCTATGGAAAAATGAATGGGGAAAACGCGTTTTGGGACCCCCCTTTTTCTCGGCCCCCGCTTCACGTATCACCCCGAGACTTTCAGGGTAGGAGCGGAGCGGAGCGCCCCAACAAGTTGGAAACTTTCACGAAGATTCGTCAACCGGCGCCAACGTTATTTCAAATAGAATGTCGCGGATTTCCTATGGATAATAGGTTGTAACTATAACTATCTACTGGCGACCGCCAGTAGATAATATATATATATTTATTTTTTTTGTTTTGCAGTTTTGCAGTTTTATATAGCGCGAACTCGACCCGAAGGTATCATATCGCTTTACGTTACAGATGGACACATTTATTTTAGGCACGGGCAGGGCTTTAAGTAGGCCGGGTCTCACCGGTGCTGAGCACCGGCAGTTTTTTAAAGGAGGCATCGAAACGAGTATCTATCGGGCTCTGTTTTGTGCCCTGGAGGCGGTCCGTTTTTTCCGGACTGCAGTGACAGCAGGCACATCGATGTGCGCGTGCTCACACTGCTCACTTCTCACTAGTGGAGGTTACGGCATGACGTCATTCCAGGTGAGCATTGTAGGGGAAGGGAAATCCTGTAAAGAGAGCCATTTTGTCTCCGGATTTCCCTTCTCTTTTTGAAACTCAGCAGCAGCAACATTGTCGTAGTGTCACCAGGGCTTTAAGTGAAAGCTTTTTTAATATTATATACAAGCCATAGTTGCTGCTTATTTATCTTATGCAACTAACAACCATTGACAAAGCCAATAGTCCTGACTGTTGTAGGTATGATGTTACTTGTATCATATGTCTGGATGCAATGACAGAAACAGCAAAATACCAGTCGGGCGGCACACTATGCTAAGCACAGATTTTTAGCTTATGTGTTTTGTTAAGCCACGCCCTTAATCACATTGACCACGCCCCTTTGAGAGACTAAAGCCCTGGGCACGGGGAGATTAAGTGATTTACCCAGAATCACAGAATGCTGAGGCCACGCCGAGACTCGAACCTGGTTCCCCAGCTCCAAAGTCGCTGTGGCCCTTAGGCCACATCCTCCCCATATGGGCTCAATCCACACGCACGTCTGTCAAAAATGTTTACAAAATCACAGACGCTTTTCACCCTGTTTTGACACTGTCTATGTGATGTACGGGAAGTAACTGGAGAACAAAAATACTCGAGTGCCCAATTTATTTATTTTTAAAAACTGAAAGTTGCAGAAAGCGGCCTCCTTTTGAGTCCCTGGCGATGCCATCAAACCCAGCTGCTGACACAACATCTGTGAACGCTGGCAGCAGCGAGTTAGGAAAGGAAAGAGTGTTCCTGAATTAACTGCAGAGGTGTACTTGTGTTTGCACTATAGTAGTGATCTGTGTTTGTACTTTAGTAGTGATCTGTGTTTGTACTTTGGTAGGGATCTGTGTTTGTACTATAGTAGTGATCTGTGTTTGTACTATAGCAGTGATCTGTGTTTGTACTATAGTAGGGATCTGTGTTTGTACTTTAGTAGGGATCTGTGTTTGTACTATAGTAGTGTTCTGTGTCTGTACTATAGTAGGGATCTGTGTTTGTACTATAGAAGGGATCTGTGTTTGTACTATAGTAGTGATTTGTGTTTATACTATAGTAGCTATTTTTCTCTATTATAGTAGTGATCTGTGTTTGTACTGTAGTAATTATCTGTCTCTGTACTATAGTAGTGATCTGTATTTGTAGTATAGTAGTTATCTGTCTCTGTACTATAGTAGTGATCTGTGTTTGTACTGTAGTAATTATCTGTCTCTGTACTATAGTAGTGATCTATATTTGTACTATAGTAGTTATCTGTCTCTGTACTATAGTAGTGATCCGTGTTTGTACCATAGTAGTTATCTGTCTCTGTACTATAGTAGTGATCTGTGTTTGCACTATAGTAGTTGTTGGAAGCCGGAGTCCCAGTCCCGCACCACTGTCACCAAATGCGAGACCCGGGACTCCTCACTCAATGTTAGGCCAAGTAAGGACACCGTTTAAGATAGCCCTGCTCACCCCCTTAGTAGCTTGGCACGAGCAGCCAGGCCTATCTCCAAGGCACGAGTGTACAGTATGTGCAACCACACTCACAGCAACCCACTGGTGACACCACAAATGGACTCCAAACGAGTTTGATAAAATGAGTATAAACTTTATATAAAAAGATATACGATCAGACCACATGATACAAAAGCCAACATATAATAAAGGGTAATATTCGTTCCAGCTGGTTGGTAGGTTCAAATCCCAACCACCGCTTTCCAAATACTATGCTGGTCGCAATGCTAGAATAACACGTTGCAATGGACAAACAATAGTGCGCTGCGTAACGATACAATCCTGTGCTGGGCAAAGGAGAAATAATTCAATGCGTAACGATACACCCCGGTACCTTAGAATGGGAAAAATAATGCAATGCGTCACACCCCAATCACGTACTTTGCAATGAGGAAATAATGCAATGCGCGCCGCTACAATCATGTACTTTGCAATTAAGGAATAATGCAATGCGTAGCTACAATCATGTACTTTGCAATGAAGAAATAATGCAATGCGTAGCGCTCAAATCGTGTACTTCGTTATGCAGAAATAATGTCAGGCGTCATAAGACAGTCCGGCAGTTCGTTAGCAGCAATATTGGCAATGTGTATTACGACAGTCAGCCTCTTCGATAACAGTTGCCCCCCCACACGTATCAACGATGACATAAAGTACAGCTTCTCACTCTGGCCCCAGTACTGCCACTCCTGAACGCAGTACGGGCCCCAATCTGAGCCGAAGCAAAGGCTCACGTTGCCAGAAGGACTGAGAGGCCGAGAGAGTGTCCCTCCAAGTCCGCGCCCCGCCCAGGCAGTGATCCACGTTACCTGGGGCGCGACCCCACTCTCCTCTCCTCCTTCAGCGAACTGGGCCTTTCGTGCAGAACTTTCTCAATGGGCCTCAGCGGCTCGGCCTGGCAGTTCAGCTCCTCCGGGGCTGCCGGTCCGGGACGCGACTGTTAGGAAGGTCTCAGGCGGCCGCAGGGCACACGTACCCCACGCCTCTGAGATTACGTTACTCCGGGTGCACGATCACCACAGCACCCTCCGGGTCTCCTCTGGCACGAAGCCACACACACAACGCTGATGGGACTTCACGTCAACTCCGAGTGTACGTTCACCAGGCACTCCTTCCTGCGGTCTCAGTTGGCACCAAGACACGCACACCGCGCTGCAGAGACTCACTTTCTTCCGGTGCACACGATGATCAGCCGATCACCTCCACAGTCCCAGGTTGCACCCAAAGCACACACACTGCTTCACTGAGACTTACTCCAACTCCGGTGCCCCGATATCCAGGCGCTCTTCACCAACGCCTTCGGCCGCACCCCGACAAGCTCACCGTGTCCGAGCCTCACTTCTCCTCCGGTGCACTCGATGACCAGGCGCTCTTCACCAGCGCCTCCGGTGCACCCCGACACGCACCCTGCGCGTCCGAGACTCACTTCACTTCCGATGCACACGTTGACCAGGTGCTCCTAACCAACACCTCCTGTGCACCACGACACGCACCCTGCGCGTCCGAGACTCCCTTCACCTCCGATGCACCCGCTGACCAGGCGCTCTTCACCAGCACCTGCGGTGCACCACGACACGCACCCTGCGCGTCCGAGTCTCACGTCACCTCCGATGCACATGCTGACCAGGCGCTCTTCACCAATGCCTGCGGTGCACCACGACACGCACCCAGCGCGTCCGAGACTCACTTCACCTTCGGTGCACACGTTGACCAGGCGCTCTTCACCAACGCCTCCTGTGCACCACGACACGCACCCAGCGCGTCCGAGTCTCACTTCTCCTCCGTGTGTCCAAGATCACAGGGCACACCTTCCGAGGGTCTCAAGCTGCCACAACACGCGCCCACCGCGTCGCTTGAAACTTCTCCGGAAACTTTTAGGTTCCTATGTTTCCAAACAGGGAGCCAGCTCACCTCGGGCCCTTGGGGTAACAAGACACAGCACAAAGCACAGTCTTCTTCAAGCAGGGGGACCCAGCGCACAAAGCACAGTTCCAACAGCCTCTTCCTTGGTTAAAACAGCAAACTGCAGACCAGCCCCAGATCACGAAGCAAGGGTCGGTCCTTCCCAGCAGTTTCTTCAGTTGTTCCTTCCTTAGCAGAGGTTCCTCTTGACCACGAAAAGGGTCCAAGCCTTTTCAGTCTCAATCCATTTCTATTCCAACGTTCAGGGGTCTCAGCTCTCATAGTTATACCCCTAAATGTCTTTGAAATTCATTGGGCCTGATTCACAGAACTAACTTACGTCAAAAACGTAAAGTTAGTACTTTTTGGTATTCACAGAAGTTAGTAGCCCTAACTTTAGGACTCCTAAATGCCTTCTGTGAATACCGAAAGTCTTAAAGTTAGGATTTTTCTCAGTTTAGGAGTAGTAATGAGATTTTTGAGGATGAGCACATCTATATCTGCGTCTGTAGCAGCAATAATCTGTTCAATGGATAGAGATGCTGCCATGTTGGACCTCACAATGAAGTTGAGATGCTCTACAGCAGCTTTGGATGTCAAACTGTGGCGATGTAGTGGCACTCGTGGAAAGTAATCTGTGGGATTTTGATCTTTCCCCAGCTTTTGTACAATCTCATAGTCGTACTCTTGCAGTTTCAATCCCTAGCTCTTGATGGAAGGGGTCATCTTAGCTTTTGGGTTTCCAAAGATAGTGAGCAATGTCTGGTGGTCTGTGATGATAGTGAAACGTTTTCCATATAGAAGCACATGAAAATGTTCACACGCACACACTACAGCCAGACTCTCGTTTTCCGGCAGAGAATAGGCACGTTCTGTTTCAGACAGGCTTCTTCTGGCATAGGCCACAATGTGTCTCTGAGCATTTTGATGGTCATTGTGTTGAGCAAGAATTGCCTCCAGCCATATCGGGCTCGCATCTACGGTGATCTCAGTATGAAACTTGAGGTCAAAATAGGCCATTTTGGTTGCATTCTCAATCGCATGTTTTATTTCATTGAAACTTTGGTCGCATTCAGGAGACCACTGGAATGGGACATTTCACATTGTTAAGTCTCTCAATGTGGCACTCACTGTAGCAAAGTCACGAATGTATCTTGAGCAGTAACTGGCCATGCCTAAGAAGGATCTCAGCATGGTTACATCTTGTGGGGGGCAAGCAGATATCAGTGTCAGGGTCAGGAGTCATTCCCCCATCAGAGAATATGTGCCCAAAGAATTTAAGTTTGGTCTTGTGAAACTCACACTTTGCTACATTCAGAGTGAAACCTGCATCAGCAAGTAATTGTCACACGTGTGAAAGAGCCTCTCGCCAGACGTTGCCTTCTTCACGGAAACCTGGACCAACCCCACCTCCGCTCCGACATCGCTACCGCCATCCCCGACGGATACAAGATCCAGAGGAAGGCCCACCCCAACCACCCAGGAGAAGGACTCGCCATCGCACACAAGAACTCCCTCCGACTCACCACCTCCAGCACGAACGACTCCTCGTCCCCCATGGAACACCTCCATTTCCAGATCCAGACCAGCCCCAGAAGGACCCAACGCTGCACCCTCGCCTACAGACCTCCCGGACCACGAACCGCGTTCACCACAACCATCAACGACCTCATTGCGCCCCACGCCATCGCCTCCATGGACTACATACTACTCGGAAACCTGAACTTCCACCTCGACAACCTCAGCAACCCCAACTCCACCGCCCTCCTGGACAACCTCGCCAACATCGGACTGAAACAGCTCATCACCACCGCTACCCACAAGGCAGGACACACCCTCAACCCCATCTTCGCAAGTGGGAACAACATCAGCTTCAGCCACCCACGCAACCCCCCTGGACGGACCACCACTGTGTACACTTCTCTTTTGACAAAGCCACCGCTCACAAACCAACACCACGCCCTCCGCGAAAGAACTGGAGCAAGGTCACCGAGGAGCACCTCAACTCCACCCTCAACCACGATCCCCCACCACGATCCCCCTCCCACTTCAACCGGCGCCAACTCTGCAGCCAACGAACTACACAGATGGATCACCAACTGCGTAGACAAGCTCGCACCCCTCCGCAACCCTGACAGACAGCGCCCCATGAAGGCCACCTGGTTCACTTCTGACCTCCAAGAATCCAGATGCACCTGCAGACGTCTCGAGAAGTTATGGAGAAACAGCAAAACCGCGGAAGATCAGAGCACCTACAAGAACGCCATGACGGAATACCACCAACTCATCAGATCCACCAAAAGGACCTTCATCCAGAACAAAATCCTCACCAACTCCAGCAACTCAAAGGAACTCTTCAGCATCATTCAGGAATTCACCAAACCCCGCAGCGGAGCCACGGACGTCACACCCTCCCAGGACCTTTGCAACAAACTCGGCTCCTACTTCCACCTTAAGATCAAGTCCCTCTACGACAACTTCAATGAACAGACAGCAGACACCGAAACCACTCCTTCCTCCAGCAACGACAGCCAGCCTACCATCTCCGCCTGGACCCCGTTCACCACCGAAGACACCACCACGACCATGAAAAGCATTAACTCAGGAGCCCCCACAGACCCCTGCCCGCCGCACATCTTCCACAGAGCAGCCGCCGCCATAGCACCCGAGCTACGATGCACCATCAATGCCACATTCGAATCCGTCACATTCCCCGATGACTGGAAATGCGCAGAAGTCAAGCCCCTCCTCAAGAAGCCCTCTGCAGACCCGACGGACCTCAAAAACTACCGACCCATCTCTCTCCTCCCCTTTGCGGCCAAAGTCACTGAGAACTTCGTCAACGTCCAGCTAACGAACTTCATCGAAGACAACTCCATCCTCGACCCTTCCCAATCCGGATTCCACAGCAACTACAGCACCGAGACTGCCCTCCTCGCCGCCACAGATGGCATCCGCACTCTCCTCAACCAGGGCCACATGGCAGCCCTCATCCTACTTGACCTCTCGGCAGCCTTCCACACCGTCTCCCACCGCACACTCACCACCAGAATGCACGATGCCGGCATACAGGGAACTGCCCTAGACTGGATCCGCTCATTCCTCACCGGCCGAACCCAAAGAATCAGACTCCCGCCCTTCCTCTCCGAACCCACAGAGATCAGCTGCGGAGTACCCCAAGGATCATCGCTCAGCCCCACGCTCTTCAACATCTACATGGCCCCCCTCGCCACCATCGTTAGACAGCATGGACTCAGCATAGTATCCTATGCTGATGGCACTCAGCTCATCCTCTCCCTCACAAAGGATCCCAGAAACCACCAGACTCAGCTTCCAAGAAGGAATGAAAGACGTTGCAGCTTGGATGAGCAGCAGCTGCCTGAAGCTCAACTCAGAGAAGACAGAAGTCCTCGTCCTCGGACCAACCCCCTCAGCATGGGACAACACCTGCTGGCCCACTGCCCTCGGCAACCCCCCCACTCCCATGGACCACACCCAGAACCTCTGCTTCATACTCGACTCCTCCCTCACCATGACCAGACAGAGCAACGGCGCCACTTCCACCTGCTTCAACACCCTCCGCATCCTTCTCAAGACCTTCAAATGGATCCCCCCCGAATCCAGAAAGACCATCACCCACGCACTCATAACAAGCAGACTGGACTACGGAAATGCCCTCTACGCCGTAATCAACAAATCCCTGCTGCTCAAACTCCAGACCATCCAGAACACTGCGGCCAGACTCGTCCTCGGCATCCCACGACATGAACACATCACCCAACACCTGCGAGACCTCCACTGGCTCCCCATCGAGAAGAGAGTAACCTTCAAGCTACTCACCCATGCCTACAAATCCCTCCACAACACCGGACCCCTATACCTCAATGAAAGAGTCTCCTTCCACATACCCAAGAGAAACCTCCACTCCGCCGACCTCGACGAAACCCCGAGCATCCGCAGAGCCAGAGCGGGTGGAAGAGCCTTCTCCTACATCGTGGCAAAGACCTGGAACAAGCTCATGATCACCATCAGATGCTCCCCCACTCTTCACACCTTCAGGAAGAGCCTCAAGATCTGGCTCTTCGGCTGACTCGGAGCTGCATCCCCCCCCCAGCGCCTTGAGACCCTAACGGGTGAGTAGCACGCTTCACAATTTCCTGTTTGATTGATTGTCATGCTCCTTTTGTGTTGTCCCAAATATCAGTATGTCATCACTGTAATTGAAAGCATGAGTAACAAATAAAATCCTGAAATATCTCTGCAGTTGAAGACACTCCAAAACTCAGTCTTTTGTATCCGAACAAACCAAAATGAGTCAAAAAAGTTGTAATGTACCTACAGATCTCTTTCAGCTTGAGTTGATGGTATCCTTTGTTCAGGTCAAGACGGGAGAAAACTTTGGCTCCGTTTAGTTGCATGTTAATGTCTGCTATGTGGGGACCAGAATGTCTTTCTCTGTCGATTGCATTGCTGGCCTGGTGCATATCAACACAAATGCTCACTGCACCTCCACTGTCCTTTTTTAGCACCTCAACTATGGGCGAAACCCACGGCGTACGACCAGTAGAGCATTTAATCATGTCATGCTTCAACAATGTTTCTAGTTCTTTCTCAACAGCTTCTTATAAGTGAAACGTGACTCTGCGGTGCCATTGGGCAACAGGGTGAATGTCCTAATTAATATCAAGTTGCACTTTCATTTTCTTGAGTATTCCTGGGCCATGAAACAACGAGGGGAACTGACTCATGATTTCAGACCGAGCACGGAGGTTGTAGTTGAGAGATATCAGTCTCATGTCAGAAGCAGTAGCAAAGCTAAGTAGGCATGCACACGATGAAGTTCCCTGAAGAACATGAATCAGTGCTTGCACTGATGTCATTTTGTGTCTCCTGGTTGCTGTAAATGGCCTTTGACTTTTCGCTGTTTATAAGCAGCACATGTGTATATCTTTGTGTTTGACGGGGTAAGGCGTGACACAGGAGATAAGCACAGGGGGCAGATTTACAAGCCCCTTGCGACACTTTTCTGCCGCCATTGCGTCACTTTTTGTGACGCAGCGGCGGTGTAAACAATGCACCACATTGCGGCCCATTTACAATGTGACACATCTAGGGAGATGCATCACGTTGTAAAGCCCTGCGCCACATTATTCCTGCGTCAGGTATAATGTATGCAGGGTGGTCGTTCCCATGCAGGAAAGCCTCGTTGAAGTGACGCAATGAAATCTACAAGATTTCACTGCGCCACTTCTAGGACGCTACTGCATCAAGACCCTATGCCTGCTTGGAGCAGGCGTAAGGAGTGACGCAGTGTATTATAAATAGGCCTCCCCGTGCATTGCTGGAGTTGCAGCGCATCCATGGTGGCAACAGGGTTTCGCACGCAGGCGCAGGGAAACTGACGCATCTATACAGATGGGTCAATTTCTTGTAAATAAGCCCCATGGCTTCTTCATCATTAAAGTCACAGAACTTACAGTGTTTGATAAGTGCGTCAAGTGTGTTAACAAACTCATTTATCGTTTCTCCAGCCTGTTGTCATACTTGGTTGAAAATGTATGTTTCGTAGTTGACATTCAGCATCGGATTGAACTTGGCTTCCAATGCTTCTTTTATCTTTTGGTACGACAGTGCATCAGTTTGTAAAACATTCTTTAGCACTCCTTTCACTCCATCACTGGTAAGGTTTTTTAAATATTTAATGATTTTCTTATAATCTTGTTCTTCTAGTGAGATTATGAAATCATCGAATGTTTCGATCCATACAGCTCACCTGGCACCAATGTTCTGCTTCTTTGTTGTGTCGAAAGGCGGTGGTGGTTTCAGTAACACGGCAGCATCATACTTTATGCTCCCTTCTGTTGTCATTTAGAGTACGTGCTGTTCAGACTGCGTTTTTTGTGCGAAGCAGGACTGGCAACCTCTCCACACAACACCCCTGTTGCTTGAGCCAGGTCGTCTCATCCGATTTTGATGTTGTGTAGCACTTCACTCGCTTGTGCCAGTAAGTAAGTTTCTGCTTTCGCACCTCGTTGTCACTGCCTTTAGCATTTGTTTCGTATGGATGATGGCTCTCTGTTACGGTGCGGAGCAGTATCTCTTATTTTGGCCTCACCAGCGGGTTCTGGAGGGCTTTCTGAATGTGCTTCTCTGCAGGGCCTTCAACTTCTTTGATGGTTGTGTATGGGCTGAAGTGGGGCTTTAACTCCACATTCGCCAACAGCAGAATGCTTTGCATCGATTCAGGCACACGTGGCACGCATAAGCAGTTTGCTGTACCGATGGAAACTCTCAGGGAGAGCAGCCTTGTTCCTTTGGGGCACCGATGCCCTACTCGTCGCCAGTTGTAGCATCTTCCCCAGCCCTGGAGCATCCAAATGAAAACGCCACACACGGCGCTCTGTAACAGACGTCTTTATTCCTCAACATACGATCACACACTCTACATGCATTGTATCATAACTTTTATAACCACACCTTAACACTTCCCAGCAGATTACGTTATTCCTGTTTAGAGTCCGCCCAGGACTGCAAGGGTCCTAGCGCTCATAGTATCAAGACACTACATATACATACTTTGTCTTTTGTTTGCTGTCTCATACATCCACATGTAATGCCCTAATAGGCAATAGCAATTTTTCAGCATTGGCTAAGCCAATAGGTTTGCATTGACAAAGTCAAAAGGTGAGACCTATTGGCGTTGTCAATATCTGTTTAACAATGATTTGGACCATAATACACCTCCATTCTATATTTTGCTCCTGTTTGCGTTTTTGCGCTTTTAGGCTTTTATTCAGGTTTAGAGCTTTGTTGCAAGCTGGATAGGGATCTCTCAGAAAGCCTTCCTTAAGCAGGCTCTTTGAGATACCCTCAGCCAGGTGCTCGGACATGCATGTGAGGCCGGGTATCCAAACCTGCATGTGAGGCCGAGTGCACAGACCTGCATGTGAGGCCAGGTGCCTAGACCTGCATGTGAGGCCAGGTGCCTAGACCTGCATGTGAGGCCGGGTACCCTGACTTGCGTGTGAGGCTGAGTGCTCGGACCTGCATGTGAGGCCAGGTGCCTGGACCTGCATGTGAGGCCAGGTGCCCAGACCTGCATGTAAGGCCAGGTGCCCAGATCTGCATGTAAGTCTGGGTACCCGGACCTGCATGTAAGTCTGGGTGCCCGGACCTGCATGTGAGGCCGGGTGCCCAGACCTGCATGTGAGGCCAGGTGCCCGGACCTGCATGTGAGGCCAGGTGCCCGGACCTGTTTGAGAGGTCGGGTTCACAGACCTGCATGTGAGGCTAGGTGTCCGGACCTGCATGTGAGGCTGGGTGCCTGGACCTGCATGTGAGGGCAGGTGACCGGACCTGCATGTGAGGTGAGGTGCCCGGACCTGCATGTGAGGCTGGGTGCCTGGACCTGCATGTGAGGCCAGGTGCCCGGACCTGCATGTGAGGCCAGGTGCCCGGACCTGCATGTGAGGCCAGGTGCCCGGACCTGCATGTGAGGCCAGGTGCCCGGAACTGCTTGAGAGGTCGGGGTCACAGACCTACACGTGAGGCTAGGTGCCCGGACCTGAATGTGAAGCCAGGTGCCCGGACCTGCTTGAGAGGTCGGGTTCACAGACCTACACGTGAGGCTAGGTGCCCGGACCTGCATGTGAGGCTGGGTGCCTGGACCTGCATGTGAGGGCAGGTGACCGGACCTGCATGTGAGGCAAGGTGCCAAGACCTGCATGTGAGGCTGGGTGCCTGGACCTGCATGTGAGGCCAGGTGCCCGGACCTGCATGTGAGGCCAGATGCCCGGACCTGCATGTGAGGCCAGGTAACCGGACCTACATGTGCGGCGAGGTGCCCTTACCTGCATGTGAGGCTAGGTTCCCTGATCTGCAGGCTCTTGCTCATGCTGGTAGATTCAAACCTACGGTGCCACTTTCCAGGACCTCTAGGCCCTCGGTATATGTTTGATCTTCTTTCTTTGACCTTCCTGCACAGATGGGCTCTCCTTCTCTAGACAGTGTCCCCCTCCAGGGGACTCTGGCTGCACCCCTTCTCTGCAGGAGTTTATCCTCTTCCCTCAAGGCAGCTTCTTGTCCTCCAGCAGACCCCATTCTCTTGCACACCCCTTGGTTGCCAGGCAGCTGGGCTGATAACTCCACAAGGGAGGCTTCTCCTCTCAAGGATGAAGCCCACCCAACTCCTCCCATCGAATCAGGAGAAGACTGAGAAGAAACAGGTAGGGGCGACTCCCTCAGGCTCTTCGACAGACAAGAGACTGTACAATGCAGTAAAGAAAACAGAAAACAAGCACAGGCTCACCTGTGTGCGCTGCCTTGAACACCGCGGCCTCTCAAACAAGGCAGGTTGCACTGCTGGGACCCACCACAGTGATGTCTGCGGCCCCCAGGACTAAATGTGTCCTGTGCAGCTTCCGCTAAGCTCTGGACAAAACATGGTTAAGAAGTCTGAAACTATGGGGTGCATCTCAGCGCCTGGATACCCATGCATGTGATAAGCCGTGCTTTTCAAGTGCTGTTATGTTTCATACAGGTACCCAGATATAGGCTCAAGTAGTGAATACACCTATCACCTACAATTCCCCTGCCATTACACTACATAACGGTTCTTAGTACTGACCTTTTACCTAGTTACGGTAATGCCTACATGACATGGGGTTTTCTCCGAAAACTAGCCTCATTCATTATGCATGAGGATTCTTGGAATCTCAGCAGGACACCATCTCTTGCATAATAACTATGTATAAGGGTCATTCCTTCCGTCATCCTAGCCCGACATGACACAGCAAGGTATATCCCCTGAGGGTACCGCTTTGGGTCTATAAACACCATATCTCTGCTGAGTCAGGCAGAGGAGAAAAGGACTTCCATGCTGACACACTGACGCGAGACGCTGAGGTTCCAGTGGTCTGACATCCCTCGCGGGGTGTCCATCTCGAGACCAAGACGGGGTCCCACAGTCTCTCAATCCAGGTAATGGGTTTGGCTTTATCCTAGGGGGATTCTTGGCTCTACACCTACATATATGCTAGGTACACTTAGGTACATCTAGTTAGGGTCGCATCGTAGGAATACGCATTATTACTGTCATGTATTTTTATACTTGCCTGTATTCATTGTTTTAGCACCATGGTAGGAATCTACCATCCTTTTACTCTATTGGTGCTGGCCATCATTCATATCTGTTTCTGTCTTATGGTTGTTTCAGCTCACCTATTTTACATTAGAATGATGCTGGTTCAATAAATGCTTATTGAAAACGTCCCCACCATGCATTCTGTGTATTTCTCTGAGACAAAGTAAGCACGAGTGACTGAGCGAAAAGTACTGTACTGTTTCCACATTCCCTGACGGTACAGAGTTGTCATGTTCGAAAGTTTCCAAGAACTATTCTCTCCTTGATAAGAGGAGTTAATAGTGGCACTGTGAGCTAGCTTGTATACAGGCGAACATACCCGGTGGGGGTGTCTGGAATCAGTCTGGACACCAGTCCTATAGTGTATGTTGTCTAAACGTGGAGATCCTATATAGGTTTATAGGAACTACATGACATGGCGCAGCCAACGTTGATTTGGTACTTATTTAACAGTCAAATCTGAGTAGTTCAAGTCGTGCTGTTCTCAGAGACCCCTACTCACATTTACCCAGAGAAGTCTGGAATGGGAAGGGAACTATCCGCCACAGCTGAGTAGGCATATCATATGTATTGGCTGTAGGTTTATCAAGCTTGAAGGACAAACAGTTCCCTGTTGTGCATAAAACCTTATCTCAGTTTCCATGAAACTTCTTCTTTTCCAAGTTATGGCTGACGAAGACGCCGCTGCGCCAGCACAACGTGCGGCCTCAGCAAGGGATGAAGAACAGGTAGAGGAAATAAACATTTCAGAAAATGTCAGAACTGCCCTTACTTTAAAAATAGCAGAATATGGAATCACAGCTAGGGGAGGGACAGTAACTTTCGTGATTGAGGCACACGAGTCATATAGAACAGAGGTATTCTATTCATGGGTTAAATTCCCACCAGCGGATGCACGCACAAATACATTTCATTCTTACACTGAAGATGAAACACCAGATGAATACTGTCCGTATGAGGACATTGAAGTTCTGCTCACCTACCAGGAGCACATAAACTGGTTTCAAGGCGCCCTCCCCCACACAAAATACAAAGTAAGACTAGGTCAGCTCAGAAGAGATGGAGCCACTTGGCCAGTCCTAACGACTTACACACCACATCCAGACATTGACTCAATGCCAGTAGCAGACTTACGTCCACTTCATAAAGAAATAATAAAACTTTACAGAAGCCTGACACAGTTCGTGATGAGAACACTCACACTTCAGCCAGCAAGGGCTACACAGGCAGGACCAATTCAGGGGTCCGCAACTAAAATTACTCCACAAACTCTACATGCAGTTATGGGTAAAACGCCCACTAGAGTTGAGCAAATGCCATTCTGGATAGCTCAGAAAATAACACAGTTAGAAGCAGTGTTTTCACACACAAGCCCTCAAGAAAAACACAGAATGCTAACAATCCGCTTGCCAATGGGGATAGCCCCCCAGATAGAGGATTGTACCTGTTGGGGTACAGTCTTCGCTGCCATATATACCAGAACTCATGGTATTCTCTCAATAGCAGTAATACCAGATGTATTAAGACAAATACAGAACGAGTATGGAGCAGAACCTGCTCTGAACTTAGGGATGAAATTGTTAGTAAATTTTGGCCAGGTCTCAACTATTATATCAGCAAATATAAAGGGGGAGGCAGCAGCGGTGGCAATACGCCAACACCTGAGGGATTTCATTCCTTTACAACAGGAACGTGAATTACCTAAAATTATCGAAGACACCTATGCCAAACTAAGTAGAGATAGTTTGGGAGCTAGAGCAACAAAACCTCAACTCAAGGGTGGTCCTGAAAAAGATAACACCAAGCAAGCACCTGATTCTTCCAAGAAGAAATGGGATAATAATAAAAAAACAAAAGAATAGAGAAAATAGGTCACAATCCAGAGGTGAGTCTCCTCAACAGGAGCCCTCCGAAAGGAGATACAACCTTAGGAATAGAGATAACATAAAAAAACCTGACAGGTATCAGGACACTGATACACGTTCCTCTCGTTCCTTTCAGGGTTCACCAAGAAACTCTGAGAGGGGAGGACAGTCAGAACACAGACAAGAAGGGCGTACAAAGTCCAGAGACACGCAACGCACTTCAGACTATACTTCCAAAAAAGAAGAGAAACCAAAATCAAAACACCAATTTAAAAAGAAGAAAGTTGCAGGTCTTAAAGTTAGACATGCTCAGAATTCTGAGGATTCAACTTCTGAACGGGGAATGGGCTCTGACGATGCGAGACAGTGCAGCAGAAGTAACAATAGCTCTTCAGAACCTGATGGAATTTCTGATGACAGCGTAGTTGAATGAACATATCACGGTGGAGACACCTGATACAAGGGTAAGTGTCCCATATAAGTTACACAAAATAACACTCCAAATGGAGGGGGACAAACCCAGAAAAATTAAAGGTCTCTTTTGGGAGAACCTGACTCATGGATATGACATAGTTTTGGCTGAAAAAGATTGGCTGCCTCAAATTGTTATGGATTGCCCAAAAGGAGAAACGGTAATTTTACTGGCTTTTTCCGACCTCGTTCCTATATATTGAAAACATTCATACGTGCATGAGTGGGCAGTAGCACTCGCTCCAGCATTATATCGCAACCATGTTGGGTGGGATGCTGAGTCACCTAATCATGTAATCCCAGTAAAAACTACTCCAACTCCACAGAGACAGTACCCAATAAAACAAGAAGCGAAAAAACAGGTCAGGGAGATCTTAGATCAACTTGAATACCAGGGTGTAATAGAAACTTGCACCTCTTCAATGAATAATCCTTTATTTCCTGTGATGAAACCCGATAATTCATACCGTCTAGTTTTAGATTACAGACATCTGAACACATGCACTAAAACATTTGCAGTACAGAATGCACACAGTGCCGCATTAATGAATAACAATGTGTGGAAAAAATACAAAACAACATTAGATAGCTCAAATGGATTTTTCTGCCAAAATATAGCGCCTGAGAGCAGGTATTTGACAGCGTTCTCAGCGCTCGGTTCCCAGCGTCAATTTTGTCGACTACTCCAAGGGTATAAGAATAGCCTTGGGTTGTTCTCAGCTAGGGTAACAGAATTACTTCAGAATTTGGATGAACAGGCATTGTCCTATGTAGATGATATTTATCTGATGGATGATGATTTAAAGGATCACTTGACCAGGGTGAACAACATAATTTTGGGGTTCGCCTCTGAGGGCTATAAATTCAACTTTAAAAAATCAAAGATAGCCCACCTCAATGTCCTATTCTTGGGATATGAGCTTTCAAGTGAAGGAAAGAGCCTGGCAGCTAACTTTTTAGAAAAGTGTGGCTGCTCCAACCTCCTAAATCTTTGAAGAATATACAATCCATATTGGGATTTTAAAATTTTGGCAGAACATACATTTTGGATTACGCAGAAAAAGTAAAACCTTTCTATGACTTACTAAGACCTGATTTTCAGTTAGGCATTGGACACAGGAACACACAGATATCCTTCGTTCTGTACAAGCTGACATGATAGCTTCAAAACACCTACACACATGTGTATAAACAACAAATTTGGTGATCCGTGTTATAGCTGGTCAATCTGGGTACACTTACCTAACCTTCAATGAAGGTGAAACTGTACCAATACCATATAAATCACACTTGTATACAAACGCAGAAATGCATTTTGCTTCTACAGAAAAAATTCTGACAGAGGTACAGACCACAGTAGTAAGAGAAAGAGCACTGGCTCAGGGGAAACGAATAATTGTCGTAACTCCAGTACCAGCCTTAGAGGCTGCTAGAAAGGCTAGCGTTCCTAATGCTAAAGCCTTACATCCCAGATGGATACAATGGGCTAATTCTCTCACTGCAACGGATGTAGAATACAGATATGACCCAAGGTTAAAAACACAAGCATTCCTGCAATATGAACAAGAATATCCTTTACCAAATGAAATAATGCCTCTAGATCAGTATGAATATATTATTTACACTGACGGATCTGCTCAGCCGGCCATAGGAAGTAAACAACAATACAGCGCTGCATGTGCGATTGTGAAGGATCGTATGCAGGAAGGCAAGTTCCATCCTAGCAGTACGAAGACACAGTCGCTAGGAGACTGCATCGCACAGCTGGCAGAATTAAAAGCACTGTTACTGGCACTAATGAATACGGATTGCGAATTCCCCACACTGATTGTGTGCAATACTTTTTATTGTGTCCAGTCTTACAATAAGTATCTTCACTACTGGGGTCAGAATGGGTTTAAAGACTCAAAAGGTTGCACAATCAAGCATAAAATGCTATGAAAACAGGTAGCTGAGTTGAAAAATGAACTACCAAGAGCTCCCGTAATACACACGCTGAGTCATTAACGTGATGGCGTTCACATTGAAGGGAATTCATTGGCTGATGAAGCCGCAAAAGGGGCAGTACGATCTGCTACCGTAGCTGCAATCACTCGTTCCAAAATGAGAATAGACGGACAGATAATGGTAGCTGTCATTGCTTCACGCAAAAACAGCACAGCCTTACCGAAAGGCTTTCCACTCAAGAACTCCTACAAATTAGATGCAAAAAATATTCCATATGCTCAAATTCCAATAGTGGGGTATAGAGTAATACCAAACATGGATCGCAGATTAGGCTTAATGCTAGCTGCACACAAGGGTCTGGGTTCTGCACATGCAGGAGTCACTGCGACAGTTTCTTTACTGAAACAACGCTATTGGTGGCCAGGATTAACTAAACAGATGAAGAATTTTGTCTTAAAGTGCGACATCTGTCAGCAGATGAAGGGTTCCACCGTAGCATGCCCACCACAAACACCATTACTGATACCAGACAGACCTCTCGCTTGTGTCTATTTGGACCACTGCGGCCCCTTACAATCTGACGGGGATTACAGATACAACCTGGTGGCAGTGGATTCATGCACTAGATTCCTATTGGTATGGCCTCAGCGTGCGGCTGACGCTCTGTTATAAAAGATTTGCGAGTCTTCATAGGGACATACGCAGTTGGCACGTTACATTCTGACCGTGGCCCCGCATTTAGCTCTAGGGCTTACAAGGAAGCCATAGGAAGTATGGGTGTAGCTCTGCAGTACTCCTCTCGGTACCATTCCATGGGAAATTTGGCCGTGGAGAGGAAAAACCAGGACTTAAAGAAATCCTTAACAGAAAGAGTATTAGGTTCAGGTGGTAGTTGGGTCAATCACTTATATGGGGTCCAGAGGGCTCTTAACAATATGCCAAGAAATTCCCTAGGAGGTGTCACTCCTTACGAAGTCCTGTTTGGGACGAGAATGTGGGTACCTGATCTCGACTATGAAAGCACAGTGGCGGATGAAAAACCATTTGACATCAATAAACGTTTGGCTGTTTTACAGGGTCTCAATGAATTCCGGGCACTACAAAGCAATTTGCAAGTAAAACGTACCGCCACTGGGGAAGTCAAATCAGTCACAGCAAGACCTGCCTGGATCCCAAAAGTCGGGGATCTGGTCAGAGAAAAGATTGTGGACAAGAAAGAACTTGGGCCATCATACAGAAACTCCAAAAAAAAGAGAGGGGTCCTACTCTCCAAAGGGACAGGACACCAAATTGAGGAAATTGAGGAATATGTTGTGACAGTTTCTCATTGTCACATATCTGGGGAGAAATTTCCAGTCAAGTCTGCTATCACATGGTTATGAAGATTAGATATCGGGAGGAAAGTTTCCCCGTTACATAGTCCGCACGCCGAGAATACGATTTAAAGTGCTGGGACACTTTTTAATGTAAAGCCTGAAGAAGGTGGTTGGACCTGCTGATACCACCGAAACTCGTCGCTTCTTGGTCTTGTTTAAAAATAATTTCTGTGCATACTAATTGGTGTTCTTCACAATACAATAATATAATGACAATACTTGGATGTTGAATGGATCATCAATGTTGATTTATACAGTTGATTTGCACTTTGTCTTATATTTTGTTATATATTGTGTAATAATTTCTGATGAAATTGTGGTTTTTATCAGAGTTGATTAACTCTTTTTAATTATTTTTAACTAACTGCATTTACTTAATGAATAAACATTCATATATTTGATTTGTTGGCTACTGTTATATTCTCTGGGTGATTGGTTTTGCAAGTGATGAGTGATTAGTTGAGAACGCTATTGCTGTTCCCAAAGGGAATTCTTTACCGACCTACCATCATACAGAAAGCCTGTCCCTGTCTTGGCTGTCGAAGGAACAAGAACAGTACTTCTTCCGCCCCTTGCCGGCAAGAAGGGAAAGAGATTCATCTCCATTGATCTGATCAAACCACACTATGTGGCCGATACTGAATAGCAGGCCGCGTGGGCTCCTGGGTTGCCGCCGCTCTCCTCTCGCTACCATACAGGAAGTTCAGACAGAAAGACTCATAACATTCGAAGAGTCAACAATGCAAAGTAATGGACTTTCCAATAATGAAATGGAACTCGTCCCTATTCAAATTGACCATCAAAAGACAAATGAAACACAAATATCAATTCGACCAAACACTGAGATCTACATCAATATGCCTCTAAAAGAGACGTCTGCCGGTTCAACACAACCTGCTGAGCTACCAAAGATAGATCGAACTGCATCTGGCTACTTGATCGATTTTGATACCTTCTCTCTTGATCCCAGTGAAGCTGAATCAACGCCAGCTCCAGTTTCCCGTAAACAACAACTTCATGATTTCTACATTTTTCTGAAATAGACTTACCTAGTTTCACCATGGCTACAGCTCTGGATAAGAACTGGAATATTGTTTTTTCTATTCTGGATTGGCCTAGTGACTGTATTTTGCTTACTCATGAATGGAAACTATCTCCCAGAACGCTCTGTAGTATCAAATGTGAACTTGGTCCTGAAACCTCATACCTCATCCCATCGTGAACAAAGAGACCTGTCCTATGTGAACATTACAGCTGTTCCAATTCCTGGTGGTATAGTTTGGGACAGGGTTGATTATGATGTATTTGGTCCCACAGAACTTTTGAAAATACCGCATGTATTTAAAATTTCTTTAAATGATATCATTACCTCCAGTACATTTTCTGATGATTGGGATTTTGAAACTGTAAATAACTTGTTGTCTGATTTGGAACAATCCGCTGCATTTTCAGGAGTTCAAATGTTAGATGACACAACTGATTTCAACCGTATGTACTGCTACCAACATTATAGGCATCACTATTTACATAAATCCAGTATGCCACGTAATGTTTTTACATACCACCAATGGGAACATTGACCAACACCTCCAAAAGGTAGTTCACGAACATTTGCACAGAAGTTTTCCTATTTTTCAGGGTTTAACACTTCAGACCTGACCTCATATTAATATGAGGTTGCACCTACAACTGCACAGAAAAATATACACACAAACACCAAACAGATTTACTCTGCATCCTTTATTTCCCAACTGTCTGAACAGGGTTTCGACTTTGGAAGGACACTATAGACATAAAATCAGTCTGGGGTTCAAAGGAATGGCAAGTTCAGGGAACAGAGGCACTATTTCACGCTTGCCTCATCCCACAGCAAATCATATTTCTGAATGACACTGTGCAACAGACTTCTTGTCTTGGACTAGCCAAGAACAAAGACTTGAACACACCTCGGGTTCCCTCACTTACACACTTTGAGGGGTGGCAAAACTTTACAACACATGATGGGGATACAGTAGATGACATCATACATACAGTTTCACAGAATTCATCAGACCCTGAATGGAAGGGATGGTCAGTTTGGCCCACAGACACTAATAGATGTCATTCAAGATTCAAGGGTACCACCGAAGGGTTTGGTATCCATAAGCCAGACCCACGCTATCTACAACAAGAATATCCGGGGGTGGTGACATCATACAGTGTTGGGAAGTTATGCCTCAATTGGCTAAAAACCTCAACACTTTCCCAGGTGAAACAACACTTATCCTTACCATTAGAAGACATGGATCTAAGGGATTTTTTACTAGGTCCCAGAAAACCACATCAGAAACGTTTCTTATACACTGTTTATAATGAAATTTGGAAAACCTCTCAACAAGAAGCTGCAAAGAGACTTCGTGATATTGACAGAATTAACCTAGAAAAGGCCTTAGCGGTTGTTGATAATGGTATGACCACATTGACATCCAGGATTTATTCACTAGGCAGCATTGTATCTTCTGCTATAGATGTACTAGAACAGGATTTGTCCATATTACAGCACGGACAATCTCAGTTACGTTCTATTATGCTATCAAGCGGGACGCTTCAATCATTACGTTCAGGTTATGTGCCTTGGCGATTTATCAACAGTACGTCCCCGTTTTCTGCATATAATATGACTAACAAGCAGATAACAATGGCACGAAGAGGAGCAAAGTATACACTGCTGCGTATTGAAAAATGAGACAAAATACCTTTTACTGTGGCAGAGTCACCATCCACAGAATGGTTAATTCATGGCCACTTCTCAAATTTCACATTTCACTATACTAATTCACCACTAATCCTTTATAGGTTCCAGAGCAGCGTGCTACTCGCCGAAAAAAGCGCTTCAACACCTTATCAGAGGTAGCAAGCACTATATAAATACAAACCTTTTTTCCCTCTTCTGTCCCTCTGCTACCCTTCCCTATCCAAATAACTGAATAACATATCCATCACTCAAATTGCTTTCATATTTCACTATACTAATTCACCACTAATCCTTTATGGGTTCCGGAGTAGCGTGCTACTCGCCGAAAAAGCGCTTCAACACCCCATCACGGGTTACAAACGCTATATATATGCAAACCTTTTTCCCTCTTCTATCCCTCCGCTAACCTTTTCAATCCAAATAACTGACTAACATATCCACCGTTCAAATTACTTTCATATTTCACTATACTAATTCACCATTAATCCTTTATGGGTTCCGGAGTAGCGTGCTACTCGCCGAAAAAGCGCTTCAACACCCCATCAGGGGTTACAAGTGCTATATATATGCAAACCTTTTTCCCTCTTCTATCCCTCCGCTACCCTTCTCAATCCAAATAACTGACTAATATATCCACCACTCAAATTACTTTCATATTTCACTATACTAATTCACCACTAATCCTTATGGGTTCCAGAGTAGCGTGCTACACGCCAAAAAAGTGCTTCAACGCCCCATCAGGGGTAACAAGCGCTATATAAATGCAAACCTTTTTCCTCTCTTCTACCCCTCCACTATCCTTCTCAATCCAAATAACTGACTAACATATATATCCACCACTCAAATTACTTTCATATTTCACTATACTAATTCACCACTAATCCTTTATGGGTTCAGGAGTAGCGTGCTACTCGTCGAAAAAAAGCGCTTCAACACCCCATCAGGGGTAACAAGCGCTATATAAATGCAAACCTTTATCCCTCTTCTATCCCTCAGCTATCCTTCTAAATCCAAATAACTGACTAACCTATCCACCACTCAAATCACTTTTATATTTCACTATACTAATTCAACACTAATCCTTTATGGGATCTGGAGTAGGGTGCTACTCGCCGAAAAAGCGCTTCGACGCCTCGTCAGGGATAGTAAGCGCTATATAAATGCAATTACAATACAATACAATACAATTTAACATTATCGGTCACAACTTTCCAGTTTCAGTATTGCCTAGAACAACAACAGGCTGGCAGATATGAAGAAATGGGTAGGGAATTCATCAAGGAATCCTGGGATTTGCCTTATAAATTTCGATGCAGGAGTGGGGACATGGAAGTGTTCCTAAGCGGTACAGACTGCGAAAACTCCTTGAGTGGATCGCTCATATGCCAGGATATCAAGCTTCACGGGGCCTGTAACGGTTCAGTTGCAAACTTATCCTGTCATTTGAGAGAGGTAGACACGAAGGTGCAGGAATTTTAGAGTTTTTAAACGAACTTCTTCATAACGAATTTTAACATTTTAACTTGTATTGTGTGAATTTGATGCTGTGTTTGGGAGGGAGCGGGAGCCGCAATCAAACCTGTTTTAACTGTGTACCGCCAGGCAGCCTCTCCGGTCCACCGAAATCGCGAGACGATTGATTGAGTGGAGAGAGGATTTCTTTAGTTTCTGCCAGTCACGTCGGACGCCAGTTGCGGAGGTCAGCGCTCTAGTGGCCGGCCTCCTGGGGGTATAAATTCATTGCGTCAGGGGCCGCGCACGAGAGAGGTAGACACGAAGGTGCAGGAATTTTAGAGTTTTTAAACAAACTTCTTCATAACGAATTTTAACATTTTAACTTGTATTGTGTGAATTTGATGCTGTGTTTGGGAGGGAGCGGGGAGCCGCAATCAAACCTGTTTTAACTGTGTACCGCCAGGCAGCCTCTCCGGTCCACCGCAATCGCGAGACGATTGATTGAGTGGAGAGAGGATTTCTTTAGTTTCTGCCAGTCACGTCGGACGCCAGTTGCGGAGGTCAGCGCTCTAGTGGCCGGCCTCCTGGGGGTATAAATTTATTGCGTCAGCGGCCGCGCAGCGGGCGCACCTAAGGCAAGCCCGTCTGCGCCCGTCCGCGCCTGGACACTGCCGGCTGCCAGGAGATGCTGCCCATTCCCCCCCAGGTTGGGCCCCCATCTAGGATATCTTACAGGAAAGAGGACCTGTTGAAGATAGGCTATTTATCCCCTTGTGTGAGGGGCCTCGATAACCCGGGAGTAAAGTATACGATTGGCCCTGGGAACTACACTCGCTGTGGCTGGTCACTGGGTGACCCACAGAGAGTCCTTACTAAAACACATAACCTCGCCAGGAATACTGATCCCCTTAAGGAACAGTTAGTGGGGATAGGAAAGCAGATCGGGGGAGAGCAAATTGCTCCCTTTAAAGGTATCTATCTTAATGCCAGATCGGTCTCTAAGCACGTGGCAGAAATTTGGGACTTGCTAGACGATGCCAGACCAGATGTATGCCTTTTCACAGAGATCTGGTTCCATAATGAGTCTACGCCAGCACTGGCTTTAGCTTTCCCAGCAGAATACTCTGTGATACGATTGGATAGGGTGGGTAAGAGGGTTGGAGGGTTAGCGATTGCTGTACGTCCACCCTATCTTATTAAGACGCTGGACACTGTCTCCTCTCCCAATTTAGAACAGTTGATCTTTAGGGTGGAGGCACCCCAAGCAACCGCCTGGTCTGGAGCCCTAGTGTATCATCCTCCAGGAGAAAATAAGAAGGAGTTCTGTACGACCCTATTAGAAAGACTGGCCCCATATATACTGCGTACGGATAAGTTCCTTTTGGTAGGGGACTTTAATCATCATCTAGATCTTTCCTCTAACACAGAGTCCGCTAGCCTAGTGCTAGCCATGGAATCACTAGGTCTCCTCTCAAGAGTTGCCAGTCCCACACATCGGGCCGGGCACCAGTTAGACACGATTTTCTCTAATATGCAGGAATTGGTAGTGGAACACCCACAGTCACTAGATTGGACTGACCATACGGCCTTAAGTTTTTACTGGGCACTCTCTAAGCCGCCCTCCCGACCACAAGGCCGTATAGATTTTCGTAGATCTTGGAAAAAGGTGACTGCAGCTGCCTTTGGCAAAATATTTACGGCCCCCTCACTTAGAGACTGTCAAGACTGTGATACAGCCTTAGGGAAGGTCGAGGCCTCAATTATAGAGGCCCTCGATGTTATTGCCCCGCTAAAAAAGGTTAAGATGCAGGAGAGGGCAGCCCCTGCGCCTTGGTACTCAGATAGTCTGAAGAGAGAAAAGACCCTTTGCAGGGCCAAAGAAAGGAAATGGAGGAAATCGAAATCGGAGCCAGACGAATTGCTGTATCGAACGGCACATAGAGCCTACCTAACTAGCTGCAATGCAGCTTGAAGGGCACACCTGGGCTCTTGAATCGCGGAAGCTAAGAACTCCTCGAGGGAGCTTTTTAAGATTCTGAAGGAATTTACGAACCCTAGTGCCAATAACCTATCCCTGCCACCCACCCAGGAACTATGTGAAGACTTAGCCAGCCACTTCACCAACAAGATCGATTTAATTTATCGTTCCTTTGGGTCGAAAGAGATACAGGACAAGGAAGATCCTACACAGGAGGCCCCCACCCCTAGCCTAGGATCTTTTCCTGACATAATGAGTGAGCAAGTGGGTTCTTTAATCATGCACGTAAAATCAGGTTCCCCACTGGACCCGGTCCCGCCAGCAGTTTTAATAGAACTTTCTCCGGTCTTGGCGGATGTGCTAGCTGAAGTTTATAACATCTCGCTAGCCACGGCCACATTTCCCCGGAAGTGGAAAAATGCACGAATTAAACCACTGCCTAAAAAGGCATCGGTTGACCCGAATGATCTGCAAAACTATAGGCCGATCTCTCTTCTCCCTTGTTGTTCAAGAATCCTGGAGACTATAATTAATAGGCACCTTTCCGACTATTTGGAAAAAAACAACATATTGGACCCTCCCCAGTCCGGCTTTCGGGCCTCTCATAGTACAGAGGCTGCCCTACTGGAGGTTACTGACTCCATAAGGATGTCGCTGGACAAGGGAACCCCTACGATGCTGGTCCTTCTCGATCTCTCTGCCGCCTTTGACACCATCTCTCATCGCATCCTATTAGATAGGTTGCGAGGGATTGGTGTCAGAGGCATGGCTCTGAAATGGATCCAAAGCTATCTGTCGGACAGGTCACAATGTGTTCAGCTGGACTCTCTTTTGTCTCAAACGACCACGGTGGACAAGGGAGTTCCCCAGGGATCTATCCTTAGTCCCACTTTGTTTAACATATATGTGGCTCCCCTGGCCGGCATTATCAGAAGCTGCGGGTTTGAGACAATATCTTATGCAGACGACACACAGCTGATAGTTCCTATAGAAGAAGATGTCACAATAACAAAGCAAAAGTTCAAAAACTGCATGTCCACTATAGCAAGCTGGATGAGGAAGAATTTCCTTCAGCTGAACTCCACCAAAACCGAGATATTGCTATTTGGGACAGCAGAAGAGCTGTGGACCTCCGATTGGTGGCCTTCAGAACTGGGAGCGGCACCTTCCCCAAAGAAATGGGCGAAGGATCTAGGCATCAGAATCGACAATAAACTGTCGATGGAAGAACATGTTCAATCACTCTCGGGCGCCTGCTTTGGAACAATGAGGATGCTTAGAAAGATATTCCCATGGATCCCTCTTGCGGCCAGGAAGTCTCTGATTCAGTCGCTTTTGATCAGTCGACTAGACTATGGCAATTCCCTGCTTGTGGGAATAAGGGAAGACCTGGCATCAAAACTGCAGGTGGTCCAAAACACGGCAGCCCGCCTAGTCCTGAATAAGCCAGCACGTACGCCCTCTGCTCCTCTCCTACATCAACTGCACTGGCTCCCCATCAGGAAGCGGGCCATCTTTAAATTGTTATGTACAGTCTTTAAGTCTCTACAGGGAAACGGCCCTGCCTACTTGAAGAAAAAACTTGAATTGTACTGACCAACGCGGCAGTTAAGATCTAGTAGTCACTCTCTACTCTGTATTCAGAGAATCAGAAAGGTCAAGATAGGTGGCCGGGCTTTTTCTCATCTTGCCCCTCAGCATTGGAATAGGCTCCCGGAGGAGATCCGTGCCTGCTCTACTTTCGCACGGTTCAAGAAGCTACTCAAAACCTGGCTGTTTTAGACTCTACTGCCTATTTGGTGTCCCTCTCTCAGGCGCCGAGAGATCCCTCTGGGGATGATTCGCTGCGCCATACAAATGAGTATCTATCTATCTATCTATCTATTTGAAGGGTTCCCCGGCTGCCGTGATTAATCCGGTGTTCAGGCTGCTCTCAAATGGGAGTTACTTAATGCTGAATGATCAAGGTTGTTGTGGGATGCTCCCGGGCATCGCATATCTTATCATTGTAGGCTCCAGGGTTACTTGTTGTATGCAAGTATTGGTTCCCCCAACAAGTACAGTCAGGGAGGCGCCTTTGTGGCCTTCATTGAATGTTTCCATTATACGGTTTGATACTCTGAGCTGAATGAAAGCCATGCTTCTACAGAAAACGGTGCCCTTAGTACACCTATTTAAGACCATAGGTTCTGGACTGTAAAGCACCTTTCAGACAATCTTTGGAGTGATTCCAGCCTTTATACACTCCGTATTTTGAAGCATTTTTGGAGGACTTCCGCTGATCCTGTTCCTAATAACAGGAATCCTGATTGTAATTTATCTGCTACGCAATGGACGTCCCAGTCACCAAGGAGATGGAAAGTACACTCCTGGATTGCAAATACCGTGATCGCATGGCACTCCATCTGGGCACACCTCGTTTGGAGAACTAAGCAAGTCTTGGTTCCTATCATTTCGACCAGTCTGGATTGACTGTGTTCTGCCTGTCCTCCGCTGCCTATTCTGCAGACAAGAATGCGTGTTGGATCTCTGTCTAACACTTCCATCGGTTGCGCCACCGGACGTGGATGCTTTACTGGACCCGTTAAAGGCCCATGTACTGCTGTGTCCTCAGCGTATTCCAATGTTGATGTCGGCATTCTTAGCACCACCACGGGATGCTTCAGCTCCTGTTGGAACGGAGTTTGGCTTTTCTACAGGCACTCCAGTCACAAATACAATACAGGCTGCTCCAGCATCGGCTGTGGGCACTGCAGAAGATCATCTGTGCTTGATTGACCTGATCTGTGTGGTGTTGCAGGGATCGTCGTCTGCGTTGGCAAGCAGCAGTGATGTTGCGTCTCCCGCACAGGACACATAAACATTTGGCTCATCGTGTGCTGGGAAAAATTTGGCCTTTTGCAAAACAACCAAAACTTGGAATTTTAAACCAAAAAACACTTTTTATCTTCTCTTGTTGAATAGCATGGCTTTCAGGCATTCATAGTTGTTCGGACCATATATACGAACATATTTTAATAGACTTCTATGGCGTATGCTAGAATTTTAGCATTTTTTACGCATTTTTCCTTTTTTAATGGACTTATTAGTTGTCTGCGTATTTTTTAACATACATTTATAGACCTTTTTAGTTTGTCGTCCAGTCGGATGAGGAGTGGGTGTTATGTTTCATACAGGTACCCCAATATAGGCTCAGGTAGTGAATGCACCTTTCACCTACATTTCCCCTGCCATTACACTACATAACGGTTCTTAGTACTGACCTTTTACCTAGTTACGGTAATGCCTAAATGACATGGGGTTTTCTCCGAAAACTAGCCTCATTCATTATGCATGAGGATTCTTGGAATCTCAGCAGAACAGCAGGCCTACCATCTCCTGCATAATAACTATGAATAAGGGTCATTCCTTCCGTCATCCTAGTCTGACATGACACAGCAAGATAGATCCCCTGAGGGTACCGGTTTGGGTATATATACACCATATCTTTGCTGAGACACGAAGAGGAGAAAAGGGCTACCATGCTGACACACTGACGCGAGACGCTGAGGTTCCTGCATGCAGACACTCCAGCTCGCAGTGGTCTGACATCCCTCGCGGGGTGTCCATCTCGATACCAAGACGGGGTCCCACAGTCTCTCAATCCAGGTAATGGGGTTGGCTTTATCCTAGAGAGATTCTTGGCTCTACACCTACATACATGCTAGGTACACTTAGGTACATCTAGTTAGGGTTGTATCATAGGAGTACGCATTATTACTGTCATGTATTTTTATACTTGCCTGTATTCATTGTTTTAGCGTTATGGTAGGAATCTACCATCCTTTTACTCTGTTGTTAGTGCTTATAAACATTCATATCTGTTTCTGTCTTATGGTTGTTTCTGCACACCTATTTTACACTAGAATGATGCTGGTTCAATAAATGCTTATTGAAACCGTTTATTCTGTGTATCTTTCTCAGACAAAGTGAGCATGAGTGACTGAGCGAAAATTATTGCACTGTTTCCTCGATCCCTTATGGGACAAAGTTGTCATGTTCGATAGTTGCCAAGAACTATTCTCTCCTTGGTTAGAGGAGTTTACAGTGGCACTGTGAGCTAGCTGGTATACAGGCAAACATACCCGGTGGGGGTGTCTGGAATCAGTCTGGACACCAATCCCACAGTCTATGTTTTCTAAACGTGCAGATCCTATATAGGTTTATAGGAACTACACAACAACAGTAGTCACTGTCACTGCAGTAATCCTGGCACTGCAGTAATCCTGGCACCTCAGTAATCTAGTCACTGCAGTAACATCTAGCAATGCAGTATTATCTGGTATTACAATAATGTCTGCCACCGCAGTAATACCTGGTATTACAGTAATATCAGGCACTGCAGTAATCCTGGCACGGCAGTAACACCTAGTACTGCAGTACTACCTCGTATTAGAGTAATGCCCGACACTGCAGTAATCCTGGCACTGCAGTAATACCTAGCACTGCAGTAATCCTGGCACTGCAGTAATACCTAATACTGCTGTAATACCTGGCACCGCAGTAATACCTGGCACTGCAGTAATCCTGGCACTGCAGTAATACCTAATACTGCTGTAATACCTGGCACTGCAGTAATTCTGGCACCGCAGTAACATCTAGCACTGTAGTATTATCTAGTATTACAGTAATGCCTGGCACCGCAGTAATACTTATCACTGCAGTAATCCTGGCACTGCAGTAAACTTGTACAAAACATAATTAGTCCCAACAGGAATATTTTTCTCTAGTACCCAAAAATTAATAACGAACACTCAAAAATGCGAGAAAGTTCATAGCTTTATCATAAATTTAAATAACAGATGCATGTTTATGCAGATATCTTATACAAAATGAAGTTGCTTAATGGTGAGTGAGACGAAGGGAGGTGATTAGAGAAAGTGCTCGTGAAGAGATCAAGAAGGGGCGAGAGTTAAGTGCCAATATACAATATATATAACAAATATATACAAATTAATACGAGAACACCTGGCTGGAACCCCCTTGTAATACTATCATCCACAGTCTTAAAAAGCACCCTATAGTTTTAGAAAAAGTTAAGACGTGGATAGTATCTCCAGTACAGGTAGCTATGGTTATAAATGTCGACGTTTCGACCCCAAATGGAGGTCAGACCGATTTTTCCTTAGAACAGGGTCTTCATCAGGACAGAAAGAAGAGCAACCACGATGTCACCAATAGGGAATTGGTGGTGGGCCTCGCTCTCAAGGCCAGATGGCTCCTGGAGGCCGGGAGATCAGCATGTAATACATCGAAGATCCAAAAGGATCCAATCACTGGATGTGCTAAGCGTTTTCGTTCTTTTTTACACCTTGGTCGCACCAGGATCCAAAATAGGGTTGTGAAGCGCCACAGGCAAAAGATAAAGTATAAAGTGTATGGAGGTCCTGAAAGGATCCTGCTTGCAGAACTTTCAAGACGCACACGGAGACGGGTCCCGCATAGAGATCCGATTGATTCGCCATCACTCGGGTTTTAGCTCCAAGTTATAACTTCATTGATCGACCCAGGCCCCTAATACATCTCTGGGGCAGTTCTACAGGCAGGATCCTTTCAGATGCACCCTCTTCAACCCCTCATTACAGCACTCTTCAACCTCTCAATATCAGAGACAGCCTCTTCAAACTCTCAATACCGGTGAATATCAGAGGCACCCTCTTCAACCCCTCATTACAGCACTCTTCAACCTCTCACTACCTCTCAATATCAGAGACAGCCTCTTCAACCCCTCACTACCTCTCAGTATCAGAGACAGCCTCTTCAAACCCTCGCTGCATCTCAGTATTGGAGACAGCCTCTTCAACCCCTCAGTACCTCTTCACATCAGAAGCAGTCTCTTCAAATTCTCAATACCTGTCAATATCAGAGACAGCCTCTTCAACCCCTCAGTACAACACTCTTCAACCTCTCACTACCTCTCAGTATCAAAGACAGCCTTTTCAAACTCTCAATACTGGTGAATATCAGAGGCAGCCTCATCAACCCCTCAATACAGCACTCTTCAACCTCTCACTACCTCTCAGTATCAGAGGCAACCTCTTCAAACCCTCGCTGCATCTCAGTATCTGAGACAGCCTCTTCAACCCCGCAGTACCTCTTCACATCAGAAGCAGTCTCTTCAAACTCTCAATACCTGTAAATATCAGAGACAGCGTCTTCCACCCCTAAGTACCGCTCAGTACCAGTGACAGTTTCTTCAAACTCGTAATTCCCCTCAATATCAGACACAGCCCTTTCAACCTCCCAATACCTCCCAATATTAGAGACAGCCTTGTCAACCTTCAAATACCTCTCAATACTACAGCCTTGTCAGTCCCTCAATACCTTTCAATACCAGGGACAACCTCTCATTATCTATCAATATCATATTCAGCATCTTTAACCTCTCAGTATCTCTCAGTCTCAGAGACAGCCTCTTCAATCTCTCACTATCTCACAGTATCAGAGACAGCCTCTTCAATCTCTCACTATGTCACAGTATCAGAGACAGCCTCTTCAACCCCTTGCTGCCTCTCAATATCAGAGACAGCCTCTTCAAACCCTCGCTGCGTCTCAGTATCAGAAACTGTGTTTTCAATCTCTCACTGCCTCATGGTATCAGAGGCACCCTCTTCAACCCCTCAGTACCTCTTCATATCAGAGACAGCCTCTTCAACCCCTCAATACAACGCTCTTCAACCTCTCACTACCTCTCAGTATCAGAGACAGCCTCTTCAAACCCTCGCTGCATCTCAGTATTGGAGACAGCCTCTTCAACCCCTCAGTACCTCTTCACATCAGAAGCAGTCTCTTCAAATTCTCAATACCTGTCAATATCAGAGACAGCCTCTTCAACCCCTCAGTACAACACTCTTCAACCTCTCACTACCTCTCAGTATCAAAGACAGCCTTTTCAAACTCTCAATACTGGTGAATATCAGAGGCAGCCTCATCAACCCCTCAATACAGCACTCTTCAACCTCTCACTACCTCTCAGTATCAGAGGCAACCTCTTCAAACCCTCGCTGCATCTCAGTATCGGAGACAGCCTCTTCAACCCCTCAGTACCTCTTCACATCAGAAGCAGTCTCTTCAAATTCTCAATACCTGTCAATATCAGAGACAGCCTCTTCAACCCCTCAGTACAACACTCTTCAACCTCTCAGTATCAAAGACAGCCTTTTCAAACTCTCAATACTGGTGAATATCAGAGGCAGCCTCATCAACCCCTCAATACAGCACTCTTCAACCTCTCACTACCTCTCAGTATCAGAGGCAACCTCTTCAAACCCTCGCTGCATCTCAGTATCTGAGACAGCCTCTTCAACCCCTCAGTACCTCTTCACATCAGAAGCAGTCTCTTCAAACTCTCAATACCTGTCAATATCAGAGACAGCCTCTTCAAACTCTCAATACTGGTGAATATCAGAGGCACCCTCTTCAACCCCTCATTACAAAGCTCTTCAACCTCTCACTACCTCTCAGTATCAGAGACAGCCTCTTCAAACTCTCAATACTGGTGAATATCAGAGGCAGCCTCATCAACCCCTCAATACAACACTCTTCAACCTCTCACTACCTCTCAGTATCGGAGACAGCCTCGTCAAACCCTCGCTGCATCTCAGTATCGGAGACAGCCTCTTCAACCCCTCAGTACTTCTTCACATCAGAAGCAGTCTCTTCAAACTCTCAATACCTGTAAATATCAGAGACAGCATCTTCCACCCCTAAGTACCGCTCAGTACCAGTGACAGTTTCTTCAAACTCGTAATTCCCCTCAATATCAGACACAGCCCTTTCAACCTCCCAATACCTCCCAATATTAGAGACAGCCTCGTCAACCTTTAAATACCTCTCAATACTACAGGCAGCCTTGTCAGTCCCTCAATACCTTTCAATACCAGGGACAACCTCTCATTATCTATCAATATCATATTCAGCATCTTTAACCTCTCAGTATCTCTCAGTCTCAGAGACAGCCTCTTCAATCTCTCACTATCTCACAGTATCAGAGACAGCCTCTTCAATCTCTCACTATTTCACAGTATCAGAGACAGCCTCTTCAACCCCTTGCTGCCTCTCAATATCAGAGACAGACTCTTCAAACCCTCGCTGCCTCTCAGTCAGAGACAGCCTCTTCAAACCCTCGCTGCGTCTCAGTATCAGAAACTGTGTTTTCAATCTCTCACTGCCTCATGGTATCAGAGGCCCCTCTTCAACCCCTCAGTACCTCTTCATATCAGAGACAGCCTCTTCAAACTCTCAATTCCGGTGAATATCAGAGGCAGCCTCTTCAACCCATAAGTACCGCTCAGTACCAGAGACAGTTTCTTCAACCTCTTAGTACCTCTCAATATCAGAAACAGCCCTTTCAACCTCTCAATACTTCCCAATATCAGAGACAGCCTCGTCAACCTCTCAATACCGGAGACAGCCTCTTCAACCTTGAAATACCTCTCAATACGACAGACAGCCTTGTCAGTCCCTCAATACCTCTCAATACCAGGGAAAACCTCTTCAACCTCTCAGTATCTGTCAATATCATATGAAGCATCTTTAACCTCTTGGTCAGAGGCACCCTTTTCAACCCTTCAATACAACACTCTTTAACCTCTCACTGCCTCTCAGTATCAAAGACAGTCTATCCGAGACAGCCTCTTCAAACTCTAAGTACCTCTCAATATCAGAGACAGCCTCTTCAACCCCTTAGTACCTCTCAATATCACAGAAAGTCTATCAAACCTCTCAATACTGCTCAATATCAGAGATAGCCTATCCAATCTCTCAATGCCACTCAATAGCCGAGACAGCCTCTTCAACTCCTCAGTACCTCTCAATATCAGAGGCAGCCTCTTCAACTCCTCAGTACCTCGCAATATCAGAGAAAGCTTCTTCCAACCCTCAGTACCTCTCAATATCAGAGGCAGCCTCTTCAACTCCTCACTCAGTACCTCAATATCAGAGAAAGCTTCTTCAACACCTCAGTACCTCTCATTATCAGAGACAGCCTATTCAAGCTCTAAATACCTCTCAATATCAGAGACAGACTCTTCAACTGCTCAATACTGCTCAGTATCAGAAAGAGCCTTTTCAACCTCTCACTACCTCTCAGTATCAGAGACAGTCTCTTCAAACCCTTGCTGCCTCTCAGTCAGAGAAAGCCTCTTCAACCCCTTAGTACTGCTCAGTATCAGAGACAGCCTCTTCAACTGCTAAGTACCGATCAGTACCAGAGACGGTTTCATCAATTTCTTAGTACCTCTCAATGTCAGACACAGCCCCTTCAACCTCCCACTACCTAACAGTATTAAAGACAGTCATTTCAACCTCCCAATACCTCTCAATATCAGAGACAGACTTGTCATCTTCTCAATATCAGAGACACCTCTCCAACCTCTAAATACCTCTCAATACTACAGACAGCCTTGTCAGTCCCTCAATACCTCTGAACACCAGGGACAACGTCTTCAACCTCACAGTATCTGTCAGTCTCTATATTCAGCATCTTTGACCTCTCAGTATCAGAGACAGCCTCTTCAATCTCACACTACCTCTTGGTATCAGAGGCACCCTCTTCAGCCCCTCCATACAGTCTCTTTAAACCCTCACTGCCTCTCTGTCGGAGACAACCTCTTCAACCCCTCAGTATCTTTCAGTATCTCTTTGTATCAGAAACAGCCTCTTCAACCTCTCAGTACCTCTCAATATCAGAGCCAGCATCTTCAACCCCTCAGTACCTCTCAATATCAGAGACAGCCTATCCAACCTCTAAGCACCTCCCAATGTCAAAAACAGTCTCTTCAACTGCTCAATACTGCTCAGCATCGGAGACGGCCTTTTCAACCCCTCAATGCCACCTCTTCAACCTCTCAGTATCAGAGACAGGCTCTCCATCCCCTTAATATAGTCTCAGTGGCCTTGCGTGACTTCATAACTCTCATTTAGGTTTTGCATCGCCCTTGCGCCCCCTTGCCTGGCGCAAGGACGACACAACACTATGATAAATATGCCCCATAGTGTCACCTTTTCTGACACACCACAGACCTGAACTATGGAAATGCCATACCACTCAACTCTAGATACAAGTCTATCATGCCCTACAGTCCTTCAAGATCAATTACCCACCAAATCTAACAAACATTGCAGCAAGAAATTTCAAGCACCGGTTACTAAAAGGGCGACCTGAAATTCTCATTTCCGACACATACTTCTGCATAAAGAAAGGAGCCCCGAAAAATTATCTAGGGCCTGATTTAGATCTCGACGGACGGGATATCCATCACCGTTGCGACTGAGTAACCTCTCTGCCGAGATGTAAATCAGGATCGTAGTCTTTTTCACTCAGCGGACAGCCCGCTGGAGAGTCTCGCTAACTGCTCTTCTAGATGTAACTTCCTCCAAAAAGATTCCACACGGACTCAAACTATCCATCTCCCCAATCCCTCTGTTTAGGGGAGAGGCAGGTATATCAGTCTATACGAACGGCATTATTCTCGTACAAGTATCTGACCAGAAATCTTCGACAGCCTCTTACTTACCCATAAAGCACACACAAGAAGTCAGACACAAGAAGAACAGTCACCCAGGCCCTCGTCAGTAGCAGACTTGACTATGGGAACGCCCTCTACGCGGGAGCCCCGGCCAAGCTCATCAAGCGACTGCAACGCATACAAAACGCCTCCGCACGCCTGATCCTCGACGTACCACGCCACAGCCACATCACCCCCCACTTGAGGAACCTGCACTGGCTCCCCGTTGACAGGAGGATCACCTTCAAACTCCTCATCCACGCACACAAGGCACTCCACAAGACTGGCCCAGCCTACCTCAACAGACGACTCTTCTTCTACGTCCCCAACCGCCAGCTCCGCTCCGCCGACCTCTCCCTCGCCACCGTCCCTCGCATTCGAAGAACAACCACCGGCGGCAGATCCTTCTCACACCTCGTCGCCAAGACCTGGAACACCCTTCCACTAAGCCTACGACAGACCCAAGACCTGCTGACCTTCAGGAGGCTACTCAAGACCTGGTTGTTCGACCAGTAGCAGCACCCGCCCCCC
This sequence comes from Calotriton arnoldi, assembly GCA_963921515.1. NCBI lineage: Eukaryota > Metazoa > Chordata > Amphibia > Caudata > Salamandridae > Calotriton > Calotriton arnoldi. The sequence goes on from CAWUFW010001592.1 coordinate 345,691, forward strand.
CCTTCCCTCTCCCCAGCGCCTTGAGACCCTCGCGGGTAAGTAGTGCGCTCTACAAATTCTGTGATTGATTGATTGATTGACACCCCAGACATGACTTTTCAAACTTTAAAGTGAATTTACATATGCTCCACTCTCGCCACCTGATCTACCACAACGCCACAAGAATCCAGACATCATGCACCATAACCGCAATCCTCTAACCACCTCCAGTTCTTAATTTCAGCCAGTGGTTTCCGGTGCTCGGCACTGGCACTTAATTGTCAACACCGGCGCTTGTGACAGTCTGCCACAAGGTGGCACTGTTTGGCTAATTTTGAGATGGCCACAACAACAGGTAATTATTAATTCGATATACATTAAAAATTACTATTACCTGCCTCCCAAGCCATTCTTAAGCTTTGGAGGCCTGAAATAGTCTGAATTGTTATACTTGTAGGAGTGTGATGGTTAGTAGTTGTGTTGTTACTATTATTGGCAGCATAGTAGGGGCAATCTGTGGTGCAAGCTGCTGTGGCCACCTGACGAGAGCCGGGGCACATATTTTTTTTACAAATTAAGCACTGGGCCAAGTGCCCTAAAAATAATACTGTCAATTAAACCAACTACACATTTCTTCGACCTCAACCCTTCAAAACTCGTGAAAGGCCTAAGCCATCATTTCTCCATTCTTTGGACAAAGATAGTGAACTTCTCCGTAACGCAGGGCACAATCCCCTATTGCCTGAAAACCGGAAAAGTATCCCATCTAGTGAAACATCTTAGTGACAACCCAACAGGTCTAAATAACTTTCACCCAGTATCTAACATCCCGTTCCTCGCAAAGCTGGTGGAAAAATGTGTTCATAACAGACTATACCAACACATTAAAAAATCCAGCCTACTAGACAAGTTCCATTTGGGTTTCAGACGGCGGCACGGCATTGAAGCAGCCATTGTGCACATTAAGGATGAAGCACTCAACATCCTGGCACAGGACGAATCAAGCTACTGATCGAAGCAGGAGTTTGTTTTGAAAAAATAAAGAAAGTAGTGATCCCCTCGTCCATTTTCTCCCATGGTGCAGGAGTAATTTTTTTTATTTAGCATCCCTCGCCTCTGGAATATACCTGGTGATGATGGACAGTAAAAAAAGAAGCCATCTGACTGTGTGCTCTAAATAGGGGGGGGCGGTCAGATGACTTACTTCTGAGATACATACTCCGTCGGACCATTGAAGGAAGTTTTAAACTGACAGAGAATATTTTACTCCTTCCACGTAAAACATAAGGTCTGCCCGACTTATAGTCGGGCAGGGGAACCTTGAGTTTCATGGACAGGGCACTTTGTCGCATTTGCAACAGGATACCTCTCTGCCAAACTCTAAAGCAGCTTCACAGGCCCACCTAATGCTAATCAGTACTGACCCTGTTCCTCATGGGAACAGCCCAACAGCCCATACTCAACCTTGGTCCTCTCCCCATTCACGCTATGGCCACCGCTTTTTTTAGTTGGGAAATTTGAGATTCACCTCCCTAATCTCAATGACTTAACTGAGCCCCTGACTGGTGTGTACAGTGATTCAGTCTGTGTCGTTGTTTTCAAGGGGCAATACAACGTGCTCTGCATTTCACCATGGCCCACTTCCCCCAGAAATGGAAACATGCCGACGTGAAGCCACTTCTGAAGAAGCCATCAGCAGACCAAGGAGAACCGAAGAACTACCAACCCATCTTCCTGCTCCCTTTCCCAGCCAAGGTCATCGAGAAAGCAATCAACATCCAGCTAACAAGACATCTGTCAAACCACAGCCTTCTGTATCCCTCCCAATCCATTTTCAGAGCTAACCAAAGCACATAGACAGTCCTAGTTGCAGCCACAGACGACATCAGATTGCTGCTAGACCACGGAGAAATAGCAGCCCTCATCCTCTTTGCCCTCTCGTCAGCTTTCAATATTGTATCCCACCACACACTGGTCAACAGACTCCACCAGATAGGAATCCAAGGAGCATCCCTCAAGTGGATTGCATCCTACCTCACAGGAAGAACACGGAAGGTCATCCTCCCTCCCTAAGCCTCGCTCAATGGGGAACATCAGCTGCGGTGTACCTCAAGGCTCATCCCTCAGCCCAACCCTCTTCAATGTAAACATGACACCAGTGGCCAACATCAAGAGCCACGGACTCAACATCATCTCCTATCCCGACGACACCAAACTCATCCTCTCCCTGACCAATGACCCAACAACCACCAAGGACAAGTTCCAAAGATGCATGAAAGACTTGGCCTTCTGGATGAAGAACAACTGTCTCAAACTCAGCACCGACAAGACAGAAGTACTCATCTTTGGGAAAGGCAAGAATACCCTCTGGATCAATGAATGGTGGCCACCTGAGCTGGGCCCAACCCCAAAACCCACCAAACAAGCAATTCATAAATGAAGCAGGTCTGCACTGTCTCCTTCACTTGGTTCCTCACCCTCCAAACGCTCAGGAAGATCTTCTGATGGCTCCCAACCAACACCAGGCGAACAGTCATGCAAGCACTCGTCACCAGCAGATTAGACTACGGCAACGCCCAACTCATGTCTAAACTCCAAACCACTTCAAAACCAAAGAAGGGAAAAGAGAGGTAATTAAAGTAGAATCATCCTCCCAAGTAATGTATATAAACAATAAGATTCTACCTAGATCCTAATAATGTGTATTATTATGTTGAGAACAATTCTCGTGAAAGTGATTCAAGGTTCTTGTGTCCCTGTGAGTTGTCACGGGAAACACTCTATGTTTTTAAAATACCCCTCACACACTAAGTGTCCCTCAGTGTCATGCTTCATCATTGGGGTCTTCCCGTCCCTCTACGGGGCGGGGCGTGCTACAACCTACAGAGATGCGGGAGCACTTAGTCCAGTGAAAAAGGCTATGTGTGGTGCAAGAGTGATAGGGAAAGAAATAGTGATGTGAATAGAATACTCTAAAAGTTACCTGGCTAGTGGAAAAAAAAACTTTATTCACTTCCCTAGCTGGTAGCATTAAAAATGGGGATAGATAGTAGGGAGCCTAATGTAATATGTGGCCACCTACTTGGTCGACATGTTTCTAAAGCCAAACCCCTAGGCTTTTTCTTCAGGACCTAAACAGGGTCCCTATATCACTCTAATCTAATTGATATGATATGTATGCCTAATATGTCAAATCGCATGTTCAGTCTATCATGCGTGTATTTAAGTTTGCCCTGTGAACAAGAGAAAAGTAAAATATTGCATTATTTTGAACACATAGTACCAACACGGGGAATCGTACACGTGGTGGGATCAACTTCCGTGATATATTTTTCAAAAGTGAAGTTCACGATTTGCCACACACTACCATTATCTAGTGTTGTGCGGGTGATTAAGGGCACCATTATGCATCAATGCTGAAACACGTTACCTTAAAAGCAAAAACACACAAATACTCACACACGTACACACACATGGCACATAAAATGCCTATTGACTGAATCGACATGCAGCTAGTAATAGTTCTTAATGATACATACTCTCTTGTGGAGGGTTAGTTTACTCCATGAGCTCTCACGGGGGAAGAAAAGGCGTCCGTAAGGCAACACTGCGTAAAAAGTAATGAAAAAATTGAATGCCTTATGACAAACTCGGGAAGCACTGTTGGCTATATTTAAAGACCCGCCTGGGTCTTACTCACATGTAACCTGGTACGCTCTCGCCGGTCAATGCCTCCGTGCTGCTCCGTAATGTTTACTCGTGAGCTGCGGAGCTCTATTTATTTATATGACTGCCTTGCAGCGCGGGAAGAAAATACGGGGTGGGGAAAACACTAGAGCATGCGATTTTCCAAAATTGCCGCCTTTGATGTGCCTGTCGGAGTTTATCAATTGATACTCTTCCTGTAGGCAAGACGAGAAAGTGGCGCGAGCTCTGCAACCGTTTATGTAAAGGTGATCGTGCTCCCTGGGGTGCACTTTACAATGTCCTAGGAACACTTGAGACCTGATGTGATCATCAGGGTTGATTGTAAGTCTGAAAAAATAAAAAATAAAAATAAAAATTGAAAAATAAAAAATAAAAATAGGGACTCCCATCTAACTAATGACTCCCATCATTAGTTAGATGGGAGTCCCTATTTTTATTTTTTATTTTTCAATTTTTATTTTTATTTTTCAATTTTTATTTTTATTTTTTATTTTTCAATTTCCAAGTAGGTGGCCACATATTGCATTAGGCTCCCTACTATCTATCCCCATTTTTAACGCTACCAGCTAGGGAAGTGAATAAAGTGTTTTTTTCCACTAGCCAGGTAACTTTTAGAGTATTCTATTCACATCACTATTTCTTTCCCTATCACTCTTGCACTACACATAGCCTTTTCACTGGACTAAGTGCTCCCGCATCTCTGTAGGTTGTAGCACGCCCGCCCCGTAGAGGGACGGGAAGACCCCAATGATGAAGCATGACACTGAGGGACACTTAGTGTGTGAGGGGTATTTTAAAAACATAGAGTGTTTCCCGTGACAACTCACAGGGACACAAGAACCTTGAATCACTCAACATAATAATACACATTATTAGGATCTAGGTAGAATCTTATTGTTTATAAACTCCAAACCATCCAGAACACAGCAGCCAGACTAATCAACGACCTCCCCCAGATGGACGCACATCACCCCTCACCTCAGGAAACTCCACTGGTTACCAGTCGAGAAGAGATGGCAGTTCAAGCTACTCACCCACGCATACAAGGCAACGCACAATGACGGGCGGACGTACCTCAACAATTGATTCAATTTCCACCAACCTACCAGGAAACTCCTCTACGAATCCCTCTTCCGAGCAGCCACCAGACGCATTCGCCGGATGAACAATGGAGGCCGCTCCTTCTCCCACCTGGCGGCATAAACCTGGAACAACCTCCTGCTGCACCTCAGACCCTCACCATCACTCCAGCGGTTCAGGAAGGACCTCGATGTGCGACCAATAGGACTATAGGAAGCATGAGCTTGGTCTCCCAGCGCCTCGAGACCCTCATGGGTGATGCGCAGCTGCGCTATACAATTCTTGATCGATTGGTTGATTGATTGATTTCACTGTGTGCTCTTGAAGGGACAAATGACTTCTGGGAGTTAAGGGTGCATTTTTCATCTTGGGAAGTTGAGATCTCCTTGTCTCCCCTTAAGGTGCTAGGAGAGTCCAGCAGGAGCCGCTGTTCTCTGTGGTGACGTCAGCGGAACGAACATAGTAAAGTCCACACTTCATGCAGTGGCATCAGAGAAGTCCCCTTGTAAAGCCTCCTCTTTCCGGGAGCGTATCTATCTGTGGTGCAGCAGGTGCAGTGGCACTGGGGCCCAGTCCTCTGCAACCCAACTGTGAATGTTTTAATTCCCCGAATGGGGATAGATGGGCAAGTGCTCAATCAGTGACCTGTGGGGTTCATACCCCTGGCTCCAGGGTCGCCAGGTTAGATCCTGGTGGTAGCTTGGACTGGTGACAGTACGCACCATGAGTTGAGCTTTGGCGGTGAGGGGTGGTGGAGCTGAAACAGTTTTCAGAGGGGGGTGCTGGCATCAAGGTTACACCACTGAACTCATAGGGATTCAGAAGGCTCCAAGTGTCTTAAATAGAACAAGTGACGCAAACGCAGCACGCCCACTCAGCAGGAGTGGTGAGGGTGTGGTATGTAGCGGGTGGTGCCCTTTTGAGCACAGTGTCGCTTATATATTACTAAAGCTTTGTGTTGCAGCGCACTGTCAGTTACAGAGACCACATTTTCCATTGAAATGGCTACTAGATTTGCACTGACGCGCAATCCTACTGGTAAAACTATACAGCACATAAACGACAAGGTGTGGAAATTAGGTTTCAGCGAATATTGATCATTTGCACATCACCAAGTAGAGTCTCTTGATTTGTTTTAATCCTAACAAAATCTTTTTTTCCCATCACACTTCAGAATTACATGAAAAGTGTGCAATTTGTGCTTTCCTAACTGCTGATATATTCTGAAATATTTGTACAGTTATTTTACAGGTATTTGAATGTTGTTGTGTGTGGAAACAAATGGACATCCTTCAGCCTTTGATTTCACACTCCTGCTCATCAACAAGATTGTCACACAGGTCACTTTACAAAATCCTCTAACTTTGCAGTGAGAGAGAGAAGAGTAAACACCAATCCCGGTGTTAAAAGAATAAGCAGCAATTCAGAAGACGGAGCCTGACGTTTGACCTCTATCTCTGAACACGCAGACAATGTGACAAGATAAAAACAAAATGTAAAGGTATCTTTATTGCTCATTCAATTTCCGAACTACAGCATGGGCATTTTGGGGGTGTTGCTGGCCCCCACCGTGCCCCAAGTTCAAGCACCTATGGGGGTGGGATTTGCTCAAAAGATCATGACTGCAGAGACATGTGATGCTCTCCAAAGGAGGACAGAACTGATTTCATCAAAACATTGAATCTGCAGTTCTGTCTTCCTCAACTTCACTTGCTTACCCCCACCTCCCTCCCCCCCACTCCAGTCTCACTTTTGTTCTTTTCTCTCTTTCCATGAGAATATCCTGGTGCCTCTCACATACATCCTTGCGTGCTACTCCTCCTCTTACTCAGAGGGGTGGCTTCCACTGGTGCAACAGGTGCAGTGGCACCAGGGCCCACTGAACCCTGAGTATTGCTGTATTTTACAGTTCCAGCAGCAGCCAGGGGCCCATGTCCTTCTTTGCAGTAGGGCCCAGGACACCCTGGCCCTTGAGGCTGCTTCTCTGACTTCCGCTCTCGTCACCTCTCTCTGTCCCTCCTATGTCACACGGGGTATCCGTCAAAGGTTGGTAGATGTCCTCTTCTGGTCACCGGGCCAGTGCTTAATTTGTAAAAAAAAAAAATAAGTGCCAGGACCCTGGTCAGGATGCACCGAAGCACCGAAGCTAGCGCCACCCATTGCCACTGCCAGTGCTGCCAATGACAGTACCAACACCACCACAAAACACCACACTCCTACAAGTGTGACAATGCAGACTATTCCAGGCCCCACAGCTATAGGACTGGCTCGGGCGGCAAGGATTGGTTGTTTTTAATGTATATAGAACTAATAAACAATTGTTGTTCAGCTCATCTTTAAATTACACAAACAGCGCCACCATGTGACAGCTGTTCCAAGTGCTGCTGCTGACAATTAAGTGCTGGTGCCAAGCACCGGAAAACACCGGCTCAAATTAAGCACGGCGGCCCCCTCGTTCAGAGTTGCGGAAGTGCAGTTTTTGCTAAGGTAGAGCCAAAGGACAGCGCGAGGCAGCGTGTGGGACCCTCTGTAGGAAGTGACGTGTGGATGAGATAGTGAGGCTGATGGAAGTCTTGCCACAGTAAACTCTTTATACATATGTAAATGGTACGCATATGAGTACTCCTGGAAAGCTGTGACTGTCGCATAGCTGCCAACTGTCCCGCTTTTGCCGGGACAGTCCCAGCAAGTTGGAGACTGGCCCGGGTAATTCACTAACCCGGGACAGTCCCGGGTTAGTGAATTACTGCGTTGGCGCATAATTGGCGAATCACTTAGCTTTGCACGATCTGCAGATTGCTCACTTTAATATGTTAAAATAAAACGTGATATCTGTCCTGTGTCCATCCAAAGCCTCTGGTGGAGTATTTTCATCAGGAATCCAGCCGATGGCGGTAATGTATGTGTTTTGAAATGTTATCAACATATTGCTGTACTTTTCTTAATCCTGTTACCACAAGACCCAAAAGTGAACGTTAAGTTATGCTAATTATGTGGGTTGGGCGGAGTGGGCGGGGTTTGGGGGCAGTGGGTGTGGTAAATTTTCAAGTACGTAATTGATAGCTGTGATGTAAAGTGTCTCTGGAATTTTTTTCAAATGTTGGCAACTATGCTGTCGCACCTACAGGAGAGAGCTCCTTCAATACTGTGAGAGATTCAAAAATCTTCTCCAAACGTAGGTGTAAACCTAGGGGTGTAAAACGACAACTGTCTGAGAACAGAGCCGGTTTGACGCTGCACAACATATGTGTCTGAGTGTGCACTACAGAGGTGTCTCAGTGTGCACTGCCGGTTCTGTCTCTGTCCCATAGAGGGTAGTGTCTCTCTACATCCATGTCTCTGCTCATGGCACCGGGTCTCTAACTACAGCCCCCCTCTCCAGCCCCCCCCCCCCCCCTTGATGCTGCACTACAGAGGTGTCTGAGTGTGCACTGCCGGGTCTGTCTCTGTCCCATAGAGGGTAGTGTCTCTCTACATCCATGTCTCTTACTAAGACCCCCCTGCCCCCACCCTTGACCCTGCACTACAGAGGTGTCTCAGTGTGCACTACAGAGGTGTCTCAGTGTGCACAACAGAGGTGTCTCAGTGTGCACTGCCGGGTCTGTCTCTGTCCCATAGAGGGCATTGTCTCTCTACCTCCATGTCTCTGCTCATGGCACCGGGTCTCTTACTACGACCCCTCTGCACCCACCCATGACCCTGCACTACAGAGGTGTCTCAGTGTGCACTACAGAGGTGTCTCAGTGTGCACAAAAGAGGTGTCTCAGTGTGCACTGCCGGGTCTGTCTCTGTCCCATAGAGGGCAGTGTCTCTCTACCTCCATGTCTCTGCTCATGGCACCGGGTCTCTTACTACGACCCCCCTGCCCCCACCCTTGACCCTGCACTACAGAGGTGTCTCAGTGTGCACTACAGAGGTGTCTCAGTGTGCACTACAGAGGTGTGTCAGTGTGCACTGCCAGTTCTGTCTCTGTCCCATAGAGGGCAGTGTCTCTCTACATCCATGTCTCTGCTCATGGTACCGGTTCTCTAACTACACCCTCCCCCCCAGCCCCCGCCCTTGACGCTGTACTACAGAGGTGTCTCAGTGTGCACTACAGAGGTGTCTCAGTGTGCACTACAGAGGTGTCTCAGTGTGCACTGCCGGGTCTGTCTCTGTCCCATAGAGGGCAGTGTCTCTCTACATCCATGTCTCTGCTCATGGCACCGGGTCTCTTACTACGACCCCCCTGCCCCAACACTTGACCCTGCACTACAGAGGTGTCTCAGTGTGCACTACAGAGGTGTCTCAGTGTGCACTACAGAGGTGTCTCAGTGTGCACTACAGAGGTGTGTCAGTGGGCACTGCCGGGTCTGTCTCTCTCTCCCATAGAGGGCAGTGTCTCTCTACATCCTTGTCTCTGCTCATGGCACCGGGTCTCTTACTACACCCCTCAGCCCCCGCTCATGACGCTGCACTACAGAGGTGTCTCAGTGAGCTCTGTTGGGTCTGTCTCTCTGTGCCATAGAGCGCAGTGTCTCCCTACATCCATGCCTCTGCTCATGGCACCGGGTCTCTTACTACGACCCCCCTGCCCCCACCCTTGACCCTGCACTACAGAGGTGTCTCAGTGTGCACAACAGAGGTGTCTCAGTGTGCACTGCCGGGTCTGTCTCTGTCCCATAGAGGGCAGTGTCTCTCTACATCCATGTCTCTGCTCATGGCACCGGGTCTCTTACTACGACCCCCCTGCCCCAACACTTGACCCTGCACTACAGAGGTGTCTCAGTGTGCACTACATAGGTGTCTCAGTGTACACTACAGAGGTGTGTCAGTGTGCACTGCCGGGTCTGTCTCTGTCCCATAGAGGGCAGTGTCTCTCTACATCCTTGTCTCTGCTCATGGCACCAGGTCTCTAACTACACCTCTCAGCCCCCGCCCATGACGCTGCACTACAGAGGTGTATCTGTGTGCACTACAGAGGTGTCTCAGTGTGCACTACAGAGGTGTGTCAGTGGGCACTGCCGGGTCTGTCTCTCTCTCCCATAGAGGGCAGTGTCTCTCTACATCCTTGTCTCTGCTCATGGCACCAGGTCTCTAACTACACCCCTCAGCCCCCACCCTTGACGCTGCACTACAGAGGTGTATCTGTGTGCACTACAGAGGTGTGTCAGTGGGCACTGCCGGGTCTGTCTCTCTCTCCCATAGAGGGCAGTGTCTCTCTACATCCTTGTCTCTGCTCATGGCACCAGGTCTCTAACTACACCTCTCAGCCCCCGCCCATGACGCTGCACTACAGAGGTGTCTGAGTGTGCACTGCCGGGTCTGTCTCTGTCCCATAGAGGGCAGAGTCTCTCTACATCCATGTCTTTGCTCATGGAACCGGGTCTCTAACTACACCCCTCAGCCCCCGCCCTTGACGCTGCACTACAGAGGTGTCTCAGTGTGCACTGCAGAGATGTCTCAGTGTGCACTGCTGGGTCTGTCTCTCTGTACCATAGAGAGCTGTCTCTCTCTACATCCTTGTCACTGCTCATGGCACCGGGTCTCTAACTAGAGCCCCCCCTCTAGCCCCCGCCCTTGATGCTGCACTACAGAGGTGTCTCAGTATGCACTGCCGGGTCTGTCTCTGTCCCATAGAGATACCAAAGGGGATGATGGACGGAGCGTTAGAGCAAATCAAACACTCACCCCCAGTCAACTGATCTGGGTTTAATCCATCATCATTCTTTAGCTCACTCCACCACCCCAGTTCAGACATGGCCATAGGCAAATCAGTCTGACCCTGTGCCCCATGGGAACAGTCCAGCCCGAACTGCCAAGCCATGTCTTCCCTGGACCGGAAACAAGCATCCTGGGACCGGTTTCGGGTTCAAAACCCTCACCAGGCTATCTTGAATCCAGTGGCAAAGTGAGCAAGGGACCCACGTCTGGGCATACCCTGCCAACTTAGGGCGAACAAAGCGATACCAAAGGGGATGATGGACGGAGCGTTAGAGCAAATCAAACACTCACCCCCTAATTTGGCAGGGTATGCCCAGACGTGGGTCCCTTGCTCACTTTGCCACTGGATTCAAGCTAGCCTGGCTGATGACGGCTGAATAGCCAGAAACCGGTCCCAGGATGCTTGTTTCCGGTCCAGGGAAGACATGGCTTGGCAGTTCGGGCTGGACTGTTCCCATGAGGCACAGGGTCAGACTGATTTGCATATGGCCATGTCTGAACTGGGGTGGTGGAGTGAGCTAAGGAATGATGATGGATTAAACCCAGATCAGTTGACTGGGGGTGAGTGTTTGATTAGCTCAAGCGCTCCGTCCATCATCCCCTTTGGTATCGCTTTGTTCGCCCTAAGTTGGCAGGGTATGCCCAGACGTGGGTCCCTTGCTCACTTTGCCACTGGATTCAAGCTAGCCTGGCTGATGACGGCTGAATAGCCAGAAACCGGTCCCAGGATGCTTGTTTCCGGTCCAGGGAAGACATGGCTTGGCAGTTCGGGCTGGACTGTTCCCATGAGGCACAGGGTCAGACTGATTTGCATATGGCCATGTCTGAACTGGGGTGGTGGAGTGAGCTAAGGAATGACGATGGATTAAACCCAGATCAGTTGACTGGGGGTGAGTGTTTGATTAGCTCAAGCGCTCCTTCCATCATCCCCTTTGGTATCGCTTTGTTCGCCCTAAGTTGGCAGGGTATGCCCAGACGTGGGTCCCTTGCTCACTTTGCCACTGGATTCAAGCTAGCCTGGCTGATGACGGCTGAATAGCCAGAAACCGGTCCCAGGATGCTTGTTTCCGGTCCAGGGAAGACATGGCTTGGCAGTTCGGGCTGGACTGTTCCCATGAGGCACAGGGTCAGACTGATTTGCATATGGCCATGTCTGAACAGGGGTGGTGGAGTGAGCTAAGGAATGATGATGGATTAAACCCAGATCAGTTGACTGGGGGTGAGTGTTTGATTAGCTCAAGCGCTCCGTCCATCATCCCCTTTGGTATCGCTTTGTTCACCCTAAGTTGGCAGGGTATGCCCAGACGTGGGTCCCTTGCTCACTTTGCCACTGGATTCAAGCTAGCCTGGCTGATGACGGCTGAATAGCCAGAAACCGGTCCCAGGATGCTTGTTTCCGGTCCAGGGAAGACATGGCTTGGCAGTTCGGGCTGGACTGTTCCCATGAGGCACAGGGTCAGACTGATTTGCATATGGCCATGTCTGAACTGGGGTGGTGGAGTGAGCTAAGGAATGATGATGGATTAAACCCAGATCAGTTGACTGGGGGTGAGTGTTTGATTAGCTCAAGCGCTCCGTCCATCATCCCCTTTGGTATCACTTTGTTCGCCCTAAGTTGGCCGGGTATGCCCAGACGTGGGTCCCTTGCTCACTTTGCCACTGGATTCAAGCTAGCCTGGCTGATGACGGCTGAATAGCCAGAAACCGGTCCCAGGATGCTTGTTTCCGGTCCAGGGAAGACATGGCTTGGCAGTTCGGGCTGGACTGTTCGCATGAGGCACAGGGTCAGACTGATTTGCATATGGCCATGTCTGAACTGGGGTGGTGGAGTGAGCTAAGGAATGATGATGGATTAAACCCAGATCAGTTGACTGGGGGTGAGTGTTTGATTAGCTCAAGCGCTCCGTCCATCATCCCCTTTGGTATCGCTTTGTTCGCCCTAAGTTGGCAGGGTATGCCCAGACGTGGGTCCCTTGCTCACTTTGCCACTGGATTCAAGCTAGCCTGGCTGATGACGGCTGAATAGCCAGAAACCGGTCCCAGGATGCTTGTTTCCGGTCCAGGGAAGACATGGCTTGGCAGTTCGGGCTGGACTGTTCCCATGAGGCACAGGGTCAGACTGATTTGCATATGGCCATGTCTGAACTGGGGTGGTGGAGTGAGCTAAGGAATGATGATGGATTAAACCCAGATCAGTTGACTGGGGGTGAGTGTTTGATTAGCTCAAGCGCTCCGTCCATCATCCCCTTTGGTATCGCTTTGTTCGCCCTAAGTTGGCAGGGTATGCCCAGACGTGGGTCCCTTGCTCACTTTGCCACTGGATTCAAGCTAGCCTGGCTGATGACGGCTGAATAGCCAGAAACCGGTCCCAGGATGCTTGTTTCCGGTCCAGGGAAGACATGGCTTGGCAGTTCGGGCTGGACTGTTCCCATGAGGCACAGGGTCAGACTGATTTGCATATGGCCATGTCTGAACTGGGGTGGTGGAGTGAGCTAAGGAATGACGATGGATTAAACCCAGATCAGTTGACTGGGGGTGAGTGTTTGATTAGCTCAAGCGCTCCTTCCATCATCCCCTTTGGTATCGCTTTGTTCGCCCTAAGTTGGCAGGGTATGCCCAGACGTGGGTCCCTTGCTCACTTTGCCACTGGATTCAAGCTAGCCTGGCTGATGACGGCTGAATAGCCAGAAACCGGTCCCAGGATGCTTGTTTCCGGTCCAGGGAAGACATGGCTTGGCAGTTCGGGCTGGACTGTTCCCATGAGGCACAGGGTCAGACTGATTTGCATATGGCCATGTCTGAACAGGGGTGGTGGAGTGAGCTAAGGAATGATGATGGATTAAACCCAGATCAGTTGACTGGGGGTGAGTGTTTGATTAGCTCAAGCGCTCCGTCCATCATCCCCTTTGGTATCGCTTTGTTCACCCTAAGTTGGCAGGGTATGCCCAGACGTGGGTCCCTTGCTCACTTTGCCACTGGATTCAAGCTAGCCTGGCTGATGACGGCTGAATAGCCAGAAACCGGTCCCAGGATGCTTGTTTCCGGTCCAGGGAAGACATGGCTTGGCAGTTCGGGCTGGACTGTTCCCATGAGGCACAGGGTCAGACTGATTTGCATATGGCCATGTCTGAACTGGGGTGGTGGAGTGAGCTAAGGAATGATGATGGATTAAACCCAGATCAGTTGACTGGGGGTGAGTGTTTGATTAGCTCAATCGCTCCGTCCATCATCCCCTTTGGTATCACTTTGTTCGCCCTAAGTTGGCCGGGTATGCCCAGACGTGGGTCCCTTGCTCACTTTGCCACTGGATTCAAGCTAGCCTGGCTGATGACGGCTGAATAGCCAGAAACCGGTCCCAGGATGCTTGTTTCCGGTCCAGGGAAGACATGGCTTGGCAGTTCGGGCTGGACTGTTCCCATGAGGCACAGGGTCAGACTGATTTGCATATGGCCATGTCTGAACTGGGGTGGTGGAGTGAGCTAAGGAATGATGATGGATTAAACCCAGATCAGTTGACTGGGGGTGAGTGTTTGATTAGCTCAAGCGCTCCGTCCATCATCCCCTTTGGTATCGCTTTGTTCGCCCTAAGTTGGCAGGGTATGCCCAGACGTGGGTCCCTTGCTCACTTTGCCACTGGATTCAAGCTAGCCTGGCTGATGACGGCTGAATAGCCAGAAACCGGTCCCAGGATGCTTGTTTCCGGTCCAGGGAAGACATGGCTTGGCAGTTCGGGCTGGACTGTTCCCATGAGGCACAGGGTCAGACTGATTTGCATATGGCCATGTCTGAACTGGGGTGGTGGAGTGAGCTAAGGAATGATGATGGATTAAACCCAGATCAGTTGACTGGGGGTGAGTGTTTGATTAGCTCAAGCGCTCCGTCCATCATCCCCTTTGGTATCGCTTTGTTCGCCCTAAGTTGGCAGGGTATGCCCAGACGTGGGTCCCTTGCTCACTTTGCCACTGGATTCAAGCTAGCCTGGCTGATGACGGCTGAATAGCCAGAAACCGGTCCCAGGATGCTTGTTTCCGGTCCAGGGAAGACATGGCTTGGCAGTTCGGGCTGGACTGTTCCCATGAGGCACAGGGTCAGACTGATTTGCATATGGCCATGTCTGAACTGGGGTGGTGGAGTGAGCTAAGGAATGACGATGGATTAAACCCAGATCAGTTGACTGGGGGTGAGTGTTTGATTAGCTCAAGCGCTCCTTCCATCATCCCCTTTGGTATCGCTTTGTTCGCCCTAAGTTGGCAGGGTATGCCCAGACGTGGGTCCCTTGCTCACTTTGCCACTGGATTCAAGCTAGCCTGGCTGATGACGGCTGAATAGCCAGAAACCGGTCCCAGGATGCTTGTTTCCGGTCCAGGGAAGACATGGCTTGGCAGTTCGGGCTGGACTGTTCCCATGAGGCACAGGGTCAGACTGATTTGCATATGGCCATGTCTGAACAGGGGTGGTGGAGTGAGCTAAGGAATGATGATGGATTAAACCCAGATCAGTTGACTGGGGGTGAGTGTTTGATTAGCTCAAGCGCTCCGTCCATCATCCCCTTTGGTATCGCTTTGTTCACCCTAAGTTGGCAGGGTATGCCCAGACGTGGGTCCCTTGCTCACTTTGCCACTGGATTCAAGCTAGCCTGGCTGATGACGGCTGAATAGCCAGAAACCGGTCCCAGGATGCTTGTTTCCGGTCCAGGGAAGACATGGCTTGGCAGTTCGGGCTGGACTGTTCCCATGAGGCACAGGGTCAGACTGATTTGCATATGGCCATGTCTGAACTGGGGTGGTGGAGTGAGCTAAGGAATGATGATGGATTAAACCCAGATCAGTTGACTGGGGGTGAGTGTTTGATTAGCTCAAGCGCTCCGTCCATCATCCCCTTTGGTATCACTTTGTTCGCCCTAAGTTGGCCGGGTATGCCCAGACGTGGGTCCCTTGCTCACTTTGCCACTGGATTCAAGCTAGCCTGGCTGATGACGGCTGAATAGCCAGAAACCGGTCCCAGGATGCTTGTTTCCGGTCCAGGGAAGACATGGCTTGGCAGTTCGGGCTGGACTGTTCCCATGAGGCACAGGGTCAGACTGATTTGCATATGGCCATGTCTGAACTGGGGTGGTGGAGTGAGCTAAGGAATGATGATGGATTAAACCCAGATCAGTTGACTGGGGGTGAGTGTTTGATTAGCTCAAGCGCTCCGTCCATCATCCCCTTTGGTATCGCTTTGTTCGCCCTAAGTTGGCAGGGTATGCCCAGACGTGGGTCCCTTGCTCACTTTGCCACTGGATTCAAGCTAGCCTGGCTGATGACGGCTGAATAGCCAGAAACCGGTCCCAGGATGCTTGTTTCCGGTCCAGGGAAGACATGGCTTGGCAGTTCGGGCTGGACTGTTCCCATGAGGCACAGGGTCAGACTGATTTGCATATGGCCATGTCTGAACTGGGGTGGTGGAGTGAGCTAAGGAATGATGATGGATTAAACCCAGATCAGTTGACTGGGGGTGAGTGTTTGATTAGCTCAAGCGCTCCGTCCATCATCCCCTTTGGTATCGCTTTGTTCGCCCTAAGTTGGCAGGGTATGCCCAGACGTGGGTCCCTTGCTCACTTTGCCACTGGATTCAAGCTAGCCTGGCTGATGACGGCTGAATAGCCAGAAACCGGTCCCAGGATGCTTGTTTCCGGTCCAGGGAAGACATGGCTTGGCAGTTCGGGCTGGACTGTTCCCATGAGGCACAGGGTCAGACTGATTTGCATATGGCCATGTCTGAACTGGGGTGGTGGAGTGAGCTAAGGAATGACGATGGATTAAACCCAGATCAGTTGACTGGGGGTGAGTGTTTGATTAGCTCAAGCGCTCCTTCCATCATCCCCTTTGGTATCGCTTTGTTCGCCCTAAGTTGGCAGGGTATGCCCAGACGTGGGTCCCTTGCTCACTTTGCCACTGGATTCAAGCTAGCCTGGCTGATGACGGCTGAATAGCCAGAAACCGGTCCCAGGATGCTTGTTTCCGGTCCAGGGAAGACATGGCTTGGCAGTTCGGGCTGGACTGTTCCCATGAGGCACAGGGTCAGACTGATTTGCATATGGCCATGTCTGAACAGGGGTGGTGGAGTGAGCTTAGGAATGATGATGGATTAAACCCAGATCAGTTGACTGGGGGTGAGTGTTTGATTAGCTCAAGCGCTCCGTCCATCATCCCCTTTGGTATCGCTTTGTTCACCCTAAGTTGGCAGGGTATGCCCAGACGTGGGTCCCTTGCTCACTTTGCCACTGGATTCAAGCTAGCCTGGCTGATGACGGCTGAATAGCCAGAAACCGGTCCCAGGATGCTTGTTTCCGGTCCAGGGAAGACATGGCTTGGCAGTTCGGGCTGGACTGTTCCCATGAGGCACAGGGTCAGACTGATTTGCATATGGCCATGTCTGAACTGGGGTGGTGGAGTGAGCTAAGGAATGATGATGGATTAAACCCAGATCAGTTGACTGGGGGTGAGTGTTTGATTAGCTCAAGCGCTCCGTCCATCATCCCCTTTGGTATCACTTTGTTCGCCCTAAGTTGGCCGGGTATGCCCAGACGTGGGTCCCTTGCTCACTTTGCCACTGGATTCAAGCTAGCCTGGCTGATGACGGCTGAATAGCCAGAAACCGGTCCCAGGATGCTTGTTTCCGGTCCAGGGAAGACATGGCTTGGCAGTTCGGGCTGGACTGTTCCCATGAGGCACAGGGTCAGACTGATTTGCATATGGCCATGTCTGAACTGGGGTGGTGGAGTGAGCTAAGGAATGATGATGGATTAAACCCAGATCAGTTGACTGGGGGTGAGTGTTTGATTAGCTCAAGCGCTCCGTCCATCATCCCCTTTGGTATCGCTTTGTTCGCCCTAAGTTGGCAGGGTATGCCCAGACGTGGGTCCCTTGCTCACTTTGCCACTGGATTCAAGCTAGCCTGGCTGATGACGGCTGAATAGCCAGAAACCGGTCCCAGGATGCTTGTTTCCGGTCCAGGGAAGACATGGCTTGGCAGTTCGGGCTGGACTGTTCCCATGAGGCACAGGGTCAGACTGATTTGCATATGGCCATGTCTGAACTGGGGTGGTGGAGTGAGCTAAGGAATGATGATGGATTAAACCCAGATCAGTTGACTGGGGGTGAGTGTTTGATTAGCTCAAGCGCTCCGTCCATCATCCCCTTTGGTATCGCTTTGTTCGCCCTAAGTTGGCAGGGTATGCCCAGACGTGGGTCCCTTGCTCACTTTGCCACTGGATTCAAGCTAGCCTGGCTGATGACGGCTGAATAGCCAGAAACCGGTCCCAGGATGCTTGTTTCCGGTCCAGGGAAGACATGGCTTGGCAGTTCGGGCTGGACTGTTCCCATGAGGCACAGGGTCAGACTGATTTGCATATGGCCATGTCTGAACTGGGGTGGTGGAGTGAGCTAAGGAATGACGATGGATTAAACCCAGATCAGTTGACTGGGGGTGAGTGTTTGATTAGCTCAAGCGCTCCTTCCATCATCCCCTTTGGTATCGCTTTGTTCGCCCTAAGTTGGCAGGGTATGCCCAGACGTGGGTCCCTTGCTCACTTTGCCACTGGATTCAAGCTAGCCTGGCTGATGACGGCTGAATAGCCAGAAACCGGTCCCAGGATGCTTGTTTCCGGTCCAGGGAAGACATGGCTTGGCAGTTCGGGCTGGACTGTTCCCATGAGGCACAGGGTCAGACTGATTTGCATATGGCCATGTCTGAACAGGGGTGGTGGAGTGAGCTAAGGAATGATGATGGATTAAACCCAGATCAGTTGACTGGGGGTGAGTGTTTGATTAGCTCAAGCGCTCCGTCCATCATCCCCTTTGGTATCGCTTTGTTCACCCTAAGTTGGCAGGGTATGCCCAGACGTGGGTCCCTTGCTCACTTTGCCACTGGATTCAAGCTAGCCTGGCTGATGACGGCTGAATAGCCAGAAACCGGTCCCAGGATGCTTGTTTCCGGTCCAGGGAAGACATGGCTTGGCAGTTCGGGCTGGACTGTTCCCATGAGGCACAGGGTCAGACTGATTTGCATATGGCCATGTCTGAACTGGGGTGGTGGAGTGAGCTAAGGAATGATGATGGATTAAACCCAGATCAGTTGACTGGGGGTGAGTGTTTGATTAGCTCAAGCGCTCCGTCCATCATCCCCTTTGGTATCACTTTGTTCGCCCTAAGTTGGCCGGGTATGCCCAGACGTGGGTCCCTTGCTCACTTTGCCACTGGATTCAAGCTAGCCTGGCTGATGACGGCTGAATAGCCAGAAACCGGTCCCAGGATGCTTGTTTCCGGTCCAGGGAAGACATGGCTTGGCAGTTCGGGCTGGACTGTTCCCATGAGGCACAGGGTCAGACTGATTTGCATATGGCCATGTCTGAACTGGGGTGGTGGAGTGAGCTAAGGAATGATGATGGATTAAACCCAGATCAGTTGACTGGGGGTGAGTGTTTGATTAGCTCAAGCGCTCCGTCCATCATCCCCTTTGGTATCGCTTTGTTCGCCCTAAGTTGGCAGGGTATGCCCAGACGTGGGTCCCTTGCTCACTTTGCCACTGGATTCAAGCTAGCCTGGCTGATGACGGCTGAATAGCCAGAAACCGGTCCCAGGATGCTTGTTTCCGGTCCAGGGAAGACATGGCTTGGCAGTTCGGGCTGGACTGTTCCCATGAGGCACAGGGTCAGACTGATTTGCATATGGCCATGTCTGAACTGGGGTGGTGGAGTGAGCTAAGGAATGATGATGGATTAAACCCAGATCAGTTGACTGGGGGTGAGTGTTTGATTAGCTCAAGCGCTCCGTCCATCATCCCCTTTGGTATCGCTTTGTTCGCCCTAAGTTGGCAGGGTATGCCCAGACGTGGGTCCCTTGCTCACTTTGCCACTGGATTCAAGCTAGCCTGGCTGATGACGGCTGAATAGCCAGAAACCGGTCCCAGGATGCTTGTTTCCGGTCCAGGGAAGACATGGCTTGGCAGTTCGGGCTGGACTGTTCCCATGAGGCACAGGGTCAGACTGATTTGCATATGGCCATGTCTGAACTGGGGTGGTGGAGTGAACTAAGGAATGATGATGGATTAAACCCAGATCAGTTGACTGGGGGTGAGTGTTTGATTAGCTCAAGCGCTCCGTCCATCATCCCCTTTGGTATCACTTTGTTCGCCCTAAGTTGGCAGGGTATGCCCAGACGTGGGTCCCTTGCTCACTTTGCCACTGGATTCAAGCTAGCCTGGCTGATGACGGCTGAATAGCCAGAAACCGGTCCCAGGATGCTTGTTTCCGGTCCAGGGAAGACATGGCTTGGCAGTTCGGGCTGGACTGTTCCCATGAGGCACAGGGTCAGACTGATTTGCATATGGCCATGTCTGAACTGGGGTGGTGGAGTGAGCTAAGGAATGATGATGGATTAAACCCAGATCAGTTGACTGGGGGTGAGTGTTTGATTAGCTCAAGCGCTCCGTCCATCATCCCCTTTGGTATCGCTTTGTTTGCCCTAAGTTGGCAGGGTATGCCCAGACGTGGGTCCCTTGCTCACTTTGCCACTGGATTCAAGCCAGCCTGGCTGATGACGGCTGAATAGCCAGAAACCGGTCCCAGGATGCTTGTTTCCGGTCCAGGGAAGACATGGCTTGGCAGTTCGGGCTGGACTGTTCCCATGAGGCACAGGGTCAGACTGATTTGCATATGGCCATGTCTGAACTGGGGTGGTGGAGTGAGCTAAGGAATGATGATGGATTAAACCCAGATCAGTTGACTGGGGGTGAGTGTTTGATTAGCTCAAGCGCTCCGTCCATCATCCCCTTTGGTATCACTTTGTTCGCCCTAAGTTGGCAGGGTATGCCCAGACGTGGGTCCCTTGCTCACTTTGCCACTGGATTCAAGCTAGCCTGGCTGATGACGGCTGAATAGCCAGAAACCGGTCCCAGGATGCTTGTTTCCGGTCCAGGGAAGACATGGCTTGGCAGTTCGGGCTGGACTGTTCCCATGAGGCACAGGGTCAGACTGATTTGCATATGGCCATGTCTGAACTGGGGTGGTGGAGTGAGCTAAGGAATGATGATGGATTAAACCCAGATCAGTTGACTGGGGGTGAGTGTTTGATTAGCTCAAGCGCTCCGTCCATCATCCCCTTTGGTATCGCTTTGTTCGCCCTAAGTTGGCAGGGTATGCCCAGACGTGGGTCCCTTGCTCAGTTTGCCACTGGATTCAAGCTAGCCTGGCTGATGACGGCTGAATAGCCAGAAACCGGTCCCAGGATGCTTGTTTCCGGTCCAGGGAAGACATGGCTTGGCATTTCGGGCTGGACTGTTCCCATGAGGCACAGGGTCAGACTGATTTGCATATGGCCATGTCTGAACTGGGGTGGTGGAGTGAGCTAAGGAATGATGATGGATTAAACCCAGATCAGTTGACTGGGGGTGAGTGTTTGATTAGCTCAAGCGCTCCGTCCATCATCCCCTTTGGTATCGCTCTGTCCCATAGAGGGCAGTGTCTCTCACATCCATGTCTCTGCTCATGGCATCTGGTCTCTACTACGACCCCCTGCCCCCACCCTTGAAACTGCACTACAGAGGTGTTTCAGTGTGCACAACAGAGGTGTCTCAGTGTGCACTGCCGGGTCTGTCTCTGTCCCATAGAGGGCAGTGTCTCTCTACCTCCATGTCTCTGCTCAGGGCACCTGGTGCTCTGACTATGACCCCCTGCCCCAGACCCTTGACCCTGCACTACAGAGGTGTCTCAGTGTGCACTACAGAGGTGTCTCAGTGTGCACTACAGAGGTGTGTCAGTGTGCACTGCCGGGTCTGTCTCTGTCCCATAGAGGTCAGTGTCTCTCTACATCCTTGTCTCTGCTCATGGCACCGGGTCTCTTACTACACCCCTCAGCCCCCGCCCATGACGCTGCACTACAGAGGTGTCTGAGTGTGCACTGCTGGGTCTGTCTCTGTCCCATAGAGGGCAGAGTCTCTCTACATCCATGTCTCTGCTCATGGAACCGGGTCTCTAACTACACCCCTCAGCCCCCGCCCTTGACGCTGCACTACAGAGGTGTCTCAGTGTGCACTACAGAGGTGTCTCAGTGTGCACTGTTGGGTCTGTCTCTCTGTACCATAGAGAGCTGTCTCTCTACATCCTTGTCACTGCTCATGGCACCGGGTCTCTAACTAGACCCCCATCTAGCCCCCGCCCTTGATGCTGCACTATAGAGGTGTCTCAGTGTGCACTACAGAGGTGTCTCAGTGTGCACTGCCGGGTCTGTCTCTGTCCCATAGAGGGTAGTGTCTCTCTACATCCATGTCTCTGCTCATGGCACCGGGTCTCCTAACTACACCCACCTCCCCGCCCCCCCCCCCTTGAAGCTGCACTACAGAAGTGCCTGAGTGTGCACTACAGAGGTGTCTCAGTGTGCACTGCCGGGTCTGTCTCTGTCCCATAGAGGGTAGTGTCTCTCTACATCCATGTCTCTCTACTAAGACCCTCTGCCCCCACCCCTTCACCCTGCACTACAGAGGGTGTCTCAGTGTGCACAACAGAGGTGTCTCAGTGTGCACTGCCGGGTCTGTCTCTGTCCCATAGAGGGCAGTGTCTCTCTACATCCATGTCTCTGCTCATGGCACCTGGGTTTCTAACTACACCCTCAGCCCCCACCTTGACGCTGCACTACAGAGGTGTACTCTGTGCGCACTACAGAGGGGTCTCCCAGTGTGCACTACTAGAGGGGTGTGTCAGTGGGCACTGCTGGGTCTGTCTCTCTCTCCCATAGAGGGCAGTGTCTCTCTACATCCTTGTCTCTGCTCATGGCACCGGGTCTCTCACTACACCCCTCAGCCCCCGCCCATGACGCTGCACTACAGAGGTGTCTGAGTGTGCACTGCCGGGTCTGTCTCTGTCCCATAGAGGGCAGTGTCTCTCTACATCCTTGTCTCTGCTCATGGCACCGGGTCTCTAACTACACCCCTCAGCCCCCGCCCTTGACGCTGCACTACAGAGGTGTCTCAGTGTGCACTGCAGAGGTGTCTCAGTGTGCACTGCTGGGTCTGTCTCTCTGTACCATAGAGAGCGGTCTCTCTCTACTTCCTTGTCACTGCTCATGGCACCGGGTCTCTAACTAGACCCCCATCTAGCCCCCGCCCTTGATGCTGCACTACAGAGGTGTCTCAGTGTGCACTACAGAGGTGTCTCAGTGTGCACTACAGAGGTGTCTCAGTGTGCACTGCCGGGTCTGTCTCTGTCCCATAGAGGGTAGTGTCTCTCTACATCCATGTCTCTGCTCATGGCACCGGGTCTCTAACTACACCCACCTCCCCCCCCCCTTGAAGCTGCACTACAGAAGTGCCTGAGTGTGCACTACAGAGGTGTCTCAGTGTGCACTACAGAGGTATGTCAGTGGGCACTGCCGGGTCTGTCTCTCTGTCCCATAGAGGGCCGTGTCTCTCTACATACTTGTCTCTGCTCATGGCACCGGGTCTCTTACTACACCCCTCAGCCCCCGCCCATGATGCTGCACTACAGAGGTGTCTGAGTGTGCACTGCCGGGTCTGTCTCTGTCCCATTGAGGGCAGAGTCTCTCTACAATCCATGTCCGTGCTCATGGAACCGGGTCTCTAACTACACCCCTCAGACCCCGCCCTTGACGCTGCACTACAGAGGTGTCTCAGTGTGCACTGCAGAGGTGTCTCAGTGTGCACTGCTGGGTCTGTCTCTCTGTACCATAGAGAGCTGTCTCTCTCTACATCCTTGTCACTGCTCATGGCACCTGGTCTCTAACTAGACCCCCCCCCTCTAGCCCCCGCCCTTGATGCTGCACTACAGAGGTGTCTCAGTGTGCACTACAGAGGTGTCTAAGTGTGCACTGCCGGGTCTGTCTCATAGAGGGCAGTGTCTCTCTACATCCATGTCTCTGCTCATGGAACCAGGTCTCTAACTACACCCCACCCCCAGCCCCCGCCCTTGACGCTGCACTACAGAGGTGTCTCAGTGTGCACTGCTGGGTCTGTCTCTCTGTACCATAGAGAGCACTCTCTTTACATCCTTTTTACTGCTCATGGCACCGGGTCCCTAACTACCACCTCCAGCCCCCGCACTTGACGCTGCACTACAGAGGTGTCTCAGTGTGCACTACAGAGGTGTCTAAGTGTGCACTGCCGGGTCTGTCTGTCTGTACCATAGGGGGCAATGTCTCTCTACATCCATGTCTCTGCTCATGGCACCGGGTCTCTTGCTACGACCCCCCAGCCCCCGCCCTTGACGCTGCACTACAGAGGTGTCTCAGTGTGCACTACAGAGGTGTCTCAATGTGCACTGCTGGCTCTGTCTCTGTACCATAGAGGGCAGTGTCTCTCTACATCCATGTCTCTGCTCATGGCACCAGATCTCTAACTACCCCCCCAGTCCCCGCCCTTGACGCTGCACTACCGAGGTGTCTCAGTGTGCACTACAGAGGTGTCTCAGTGTGCACTACAGAGGTGTCGAAGTGTGCACTACAGAGGTGTCGAAGTGTGCACTGTCGGGTCTGTCTCTCTGTACGATAGAGGGTAGTGTCTCTCTAAATCCATGTCTCTGCTCATGGCACCGGGTCTCTTACTACACCCCCCTGCCCCCACCCTTGTCGCTGCACTACAGAGGTGTCTCAGTGTGCACAACAGAGGTGTCTCAGTGTGCACTGCCGGGTCTGTCTCTGTCCCATAGAGGGTAGTGTCTCTCTACATCCATGTCTCTTACTAAGACCCCTCTGCCCCCACCCTTCACCCTGCACTACAGAGGTGTCTCAGTGTGCACAACAGAGGTGTCTCAGTGTGCACTGCTGGGTCTGTCTCTGTCCCATAGAGGGCAGTGTCTCTCTACATCCATGTCTCTGCTCATGGCACCGGGTCTCTTACTACAGCCCCCTGCCCCCACCCTTGTCGCTGCACTACAGAGGTGTCTCAGTGTGCACAACAGAGGTGTCTCAGTGTGCACAACAGAGGTGTCTCAGTGTGCACTGCCGGGTCTGTCTCTACCCATTGAGGGCAGTGTCTCTCTACATCCATGTCTCTGCTCATGGTACCGGTTCTCTAACTACACCCTCCCCCCCAGCCCCCGCCCTTGACGCTGCACTACAGAGGTGTCTCAGTGTGCACAACAGAGGTGTCTCAGTGTGCACTACAGAGGTGTCTCAGTGTGCACTACAGAGGTGTCTAAGTGTGCACTGCCGGGTCTGTCTCTCTGAGCCATAGAGCGCAGTGTCTCCCTACATCCATGCCTCTGCTCATGGCACCGGGTCTGTAACCACCCCCACCCCCCTGCACACACTGGGCTCAAGGTCTGTGTGAGGTCAGTGCCCCAGGGAGCTTCAGAAATCGATTGATGTGCATTGATCGTGCTTCGTGTTGGCACTCAGAACCCAATCAGTGCCACCCAGAGGGCATCGGATGCAAACTGGAGCTGCCATCTGGGGTAAACACAAGGAGATGATGGTCGGAGTGCTGGAACTTTTCAACCACTCACTCCCTGTCAAGAGATCTGGGTTTAATTCATCGTTCTTTTGCTCACCACTGCACAGGGTGTTGACTTTAGGGTGGTTTCTCTGACGTCATTGCACAAAGTGCCAACTTTACAGGAGTGGTTCCTCTAAGTCACTGAACAAAGTGTGGACTTTACAGGTGTGGTTTCTCTGACGTCATTGCACAAAGTGCCAACTTTACAGGAGTGGTTCTTCATAGTCACTGCACAAAGTGTGGACTTTACAGTGGTGGTTTCTCTAAGTCACTGCACAAAGTGCCAACTTTACAGGAGTGGTTCTTCATAGTCAATGCACAAAGTGTGGACTTTACAGGGGTGGTTCCTCTAAAGTCACTGCACAAAGTGCCAACTTTACAGGGGTGGTTCCACTAACGTCACTGCGCAAAGTTTGGACTTTACAGGGGTGGCTCATCTAAAGTCACTACACAAAGTGTGGACTTTACAGGGGTGGTTCATCTAAAGTCACTACACAAAGTGTGGACTTTACAGGGGTGGTTCATCTAAAGTCACTACACAAAGTGTGGACTTTACAGGGGTGGTTCTTCATAGTCAATGCACAAAGTGTGGACTTTACAGGGGTGGTTCCTCTAAAGTCACTGCACAAAGTGCCAACTTTACAGGGGTGGTTCCACTAACGTCACTGCGCAAAGTTTGGACTTTACAGGGGTGGTTCCTCTAAAGTCACTGCACAAAGTGCCAACTTTACAGGGGTGGTTCCACTAACGTCACTGCGTAAAGTTTGGACTTTACAGGGGTGGTTCATCTAAAGTCACTACACAAAGTGTGGACTTTACAGGGGTGTGGTTCATCTAAAGTCACTACACGAAGTGTGGACTTTAGCAGGTGGTTCATCTCAAAGTCACTACACAAAGTGTGGACTTTACAGGGGTGGTTCCACTAAAGTCACTGCACAAAGTTTGGACTTTACAGGAGTGGTTCTTCATAGTCACTGCGCAAAGTGCCAACTTTACAGGGAGGTTCCTCTAAGTCAATGCACGAAGTGTGGACTTTTCAGGGTGGTTCCTCTAAAGTCACTGCACAAAGTGCCAACTTTACAGGGGTGGTTCAACTAACGTCACTGCACAAAGTGTGGACTTTATAGGGGTGGTTCATCTAAAGTCACTACACAAAGTGTGGACTTTACAGGGGTAGTTCATCTAAAGTCACTGCACAAACTTTGGACTTTACAGGAGTGGTTCTTCATAGTCACTGCACAAAGTGCCAACTTTACAGGAGTGGTTCTTCATAGTCAATGCACAAAGTGTGGACTTTACAGGGGTGGTTCCTCTAAAGTCACTGCACAAAGTTCCAACTTTACAGGGGTGGTTCCACTAACGTCACTGCGCAAAGTTTGGACTTTACAGGGGTGGTTCCTCTAAAGTCACTGCACAAAGTGCCAACTTTACAGGGGTGGTTCCACTAACGTCACTGCGCAAAGTTTGGACTTTACAGGGGTGGTTCATCTAAAGTCACTACACAAAGTGTGGACTTTACAGGGGTGGTTCATCTAAAGTCACTACACAAAGTGTGGACTTTACAGGGGTGGTTCCACTAAAGTCACTGCACAAAGTTTGGACTTTACAGGAGTGGTTCTTCATAGTCACTGCACAAAGTGCCAACTTTACAGGGGGGGTTACTCTAAGTCAATGCACGAAGTGTGGACTTTTCAGGGGTGGTTCCTCTAAAGTCACTGCACAAAGTGCCAACTTTACAGGGGTGGTTCAACTAACGTCACTGCACAAAGTGTGGACTTTATAGGGGTGGTTCATCTAAAGTCACTACACAAAGTGTGGACTTTACAGAGGTGGTTCCACTAAAGTCACTACACAAAGTGTGGACTTTACAGGGGTGGTTCACTAAAGTCACTGCACAGGGTGTTGACTTTACAGGGGTGGTTTCTCTGACGTCATTGCACAAAGTGCCAACTTTATAGGAGTGGTTCCTCTAAGTCACTGAACAAAGCGTGGAATTTACAGGGGTGGTTTCTCTAAGTCACTGTACAAAGTGCCAACTTTACAGGAGTGGTTCTTCATAATCACTGCACAAAGAGTGGACTTTACAGGGGTGGTTTCTCTAAGTCACTGCACAAAGTGCCAACTTTACAGGAGTGGTTCTTCATAGTCAATGCACAAAGTGCCAACTTTACAGGGGTGGTTCCACTAACGTCACTGCGCAAAGTTTGGACTTTACAGTGGTGGTTCATCTAAAGTCACTACACAAAGTGTGGACTTTACAGGGGTGGTTCTTCTAAAGTCACTACACAAAGTCTGGACTTTACAGGGGTGGTTCATCTAAAGTCACTACACAAAGTGTGGACTTTACAGGGGTGGTTCATCTAAAGTCACTACACAAAGTGTGGACTTTACAGGGGTGGTTCCACTAAAGTCACTGCACAAAGTTTGGACTTTACAGGAGTGGTTCTTCATAGTCACTGCACAAAGTGCCAACTTTACAGGGGGGGTTCCTCTAAGTCAATGCACAAAGTGTGGACTTTACAGGGGTGGTTCCTCTAAAGTCACTGCACAAAGTGCCAACTTTACAGGGGTGGTTCGACTAACGTCACTGCACAAAGTGTGGACTTTACAGGGGTGGTTCATCTAAAGTCACTACACAAAGTGTGGACTTAACAGGGGTGGTTCCACTAAAGTCACTACACAAAGTGTGGACTTTACAGGGGTGGTTCACTAAAGTCACTGCACATGGTGTTGACTTTACAGGGGTGGTTTCTCTGACGTCATTGCACAAAGTGCCAACTTTACAGGAGTGGTTCCTCTAAGCATGGACTTTACAGGGGTGGTTTCTCTAAGTCACTGCACAAAGTGCCAACTTTACAGGAGTGGTTCTTCAGTAGTCACTGCACAAGGTGTGGACTTTGCAGGGGTAGTTTCTCCTAAGTCACTGCACAAAGTGCCAACTTTACTGGAGTGGTTCTTCACTGGTCAATGCACAAAGTGCTGGCCTTTACAGAGGTGGTTCCTCTAAAGTCACTGCACAAAGTGCCAACTTTACAGTGGTGGTTCCACTAACGTCACTGCGCAAAGTTTGGACTTTACAGGGGTGGTTTCTCTAAGTCACTGCACAAAGTGCCAACTTTACAGGAGAGGTTTTTCATAGTCACTGCACAAAGTGTGGACTTTACAGGGGTGGTTTCTCTAAGTCACTGCACAAAGTGCTAACTTTACAGGAGTGGTTCTTCATAGTCAATGCACAAAGTGTGGACTTTACAGGGGTGGTTCCTCTAAAGTCACTGCACAAAGTGCCAACTTTACAGGGGTGGTTCCACTAACGTCACTGCGCAAAGTTTGGACTTTACAGGAGTGGTTCTTCATAGTCACTGCACAAAGTGCCAACTTTACAGGGGGGTTCCTCTAAGTCAATGCACGAAAGTGTGGACTTTTCAGGGTTGGTTCTCTCCAAAGTCACTGCATCAAAGTGCCAACTTTACAGGGGTGGTTCAACTAACGTCACTGCACAAAGTGTGGACTTTATAGGGGTGGATTCATCTAAAGTCACTGCACAAAGTGTCGGACTTTACAGAAGTGGTTCCACTAAAGTCACTACACAAGTGTGGACTTTGCAGGGTGGTTCACTCAGAGTCACTGCACAGGGTGTTGAGCTTTACAGGGTGGTTTCTCTGACGTCATTGCTATCAAGAGTGCCGACTTTACAGGAGTGGTTCCTCTAAGTCACTGAACAAAGCGTGGAATTTACAGGGGTGGTTTCTCTAAGTCACTGCACAAAGTGCCAACTTTACAGGAGTGGTTCTTCATAATCACTGCACAAAGAGTGGACTTTACAGGGGTGGTTTCCCTAAGTCACTGCACAAAGTGCCAACTTTACAGGAGTGGTTCTTCATAGTCAATGCACAAAGTGTGGACTTTACAGGGGTGGTTCTTCTAAAGTCACTACACAAAGTCTGGACTTTACAGGGGTGGTTCATCTAAAGTCACTACACAAAGTGTGGACTTTACAGGGGTGGTTCATCTAAAGTCACTACACAAAGTGTGGACTTTACAGGGGTGGTTCCACTAAAGTCACTGCACAAAGTTTGGACTTTTCAGGAGTGGTTCTTCATAGTCACTGCACAAAGTGCCAACTTTACAGGGGGTTCCTCTAAGTCAATGCACAAAGTGTGGACTTTGCAGGGTGGTTCCTCTAAAATCACTGCACAAAGTGCCAACTTTACAGGGTGAGTTCGACTAACGTCACTGCACAAAAGTGTGGACTTTGCAGGGGTGGTTCATCTAAAGTCACTACACAAAGTGTGGACTTTGCAGAGGGTGGTTCCACTAAAGACACTACACAAAGTGTGGACTTTGACAGGGTGGTTCACTAAAGTCACTGCACATGGTGTTGACTTTACAGGGTGGTTTCTCTTGACGTCATTGCACAAAGTGCCCAACTTTACAGGAGTGGTTCCTCTAAGTCACTGAACAAAGCATGAACTTTACAGGGGTGGTTTCTCTAAGTCACTGCACAAAGTGCCAACTTTACAGGAGTGGTTCTTCATAGTCACTGCACAAAGTGTGGACTTTACAGGGGTGGTTTCTCTAAGTCACTGCACAAAGTGCCAACTTTACAGGAGTGGTTCTTCATAGTCAATGCACAAAGTGTGGCCTTTACAGGGGTGGTTCCTCTAAAGTCACTGCACAAAGTGCCAACTTTACAGTGGTGGTTCCACTAACGTCACTGCACAAAGTTTGGACTTTACAGGGGTGGTTCATTTAAAGTCACTACACAAAGTGTGGACTTTACAGGGGTGGTTTCTCTAAGTCACTGCACAAAGTGCCAACTTTACAGGAGAGGTTCTTCATAGTCACTGCACAAAGTGTGGACTTTACAGGGGTGGTTTCTCTAAGTCACCTCACAAAGGTGCTAACTTTACAGGAGTGGTTCTTCATAGTCAATGCACAAAGTGTGGACTTTACAGGGGTGGTTCCTCTAAAGTCACTGCACAAAGTGCCAACTTTACAGGGGTGGTTCCACTAACATCACTGCGCAAAGCTTGGACTTTACAGGGGTGGTTCATCTAGAGTCACTACACAAAGTGTGGACTTTACAGGGTGGTTCATCTAAAGTCACTACACAAAGTGTGGACTTTACAGGGTGGTTCATCCTAAAGTCACTACACAAAGTGTGGACTTGCAAGGAGTGGTTCCACTAAAGTCACTGCACAAAGTTTGGACTTTACAGGAGTGGTTCTTCATAGTCACTGCACAAAGTGCCAACTTTACAGGGGGGGTTCCTCTAAGTCAATGCACGAAGTGTGGACTTTTCAGGGGTGGTTCCTCTAAAGTCACTGCACAAAGTGC
Source organism: Calotriton arnoldi (assembly GCA_963921515.1). Classification (NCBI taxonomy): domain Eukaryota; kingdom Metazoa; phylum Chordata; class Amphibia; order Caudata; family Salamandridae; genus Calotriton; species Calotriton arnoldi. The sequence continues at coordinate 375,985 of CAWUFW010001592.1, forward strand.
CAACTTTACAGGGGTGGTTCAACTAACGTCACTGCACAAAGTGTGGACTTTATAGGGGTGGTTCATCTAAAGTCACTACACAAAGTGTGGACTTTACAGGGGTAGTTCCACTAAAGTCACTACACAAAGTGTGGACTTTACAGGAGTGGTTCACTAAAGTCACTGCACAGGGTGTTGACTTTACAGAGGTGGTTTCTCTGACGTCATTGCACAAAGTGCCAACTTTACAGGAGTGGTTCCTCTAAGTCACTGAACAAAGCGTGGACTTTACTGGGGTGGTTTCTCTAAGTCACTGCACAAAGTGCCAACTTTACAGGAGTGGTTCCACTAACGTCACTGCGCAAAGTTTGGACTTTACAGGGGTGGTTCATCTAAAGCCACTACACAAAGTGTGGACTTTATAGGGGTGGTTCATCTAAAGTCACTACACAAAGTGTGGACTTTACAGGGGTGGTTCATCTAAAGTCACTACACAAAGTGTGGACTTTACAGAGGTGGTTCCACTAAAGTCACTGCACAAAGTTTGGACTTTACAGGAGTGGTTCTTCATAGTCACTGCACACAGTGCTAACTTTACAGGGGGGTTCCTCTAAGTCAATGCACAAAGTGTGGACTTTACAGGGGTGGTTCCTCTCAAGTCACTACACAAAGTGTGGACTTTACAGGGGTGGTTCCACTAAAGTCACTGCACAAGGTTTAGACTTTACATGGGTGGGTCTTCATAGTCACTGCACAAATTGCCAACTTTGCAGGGGTGGTTCCTCTAAAGATACTGCACAAAGTGTGGACTTCAAAGGAGTGCTTCCTCTAGAGTCACAGCACAAGGTTCCAACTTTACAGGGGTGTTTCCTCTAAAGTCACTGCACAGGGTGTTGACTTCACAGGGGTGGTTCCTCTAAGTCACTGAACAAAGTGTGGACTTTACAGGGGTGGTTCCTCTAAGTCACTGCACAAAGTGCCATCTTTACAGGGGTGGATCCTCTAAAGTCACTGCACAAACTGTGAACTTTACATGGGTGGTTCCTCTAAGTCACTGCACAAAATGTGGACTTTACATGGGTGGTCCCTCTAAGTCACTACACAAAGTGCCAACTTTACAGGGGTGGTTCCACTAAAGTCACTGCACAAAGTTTGGATTTTACAGGGGTAGTTCCTCTAAAGTCACTGCTCAAAGTGTGGACTTCAAAGGAGTGCTTCCTCTAAGTCACAGCACAAGGTTCCAACTTTACATGGGTATTTCCTCTAAAGTTACTACACAAAGTGTGGACTTCAAAGGGGTGGTTCCTCTATGTCACTGAACAAAGTGTGGACTTTACAGGGGTGGTTCATCTAAAGTCACTACACAAAGTGCCAACTTTACAGGGGTGGTTCCACTAAAGTCACTGCACAAAGTGTGGACTTCAAAGGAGTGCTTCCTCTAAGTCACAGCACAAGGTTCCAACTTTACAGGGCTGTTTCCTCTAAAGTCACTGCACAGGGTGTTGTCTTTACAGGGGTGGTTCCTCTAAGTCACTGAACAAGGGGGCACATTACGATGACGGGCGGACAAAGTCCGCCCACCACCATAGCGGTGAATGGGACCGTCCGCCATAGGAGCGGCGGTCCCGCCGCGGTAGTGAGATGCCACCGCCACGGTGGCGGTGGCATCTCTCTATTCCCAACATTGTGGCGGGCGGTGTTCACAGCACCGCCCGCCTACAATGCTGAGGATACACGTCTTACGTGGCATGCACAAGGTGACAGGCACCGCGCGGTGCCTGCTACCTTGTCCATGCCAATGCGAGAAGTACCATAGGTAGCCCCCATGTGCACCCCATCCCCCCAACCATCCTAATATGGATGGCGGTGTCTTGCAGACACCGCCACCATATTAGTGCCCTTTTCCGCCCGGTCACCTGTGCGACCGGCGGAGACGCCGGCGGACGGTCTTTCCGTCCGCCGGGCTCCCCGCCATCGTAATGTGGCGGGGGAAATGGCATGCGGGCAGAGGGGAATGGCGGGCGGATCGCCACCGCCATACGGGCGGTGGCGATCCGCCTGTCATCGTAATGACCCCCAAAGTGTGGACTTTACAGGGGCGTTTTTAATTAATCACTGCACAAAGTGCCATCTTTACAGGGGCGGTTTCTCTAAAGTCACTGCACAAAGTGTGGACTTTACAGGGGTGGTTCTCCTTAGTCACTGCACAAAGTGCCAACTTTACAGGGGTGGTTCCTCTAAAGTTACTGCACAAAGTGTGGACTTCAAAGGGGTGGTTCCTCTAAGTCACTGAACAAAGTGTGGACTTTACAGAGGTGGTTCATCTAAAGTCACTACACAAAGTGCCAACTTTACAATGGTGGTTCCACTAAAGTCACTGCACAAAGTGTGGACTTCAAAGAAGTGCTTCCTCTAAGTCACAGCACAAGGCTCAAACTTTACAGGGGTGTTTCCTCTAAAGTCACTGCAGAGGGTGTTTACTTTACAGGGGTGGTTCCTCTAAGTAACTGAACAAAGTGTGGACTTTACAGGGGTGGTTACTCTAAGTCACTGCACAAAGTGGCAACTTTACAGGGGTGGTTCTTCATAGTCACTGCACAAAATGTGGACTTTACAGGGGTGGTTCCTCTAAGTCACTGCACAAAGTGCAATCTTTACAGGGGTGGATCCTCTAAAGTCACTGCACAAAATGTGGACTTAACAGGGGTGGTTCATCTAAAGTCACTACACAAAGTGCCAACTTTACAGGGGTGGTTCCACTAAAGTCACTGCACAAAGTTTGGACTTTACAGGGGTAGTTCCTCTAAAGTCACTGCACAAAGTGTGGACTTCAAAGGAGTGTTTCCTCTAAGTCACAGCTCAAGGTTCCATCTTTACATGGGTGTTTCCTCTAAAGTTACTGCACAAAGTGTGGACTACAAAGGGGTGGTTCCTCTAAGTCACTACACAAAGTGCCAACTTTACAAGGGTGGTTCCACTAAAGTCACTGCACAAAGTGTGGATCTCAAAGGAGTGCTTCCTCTAAGTCACAGCACAAGGTTCCAACTTTACAGGGGTGTTTCCTCTAAAGTCACTGCACAGGGTGTTGACTTTACAGGGGTGGTTCCTCTAAGTCACTGCACAAAGTGTGGACTTTACAGGGGTGGTTCTGCTTAGTCACTGCACAAAGTGCCAACTTTACAGGGGTGGTTCCTCTAAAGTTACTGCACAAAGTGTGGACTTCAAAGGGGTGGTTCCTCTAAGTCACTGAACAAAGTGTGGACTTTACAGGGGTGGTTCATCTAAAGTCACTGCACAGGGTGTTTACTTTACAGGGGTGGTTCCTCTGAGTCACTGAACAAAGTGTGGACTTTACAGGGGTGGTTACTCTAAGTCACTGCTCAAAGTGCCAACATTAGAGGGAGGCGGGGTTCTTTAAGTCACTGCACAAAGTGTGAACTTTACAGGGGTGTTTTTCCTTAATCAGTGCACAAAGTGCCATCTTTACAGGGTTGGTTTTTCTAAAGTCACTGCACAAAGTGCCAACTTTACAGGGGTGGTTCCTGTAAAGTCACTGCACAAAGTGTGGACTTCAAAGGGGTGGTTCCTCTATGTCACTGCACAAAGTGCCAGCTTTACAGGGGTAGTTCTTCATAGTCACTGCTCAAAGTGCCAACTTTACAGGGGGGCGGGGTTCTCTAAGTCACTGCACAAAGTGCCAACTTTACAGGAGTGGTTCCTCTAAGTCAGTGAACAAAGTGTGGACTTTACAGGGGTGGTTCTTCTAAACTCACTGCAAAAAGTGCCAACTTTACAGGGGTGGTTCCTCTAAGTCACTGCACAAAGTATAAACTTTACAAGGGCTGTTCCTCTGACGTCACTGCACAAAATGTAGACTTCATGTGGGGGTGGGTGGGGGTCCTCTGGCATCATTACACAAAGTGTAAACTTTGCAGGGGTGATTCCTCCAAGTCACTGCACAAAGTGTCAACTTTACAGGGGTGGTTCATCTAAAGTCACTACACAAAGTGCCAACTTTACAGGGGTAGTTCTTCATAGTCACTGCTCAAAGTGCCAACTTTACAGGGGGGGGGGGCGGGGTTCTCCAAGTCACTGCACAAAGCATGGACTTTACAGGGGTGTTTTTACTTAATCACTGCACAAAGTGCCATCTTTACAGGGGTGGTTTCTCTAACGTCTCTGCACAAAGTGTGGACTTTACAGGGGTGGTTCTTCTTAGTCACTGCACTAAGTGACAACTTTCCAGGGGTGGTTCCTCTAAAGTCACTGTACAAAGTGGGGACTTCAAAGGGGTGGTTCCTCTATGTCACTGCACAAAGTGCCAGCTTTACAGGGTTGGTTCCTCTAAAGTCACTGTACAGGGTGTTGACTTTACAGGGGTGGTTCTTCTGCCATCATTGCACAAAGTGCCAACTTTACAGGAGTGGTTCCTCTAAGTCACTGAACAAAGTGTGGACTTTGCAGGGGTGGTTCTTCTAAACTCACTGCACATCGTGCCAACTTTACAGGGGTGGTACCTCTAAGTCACTGCACAAAGTATAAACTTTACCTGGGCTGTTCCTCTGACGTCACTGCACAAAATGTAGACTTCATGTGGGGGGGGGGTCCTCTGGCATCATTACACAAAGTGTAAACTTTCCAGGGGTGATTCCTCCAAGTCACTGCACAAAGTGTCAACTTTACAGGGGTGGTTCATCTAAAGTCACTACAAAAAGTGCCAACTTTAGAGGGGTGGTTCTTCTGAAGTCACTGCACAAAGTATGGACTTTATAGGGGTAGTACATCTGAGTCACTGCAGAAAGTGCCAACTTTACAGGGGTGGTTCTTCTTAGTGCCTGCGCGAAGTGCCAACTTTACAGGGGTGATTCCTATAAAGTCACTGCACAAAATGTGGGCTTTACAGGGGTGGTTCCTCTAAGTCACTGCACAAAATGTGGACTTTACAGGGTTGGTTCCTCTAAGTCACTGCACACAGTGCCAACTTTACAGGGGTGGTTTCTCTAAAGTCACTGCACAAAGTGTTGACTTTAAGGGGAGGTTCCTCTGGGGTCATTGCACAAAGTGCCAACTTTACAGGAGGGGTTCCTCTGAGTCACTGAACAAAGTGTGGACTTTACATGGGTGGTTCCTCTAAGACACTGCACAAAGTGCCAACTTTACAGGGTTAGGTATTCTAAACTCACTGCACAAAGTGCCAACTTTACAGGGGTGGTTCCTCTAAGTTACTGCACAAAGTATAAACTTTACAGGGGCTCTTCCTCTGACGTCACTGCACAAAATGTAGACTTCATGTGGGGGTCCTCTGGCATCATTACACAAAGTGTAAACTTTCCAGGGGTGGTTCCTCCAAGTCACTGTACAAAGTGTCAACTTTACAGGGGTGGTTCATCTAAAGTCACTACACAAAGTGCCAACTTTACAGGGGTGGTTCCTCAAAAGTCACTGCACAAAGTGTGGACTTTACAGAGGTGGTTCATCTTACCCACTGCAGAAAGTGCCAACTTTACAGGGGTGGTTGCTTGAAGTCACTGCACTAAGTGTGGACTTTACAAGGGTGGTTCTTCTTAGTCACTGCACGAAGTGCCAACTTTACAGGGGTGCTTCCTATAAAGTCACTGCACAAAATGTGGACTTTACAGGGGTGGTTTGTGTAAGTCACTGCACAAAGTGCCAACTTTACAGGGGTGGTTCCTCTAAAGTCATTGCACAAAGTGTTGACTTTACAGGGGTGGTTCCTCTGAGGTCATTACACATAGTGCCAACTTTACAGGGTTGGTTCCTCTAAGTCACTGCACAAAGGGCGAAATTTACTGGGGTGGTTCCTCTAAGTCACTGCACAAAATGTGGACTTTATAGGGGTGGTTCCTCTAAGTCACTGCACAAAGTGCCAAGTTTACCAGGGTGATTCCTCTAAAGTCACTTCACAAAGTGCCAACTTTACAGGGGTGGTTCCTCTAAAGTCATTGCACAAAGTGTTGACTTTACAGGGGTGGTTCCTCTGAGGTCATTACACATAGTGCCAACTTTACAGGGTTGGTTCCTCTAAGTCACTGCACTAAGTGTGAAATTTACAGCGATGATTCCTCTAAGTCACTGTACAAAGTGCCAACTTTACAGGGGTGGTTCTTATAAAGTCACTGCACAAAATGTGAACATTACAGGGGTGGTTCCTCTAAAGTCACTGCACAAAGTGTGGACTTTAGAGGAGTGGTTCCTCTAAAGTCACTGCACAAGGTGCCACCTTTACAGGGGCGGTTCCTCTAAAGTCACTGCACAAAGTGCAAACTTTACAGGGTTGGTTCCTCTAAGTCACTGCACACACTGTGGACTTTACAGGGGTGGTTCCTCTAAAGTCACAGCACAAAGTGCCAACTTTACAGGGGTGGCTCCTCTAAAGTCACTGCTCAAAGTGTGACCTTTACAGAGGAGGTTCCTCTAGAGTCACTCAACAAAGTGTAAACTTTACAGGGGTGGTTCCTTTAAAGTCACTGGACTAAGTGTGAACTTTACAGGGCTGGTTCCTCTAAGGTCACTGCACAAAGTGCCAACTTTACAGGGGGTGGTTCCTCTAAGTCACTGCACAATGTGTGGACTTTACAGGGGTGGTTCTGACGTCACGTCACAGTAGGATTGCAGCATTTGGAACAAATGTCTATCTTTTCTGGGATTTAAACAATCCTCGAGTAGTCCTGAAATTGAATGAAAGTCCTGGGTTTCCGGTAATGTGAGGTAATGTCATGTGCACAGAAAGATGAGCTGGCGGTAATCTGCTCCAGGCTGGTGCTGATGCTGGGATCAAGGTTTGGGAGGTTCCCCGAGGAGGCCATTTTCATCCCTCAGGGTCAGCGCATGCCCGCAAAACACCTTGTGATAGGCTGAGGGGCTTCAGTGGGCAGCAAACATCTGGGAACAGCTACCGGCAGTAAGAGAAGTGTGATGGTTGACCTTTGACCCCCAGCAGCGATATTGTAGGAGTGAGAAGTAAACCCGAGGCATATCTACACGTTTTGTGCTCCGAATAACTAGCATCTCCCTCGACACTAGCTCTATATCACTATACGTACCTACTTCAGTTTCAGGTTTTTCAAACTTTTGCAAAGTAATGTATTTGAATTCAAGCTTCCATGGATCTGGGGCTGAATGTTTCACCTCCCTTTAGGTTCGAGGTCTTCCCTCGTGGGGATTCCATAGTGCCAATATCAGCAACACTCCCCATCCCCCATACAGCAATACCATTAGGAAATAAACCACACGACACCTTGTTTGTGGAGAAAATTGCTGCAGGTTTATTTGCATAACAAATATGCCACATGGTGGGTTATCTTACAGACGATCCAAGGGCAGGCAACCCCTCCGCCGCCTGCCCGCCTGATGAGCCATTACACCGTGGCCGTCGCCAATCGGTGCTTACCAATTTTGGGGGAGGGGCTAACGCCTCCCACCGGTGGACCGCCAGTCCACCCCCTTACTCATGCCCCCAAAGGGGCGGAGCGTTCCAGGCAACCCCCGGTTGCTGAGGCCCACAACCGCCCGTAGGACTAATGGGGCGCCGTCGCTCATCCAGGGTCCGACGCGAGGACCTCCCTGGGTACACTTGGCTTTTGCACCCTTGTTGTGCTCCTGCAGAGGGTATCCTTCTGTACCTTACAGCCTCTGGATCGCCCTGTAACTCCTCCTGCAACACAAAATAACACGTTAGAACACAACTCCCACCCCAAACCCTGCACGTACGCCCGGTAAGCGGTAGGGAGGGAAACGGCGTCAAGGGCAGCCACAAACAGGCCGCCAGGTGGGCGGGGAGAGGCACTTATATTGCATCCCCCACCCACCCCTACCAGGAAATGACGTGGCATGGACCCCAGGGGTCCCCCAACAACTAGACTGGCTCGTGTGCCCTCATGTGGCACTAAGGCGGCCGCCCTCTAAGAGGGTCCCCTTCGTGGACCACGGGCAGCCAACATTGTCCTGGTGTCCCACACCGACCCTACAGCATCTCCTAGGCTTGTGGCGCCCACCAATCCCAGCTTCCATCAGCTAACCCTGTTCTAACCAACCTACGGTGTCCTGCGGTCCTGAGACATGAAACTACTGACTCTACCCTCCGTTGTCGTGAAACCTCTGCAGACACTACTCCCCCCTCCATTGTTGTGAAACCCATGCAGACACCACTCCCCCCTCCATTGTTGTGAAACCCCTGCAGACACCACTCCACCCTCCGTTGTCGTGAAACCCCTGCAGACACCACTTCACCCTCTATTGTGGTGAAACCCTTGTAGACACCACTCCACACTCCAATGTCGTGAAACCCTTGTAGACACCACTCCACCCTCCATTGTCATGAATCCACTGCAGACACTACTCCACGCTCCGTTGCTTTGAAACCCCTGCAGACAGCATTCCACCCTCCATGATCGTGAAACCCCAGCAGCCACCACCCACCCTCCATTGTCGTGAAACCCCTGCAGACACCACCCCACCCTCCGTTGTCATGAAACGCCTGTGGACACCACCCCACCCTCCATTGTCGTGAAACCCCTGTAGACACTACTCCACCCTCCATTATCGTGAAACCCCTGCAGACACTACTCCACCCTCTACACCTGCGATACCTCATTACTACACTGTGGTATGCCATTAACTACCTGGTGGATGAATTCTGGTGAGCTGACTTCGTGGGTAGTAAATTTGACGTAGTGCATGCTCCTCCTTATACTCAGATATACGCATGCCCTGCCGACTGAGGCCTCCTTGCGCCTTGGCACCCTACAACAGTCTCTACGAAGGACCAACTTCACCATTATCTTATCCCCGCCTGGTTACTGCAGCACAATGTGCACCAGAGCCTGAAGAAGACACTGTGAATCTCTCTGACCCCATGGCTGACACAGGCTGTAGTGTCATCACTACACCAACTCTTGCACCAGCAAGTAGGTGCCACAGGGACAGTCATACCTCAGCCCCAGGAGGTGCTGACAGCTTCTGCTGTTGCTCCTCTTTTTTTTACCTGTGTTTGCCCTTTTAACTCACCTGTATGTTAAAGCCCTATTCCTCTGTGAATACTCAGCACTTGCTGAGCAGTGAGTTCATCCTGTGTTATTTACCCTGTGATGATGCAGGTAAGCACCTGACCCCCTCCACCCTCGGGAGTGAGTAGTGACTTCTTTAGAGCATTCAGCAGGATTGTGACCATGGCCCCCATTGGGAAACCTCCCAGTAACCCCTGGTTGCCCTGGAACCCTAGGTAAGGCCTCACATGCACAAAACCATATATTGACCACCATTTGTAAAATAAACATTTTGATCAGCTTCGAACAGCCACGAGAATTATGTGGATCACACAGTGCCTTGAAATTGATCCTCTGTATGTCCGGGAGCCAATGGAAGTTGGCCATGGCCTGACGTGCCGAAAGGTGTCTAGGAATGCTTAGCAGGGTCCTAGCCACCTGAAGTTTGCCAATCACGGCTTTTGGTGCTCCCGGGTAGTGGGAGTTTCCATAGACCAGGCGGGAGAGAATCGAAGCCTGAAATATTAGCCTCCTGGAAAGATGGGGGATCGGGTTAAGAACCTTTCACACATTCTAAGGATCCCGTAGCAGCAGGCTGAAAGTTTAGTTGCTTGAGTCTCCATGGAGAGGGTTGTGTGGCCTTACCTCCAAACTTTTAATAACCGTTTTGGTGGGCAGGGGCGGGCCTAGAGGGTCAGGCTAGCCAAGGAGCTCTTGAGGGTTTGCGTTGTTCCATAATATCATCAGCTTGGATTTCTTTCCATTGAGCTTGAGGCAGGACTTGCCCATCCAGCTAGCTCCCCTCTCCACACATGGCCCAGGGAGAGAGCAGGGTGTTCGCTGTCAGTGGTAAGAGAGAACATCAGCAGGGTGTCATCTGCATAGGACACTAATGAGATCCCAAAAGGCAACACAATGTTGGCCCAAGGATGCATGTATATGTTGAACAACGTGGGACTCAAGAAGGAACCCGGTGGGACATTTCAGAGAGAGAATGTCTGATGCGCTTGATTTGTTGAAGGCCTGAAAAGATCTGTCCCTCAGAATCGAGCTGACCCATTTAAGGGCCGAGCCTGACACTCCTGCTCTCTGAATCCTCTTGAGGATCCTATGATCCACCGTGTCGAAGTCAGTGCTTAGGTCCAGAGGGATGACAGCTACAATACCTCCTAGATCAAGTTTCATTTTTGCCTCCTCCACGACCGCAAGGAGGGCGGCTCCAGCACTCTGTTTGGGCGGAGCCCTGTCTGGGTAGGATGCAGAATGTTGTTGGCTTCTATGATGTCAAAGAGGTGCAAGTTGACATGTTTTCCCAGCACCTAGTTCCGGGAGTAGGGAGATAGGTTAACTTTTTCTGGGCAGCATGGTTCAAGGCTAGGTTTCTTAAAAAAAAAAAATCACCATAGCATGTTTCAACACCATGGGTACTATTCCCTTCTCTAGGGAGAGATTAACCATATCTGCCATAACTGGGAATAGGATATTGGCTGCTTTTAGGAGGATATCTGGGGGGGCAGGGTGTGGTATCCTCAGGTCATGTCATTGTGTTCCCTGTACCTAGCTGCTCAGCCAGTGTGAGTGTTCCGGTTAGAATGTTAGTGTGAGTGGAATGCTTGGGTGCCTGGTGTGAGTGTGGTCAGTTGGAGAGATGGGCTGAGCAGCTAGGAGGCTGCTCCTGGTGGGGCTTGTTGTAACTACTTCTAAGAACATAATAAACTTCATCTACTTATACCTGGCCACGTCTACAGCGTCTACTTGTACCTCCTACACGCATGGGACCAGCCCACTACATTTATGGCGACGATCTGGAGCTAATCTCACGCATTGAAGGTAGTTGGTGCCAACTAAGGATGTGGAGTACAACAGAACTACGTGTAGGAAAGAACCTACTACATCTACAAAAAAAAAAGAAACAAGTATCAAGAAATTCAAGGAAAAGAAAAGAAACCAGTCAAGCAAGAAACCAGTTAAGAACGCCTCGCAGCCCCACCAGTGTCCACTACACCGGACAGGCCAGCTGAGGCGTGTTGTGTCTGTTTCTATATGTTTACAACATCTTTAAATATGTTTAAAAAAGCGGCATACATTTTTGCTAGAAGATCCAAAGCCAGAACAATTGTCTGCAGTGCCACAACAAATGTCTACAATTCCACATAGCAAGGTAAACAGTGGCTGTCTGATTTAAATGATTCTGTTGGGCGTAAGGATCTTTTATTCAAGTTTTCATCTGTGACTGTGCTCTGACGCAAGAATTTTCATCACTTGGAAATGTGTTAGCAAGGAAGACTGCATCTTGCTGGAGATCTCATACTACAACAAGCGTCTACAGTGATGTTGAAGTTCAAGCTTCATTTCTGTGACTTACAACAAGCTACAGTCTCATTTATGCGAGGGCATGGGAATGTTTTTCCTACTCATCGTGCCGCAGTATCAGCGCAAAAGTTGTGAAGCTCAACTTGTGCTACCGTGAATTGGCTGATTGTTACTTTTTGGCCTGCTCTCCATGCATTCAAAGAAGGAACCATGAAGGTGAGAAATATTCAATTTTAAACTTATTAAAACGACTATTTTGTCTTCCCTACAGTGAGGAAAAAAAATACTGTTACGCTGCAGTTTGAATTTGAAATACTGCTCGCGCCTTACCTGGTCAGTGGAGTCGCGCGGAGCAGCTCAGGAGCCTTTCGTAACGTCTTGATCTATGCTGCCTATGGACGTTTTGAAGCAGGAGCGCGCCGTGAGCCACCCGGCATACGTCTCCTGTACGTGCCCCCATCTTTTAGTTGGAGGAGTCATATTATGTGCCAACCAAGTTGTATTCGATGATCAAAGTTATTCATATGTTAAAAGTCTTCACCAGCGTCGTGGTGAGAAGTTTGCTGCACCGCTTTTCAAGTGAACATAATGACAGTCTCTACGTTTGGGGATATTAGTTCGAGTTTTCAACTTACTACACACTGAATTTTGGTATTTGCCTCCAATTCCATTGGTGAGTTCTTGGTTTCTTACAAGACTTGGTGCCTTTATATCTTCAGTGGGCAATGTATCCACCGCAAAGTACTGTCTTTTTGTCCACCACTAAGTACTGTCTTTTTGTCTCTGCTGCATAGTGCTATCTTCTGGCAAGTCTCCTGGAGCTGGTTCATCGTTACGTTGTTACTGGTTGTGTCATTTGAATGCCTGTCCATCATTACCACGGTGACAGGCACACCAGTGTCATTTTAGTAATGATAGGTTTTCAGTGCATATTTAAATTGAGTTGAATGCCTGTACATCATCATAGCGGTGACAGGCACACCAATGTCATTCTTATAATATTGACTTTGCTGTGGAAATCTCTGTGTTTTCATCACCAGTTCAAAGGAAAAGCGAAGGTTGTGTTTTGTTTGACATGTTTTATGCACATTGCTATGTTGGGGCCACTCACCCTCAGCACTGTATTCATGCATGTTTTCTTTACATATGTAGTATCCCTGCCTAGGGGATGGGAGTGGGTCCTAGTCCCATGTCTCAGGTTCACACGTGTTCCCCTTTCTGTTGTTTTATCCCTGTCATCGGGATGGGAGTGGGTTCAAGTCCCATTTCTCCTCTTTACGTTTAAGGAACAGTTTTTGCTTAGTCTTTGGAGCCTTATATGTGGGGTTACTTAGGGGTTGTGTTCCTTTATTATTTTTGGTATGGGTTTTAGTCCCATTTCCTTGTGTGCGTGTGCCACACTGTACTGCATTTGTGTTTAATGATGCTTTACATGTCCTTGGGTTTTAGTCCCATGTGACACTAGTTGTTACGCTCCATGTTCTTGGGCTTATGTCTTTCCTTACAGTGGGTTTGATGTACATCCTTTCTTCTGGATGTCTGTGTTTGGGTGTCAGTCCCAGTTACACGTTTGAACGTCATGTTGTGTTTTTAGTGTATAAGTCGCCCTGCGCTTCACTTAGTGCTTTTGCGTCGTTCTGTTGTGTCGACGTATTGTGTGCGTTTGTCATACTGTGCTGCTTTCGTGCTGCACAAGTTCTTGGGTGTTAGTCCCATGCAACGTTACCTGTTACATTTGGGTGTCAGTCCCATGCAACGTTACCTGTACACTTGGGTGTTAGTCCCAGGGTGGCGTTTTTGCCACGGTCTCCTTAGTTGAGGAGCACCTCTTTGGATGTTGCCCATCCATTGTGTGGAGTCTTGGGGTACGTTTTTCCCTTTACTCTTGTTACATGTCTTGCTCACTTGTTGTGTATGTGAGCTCTTATTACGCTATTTACTTTTTATTTCATTACTATGAAAGGAAGAGGATGGGTATAGTGCATGTCCATTTCTATTTTCCATTCTTCTTTCTTTCTTCGTGCTTCCGTTTTCCCTCTCGTGATGTCATTCCTCGCATCCCTGGGTTAATGGATGGTTTACTTCATGTGTACATTATTGTGTATAGTTGTTTTCATTTTAGTTTGGTTCTTTTTATTGTTCAGTATAAAAGGGATAGGATATGTGGTATCCTCAGGTCATGTCATTGTGTTCCCTGTACCTAGCTGCTCAGCCAGTGTGAGTGTTCCGGTTAGAATGTTAGTGTGAGTGGAATGCTTGGGTGCCTGGTGTGAGTGTTGTCAGTTGGGGAGATGGGCTGAGCAGCTAGGAGGCTGCTCCTGGTGGGGCTTGTTGTAACTACTTCTAAGAACATAATAAACTTCATCTACTTATACCTGGCCACGTCTACAGCATCTACTTGTACCTCCTACATGCATGGGACCAGCCCACTACACAGGGTCGAGAGGGGAGTCCGATTTAACTTTCATAAAGAGACCAGCAAAATTCTCATAGAAGATGCTCGGGAATTCCGTGAATCTCAGTTCACAATCTTCCTCCTTATTGCTCTGGAGTTCTAAGACACCAACAATAGTCGTGCATTCCCTGGTGGATTTCAATGCACAAAATATACATTTGTGGAAGTTTGACCAGGTGAATCATTCTGCACGCTTGAAAGATGTATAAAGGGGCATGTGTGTGTGTAACATTTCACTCCTAGCAAAATAGTTTTTCTTGTAAAGAAATGTCTTTCCTTACAACCCCAATAAGTGCAGGGGTTATCCCCTCTTTCTCAGACAGGAATATGTGTCTACATCTAGGTTTAGGTGAAAAAGATACATCTTCAGCATGGAATAGGTGAATTCTACAAGACATGCATCATCGATTCCATAATCCCTCACTGTTACTATATCCACTCCCATGTCCCCTAACCTTGTAATCTATTACACCTTCTTGTCTTTGGCACTGTATGGAGAGGACGCTCTCCGTACCACCTCCCGTACTTTCTCCTTACAACATTTATCACTTACCCCTCCCATTACTGTTACTGTAACCCACCTCCTAAACCTACCCATACTGTAACCTCGTTGCTTACCACAGCCCTAAACCTTACCCCAATTCAAATTCTATCCTTTACTCCAACACTAACCACAATACCTCCCTCACTCACACCAGCCCAACTCCTAAAGTTAACCGAACCTGACCCTTACTCTACCCTCAACACTTCCCCCAATCGCACCCTAACCGTTTTCCCCATCCTAACCCGCACACCTTATCTTAGATCATCCTGCACGCCATTTCTTACTCTAACCCTAACCAACTCCTAAAGCTGACCTATTCAGATCTTTACTCCACCCCTTACTCTTACCCCAGTCACACACTAACACTTATCCCTATCCTAACCCTCACACCATATCTTACATCATCACACACACCATTCCTTACTCTAACCAAGTCCTAAAGTTGACCTATCAAGATATTTACTCCATCCCTTACTCTTACCCCACTCCTAACCAGTAGCGCCTCGTGGAGGGAGTGCTGCGGGGCGGCAGGGCGGGGAAGGAGCAGGGTGGGGGGTAGTAAACTACGGCATACGGCCGAACAGAGGTAAGTAAACAAATAAATAAATAAAACGAATTTCATTGCGCGCGCTGCATCCACCAGGTAGTTAATGGCATACCAATGTTGCTGAATAAGGCTCAACACAACCACACCAAGTCAAAGCCCTGAAGAGAGCCTCGGGATTACAACCGGGTCTCGAAACGCGTCGGCACTCTCTATCATTGAGGAGCTTGATAAATACAAATAAGTTTGTTGCCAGTTTAAACCCAGTTTTAGAAAGTTGGCATTTTCTTGTCTTAGCCATTTGGTGCCTGCAGCCTGTCTCTGGTCACATGACTGGATGTAGTTGGCAATACGGCTTTGTATATTCCTCCTAGACAGCTACACACAATGGGAACATAGGTGTGACTGGATGGGCCATCACTGGCAGGATGGAAGGGAGGAGCTGGGCCCAGCCTCACTTACACCTGAAAAGGCTGTGTCCTGTCTCCACACAAAGGGGACAGGACACAGAAAGGATGCATACCCCCTGTAGTTAGTCTGGAGCCAGGGCCAGGAAGGCATGGCATCTGTGCACTTCAAAAGCGTGCCTCTAGAAGCTTCTCCCCACTTCAATGTATAAAAGAAGGACCTCAGACACCACCAATTCAGTACACTTCTGGACCTGTGGATACTCTGCCAGGAAGAAGTTCTGCTGTGCTGCTGAAGGAGTGCCACTCTGCTGGACTGCACCCTGGTGGACTCCTGCTTGGCTGTGCTGCCCTGCTGCCTGCTGCCCTCTTGCCTGAGCGAGAAGGACTGAACCTGCATCTGTTGCACTCAGAACCCTGAGTGACTCCCAGAGATAGTTGGCTGGCCTCTTGATCTGAAGCCTCAGGGACATAACAGGCTTCCAACAACCTTGCACCTGGACTCTGCCATCTGTGAGTCAACCCTGCCAGTCCTGGACCCTTGGTAGTGGGCCTAAGGTGCTTCCCAGTGGAACCGATGCATCTTCTCTGCTGAGTGGCAGATCCCCGAACAGAATTGATGCATCTCTTCGGCTGAGCGGCACATCCCCGAACAAGAACTGACTACTGCGTGGATTGAACCTGTCGCAAAGACCCGAGTCACCCTGACGGTGTGGCACATCCACAGTCTAGGCCCTTGTATCTCTCGTCAATGGCAGCCTTGATGACAACGTTACACTCTGTATTGCAGCCTGGCAGTTCCTCGGAACCGACGTATCGCCGACACAGGGCTTCGCATTGCAAGCACCATCGACGGGTTCCTCGATGAAGACACAACGGGAACTCGCACCGCACTCGCACTAGGCCAAAGATCAACAACTGATCTAGAACACCTGAAGTTTATAAAAACAAGTCATCGGAAGGTCAAGAAAGATCACATTACCATAATCCCGTTGTGAAATAATTCACAAGTTGAATCTTCTGAGAAAAAGACAAAAAGTGAAGCACACACTTCTGAATGAACAACTGGGAAAAAAACTGGATGTAACTATTGGAAAAACAGGATACAACTATGGGAAAAAAACAGGATGCAACTATGGGAAAAAACAGGATGCAACTATGGAAAAAACCAGGATGTAACTATGGAAAAAACAGGATGTAACTATGAAAAAAACTGGATGCTCTCAACTATGGAAAAAAACTGGATGCTCTCAACTATGACAAAAAACAGGATGTTACTTGGGAAATAACAGGATGTAACTATGGGAAAAAACAGGATGCAACTATGGAAAAGACAGGATGTAACTATAGGAAAAAACTGGATGTAACTATGGAAAAAGAACTGGATGTAACTATGGAAAAAGAACTGGATGTAACTATGGAAAAAAACTGGATGTAACTGTGGGAAAAAAACTGGATGTAACTATGGGAAAAAAAGGATGCAACTATGGGGAAAAAACAGGATGCAACAATGGGAAAAACAGGATTAAACTATGGAACAAAACAGGATGTGACTATGATAAAAAACAGAATTTAACTATGGAAAAAAACTGAATGTAACTATGGAAAAAACTAGATGTAATTATAGGAAAAACAGGATGAAACGATTGGAAAAACAGGATGCAACTATGCGAAAAAACAGGATGCAACTATGGGAAAATACAGGATGTAACTATGGAAAAAAACCAGGATACGACTATTGGAAAAATAGGATGCAACTATGAAAAAAACAGGATGTAACTATGGGAAAAAACAGGATGTAACTATGGAAAAAAACAGGATGCAACTATGCAAAAAACAGGATGTAACTATAGGAAAAAACTGGATGTAACTATGGAAAAAACTGGATGTAACTATGGAAAAACAGGATGCAACTATTGGAAAAAGACAGGATGCAACAATGGGGAAAAAACAGGATGTAACTATGAAAAAAACAGTATGTAACTATGGAAAAAAACAGAATGGAACTATGGAAAAAAACAGAATGGAACTATGGAAAAAGCAGGATTTAACTATGGAAGAAATCTGAATGTAACTATGGAAAAAAACTAGATGTAACTATGGGAAAAACAGGATACAACTATAGGAAAAACAGGATGCAACTATGGGAAAAACAGGATGCAACTATGGGAAAATACAGGATGTAACTGTAGAAAAAAACAGGATGCAACTATTGGAAAAATAGGATGTAACTATGGAAAAAAACAGGATGTAACTATGGGAGAAAAAACAGGATGCAACTATGGAAAAAACAGGATGTAACTATGGGAAGAACAGGATGCAACTATGGAAAAAACAGGATGCAACTATGGACAAAAACCAGGCTGTACTATGAAAAAAACAGGATGCAAATATGGAAAAAACTGGATGTAACTATAGGAAAAAACAGGATGTAACTATGAAAAAAACAGGATGCAAATATGGAAAAAAACTGGATGTAACTATGGAAAAAACAGGATGCAACTATGGGAAAAGACAGGATGTAACTATGGAAAAATAACAGGATGCAACTATGGAAAAAAACAGGATGCAACTATGGAAAAAAACAGGATTTAACTATGGGAAAAAACAGGATGCAATTATGGGAAAAAACAGGATGCAACTATGGAAAAAAACAGGATGCAACTATGGAAAATAACAGGATGCAACTATGGAAAAAAACAGGATGCAACTATGGCGTTGACCTGAGAATGGAACTATTGAAAAAACAGGATTTAACTATGGAAGAAAACTTAATGTAACTAAGGAAAAAACTAGATGTAACTATGGGAAAAACAGGATGTAACTATGGGAAAAACAGGATGCAACTATGGAAAAAAACAGGATGTAACTATGGGAAAAACAGGATGCAACTATGGGAAAAGCAGGATGTAACTATGGGAAAAACAGGATGCAACTATGGCGTTGACATGAGAAGTCAGTGTTCAACGTGAATCAAGCTGAATGCCCAGATTTCTCACAACTGGGACTGAAATCTGTTTTAGACCCAAAGAAGAGGAGCAATTGGGCAGGTCCCAGAATGAAGAGGGTTTTAGGAACAGAAAATCTCTGTTTTGGCCCCATTTCACTTTAAGTGGTTGACTGTCATCCTCTGTCTGAATGTCATCTTCGGATAGGCATTCACAGAGATGTTTAGAAGCAACATGAATATCTCCCAGAATCTTGACAACAATTTGTATATTCTTAGTGTAAAGGAAGAGATCAAACCCGTAAGACGGAACAAGGTGCGCTCACGAGGTCATGCACAAGTCAAAAAGCTTTGGTGACAAAACCGGGCCCTGTTTAACACCAAATGGACAAGGTCTGAGATGACAAGGAGGGTGACAGCGACACTTGGCCAGATCTGTTTGACAGGTTGTCAGCGAACCAGGACAAAGCAAGGTCTTTGATCCCAAAATCAGAGAGGCTTTCCAACAGTATTTGATCACTCAGTGTGTTGGACGCTTGCGGCAGGTTGAAAAGGTCCAGGGCAGCAGAGGTGTTAGTGTCGGTACAGCGGTGAAGATCATCTAAAGCTGAGACTACCGTCAATTCAGTAACAAGTAGTAACTTTACATTCGTGAATCCCGGTGTTGAAGGCTCCCCCAGGTAGTTGAGACATTGAAGTCTGCATCTAGGAGCAACTTTACACTTGTGAATCCCGGTGTAGGAGGCTCCCCAGGTACTAGAGACATGTAAGTCTGTCCTAGGAGCAACTTTACACTCGTGAAACCCGGTGTAGGAGGTCCACTGGGTAGTGGAGACATGTAAGTCTGCTTCTAGGAGAAGCTTTTCAATTGTGAATCCCGGTGTAGGAGGCTCCACCAGGTAGTGGACGGGCGCATTGAAGGGCGGACTCGTAAATGTCAGGTCTCTGGCCAAACATAAACATGAAATAGCACTCATGATTCTAGCTGACGGTATTGACATACTTTTTATGACTGAAACCTGGGCAGATGCTTCCTCTGACCCCGATGTCATCTCCGCTACCCCAGCGGGTTACCGGGCATTCAGGGTTGATAGATCTGCTAAGCGAGGGCGGTGGACTGGCTATTATTTTGAGAGAACATTTTCCCATTACTTTTCAGCCCGCCTCCACGCCTGTATTCGAAGCCCTTCATTTCACGATTGAACTTGGTCCCAGGCAGACTTTT
Source organism: Calotriton arnoldi (assembly GCA_963921515.1). Taxonomy (NCBI): domain Eukaryota; kingdom Metazoa; phylum Chordata; class Amphibia; order Caudata; family Salamandridae; genus Calotriton; species Calotriton arnoldi. The sequence continues at coordinate 395,404 of CAWUFW010001592.1, forward strand.
AAAGGAATTTTACTGTATCGGCCCCCAACTCTAGAAGTACCTTTTTATCTAACTTAGACAGTCTTCTAGAACCCACCCTTATTAATAACGATTTTACCATCCTCGGAGATTTTAATTTTTATTTAGAAGATAAGGAAAATAGTGAGACAGATGCACTGCTACATACCCTGGGGTCGGTCGGTCTCAGTCAACTGGTTCAGACCCCCACTCATGAGGCCGGCCATACTCTAGATGGCATTTTCACCTCAGTTCAGGGTCTTTCCTGTATAGAAACACTGCCTCTGGTCTGGTCAGATCACTCACTTATAAAATTTGACCTACCAGTAATGCTGTTTGGTCCTACTCGGGCCTATAAGATCCCTTCTAAAACCAAAAGGGACTGGGGTAATTTGGATAAATCCCTCCTTCGTACAATACTAGAGAGGACGCACCCCCAGGTATGTGGGCCTTCAGACGATTCTGCCCCTAATTACACAGATTGGTTAAATACGGCGTTTCTAGCCGCAGTGCCCACCAAAAGCATTACTGGCAATAGGAGAACCCCTTCGGCTCCTTGGTTCTCAGATGCCTTACGGGCAGAAAAACAAAAATGTCGCCGGCTGGAAAGACACTGGCGTACTAAGTATGACCCATCTGAGAGGGAAACATATAAAAAAGCTTTAAGAGAATACAAAAATCTCCTTACATCGGAAAAGAGAGAATATTTTACTAGAGTAATCTCGGAGGCAAAACATTCCTCTAAAGCTCTCTTTACAGCAGTGAATAAGCTTAACACCCCTCACAGTACAGGGCCAGTAAACAGTCAAGAGTCCTGCAATGCCATTGCTTCTGCCTTCAAAACTAAAGTTTTGGACATTTTTAAAAATTTTGAGGACACATTAGCTCACGCCCCTGCCCTGCCGCTTTCACCAACTCCTCGGGGCATAAACACCCTGCTCAGTTTTACACCAGTATCATCGGGCATAGTGGCAAAACACATTCTGGAGGCTAAGTCAGGTTCCCCAGAGGACCCCTGCCCACCTGAGCTGCTGAAAGAAGTCTCTGATTTGGTAAGCCCGGAGTTAACAGATATTTTTAATTCCATGTTCTCTTCCGGCAACTTCCCAGCCATTTGGAAGGATACGTCTATCCTTCCACTGCTGAAAAAACCAACTTTGGATGCAGCCGATCCCAACAACTATCGCCCCATAGCTCGCTTGCCGCTCCCCGCGAAGATAATTGATAAAATTATGAATATCCAACTTTCCCAGTTCATTGGTGAACATGATTTGTTGGACCATGATTTGTTGCCCCATAGCGGCAAGCGAGCTATGGGGCGATAGTTGTTGGGATCGGCTGCATCCAAAGTTGGTTTTTTCAGCAGTGGAAGGATAGACGTATCCTTCCAAATGGCTGGGAAGTTGCCGGAAGAGAAAATGGAATTAAAAATATCTGTTAACACCAGGCTTACCAAATCAGAGACTTCTTTCAGCAGCTCAGGTGGGCAGGGGTCCTCTGGGGAACCTGACTTAGCCTCCAGAATGTGTTTTGCCACTATGTCCGATGATACTGGTGTAAAACTGAGCAGGGTGTTTATGCCCCGAGGAGTTGGTGAAAGCGGCAGGGCAGGGGCATGAGCTAATGTGTCCTCAAACGGCACTTATTAAAGCCATGGAGGAAATAAGAGCGGTGATGGATGGAGGAGGGTCAGCGGCCCTGATACTCCTCGATCTATCAGCCGCATTTGACACGGTTGATCATTTCCTCCTACAACAGCGGCTGAAGATGCTGGGAGTCTGGGGTTCAGCACTGGCACTGGTGTCCTCCTTCCTCAAGGACAGAAGACTGGTAGTGTCGATCGATGGATACCATTCCGAGCCATACTTCCTCCCTTGTGGAGTGCCACAGGGCTCCTACTTGAGCCCCACCCTTTTCAATATATACGTCTCTGAACTAGCCCCACTTATCCGGATTTTTGGCTTCAGCCTTACTTCTTATGCGGATGATTCCCAGATTGTAGTAGCAGCATACAAAAATCAGACCTCCCCTGCTCTGCAATTTAAGAACTGCATGGGTGCCATCACTAACTGGAGGAGCACATACTGCCTTAAACTTAATTCTGGGAAAACTGAAATCTTGACCTTTGGGAACCTGCAACTTAGTTGGGGCAGTGTGTGGTGGCCCGCTGACATGGGTGATCCACCGGAACCAGCAACGAAAGCGAAGAACCTTGGAGTATGGGTGGATAGTAAACTTTCTTTTGTTCAACACACTAATGCTGTGGTTTCCTCTGCCCACTTCCTTATTAAGAAAATCAGGAAGATTCTCCCTTATCTTCCGGAGGACACGAAAAGAACTGTAGTCACCTCATTAATCCAGTCTAAATTGGATTATTGTAATGGGCTGTTTATAAACGTCCAGAAGCATTGCCTGAAAAAACTACAGAGCGTGCAAAACTCAGCCGCTCGACTTCTGTCAAACACCCCTTGGTTTAAATCGGTATCTGGAGAGATCCGTAATTTGCATTGGCTCCCTGTAGCGCATAAAATTCAAGGCTCTTAGCCTGGTGTTCAGGGCCCTGAATCATACAGGGCCAGCCTTTTTGCAAAATCTTCTTGTTTGGTATGAAGCAACTAGACACCTTCGTTCATCTGGTGCTAAACTCTTGAGAGTGCCCAGAATTCGTACCTTACTCTGGGGTGGTCGCAGCTTTCATTACTGCGCTGCTAAACTCTGGAATTCCCTACCGACTGACTTGAGAAACGTGCGATCTCTTGTCTCTTTCAGAAAAGAGCTAAAAACCTGGCTCTTCCGCAACTAGAGACTCACCAGTGACTTACCTTGTCCGTAGCGCCAAGACACCTCCGGGTATTTGTGCGCTTTACAAATCTCAATAACAATAACATAACATAACATAACATGTAAGTCTGCTTCTAGGAGCAGCTTTACACTTGTAAATCCCGGTGTAGGAGGCTCCACCAGGTACTAGAGACATGTAAGTCTGCTCCTAGGAGCAACTTTACACTCGTGAAACCCGGTGTAGGAGGTCCACTGGGTAGGGAAGACATGTAAGTTTGCATCTAGGAGTAACCTTACAGTCAGAAATTGTGAGTAGCAAAAAAATGGTGTTGAGACAGAATATTGAATTGGAAATGTCGACTTACACAAATATCGAGATAGAAATATCGGAATTCAGAAATATCGACAGCAAGAATATCGTGGTCAAGAATATCGAATTTAAGGAAAGAAATATCGTTTTAAGAAATATCGAAGTCATTAATATCGTTTGAAAAAATATAGTTGTTTAAAATATTTTAGATTTTAGTTTATATTTTAAATGTATGTTTTTTGTATAAGTATTGTTTATGTTTTTTAATATATGTGTTAAATATTTAGTAGTTATCAATTTTATTTTAATTAAATTTTGCGTTTTTTAGTTCCGTAGCAGGTTGTGGGTTTATAGGGGAATAGGGTGGGAAGTAATATAATTATAATAAATCAACGATTATTTTTTATTTATTTAATTTAGATTTTATAGTGTTAATTGTGGGAAGTAATTTATTTGTAATTAATTATTAATAGGTTGTTAATTATTATTAATTAATTAATTGATCATTAATTATGGAAATTGTGTATTTTTTTTAGGTGCGGGTTGTGGGGTTTATTGGGGTACAGGGTGGGAAGTAATTTATGTTTAATTAATTAATAATTAGTTGTTAATTCATATTAACTAATTAATTGATAATTAATTATGGTAATTGTGTAATTTTTTTAGGTGTGGGTTGTGGGGTTTATGGGGTAAAGGGTGGGAAGTAATTTATTTTTAATCAATTAATAATTAGTTCTTAATTAATATTGATTAATTAATTGAAAATTAAATATGGAATTTGCGTAATTAATTTTAGGTGTGGGTTATGCGGTTTGTAGGGGTAAAGTGTGGGAAGTAATTTATGTTTAATTAATTATTAATTGGTTGATCATTAATGTTAATTAATTAATTAATATTTAAGTAGGGTAGTTGCTTATATTTTTTTGTGTGTGTGGGTTTTACTTTTTTAGGGGTAAAGGGTGGGAAGTAAATTAATTTTACTTAGTTTATAATGATTTTTATATATTATTAGTTTTTCAATTGAAAATAAGTTTTAATTGTGTAATTCATTTTGTTACAGTTTAATTTTACCAGTGGTTTGTGGGGATTATGGGGTAAAGTGTGGGAAGTTTATTAATTGTTATGAGTTTTAATTTGTTTTTTAATTAATATTATTTCTTTAATTGGTAATTAATTATGTTAATTATGTAAGTACATTTTTAAATAAAATTTTGATGTGGGTTGTGAATTGTGTGGTGTTATAGGGTAGGAAATAAAAAAGTAAATTTATGTAATAATGAATTTTTTGATTCTAAATAATTTCTAATTAAAAATATTTATTTGTTGAATATTATTTTGTATTTTATTTAATATAATATTTGTAGGTATTTGTCATATGCATTTAACATTATAATATGTGTTTTTAAAATTTGTAATATTCAATATATTTGTATTTTAATTTTTAATATATTTATATATGTTTTTTATTTATTTTGTTTTTTAAATATTGTTGTTGTTAATAATTTGTTTGTTTATACTTTTGAACTGACTGGAGTGAAAATATTAATTGTTACCCCTTTGCAATCCAACATTTTCCCTACTGTTGCACTGATTGGAGTGGGAATAGTAAATTTTATCTTGCCACTATCCAACACTTTCCCTCCTGTTGCACTCACTGGAGTGGGAATAGTAATTTTTACCCCTACACAACCCAACACTTTCCCCACTGTTGCACTCACTGGAGTGGGAATAGTAAGTTTTACCCCTCCGCTATCCAACACTTTCCCTACTGTTGCACTGATTGGAGAGGGAATAATAAGTTTTACCCCTCCGCTATCCAACACTTTCCCTACTGTTGCACTCACTGGAGTGGGAATAGTAATTTTTACCCCTCTGCTATCCAACACTTTCCCTACTGTTGCACTCATTTGAGTTGGAATAGTAATTTTTACCCCTACGCAATCCAACACTTTCCCTACTGTTACACTCACTGGAGTGGGAATAGTAATTTTCACCCCTCCACTATCCAACACTTTCCTTACTGTTACACTGGCTGGAGTGGGAATAGTAAGTTTTACCCCTCCGCTATCCAACACTTTCCCTACTGTTACACTCACTGGAGTGGGAATAGTAATTTTCACCCCTCCACTATCCAACACTTTCCTTACTGTTACACTGACTGGAGTGGGAATAGTAATTTTTACCCCTCCGCTATCCAACACTTTCCCTACTGTTACACTCACTGGAGTGGGAATAGTAAGTTTTACCCGTCCGCTATCCAACACTTTCCCTACTGTTGCACTCACTGGAGTGGGAATAGTAATTTTTACCCCTCTGCTATCCAACACTTTCCCTACTGTTGCACTCATTTGAGTTGGAATAGTAATTTTTACCCCTACGCAATCCAACACTTTCCTTACTGTTACACTGGCTGGAGTGGGAATAGTAAGTTTTACCCGTCCGCTATCCAACACTTTCCCTACTGTTACACTCACTGGAGTGGGAATAGTAAGTTTTACCCCTCCGCTATCCAACACTTTCCCTACTGTTACACTCACTGGAGTGGGAATAGTAATTTTCACCCCTCCACTATCCAACACTTTCCTTACTGTTACACTGGCTGGAGTGGGAATAGTAAGTTTTACCCCTCCGCTATCCAACACTTTCCCTACTGTTACACTCACTGGAGTGGGAATAGTAATTTTCACCCCTCCACTATCCAACACTTTCCTTACTGTTACACTGACTGGAGTGGGAATAGTAATTTTTACCCCTCCGCTATCCAACACTTTCCCTACTGTTACACTCACTGGAGTGGGAATAGTAAGTTTTACCCGTCCGCTATCCAACACTTTCCCTACTGTTGCACTCACTGGAGTGGGAATAGTAATTTTTACCCCTCTGCTATCCAACACTTTCCCTACTGTTGCACTCATTTGAGTTGGAATAGTAATTTTTACCCCTACGCAATCCAACACTTTCCTTACTGTTACACTGGCTGGAGTGGGAATTGTAAGTTTTACCCCTCCGCTATCCAACACTTTCCCTACTGTTGCACTGATTGGAGAGGGAATAATAAGTTTTACCCCTCCGCTATCCAACACTTTCCCTACTGTTGCACTCACTGGAGTGGGAATAGTAATTTTTACCCCTCTGCTATCCAACACTTTCCCTACTGTTGCACTCATTTGAGTTGGAATAGTAATTTTTACCCCTCCGCTATCCAACACTTTCCCTACTGTTGCACTCACTGGAGTGGGAATAGTAATTTTTACCCCTTCGCTATCCAACACTTTCCCTACTGTTGCACTCACTGGAGTGGGAATAGTAATTTTTACCCCTTCGCTATCCAACACTTTCCCTATTGTTGCACTGACTGGAGTGGGAATAGTAATTTTCACCCCTCCACTATCCAACACTTTCCTTACTGTTGCACTCACTGAAGTGGGAATAGTAAGTTTTACCCGATCCGCTATCCAACACTTTCCCTACTGTTGCACTCACTGGAGTGGGAATAGTAATTTTCACCCCTCCACTATCCAACACTTTCCCTACTGTTGCACTGACTGGAATGGTTAATTTAAGTTTAAAGATTTAAAATAGTTTAATATTTTAATTTATAATAGAATGTTTTTAAAAAAAATAGATTTTATGTTATATATATATATATTTATATATCAAAGCAAAAACCAGTGCGTTTCCTTCGGGCACCGGAGTACGACACAGCGACCAAGGTATTTCCTCCAAATTATTTTTTTGCATATTTCGAGGGCTATTAATGGTGTGTTGCTTAACGAGCCAGCCTGGGCAACACACCATTAAAAGTGAACATTCCAAAGAAAGGATACCAGTGTCTTCATCCTTGATCAACAGAAATTATGTTGTACTGTCTCTTTACTCACATGCGTGTGCATAGGACCTGTTGTTGTATATAGTCAGAGCCTAGGGTCCAAAACTGAGGATTTAGGGCTTTTTCCCTCACCTGTGGCACCACTTTTAACTGTTTTCTTCTGTGTAAACTTCACGCCATCTGGCAAGCGCCTTTTAGATATCCTGTGAAAATTAACACCCCCCAGTTCTCTCTACCACTAACCGTGCCTGGAAAATCAATATTCCTTTATTAAAGGAAACTCTTGATGGCAGCAGGCCTACCCTAACAGGAGACACCATGGCTGAAGAAAATAGGGTGAAAGACTGGCTCTCTGAAGCCGCTTCTATAGTCGCGCCCCCAGTCACCAAAAGGACCCCAAGAGTCAAGTCCTCTGCCCCCTGGTTCACAAGGGAACTCGCGGAGGAGAGGAAAATTTGTAAACTACTCAAACGCGCCTGGCAGAAAGAATATAGTGTATCCAGCAAAGGACAGTACAAAAAGGCCCTCAGTACCTGCCACATGAACCTTAAACTAGCGCGCCACACTTTATATACTAACAAATTAATAAAGCGAACAACAGTGCAAAATAAATTTACAAAATTGTAACCAATTTCACTGACCCCAAATGCACTGCTCCTCCCATCGAACCTACACCCACCTTATGCTCTCTACTAAGCACTTGTTTGAAACTAAAATCTAGAAAATTCAGGACAAACTTCTAGTCGCACAAGCCAGGGAACCAATCAACGTCATCAGCCTCCCCTCACCATATGCCCAGGCTAAACTCAAGCAATTCACTCCCCCTTCAACTGAGGACTTAGAAAATCGAATCACTTAGAGTAAATCTGGCTCGCCTTGTGATCCCTTCCCCCCTCAAGTTGTGAGCCTCCTGGGGGGTCGCCTAGGTCCTACATTCCACAGATTATTTAGCACTTCCCTACACTCAGAGATAGTGCCTTCTGCACGGAATAAAGCAAATGTGATACCACTACTAAAACAATCAAATGCAGACCCGAACGATCGAACTAACTTCCGACCTATATCTTTGCTTCCCTGGATAGCTAAAACCATCGAAGACGTGGTAACCAGTCAATTAACTCAATTCTTCAACAGTCACAATCTCCCACATCCGTCTCAATCTGGCTTTAGAACTCATCACAGGACGGAGTCTGCTTTGATGGAAATCACCGACTCCATCAAATTCTTTCTGGACCCAGGTCAAAATGCTGCGCTGATTTTATTAGACCTCTCGGCAGCATTTGACACGATCTCACATGAGACCCTGCTTCGCTGTCTCTCCCACATTGGAGTAGAAAGGAAGGCTTGGTCCTGGAGGAGTTCCTTCTTGGAAGACAGGGAGCAGGCAGTTGGCTCAGGCCACACCATTCTGATGCCAAAAAATGTAAACTCCACTCATTGTAATATTCATATGACACCACTAGCACATCTCATAACCTCCTTCAGCATCCGTGTCGTCTCATATGCGAACGACACACAACTACTTCTGACCTATGACAATAATGAGTGAAAATTCTACTAACTTTGCCGCATGCGTATCGGCTGTGATGCGTTGGCTGACGACAAACGCTCCACAATGCAACCCTGATAAAAAGAGAGGTTCTACTGTTTGGCAACAACCCTCTGCCCGGCTGGTCCGCTGCCTAGCTGGCCGACTGTACATCACCTCCCCCTCCTACTGAAATGACCAGGAACCTGGGAGTCCTTATAGACTACACACTCCCTTATGCCCCAGACCTCAGCTGTAACTAAAACCTCATGCTGGATTCTCAGGATGCTAAAGAAATTTCAAAATGTTCTGCCCTGGGATGCCCAGAAAACTGTGGTCCAAGCTCTGATTCTGTCGAGACTCTACTATGCAAGCGTCTTATACCTTGGTCTACCAGGCTACCTGACACAAAAACTTCAAAGGGTAAAGAACATGGCCATACAGCTCCTATTTAACCTGCTGAAATGTACCTCATTATCTCACTACCACATCCAGTTACACTGGCTGCCAGTGAAAAAAGAGGATTATCTTTTAAGGTCTGACAGTAATGCATGCAGCCTTTTATAGGACTGGCCCCAAATACACACAGGGCACAATATCCCCTTACTGTCCTAACAGACCCCTGATATCTCAGCCCTCCCTTTTGTTGTGCATCCCTCCTACCAGGTGAATGAAATGGGGCGACCCTGGAATGCTCTCCTGGTAGCCTTGAGAAGTACCCAGGATATCAACATTTTTCGTAAACAGCTGAAAACCCCCCTAGTCAATGGCTAAGCTGGTCCCCCTGCCTTTACGTCTAGCGCCGGGACACTTTAGTTGTAGCTGTGCACTTTATAAGCTCTCCCATTCATTCATCCATCCCGTAGTAGATTTATATGTGCGCAAATTTACACATGTAAACTTTCTTTTGTGAATCTGGGGGGGGCCCTTGCACCGCAAAAAAAGTGACGCACCTCCGGCGCAGTGTGCCTGCCTATATTTACAATGCCACGTAAAGCCACCATGCGTGGCTTTTCATAGCCTTGTAAATATGGCCCCCTTTCACACATTACTATGAGTGAAATAGCGTTCCATGGGTGTTGCTCTGGGAGTTCTCACGCAAAGTCCATGGAACCTGACGCAGCCCCAGATTTAGAAGGTTTTATAAACCTGGGAATGTGTCAGATTTCTACGCCTCCCCAGGGTAAGCGTAAGGGAGGCACAACGAGGAGAAATACCTTTATTTCTCCTTGTTTTTTCTTTTTCTATGTGTGCTGCCGTAGAAAGAGAAAAATACCTTTTATGATTGTTTTTGTGCAGGAAGGTGTCCCTTCCTGCACAAAAACAATCACCCCTACAACAGAGACACCCTTGCACCATGGTGTAAGGGTGTCTGCGTTGGTGCACGGCGGCCCATGGTGCGGCGGCGCAGGGGGGAAGGGATGGAATGAGCTGTATCTTGTAGATATGACACATTCCTGCCCTTTTCTTTTGCCACAGGGCAGCGCAGCAGGAAGGCTAGCAGCACTGCCCTACGCCAAAAGATTGTAGATGAGGCCCTTAAACCCCACTGTGTTTCCCACATACTAATACCAGCTTCAAGCTCACTGTTTATCCCCCTCACAATGCCTATAGTTTACCCTTTCAGTGAACCCTTATGCACTGTGCTTCCCTCATGGCCTCTCTCTCTCTCTCTCCTCTCTCTCTCTTTCTCTCTCTCTCTCTCTTGCTCTCTACCTCTCTCTCACTCCCTATCTCTCTCTCCTCTCTCTCACTCCCTATTTCTCTCACTCCCTCTCTCTCCCTCTCTCTTTCTCCTCTCTCTCTCTCTCTCTCTCACCCCCCTCTCTCCTCTCTCTCTCTCTTGCTATTTCTCTCACTCCCTCTTCTCTCTCTTTCTCTCTCTCTCACTCCCTATCTCTCTCTTCTCTCTCTCTATTTCTCTCACTCCCTCTCTCTCTGTGTGTGTGTCTCTCTCTCTCTCTATTTCTCTCTCTCCCTCCCTCTCTCTCTCCTCTCTCACTCCCTCTCTCTCTCCTCTCTCTCTCTCTATTTTTCTCACTCTCTCTCTCTCTCTCTCTCTCTCTCACTCCCTATCTCTCTCTCCTCTCTCTCTCTCTATTTCTCTCACTCTCTCTCTCTCTCTCTACCTCTCTCTCCCTCTCTCCTCTCTCTCTCACTCCCTATCTTTCTCTCCTCTCTCTCACTCTCTATTTCTCTCACTCCCTCTCTCTCTCTCCTCTCTCTCTATTTCTCTCACTCCCTCTCTCCCGCTCTCTCCTCTCTCTATATATATTTCTCTCCCTCCCTCCTCTCTCTCTCTATTTATTTATCTCACTCCCTCTCTCTCTCTCTATTTATCTCACTCCCCCTCTCTCTCTCTCTCTCTCTCTCTCTCTCTCTCTCTCTCCCTCTATCTCTCTCTCTCTCTCCCTCTCTATCTCTCTCTCTCTCACTCTCTCTCTCTCTCTATTTCTCTCACTCCCTCTCTCTAACTCTCTCTCTGTCTCTCTCTCTCTCTCTCTTTCTCCCCTTCTCTCTGTCTCTCTCTCTCGGGTCTAAAATAGATGCCAAATGTGCATACATTGAATTCTTTAATTCCAGTTAAAGGGCATCTTGTCAAATGAATATATGCAATGCTTCAGCGGAAGTGTTTGTGGGGCGTGGTCCATATGAATTGATGCACAGAGTTGTAAGGTGGCAGACCAAGCTAGAAGACCCTGTAAGACATCACAAGAGGTGGGGAAGCTTGGGCTCTGGGTTGCAGCTTTTCACGAGACGTTTTAGGCCATTTCTGGCCCTGAGCTGGGCTCTGCGGCCTGCTGACACTCACTCCTCCGACTGAAAACCGCACCAAGAGCTGAGCCGTTTCTGTATTTCCTGGCAAAAATATTGCATTTATTTGAAACAATTTAACTTCCTGTCACATGAACCAGGAGGCTTTGAAGAAGTCTGTCACTTGAAGTATCGCATTTTATGAAAAATGCGCCCCCCCACCATCCCCACGAACAGAAAGTCAAGATTCTTAACCACGTGCAAGGACGATGGTGAACAAAGCTCAATTCAGTGAATATCCTGAGCACTATTTCTGGCTCTCAGCTTTTATTGAACAATTGCAGCTCAGGGCCTGGTGCTGACCCCGAGTGCGGTTACATTGTACGGTGGTGCAACAGTGCACACTTGTGTGTGCTTCTGTCAGTGACACGTGCCTTCGAAAGATGAACGTCTGGCAGACACAGCGCAGGTACGCGGGGGCTCCGGTAATATCTATTTAACCCCACTGCCAGCACACACACACTTCTGCAGGAGGGAGCACACACACACTCCTCCACACGAGAGACACAACACTCTTCCATAGGACACACACAAACACTCCTCCACACAAGGGACACACACACACAGTACAACAGGAGGGAAGCACACACACATGCACTCCTCCTTCACACGAGGCACACACACACTCCCCCACGCTAGGCACACACACACTCTTCCTCCAAAAGGGACACACACACACTCCTCCTTCACATGAGGCACACACACTCTTCCGCAGGAGGGAGGACACACACACACACACTCCTCCACACAAGACACACACACACACATACACTCTCCCACAGAAAGGAGGAAACCCACACGCTCCTTCATCTGAGGCACACACAGACAAACACTGCCACGCGAGAGAGGACACAAACATACTCCTTCACATGAGGGACATATACACTCTTCCACAGGACCCACACACACTCCTCCACATGAGGGACACATACACTCTTCCACAGGACCCACACACACACACACTCCTCCTCACAAGACACACACACACTCTTCCACAGGAGAGAGGACACACCCACACTCCTCCACATGAGGGACACATACACTCTTCCACAGGACCCACACACACACACTGCTCACAAGACACACACACACTCTTCCATAGGAAGGAGGACACACATACACACTCTTTCACATGAGGCACACACACACTCTTCCACAGGAGAGAGGACACACCCACACTCCTCCACATGAGGCACACACACACACTCTTCCACAGGAGAGAGGACACACCCACACTCCTCCACATGAGGGACACATACACTCTTCCACAGGACCCACACACACTCCTCCACATGAGGGACGCACACTCATCCACAGGAGAACAAACCCACAATCCTTCACATGTAGAGAGAACCCACACAAGACACACATGCTTGCACACACAAACAAACACTCTTCCATAGGAAGGAGGACACACATACACACTCTTTCACATGAGGCACACACACACTCTTCCACAGGAGAGAGGACACACCCACACTCCTTCACATGAGGGACATATACACTCTTCCACAGGACACACACACACACACACACACACTCCTCCTCACAAGATACACACACACTCTTCCATAGGAAGGAGGACACACATACACACTCCTTCACATGAGGCACACACACACTCTTCCACAGGAGAGAGGACACACCCACACTCCTCCACATGAGGGACACATACACTCTTCCACAGGACCCACACACACTCCTCCACATGAGGGACGCACACTCATCCACAGGAGAACAAACCCACAATCCTTCACATGTAGAGAGAACCCACACAATACACACATGCTTGCACACACAAACAAACACTCTTCCACAGGAGGGAGGACACACACAAACACTCCTCCAGGTGGGGCACGTACACACTTACACAAGAGGTAGAACACACACACACTATTCCACACGAGGGACACCCACAAACTCTTTCATAGGAGAACAAACAAACACTCCTGAACGTAAGGAGATAACCCACAACACACATGCTCAAGCACACATAAACACACATGCTCTTCCCCAGGAGGACACTCACCAGTGCAACTCCCTCTCAGGGCCTCTGCACCCAACTGTCCCTATTCTTCCGCAACAAGATCACCAGCATCTTTGAGACCGAACGGGACCCTTCTACCTTTGCTGCCCTCCTGCCCATCTCTACCAATACCCAGAGGACCCCCCTGCCCACCTGGTCCACCATCACCACTCAAGAAACAGCAACTAACGTACAGTCCATACACTCCAGAGCAGTCTTGCACCCCTGCCATCACCATGCCTTTATCAAAGAACTTGACCCCATCAGCGCAGCCCTCACCCGATTCTGAATGGCTTCTTCATCATAGCCACCTACCCAGATGCTTGGAGACACACCACAGTACTCCCCATCCTCAAGAAACCCTCAGCAGGTCTGAAGACGCAAGCCAACTACTGGCCTATCTCTCTGCTACTGTACCCAGCAAAAGTTATGGAAAGGATGTTAAACAAACACCAAGCCACCCACCGCAATTGCAACCACCTCCATGACACCACTCAATCCACATTCAAGCCCAAAATCTCAGCAGTCAGACTTACCCTCAAACTCTCAACCTGCACTCACATCACGTTGTACCTCGAAATAGCTCCTCTGGCTTCCAATCCACAAACGAGCATTCTTCAAACTCCTCACACACACACACACACACAAAAACCTACACAACACTGGCCCCACATACCTCATCAAAAGCATAAACTTCCACAAACCTACTAGACATCTCTGTTCAAGCCTCTCCAACTCGCACACACCCCTTGCATTAGCAGGTGAGTCGTGCACTATACAGATAGGCATAACATAACATCAATACCTTCACTATAAGAGGAACATCACCTCTAAGTAACACTGCAATACCTTCCGTATAAGAGTACCAGCGCATCTCACTAACACTGCAATGCCTTCGCTATAAGAATACTAGCACCTCTCAGTAATACTGCAATACCTTCCCTATAAGAGTAACAGCACCTCTGAGTAACACTGCAATGCCTTCACTTTAAGAGTACCATCACCTCTGAGTAACACTGCAATACCTTCACTATAAGAGTAACAGCACCTCTCAGTAATACTGCAATGCCTTCACTATAAGAGTAACAGCATCTCTCATTAATGCTGCAATGCCTTCACTATAAGAGTAACAGCATCTCTCATTAATACTGCAATACCTTCACTATAAGAGTACCATCACCTCTGAGTAACACTGCAATACCTTCACTATAAGAGTAACAGCACCTCTCAGTAATACTGCAATGCCTTCACTATAAGAGTAACAGCATCTCTCATTAATGCTGCAATGCCTTCACCATAAGAGTAACAGCACCTCTCAATAATACTGCAATACCTTCACTATAAGAGTACCATCACCTCTGAGTAACACTGCAATACCTTCACTATAGGAGTACCAGCACCTCTCAGTAACACTGCAATCCCTTTACTATAAGAGTAACAGCGCCTCTCAGTAATACTGCAATGCCTTCACTATAAGAGTAACAGCACCTCTCAGTAATACTGCAATGCCTTCACTATAAGAGTAACAGCATCTCTCATTAATGCTGCAATGCCTTCAGTATAGGAGTACCAGCACCTCTCAATAATACTCTAATACCTTCTCTATAAGAGTAACAGCGCCTCTCCGTAATACTGCAATGACTTCACTATAAGAGTAACAGCACCTCTCATTGTTATGTTATGTTATAACCATTTATAGAGTGCACAAATACCAACAAAGGTGTCTCGGCGCTAGCTACTCCTGAAACAGAACAAGATGAAAGAAGACAGTTTAAAAAGACCTAGGGGTTGATTATGATGGCGGGCGGATCGCCACCGCCCGGCTGGCGGTGGCGATCCGCCCGCCATCACAACCACATTTACCCCCCACCATATTACCACGGCGGGGGGTACCGCGGCGGACGGAAAGTCCGTCCGCCGCTTTTCCGCCGGTCGGCAATCGCCACGATTGCCGGCCGGGCGGAACTCGGGCATAATATGGTGGCGGTGCCTGGAAGGCACCGCCATCCATATTATGATGCCTGGCAGTTCTGGCCTTTCCATGGCGGCGATAACGCCATGGAAGGGCTGGCGGAAATTGCTTTGGGGGCCCATTGCGGGCCCCCGGGAAGGTGGGGGGCTGCACTTGGGGGGTACCATACCCCCCTACATCGCCATGCTCAAGGTGGCAGGCACCGCGCTGTGCCTGTCACATTGTGCATGGCAATGCACAACATGCCTCTTTGGCATTGCGACGGGTGCTGCTTACAGCAGCACCCGCCGCAATGTTAAAGATGCGGGAAGCGACCGCCAGGGTGGCGGTCGCATCCTAATTGGTGGTGCGGGACCTCCGCACCGCTGGCGGCCGGTCCCAGCACCGCTAGGGAGGCAGGCGGAGTGAAGTCCGCCCGCCATCCTAATGGGGCCCTTAGTTATTAAAAAGCCACGTTTTTAATTTTTTTCCTGAACATAAAAAGTTAAGGCAAATATTTAATCTGACAGGGAAGAGAATTCCAAAGCTTAGCAGTAGCCACCACAACGCTTCTGTCTCCCCAGTTGGATCTATAGGTTCTGGGGACAACCAATAGATTTGCGCTGGCCGAGCGCAGTGACCTATTCGGGGTGAAAATCTTTAACAATTTCTTCAAGAATTCTGGTCCTATATTATGTGTGGCTTTATAGGCAATGCACAGTGCCTTAAATTGTATTCTATTTCTGATAGGCAGCCAGTGCAATTGTCTGATTACCTCAGACACAGAATGAAATTTCGGTGTGCCGGACAATATCCAGCAGCAGCATTTTGAACTAGCTGCAGTTTGTTCAGGATAGATTGCTGAGCGTTAATCAGGAGACCATTACAATAGTCTACCTGACACAGAGCCAAGGCCGATAAGATCGATTTCCTGGCTTCCATAGGGATAAAAGGAAACAATTTCTTGGCCATTCTGAGGGTGTAAATAGATGAGCTGACTACTGAGTTAACATGGTATTTATAAGAAAGCTTGTCATCTAGAATGACCCCAGGACTTTTTGCCTTGGTAACTGGGACAGGAGGCAGTCCGAGATTGTCTGGCCACCAACGAGAGGACCATGCCGGAGAAAGATTTCCAAACACAATCACCTCGGTCTTTGAGGTATTTAATTTAAGGCAATGATTGGCCATCCAGGTACTCACTGCCACCGACCATCATGAAAATTAGACAAGACCCTGTCTCCGTCTTTATGGACGGCAAAAACAATTTGAGTATCGTCTGCGCAAGATGTAAGACCTAAGCCAGCCGATTTGATCCCTCGTGCCAGGTCTGTCACATAAATGTTAAAAAGGGTGGGACTGATGGAGGAGCCCTGTGGGACTGCGCATGGAAGAGAAAACGGAGGGGATTCAAAGTCCCCCAACTTAACTCATTGGGCTCTGTTGGATCAGAAGGATGCTAACAGAGCTTTGGCCTTGTCCCTGATGCCTAAGGAGAAGATACGGTTGATCAGGAGACCATGATCAACCGTATCAAACGCTGCTGATAGGTCCAAAAGGACCAGCACCGCTGCGCCACCCTATCCAACGCGAACCTTATTTCCTCAGTGGCTTTGAGGAGCGCTGTTTCTGTACTATGGCTTTTCCTAAAGCCAAATTGCGTTTCATCCAGCATATTGTGGGCCTGAATATATTGGGTCAGTTGGTAATTTATGATCTTTTCAGCTAATTTGGCGGGCAAAGGCAGACGTGCAATTGGCCGATAGTTGTTAGTGTCTTCTGGGTCCAGGTTTGACTTCTTTAGTAGGGGAAGAAAGGAAGGTTTTTTCCATTGAGAAGGATAGACACCAACCGTGAACGTAGAATTAAAAATGTTAGCCAAAACTAGCCCAATTAGCTCAGAAGAGTCCTTAAGAATAGCGGGCGGGCACGGTTCCGAGGGAGATCCTGACATAGCCGCCCTCACCAGGTTCGTTACTAGCTCCAGGGAGACAGGAGTAAACTCACTTAGAGAAAAATTACCTAAGGATTCAGTGAGGCAATCTGAACTAGTTGGGGAGACAAAAGAGGCGTTAAAGTTGGAATAGATGGAATCTACTTCAGCCTGAAAGCTAAGGGCAATGGAATTGCAGAAAGGTTGAGTCGCTAGATTGGCCAAATTGCGAGAGGGGTGTCCCAAGCTTGGATACCACCTGAAATAGGGGTTTAGTAAAATCTTAAGCAGCTTCGATTTCTCTTATAAAGTAGCTGCTTTTCTCCTTAAAGAGGAGATGTTTGTAGTTGGCCATGGCTTGTTTATAGAGAAGTTTCTCCTGGCTATCGGAATCCCATCACCAGCGTCTCTCTTGATTCCTACAGCGCTGTTTCTCAAGCCTCAAGGCTTCTGAAAAACACGGGGCTGAGGGCGTAGTTCTATTTTTGGGGGAGGTCTTGTAGGGAACTAATTTGGGAAAAGAGGCATGACGCCAATCTGTATAGCTCAAAGCTGCCTTCTCTGGGTCATGGGAGAGAACTGGCTTAGTATCTAATAAGTTTTGTCTAATAAGCCCATGGTCTATATTCTTCCATTCTCTAAAATATAGGGCGGGCAGCTGCCTAGGGTGGGGGGAGTTCACCTTTAGCAGACAGATGTCGAATAGGACTGCATGATGGTCCGACCAAACTAACGGAAGACCCTCCTTGAAAATTATGGCATCATTGTTAGTAAAGAGGCCGTCTAGGGTGTGTCCCGCAGAGTGGGTGGGTAGGCCTATTTTCTGCAAAAGGCTTACTGATCCCAACTCCATAATGAGGCGATCAGAGTCTTTGTTGGCATTAGCCTCCAAATGAAAATTAAAGTCTCCCATTATAGTAAAACTCGACTCATAGGCTGCAGCTTCTAATCTGGGCCCGACGAGGGATCTGCCCACGTCTCGGTAATAAATAAAAGATCGAGATAGTGGCTGGCTATTAATTTGGCTATTTTGTGTTTATGTTTAGGAAGAGAGCGTGCATTTATCATGGCGGCCTGAATCATAGTACGCCCATTGTTC
This sequence comes from Calotriton arnoldi, assembly GCA_963921515.1. NCBI lineage: Eukaryota > Metazoa > Chordata > Amphibia > Caudata > Salamandridae > Calotriton > Calotriton arnoldi. The sequence goes on from CAWUFW010001592.1 coordinate 413,672, forward strand.
CTGGCTTTAGGGGTAGCTCTGTCTATGGGAGAAGATAGGTCCAGTGATGATATAGGATGGTCTATCAAAGAGAGGCCGCAGGCAGTGCAAGTGAGTTGAGGTTCTTTAAGGAGCTCTACTAGATCAAAGCAGGCGCAAGCGGACAGAGGCATTTTATATGAACTATTAGCGCATGCAGCTCACTACTGGTGTATGTCAGCCGTGATGGCGTTTTACCTGGAGCAAACAGGGCAGGGGCTCTGGCGCTAGGCGCTATCCGACCACGGACGGAAGCAGACAGGCTTGCCTTTGGCACGCCTTCAGCAGAATCATTAATACTGCAATACTTTTACTATAAGAGTACCAGCACCCCTCAGTAATACTGCAATGCCTTCACTATAAGAGTACCAGCAACTCTCAATGATACTATAATCCTTTCTCTATAAGAGTACCAATACCTCTCAGTAATACTATAATGCTTTCTCTATAAGAGTACCAGCACCCCTCAGTAATACTGCAATGCCTTCACTATAAGAGTACCAGCAACTCTCAATGATACTATAATCCTTTCTCTATAAGAGTACCAGCGCCTCTCAGTAATACTGCGATGACTTCATTACATGAGTACCAGCGCCTCTCAATAATACTCTAATACCTTCTCTATAAGAGTACCAGCGCCTCTCAGTAATACTGCGATGACTTCACTATAAGAGTACCAGCACCCCTCAGTAATACTGCGATGACTTCATTACAAGAGTACCAGCACCTCTCAATAATACTATAATGCTTTCTCTATAAGAGGACCAATACCTCTCAGTAATACTATAATGCTTTCTCTATAAGAGTACCAGCACCTCTCAATGATACTCTAATGCTTTCTCTATAAGAGTACCAGCACCTCTCAATAATACTGCGATTACTTCATTACATGAGTACCAGCACCTCTCAATAATACTATAATGCTTTCTCTATAAGATTACCAATACCTCTCAGTAATACTATAATGCTTTCTCTATAAGAGTACCAGCACCTCTCAATAATACTGCGATTACTTCATTACATGAGTACCAGCACCTCTCAATAATACTATAATGCTTTCTCTATAAGATTACCAATACCTCTCAGTAATACTATAATGCTTTCTCTATAAGAGTACCAGCACCTCTCAATAATACTGCGATGACTTCATTACATGAGTACCAGCACCTCTCAATAATACTATAATGCTTTCTCTATAAGAGTACCAGCACCCCTCAGTAATACTGCGATTACTTCATTACATGAGTACCAGCACATCTCAATAATACTCTAATGCTTTCTCTATAAGATTACCAATACCTCTCAGTAATAATATAATGCCTTCTCTATAAGAGTACCAGCACCTGCAATGCCTTCACTATAAGAGTACCAGCACATCTCAATAAACACTATAATGCTTTCTCTATAAGAGTACCAATACCTCTCAGTAATACTGCAATGCCTTCACTATAAGAGTACCAGCACCTCTCAATAATACTCTAATGCTTTCTCTATGAGTACCAGCACCTCTCAGTAATACTATAATGCTTTCTCTATAAGAGGACCAATACCTCTCAGTAATACTATAATGCTTTCTCTATAAGAGTACCAGCACCTCTCAATGATACTCTAATGCTTTCTCTATAAGAGTACCAGCACCGCTCCGTAATACTGCGATGACGTCATTACATGAGTACCAGCACCTCTCCGTAATATTTTAGTGACTTCATTACATGAGTACCAGCACCTCTTAATAATACTATAATGCTTTCTCTATAAGAGTACCAGCACCCCTCAGTAATACTGCGATGACTTCACTATAAGAGTACCAGCACCTCTCCATAATACTGCAATGCCTTCACTATAAGAGTACCAGCACCTCTCCGTAATACTGCAATGCCTTCACTATAAGAGTAGCAGCACATCTCAAGAATACTATAATGCTTTCTCTATAAGAGTACCAGCACCCCTCAGTAATACTGCAATGCCTTCACTATAAAAGTACCAGCACATCTCAATAATACTATAATGCTTTCTCTATAAGAGTACCAATACCTCTCAGTAATATTGCGATGACTTCATTACATGAGTACCAGCACCTCTCAATAATACTATAATGCTTTCTCTATAAGAGTACCAGCACCTCTCCGTAATGCTGCGATGACTTCATTACATGAGTACCAGCAAATCTCAATAATACTCTAATGCTTTCTCTATAAGAGTACCAGCACCTCTCCGTGATGCTGCGATGACTTCATTACATGAGTACCAGCACCTCTCAATAATACTATAATGCTTTCTCTATAAGAGTACCAATACCTCTCAGTAATATTGCCATGACTTCACTAGAAGTGTACCAGCACCTCGCAATAATACTCTAAGGCTTTCTCTATAAGAGTACCAGCACTTCTCCGTAATACTGCGATGACTTCATTACATGAGTACCAGCACCTCTCAATAATACTATAATGCTTTCTCTATAAGAGTACCAATACCTCTCAGTAATAGTGCAATGACTTCACTATAAGCGTACCAGCACATCTCAATAATACTATAATGCTTTCTCTATAAGACTACCAATACCTCTCAGTAATACTCCAATGTCTTCACTATAAGAGTGCCAGTACCTCTCAATAATACTCTAATGCTTTCTCTATAAGAGTACCAGCACCTCTCCGTAATACTGCGATGACTTCATTACATGAGTACCAGCACCTCTCAATAATACTATAATGATTTCTCTATAAGAGTACCAATACCTCTCAGTAATATTGCGATGACTTCATTACATGAGTACCAGCACCTCTCAATAATACTATAATGCTTTCTCTATAAGAATACCAGCACCTCTCCGTAATGCTGCGATGACTTCATTACATGAGTACCAGCACCTCTCAATAATACTATAATGCTTTCTCTATAAGTGTACCAATACCTCTCAGTAATATTGCCATGACTTCACTATAAGAGTACCAGCACCTCTCAATAATACTCTAATGCTTTCTCTATAAGAGTACCAGCACTTCTCCGTAATACTGCCAGGACTTCATTACATGAGTACCAGCACCTCTCAATAATACTATAATGCTTTCTCTATAAGAGTATCAGCACTCCTCAGTAATACTGCGATGACTTCATTACATGAGTACCAGCACCTCTCAATAATACTATAATTCTTTCTCTATAAGAGTATCAGCACTCCTCAGTAATACTGCAATGCCTTCACTATAAAAGTACCAGCACATCTCAACAATACTATAATGCATTCTCTATAAGAGTACCAATACCTCTCAGTAATATTGCGATGACTTCATTACATGAGTACCAGCACCTCTCAATAATACTATAATGCTTTCTCTATAAGAGTACCAGCACCTCTCCGTAATGCTGCGATGACTTCATTACATGAGTACCAGCAAATCTCAATAATACTCTAATGCTTTCTCTATAAGAGTACCAGCACCTCTCCGTGATGCTGCGATGACTTCATTACATGAGTACCAGCACCTCTCAATAATACTATAATGCTTTCTCTATAAGAGTACCAATACCTCTCAGTAATATTGCCATGACTTCACTAGAAGTGTACCAGCACCTCGCAATAATACTCTAAGGCTTTCTCTATAAGAGTACCAGCACTTCTCCGTAATACTGCGATGACTTCATTACATGAGTACCAGCACCTCTCAATAATACTATAATGCTTTCTCTATAAGAGTACCAATACCTCTCAGTAATAGTGCAATGACTTCACTATAAGCGTACCAGCACATCTCAATAATACTATAATGCTTTCTCTATAAGACTACCAATACCTCTCAGTAATACTCCAATGTCTTCACTATAAGAGTACCAGTACCTCTCAATAATACTCTAATGCTTTCTCTATAAGAGTACCAGCACCTCTCCGTAATACTACGATGACTTCATTACATGAGTACCAGCACCTCTCAATAATACTATAATGATTTCTCTATAAGAGTACCAATACCTCTCAGTAATATTGCGATGACTTCATTACATGAGTACCAGCACCTCTCAATAATACTATAATGCTTTCTCTATAAGAATACCAGCACCTCTCCGTAATGCTGCGATGACTTCATTACATGAGTACCAGCACCTCTCAATAATACTATAATGCTTTCTCTATAAGTGTACCAATACCTCTCAGTAATAATGCCATGACTTCACTATAAGAGTACCAGCACCTCTCAATAATACTCTAATGCTTTCTCTATAAGAGTACCAGCACTTCTCCGTAATACTGCCAGGACTTCATTACATGAGTACCAGCACCTCTCAATAATACTATAATGCTTTCTCTATAAGAGTATCAGCACTCCTCAGTAATACTGCGATGACTTCATTACATGAGTACCAGCACCTCTCAATAATACTATAATTCTTTCTCTATAAGAGTATCAGCACTCCTCGGTAATACTGCAATGACTTAATTACATGAGTACCAGCGCCACTCAATAATACTATAATGCTTTCTCTATAAGAGTACCAGCACCCCTCAGTAATACTGCAATGCCTTCACTATAAGAGTACCAGCACCTCTCAATAATACTCTAATGCTTTCTCTATAAGAGTACCAGCACCTCTCCGTAATACTGCGATGACTTCATTACATGAGTACCAGCACCTCTCCGTAATACTGCGATGACTTCATTACATGAGTACCAGCACCTCTCAATAATACTATAATGCTTTCTCTATAAGAGTACCAGCACCCCTCAGTAATACTGCGATTACTTCATTACATGAGTACCAGCACATCTCAATAATACTCTAATGCTTTCTCTATAAGATTACCAATACCTCTCAGTAATAATATAATGCCTTCTCTATAAGAGTACCAGCACCTGCAATGCCTTCACTATAAGAGTACCAGCACATCTCAATAAACACTATAATGCTTTCTCTATAAGAGTACCAATACCTCTCAGTAATACTGCAATGCCTTCACTATAAGAGTACCAGCACCTCTCAATAATACTCTAATGCTTTCTCTATGAGTACCAGCACCTCTCAATAATACTATAATGCTTTCTCTATAAGAGGACCAATACCTCTCAGTAATACTATAATGCTTTCTCTATAAGAGTACCAGCACCTCTCAATGATACTCTAATGCTTTCTCTATAAGAGTACCAGCACCGCTCCGTAATACTGCGATGACTTCATTACATGAGTACCAGCACCTCTCCGTAATATTTTGATGACTTCATTACATGAGTACCAGCACCTCTTAATAATACTATAATGCTTTCTCTATAAGAGTACCAGCACCCCTCAGTAATACTGCGATGACTTCACTATAAGAGTACCAGCACCTCTCCATAATACTGCAATGCCTTCACTATAAGAGTACCAGCACCTCTCCGTAATACTGCAATGCCTTCACTATAAGAGTAGCAGCACATCTCAAGAATACTATAATGCTTTCTCTATAAGAGTACCAGCACCCCTCAGTAATACTGCAATGCCTTCACTATAAAAGTACCAGCACATCTCAATAATACTATAATGCTTTCTCTATAAGAGTACCAATACCTCTCAGTAATATTGCGATGACTTCATTACATGAGTACCAGCACCTCTCAATAATACTATAATGCTTTCTCTATAAGAGTACCAGCACCTCTCCGTAATGCTGCGATGACTTCATTACATGAGTACCAGCAAATCTCAATAATACTCTAATGCTTTCTCTATAAGAGTACCAGCACCTCTCCGTGATGCTGCGATGACTTCATTACATGAGTACCAGCACCTCTCAATAATACTATAATGCTTTCTCTATAAGAGTACCAATACCTCTCAGTAATATTGCCATGACTTCACTAGAAGTGTACCAGCACCTCGCAATAATACTCTAAGGCTTTCTCTATAAGAGTACCAGCACTTCTCCGTAATACTGCGATGACTTCATTACATGAGTACCAGCACCTCTCAATAATACTATAAGGCTTTCTCTATAAGAGTACCAATACCTCTCAGTAATAGTGCAATGACTTCACTATAAGCGTACCAGCACATCTCAATAATACTATAATGCTTTCTCTATAAGACTACCAATACCTCTCAGTAATACTCCAATGTCTTCACTATAAGAGTGCCAGTACCTCTCAATAATACTCTAATGCTTTCTCTATAAGAGTACCAGCACCTCTCCGTAATACTGCGATGACTTCATTACATGAGTACCAGCACCTCTCAATAATACTATAATGATTTCTCTATAAGAGTACCAATACCTCTCAGTAATATTGCGATGACTTCATTACATGAGTACCAGCACCTCTCAATAATACTATAATGCTTTCTCTATAAGAATACCAGCACCTCTCCGTAATGCTGCGATGACTTCATTACATGAGTACCAGCACCTCTCAATAATACTATAATGCTTTCTCTATAAGTGTACCAATACCTCTCAGTAATATTGCCATGACTTCACTATAAGAGTACCAGCACCTCTCAATAATACTCTAATGCTTTCTCTATAAGAGTACCAGCACTTCTCCGTAATACTGCCAGGACTTCATTACATGAGTACCAGCACCTCTCAATAATACTATAATGCTTTCTCTATAAGAGTATCAGCACTCCTCAGTAATACTGCGATGACTTCATTACATGAGTACCAGCACCTCTCAATAAAACTATAATTCTTTCTCTATAAGAGTATCAGCACTCCTCAGTAATACTGCAATGCCTTCACTATAAAAGTACCAGCACATCTCAACAATACTATAATGCATTCTCTGTAAGAGTACCAATACCTCTCAGTAATATTGCGATGACTTCATTACATGAGTACCAGCACCTCTCAATAATACTATAATGCTTTCTCTATAAGAGTACCAGCACCTCTCCGTAATGCTGCGATGACTTCATTACATGAGTACCAGCAAATCTCAATAATACTCTAATGCTTTCTCTATAAGAGTACCAGCACCTCTCCGTGATGCTGCGATGACTTCATTACATGAGTACCAGCACCTCTCAATAATACTATAATGCTTTCTCTATAAGAGTACCAATACCTCTCAGTAATATTGCCATGACTTCACTAGAAGTGTACCAGCACCTCGCAATAATACTCTAAGGCTTTCTCTATAAGAGTACCAGCACTTCTCCGTAATACTGCGATGACTTCATTACATGAGTACCAGCACCTCTCAATAATACTATAATGCTTTCTCTATAAGAGTACCAATACCTCTCAGTAATAGTGCAATGACTTCACTATAAGCGTACCAGCACATCTCAATAATACTATAATGCTTTCTCTATAAGACTACCAATACCTCTCAGTAATACTCCAATGTCTTCACTATAAGAGTACCAGTACCTCTCAATAATACTCTAATGCTTTCTCTATAAGAGTACCAGCACCTCTCCGTAATACTGCGATGACTTCATTACATGAGTACCAGCACCTCTCAATAATACTATAATGATTTCTCTATAAGAGTACCAATACCTCTCAGTAATATTGCGATGACTTCATTACATGAGTACCAGCACCTCTCAATAATACTATAATGCTTTCTCTATAAGAATACCAGCACCTCTCCGTAATGCTGCGATGACTTCACTATAAGAGTACCAGCACCTCTCAATAATACTCTAATGCTTTCTCTATAAGAGTACCAGCACTTCTCCGTAATACTGCCAGGACTTCATTACATGAGTACCAGCACCTCTCAATAATACTATAATGCTTTCTCTATAAGAGTATCAGCACTCCTCAGTAATACTGCGATGACTTCATTACATGAGTACCAGCACCTCTCAATAATACTATAATTCTTTCTCTATAAGAGTATCAGCACTCCTCAGTAATACTGCAATGACTTAATTACATGAGTACCAGCGCCACTCAATAATACTATAATGCTTTCTCTATAAGAGTACCAGCACCCCTCAGTAATACTGCAATGCCTTCACTATAAGAGTACCAGCATCTCTCAATAATACTCTAATGCTTTCTCTATAAGAGTACCAGCACCTCTCCGTAATACTGCGATGACTTCATTACATGAGTACCAGCACCTCTCCGTAATACTGCGATGACTTCATTACATGAGTACCAGCACCTCTCAATAATACTATAATGCTTTCTCTATAAGAGTACCAGCACCCCTCAGTAATACTGCGATTACTTCATTACATGAGTACCAGCACATCTCAATAATACTCTAATGCTTTCTCTATAAGATTACCAATACCTCTCAGTAATAATATAATGCCTTCTCTATAAGAGTACCAGCACCTGCAATGCCTTCACTATAAGAGTACCAGCACATCTCAATAAACACTATAATGCTTTCTCTATAAGAGTACCAATACCTCTCAGTAATACTGCAATGTCTTCACTATAAGAGTACCAGCACCTCTCAATAATACTCTAATGCTTTCTCTATGAGTACCAGCACCTCTCCGTAATACTGCGATGACTTCATTACATGAGTACCAGCACCTCTCCGTAATACTGCGATGACTTCATTACATGGGTACCAGCACCTCTCAATAATACTATAAAGCTTTCTCTATAAGAGTACCAGCACCCCTCAGTAATACTGCGATGACTTCATTACATGAGTACCAGCACCTCTCCGTAATACTGCAATGACTTCATTACATGAGTACCAGCACCTCTCAATAATACTATAATGCTTTCTCTATAAGTGTACCAATACCTCTCAGTAATATTGCCATGACTTCACTATAAGAGTACCAGCACCTCTCAATAATACTATAATGCTTTCTCTATAAGTGTACCAATACCTCTCAGTAATATTGCCATGACTTCACTATAAGAGTACCAGCACCTCTCAATAATACTCTAATGCTTTCTCTATAAGAGTACCAGCACTTCTCCGTAATACTGCCATGACTTCATTACATGAGTACCAGCACCTCTCAATAATACTATAATGCTTTCTCTATAAGAGTATCAGCACTCCTCAGTAATACTGCGATGACTTCATTACATGAGTACCAGCACCTCTCAATAATACTATAATTCTTTCTCTATAAGAGTATCAGCACTCCTCAGTAATACTGCAATGACTTCATTACATGAGTACCAGCGCCACTCAATAATACTATAATGCTTTCTCTATAAGAGTACCAGCACCCCTCAGTAATACTGCAATGCCTTCACTATAAGAGTACCAGCACCTCTCAATAATACTCTAATGCTTTCTCTATAAGAGTACCAGCACCTCTCCGTAATACTGCGATGACTTCATTACATGAGTACCAGCACCTCTCCGTAATACTGCGATGACTTCATTACATGAGTACCAGCACCTCTCAATAATACTATAATGCTTTCTCTATAAGAGTACCAGCACCCCTCAGTAATACTGCGATTACTTCATTACATGAGTACCAGCACATCTCAATAATACTCTAATGCTTTCTCTATAAGATTACCAATACCTCTCAGTAATACTATAATGCCTTCTCTATAAGAGTACCAGCACCTGCAATGCCTTCACTATAAGAGTACCAGCACATCTCAATAAACACTATAATGCTTTCTCTATAAGAGTACCAATACCTCTCAGTAATACTGCAATGTCTTCACTATAAGAGTACCAGCACCTCTCAATAATACTCTAATGCTTTCTCTATGAGTACCAGCACCTCTCCGTAATACTGCGATGACTTCATTACATGAGTACCAGCACCTCTCCGTAATACTGCGATGACTTCATTACATGGGTACCAGCACCTCTCAATAATACTATAATGCTTTCTCTATAAGAGTACCAGCACCCCTCAGTAATACTGCGATGACTTCATTACATGAGTACCAGCACCTCTCCGTAATACTGCAATGACTTCATTACATGAGTACCAGCACCTCTCAATAATACTATAATGCTTTCTCTATAAGAGTACCAGCACATCTCAATAATACTATAATGCTTTCTCTATAAGAGTACCAGCACCTCTCAGTAATATTGCAATGACACAGAAAAACAGAAAACAAGAGGCAGTTGGCAAAACAGGAACAGTTTGTTTAATTAAACATTACGGCCGGTAAAACAGTTACAGGCCCAAGGTCTGAGGACCGTCTCGATGTACAAGCAGTATGTGTCCGTTTAGTCAAAATATGATGGGTTATAAAAGTTTCCAGCATACCATGTATGGTGAGGAATGTTACTTGCTGTCGTTGGAGTCATAAATTAATTGTCTAATGGTTACCCCAGGTGGGTCTCGACCTCGCGTGGACCCAATGTGTGGACCCAATGCGTGACCTCCAATGGGGGAGAGGAGTTGGCCTAACGGCTAGGGCGTCCGACCTCGAATCTGGGGAACTGGGTTCGAGTCTCGGCAATGACGCTGAACATCCTGTGATTCTGGGCAAATCACTTAATCTCTCCGTGCCTAGCAAAAAATGAATGTGTGTCCTAATGTAACGTAACTGGTGCTATGTAAAGCGCTCTGATACCCGATTCGGGTCAAGTTCGCGCTATATAAAACTCTGCAACAAAAAAAAAATGTGCCCAGTGAATAATGTGTCCAGGTGTCCAGCATAGGGAGCTCATGATCACTGCATGTGCTAGGTCCTTTTTGGCTATGTGTTCCTAACTTTTGTGGCATCTGAATTTTTATGACGTGTGCTTTATTGGGGCCGACTTCCTTGACCATTGTAATGTCCCTGTGCCCATCTGTGGGACTGATCAAGAGTTTCCTGTCTGAGCATTTGCCCGCCAGCTACGCACCCTTCCACCTGGGACCTATCAATCAGCAATCCTCGGCCTTGTTCTCAAGACCTGCTTAACTACATATTTGCGAGTCGAGGTTGATGTGGATTTCACAACGGTTGATTCTGTTAATAAGGACGAAATTTCAATTTTTTATCAATGAATGCATTGATTTCCATGTTAACATTCCCCCTCTAGTTGATTCTTCAACTACACTACCTAACTCATGCATTTTGACAGTTACTTTATTTGGGGCCTGTTGTTCCTTATGTTCGGTTTTGACAACTCCCTTCCTATTTACCTGCATTCTTCCCATTTTGAGGACTGCATTTTTACAGCAGGTGACCCCCAATTCTATAACCCCACATACCATTAGCAACATAATGATAACTGGCAACAGTGATTTACATAAACTGGATATCCATCGTGGGAGCCAGGAGAACCAATTCTAAAACCACTCCTGCTCAGGGGCACCTCCCTCTTCACGCATGATTCTTTGTAGATTGTGCAGTGCTTGAATGGCAAGCGTCAGTGTCCCATTGTCCATGTCATTCCCTGGGATGAATGTACAGCAAGCTGCCCGATCTTGACACAACCCTTCCCTCCAGTGCGGTCACTAAGCCCAGTACATATCGGTGCTGCATTACCATGAGGCGGGTTGCTCACAATTCTTCTTTGATAGAATTAAGGCGAGCTCAGTGCTGTTCATCATTTTGAGCATCTCCCATCAGGTTATTTGTAACCAGTGGGCATTAGCTTTTACTTGCAGGACGAAGAAGGATATTGACCCCCCTGCCTCCAGCTGTGCTTCCATGAACAGTCTAAATTCTTGTGGAATGTCTTTGAATTGTGCCCAGTCAAAATAGTCCATAGCTCTCCTTTCACCAGCTTGGTGCAGCAAGGTTGTGCTGGTCCAAGTCTGATAGCTCTTCTCCCAGAATGACCAGGGTCGGGTGTGCATGGTGACCAGGGAACACAGTCCCTTCCATCCGGGAACAAGCTGAGTGTAGGCGTGCTCGCAGCACTGCCAATAGTAGTCCATCAGCGTGGAGGTGCCCCACTGCATATCCGGAATATATAATATCACTCCACAGTCAGCATTCATGCCCATCGGAAACGTTCCTTTTCCTCTGAAACATTAGGAATACAGTGTTAGTTTCCGTAAATCAGGGGTTGTCCTTTCCCTTCGAACCAAGTGTATCCACCCACTTCGGTGTCCCAGATTTCCTGATATGGAGTGGTCATACTTTCATTCAACCCTCTCCCATGCGACCCATTTCCCTTTTTATCCCTGAGTTGGACGGCCCTACATAGGAATTCCATCTTGGGAGACCACTTGTTGTTTGAGAAAACCTCCCTGGTTACACTAAGAGCCACTCTCGGCCCATAGATGGACGCTGAAGCAGACATGTTTGTGCACTGAGTTGGGGTTTTGCCACCTCCAAAAATCTTTTCTCCTGGAAATCTCTAGGCTTCCCCTATTTGGCACTTCCTACGCATTCTTTCCAGCTCGGTTCGATATCAGTGGGTACAGTGAGGATGTATAGCCCTGTTGGGTTTGTGTCATATGGGGATTTGTTTACAACTACCCTGTGTGGTTCTATCTTGTTGGGTTGGATCTTAGCCCTTATCCTACATAGATAGAGGTATATAAGGAATTGTGCTTTCTTGGGGGCTATTGGGATAAGTAAAGCCTGTCTGCACCTACCGCATGTGGGATCAACGAACAGACATAACATAACCTGGCTGATGCTTGTTAGCCGACGGTGGTCATGTGCTGGTACCATATGTTATGCAAAAGGGCGCTGTGCAGTGCATGTGATATACTGATGTTCTGTTTGGTGTAATTGTACGTAACGTATGAGAGATCCCTAAGCAGGATCTGTAGTTCCCTTTTAGTGAACTTCTTTAGTACTCAAGTGTGGGACTATCCCTAGTAGGCAGATGGTACATTACCATATAAATATACATAACTTTTGTTGCGACACAACAGTTCTAGGTATGGTTCTCCTGGGAGTCGTCTGCACTCCACCTGTGGCTATGTTCCTTCCGACCAGTTCATGTAAATTCGCAGTTTTTAGGTGTAGTGTGATATTGCCATGGAAGGGCTCGACCGCTAGCTGGAATGGTGCACCCTCGTGCTTTTTCCCTCCTCTTTGAGGGCTGTGGGTGCGAAGCCGACTCCTGCTGAGGCCCGTGGTTTTTTCCTCCTTATATTTGTGCGAGTTCAGTAATGTTCTTTTTTCCTTGGGTCGTGGGGGTTGATGACACTTCATTGTCCTTGCAGCTACCTGTTTTTGAATAAGAATTTTGTTGACTGTTAATTCAGCTTAGTTACATAAGCTCCATCCTCAATGGTTTTGGAGAACTTGTATCTTACCTACTAGTCGCGATCTGGTGAGGTATCAGAAGGTGACCCCTGTTGGATACATCTTTCAGTGATTAGGAGAGTAAGGACGATTACTATAAACATATTCAATGAGATAGATCTTATTTTTATAAGCCATTGAGCCCTCCCCCCTTTACCCTCCTATGGTGCTTTCTGACCTTTTCTGACATTTTGGCTCTGGGTGATTAGATCAGTGTTAAGTATGTTTATGAAGTGGTCACATGAGTTCAGAGAGGGATAGGATTGTGGCTTTAGCGGGGGCTCTATGGGCGTCACTAGTTTTTTCCAAAAACGTCTCCACTGGTAAGTGCATAAGAGCGCGGGTGCTCTGTGGCCCCTTCCCGGGACTATTCTCCTGCAGGTGGGGGCTACCTGTTTTGATATTACTCCCAGTCGCGCTTCTTGTGAGTTGTGTTTTTCAGTCCTTCTATGTTCACTACATGTGCGTGGAAATGTGGGAAGAGGGGGTGTGTTGCCGTTTGGTGTTGCTTGTGCTTTCAACGTGCCATGGGGACACGTTTTTATGTTTGTGCATCTCCCTGTTTCCAGCACGTGGTGTGCTATGTGACCCTCTGTTGTGGCATCAGATACCTGGCTTTGGTTTATCTTGTTATCTAGAATCGTCTTTTTGGACTAATTTTGTGCGGTTTTCTTTTAGTTTGAGTGTTTCCTTGAATTTCATAACTCATTGTTTTCCCTTGCCCCGCAGCTAGAGGGTCAGAAGCTGCTCTGTGGCCTCTTCCTCTCCTATACCGCCCTCGTGGGGTCGGAAATCAGGGCCGACTATTTTCCTGGATTGTGCCCTCAAGGTTGGAGCAACATGAGTGGACTATGCTTGGAACGGAGGTGAGCGTCATGGGATGCACCCAGAGCAGGGGTAGAGGCTTGGGAGCTTCCATCCCTGGCACCCCCTTCTCCCTCGGACCACACCACGCTTTCTATCAGTGTTTCTGGTGGGTCTGCTGTCCCTATCTTATGGTTAGGGTCTCTTCAGTTCCTCAGATTAGATACAGTTGTTGATTGCCTAACGAAATTGGTGCTCATCTTGTCGATCTTCAGAAGGGTGAAAGGTTGAGTCAACCCCGCCATTGAAGTCTCAACCTTTTAGCTTATTGACTCTTGTGTATGTGTGCTGTGGAGCTTTAGGGTCTTACCATCTCAGGCGCAAGAAGAACATGGTTTTCAACACTGAGGATGACTTTGTTTATAACTGACAGGGAGGCCTCCATTGATACAAAGGTTTCTGGAGCATTTGGGGGCGCTATTGGGTCTACACGCCATGAAGGAAATGCCAAGCGTGGACATGATGCCTGAAAATTGGCTCCCTTCGACTTGGTGATTGGAATGCGTCCCATTAGACTTTGGCTGCGGGACCTGAGTGTCTGTTTTTGAACTGTTTTCTGTCCCGCCCTCTCATCAGATTGCCCTATCTTGGGGTGTGGCTAGTAAACCCCGCCCTGGGAGATCAGCAGCAGAGTGGGGCCTAGTTTCCGTGGGCGCTTTAGGCAACCTGATTATTCTGTGCTCCTGTGGAATCACCATTTGATGCCGAACTTAGGGTGGACACCAGATCGACACAGCCCCCAGCTGCCCTAAATTCCTAGATGCAAGCACATTTTTTAGGACCCCCATTGCTGTCTGTTAGTCCTTTCTAATCTGATGTAATTTTTAGGGAGAGGGGCGGGGGTATGCTGGTTGTCTTTATCATCGGAGGTGAACTACAGGGGATTAAGTTGCTGGTATTATTATTGCCTGTCTTCATTTACTGAGGGGTCTATTTTACGGTTCACTGACAAAATATTGAAACCACAAATATCGTGGTATATAAATATCTAATAACAAAAATATTGTTAAAAAAAATATCGTTATACACTAATTTCGAACACAATTTTTTTTTTAATATAAACTTACTTAAACATTAAGGGGCCGATTATGATGTCGGTCAGAGTTGCCTCCGACTGACTTCATCACGGAATTGAGACTGACCGACGTCCGGTCGGTGGTCCCGACCACCTAATTACGATGCAACCGCACCTGGTACAGTCGAATACTCACATTTCCCTATGGGAGCTTGTGCTACAGCCGTAAACTGGCCGTAGCACAAGCTCCCATACAGAAATGTGAGGTTGTGTTCATCTCTGCACCGCATGGCAGGCACCCACACGGTGCAGGGACCTATGGTGCCCCCTCGGTCCCCAACTGGATGCCGTAAAAAGAAGGGGGCCCTGCTAGAGGCCCCGAAACTCGCTTTCCGACAGTCTTTCCATGTCGGAAAGCCCGGCATGGAAATCCCGTCAGAAACCGAGCATCGTAATCCCAAAGGCGGAAATGCCGTCCATTGGGAGTACAGGCCAGTCTCTGACTGGCTGACGGGCTCCTTGAGCCCGTCGTAAACCAGCCGGAATGACCGGCCGGGTTCAATTCCGACCGCCTAGATTGTAATTAGGTGGTTGGAATCGAAACCGACGATCTCGGTCAGAAAGCCTCCAACCTGAGGTTGGATCCTTTCCGACCGAGATCGTAATACGCCCCATAATACATTAAAATTAAACAGTAATATAATGTAAATTAAATATATTTAAATAATTTAAAATTATATATTAACATTATGCTTAAAAAAACTCATATATATATATGTGTGTATGTTTACTTACACATATATCATTTAAAACTATTATTAAAATAATAATTATAATTTATGTTACAATTTACTGATTTTTTGTAAACTTTTAAAAAATAATACATATATATATATATATATATATTTACATATTCAATAAATTACAAACTGTAACAAATACACTGGAAAAAGTCTAAAAAAAATACCAATTTAATACACATAAAAAAGTAAACAGAATAAAAAAGTAATACCTTCCTACAAATATATTACATAATGCAAACATTAATAAAAACAAATATTATAATGTTAAATTCACAGAAGCATCATAATAATATGAATCTAAACAATATAAACAAAACTATAAAATTGCGGGAATAATACATATACTATTCCCACTCCAGTCTCTGCAACAGAGTGAAAGTGTTGAATGGCTGATGGGGTAAAATCTACTATCCCCCCCACGTCTGTGCAACAGTTGAGAGAGAGGAGTTCACTTCAAACTAAAAATTTTAAAGTCTACATTAAATGACAACAAATATAAATATTTAAATCTAATATATATATATTTTTTGTTTTATTACAATGTTTAATAAACATTTTAGATTAAAACAAATAATAATAATATAATCAAAATACCACACTATATTTTCACAATGATAACAACCAACAAATATAATGTTATTTACAACTAAGAAGCATAACACAATTAACACATAACATAATAAATGACACTTTATTAAACAATAAATAACTATTTTTACGTTTATTATTTAAATAACTTCCTACCCTATACCTCTACAAAGTAAACAACACACCTAATACATATCTTAAAATTATAATTACAAATTTTACATAATTAATTATCAAACAATTAATATGAATTAACTAATAATAAAATAATTATATTTAATTACCATCCCACCCCTTATCAATACAAACTCAACACGCACCTAATATATATTTAAACAAATCTTAATTACATAATTTACACAATTAATTATTAATTAAACAAATAACATTTGACTAATTATAAATAATTATAGTTAATTAACTTCCCACCCTTTACCCATACAGACACAACAACCTGCACCTCATATGTAACTTAAAAACATTTTTAATATCACAATTTACATAATTAATTATCAATGAAATAATGATTAATAATAAACATTAGCTATTAATTATTTAATCATCATGAATAATTTCCTTCACAACCTTTATCCCTACAAAAACCACAAAATACAACATAAATATTACTAAATAATTGAATTAATTACACAAGTTGCATAATTAATTATCTATTAAATAATTAATAATAATTAAAAATCAATTATTACATAATTATAATTAAATTAATTCCCACTCTATACCACTACAAACCCCACAACCCTCACCTAAAATGTATCATAATAGAAACAATTACACCATTAACAAAATGAATGATCAATTAAATAATTATTATTAATTAATAATTAATTATATTTAATTTACTTCTCACCCTGTACCCCTATAACCCCACAACTCGCTACAGCATTAAAATACAAATAAACTATTAAATTAAATTTAAAAACAACTAAAAATTTACAAACTATATTAAAAAAAAAATTACACAAACAATTTAGAACATATACAATTAAAATATATACTAAAATACATAAAAATAATTTAAAAAATGATATTAACAACAATATTTTTGTAAACGATATTGACAACATAGATAATTTTAACATCGATAGTAACAGTATAGATATTTTTATCATCGATATTACTTACCTTAAAATCAATATCCTTGTCAATGATATTTTTGCATATGATATTTATAATTCGATATTTCCTCTCCTCAATATTTTTTTTTCACTATTTATTCTGAATACCCTATTTTAATGTGAATTCTGGCTCTGTGGTTGCATGAAGGTGCTACCTCCCCACACTGTCACTCCTCCTTGCCAGGGTTGTGGCCTCGGTGCTTGTTGTGCTAAGTTCCCTATCTGTGGTTGCTGCGGCCACGTGTTCGCTCAATTACTTGATCCCTGCTGCGGTTGTGTAGCGAACGGCGGGCCTCCCTGCGATTGAGTGTATGATATGTTCTGATTTCCTTGTGCTTGGTATTGAGGAGGGACGTTAACCATATCATGTTGGGTGGGGTTTTGTGGCGACTGACCCTTGTTCTCTAACCGCTGCTGCTTTTGCTGCTCATGGTATGCCTTTCTCCGGCATGCCTCTACCAGGTGACCCCAACTACGGCAATAGAAGCACTCTCTAATGTTGGGTTGTGGCCAGCCTCCCCGGCCTCTACTACCATCACCTGTCTGTGTTTCTGAACTACCTGTTTGGAACCCCCCAAAATTTTGCAGTGGAGCCCCCATTGTGACTGGTGCCATCTGTATGGCTGCGGCCATTGCTGCTCCCTCGAGGGCTGCCTTATTCAACTTATGCTGCACTCACTTTGCTGTGTCTCTTTGGGTCTATCCTTCTCTTGCTTTTTCTTATGGTAGTTGTTAGAAATGGTGCATTTGGTTGGCTAGGGTATGCAGCTAAGCCAAGTAAACCCCACTACTCTAGTCAGGGTAAGTAAGCTACACACCAAAGATAACCTGTACTCACCCCTGGTAGCTTGGCACAGAGCAATCAGGCTTATCCCCAGTGGCAATGTGTAAAGCGTTAGCGCAACACACTCACACCAGTAACACAATAAATACACCACAATAGAGACTCCACACAGTATTATATAAAATTATAGTATATATTGTTTGTATAACATAGACTGAAATGACACGAATCAATAATTATTTTGCCAACTAGGCAATTGTCAAACATCATAATGAGGGCAAATAAGAGAAAGGCTTCTATGTTGCACATATCATAAAAACACCATTACTGTGCATATTATGCAAATCCTGAAATAGTGCTGGTTATCGTGACAATGCACGGATCTACACGACATACATTAGGCATCAGGGCATAAAATGCAGCAGTTTAGGCTCGGGGGACGACATAAATCACATAGTCTTTTTGCCAAGAAGTCAGGAGGAGTAAACATCCACATGTATCACTGTAATATCCCCTTAACAGGTATTGGTATTACCGTAATCACACCTAACTTGCAGTGATGCCCTAGGGCATGGAGCATCTGTGCTCCTAATACACTGTATACAGTACTGTCATGAGCCCTGGAGAGCCAATGAGCCTCTTCAGAATAAATGAGGGTATAACGCTTGCACGTGGATCAGGGGCATCACGGTATCTCAAATAGCGATCCCCATCACGGTCAACCCCCCCGGACTCCTCGGGGCAAAAGCGGGGTTGCTGTTGCCCTCCCGCTCCACTCAGTAAGGAGGGGGGTGGGCAGCCGATGGTGTAGATACAGGCACTATACTGCATGGAGCGCAGCGCAATTCCAGGACCGCTCGGGTCTGACTAGGGCAAACACAAAGTACCGGCCTTCCACTGCGTAGAGTGCAGCGTGATCCCAAGACCTCTAGGGTCTGGTTTAAATGCAGCAATGGAGGAGTATTTAACCACTGGATTACACTGCGAACCTCCTCTAGTAATACGGGGCCACCCGCGTTGGCAGTCTCTGCTGTTCTGAGGGTTAACTGCCACAGATTCCTTGATGTTGCCCTGGCAACTAGGCTGCCAGCGGTGCTGAAGTCTATCACGTCTTTGGCAGCCTCGTCTCCCCAGCAACCAGTAGGGGAGGGGCTGCGACGCTCTGATGTGGGCGCTCCCTTTAAGGGAGTTACAAGTACTGTGAGAAGTTGGCCTGGCATATGCTGTTCACTAATTAAAGTGGACACCTTGCACCAGAACAATTCGACTCTTATGGTAGATAGGTTTAAGACAACCTTTATAGAAAGCTATCCTAGTGGTAGCTGTGGAGAGCAGCCTTCAGGCTAAGTCTTGAAGGAATGTAAAGCAGCTTGTTTTACCACACAATCTCTTGAATCACCAAATGAAAAGACACCACACAGGTATATATATCAAATATATATGTATTTATTAATAAACACTCTCTACTAATCTCTTTATGAGATTAGAGGTCAGGAACATATGTACAAGCCAAATGTTATCAAAATAAGTTTAGCACAATCGAATATCACAATCTTAGTTTGCTAGACCTAGGTCTAGGGCATCTAGAATCGAGGGACCCCCAAGAACCACCCCAGGTAGTTGTAGGAGACCCACAGGGGACGGACGCGGTGACCTGGCACCGGTGCGAGTCCTGTGCGAGTCTATGCGCTCAGACGCGATTGGGATATCAATGTTAAAGGTCCCTTGCGTGTTCGAGGCGAACACACCGATCGGTCCTTGTACGAGTCGAAGGACGCTGTCACAGATAGAGATGCAAGGGAGATGGACGCGCTGTCACAGACGCGAACCTTGTGCGAGTCAGTACAGGCCCTTTGTGTGTTCGAGGCGAACACCGATTGGACTCAGTACGAGTCGAAGGATACAATTTTAGATAGTGTTACAAAGGAGATGGACGCGGTGTGTCTAACACAGACGCGAACACTGTTCGAGTCAGCGCAATTGTCGCACTTAGAAAGTTAGAGTTTTAGGACATTTCTAGGGAAGCTACAAGCAAGTCACTTACATGGTAAGTAGTTCTAGGGCCCACACCCACAGGAGAACCGTAGTGCTGAAGTTACCTCACCTAGGGGAGCCGGGTGCATAGGTGTTCTTTGGTGTTGGGTCGCGGCGTCGTTTTCAATGGGAGCCAGTGAAGACTTGCTGCTTGCGGCGACAGGAGAAGTGTCCGGAGGAATCCAAGCCTGGATTCGGAAGATGGAAGACCTGAAAGCAGAGGGGACAGTGTTCAAAGTCACTTGGCAGTGACTCGGGGCAAGGAAGATGGATGCCCACCGTCGTCGCAAGATTCAGGTCGTTCGCGGTTGCCTTGACTCTTCAGCCACGAGGTCCAGGAGGCGTCGACGACGACCAGGAGCTGGATTCGGCATGTCCCACGATGTCTGCAGCTTACTGCGGTGTCGACGACTCGATCGGAGCCAACAAACCTTGGTAACAGCAAGTCTTGGGGAAAGTGTGAAGAGGCAATGGCGCAGACCAGCAAGGTCTGTGGGACTCACCCAGCGAGGGTAAGTCAGGGCAGGCCTGGAGCAACCAGGGGAGCCCTTTGGTTTCTTTAGAAAGTCTTCTGGGGACCCACAAGCTGGCTGGCAAGGGATTGCGAAGACGCCTCGGGAGGATTCACTCACAGGGGCCCACGATCACTCGGGACGTGGTAGGCCTCTGATCTTAGGAGGGATTCCTGCTGGAGGCGGGGACCACACGTGGTCCAAAGCACAAGTTCGTGGAACGTTGTGAAGGGGTTGCACTCGACAATAGTGCACGGTACCCAGGGGTCGCGGTTCCTCGTTACTCTTGGGGTCCACTGGCCTCAGCTTCGCTGGGGACTCACTGGCCTTTGAGAAGTCAGGAAATCCACTTCTTGGGCTGCAGGGACTTCGGACTCCGGCGGGAGCGGCGTGGTTTGCGACCGTCGTTTGTAGTTTTTGGTGCCTGCCAAGCAGGGGAGTCACTCCTTGACTCCAAGGGAGATTCTTCAGTCTTCCAAAGGTAGTGGAACGTCGAAGGTCCGGGATTCTTCTTGTAGAGCGTCGTCCAGGGAAATCTAGGGTGCAATGCACAGGTTCCCCCTCCTATACTAAAAGAAGGGGAGGGACTAGCTCTATGACCCTACCTATGGGAGGGTCAGGGGAGTGGGTGGCTACACCCACTTCCCTTTGTCCAGTTTCGCGCCAGAGCAGGGACAGGTAGCCCCTGAGCCGGTTTGAACTGCTGCTTGCGGCGACAGGAGAAGTGTCCGGAGGAATCCAAGCCTGGATTCGGAAGATGGAAGACCTGAAAGCAGAGGGGACAGTGTTCAAAGTCACTTGGCAGTGACTCGGGGCAAGGAAGATGGATGCCCACCGTCGTCGCAAGATTCAGGTCGTTCGCAGTTGCCTTGACTCTTCAGCCACGAGGTCCAGGAGGCGTCGACGATGACCAGGAGCTGGATTCGGCGTGTCCCACGATGTCTGCAGCTTACTGCGGTGTCGGCGACTCGATCGGAGCCAACAAGCCTTGGTAACAGCAAGTCTCGGGGAAAGTGTGCAGAGGCAATGGCGCAGACCAGCAAGATCTGTGGGACTCACCCAGCGAGGGTAAGTCAGGGCAGGCCTGGAGCAACCAGGGGAGCCCTTTGGTTTCTTTAGAAAGTCTTCTGGGGACCCACAAGCCGGCTGGCAAGGGATCGCAAAGACACCTCGGGAGGATTCACTCACAGGGGCCCACGGTCACTCGGGACGTGGTAGGCCTCTGATCTTAGGAGGGATTCCTGCTGGAGGCGGGGACCACACGTGGTCCAAAGCACAAGTTCGTGGAACGTTGTGAAGGGGTTGCACTCGACAATAGTGCACGGTACCCAGGGGTCGCGGTTCCTCGTTACTCTTGGGGTCCAATGGCCTCAGCTTCGCTGGGGACTCACGATGGCCTTTGAGAAGTCAGGAAATCCACTTCTTGGGCTGCAGGGACTTCGGACTCCGGCGGGAGCGGCGTGGTTTGCGACCGTCGTTTGTAGTTTTTGGTGCCTGCCAAGCAGGGGAGTCACTCCTTGACTCCAAGGGAGATTCTTCAGTCTTCCAAAGGTAGTGGAACGTCGAAGGTCTGGGATTCTTCTTGTAGAGCGTCGTCCAGGGAAATCTAGGGTGCAATGCACAGGTTCCCCCTCTTATACTAAAAGAAGGGAGGGACTAGCTCTATGACCCTACCTATGGGAGGGTCAGGGGAGTGGGTGGCTACACCCCTTCCCTTTGTCCAGTTTCGCGCCAGAGCAGGGACAGGTAGTCCCTGAGCCGGTTTGAACTGGCATTTGCACAGAGGAGCCTTCTGCTCCCCCAGTGCAGGACTTCAAAGCACTCTAGGAGTGCACCCACCCAGCCCCAATACACTAAACCCTGTCTGGGATGTGGTCACACCCCCTTGGGACAGGATATCTATTGTTGGGCTTCCTCCACTGCGAGTGTTGGTCATCAGCAGGAGGGCAGCCCAGTGTCTGTGACTGGTGGCATCCATTTTGTGATGCCAGGGCTCTGCCGGATTCTACTGCGTTTCCACAGTAGGTACATGTCTATCCCTCTAGAAGGGTGGAATGCTACCCCCGCCGCCAGGACTGGCGGGGGGTAGTATTCCAAGGTGTTTGACACCAAACACGACATGTTTCGATGCAGCCATTCCAAAGTTAGCATTTTACCGCGAGGATATAATGCACTTAAAAGTATATGGTTTAACCGCATCCACAAACAGCACCAGAGAATGGACTCTGAGAGCTGCAGAGGGGCCCTGCTCAGGCAGAGGCACCCCCTCACATAGAAGCCAAGCACCCTGCCCTCAGGATTGATAGGGCCTGCCTTAGGGGTGACTGATAGGGTTATATGTGTGTGTAGGATAGATATAGGGAACCTATATCTCAGTGAGGGGTGCTAGCACTTCCTCACTCAGGCTGCAGTAGCAGGCCTGTGGTGTCAGATTTAGTCTGCTTCCCAGGGGTGGCATAATACATGCTGCAGCCCCTGGTAGGCCTGTGAAGTACCTATGCCCTTGGTACCTAAGGTACCATATCCTAGGGACTCATAAGGTGCCACAGTATCCAATAACTAGTGCACCTAGAGTGCACTCCAAATCGTTTAGAGAGAACAGAGAGGCTGGGGCCCTGATTAGCAGGGGCCCAGCCAGACTATAGCCAGAAACCAGTGTAAACATCAGAAAAAAGTGGGGGCAACATAAGAGGCAGATCCTACTCTCCTACACAACCCCCCAAACGCAGGGACACTAAACTAACCTTGACCAGTTGAGTCTTGGTGTTCAAATTGGAAATACCTTGAGAGTCCATCTGCATTGGCATGTTGGGTCCCAGGTCTATGTTCCACTGTATAGTCCATCCCCTGTAGGGAAATGGACCACCTCAAAAGTTTTGGGTTTTCTCCTTTCATTTGTTTAAGCCATAGGAGGGGCTTGTGGTCGGTCTGAACTATGAAGTGAATACCAAACAAGTATGGCCTCAGCTTCTTCAGGGCCCATACCACAGCAAAGGCCTCCCTCTCTATAGCTGACCAACGTTTCTCTCTAGGGGTCAGCCTTCTGCTAATAAAAGCTACTGGCTAGTCTTGACCTTCATCATTCAGTTGAGACAGTACAGCTCCCACACCCAGCTCAGAAGCATCTGTTTGGACAATGAACTTTTGGTGTAGTCTGGACTCTGTAAGATGGGGGCAGTGCACATGGCCTGCTTTAGGTCTTCAAATGCCTTCTGACAGCTAGCTGTCCACTGAACCTTTTTTGGCATTTTCTTTGAGGTCAGATCATTCAAGGGGGTCACTATAGATCCATATCCCTTGACAAACCTCCTATAGTACCCAGTCAGGCCTAAGAAGGCTCTCACCTGTGTCTGGGTGGTTGGAGCAACCCATTCCATTATGGTTTGGATTTTGCTCTGTAAAGGCTGAACCTGGCCTCCACCTACAAGGTGGCCCAGGTATACAACCTGACTCTGCCCTATCTGGCACTTAGTGGCCTTGATAGTGAGGCCTGCTTTCTGCAGGGCCTCCAAAACATTCCTGAGGTGGACCAGGTGATCCTGCCAGGAGGAACTAAAGACAGCAATATCATCTAGATAAGCTGAGCAATAAGTTTCCATCCCTGTCAGAACTTTATTCACCAACCTCTGGAAAGTGGCAGGTGCATTTTTCAATCCAAAGGGCATCACCACAAAGTGGTAGTGCCCACCAGGGGTCGAAAATGCTGTCTTGGCTTTTGCATCATCAGCTAATCTGATCTGCCAGTAGCCAGCTGTTAGGTCAAACGTGCTTAGATACTTGGCTGAGGCCAAAGTATCAATCAGCTCATCTGCCCTTGGTATGGGATAGGCCTCAGTCCTAGTGACTGCATTGAGGCCTCTGTAGTCTACACAAAACCTCATTTCTTTCTTACCACCCTGGGTATGAGGCTTGGGTACCAGGACTACTGGACTAGCCCAAGGGCTATCTGAAGGCTCAATTACACCTAGCTCCAACATTTTCTGGACTTCAGTCCTGATACAGTCCCTGACATGGTCAGGTTGCCTGTAGATTTTATTCTTGACAGGCAGACTGTCTCCAGTGTCCACCTCATGGGTGCACCAGGTAGTCTGACTAGGGGTCAGGCTAAACATATGTCTAAACTGTTGCAGAACTTGTCTGCACTCAGTTTGCTGATGGTCGGTGAGGCTGCTTGCCAAAGCAACACCATCTACTGACCCATCATCAGGGTTCTGAGAGAGCAGGTCAGGGAGAGGGTCACTCTCCTCCTCCTGGTCCTCATCAGTTGCCATGAGCAAGCCCATGTCAGCCCTGTCAACATATGGCTTTAATCTGTTGACATGGAGCTCCCTCAGGGGCTCCTGGGAGTTCCAAGATTCACCAGGTAGGTGACTTCTCCCTTCTGTTCAACTATTGTATGGGGGCCACTCCACTTGTCCTGGAGGGCTGCTGGGGCCACAGACTCCAACACCCACACTTTCTGTCCTGGCTGGTATACAGTCAGTATAGCCTTTTGGTCATGCCAAGCTTTTTGTAATTCTTGGCTGGCCTCCAGGTTTTTGGTTGCTTTCTTCATGTACTCTGCCATCCGGGAGCGGAGACCAAGTACATAGTCCATCACATCTTGTTTGGGGGGTTTGAGAGGTAACTCCCAGCCCTCTTTTACCAAACACAGTGGACCTCTCACAGGATGCCCAAACAGAAGCTCAAATGGGCTGTAACCAACCCCCTTCTGTGGAACCTCTCTGTATGCAAACAACAGGCAAGGAAGAAGAAGGTCCCATTTCCGCCTAAGCTTCTCTGGGAGTCCTTTAATCATTCCTTTCAAGGTTTTGTTGAAGCGTTCAACTAAACCATTGCATTGTGGGTGATAGGGGTGGTGAACTTGTAAGTTACACCACACTCCTTCCACATTGCTTTTAGATATCCTGACATGAAGTTGGTACCTCTGTCAGAAATGACCTCCTTTGGGAAACCCACTCTGGAGAAGACTCCAATGAGGGCTCTTGCCACCACAGGGGCTGTGGTGGTCCTCAGGGGAATTGCTTCTGGGTACCTGGTGGCATGATCCACTACCACCAGGATAAACCTGTGCCCAGATGCAGTTTGAGGGTCAAGGGGACCAACAATGTCAATCCCTACCCTTTCAAAGGGTACCCCCACCACCGGTAGTGGTATCAGGGGGCCTTTGTTGTGCCACCTGCCTTACCACTGGCTTGGCATGTGACACAGGAGCGACAAAACTCCTTTGTGTCCTCTGACATATGTGGCCAATGAAAATGTGGAACAAGCCTGTCCCAGGTCTTGTTTTGGCCCAAGTGTCCTGCTAAAGGGATGTCATGTGCTAGGGTCAAGAGGAACCCCTAAACTTCTGAGGTATTACCATCCTCCTGGTGGCTCCAGGGGCTGGGTCTCTACTCTCAGAATATAGGAGTCCCTCATCCCAATAAACTTTATGGGACCCACTAGCACTCCCAGCAGCCTCAGCAGCAGCCTGCTGTCTGAGGGGTTCAAGAGAGGGGCAGCACTGTTACTCCTTACTCAGATCTTCCCTAGAAGGGCCCCCTGCCCCCAAGAACTCAACCTGATCAGGCTCAAGTCCCTCTGGGGCAGTTCCTTCTTCAGGATCTGCTTGACCTCCCTCTGGGGGTGAATCTGTGATCTGAGACAGAGGGGAAGGCACTGCCTTTACCCTACTGCTCCTCCTCTTGGGAAGCATCTGGTCCATTGTTCCAGGATCCAGAGCTGGTTCAGTGTCATGCATTCTTGCTTGTGACCTGGTCACAGCAAATACCTCTGCAGGGATGCCCAACATCTCAGCATGAGTCCATAACTCTACTTCAGACCAGGCTGAAGTCTCTAGATCATTGCCCAATAGACATTCGACAGGGAGGTCTGCACTGACTACAACCTTCTTGAGGCCAGTTACCCCTCCCCAGGAGAAATTCACAACTGCCAGACTATGGTTGGTCTTGACGTTGCTTGCATTGGTCACCTGGTACATTTCGCCCAGGATGATCTGTCCAGGGTCCACAAGATCCTCTGCCACCATGGTGACACTAG
The DNA here is from genome assembly GCA_963921515.1 of Calotriton arnoldi. Classification (NCBI taxonomy): domain Eukaryota; kingdom Metazoa; phylum Chordata; class Amphibia; order Caudata; family Salamandridae; genus Calotriton; species Calotriton arnoldi. The sequence continues at coordinate 440,555 of CAWUFW010001592.1, forward strand.
CACCTGTGTCCCTAAATGCCAAAGCCTGTTTGCCATTTATTACAGGCTGCTGTTTGTATTTGCCCAGATTACTGGGACTCACTAGGAAGGACATATTAAGGTCTCCCTCACAAATCAGCATTGCCTGAGTGGGCACTCTGACTAGGTCAGAGTCCACTTCAGAACCCAGGGTCAACCCTACTACACCCTTATTCTGTGTACCACCTCCACCAGTAGCTGAACTAGGGGGAACAGTTGCCTTAGGGGCAGGAGTGGTGGTGGTTTGGTCTTTGGACTTGTTACAGTCAGAAGTCCAGTGCCCTTTCTGTTTACAGAATTTGCACCAGGGCTTCTTTTGGCCTTTTCCCTTGTTGGATTGTGACTCCCCACCAGATGCAGATTTTTGGGGCCCTTGTGAAGACTTCTGGTCTTTTGACTTATCCCCACCTTTCTCAGAGCCCTTAGGATCTTGCTTCTTGGTGTCACCCCCTTGGTTCTGGGGTTTCTGCCTCACCCTGGTTCTGACCCATTTGTCTGCCTTCTTTCCCAATTCTTGGGGAGAGGTCAGATCCGAGTCCACCAGGTACTGATGCAACAACTGGTTCTGGCAATTATCAAGGATCTGTTCTCTCATCATCAGATTATACAATCCCTTGAAATCAGTAACCCTACTGCCAACCAGCCAACCCTCCAGAGCCTTGGTTGCACAATCAACAAAGTCAGTCCAGTCCTGAGTCTGTGCCTTCTGGGTGTCTCTGAACTTCAACCTGTACTGCTCAGTGGTTAAGCCAAACCCATCTATTAGTGCACTCTTCAGGACTTCATAATCATCAGCATCCTCTTCTCTAACAGTGAGGAGCTTGTCTCTACCTTTATCTGAAAAGGAGAGCCACAAGATTGCTGCCCACTGCTTTTGGGGGACCTGCTGTACTCTACAGGCCCTCTCCATAGCAGTTATCCACTTGTGGATATCATCCCCACTCTGGTAGGGAGGAACAACCTTGCTCAGGTTCCTATGGTCTGGAATAGATTCTCTGCCTCTAGGGACACTGTTGCTGCCACCAAGGGGTTCTAACCCCTCTCTTCTAGAAGCTCTCTGGATCTCCAGGGCCTCTCTATCCAGTGCCAACTGCTTGGTTCTGAGGGCAACTCTTGCTTCCTCATACTGCAGCAGTTTGCACATTCTTTCAGAGGAGGTCTCTCTTATGGGAAAGTATGAGTTCCTCTGGTGGACAAATTCTCTGCCAGAGTGATAAGAGTGCTCAGATTCCCTGGAAGGGGACCTATGCCTCTCATCCACTCTGTCAGTTCTCTTAGGGAGAATTCCTCTGTCCTTTTCAGGCCCCTTGAGGCCTGGCCCTTCAATCACAGAGTCCTGGTCATTCTGATTTTCATCATCTGACCCAGATACTGTAATTGACCCACCCACTGATTCAGACCCATTAGCTCCTAGAGCCAATCTAAGATCATCTGCTGTCAGCAGATCTATCAGGTGTAGGGTTGAGGGACTCTGTCCTAGCCTCAGGTGTCTTTCAACACACATGGCTCTCAATTCAGAGAAAGCCATGTCCTTATACTGAGGCTGAGTGGATCCACTGGTTCCACCCTTTAAGGACATTCTAGTGTTGTGCAGTGTTGTACTACCTACACTAGTTTGTGGCCTACTGATACTAGCTTGAGCTGTAGAAAGGGTGTGCTATCCCTTGGCACACAGCTCTAAGTTCAGTAGAACTTATCGATACTAAGCTTGACTTTATATGTACCTTAAGTACCTATAGTGGTTTTCAGTTAGTAATTCAAATAGAGATTTTCTGGTAAAACAATAGCAAGCTGGAATCCCACACACTGCCCACCAATGTGAGAAGTTGGCCTGGCATATGCTGTTCACTAATTAAAGTGGACACCTTGCACCAGAACAATTCGACTCTTATGGTAGATAGGTTTAAGACAACCTTTATAGACAGCTATCCTAGTGGTAGCTGTGGAGAGCAGCCTTCAGGCTAAGTCTTGAAGGAATGTAAAGCAGCTTGTTTTACCACACAATCTCTTGAATCACCAAATGAAAAGACACCACACAGGTATATATATCAAATATATATGTATTTATTAATAAACACTCTCTACTAATCTCTTTATGAGATTAGAAGTCAAGAACATATGTACAAGCCAAATGTTATCAAAATAAGTTTAGCACAATCGAATATCACAATCTTAGTTTGCTAGACCTAGGTCTAGGGCATCTAGAATCGAGGGACCCCCAAGAACCACCCCAGGTAGTTGTAGGAGACCCACAGGGGACGGACGCGGTGACCTGGCACCGGTGCGAGTCCTGTGCGAGTCTATGCGCTCAGACGCGATTGGGATATCAATGTTAAAGGTCCCTTGCGTGTTCGAGGCGAACACACCGATCGGTCCTTGTACGAGTCGAAGGACGCTGTCACAGATAGAGATGCAAGGGAGATGGACGCGCTGTGTCTAACACAGACGCGAACCTTGTGCGAGTCAGTGCAATGGAGATCTCAGAGTTACAGGCCCTTTGTGTGTTCGAGGCGAACACCGATCGGACTCAGTACGAGTCGAAGGATACAATTTTAGATAGTGTTACAAAGGAGATGGACGCGGTGTGTCTAACACAGACGCAAACCCTGTACGAGTCAGCACAATTGTCGCACTTAGAAAGTTAGAGTTTTAGGACACTTCTAGGGAAGCTACAAGCAAGTCACTTAAAGGGTAAGTAGTTCTAGGGCCCACACCCACAGGAGCACCGTAGTGCTGAAGTTACCTCACCCAGGGGAGCCGGGTGCATAGGTGTTCTTTGGTGTCGGGTCGCGGCGTCGTTTTCAATGGGAGCCAGTGAAGACTTGCTGCTTGCGGCGACAGGAGAAGTGTCCGGAGGAATCCAAGCCTGGATTCGGAAGATGGAAGACCTGAAAGCAGAGGGGACAGTGTTCAAAGTCACTTGGCAGTGACTCGGGGCAAGGAAGATGGATGCCCACCGTCGTCGCAAGATTCAGGTCGTTCGCGGTTGCCTTGACTCTTCAGCCACGAGGTCCAGGAGGCGTCGACGACGACCAGGAGCTGGATTCGGCGTGTCCCACGATGTCTGCAGCTTACTGCGGTGTCGGCAACTCGATCAGAGCCAACAAGCCTTGGTAACAGCAAGTCTCGGGGAAAGTGTGAAGAGGCAATGGCGCAGACCAGCAAGGTCTGTGGGACTCACCCAGCGAGGGTAAGTCAGGGCAGGCCTGGAGCAACCAGGGGAGCCCTTTGGTTTCTTTAGAAAGTCTTCTGGGGACCCACAAGCCGGCTGGCAAGGGATCGCGAAGATGCCTCGGGAGGATTCACTCACAGGGGCCCACGGTCACTCGGGACGTGGTAGGCCTCTGATCTTAGAAGGGATTCCTGCTGGAGGCGGGGACCACACGTGGTCCAAAGCACAAGTTCGTGGAATGTTGTGAAGGGGTTGCACTCGACAATAGTGCACGGTACCCAGGGGTCGCGGTTCCTCGTTACTCTTGGGGTCCAATGGCCTCAGCTTCGCTGGGGACTCACGATGGCCTTTGAGAAGTCAGGAAATCCACTTCTTGGGCTGCAGGGACTTCGGACTCCGGCGGGAGCGGTGTAGTTTGCGACCGTCGTTTGTAGTTTTTGGTGCCTGCCAAGCAGGGGAGTCACTCCTTGACTCCAAGGGAGATTCTTCAGTCTTCCAAAGGTAGTGGAACGTCGAAGGTCTGGGATTCTTCTTGTAGAGCGTCGTCCAGGGAAATCTAGGGTGCAATGCACAGGTTCCCCCTCTTATACTAAAAGAAGGGGAGGGACTAGCTCTATGACCCTACCTATGGGAGGGTCAGGGGAGTGGGTGGCTACACCCACTTCCCTTTGTCCAGTTTCGCGCCAGAGCAGGGACAGGTAGTCCCTGAGCCGGTTTGAACTGGCATATGCACAGAGGAGCCTTCTGCTCCCCCAGTGCAGGACTTCAAAGCACTCTAGGAGTGCACCCACCCAGCCCCAATACACTAAACCCTGTCTGGGAGGTGGTCACACCCCCTTGGGACAGGATATCTATTGTTGGGCTTCCTCCACTGCGAGTGTTGGTCATCAGCAGGAGGGCAGCCCAGTGTCTGTGACTGGTGGCATCCATTTTGTGATGCCAGGGCTCTGCAGGATTCTACTGCGTTTCCACAGTAGGTACATGTCTATCCCTCTAGAAGGGTGGAATGCTACCCCCGCCGCCAGGACTGGCGGGGGGGTAGTATTCCAAGGTGTTTGACACCAAACACGACATGTTTCGATGCAGCCATTCCAAAGTTAGCATTTTACCGCGAGGATATAATGCACTTAAAAGTATATGGTTTAACCGCATCCACAAACAGCACCAGAGAATGGACTCTGAGAGCTGCAGAGGGGCCCTGCTCAGGCAGAGGCACCCCCTCACATAGAAGCCAAGCACCCTGCCCTCAGGATTGATAGGGCCTGCCTTAGGGGTGACTGATAGGGTTATATGTGTGTGTAGGAGAGATATAGGGAACCTATATCTCAGTGAGGGGTGCTAGCACTTCCTCACTCAGGCTGCAGTAGCAGGCCTGTGGTGTCAGATTTAGTCTGCTTCCCAGGGGTGGCATAATACATGCTGCAGCCCCTGGTAGGCCTGTGAAGTACCTATGCCCTTGGTACCTAAGGTACCATATACTAGGGACTCATAAGGTGCCACAGTATCCAATCACTAGTGCACCTAGAGTGCACTCCAAATCGTTTAGAGAGAACAGAGAGTCTGGGGCCCTGATTAGCAGGGGCCCAGCCAGACTATAGCCAGAAACCAGTGTAAACATCAGAAAAAAAGTGGGGGCAACATAAGAGGCAGATCCTACTCTCCTACAAGTACCTTTTAAATGGGTGCCGTTTACGAGCCCACTTGGATGCGGAGAGACCCGGTGCCTCACTCGCATTCCTCGGTTCAGCAGGCTTTGAGCGCCATCGCCGTTGTCCTGGCAACCACACAGGGGCCGCACTGAGAAATCCTCTTCAGGGCGATCATGAGCAGAACAGGCAGAGTAGGCTCTTGCAGGGATGCCGGGCCTCGCACACGGGGCCAATGGTAAAAGTAGAAGTTGCGGAGCCCGGCTGCGGTGCGGCACACAGAGGCAGAATGGGAGCCAGCAGCCCTCAGCGCTTCCCCTGGTGAGGATAAAAACTGGAGTGCTTAGAGCCACAGTCCTTTTAATAATATCCAAGCATGTACCTCTAGCTTGGAGCACACAATTAAAAGGCAGTAAAAAAACTCCAGGTCCTTGATGTCCCAGGGACCTCGCCGGAAAACCAGGGGCAAGCCAACAAGCTCTTGGAGACTCTTGGGGGGGCAAAGACAGCTAAAAGGCTCCAGTCCTTCTCCTGCAGGAAAGGCGCAGCAGGTAGCAGGCCAACACACAGAGCAGCAAGAAAGTGACAGTCTATCATTCAAGTCAGCACACAGCAGCAGCAGGCCAACACAGCAATGCAGTCCCTCCTGGCAGCCAAGCAGTCTTTCTTCCTGGAAGAGTGTCCTTGTCCCAGTAGAGTTCTCCCATTATGGCGTCAGAGCCCCTGCATTTATACACTGGTGCCCTACTGTAGAATGTAGGAGAAGTTTCCAGCAAAGTCTGTAAAGTTCCAGGAGTTTCCCTCCTACCCTGCCCTGGCTCCAGACATCAATAGGGGGTAAACAGCCTTTTGTGTGAAGACAGGACACAGTGCCCGCCTCCCTCTCTCCCAGCCCAGAAAGGCTATCAGTATGCAGATGCACTCAGGGCTTCCTGTGTGGTGGCTGTCTGGAAAGTATGCACAAAGTGTAGCTGTCAACCAGGCACAGATGTGTATTTGAGTCAGGCTGCAAAACACTAGAGTTATAAGCATAGAGAAATGCCCACTTTCTAAAAGTGGCATTTCTAAAATAGTCATGAAAAATCCAACTACACTAGTTAGCAGGATTTCTCACTACCATTCTAAACATACCAAACATGCCTACGCTACTCCTTTCTGATCAGGAATTACCACTTAAGCACATATAGGGAATTCCCAATGCAAGCCTATGAGAGGAGTAGGCCTCACAGTAGTGAGAAAAAAAATAGGGTGTTTGTCACTACCGGGACATGCCACACAATAAAGGCACATGCCCTACCTTTTACCTAAACAGCACCCTGCCCATGGGGATACCTAGGGCCTACCTTAGGGGTGACCTATATGTAGTAAAAAGGGGAGTTTAAGGCATGGCAAGTACTTTTAAATGCCAAGTTAAAGTGGCAGTAAACTGCACACACAGGCACTGCAGTGGCAGGCCTGAGTCAGGTTTGAAAGGCTATTTCTGCAGGTGGCGCAAGCAGCTCTGCAGGCCCAGTAGTAGCATTTAATTTACAGGCCCTGGGCATATGTTATACCACTTTACAAGGGACGTACATGTAAACTAACTGTGCCAAACAGGTGTAAGCCAATCATTCCAAGTTTTTAGGGAAGATTGAGCACATGCACTTTAGCACTGATTAGCAGTGGTAAAGTGCACAGGAGCCCTGAAGCCAACAAAAAGAGGGACAGAAAAATAGGAGGAGGAAGAGAAAAAGATTGGGGATATCCCTGCAGAAAGGGCCATTTCCAACAGTAGTGGAGTATATGAGCTTGTATTTCCTGCCAGGGTTTGGTATCTAAACCAACTACACTGTTCCACCCCGCTCTGTATCTCGGAGGGTAACCCGTTCTTCAAAATATTATAATAAAATTTGACTTGTGGGTCCATGTTGGCCCACGGCTGTCCGGTTTCTTGCCCCCATCTTTCCCTCATTCTATTTAGGAAAATGTTTATGCTTTCCTCTGGCTTCATGACTTCTGCCATCAGCCGTCCTATATCTGGGCGGTCTGGAAATATTTCTCTCAGGGCGGTCCTTATACGGTGCCTGTGCATATTAAATGCGGCCCGTCATGCTGGGTAGTTTATCTTTGTTGTGCACCCATGTGGATCTATGTCACTGCTTCCCTCGTGTGTACACACAGGTGCCATTTTGTTTTTCCGGCGTCACGTGGGGGTACGTACCAGACAGCCTGTTCCCTTATTTCTTGGTCAGCTCTTCACCTTTGTCGACTGGACGGTGTGGCTCTGAGTCCTGCAAGTAGCCTTTCATCCACCTCTGATTCTTCCCAGCGCTTCGCCATATACCTGGCCCTACTTCCCTCATGTAAAGAGCATGCTGTCCTGTACTCTTGCTCTAACTCTTGGTTTCGCGCCCTTTCTCTCTTGAGCATCAGCTCGTGCCTCTCTTCCTTGCACCATCTGGCCTGTCTGTTTTGCTCTGAGCTACGCACTGCTTTCGTTAGTCTGGCTTCATCTTCAAATTCAATCTCCGTTTCCTCCTTGGCTACCTGGGCAATCCCTGTAGCCCCTGCCTCATCCTCAGTTCCCAGGGAATGGAACTCTCTTCCTCTCCCGAGCTACCTGAGTCTCTATCGAGAACCGCTGCAAGCTTCTCTGACACTCATTTACGCTCCTCTGAACCAGTGGGAGTGTGTGTTTTTCTTGCCTAGAGGTGTCACGTGTTGAGCGTTGTGGACGGGGAGTTGAGCTTTTGTGGACCTTCCCTATGCACTAGGGGCTGGAGACGTCTGGGCTCGTGCGCTTTTGGTTTTCTCTGGCTTAGACCTAACTGTTCATCTTTCAGTGGGTCTAGGAGAGTAGGATCTGCCTCTTATGTTGCCCCCACTTTTTTTCTGATGTTAGCACTGGTTTCTGGCTATAGTCTGGCTGGGTCCCTGCCAATCAGGGCCCCAGCCTCTCTGTTCTCTCTAAACGACATGGAGTGCACTCTAGGTGCACTAGTGATTGGTTACTGTGGTGCCTTATGAGTCCCTAGTATATGGTACCTTAGGTGCCAAGGGCATAGGTACTTCACAGGCCTACCAGGGGCTGCAGCATGTGTTATGCCACCCCTGGGAAGCAGTCTAAATCTGACACCACAGGCCTGCTACTGCAGCCTGGGTGAGGTGGTGCTAGCACCCCTCACTGAGATATAGGTTTCCTATATCTCTCCTGCACACACATATAAACCTATCAGTCACCCCTAAGGCAGGCCCTATCAATCCTGAGGGCAGGGTGCTTGGCTTCTATGTGAGGGGGTGCCTCTGCCTGAGCAGGGCCCCTCTGCAGCTCTCAGAGTCTATTCTCTGGTGCTGTTTGTGGATGCGGTTAAACCATATACTATTAAGTGCATTATATCCTCGCGGTAAATGCTAACTTTGGAATGGCTGCATCAAAACATGTCGTGTTTGGTGTCAAACATCTTGGAATACTACCCCCCCGCCAATATTGGCGGCGGGGGTAGCATTCCACCCTTCTAGAGGGATAAGACATGTACCTGCTGTGGAAACGCGGTAGAATCCTAAAGAGCCCTGGCATCACAAAATGGATGCCACCAGTCACAGACACTGGGCTGCCCTCCTGCTGATGACCGAAACTCACAGTGGAGGAAGCCCAACAATAGGCATCCTGTCACAGGGAGGTGTAACCACCTTCCAGACAGGGTTTAGTGTATTGGGGCTGGGTGGGTGCACTCTTAGAGTGCTTTGAAGTCCTGCACTGGGGGAGCAGAAGGCTCCTCCGTGCATATGCCAGTTCAAACCAGCTCAGGGGCTACCTGCCCCTGCTCTGGCGCGAAACTGGACAAAGGGAAGTGGGTGTAGCCACCCCTCCCTTGACCCTCCCATAGGTGGGGTCATAGAGCTAGTCCATCCCCTCTTTTTAGTATAAGAGGGGGAACCTTGCCATTGCAAAGCAGATAACCCCTGGACGACGCTCTACAGAAGAATCCTGGCCCTTCGACGTTCCACTACCTTTGGAAGACAGAAGAATCTCCCTTGGAGTCAAGGAGTGACTCCCCTGCTTGGCAGGCACCAAAAACGACAACGACGGTCGCAAACTATGCCGCTCCCGCCGGAGTCCGAAGTCCCTGCAGCCCAGGAAGTGGATTTCCTGACCTCTCCCAGGCCATCGTGAGTCCCCAGCGAAGCTGAGGCAAGTGGACCCCACGAGTAACGAGGAACCGCGACCCCTGGGTACCGTGCACTATTGTCGAGTGCAACCCCTTCACAACGTTCTACGAACCTGTGCTTTGGACCACGTGTGGTCCCGACCTCCAGCAGGAATCCCTCCGAAGATCAGAGGCCTACACCATCCCGAGTGACCGTGGGCCCCTGTTGAGTGATTCCGCCCGAGGTGTCTTTGCGATCCCTTGCCCGCTGGCTTGTGGGTCCCCAGAAGACTTCTTAAAGAAACCAAAGGGCTCCCCTGGTTGCTCCAGGCCTGCCCTGATTTACCCTCGCTGGGTGAGTTCCTCAGACCTTGCTGCTCTGCGCCATCGACTTTCCTTCATCTCCCCGAGACTTGCGGCTGCCAAGGCTTGTTGGCTCCGATCGAGTTGCCGACACCGCAGTCAGCTGAAGACGTTGAGGGACACACCGAATCCAGCTCCGGGTCGTCGTCGACGCCTCCTGGACCACGTGGCTGAAGAGTCAAGGCACCCGCAACCGACCTGAAGCGACCGACGACGGTGGGCATCCATCTTCCTTGCCCCGGGTCACTGCCAAGTGACTTTGAACACTGTCCCCTCTGCTTTCAGGTCATCCTTCTTCAGAATCCAGGCTTGGATTCCACCGGACACTTCTTCAGCTCCCGCAAGCAGCAAGTCTTCTTTGTTCGCCATTGAAAACGACGCCGCGACCCGACACCAAAGGACACCTGTGCACCCGGCTTCCCTGGGTGAGGTAACTCCAGCACTACGGTGCTCCTGTGGGTGTGGGCCCTAGAACTACTTACCCTGTAAGTGACTTGCTTGTAGGTTCTCCCGAAGTATCCTAAAACTCTTTATTTCCAACCGCGACTTGCCCCATTGAAGTTAACGGCGATCCGCGCCTGTGTATCCACACTGCACGCGTCCCCCGTGGGTCCTTTACTTACCTGCCTTGGGTGGTTTCGTGAGGCCCCTGCACTTCTGAAGGCCCTAGGCCTTGTCTCCCTGCAAGTCGTTGTCCCTAAGTCTCTTACTTAGTATATGGTCTGGTACGCCCCTAGGGCCCCAGCCATATTTTGTGCTTAACTTATTGTGAAACGTTGATTTGTGCATATGTTTGTCTTCTAATCTCATAAAGAGATTAGTAGAGAGTTATTTAGAAATAAATACATATATATTTGATATATATACCTGTGTGGTGTCTTTTCATTTGGTGATTCAAGAGATTATATGGTAAAACAAGCTGCTTTACATTCCTCCGAGACTTAGCCTGAAGGCTGCTCTCCACAGCTACCACTAGGATAGCTTTCTTTAAAAGGTTGTCTTAAACCTATCTACCATAAGAGTTGATTTGCCCTGGTGCAAGGTGTCCACTTTAATTAGTGAACAGCATATACCAGGCCAACTTCTCACATTGGTGGGCAGCGTGTGGGATTCCAGCTTGCCATTGTTTTACCAGAAAATCTCTATTTGAATTACTAACTGACAACCATTATAGGTACTCAAGGTACATATAAAGTCAAGCTTAGTATCAATAAGTTCTACTGAACTTAGAGCTGTGTGCCAAGGGATAGCACACCCTTTCCACAGCTCAAGCTAGGATCAGTAGGCCACAAACTAGTGTAGGTAGTACAACACTGCACAACACTAGAATGTCCTTAAAGGGTGGACCCAGTGGATCCACTCAGCCTCAGTATAAGGACATGGCTTTCTCTGACTTGAGAGCCATGTGTGTTGACAGACACCTGAGACTAGGACAGAGTCCCTCAACACTACACCTGATAGATCTGCTGACAGCAGATGACCTTAGATTGGCTCTAGGAGCTAAAGGGTTTGAATCAGTGGGTGGGTCAGTCATAGTATCTGGGTCAGATGATGAAAATCAGAATGACCAAGATTCTGTGATTGAAGGGCCAGGCTCCAAGGGGCCTGAAAAGGACAGAGGAATTCTCCCTAAGAGAACTGACAGAGAGGAGGAGAGGCACAGATCCCCTTCCAGGGAATCTGCCCACTCTTATCACTCTGGCAGAGAATTTGTCCAGCAGAGGAGCTCATACTTTTCCTTAAGAGAGACCTCCACTGAGAGGAGGTGCAAACTGCTCCAGTATGAGGAAGCCAGAGTGGCCCTCAGAACCAAGCAGTTGGCACTGGATAGGGAAGCCCTGGAGATCCAGAGAGCTTCTAGAAAAGAAGGGTTAGAACCCCCTGGTGGCAGCAACAGTGTCCCTAGAGGCAGAGAATATATTCCTGACCATAGGAACCTGAGCAAGGTTGTTCCTCCCTACCAGAGTGGGGATGATATCCACAAGTGGATAACTGCTATGGAGAGGGCCTGTAGAGTACAGCAGGTCCCCCAAAAGCAGTGGGCAGCAATCTTGTGGCTCTCCTTTTCAGATAAAGGAAGAGACAAGCTCCTCACTGTTAGAGAGGAGGATGCTGATGATTATGAGGTCCTGAAGAGTGCACTGATAGATGGGTTTGGCTTAACCACTGAGCAGTACAGGTTGAAGTTCAGAGATACCCAGAAGGCACAGACTCAGGACTGGACTGACTTTGTTGATTGTGCAACCAAGGCTCTAGAGGGTTGGCTGGTTGGCAGTAGGGTTACTGATTTCAAGGGATTGTATAATCTGATGATGAGAGAACAGATCCTAAATAATTGCCAGAACCAGTTGTTGCATCAGTACCTGGTGGACTCTGATCTGACCTCTCCCCAAGAATTGGGAAAGAAGGCAGACAAATGGGTCAGAACCAGGGTGAGGCAGAAAACCCAGAACCAAGGGGGTGACACTAAGAAGCAAGATCCTAAAGGCTCTGAGAAAGGTGGGGATAAGTCAAAAGACCAGAAGTCTTCACAAGGGCCCCAAAAATCTGCATCTGGTGGGGAGTCACAGTCCAACAAGGGAAAAGGCCAAAAGAAGCCCTGGTGCAAATTCTGTAAACAGAAAGGGCACTGGACTTCTGATTGTACCAAGTCCAAAGACCAAACCACCACCACTCCTGCCCCTAAGGCAACTGTGCCCCCTAGCTCAGCTACTGGTGGAGGTGGTACGCAGAATAAGGGTGTAGTAGGGTTGACCCTGGGTTCTGGAGTGGATTCTGACCTAGTCAGAGTGACCACTCAGGCAATGCTGATTTGTGAGGGAAACATTGATATGTCCTTCCTAGTAAGCCCCAGTAATCTGGGCAAGTACAAACAGCAGCCTTTGATAAATGGCAAACAGGCTTTGGCATTTAGGGACACAGGTGCTAGTGTCACCATGGTGGCAGAGGACCTAGTGGACCCTGGACAGATCATCCTGGGTGAAATGTACCAGGTGACCAATGCAAGCAATGTCCAGACCAACCATAGTCTGGCAGTTGTGAATTTCTCCTGGGGAGGGGTAACTGGCCTCAAGAAGGTTGTAGTCAGTGCAGACCTCCCTGTAGAATGTCTGTTGGGCAATGATCTAGAGACTTCAGCCTGGTCTGAAGTAGAGTTATGGACTCATGCTGAGATGTTGGGCATCCCTGCAGAGGTATTTGCTGTGACCAGGTCACAAGCAAGAATGCATGACACTGAACCAGCTCTGGATCCTGGAACAATGGACCAGATGCTTCCCAAGAGGAGGAGCAGTAGGGTTAAGGCAGTGCCTTCCCTCTGTCTCAGATCAAGGATTCACTTCCAGAGGGAGGTGAAGCAGAACCTGAAGAAGGAACTGCCCCAGAGGGACTTGAACCTGACCAGGTTGAGTTCTTGGGGGCAGGGGGCCCTTCTAGGGAAGATCTGAGTAAGGAGCAACAGTGCTGCCCCTCTCTTGAACCCCTCAGACAGCAGGCTGCTGCTGAGGCTGCTGGGAGTGCTAGTGGGTCCCATAAAGTTTATTGGGATGAGGGACTCCTATATTCTGAGGGTAGAGACCCAGCCCCTGGAGCCACCAGGAGGTTGGTAATACCTCAGAAGTTTAGGGGGTTCCTCTTGACCTTAGCACATGATATCCCTTTGGCAGGACACTTGGGCCAAAACAAGACCTGGGACAGGCTTGTTCCACATTTTCATTGGCCACATATGTCAGAGGACACAAAGGAGTTTTGTCGCTCCTGTGTCACTTGCCAAGCCAGTGGTAAGGCAGGTGGCACAACAAAGGCCCCCTGATACCACTACCTGTGGTGGGGGTACCCTTTGAAAGGGTAGGGATTGACATTGTTGGTCCCCTTGACCCTCAGACTGCATCTGGGCACAGATTTATCCTGGTGGTAGTGGATCATGCCACCAGGTACCCAGAGGCAATTCCCCTGAGGACCACCACAGCACCTGTGGTGGCAAGAGCCCTCATTGGAGTTTTCTCCAGAGTGGGTTTCCCAAAGGAGGTCATTTCTGACAGAGGTACCAACTTCATGTCAGGATATCTGAAAGCAATGTGGAAGGAGTGTGGTGTAACTTATAAGTTCACCACTCCCTATCACCCACAATGCAATGGTTTAGTTGAACGCTTCAACAAAACCTTGAAAGGAATGATTAAGGGACTCCCAGAGAAGCTTAGGCGGAAATGGGACCTTCTTCTTCCTTGCCTTTTGTTTGCATACAGAGAGGTTCCACAGAAGGGGTTGGCTACAGCCCATTTGAGCTTCTGTTTGGGCATCCTGTGAGAGGTCCACTATGTTTGGTAAAGAGGGCTGGGAGTTACCTCTCAAGCCCCCAAACAAGATGTGATGGACTATGTACTTGGTCTCCGCTCCCGGATGGCAGAGTACATGAAAAAGGCAACCAAAAACCTGGAGGCCAGCCAAGAATTGCAAAAAGCTTGGCATGACCAAAGAGCTGTGCTGACTGTATACCAGCCAGGACAGAAAGTGTGGGTGTTGGAGCCTGTGGCCCCAGCAGCCCTCCAGGACAAGTGGAGTGGCCCCCATACAATAGTTGAACAGAAGGGAGAAGTCACCTATCTGGTGAATCTTGGAACTCCCAGGAGCCCCCTGAGGGTGCTTCATGTCAACAGATTAAAGCCATATGTTGACAGGGCTGACATGGGCTTGCTCATGGCAACTGATGAGGACCAGGAGGAGGAGAGTGACCCTCTCCCTGACCTGCTCTCTCAGAACCCTGATGATGGGTCAGTAGATGGTGTTGCTTTGGCAAGCAGCCTCACTGACCATCAGCAAACTGAGTGCAGACAAGTTCTGCAACAGTTTAGACATATGTTTAGCCTGACCCCTAGTCAGACTACCTGGTGCACCCATGAGGTGGACACTGGGGACAGTCTGCCTGTCAAGAATAAAATCTACAGGCAACCTGACCATGTCAGGGACTGTATCAGGACTGAAGTCCAGAAAATGTTGGAGTTAGGCGTGATTGAGCCTTCAGATAGCCCTTGGGCTAGCCCAGTAGTCCTGGTACCCAAGCCTCATACCCAGGGTGGTAAGAAAGAAATGAGGTTTTGTGTAGACTACAGAGGCCTCAATGCAGTCACTAGGACTGATGCCTATCCCATACCAAGGGCAGATGAGCTGATTGATACTTTGGCCTCAGCCAAGTATCTAAGCACATTTGACCTAACAGCTGGCTACTGGCAAATCAGATTAGCTGATGATGCAAAAGCCAAAACAGCATTTTCGACCCCTGGTGGGCACTACCACTTTGTGGTGATGCCCTTTGGATTGAAAAATGCACCTGCCACTTTTCAGAGGTTGGTGAATAAAGTTCTGGCAGGGATGGAAACTTATTGCTCAGCTTATCTAGATGATATTGCTGTCTTTAGTTCCTCCTGGCAGGATCACCTGGTCCACCTCAGAAATGTTTTGGAGGCCCTGCAGAAAGCAGGCCTCACTATCAAGGCCACCAAGTGCCAGATAGGGCAGAGTCAGGTTGTGTACCTGGGCCACCTTGTAGGTGGAGGCCAGGTTCAGCCTTTACAGAGCAAAATCCAAACCATAATGGAATGGGTTGCTCCAACCACCCAGACACAGGTGAGAGCCTTCTTAGGCCTGACTGGGTACTATAGGAGGTTTGTCAAGGGATATGGATCTATAGTGACCCCCTTGAATGATCTTACCTCTAAGAAAATGCCAAAAAGGTTCAGTGGACAGCTAGCTGTCAAAAGGCATTTGAAGACCTAAAGCAGGCCATGTGCACTGCCCCCATCTTACAGAGTCCAGACTACACCAAAAAGTTCATTGTCCAAACAGATGCTTCTGAGCTGGGTGTGGGAGCTGTACTGTCTCAACTGAATGATGAAGGTCAAGACCAGCCAGTAGCTTTTATTAGCAGAAGGCTGACCCCTAGAGAGAAACGTTGGTCAGCTATAGAGAGGAGGCCTTTGCTGTGGTTTGGGCCCTGAAGAAGCTGAGGCCATACTTGTTTGGCACTCACTTCATAGTTCAGACTGACCACAAGCCCCTCCTATGGCTAAAGCAGATGAAAGGTGAAAACCCAAAACTTTTGAGGTGGTCCATTTCCCTACAGGGGATGGACTATACAGTGGAACATAGGCCTGGGACCCAACATGCCAATGCAGATGGACTCTCAAGGTATTTCCACTTTGAACACGAAGACTCAACTGGTCAAGGTTAGTTTAGTGTCCCTACGTTTGGGGGGTTGTGTAGGAGAGTAGGATCTGCCTCTTATGTTGCCCCCACTTTTTTTCTGATGTTAGCACTGGTTTCTGGCTATAGTCTGGCTGGGTCCCTGCCAATCAGGGCCCCAGCCTCTCTGTTCTCTCTAAACGACATGGAGTGCACTCTAGGTGCACTAGTGATTGGATACTGTGGTGCCTTATGAGTCCCTAGTATATGGTACCTTAGGTGCCAAGGGCATAGGTACTTCACAGGCCTACCAGGGGCTGCAGCATGTGTTATGCCACCCCTGGCAAGCAGTCTAAATCTGACACCACAGGCCTGCTACTGCAGCCTGGGTGAGGTGGTGCTAGCACCCCTCACTGAGATATAGGTTTCCTATATCTCTCCTGCACACACATATAAACCTATCAGTCACCCCTAAGGCAGGCCCTATCAATCCTGAGGGCAGGGTGCTTGGCTTCTATGTGAGGGGGTGCCTCTGCCTGAGCAGGGCCCCTCTGCAGCTCTCAGAGTCTATTCTCTGGTGCTGTTTGTGGATGCGGTTAAACCATGTACTATTAAGTGCATTATATCCTCGCGGTAAATGCTAACTTTGGAATGGCTGCATCAAAACATGTCGTGTTTGGTGTCAAACATCTTGGAATACTACCCCCCGCCAATCTTGGCGGCGGGGGTAGCATTCCACCCTTCTAGAGGGATAAGACATGTACCTGCTGTGGAAACGCGGTAGAATCCTAAAGAGCCCTGGCATCACAAAATGGATGCCACCAGTCACAGACACTGGGCTGCCCTCCTGCTGATGACCGAAACTCACAGTGGAGGAAGCCCAACAATAGGCATCCTGTCACAGGGAGGTGTAACCACCTTCCAGACAGGGTTTAGTGTATTGGGGCTGGGTGGGTGCACTCTTAGAGTGCTTTGAAGTCCTGCACTGGGGAGCAGAAGGCTCCTCCGTGCATATGCCAGTTCAAACCAGCTCAGGGGCTACCTGCCCCTGCTCTGGCGCGAAACTGGACAAAGGGAAGTGGGTGTAGCCACCCCCTCCCTTAACCCTCCCATAGGTGGGGTCATAGAGCTAGTCCATCCCCTCTTTTTAGTATAAGAGGGGGAACCTTGCCATTGCAAAGCAGATAACCCCTGGACGACGCTCTACAGAAGAATCCTGGCCCTTCGACGTTCCACTACCTTTGGAAGACAGAAGAATCTCCCTTGGAGTCAAGGAGTGACTCCCCTGCTTGGCAGGCACCAAAAACGACAACGACGGTTGCAAACTACGCCGCTCCCGCCGGAGTCCGAAGTCCCTGCAGCCCAGGAAGTGGATTTCCTGACCTCTCCCAGGCCATCGTGAGTCCCCAGCGAAGCTGAGGCAAGTGGACCCCACGAGTAACGAGGAACCGCGACCCCTGGGTACCGTGCACTATTGTCGAGTGCAACCCCTTCACAACATTCTACGAACCTGTGCTTTGGACCACGTGTGGTCCCGACCTCCAGCAGGAATCCCTCCGAAGATCAGAGGCCTACACCGTCCCGAGTGACCGTGGGCCCCTGTTGAGTGATTCCGCCCGAGGTGTCTTCGCGATCCCTTGCCCGCTAGCTTGTGGGTCCCCAGAAGACTTCTTAAAGAAATCAAAGGGCTCCCCTGGTTGCTCCAGGCCTGCCCTGATTTACCCTCGCTGGGTGAGTTCCTCAGACCTTGCTGGTGTGCGCCATCGACTTTCCTTCATCTCCCCGAGACTTGCGGCTGCCAAGGCTTGTTGGCTCCGATCGAGTTGCCGACACCGCAGTCAGCTGCAGACGTCGAGGGACACACCGAGTCCAGCTCCTGGTCGTCGTCGACGCCTCCTGGACCACGTGGCTGAAGAGTCAAGGCACCCGCAACCGACCTGAAGCGACCGACGACGGTGGGCATCCATCTTCCTTGCCCCGGGTCACTGCCAAGTGACTTTGAACACTGTCCCCTCTGCTTTCAGGTCATCCTTCTTCAGAATCCAGGCTTGGATTCCACCGGACACTTCTTCAGCTCCCGCAAGCAGCAAGTCTTCTTTGTTCGCCATTGAAAACGACGCCGCGACCCGACACCAAAGGACACCTGTGCACCCGGCTTCCCTGGGTGAGGTAACTCCAGCACTACGGTGCTCCTGTGGGTGTGGGCCCTAGAACTACTTACCCTGTAAGTGACTTGCTTGTAGGTTCTCCCGAAGTATCCTAAAACTCTTTATTTCCAACCGCGACTTGCCCCATTGAAGTTAACGGCGATCCGCGCCTGTGTATCCACACTGCACGTGTCCCCCGTGGGTCCTTTACTTACCTGCCTTGGGTGGTTTCGTGAGGCCCCTGCACTTCTGAAGGCCCTAGGCCTTGTCTCCCTGCAAGTCGTTGTCCCTAAGTCTCTTACTTAGTATATGGTCTGGTACGCCCCTAGGGCCCCAGCCATATTTTGTGCTTAACTTATTGTGAAACGTTGATTTGTGCATATGTTTGTCTTCTAATCTCATAAAGAGATTAGTAGAGAGTTATTTAGAAATAAATACATATATATTTGATATATATACCTGTGTGGTGTCTTTTCATTTGGTGATTCAAGAGATTATATGGTAAAACAAGCTACTTTACATTCCTCCGAGACTTAGCCTGAAGGCTGCTCTCCACAGCTACCACTAGGATAGCTTTCTTTAAAAGGTTGTCTTAAACCTATCTACCATAAGAGTCGATTTGCCCTGGTGCAAGGTGTCCACTTTAATTAGTGAACAGCATATACCAGGCCAACTTCTCACAGTGGGGGGCTTGTCGGTTTCTACTATTGCTGGATTTGAATATCCTAATGCAGGGGGAGCTGGTGTGAGTACATCCATCTCTGCATATGGTGGGGGAGGTGCTGACGCCTTGCTCGCTAATGGGAAAATAGGGCTATCGGTTTTAGCTTCTTCAAAGATAGCCCATAATTCTAACATTGACTCTCTTTTGTCTTTCTTCTGTCCTGCATATTTAGGGACCAATTACGAAGCAGGTTGGACCGACATCTCTGTCATCGGTCTGACCGCCGAACTACGATGCGGTCGGTCGGACCGCATTTCCCCAGGGACCGACCAACAGCTTCCGAGGGGCTCAAGGAGCCCGTCGGGTGGTCGGTCGGTTCGTATTCCCCACAATGGAGGTGATGCCTTCTCAGGCACCGCAGTGAGAATTACGATCCACCTTTCCACCAGCCATTTCACGTCGGTTCTTCTGACGTGAAAAGGCTGGCAGAAAGGCGTTATTGGGGCCCCTAGCAGGGCCCCTGTCCCCATGGCCCTCTGCTATGGGCCCTAGGGGGCACCTGTGGTGCCCCCTAAACACCCCTGCATCGTGTGGCAGACACCGCATGGTACCTGCCACAGGGTGCAGAGATGTTTAAAAACATACCTCTTTGCTTTGGGGCTTGTGCTGCGGCCCTTTTCTGGGCCGTAGCACAAGCCTCAATGTAAAGAGGCATGTTCCCGACCGCCTCCACGGACGATGGATCCTAATTTGCCGGTTGGGACCGCCGACTACCTGTAGGTCGGTAATTTTACCACAACGATGCCGGTCAGACGCTCGTCCGACCAGCATCGTAATCGGCCCCTTTCTCTTTATATGTGTTTTAGTATGTTCAATTATATTTGTGTTAAATGTTACTTCCGTAGGCCAGAGAAATGTGTGTGTCATTGTGTGTGAATGACACTCTTGGCAAAACATATTAATTATCTTTATCTGTTTGGAGAACCTAGTTCCCATGTGCTTCAATGGGGAATCCTTGGCAATTTTAGTAATTTTTTTAAAATCCAACTTAAATGACATTTTGTAGTTTTGTTTGTCTAATCGTAGGGGAAATCGTACCTGGTGCTCTCTTACAAATTACGTAGTAGGAGCTCAGCGTTTTAACTATATTTGCATCAAACAGTTCGACTGAACATTTCAATAAAAATGCATATGTAGTATTACAACATCGGGCGAATATGCGACATGTTAGAAAAGCATCTGCATCATCTCAGGGTTTTTCACACAATACAGTTTCCAATCAACAATCAATGCAACATCATCACATACATAATACAGTTCAATAATGGTTGAGAGAAAAATTACTTTGTCAAAAAATTAGTACACTCTCTGCACAGGTTATCCTTTAAAAAGATCAGACTAGTGTGGAGCACATACCTGAGTGACCTGGATAGTCTGCCAATATCCGCCCCTAGACAAAGGTGGTAATCATAGAAACCATACCGTAATAACTCAGGAATCACCGGCCCAGTTACGCCCAGTTTCCTGAGTCCACTTTTTTCCATATGTCCCAATTCCACCCTGCTAAACGCCCAGGGTCCAATCTAGATGTACCTTCCACACTCCTTCCAGATACTAAGGGCCTTATTATGATGTTGGGTGGACACCGTCGCAGAAACGCGACTGACCGACCTCCATTCGGCAGTCCTGACCGCCTAATTACAATGAGACCGCACTAATGTGCGGTCGCATTCTCCCATTTCTCAATGGAGCTTGTGTTACAGCTGGTTAAGCTACCATTGAGAAATGGGAGTCTGTGTTCATCCCTGCACCCCGTGGCAGGCACCACTAGGTGCAGGGATCAACAGGGGGGCACCATAGGTGCCCCCTCGGCTCCCAACCAGAGGCCACTAGGGAAAGGGTGTCCTGCTAGGGGCCCCCAGACACGCTCTCCGACAGGGTTTCCATGTCGGAAAGGCCAGCATGGAAACCTTCCCTAAAACTGTGCATCGTAATCCAGAATGAGGAAACGCCTTCCATTTGGATTACGGGCCGGTCTCCAACTGACAGACGGGCTCCAGGAGCCTGTCGGAAGTCAGCCGGAATGACCGGCCAGTTTCAATTCTGACCGCTGTATCATAATCAGGAGGTCGGAATTGAAACTGACGATTTCGGTCAGAAGGTTTCCGACCTAAGGTCGGAGGCCTTACAACCGACATGGTAATTGGGCCCTCAGGGTGTTAAGAAACCTCTTAAAACTGAGAAATTGTTGAACTAAAAAACTATGAGACTGAAGTAGCAACTCCGCCCAATCAGGATAGTTATATCACAAAAATAAATGTCCTGGGATTTATCAAGGGCTATCTTCACCTTTCCTAGCGTACTCAGCTATTGAAAAAAGATGACTTCCGTGGGAACGCCTCCAAGGCCGCTTTACGACTGATTCAGTTAGGACATATAAAATAGGAAAACAGAAAACAGATGACAGACCAAGGTCCAGCTCAACTAATCCACATGTACAGTCAATTGAAAGATGGTGCATAAACACTTCCTGCACCCGTCATCCAAAGGTGCAAATCACAGCCAAAGTTTTTCAAGAAAGAGCGGAAGGTGCACTCGCAGGGAAGTCAAACACGTGAGCAATAATTCCAAAAATATTTCCTTTATTCGTTTAATCTTTAAAACTGGCACACAGCCAACGCGTTTCGTTCCCAAAAGTGCCAAAAGGGAACTTAATCAGGGCTCTTCAATATCCAATTAATCCTTAATGAATGTCCAGAAATATTTTGAAAAATAGTAATACCTCAAAGGGCACGATCCGCCCAGGGCAAAGTGTATAAAACTCCAGCACAAATCGATAATTTATGTACAAGAATCGGAATAACTCAAAGCCTTAATGATAAAGGACATAATTCAGAAAAGCTGCTCGGTTATCATGCTGCTTCGCTTTTATATGTTTCAGAGGAGATATGCCAAGATTTTTATTGCAAACGAGCAGCTTTTCTGAATTATGTCCTTTATCATTAAGGCTTTGAGTTATTCCGATTCTTGTACATAAATTATCGATTTGTGCTGGAGTTTTATACACTTTGCCCTGGGCGGATCGTGCCCTTTGAGGTATTACTATTTTTCAAAATATTTCTGGATATTCATTAAGGATTAATTGGATATTGAAGAGCCCTGATGAAGTTCCCTTTTGGCACTTTTGGGAACGAAACGCGTTGGCTGTGTGCCAGTTTTAAAGATTAAACGAATAAAGGAAATATTTTTGGAATTATTGCTCACGTGTTTGACTTCCCTGCGAGTGCACCTTCCGCTCTTTCTTGAAGGACATATAAAATAGGTAATATGCTAGACTCTGTCAGTGACACAAGCGCTTAGATTATCTTTTTATGCTTCTCCCTACTTTACCATACGCCAAACTGCTTTAGACTATGTTTGAGGTTTTGATGTAGCCTCTTACCCCCTGTGACGGCTGCTTCAGGACGGACTCCCACCCCAGGGATTCAGCAGAACTTCCAATCAATTAGGGTGTCTGCCCACCTTTCTTGTTGCGCAATCGTGAATCCATCCGGGCGAGGTGTCCTTCCTTCTGCAGCAGTCGGGTTCAAGTCCCAATCAGCTTCTATCTGGCTCGCCAAAATGTTGCTTGAGTTAGAAATTCCTTAAATAAAAGAAGACAAGACGTGTTTGGCAAAACAGGAACAGTTTGTTTAATTAAACATTACTGCCAGGAGAACAGTTACAGGCACAAGGTCTGAGGACTGTCTCAATTTACGATCAGTATGTGTCCTTTGTTTATACAAAACATGATGGGTTATAAAAGTTTCCTGCGCACCATATATGCTGAGGAATGTTGGTTGCTGCCTTTTGAGTCACAAATTAATTATCTAATGGTTATCCCAGGTGGGCCTCAACCTCGCGTGGACACAATGTGGCCAGTGGATAACGTTTACAGATGTCCAGCGTGTGGAGCGCATGATCACTGCGTGTGCAAGTTCCTGATTGGCTTTGCGTTCCTAACTCATGTGGCACCTGACTTTTCTGGTGTTTAAGGAGCGTGTGTACCTCCTCCGGTCATGTGTGCTTAGTGGGGGGCAATTTTCCTCGACCATTGTAATGTCGCTGCACCTATCCGTGGGATTGATCAAGAGTTTCCTGCCCGAGTGTTTGCCTGACAGCTCTGCACCCTCCCACCTGTGACCTATCAATCAGCAGTCCCGGGCTTTGGTCTCAGGCCCTGCCTGACTACATTCTTGTGAGTCGAGGTTGATGTGGAGTTCACAACGGGCGAGACTGTTAACAGGACGAGATTTCATTTTCATGATGAATGTATCGATTTCCATATTAACAACTCCATCCATTGTGGTCAATTAAGAGCAACAGTGGAGTTTCACAACCTTTGTACATGGATTAACTTGAGAGCACAGTATATATGAAAGCAATGGTTTGTCATCAGAGAAGCCTCCTTTCTGAGACAAGCTGCCATCCTGTTCTAGGGCACCTGTGCCCCAAACTTCAAGTATTGGGGGTGCTGAGTCAGGGCTCTTGCTGGTATATCTGACAGTGTACTCCCGGGCTCGGGGAATGGATGGCATGGGGGGAGGGAGGGGTGGAGGAGGGCATGGGTCTTCTCTTCCGTGGCAGTGAACATACAAGCTCAGGAAATCCGGGCCTTGGCACTTAGTGCCAGTAGACATGCATATGGTGACCAGGTGTCTCCATGCCCCCGGGACACCACTTTTCCATTTCTGGACTTCCCTTTAACATATCATTGTTATCCATATCATTGTTATCAGGTGTGCTGGTCTAATAAGACTACAGCTCCCAGAATGCACTGATATGTAAAAGCAAAGGCCCGTAATGGAAAAGGGTGTACTGGTAGCATGAGCCATCTGGTGACCCTAAACATGGAGACTCAGGGAATGGGGAGCATGTGGCCCCTTCTTTGGTGCCACTGAGAATGTAGGCTCAGGGAAGGGAGGAATGTGCTGGGCCCCTCTTTTTGGTGCCAGCCCACATATGGGTCCTGTCAGGGCACAAGTTGAGGGTACACGCAAGTAAACAGCGTCTGTCTACCCACTCTTTTCACAGGGTGGACACCGTCCATCCTGCCAAGAGGTTGGGCCCCACAGAAATTTTGTAAAAGCATCTTGGTTTACTTTTCAGACACCCGGACACATTTTCAGCAGCGCCTGCACGTTGCCAAATTTAAGTAGCCAAAAGGGGCCATCAGACCTCCTTTTGTCGGAGTATCCTGGCTGTGAACTAACTGGAGCCTCACACTTGGATGCAAATGCAATGGAGGGGAAACAAAGGCTCACAGCTTATCACTTCACAGGTACTTAAGAGAGGCAGCTTTTGACTTTGTTCGATCCCTGGATTCAAGAGATATGCATGCCCTGTAAGAATGTCAGATGTGTTGGTCTCTTCCAGTAATTACATAAAAACAATTAAAATATAACTATAGTAAGCTGGCTCTGTATATACTATACCAAAATAAGGTGTAGTGTGCACAGACTCCAGGAGTCCCCAGAGGTATAACAGAGGCTAAAGTAGGTAAGTACTAACAGCTCTCTTTGTGGTAGTGTGGGCAAGCAGTCAGGCTTATCCAGACCGTGTGTTACGCATTCATTGTATTCACTCAATCAAGGACTGATTACACACACTCAGAGACAGAATCCGGACCAATTAGGTAAGCATAAAAAAGGTACACTTGTTATTTTATTTCTAGAACCAAGCAGGACTTGGCCCAGGTAAGTAAAATATACTCTCAAATGCAAGACTTTTCATGGAAATGCAATTGTGGTTGAATTTGTAATCATTACAGGTTTGTATATGCTTTAGAAACAGTTTAAATTACATAGAAATTACTTTTTATTACTCTTGGTTTACTTTTCCGTTACTTTGAGTACATCAGATGATATGCCAAGATACCATACACAAGGATTGGTCACTTACAGGTACATACAACAATTCATAAGTTCAAACAGAGTTACTTTCTTTTCATACAAACATCGGTTCAACACATAGAACATTTTTAGGCCCAAAATCTCATAACATGGGTTCCTCTGGGGAAAAAGTGCTATCAGTTTCACAGGCAAGTAAACGTCTCACGAGTGGGAGCTTTGGGGGTTCGGACAAAGGTTACCCAAGGTCTAGATGGGCACTTGAATCGCGCCACCAGTGGCACTGGGGCGGCCGGGTGCAGAGTGCAGCGACCCGATGTTAGACAATGGGGCTAAGGGGACCCTCGGTTAGGGACTGCTTACGAGCAGGCTACTCGGGTGTGGGAGCAAAGCTCCTGGGGTTAAGGTCAGCACAGCTGGGGCCAACAATCAGCACAGGAGCTGCACCACTAGTGGCAGTCGGGTGCAGAGTGCCCAGGAGACGTCGGGGACCCTGTGATTCTCAATGAACACTTTCGGTTCAGCAAATTTGCTGCAGGCTCTGGCAGGGAGACTTCCTGTAGGCGACCACCGGCTGGAGAGGTAAGTTCGGTTCTTGGGAAATGCCTGGACACTGTTGGTTGGGCCACACAAGGCCGTGGGGCGTCGGGTGCAGGGGTGTTTTCTGGTGTTGGGTTTTCTTACCAGCTCTGGTCGCGGTCTGGGGGGGTGGCCTTCAGGATGAGGCTGCAGGCGTCGTCTTGAGGCTGGAGGGAGGTTAGGGATCACCAGATTCCGGGTCAGGATCACTGGGGAGACCTCCTCGTGGTGTTGCGCCACTCAAACTCGGGCCGTGGGTGTCAGGTGCAGAGTGGTACAGAATACCGGAGTCACCTGAATATGGATTCTGGTCTTGAAGTCTTTACTTGAGCAAATCAGGTGCTTACGGGAGACAGAGTCTGTAAACTGAGTGCAGTGCAGGTCCTACAGGCTCTGGGGAGCTGCTGGTCAGAGTCGGGACAGGCCGGTAGGGCTGGGGCCAAAGCAGTAGGTGTCCTCTTTTTCCTGAGTCAGCACAGCTCTTCGGTCCTTCTTCTTTCTTCCTCGAATCTGAGGAGTCAAGGTTCAGGGTTGCCCCTAAAAACTAGATCTAGGGGCGTTAGAGGGGTGTGCAGGTCGGGACCAATGGGTCCCTTCCTTGGGGTGGATACACCCCCTATTATGCCACCCTCCCGTGGGAGGGGGGCATGAGCCTCTTCCTATTTGGCTGAGTCCCCTCATCTTCAAGATGGAGGGGACTGAGGTGTGCTTCACCTCGCCTCCCCCACCTGAAGGGTGGGTTTGGCAAAGGTGGGCACACCTCTCTTCCTAGCTTGGCAGAACCGGTGTAGCCAGTTGCTGGGGCAGCAAAAGGCAGGGACAGCTTTTAAAGGCGGCAGTCCTTTGAAGCTTCCCCTTCGTGGACCCTGCCCATACTGGGGGAGGAGGCATGACACCTCTGCCCAGGATGAGCTTTCTTTCTGGACCCAGAGAGCCGAGGCCCTCTACCCAGGGGTCCAGAAACCTGTCTGGTGGTGGCAAATGGCGGGTTGCCATTCAGGAACCACACCAGGGCTGGTCGATTTTCAGGGGGCATCTCTAAGATGCCCTCTGAGTGCATTTTACATTATATCCCACACTGGTATCAGTGTGGGTTTAATGTGCTGAGAAGTTTGCTACCAAACATCCCAGTTTTTAGTAAAGCCATTATGGAGATGTGTAGTGACCAACTCCCAGACCATATACTGTTAATGGCCATACTACACTTACAATGTCTAAGAATGGACTTAGACACTGTAGGGGTACAGGGCTCATGCCACTGTACCCTCACCTGTGGTCTAGTGCACCCTGCTAGAGGGGTGGCTTACCTAGGCCGCAGGCAGTGGGTTGTAGGCATGGCACACAGGGATGTGTGCCATGTCGACTTCTCACTTTGTTCTGCACCAAAACATGCAGCCTGCAATGGCAGTGTGTGTGTGTTAAGGTACAGGACCTCTAAGGGTGGCACAATATGTGCTGCAGCCCTTAGAGGCCTTCCCTGGTCACAGTGCCCTTGGTACCCATGGTACCTTTTACAAGGGAATTTCCAGTGGCCAGAGAGTTGCCAATTGTGGGTACAATGGTACAGTCTCGGGAAAGAACACAAACCCTGGGAACTTGATTGGCAGGGACCCAGGGCTCACCAAGTCAGGTTGCATCAGATGTCAATCAAAAAGTGGGGGGTAAGCATGCAGAAGGGGGCACTTTCCTACAATAACTATTTTGTTTATTTGTTTTATAGCGCTATTCATCCCAATCCAGAGTGTCAAAACGCTTTACATCACACGTACACATTATACATTGACAATAAATCATATGTGTGTAAATTAATGTACAGGATTTGTTACATAAGACAGTGAGAGTCACGAGGTGTATGAGGCACATGTCTTTCATAGCTCACTGTGCTATATTAGAAGGATTGCAAGTTATGAACTGAAAGTAACAAAATGATCTTTGTGTAAAAGCAGTAACCCACTTACCCATTTACATAAAATAAAAATCTGTCCCCTGCGTGTTACATGATGTGCTTGGCAGGAGACATATTAACCCTCTAAGCTACTTTGATTCAAAACTGGGACTAGAGAAAACACAGATCTCTACAGCAAGTGCATGAACCTCCAGAGTTATCTTACCATTGTTATTATCCCCTCAGATTTACTGGACACACAAAGATCCCTGCAGCAGGTGCCTTAACCCCATAAGATATTTTAAATGCAGACTTTTCAAACAATTAAGCAGAACAGTTTTACTGATACGTTTCTCCTTTTTGATTATTTCTTAGAGGCAGAGTTTAAAAAATATATGTATAAGTTAAGGCCCAGATTTTGCGGAGGGGTTGCGTCACTTTTTTGGCAAAATCTCATTTGTTAAATATTGTAATGCGCTCAAGTGTACTCATGAAAGACCTGCTAAAACATGTGTGATGTCTTAAGGTCTGATGTCACTTCTTGTGATGTCGCTTCCTGTGAGGTCATGGGTTGTGATGCCACTTCCTGTAATGTCACGTGCGATGTCACGCTCTGTGATGTCATGCGCTGTGATGTCACATACATACTACCTAACTTGGTTAGTCCCCCCAATTCTTTTTTAGGACTTGTGCCCTGGGATCTGAGGAGTGGGGGTACAGGGGTGTAATGCAGGCCACCTGCAGCAGCCCTGCAGCGCAGGAGGAGCCCAACCCTCCACAACCTTTCAGGGGGCCCCCACTCAGCCCAAGGCCAATGAATCTCAGATACGGGATGCTCAGGGCCCCTCGTCACAATCTGCAGGGGGCCCCATCATTTTGCGTTATGGCTTGAGGTCTGGGCCCATTTATTTGGGGCCATTCAACATGCAGGGTCAAGGGATTAGGGACAGGGCCCCCCTCTTTGATGGCAGTGAACATGGCGTTCAGTTATTGGGAGGCTGGGCCCATCTACTTGGTGCCCTGAACATGCAGGGTTAGGGAACGGGGGCCGCCGGGCCCCCCCTTTGTTGCCAGTGTACATGCTGGGTTAGGGAACGGGGGCCGCCGGGCCCCCCCTTTGTTGCCAGTGTACATGCTGGGTTAGGGAACGGGTTCCCTCAGCCCTCCCCCTCCCCTTTGGTGGCCTGAACATGCAGGGTTAGGGAAAGGGGGCCCGGAACTCCCCCCTCCCACCTTCCCCCCGCACACCTCTGGTACATTCAGGGTTAGGGAACGGGGGGCGCCGGGGCCCCCTCTTTAGTGCCAGTGTACATGCAGGGTTAGGGGACGGGAGGGGGCGCCACCCCTCCCTTGGTGCCCTGAACATGCAGGCCTTGCAGATACTGGTGGAAACCCCTGAGCCCGCACATTTGAGGGTCGCTGCAGTCAGCACCTCAGCTGCTTCGACGGCACATTTCACCGTTTATTATCTGTGAGGCCCTCCTCTGGTGAGGGGGGGCGAAGGGGGGTGGGGGAGGGCTGGCTCAGCACAGACCCCTGTGCACCCCTCCCAGCCCTGTGGGGACCCCTGAATCCTGGTGGTCTTTGAACTGACGCTTCCAGGGGTCTCCTTTCGCTGTTGGATGTGGGGGGAGGCAGACGGGTGAGTGGGGGCTGGTGGGGGGGGGGGAGATTGGTTTTAGAGGTTTGAGGTTGAAATGAGCAGGCAGTGCGGGCACAGACCAGCCCCACCCGAGGGTCTCTATTCATCGACGATGCGCGCCTCCTTTCACCACAGGACACTTGGTGTAACACATGTGCCTGTTATTTACAGCGCCAAGAAACGGCACAACCGCTGTGGGCGCAATACACAAAACAGGTTAATATTATTCATGCCTTTCATGCTGCTATTATACTTATAATGTGCAGAACACGTCGGTGAAACACCTGCGGAAATGGTGCATATCACTTCTCGTTGGGACAACTCTGAATATCATCCTTAGTGCGTCCTCCTTGCGGACGGACTCAGAGATTAAATACAGTGTAAGGACCACGTGACCTGTCCTGGCCCCTGCCCACCTCCCAGATTTACCTGTTACCCCACCCACAATGGAGGACTGTGGAGACCAGTCACCGAGCCTTGTACACAGTCCACAACCCATGGGGACCGTGGGGCCAGTGACCCAGCCTTGTACACAGTCCACAACCCATGGGGACCGTGGAGCCAGTGACCCAGCCTTGTGCGCAGTCCACAACCCGTGGGGACCGTGGAGCCAGTGGCCCAGCCTTGTACACAGTCCACAACCCATGGGGACCGTGGAGCCAGTGACCCAGCTTTGTACACAGTCCACAACCCATAGGGACCGTGGAGCCAGTGGCCGAGCCTTGTACACAGTCCACAACCCATGGGGACCGTGGAGCCAGTGACCCAGCCTTGTACACAGTCCACAACCCATGGGGACTATAGAGCCAGTGACCCAGCCTTGTACACAGTCCACAACCCATAGGGACCGTGGAGCCAGTGACCCAGCCTTGTACACAGTCCACAACCCATAGGGACCGTGGAGCCAGTGACCTAGCTTTGAGTGCGGCCCACAGCCCATGGGGACTATGGAGCCAGTGACCCAGCCTTGTACACAGTCCACAACCCATGGGGATCGTGGCGCCACTGACCCAGCCTTGTACACAGTCCACAACCCATGGGGACCGTGGAGCCAGTGACCCAGCCTTGTACACAGTCCACAACCCATAGGGACCGTGGAGCCAGTGACCCAGGCTTGTACACAGTCCACAACCCACGGGGACCGTGGAGCAAGTGACCCAGCCTTGTACACAGTCCACAACCCATGGGGACTGTGGCGCCAGTGACCCAGCCTTGTACACAGTCCACAACCCATGGGGACTATAGAGCAGGTGACCCAGCCTTGTACACAGTCCACAACCCATAGGGACCGTGGAGCCAGTGACCCAGCCTTGTACACAGTCCACAACCCATGGGGACTATAGAGCCAGTGTCCCAGCCTTGTACACAGTTCAATACCCATGGGGACAGGGGGGCCAGTGATCCAGCCGTGTGTGCAGTCCACAGCACATGGGGACAGGGGAGCCAGTGGCCCAGCCTTGTACACAGTCCACAACCCATGAGGACTGTGGAGCCAGTGGCCCAGCCTTGTACACAGTCCACAACCCATGGTGACAGGGGGGCCAGTGATCCAGCCGTGTGTGCAGTCCACCACCCATAAGGACCATGGAGCCAGTGTCCCAGCCTTGTACACAGTCCACAACCCATGGGGATCGTGGAGCCAGTCACCCAGCCTTGTACACAGTCCACAACCCATGGGGACCGTAGAGCCAGTGACCCAGCCTTGTGTGCAGTCCACAACCCTTGAGGACCGTGGAGCCAGTGACCCAGCCTTGTACACAGTCCACAACCGATAGGGACAGTGGAGCCAGTGTCCCAGCCTTGTACACAGTCCACAACCCATGGGGATTATGGAGCCAGTGACCCAGCCTTGTGCGCAGTCCACAACCCATGGGGACTATGGAGCCAGTGACCCAGCCTTGTGCGCAGTCCACCACCCATAGGGACCGTGGAGCCAGTGACCGAGACTTGTGCGCAGTCCACAGCCCATGGGGACCGTAGAGCCAGTGGCCCAGCCTTGTACACAGTCCACAACCCATGGGGACCGTAGAGCCAGTGACCCAGCCTTGTACACAGTCCACAACCCATGAGGACCGTGGAGACAGTGACCCAGCCTCGTGTGCAGTCCACAACCCATGGGGATTGTGTAGCCAGTGATTCAGCCTTGTACACAGTTCACTGCCCATGGGGACAGTGGAGCCAGTTGTTGAGAACGATAAATACGATAGTAATGTACACCCTGATGTATGCACACATAGCAGCGGCAGTACCAATAAATGCAATATCGATGGACTCTGTAATCCATGCACGCACAATGATGTCAATACCAGTAAATCCAGTGTTGATGTACACCGTAACTTATGCACACATAATGATGTCAAACTCAGTGATTGCAATGTTGATGTACGATGTAACAACTGTGCGTATAATAATGAGAATATCGTTAAATATGATATCAATGACCGCCATGTTACACGTACATGCACTCATGAACTCATATCATTGCTGTCGGATTCACCCAATATGACCTCCCTATCAACCCCAAGTCAGAGATACGTGGTCAGACAGGCCCTGCGACCCAAACCCAAGCCTACCGATTGATAGGTCACAGGTGGGGTTACACTCAGCCCAAAGACAAACGCGCACTAAGACAAAACCCTGATTGATCCCACAGATAGGTAGTCACACCACAAACAGGCCCAAAGAGATTGGCCCCAATAAAACACATTTGGCCAAAGTGTTCCCAAAATACCACAAAATTTGATGCTACATGTAGTTAGAAACACTCAGCCAATCAGGATAAGACATGTACAACGCACTGGGTGATCACACACTCAACGCACCGAACATCTGGACATGCACACACTGGCCCATACTAGCTCTCCCCGAGGTCGAGAGCCATCTGTGTCCCCCTTATTAGACTGGTTGTACTTGTTGTTTATGACTATGATGCTTTTCAAAGAATGTCAAAGTGTTTTATTGTACCCAAAGAATGTATATATGTGCGGCCAAAACTTCTGTACTCCAATCCTGTCTTCAGACATACCTCTGTAGATACTCCACCGGTCACCACATTTAATTAAACCAACTTGTTCCTGTTTTGCCAAACGCCTCTTGTGTTTTCATTTATTTAAGGTAAATTCATATTCGGGCAACACAGTGATCCAGACATGTGCGCGGCACACAACCCATGGGAACATGGAGCCAGTGACCCAGCCTTGTGCGCAGTCCACAACCCATGGGGACCGTGGAGCCAGTGACCCAGCCTTGTGCGCAGTCCACAACCCATAGGGACCGTGGAGCCAGTGACCCAGCCTTGTGCGCAGTCCACAACCCATGGGGACCGTGGAGCCAGTGACCCAGCCTTGTGCGCAGTCCACCACCCATAGGGACCGTGGAGCCAGTGACCCAGCCTTGTACACAGTCCACAACCCATAGGGACTATGGAGCCAGTGACCCAGCCTTGTACTCAGTCCACCACCCATAGGGACCGTGGAGCCAGTGACCCAGCCTTGTACACAGTCCACAACCCATAGGGACCATGGAGCCAGTGACCCAGCCTTGTACACAGTCCACAACCCATGGGGACTATGGAGCCAGTGTCCCAGCCTTTTGCGCAGTCCACAACCCTTGGGGACTATGGAGCCAGTGACCCAGCCTTGTGCGCAGTCTACCACCCATAGGGACCGTGGAGCCAGTGACCCAGCCTTGTACACAGTCCACAACCCATGGGGACCATGGAGCCATTGAACCAGCCTTCTAAACAGTTCAATACCCATGGGGACAGGCGTGCCAGTGACCTAACCTTGTGCGCAGCCCACCGCCTATAGGGACCGTGGAGCCAGTGACCCAGCCTTGTGCACAGTCCACAGCCCATGGGGACCGTAGAGCCAGTGACCCAGCCTTGTACACAGTCCACAACCCATGGGGACTGTGGAGCCAGTCACCCAGCCTTGTACACAGTCCACAACCCATGGGGACCGTGGAGCCAGTCACCCAGCCTTGTACACAGTCCACCACCCATAAGGACCATGGAGCCAGTGACCCAGCCTTGTACACAGTCCACAACCCATGGGGACCGTGGAGCCAGTCACCCAGCCTTGTACACAGTCCACAACCCATGGGGACCGTGGAGCCAGTCACCCAGCCTTGTACACAGTCCACAACCCATAGGGACCGTGGAGACAGTGATCCAGCCGTGTGTGCATTCCACCACCCATAGGGACCGTGGAGCCAGTGACCGAGCCTTGTGCGCAGTCCACAACCCATGGGGACTATGGAGCCAGTGACCCAGCCTTGTGCGCAGTCCACCACCCATAGGGACCGTGGAGCCAGTAACCCAGCCTTGTACACAGTCCACAACCCATAGGGACC
The DNA here is from genome assembly GCA_963921515.1 of Calotriton arnoldi. Lineage (NCBI taxonomy): Eukaryota > Metazoa > Chordata > Amphibia > Caudata > Salamandridae > Calotriton > Calotriton arnoldi. Next base: position 473,216 of record CAWUFW010001592.1, read on the forward strand.
GTGGAGCCAGTGACCCAGCCTTGTACACAGTCCACCACCCATAGGGACCGTGGAGCTAGTGACCCAGCCTTGTACACAGTCTACAACCCATGGGGACTATGGAGCCAGTGACCCAGCCTTGTGCGCAGTCCACCACCCATAGGGACCGTGGAGCCAGTGACCCAGCCTTGTACACAGTCCACAACCCATAGGGACCATGGAGCCAGTGACCCAGCCTTGTACACAGTCCACAACCCATGGGGACTATGGAGCCAGTGTCCCAGCCTTTTGCGCAGTCCACAACCCTTGGGGACTATGGAGCCAGTGACCCAGCCTTGTGCGCAGTCTACCACCCACAGGGACCGTGGAGCCAGTGACCCAGCCTTGTACACAGTCCACAACCCATGGGGACCATGGAGCCATTGACCCAGCCTTCTAAACAGTTCAATACCCATGGGGACAGGGGTGCCAGTGACCTAACCTTGTGCGCAGCCCACCGCCTATAGGGACCGTGGAGCCAGTGACCCAGCCTTGTGCACAGTCCACAGCCCATGGGGACCGTAGAGCCAGTGACCCAGCCTTGTACACAGTCCACAACCCATGAGGACCGTGGAGACAGTGACCCAGCCTCGTGTGCAGTCCACAACCCATGGGGATTGTGTAGCCAGTGATTCAGCCTTGTACACAGTTCACTGCCCATGGGGACAGTGGAGCCAGTTGTTGAGAACGATAAATACGATAGTAATGTACACCCTGATGTATGCACACATAGCAGCGGCAGTACCAATAAATGCAATATTGATGGACTCTGTAATCCATGCACGCACAATGATGTCAATACCAGTAAATCCAGTGTTGATGTACACCGTAACCTATGCACACATAATGATGTCAATCTCAGTGAATGCAATGTTGATGTACGATGTAACAACTGTGCGTATAATAATGAGAATATCGTTAAATATGATATCAATGACCGCCATGTTACACGTACATGCACTCATGAACTCATATCATTGCTGTCGGATTCACCCAATATGACCTCCCTATCAACCCCAAGTCAGAGATACGTGGTCAGACAGGCCCTGCGACCCAAACCCAAGCCTACCGATTGATAGGTCACAGGTGGGGTTACACTCAGCCCAAAGACAAACGCGCACTAAGACAAAACCCTGATCGATCCCACAGATAGGTAGTCACACCACAAACAGGCCCAAAGAGATTGGCCCCAATAAAACACATTTGGCCAAAGTGTTCCCAAAATCCCACAAAATTTGATGCTACATGTAGTTAGAAACACTCAGCCAATCAGGATAAGACATGTACAATGCACTGGGTGATCACACACTCAACGCACCGAACATCTGGACATGCACACACTGGCCCATACTAGCTCTCCCCGAGGTCGAGAGCCATCTGTGTCCCCCTTATTAGACTGGTTGTACTTGTTGTTTATGACTATGATGCTTTTCAAAGAATGTCAAAGTGTTTTATTGTACCCAAAGAATGTATATATGTGCGGCCAAAACTTCTGTACTCCAATCCTGTCTTCAGACATACCTCTGTAGATACTCCACCGGTCACCACATTTAATTAAACCAACTTGTTACTGTTTTGCCAAACGCCTCTTGTGTTTTCATTTATTTAAGGTAAATTCATATTCAGGCAACACAGTGATCCAGACATGTGCGCGGCACACAACCCATGGGAACATGGAGCCAGTGACACAGCCTTCTACACAGTCCACAACCCATGGGGTCCGTGGAACCAGTGACCTAGCTTTGAGTGCGGCCCACAGCCCATGGGGACCATGGAGCCAGTGACCCAGCCTTGTACACAGTCCACAACCCATGGGGACTATGGAGCCAGTGACCCAGCCTTGTGCGCAGTCCACAACCCATGGGGACCGTGGAGCCAGTGACCCAGCCTTGTGCGCAGTCCACCACCCATAGGGACCGTGGAGCCAGTGACCCAGCCTTGTACACAGTCTACAACCCATGGGGACTATGGAGCCAGTGACCCAGCCTTGTGTGCAGTCCACCACCCATAGGGACCGTGGAGCCAGTAACCCAGCCTTGTACACAGTCCACAACCCATAGGGACCATGGAGCCAGTGACCGAGCCTTGTACACAGCCCACCACCCATAGGGACCGTGGAGCCAGTGACCCAGCCTTGTACACAGTCCACAACCCATAGGGACCATGGAGCCAGTGACCGAGCCTTGTGCGCAGTCCACCACCCATAGGGACCGTGGAGCCAGTGACCCAGCCTTGTACACAGTCCACAACCCATAGGGACCATGGAGCCAGTGACCCAGCCTTGTACACAGTCCACAACCCATAGGGACCATGGAGCCAGTGACCCAGCCTTGTGCGCAGTCCACAACCCATAGGGACCATAGAGCCAGTGGCCCAGCCTTGTACACAGCCCTCCACCCATAGGGACCGTGGAGCCAGTGACCCAGCCTTGTGCGCAGTCCACAACCCATGGGGACCGTGGAGCTAGTGAACCAGCCTTGTACACAGTCTACAACCCTTGGGGACTATGGAGCCAGTGACCCAGCCTTGTGCGCAGTCCACCACCCATAGGGACCGTGGAGCCAGTGACCCAGCCTTGTACACAGTCCACAACCCATGGGGACTATGGAGCCAGTGACCCAGCCTTGTACACAGTCCACCACCCATAGGGACCGTGGAGCCAGTGACCCAGCCTTGTACACAGTCCACAACCCATAGGGACCATGGAGCCAGTGACCCAGCCTTGTACACAGTCCACAACCCATGGGGACTATGGAGCCAGTGTCCCAGCCTTTGCGCAGTCCACAACCCTTGGGGACTATGGAGCCAGTGACCCAGCCTTGTGCGCAGTCTACCACCCACAGGGACCGTGGAGCCAGTGACCCAGCCTTGTACACAGTCCACAACCCATGGGGACCATGGAGCCATTGACCCAGCCTTCTAAACAGTTCAATACCCATGGGGACAGGGGTGCCAGTGACCTAACCTTGTGCGCAGCCCACCGCCTATAGGGACCGTGGAGCCAGTGACCCAGCCTTGTGCACAGTCCACAGCCCATGGGGACCGTAGAGCCAGTGACCCAGCCTTGTACACAGTCCACAACCCATGAGGACCGTGGAGACAGTGACCCAGCCTCGTGTGCAGTCCACAACCCATGGGGATTGTGTAGCCAGTGATTCAGCCTTGTACACAGTTCACTGCCCATGGGGACAGTGGAGCCAGTTGTTGAGAACGATAAATACGATAGTAATGTACACCCTGATGTATGCACACATAGCAGCGGCAGTACCAATAAATGCAATATTGATGGACTCTGTAATCCATGCACGCACAATGATGTCAATACCAGTAAATCCAGTGTTGATGTACACCGTAACCTATGCACACATAATGATGTCAATCTCAGTGAATGCAATGTTGATGTACGATGTAACAACTGTGCGTATAATAATGAGAATATCGTTAAATATGATATCAATGACCGCCATGTTACACGTACATGCACTCATGAACTCATATCATTGCTGTCGGATTCACCCAATATGACCTCCCTATCAACCCCAAGTCAGAGATACGTGGTCAGACAGGCCCTGCGACCCAAACCCAAGCCTACCGATTGATAGGTCACAGGTGGGGTTACACTCAGCCCAAAGACAAACGCGCACTAAGACAAAACCCTGATCGATCCCACAGATAGGTAGTCACACCACAAACAGGCCCAAAGAGATTGGCCCCAATAAAACACATTTGGCCAAAGTGTTCCCAAAATACCACAAAATTTGATGCTACATGTAGTTAGAAACACTCAGCCAATCAGGATAAGACATGTACAATGCACTGGGTGATCACACACTCAACGCACCGAACATCTGGACATGCACACACTGGCCCATACTAGCTCTCCCCGAGGTTGAGAGCCATCTGTGTCCCCCTTATTAGACTGGTTGTACTTGTTGTTTATGACTATGATGCTTTTCAAAGAATGTCAAAGTGTTTTATTGTACCCAAAGAATGTATATATGTGCGGCCAAAACTTCTGTACTCCAATCCTGTCTTCAGACATACCTCTGTAGATACTCCACCGGTCACCACATTTAATTAAACCAACTTGTTACTGTTTTGCCAAACGCCTCTTGTGTTTTCATTTATTTAAGGTAAATTCATATTCGGGCAACACAGTGATCCAGACATGTGCGCGGCACACAACCCATGGGAACATGGAGCCAGTGACACAGCCTTCTACACAGTCCACAACCCATGGGGTCCGTGGAACCAGTGACCTAGCTTTGAGTGCGGCCCACAGCCCATGGGGACCATGGAGCCAGTGACCCAGCCTTGTACACAGTCCACAACCCATGGGGACTATGGAGCCAGTGACCCAGCCTTGTGCGCAGTCCACAACCCATGGGGACCGTGGAGCCAGTGACCCAGCCTTGTGCGCAGTCCACCACCCATAGGGACCGTGGAGCCAGTGACCCAGCCTTGTACACAGTCTACAACCCATGGGGACTATGGAGCCAGTGACCCAGCCTTATGCGCAGTCCACCACCCATAGGGACCGTGGAGCCAGTAACCCAGCCTTGTACACAGTCCACAACCCATAGGGACCATGGAGCCAGTGACCGAGCCTTGTACACAGCCCACCACCCATAGGGACCGTGGAGCCAGTGACCCAGCCTTGTACACAGTCCACAACCCATAGGGACCATGGAGCCAGTGACCGAGCCTTGTGCGCAGTCCACCACCCATAGGGACCGTGGAGCCAGTGACCCAGCCTTGTACACAGTTCACAACCCATAGGGACCATGGAGCCAGTGACCCAGCCTTGTACACAGTCCACAACCCATAGGGACCATGGAGCCAGTGACCGAGCCTTGTGCGCAGTCCACCACCCATAGGGACCGTGGAGCCAGTGACCCAGCCTTGTACACAGTCCACAACCCATAGGGACCATGGAGCCAGTGACCCAGCCTTGTGCGCAGTCCACAACCCATAGGGACCATGGAGCCAGTGGCCCAGCCTTGTACACAGCCCTCCACCCATAGGGACCGTGGAGCCAGTGACCCAGCCTTGTGCGCAGTCCACAACCCATGGGGACCGTGGAGCCAGTGACCCAGCCTTGTACAAAGTCCACAACCCATGGGGACTATGGAGCCAGTGACCCAGCCTTGTACACAGTCCACCACCCATAGGGACCGTGGAGCCAGTGACCCAGCCTTGTACACAGTCCACAACCCATAGGGACCATGGAGCCAGTGACCCAGCCTTGTACACAGTCCACAACCCATAGGGACCGTGGAGCCAGTAACCCAGCCTTGTACACAGTCCACAACCCATAGGGACCATGGAGCCAGTGACCGAGCCTTGTACACAGTCCACCACCCATAGGGACTGTGGAGCCAGTGACCCAGCCTTGTACACAGTCCACAACCCATAGGGACCATGGAGCCAGTGACCCAGCCTTGTACACAGTCCACAACCCATAGGGACCATGGAGCCAGTGACCGAGCCTTGTGCGCAGTCCACCACCCATAGGGACTGTGGAGCCAGTGACCCAGCCTTGTACACAGTCCACAACCCATGGGGACCGTGGAGCCAGTCACCCAGCCTTGTACACAGTCCACCACCCATAAGGACCATGGAGCCAGTGACCCAGCCTTGTACACAGTCCACAACCCATGGGGACCATGGAGCCAGTCACCCAGCCTTGTACACAGTCCACAACCCATGGGGACCGTGGAGCCAGTCACCCAGCCTTGTACACAGTCCACAACCCATAGGGACCGTGGAGCCAGTGATCCAGCCGTGTGTGCATTCCACCACCCATAGGGACCGTGGAGCCAGTGACCGAGCCTTGTGCGCAGTCCACAACCCATGGGGACTATGGAGCCAGTGACCCAGCCTTGTGCGCAGTCCACCACCCATAGGGACCGTGGAGCCAGTGACCCAGCCTTGTACACAGTCCACAACCCATAGGGACCGTGGAGCCAGTGACCCAGCCTTGTACACAGTCCACCACCCATAGGGACCGTGGAGCTAGTGACCCAGCCTTGTACACAGTCTACAACCCATGGGGACTATGGAGCCAGTGACCCAGCCTTGTGCGCAGTCCACCACCCATAGGGACCGTGGAGCCAGTGACCCAGCCTTGTACACAGTCCACAACCCATGGGGACTATGGAGCCAGTGACCCAGCCTTGTACACAGTCCACCACCCATAGGGACAGTGAAGCCAGTGACCCAGCCTTGTACACAGTCCACAACCCATAGGGACCATGGAGCCAGTGACCCAGCCTTGTACACAGTCCACAACCCATGGGGACTTTGGAGCCAGTGTCCCAGCCTTTTGCGCAGTCCACAACCCTTGGGGACTATGGAGCCAGTGACCCAGCCTTGAGCGCAGTCTACCACCCATAGGGACCGTGGAGCCAGTGACCCAGCCTTGTACACAGTCCACAACCAATGGGGACCATGGAGCCATTGACCCAGCCTTCTAAACAGTTCAATACCCATGGGGACAGGGGTGCCAGTGACCTAACCTTGTGCGCAGCCCACCGCCTATAGGGACCGTGGAGCCAGTGACCCAGCCTTGTGCACAGTCCACAGCCCATGGGGACCGTAGAGCCAGTGACCCAGCCTTGTACACAGTCCACAACCCATGAGGACCGTGGAGACAGTGACCCAGCCTCGTGTGCAGTCCACAACCCATGGGGATTGTGTAGCCAGTGATTCAGCCTTGTACACAGTTCACTGCCCATGGGGACAGTGGAGCCAGTTGTTGAGAACGATAAATACGATAGTAATGTACACCCTGATGTATGCACACATAGCAGCGGCAGTACCAATAAATGCAATATTGATGGACTCTGTAATCCATGCACGCACAATGATGTCAATACCAGTAAATCCAGTGTTGATGTACACCGTAACCTATGCACACATAATGATGTCAATCTCAGTGAATGCAATGTTGATGTACGATGTAACAACTGTGCGTATAATAATGAGAATATCGTTAAATATGATATCAATGACCGCCATGTTACACGTACATGCACTCATGAACTCATATCATTGCTGTCGGATTCACCCAATATGACCTCCCTATCAACCCCAAGTCAGAGATACGTGGTCAGACAGGCCCTGCGACCCAAACCCAAGCCTACCGATTGATAGGTCACAGGTGGTGTTACACTCAGCCCAAAGACAAACGCGCACTAAGACAAAACCCTGATCGATCCCACAGATAGGTAGTCACACCACAAACAGGCCCAAAGAGATTGGCCCCAATAAAACACATTTGGCCAAAGTGTTCCCAAAATACCACAAAATTTGATGCTACATGTAGTTAGAAACACTCAGCCAATCAGGATAAGACATGTACAATGCACTGGGTGATCACACACTCAACGCACCGAACATCTGGACATGCACACACTGGCCCATACTAGCTCTCCCCGAGGTCGAGAGCCATCTGTGTCCCCCTTATTAGACTGGCTGTACTTGTTGTTTATGACTATGATGCTTTTCAAAGAATGTCAAAGTGTTTTATTGTACCCAAAGAATGTATATATGTGCGGCCAAAACTTCTGTACTCCAATCCTGTCTTCAGACATACCTCTGTAGATACTCCACCGGTCACCACATTTAATTAAACCAACTTGTTACTGTTTTGCCAAACGCCTCTTGTGTTTTCATTTATTTAAGGTAAATTCATATTCGGGCAACACAGTGATCCAGACATGTGCGCGGCACACAACCCATGGGAACATGGAGCCAGTGACACAGCCTTCTACACAGTCCACAACCCATGGGGACCGTGGAACCAGTGACCTAGATTTGAGTGCGGCCCACAGCCCATGGGGACCATGGAGCCAGTGACCCAGCCTTGTACACAGTCCACAACCCATGGGGACTATGGAGCCAGTGACCCAGCCTTGTGCGCAGTCCACAACCCATAGGGACCGTGGAGCCAGTGACCCAGCCTTGTGCGCAGTCCACCACCCATAGGGACCGTGGAGCCAGTGACCCAGCCTTGTACACAGTCTACAACCCATGGGGACTATGGAGCCAGTAACCCAGCCTTGTACACAGTCCACAACCCATAGGGACCATGGAGCCAGTGACCGAGCCTTGTACACAGCCCACCACCCATAGGGACCGTGGAGCCAGTGACCCAGCCTTGTACAGAGTCCACAACCCATAGGGACCATGGAGCCAGTGACCGAGCCTTGTGCGCAGTCCACCACCCATAGGGACTGTGGAGCCAGTGACCCAGCCTTGTACACAGTCCACAACCCATAGGGACCATGGAGCCAGTGACCCAGCCTTGTACACAGTCCACAACCCATAGGGACCATGGAGCCAGTGACCGAGCCTTGTGCGCAGTCCACCACCCATAGGGACTGTGGAGCCAGTGACCCAGCCTTGTACACAGTCCACAACCCATGGGGACCGTGGAGCCAGTCACCCAGCCTTGTACACAGTCCACCACCCATAAGGACCATGGAGCCAGTGACCCAGCCTTGTACACAGTCCACAACCCATGGGGACCGTGGAGCCAGTCACCCAGCCTTGTACACAGTCCACAACCCATGGGGACCGTGGAGCCAGTCACCCAGCCTTGTGCGCAGTCCACAACCCATAGGGACCATGGAGCCAGTGGCCCAGCCTTGTACACAGCCCTCCACCCATAGGGACCGTGGAGCCAGTGACCCAGCCTTGTGCGCAGTCCACAACCCATTGGGGACCGTGGAGCCAGTGACCCAGCCTTGTACACAGTCCACAACCCATGGGGATCGTGGATCCACTGACCCAGCCTTGTACACAGTCCACAACACATGAGGACCGTGAGCCAGTTGCCCAGCCTTGTACACAGTCCACAACCCATGAGGACCGTGGAGCCAGTGGCCCAGCCTTGTACACAGTCCACAACCCATGGGGACCGTGGAGCCAGTGACCCAGCCTTGTGCGCAGTCCACAATCCATGGGGACCATGGAACCAGTGACCTAGCTTTGAGTGCGGCCCACAGCCCATGGGGACTATGGAGCCAGTGACCCAGCCTTGTGCGCAGTCCACAACCCATAGGGACCGTGGAGCCAGTGACCCAGCCTTGTGCGCAGTCCACCACCCATAGGGACCGTGGAGCCAGTGACCCAGCCTTGTACACAGTCTACAACCCATGGGGACTATGGAGCCAGTAACCCAGCCTTGTACACAGTCCACAACCCATAGGGACCATGGAGCCAGTGACCGAGCCTTGTACACAGCCCACCACCCATAGGGACCGTGGAGCCAGTGACCCAGCCTTGTACAGAGTCCACAACCCATAGGGACCATGGAGCCAGTGACCGAGCCTTGTGCGCAGTCCACCACCCATAGGGACTGTGGAGCCAGTGACCCAGCCTTGTACACAGTCCACAACCCATAGGGACCATGGAGCCAGTGACCCAGCCTTGTACACAGTCCACAACCCATAGGGACCATGGAGCCAGTGACCGAGCCTTGTGCGCAGTCCACCACCCATAGGGACTGTGGAGCCAGTGACCCAGCCTTGTACACAGTCCACAACCCATGGGGACCGTGGAGCCAGTCACCCAGCCTTGTACACAGTCCACCACCCATAAGGACCATGGAGCCAGCCTTGTACACAGTCCACAACCCATGGGGACCGTGGAGCCAGTCACCCAGCCTTGTACACAGTCCACAACCCATGGGGATCGTGGAGCCAGTCACCCAGCCTTGTGCGCAGTCCACAACCCATAGGGACCATGGAGCCAGTGGCCCAGCCTTGTACACAGCCCTCCACCCATAGGGACCGTGGAGCCAGTGACCCAGCCTTGTGCGCAGTCCACAACCCATTGGGGACCATGGAGCCAGTGACCCAGCCTTGTACACAGTCCACAACCCATGGGGATCGTGGATCCACTGACCCAGCCTTGTACACAGTCCACAACACATGAGGACCGTGAGCCAGTTGCCCAGCCTTGTACACAGTCCACAACCCATGAGGACCGTGGAGCCAGTGGCCCAGCCTTGTACACAGTCCACAACCCATGGGGACCGTGGAGCCAGTGACCCAGCCTTGTGCGCAGTCCACAATCCATGGGGACCATGGAACCAGTGACCTAGCTTTGAGTGCGGCCCACAGCCCATGGGGACTATGGAGCCAGTGACCCAGCCTTGTACACAGTCCACAACCCATGGGGACCATGGAGCCAGTGACCCAGCCTTGTACACAGTCCACAACCCATGGGGACTGTGGCGCCAGTGACCCAGCCTTGTACACAGTCCACAACCCATGGGGACTGTGGCGCCAGTGACCCAGCCTTGTACACAGTCCACAACCCATGGAGACTATAGAGCCAGTGACCCAGCCTTGTACACAGTCCACAACCCATAGGGACCATGGGGCTAGTGACCGAGCCTTGTGGGCAGTCCACAGCCCATGGGGACCGTGGAGCCACTGACCCAGCCTTGTACACAGTTCAATACCCATGGGGACAGGGGGGCCAGTGATCCAGCCGTGTGTGCAGTCCACCACCCATAAGGACCGTGGAGCCAGTGACCCAGCCTTGTACACAGTCCACAACCCATGGGGACTATAGAGCCAGTGTCCCAACCTTGTACACAGTTCAATACCCATGGGGACAGGGGGGCCAGTGATCCAGCCGTGTGTGCAGTCCACCACCCATAAGGACCGTGGAGCCAGTGACCCAGCCTTGTACACAGTCCATAACCCATGGGGACTATAGAGCCAGTGTCCCAGCCTTGTACACAGTTCAATACCCATGGGGACAGGGGGGCTAGTGATCCAGCCGTGTGTGCAGTCCACCACCCATAAGGACCATGGAGCCAGTGACCGAGCCTTGTGCGCAATCCACAACCCATGGGGACCGTGGAGCCAGTGACCCAGCCTTGTACACAGTCCACAACCCATGGGGACTATAGAGCCAGTGACCCAGCCTTGTACACAGTCCACAACCCATGGGGACTATAGAGCCAGTGTCCCAGCCTTGTACACAGTTCAATACCCATGGGTACAGGGGGGCCAGTGATCCAGCCGTGTGTGCAGTCCACAGCCCATGGGGACAGGGGAGCCAGTGACCTAGCCTTGTGCGCAGCCCACCACCCATAGGGACCGTGGAGCCAGTGACCCAGCCTTGTGTGCAGTCCACAACCCATGGGGACTATGGAGCCAGTGACCCAGCCTTGTACACAGTCCACAACCCATAGGGACTATAGAGCCAGTGACCCAGCCTTGTGCACAGTTCACAACCCATAGGGACCGTGGAGCCAGTGACCGAGCCTTGTACACAGTCCAAAACCCATGAGGACCGTGGAGCCAGTGGCCCAGCCTTGTACACAGTCCACAACCCATGGGGACAGGGGGGCCAGTGATCCAGCCGTGTGTGCAGTCCACCACCCATAAGGACCATGGAGCCAGTGACCGAGCCTTGTGCGCAATCCACAACCCATGGGGACCGTGGAGCCAGTGACCCAGCCTTGTACACAGTCCACAACCCATAGGGGCTATAGAGCCAGTGACCCAGCCTTGTACACAGTCCACAACCCATGGGGACTATAGAGCCAGTGACCCAGCCTTGTACACAGTTCAATACCCATGGGGACAGGGGGGCCAGTGATCCTGCCGTGTGGTCCACCACCCATAAGGACCATGGAGCCAGTGACCCAGCCTTGTACACAGTCCACAACCCATGGGGACCGTGGAGCCAGTCACCCAGCCTTGTACACAGTCCACAACCCATGGGGACCGTGGAGCCAGTCACCCAGCCTTGTACACAGTCCACAACCCATAGGGACCGTGGAGCCAGTGATCCAGCCGTGTGTGCATTCCACCACCCATAGGGACCGTGGAGCCAGTGACCGAGCCTTGTGCGCAGTCCACAACCCATGGGGACTATGGAGCCAGTGACCCAGCCTTGTGCGCAGTCCACCACCCATAGGGACCGTGGAGCCAGTGACCCAGCCTTGTACACAGTCCACAACCCATAGGGACCGTGGAGCCAGTGACCCAGCCTTGTACACAGTCCACCACCCATAGGGACCGTGGAGCTAGTGACCCAGCCTTGTACACAGTCTACAACCCATGGGGACTATGGAGCCAGTGACCCAGCCTTGTGCGCAGTCCACCACCCATAGGGACCGTGGAGCCAGTGACCCAGCCTTGTACACAGTCCACAACCCATGGGGACTATGGAGCCAGTGACCCAGCCTTGTACACAGTCCACCACCCATAGGGACCGTGGAGCCAGTGACCCAGCCTTGTACACAGTCCACAACCCATAGGGACCATGGAGCCAGTGACCCAGCCTTGTACACAGTCCACAACCCATGGGGACTATGGAGCCAGTGTCCCAGCCTTTTGCGCAGTCCACAACCCTTGGGGACTATGGAGCCAGTGACCCAGCCTTGTGCGCAGTCTACCACCCATAGGGACCGTGGAGCCAGTGACCCAGCCTTGTACACAGTCCACAACCCATGGGGACCATGGAGCCATTGACCCAGCCTTCTAAACAGTTCAATACCCATGGGGACAGGGGTGCCAGTGACCTAACCTTGTGCGCAGCCCACCGCCTATAGGGACCGTGGAGCCAGTGACCCAGCCTTGTGCACAGTCCACAGCCCATGGGGACCGTAGAGCCAGTGACCCAGCCTTGTACACAGTCCACAACCCATGGGGACCGTGGAGCCAGTCACCCAGCCTTGTACACAGTCCACAACCCATGGGGACCGTGGAGCCAGTCACCCAGCCTTGTACACAGTCCACCACGCATAAGGACCATGGAGCCAGTGACCCAGCCTTGTACACAGTCCACAACCCATGGGGACCGTGGAGCCAGTCACCCAGCCTTGTACACAGTCCACAACCCATGGGGACCGTGGAGCCAGTCACCCAGCCTTGTACACAGTCCACAACCCATAGGGACCGTGGAGCCAGTGATCCAGCCGTGTGTGCATTCCACCACCCATAGGGACCGTGGAGCCAGTGACCGAGCCTTGTGCGCAGTCCACAACCCATGGGGACTATGGAGCCAGTGACCCAGCCTTGTGCGCAGTCCACCACCCATAGGGACCGTGGAGCCAGTGACCCAGCCTTGTACACAGTCCACAACCCATAGGGACCGTGGAGCCAGTGACCCAGCCTTGTACACAGTCCACCACCCATAGGGACCGTGGAGCTAGTGACCCAGCCTTGTACACAGTCTACAACCCATGGGGACTATGGAGCCAGTGACCCAGCCTTGTGCGCAGTCCACCACCCATAGGGACCGTGGAGCCAGTGACCCAGCCTTGTACACAGTCCACAACCCATGGGGACTATGGAGCCAGTGACCCAGCCTTGTACACAGTCCACCACCCATAGGGACCGTGGAGCCAGTGACCCAGCCTTGTACACAGTCCACAACCCATAGGGACCATGGAGCCAGTGACCCAGCCTTGTACACAGTCCACAACCCATGGGGACTATGGAGCCAGTGTCCCAGCCTTTTGCGCAGTCCACAACCCTTGGGGACTATGGAGCCAGTGACCCAGCCTTGTGCGCAGTCTACCACCCATAGGGACCGTGGAGCCAGTGACCCAGCCTTGTACACAGTCCACAACCCATGGGGACCATGGAGCCATTGACCCAGCCTTCTAAACAGTTCAATACCCATGGGGACAGGGGTGCCAGTGACCTAACCTTGTGCGCAGCCCACCGCCTATAGGGACCGTGGAGCCAGTGACCCAGCCTTGTGCCCAGTCCACAGCCCATGGGGACCGTAGAGCCAGTGACCCAGCCTTGTACACAGTCCACAACCCATGAGGACCGTGGAGACAGTGACCCAGCCTCGTGTGCAGTCCACAACCCATGGGGATTGTGTAGCCAGTGATTCAGCCTTGTACACAGTTCACTGCCCATGGGGACAGTGGAGTCAGTTGTTGAGAACGATAAATACGATAGTAATGTACACCCTGATGTATGCACACATAGCAGCGGCAGTACCAATAAATGCAATATCAATGGACTCTGTAATCCATGCACGCACAATGATGTCAATACCAGTAAATCCAGTGTTGATGTACACCGTAACCTATGCACACATAATGATGTCAATCTCAGTGAATGCAATGTTGATGTACGATGTAACAACTGTGCGTATAATAATGAGAATATCGTTAAATATGATATCAATGACCGCCATGTTACACGTACATGCACTCATGAACTCATATCATTGCTGTCGGATTCACCCAATATGACCTCCCTATCAACCCCAAGTCAGAGATACGTGGTCAGACAGGCCCTGCGACCCAAACCCAAGCCTACCGATTGATAGGTCACAGGTGGGGTTACACTCAGCCCAAAGACAAACGCGCACTAAGACAAAACCCTGATCGATCCCACAGATAGGTAGTCACACCACAAACAGGCCCAAAGAGATTGGCCCAAATAAAACACATTTGGCCAAAGTGTTCCCAAAATACCACAAAATTTGATGCTACATGTAGTTAGAAACACTCAGCCAATCAGGATAAGACATGTACAACGCACTGGGTGATCACACACTCAACGCACCGAACATCTGGACATGCACACACTGGCCCATACTAGCTCTCCCCGAGGTCGAGAGCCATCTGTGTCCCCCTTATTAGACTGGTTGTACTTGTTGTTTATGACTATGATGCTTTTCAAAGAATGTCAAAGTGTTTTATTGTACCCAAAGAATGTATATATGTGCGGCCAAAACTTCTGTACTCCAATCCTGTCTTCAGACATGCCTCTGTAGATACTCCACCGGTCACCACATTTAATTAAACCAACTTGTTCCTGTTTTGCCAAACGCCTCTTGTGTTTTTAATTTATTTAAGGTAAATTCATATTCGGGCAACACAGTGATCCAGACATGTGCGCGGCACACAACCCATGGGAACATGGAGCCAGTGAAACAGCCTTCTAAGCAGTTCAATACCCATGGGGAGAGGGGTGCCAGTGACCTAACCTTGTGCGCAGCCCACCGCCTATAGGGACCGTGGAGCCAGTGACCCAGCCTTGTGCACAGCCCACAGTCCATGGGGACTGTGGAGACAGTGACCCAGCCTGGTGTGATGTCCACTGCCCATGGTGACTGCAGAGGTAGTGACCCTGTCTTGTGTGCAGTCCACAACCCTTGAGGACCATGCAGCCATTGACCCAGCCTTATAGGCAGTCCACAACCAAAGGGGACCAGGGCGCCAGTGACCCACCTTTGCGCACACTCCACAACCCATGGGTACAGTGGAATGAGGGATCCATCCTTGTGTGCAGTCCACAAACCATGGAGACTGTGGAGCTAGTGACCCAGTCTTGTGCGCTGTCTGCTACCCATGGGAACCATGGAGACATTGACCTAGCCTTCTGTGCAGTCCGCTACCCATGGGAACCGTGGAAACAGTGACCTAGCCTTGTGCACAGTCCACAACCCATGGGGACAGTGGATTCAGTGATTCAGCTTTGTGTGCTGTTCACAACACACCGGGACCATGGAGCCAGTAACCCAGCCTTGTGCACAGTCCACAACCCATGTGCACCGTGGAGCCAGTAACCCATCCTTGTGCACAGTCCCCAACTCATGTGCACCGTGGAGCCAGTAACCAAGCCTTGTGCACAGTCCCCAACCCATGTGCACCGTGGAGCCAGTAGCCCAGCCTTGTGCACAGTCCACCACCCATGTGCACCGTGGAGCCAGTAACCCAGCCTTGTGCACAGTCCCCAACCCATGTGCACCGTGGAGCCAGTAACCCAGCCTTGTGCACAGTCCCCAACCCATGTGCACCGTGGAGCCAGTAACCCAGCCTTCTGCACAGTCCACAACCCATGTGCACTGTGGAGCCAGTAACCCAGCCTTGTGCACAGTCCCCAACCCATGTGCACCGTGGAGCCAGTAACCCAGCCTTGTGCACAGTCCCCAACCCATGTGCACCGTGGAGCCAGTAACCCAGCCTTGTGCACAGTCCCCAACCCATGTGCACTGTGGAGCCTGTAACCCAGCCATGTGCACAGTCCCCAACCCATGTGCACCGTGGAGCCAGTAACCCAGCCTTGTGCACAGTCCCCAACCCATGTGCACCGTGGAGCCAGTAACCCAGCCTTGTGCACAGTCCCCAACCCATGTGCACCATGGAGCCAGTAACCCAGCCTTGTGCACAGTCCACAACCCATGTGCACCATGGAGCCAGTAACCCAGCCTTGTGCACAGTCCCCAACCCATGTGCACCATGGAGCCAGTAACCCAGCCTTGTGCACAGTCCCCAACCCATGTGCACCATGGAGCCAGTAACCCAGCCTTGTGCACAGTCCCCAACCCATGTGCACCATGGAGCCAGTAACCCAGCCTTGTGCACAGTCCCCAACTCATGTGCACCATGGAGCCACTAACCCAGCCTTGTGCACAGTCCCCAACCCATGTGCACCGTGGAGCCAGTAACCCAGCCTTGTGCACAGTCCCCAACCCATGTGCACCGTGGAGCCAGTAACCCAGCCTTGTGCACAGTCCCCAACCCATGTGCACCGTGGAGCCAGTAACCCAGCCTTGTGCACAGTCCACAACCCATGTGCACCGTGGAGCCAGTAACCCAGCCTTGTGCACAGTCCACAACTCATGTGCACCGTGGAGCCTGTAACCCAGCCTTGTGCACAGTCCCCAACCCATGTGCACCGTGGAGCCAGTAACCCAGCCTTGTGCACAGTCCACAACCCATGTGCACCGTGGAGCCAGTAACCCAGCCTTGTGCACAGTCCACAACCCATGTGCACCATGGAGCCAGTAACCCAGCCTTGTGCACAGTCCACAACCCATGTGCACCATGGAGCCAGTAACCCAGCCTTGTGCACAGTCCCCAAGTCATGTGCACCATGGAGCCAGTAACCCAGCCTTGTGCACAGTCCCCAACCCATGTGCACCGTGGAGCCATAAACCCAGCCTTGTGGACAGTCCCCAACCCATGTGCACCGTGGAGCCAGTAACCCAGTCTTGTGCACAGTCGCCAACCCATGTGCACCGTGGAGCCAGTAACCCAGCCTTGTGCACAGTCCCCAACCCATGTGCACCGTGGAGCCAGTAACCCAGCTTTGTGCACAGTCCCCAACCCATGTGCACCGTGGAGCCAGTAACCCAGCCTTGTGCACAGTTCTCAACCCATGTGCACCGTGGAGCCAGTAACCCAGCCTTGTGCACAGTCCCCAACCCATGTGCACCGTGGAGCCAGTAACCCAGCCTTGTGCACAGTCCCCAACCCATGTGCACCGTGGAGCCAGTAACCCAGCCTTGTGCACAGTCCCCAACCCATGTGCACCATGGAGCCTGTAACCCAGCCTTGTGCACAGTCCCCAACCCATGTGCACCGTGGAGCCTGTAACCCAGCCTTGTGCACAGTCCCCAACCCATGTGCACCATGGAGCCAGTAACCCAGCCTTGTGCACAGTCCCCAACCCATGTGCACCATGGAGCCAGTAACCCAGCCTTGTGTACAGTCCCCAACCCATGGGCATTATGGAGCCAGTAACCCAGCCTTGTGCACAGTCCACAACCCATGTGCACCGTGGAGCCAGTAACCCAGCCTTGTGCACAGTCCCCAACCCATGTGCACCGTGGAGCCAGTAACCCAGCCTTGTGCACAGTCCCCAACCCATGTGCACCGTGGAGCCAGTAACCCAGCCTTGTGCACAGTCCCCAACCCATGTGCACCATGAAGCCAGTAACCCAGCCTTGTGCGCAGTCCCCAACCCATGTGCACCGTGGAGCCAGTAACCCAGCCTTGTGCGCAGTCCCCAACCCATGTGCACCGTGGAGCCAGTAACCCAGCCTTGTGCGCAGTCCCCAACCCATGTGCACCGTGGAGCCAGTAACCCAGCCTTGTGCGCAGTCCCCAACCCATGTGCACCGTGGAGCCAGTAACCCAGCCTTGTGCACAGTCCACAACCCATGTGCACCGTGGAGCCAGTAACCCAGCCTTGTGCACAGTCCACAACCCATGTGCACCGTGGAGCCAGTAACCCAGCCTTGTGCACAGTCCACAACCCATGTGCACCATGGAGCCAGTAACCCAGCCTTGTGCACAGTCCCCAACTCATGTGCACCGTGGAGCCAGTAACTCAGCCTTGTGCACAGTCCACAACCCATGTGCACCATGGAGCCAGTAACCCAGCCTTGTGCACAGTCCCCAACCCATGTGCACCGTGGAGCCAGTAACCCAGCCTTGTGCACAGTCCCCAACCCATGTGCACCGTGGAGCCTGTAACCCAGCCTTGTGCACAGTCCCCAACCCATGTGCACCATGGAGCCAGTAACCCAGCCTTGTGCACAGTCCCCAACCCATGTGCACCATGGAGCCAGTAACCCAGCCTTGTGCACAGTCCCCAACCCATGTGCACCGTGGAGCCAGTAACCCAGCCTTGTGCACAGTCCACAACCCATGTGCACCGTGGAGCCAGTAACCCAGCCTTGTGCACAGTCCCCAACCCATGTGCACCGTGGAGCCAGTAACCCAGCCTTGTGCACAGTCCCCAACCCATGTGCACCGTGGAGCCAGTAACCCAGCCTTGTGCACAGTCCCCAACCCATGTGCACCGTGGAGCCAGTAACCCAGCCTTGTGCACAGTCCCCAACCCATGTGCACCGTGGAGCCAGTAACCCAGCCTTGTGCACAGTCCCCAACCCATGTGCACCATGGAGCCTGTAACCCAGCCTTGTGCACAGTCCCCAACCCATGTGCACCGTGGAGCCTGTAACCCAGCCTTGTGCACAGTCCCCAACCCATGTGCACCATGGAGCCAGTAACCCAGCCTTGTGCACAGTCCCCAACCCATGTGCACCATGGAGCCAGTAACCCAGCCTTGTGTACAGTCCCCAACCCATGGGCATTATGGAGCCAGTAACCCAGCCTTGTGCACAGTCCACAACCCATGTGCACCGTGGAGCCAGTAACCCAGCCTTGTGCACAGTCCCCAACCCATGTGCACCGTGGAGCCAGTAACCCAGCCTTGTGCACAGTCCCCAACCCATGTGCACCGTGGAGCCAGTAACCCAGCCTTGTGCACAGTCCCCAACCCATGTGCACCATGAAGCCAGTAACCCAGCCTTGTGCGCAGTCCCCAACCCATGTGCACCGTGGAGCCAGTAACCCAGCCTTGTGCGCAGTCCCCAACCCATGTGCACCGTGGAGCCAGTAACCCAGCCTTGTGCGCAGTCCCCAACCCATGTGCACCGTGGAGCCAGTAACCCAGCCTTGTGCGCAGTCCCCAACCCATGTGCACCGTGGAGCCAGTAACCCAGCCTTGTGCACAGTCCACAACCCATGTGCACCGTGGAGCCAGTAACCCAGCCTTGTGCACAGTCCACAACCCATGTGCACCGTGGAGCCAGTAACCCAGCCTTGTGCACAGTCCACAACCCATGTGCACCATGGAGCCAGTAACCCAGCCTTGTGCACAGTCCCCAACTCATGTGCACCGTGGAGCCAGTAACTCAGCCTTGTGCACAGTCCACAACCCATGTGCACCATGGAGCCAGTAACCCAGCCTTGTGCACAGTCCCCAACCCATGTGCACCGTGGAGCCAGTAACCCAGCCTTGTGCACAGTCCCCAACCCATGTGCACCGTGGAGCCTGTAACCCAGCCTTGTGCACAGTCCCCAACCCATGTGCACCATGGAGCCAGTAACCCAGCCTTGTGCACAGTCCCCAACCCATGTGCACCATGGAGCCAGTAACCCAGCCTTGTGCACAGTCCCCAACCCATGTGCACCGTGGAGCCAGTAACCCAGCCTTGTGCACAGTCCACAACCCATGTGCACCGTGGAGCCAGTAACCCAGCCTTGTGCACAGTCCCCAACCCATGTGCACCGTGGAGCCAGTAACCCAGCCTTGTGCACAGTCCCCAACCCATGTGCACCGTGGAGCCAGTAACCCAGCCTTGTGCACAGTCCCCAACCCATGTGCACCGTGGAGCCAGTAACCCAGCCTTGTGCACAGTCCCCAACCCATGTGCACCGTGGAGCCAGTAACCCAGCCTTGTGCGCAGTCCCCAACCCATGTGCACCGTGGAGCCAGTAACCCAGCCTTGTGCGCAGTCCCCAACCCATGTGCACCGTGGAGCCAGTAACCCAGCCTTGTGCGCAGTCCCCAACCCATGTGCACCGTGGAGCCAGTAACCCAGCCTTGTGCGCAGTCCCCAACCCATGTGCACCGTGGAGCCAGTAACCCAGCCTTGTGTGCAGTCCCCAACCCATGTGCACCATGGAGCCAGTAACCCAGCCTTGTGGGCAGTCCACAACCCATGTGCACCTTGGAGCCAGTAACCCAGCCTTGTGCACAGTCCCCAACTCATGTGCAGCGTGGAGCCAGTAACCCAGCCTTGTGCACAGTCCCCAACCCATGTGCACCGTGGAGCCAGTAACCCAGCCTTGTGCACAGTCCCCAACCCATGTGCACCGTGGAGCCAGTAACCCAGCCTTGTGCACAGTCCCCAACCCATGTGCACCGTGGAGCCAGTAACCCAGCCTTGTGCACAGTCCCCAACCCATGTGCACCGTGGAGCCAGTAACCCAGCCTTGTGCGCAGTCCACAACCCATGTGCACCGTGGAGCCAGTAACCCAGCCTTGTGCACAGTCCACAACCCATGTGCACCGTGGAGCCAGTAACCCAGCCTTGTGCACAGTCCACAACCCATGTGCACCGTGGAGCCAGTAACCCAGCCTTGTGCACAGTCCACAACCCATGTGCACCATGGAGCCAGTAACCCAGCCTTGTGCACAGTCCCCAACTCATGTGCACCGTGGAGCCAGTAACTCAGCCTTGTGCACAGTCCACAACCCATGTGCACCATGGAGCCAGTAACCCAGCCTTGTGCACAGTCCCCAACCCATGTGCACCGTGGAGCCAGTAACCCAGCCTTGTGCACAGTCCCCAACCCATGTGCACCGTGGAGCCTGTAACCCAGCCTTGTGCACAGTCCCCAACCCATGTGCACCATGGAGCCAGTAACCCAGCCTTGTGCACAGTCCCCAACCCATGTGCACCGTGGAGCCAGTAACCCAGCCTTGTGCACAGTCCCCAACCCATGTGCACCGTGGAGCCAGTAACCCAGCCTTGTGCACAGTCCCCAACCCATGTGCACCGTGGAGCCAGTAACCCAGCCTTGTGCACAGTCCCCAACCCATGTGCACCGTGGAGCCAGTAACCCAGCCTTGTGCGCAGTCCCCAACCCATGTGCACCGTGGAGCCAGTAACCCAGCCTTGTGCGCAGTCCCCAACCCATGTGCACCGTGGAGCCAGTAACCCAGCCTTGTGCGCAGTCCCCAACCCATGTGCACCGTGGAGCCAGTAACCCAGCCTTGTGCGCAGTCCCCAACCCATGTGCACCGTGGAGCCAGTAACCCAGCCTTGTGCGCAGTCCCCAACCCATGTGCACCATGGAGCCAGTAACCCAGCCTTGTGGGCAGTCCACAACCCATGTGCACCTTGGAGCCAGTAACCCAGCCTTGTGCACAGTCCCCAACTCATGTGCACCGTGGAGCCAGTAACCCAGCCTTGTGCACAGTCCCCAACCCATGTGCACCGTGGAGCCAGTAACCCAGCCTTGTGCACAGTCCCCAACCCATGTGCACCGTGGAGCCAGTAACCCAGCCTTGTGCACAGTCCCCAACCCATGTGCACCGTGGAGCCAGTAACCCAGCCTTGTGCACAGTCCCCAACCCATGTGCACCGTGGAGCCAGTAACCCAGCCTTGTGCACAGTCCCCAACCCATGTGCACCGTGGAGCCAGTAACCCAGCCTTGTGCACAGTCCCCAACCCATGTGCACCGTGGAGCCAGTAACCCAGCCTTGTGCACAGTCCCCAACCCATGTGCACCGTGGAGCCAGTAACCCAGCCTTGTGCACAGTCCCCAACCCATGTGCACCGTGGAGCCAGTAACCCAGCCTTGTGCACAGTCCCCAACCCATGTGCACCGTGGAGCCAGTAACCCAGCCTTGTGCACAGTCCCCAACCCTTGTGCACCGTGGAGCCAGTAACCCAGCCTTGTGCACAGTCCCCAACCCATGTGCACCGTGGAGCCAGTAACCCAGCCTTGTGCACAGTCCCCAACTCATGTGCACCGTGGAGCCAGTAACCCAGCCTTGTGCGCAGTCCACAACCCATGTGCACCGTGGAGCCAGTAACCCAGCCTTGTGCGCAGTCCACAACCCATGTTCACCGTGGAGCCAGTAACCCAGCCTTGTGCACAGTCCCCAACCCATGTGCACTGTGGAGCCAGTAACCCAGCCTTGTGCGCAGTCCCCAACCCATGTGCACCGTGGAGCCAGTAACCCAGCCTTGTGCGCAGTCCCCAACCCATGTGCACCGTGGAGCCAGTAACCCAGCCTTGTGCGCAGTCCCCAACCCATGTGCACTGTGGAGCCAGTAACCCAGCCTTGTGCGCAGTCCCCAACCCATGTGCACCGTGGAGCCAGTAACCCAGCCTTGTGCGCAGTCCCCAACCCATGTGCACCATGGAGCCAGTAACCCAGCCTTGTGGGCAGTCCACAACCCATGTGCACCTTGGAGCCAGTAACCCAGCCTTGTGCACAGTCCCCAACTCATGTGCACCGTGGAGCCAGTAACCCAGCCTTGTGCACAGTCCCCAACCCATGTGCACCGTGGAGCCAGTAACCCAGCCTTGTGCACAGTCCCCAACCCATGTGCACCGTGGAGCCAGTAACCCAGCCTTGTGCACAGTCCCCAACCCATGTGCACCGTGGAGCCAGTAACCCAGCCTTGTGCACAGTCCCCAACCCATGTGCACCGTGGAGCCAGTAACCCAGCCTTGTGCACAGTCCCCAACCCATGTGCACCGTGGAGCCAGTAACCCAGCCTTGTGCACAGTCCCCAACCCATGTGCACCGTGGAGCCAGTAACCCAGCCTTGTGCACAGTCCCCAACCCATGTGCACCGTGGAGCCAGTAACCCAGCCTTGTGCACAGTCCCCAACCCATGTGCACCGTGGAGCCAGTAACCCAGCCTTGTGCGCAGTCCCCAACTCATGTGCACCGTGGAGCCAGTAACCCAGCCTTGTGCGCAGTCCACAACCCATGTGCACCGTGGAGCCAGTAACCCAGCCTTGTGCGCAGTCCACAACCCATGTGCACCGTGGAGCCAGTAACCCAGCCTTGTGCGCAGTCCACAACCCATGTGCACCGTGGAGCCAGTAACCCAGCCTTGTGCGCAGTCCACAACTCATGTGCACCGTGGAGCCAGTAACCCAGCCTTGTGGGCAGTCCACAACCCATGTGCACCTTGGAGCCAGTAACCCAGCCTTGTGCACAGTCCCCAACTCATGTGCACCGTGGAGCCAGTAACCCAGCCTTGTGCACAGTCCCCAACCCATGTGCACCGTGGAGCCAGTAACCCAGCCTTGTGCACAGTCCCCAACCCATGTGCACCGTGGAGCCAGTAACCCAGCCTTTGCACAGTCCCCAACCCATGTGCACCGTGGAGCCAGTAACCCAGCCTTGTGCACAGTCCCCAACCCATGTGACCGTGGAGCCAGTAACCCAGCCTTGTGCACAGTCCCCAACCCATGTGCACCGTGGAGCCAGTAACCCAGCCTTGTGCACAGTCCCCAACCCATGTGCACCGTGGAGCCAGTAACCCAGCCTTGTGCACAATCCCCAACCCATGTGCACCGTGGAGCCAGTAACCCAGCCTTGTGCACAGTCCCCAACCCATGTGCACCGTGGAGCCAGTAACCCAGCCTTGTGCACAGTCCCCAACCCATGTGCACCGTGGTGCCAGTAACCCAGCCTTGTGCACAGTCCCCAACTCATGTGCACCGTGGAGCCAGTAACCCAGCCTTGTGCACAGTCCACAACCCATGTGCACCGTGGAGCCAGTAACCCAGCCTTGTGCACAGTCCACAACCCATGTGCACCGTGGAGCCAGTAACCCAGCCTTGTGCACAGTCCACAACCCATGTGCACCGTGGAGCCAGTAACCCAGCCTTGTGCACAGTCCCCAACTCATGTGCACCGTGGAGCCAGTAACCCAGCCTTGTGCACAGTCCCCAACTCATGTGCACCGTGGAGCCAGTAACCCAGCCTTGTGCACAGTCCCCAACCCATGTGCACCGTGGAGCCAGTAACCCAGCCTTGTGCACAGTCCCCAACCCATGTGCACCGTGGAGCCAGTAACCCAGCCTTGTGCACAGTCCACAACCCATGTGCACCGTGGAGCCAGTAACCCAGCCTTGTGCACAGTCCACAACCCATGTGCACCGTGGAGCCAGTAACCCAGCCTTGTGCACAGTCCACAACCCATGTGCACCGTGGAGCCGGTATCCCAGCCTTGTGCACAGTCCACAACCCATGTGCACCGTGGAGCCGGTAACCCAGCCTTGTGCACAGTCCTCAACCCATGTGCACCGTGGAGCCGGTAACCCAGCCTTGTGCACAGTCCACAACCCATGTGCACCGTGGAGCAGGTAACCCAGCCTTGTGCACAGTCCTCAACCCATGTGCACCGTGGAGCCAGTAACCCAGCCTTGTGCACAGTCCACAACCCATGTGCACCGTGGAGCCAGTAACCCAGCCTTGTGCACAGTCCACAACCCATGTGCACCGTGGAGCCTGTAACCCAGCCTTGTGCACAGTCCACAACCCATGTGCACCGTGGAGCCAGTAACCCAGCCTTGTGCACAGTCCCCAACCCATGTGCACCGTGGAGCCAGTAACCCAGCCTTGTGCACAGTCCCCAACCCATGTGCACCGTGGAGCCAGTAACCCAGCCTTGGGCACAGTCCCCAACCCATGTGCACCGTGGAGCCAGTACCCCAGCCTTGTGCACAGTCCACAACCCATGTGCACCGTGGAGCCAGTAACCCAGCCTTGTGCACAGTCCCCAACCCATGTGCACCGTGGAGCCAGTAACCCAGCCTTGTGCACAGTCCCCAACCCATGTGCACCGTAGAGCCAGTAACCCAGCCTTGTGCACAGTCCCCAACCCATGTGCACCGTGGAGCCAGTAACCCAGCCTTGTGCACAGTCCCCAACCCATGTGCACCGTGGAGCCAGTAACCCAGCCTTGTGCACAGTCCCCAACCCATGTGCACCGTGGAGCCAGTAACCCAGCCTTGTGCACAGTCCCCAACCCATGTGCACCGTGGAGCCAGTAACCCAGCCTTGTGCACAGTCCACAACCCATGTGCACCATGGAGCCAGTAACACAGCCTTGTGCACAGTCCCCAACCCATGTGCACCGTGGAGCCAGTAACTCAACCTTGTGCACAGCCCAACCACCACCCACAAACTTAGGCCTAGAAAGATTCAACAGGTAGGCTGGATTAGGTACTGCTCATGGGGAAGGGGGACCATAACATGCTTGAAGCTTCCCCTCTTGTGTGCCATGCCCCTCCCACCCTCATACACTCCTGGTTAATAAATGGTATATTACACTCTGTGTATCTGCAGGTATATCAGTCTGGCTTAATCCTAACTAACGGGTGTTTCTGCCCGTGACAGCTGTTTCCTATTTCCTGTGACGAGATGCTGAGACGTGGGAGGGGGATCGCAGTCAGCAAAGTCAGGCTAGTGGCCAGTGAAGTGCAGTGGAGCCCACGGCTGTCTCCAGCGGCTGTTCCACCATCCCCTCCCCTGAAATACTGGAGGGTGGAAGAACGAGCACGAGCCCAGAGACCCCCGCAGAGGCGGCCCGGTTACTTTTGTCTAAGTTATTCAGGATCTGAGTTATGTAGCGCCTTACAGACGATGCAAAGGGCCTCGAATTCTGTGCGCTTTTTGATAGGCAACCACTGAAGCTTAGCTAGTGCCAGAGAGGCGGATTACTGTCTGGGGATCCCCGATAGGAGACGTGCTGCTGCATTCTGCAGAATCTGCAGATTCTGGAGGAATCTTTGCTGCATGTACAAACAAGCATTGGCATAGCGAATAGGTCTCGCCTTTGGGACCTTATAATTTTAGCCATGCAGCAGATTATCCCCTATTAGCATGCCCACACACACAACATTTTCGAATAATCGTACACTTTTTATTTAAAGTCGATATGAAATGAGCCAAGATGCGTTGGAGATGAATGGGCAGCATACCTGGAGTATGAGTGCCAAGGTGGGACGTGGCAGGTGTAATGGTGACGAGCACGCACGTGTGACTATTGACCTTGGCAGCATTATTATGATATATTGAGAGGGTGGCTGTATAAAAGGGGGGCATGCTGTTTTAATGCTGTTGCATGGTGCAGCACTGCTTACTATTTACTTATAGTTTATAGTTAGAGGCTTGCCTGGTCTTTCCCCAAACCCCTTCTGGTTTTTTCTGGATTTTAAGAATGAAAAGGAAGTATATGCGATGCGGAGCAGTTAGCGCCATGTGTGCAGTGGAGGTAATCAGTGCCCCGGTGTTATTCCTGGCTCAGAATACGGAGGGGAAGAGTGTCGAACAGTAGGAGGGGGTTAAGAGAGAGGAGCTGAGAACTGGTGGCAAAGGTCCCAGGGAGGCGCTGCAACAAACAAGCCTGCCCCGCGCTGTTCACGGAGAAGGACCCCCCTCAGACTCATGCCCGTAATGCAAACTCCGGCGGAAAGCGAGAGCTACCAGCTCGCCCTGACGCCGGGGTGCGCAATAAAAGGGCTGCTTGGCGGGTCAAAGTCCGGGCGTCGCGACTCCCAGTGCTCAACGTGTTGCGTGAAAATGAAACAATTGTTGCCACAGTCCCACCCAGACGGGACCTAAAAATACCCTGCAGACGGCATACTGTAAATAGTTCAGGGCAGCCGTCCTCCATCGCCGGGCATTCTGTGCAACGAATTATAAACCGCCTGATTATGAAAGGGCGTGGGAAATTTCCTTGCAAAACAGTGTGCCCTGAAAGCCACAAGCACTATTTTCACAACGTGGCAAATGGTCTAGTTACAGGGGGGTTCTTATGCCCTATGTCTATGCTGGAGCATGTGAATAATTCTGAAAAAGAACTTTTATGTAAATCACATACCAGTATTTAAAGAGCAGTGAAATCAAACTGGCAACAAATCACCAAACCATAGGAAGTAGCTGAGCGATTACGTTCTGAAATCAAACACGAGCAGCCTGCCCCGCGCTGTTCACGGAGAAAGACCCCCCTCAGACTCATGCCCGGAATGCAAACTCCGGCGGAAAGCAAAAGCTACCAGCTCGCCCTGACGCCGGGGTGTGCAATAAAAGGGCTGCTTGGCGGGTCAAAGTACGGGCGTCGCGACTCCCAGTGCTCAACGTGTTGCGTGAAAATGAAACGATTGTTGCCACAGTCCCACCCAGACAGGACCTAAAAATACCCTGCATACGGCATACTGTAAATAGTTCAGGGCAGCCGTCCTCCATCAGGGCATTCTGTGCAACCAATTATAAACCGCCTGATTATAAAAGGGCGTGGGAAATTTCCTTGCAAAACAGTGTGCCGTGAAAGCCACGAGCACTATTTTCACAACTTGGCAAATGGTCTAGTTACAGGGGGGTTCTTATGCCCTATGTCTATGCTGGAGCAAGTGAATAATTCTGAACTTTTATGTAAATCACATACCAGTATTTAAAGAGCAGTGAAATCAAACTGGCAACAAATCACCAAACCATAGGAAGCAGCTGAGCAATTACGTTCTGAAATTAAACACGAGCAATGCTGCCACGTAGCGTAAACAGCCTTGTTAAAGGCACCCGCTGTGAAAGCTATAAAAAACGAGGAATGCAGCTGCCAGCCTGCGCGCCGCTGCTCGCTCCAGAGAGCAAAACGCCGTGGGAGTGAACATTTGAAGAAGAAGTGGGACATGCACCCGCCTTTGGCCATTTGCGGGCTTTCATTATTGAAAGACACACACAAAGGCCAATCAGATGTGTGGGAGGAGTCCGACCCACACGGAGAAGTTTTGAGCCCTCACAAGAAGCCTCTCATAGACAGCGCATGCGCGCTGCGCTAGGCTCGACCTAAAAAGGGCATTGCAGTAATCAAATTTGGATAAAACAAGAGCAGTCACTATAGTTTTCTGAAGATCTGGGGGAATAAAAGGACATCCTTTCCTGACGATCTTCATGGTGAAGAAAGCCGAAGAAGTTATCGCATTGGCCTGATCTTCAAATAACAACTGATTGGATTAATAACCGGAGGAGAGCACAGTATGAATTCCACACAGGGAGGTGGCCAGTATCCAAAATGTAAAGTTTCAATGGGGAATACTGGGCGTAGACCTACTACTTCAAACCGTCACACCAAATGTAAACTGTTTTTCTAATAGTAACGCAACATTAAAGTTAAGAAATTAAACCACAAAATCCCCAACAATTTAGTAAAAAGATTAACAATTTGAAACCAAAAGTCCAAAACTGGTTAAAGAGATCAGGATTGATGAAAAGGGGGCAATGGAAAAAGTGTCCCTGAAAACCAGTGGGGAAACCAAAGTCAATGTTAGTTTATGTGCATGACCAAAAGCAGCCACTGGGGGCCGCTCTTGCACCAAAAACAAAAAACAGTTGACAGCACAGGTCACACAGGCTGGAAGAGCAGAAACAGAGATATTTACCTAGAAAGAGGGTGCTCTTAAATGTGCCTCAAACGTCTATGACATCAGCTTGGATTTGGTGGGTGTGGGCACAGATTCCAGGGCGAGGAGAAAGGCTTCTCTGCCTGATTCATGGCTGCTGCCAAAAAGGCTTGTCCCACCTGTGCCAGAATGCGCACACGTTCCTCCTGGAGGCTCCAGCTGGTCCCAGATTTCTAGGAGTTCCTTCTGGAAGATACACGCATTAGACCACCGGGCGAGAGGCTTCCCCGCCCCTTCGCTTCCTTCGTGCCACAGCCAGGAGTCCAGTCCCACTGCGCTTGGTGATTGCTTGCTTCCCTGTGGCCCTCAGGCGCCAGTCCCTCTGATGCTGTGAGAACGGTTATCAGAGTCTTGGGTATAAGAGAGGGAACGCGGCAAGGCCTCAGGCTTCTGCAGGTAGACTTTGTGTCACTCTAAGTCCAGTGGTGTTCTGATTGACAGGAAGTGGGATGCCCAGTTACCAGGGCTGCCATAGCTGCGGGCGATGATGCTCCTTAAAAGCTCCCTCCACGTGGTCCCTAACCCCCACCCACTGCTGCTCATCCCCAGGTCCAAAGAGCCAGGGTGTATGAGCAGAGACCTGCCTCATGAACCCCTCTCCCTGGGGCCTGGTGGTTGGAATGTCAGCTGGGCCCCTCCTGCCTGTCTTTAGGAGGTGAAAGTCCCAGGTACATCCTCGTCCCAGCTCTCCAAACAAAGGCTTTCAGCAATGCTCAACTTGTCCTCGGACAGAGCTGTGAGAATGAGGAAGGAGACAGACCATTCCTGCCGCAGGGCCCCTGGACTGCCTGACCAGCCAAATATCTCACAGTCAATTCAGCAGAAATGACCCAGCTTGTGAAAAAGATGCTGGAATATCACATTTTTAGTTCCTGTCCAGAAACAGCTGGGGGTGTTGTGGGAACAAAAGCCAGAGATGTGTGGAGAGGGAAGAGAAGATGAAACCAGAGAAGATTGGAGGAGACAGGGAAGGCCGAAAGATAAAAGAACTTCAAGTTGAGGAATTTTAACACAGAGGTCAAGAAAGCAGAACTCAACAACTGGTAAAGTCAAACCCAGCGTCCCACCGACTAAGAAAGCTGTCGTCCCTTGCTCGGAAAGAATTGTCATTATGTGCACACTTTTTGTCAAATAAAATGCGAAATATTTGTGCTGATTCAAAGATCTAAATCCTCTAAATCCTGGCATCAACTTAAGTGTAAGGTCCAGTCCTGGCAGGGTCCAGGGTCCAGTCCTGGCAGGCTTCAGTGTTCAGTCCTGGCAGGGTCCAGTCCTGGCATGGTCCAGTGTCCAGACCTGGCAGGGTCCAGTCCTGGCATGGTCCAGTGTCCAGTCCTGGCATGGTCCAGTTCTGGCAGGGTCCAGTCCTGGCAGGGCCCAGGGTCCAGTCCTGGCAGGGTCCCGTCCTGGCATGGTCCAGGGTCCAGTCCTGGCAGGGTCCAGTGTCCAGTCCTGGCAGGGTCGAGGGTCCAGTTCTGGCAGGGTCCAGTGTCCAGTCCTGGCAGGGTTCAGGGTCCAGTCCTGGCATGGTCCAGTCCTGGCAGGGTCCAGTCTTGGCATGGTCCAGGGTCCAGTCCTGGCAGGGTCCAGGGTCCAGTCCTGGCAGGGTCCAGTCCTGGCATGGTCCAGGGTCCAGTCCTGGCATGGTCCAGTCCTGGCAGGGTCCAGTCCTGGCATGGTCCAGTGTCCAGTCCTGGCAGGGTCCAGTCCTGGCAGGGTCCAGGGTCCTGTCCTGGCAGGGTCCAGGGTCCAGTCCTGGCCGTGTCCTGGCAGGGTACAGGGTCCTGTCCTGGCAGGGTCCAGTCCTGGCCGTGTCCTGGCAGGGTCCAGGGTCCTGTCCTGGCAGGGTCCAGGGTCCAGTCCTGGCATGGTCCAGGGTCCAGTCCTGGCATGGTCCATGGTCCAGTCCTGGCAGGGTCCAGTCCTGGCAGGGTCCAGGGTCCAGTCCTGGCAGGGTCCAGTCCTGGCAGGGTCCAGTGTCTAGTCCTGGCAGGGTCCAGGGTCCAGTCCTGGCAGGGTCCAGTCCTGGCAGGGTCCAGTCCTGGCAGGGTCCAGGGTCCAGTCCTGGCAGGGCCCAGTGTCCAGTCCTGACAGGGTCCAGTCCTGGTAGGGTCTAGTCCTGGCAGGGTCCAGTGTCCAGTCCTGGCAGGGTCCAGTCCTGGCATGGTCCAGGGTCCAGTCCTGGCAGGGTCCAGTCCTGGCATGGTCCAGGGTCCAGTCCTGGCAGGGTCCAGTGTCCAGTCCTGTCATGGTCCAGTCCTGGCAGGGTCTAGTCCTGGCAGGGTCCAGTGTCCAGGCCTGGCAGGGTCCAGTCCTGGCAGGGTCAAGTCCTGGCATGGTCCAGGGTCCAGTCCTGGCAGGGTCCAGTGTCCAGTCCTGGCAGGGTCCAGTCCTGGCATGGTCCAGGGTCCAGTCCTGGCAGGGTCCAGTCCTGGCATGGTCCAGGGTCCAGTCCTGGCAGGGTCCAGTGTCCAGTCCTGGCAGGGTCCAGTCCTGGCATGGTCTAGGGTCCAGTCCTGGCAGGGTCCAGTCCTGGCATGGTCCAGGGTCCAGTCCTGGCAGGGTCCAGTGTCCAGTCCTGGCAGGGTCCAGTCCTGGCAGGGTCCAGTCCTGGC
Organism: Calotriton arnoldi; assembly: GCA_963921515.1. Lineage (NCBI taxonomy): Eukaryota > Metazoa > Chordata > Amphibia > Caudata > Salamandridae > Calotriton > Calotriton arnoldi. The sequence continues at coordinate 504,426 of CAWUFW010001592.1, forward strand.
ATGGTCCAGGGTCCAGTCCTGGCATGGTCCAGGGTCCAGTCCTGGCAGGGTCCAGTCCTGGCAGGGTCCAGTCCTGGCAGGGTCCAGTGTCCAGTCCTGGCAGGGTCCAGGGTCCAGTCCTGGCAGGGTCCAGTCCTGGCATGGTCCAGGGTCCAGTCCTGGCAGGGTCCAGGGTCTAGTCCTGGCAGGGTCCAGTGTCCAGTCCTGGCAGGGTCCAGTCCTGGCAGGGTCCAGTCCTGGCATGGTCCAGGGTCCAGTCCTGGCATGGTCCAGGGTCCAGTCCTGGCAGGGTCCAGTCCTGGCAGGGTCCAGGGTCCAGTCCTGGCAGGGTCCAGTCCTGGCAGGGTCCAGTCCTGGCATGGTCCAGGGTCCAGTCCTGGCAGGGTCCAGTGTCCAGTCCTGGCAGGGTCCAGTCCTGGCAGGGTCCAGGGTCTAGTCCTGGCAGGGTCCAGTGTCCAGTCCTGGCAGGGTCCAGTCCTGGCAGGGTCCAGTCCTGGCATGGTCCAGGGGCCAGCCCTGGCAGGGTCCAGTGTCCAGTCCTGGCAGGGTCCATTCCTGGCATGGTCCAGGGTCCAGTCCTGGCAGGGTCCATTCCTGGCATGGTCCAGGGTCCAGTCCTGGCATGGTCCAGGGTCCAGTCCTGGCAGGGTCCAGTGTCCAGTCCTGGCAGGGTCCATTCCTGGCATGGTCCAGGGTCCAGTCCTGGCATGGTCCGGGGTCCAGTCCCAGCAAGGTCCAGTCCAAGAGGGGATGGGTGAAAGGGTCACAGACCTCTCTAAAAGACAGAGAGCTCGGGGTCCCAAGCAATTATTACGGAAGATAGGGTTGTACGTCAGAGCACCGATAACAGAAATATCATCTGACAGAAAGATCAGGACCTGATGATCATTTACAGAAGTTGTGTGTACATTTTCTATTAACACCAATTGAACGATATTTTCGTAAATAATGTATAGGACGTTATATTTTTGTCAGACAATATTTAAAGCAAGAATGTTCTGCTGCTGCCAAAATTCGAATTCTCAACAGAAAGTGAGGAGGGGACTTATAAATCCTTGAGTCTCTGAGGAGACAGGGTCGAGGAGTCCAAAGCGTCAGTGAAGTGGAGGAGTGGAGGGGGGGTTGAGTCTAGGAATGTACCACACCTGATCCAAGCAACGACGAGGTATAAATGTCCAGTCAGGGGTCTGTAAACACAACCTTTTAATAATCACTCATGTATAACTGACATATTTATAGTATGGACAGTGACATCAAATAACAAGCATTTGCAATGCAATAGGTCTCGCATTTACGCGAGTTTGAGCTATTGACATTGCAAATGACAATGCCTTTATTTTTGTTTTCGTTTTTAAAACATAAATAAAAGGCATTGTCATTTGCAATGTCAATAGCTCAAACGCGCATAAATGCGAGACCTATTGCATTGCAAATGCTTGTTTAAAGGGAGCAGTGAGGAAGTGTCAAAAATGGAAGCGAGGAAGAGACCGGAAGGATGAGGTGGGGGCGGGGTCATTCTAGCCCCTGTCCTTGACTAAACCATGCATGGCGGATCACTGCTGCCATCTCTCTTCCTGCATCGGACTACAGTAGCCGACTATAGAACAAGCTGGGGAGCAGTATTAGGACTACACGAAGAACCGGACGTGTACACAAACAAGTACGGAGCGAATGCTGAGCACGAAGTAGGAAAATATGTCAGGAAAAGGAATAAAAGTGGACGACTCGGGTACGAAGTTGACGTTTGCGGCTGCAGTCCGAATTCCACCCTCGGAAGCCATGTATGCATAAGTGAGTGCAAAGTATTATCTGAGTACACACTGCTGGTGAAGAGGTACACCATGCCCCAGACGAAGGAGTAAACGAAACGTGTTGGGTACGTCGAGGACGTCTGCTCTTAAGGAAGTGCCTTCTCAGCTTCTGAGGTATGTAAAGAGTGAGCTCCCACATATAACTCACACCTTCCCGAGGACTCTGCCTGCCACTTGTGCGTGCACATGCCACATTTTTTGTACCTGGCACAGGCAGGAAATGCTGAGTGACATGAGGCCAGAAGCCAAATGCCATCAGAAACCAAGCGGTGTGTTGAGAACCTAAGACGCACACCCTTGTGCGTTCAAGCTTTTCAAAAGACAAAAAACCCATGTCACATGAGCATCCATTGGAGTAACAAGCGCCCGCACGTTAATTAAACCCAGATGGCCCCTGCGCGTGCGCTGTAAGAATGCGGCCGCAAAAGTGAAAGCAACTAAAACAAAGCTTTCAAGAGAGGATCGGGGCGAGCGAGCGCGGCAGCCTGCAGAGCTGACCAGACGCTCGTGCGTCATGGCCTTTTGCCTGCGATTACACGCACGGCAGGCAAGTGTTTCCAATTATCGTGCCCGCGTCTGGGCACGATAATGGGGAACAGATGTCGGCCCTGCGCGCGTAACCGCAGGAAAAAGGCCATGACGCACGAGCGTCTGGTCAGCTTTCCAAACCCCCTTACTAAATATCTCGCAAGCAGCGCATGCGCTGCTCTAGGCTCGACCTAAAAAAGCACATATCGCTTCAAAAGGCACAAGAGACAGGAAGGGGTGGCCGTAAATGGACTGCAGTTGTAATGTGATGATGAGGGGATGGAGCGGGCAGAAAATACTATTTTAAAGAGACCAGCATAGTAAATGCTATATATGCACTTTACATCTTAAAAGGAACTAGTTTAAAGATGTGATGTGTTGAACCTCTATTGCAATGTGGCAGAAAAAACGTTTCCGAGGACTATATGCAGATAGGCCCAATATACATTACTGAGTGGGTGACTTTCACACCAAAGCCAGTCCACCGTGCTTCAAATGAAACATTCTTCATCGACTCCTTTTGAAACACAAGCATTTGCAATGCAATTGGTCTAGCCTTTGGGACCTTATAAATGTTTAGCCAGAGCTATTGGCTCTGCTAATGTGTTTAAGCTATGTTAAAATAAGATGAGAATTAGGGACTACATAGTGGCACGATCTCACTGAATGCAACTACTCCACTGGAAATGGGGGCCACATTTGGCTTAAATGTGTAAATGTCCACAAACTAGCAAGATCTTATAAAACACTTCGAAAATGGGTGTGAGTTAAAGCACATATACAAACAGAAGTCCACTTTACCTGTAGACATTAGCCACCAAGTACTAATTCCTTGTAGATGGCTTAAAGCTGTATGAGGGAGGACTGAGCAGGGAAGCAGATGCTTATCTATTAATTATCTGAATAAGGCAATCAGTCACATAGGCGAGACCTAATAAAGTGAGAAGGAATGACCTGATATAGGTAGGACAGTGATGGCATCTACCAGTGCTACCTGCACTGACCGCAGCAGCACTTATTGAGTTGCAGACTGGGTTCCGAAGGGGCGCAGTCTCACAGTGTCTCCATGCGCGAGGAGGGTCACTCACGTCACCCTGCTGAGACTTTCTGTAGTGCACTGCCCACCAACATTTGAAATAAGTGGACGAGTGTGTGTCTGCGCAGAGGGTCCAAAACACGCACATAGAGCAAATTATTTGTATTTGTTTGCTTTCTACACTATTAGCAAAGCTGGGGAATGCCTCTGGAAAGGAGACAGAGAGGAGATGCAAAACAGCATGAAGAGGAGAGATAGAAACAAGGGCGGCGTAGAAAAGGATATTTATTTATTTATTTAAAGAGTTTTCTATAGCGCTGGCTAAACCCGAGGGTATCAGAGCGCTTTACATTGTCAAGGCATTGTCACATATTTTGACACCCACATTCACATCACAGGATTTCCCCCCTTGTCCAACCTCAGACCCTCAGCTTACTTGCAGCTGAGGGACTAGCTAGCGGGCAGACAACGAGTGTAAACAAGACTCTCAACCCACTCCTAGCCCATTACATCCCCCAGCACTTGAGCTCTGTGAAACAGGCACAGCTACCGGCGGGTTAAGCATTAGTTAAAACAAACATTACTATTCCAGTGTAGAACCATGTTGTTAGCAGGGACACTTTAATAAATATGAAGCAAGTGTAGTGTTTAAAAATGGGAACAGCAACAGCTACATCCAAAAGGTAGATCAACACACAGCACGCGCTCCCAATTTCTGCACCGAAGTAGGATTGGCTAAAGTGTTCTCTGGACACTAGGTGTCGCCCTTCCCGCATTTTACAAGGCTGTAGACTTACTTTATTGCCTCCATCTTGCTAAACATGTTCACTAAAGAAGCGACGGTATAAAACACGCTGACGGCATTGTAGTAGCGAAAATCACAAGCTTTCCCATATCATGGACTAACGAGCGCGGCAGCCTGCAGAGCTGACCAAACGCTCAGTGCGTCGTGGCTGGCCTTTGGATGGGTACGCGCGGCAGACATGTTTTCCAATTATCGCGCCCGAGTCTGGGCACGATAATTGGAAACACATGTTTGCCGCGCGTACCCATCCCAAAAAGGCCAGCCACGACGCACGAGCGTTTTTGGGACTGCTTTTCAAACTCGCTTACTAAAAGTCTTCGCCTCTAAGCAGCGCTTGCGCGCTACTCGAGGCTCGACCTAAAAAGCACACAGACCACCAGACTGCACCCTATCAGCCACAGAAGCCCACGCGCTCTACTAGTCCAACGAGCCCGTACTGTCCAATGAGAGTGATCACTGGACGCGTTGAAGTCATGAAATCCAACGGAGTGATAACACCAGGACCCCTGGCTCCACACATCATACCCTGGCTCGTCACAAATCATGTCGCGAAGCTGTAGCAACTGTGAATCTGGGAGTGTTCGTCGAACAATCTGCAAGTAGACAGAGAAAGCATCAATCAAACGCAGCTTGGATACATTATCCAGAGTTTGCAAACCGCCATTGTTCGCAAAGATCGACAAATAAATAAAATGGATGATCGCACAACCTTCCCACCAAAATGGGATACTTTATATCACTTAAATTACTTTAAAGATGTTCACAAACTCAAACATTTGTAAAGTTGGATTAAGGTCACAAACCAAGAATACAGCACAAAAGCAGAGTCACGGTTACCTACAAGGGGACAGTGATTTAGGAGGCAGGATGGAGATGTAGGATGGAGGTACCCCACCCTCCATGTGCCTACTTACACACCGTGGCAACTACTCACGAGCACATGGTCCTCAAGCTGGACCACGAAGGTCCAAGTGGCTAGCCAACTTAGGGGCCGATTACGATGTCGGTCGGAAAGCATTCCGACAGACTCGGTTTCGGAATGGTTTCCGACTGACTCAGGTTCGGGGAGTCGGACCGACCGATTATGATGTTCCCGAAGACTGTTCGGTCGGACTCCCATTGACTTCAATGGGAGTCTGTGTTCCGACCGACAACACAGGCTCCCATTGAAGAAAGGGGTGGTTCTGGAAAGCCTCAATCTGTGGTGGGTACCCCATGGTGCCTACCACACTGTTCATGGTTGGAAGGAGGGGTCCCATGGGTACTTGAAAATGTATAAATGTCCCGTACTCCCACGGGCCCCAACCAGAGGCCTCCGGGTAAAGGGGGGCCTGCTACGGGCACCCAAAGTCAGATTCCGACAGCGGATCCAGGTCTGACAAACCGATTCAGAAAGGCTGTCCAAATCCGACATCATAATCGCTCGGTCTGAAACACAGTCCATAGAGGCGTATGAGTCGGCTCTGACCGACTCGGAGTCTCCGAATGCCGTTCGGACGCGAGTCAGAACCGAGTCGGACAGTCCGAATGGTTTCCAACCACCGTAATCTGTCGGTCGGAAATGTTTCCGAGTCGGTCGGAAACAAGGCTTCCGACATGGATTCGGACGAAACGAATGCCGTTCGGAGCCTTTCCGGCCAACATCGTAATCGGCCCCTTAGTGTTGGACCATCACAGTCTGAAGTACAAGGAGCAAGAAGACATGGATGGGAAAAATGCAAGTTGTTCCAAGAGAGCTCTACTTGCTGTGCGGAGTAAGGTAGCATCATCTCTACTACACATGCACAGCCGATCTCTCAGGCAGCATGCTTCAGTTACAGGTGTTGGGTTAGAGGAGCTCAGCAAATGTTCGCAAACATCTGTGTCCAGCAGCCTGCCTATCTCTCGTGTTGAGTGGTCCAGCAGACTAAGGTTACTTGAGGTGCACAAGGGATCCAGGCGTCATTGTGTCTGGCTGGCCGCTTCCTCTGTGGATGAAGGCACCCCCAGAGCATGCAAGCAGCGTTTCAGCAGGGCCACAAGGAAGGGGGCATTACTCAGGGTCCACATCTGGTTAAAGTTCTGTAACAAAAAGTTCCTGCAAGTTCAAATCCACAACAAGGCGCGTGAGCTGCACAGCAGCCTCAGACTATGTTCACCAATAGGGACATTGACAGAAGGCAAATGTCCAATTACAGTAACTACATGTCTACAATTTAAAAGTGCCAGCCAATCGGGCTGAAGGCAAGGGTCCTTTCTCAGAGAGGAGTCTGGGATAGAAGTAACCTCTGCCTCAGGAGCACCTTTGGCTCCGTAGTTTCCCTCCAGAGTGCCTGGAACAAAAGAAGAGCAGGAAATGGAAGTGAGGAACGGGGGTTGTCCTCGCTGGGCAGCACTCATCCTCCATCTTTCAAAGGACATTCTTACTACGTTATAAATGTCCTCAAGCATCTAACTGTAACCATAAAAATATTTTTTTAAATGGGAGAAATTTAAAGTGAAGAAAAATATTTCTATGAAACATTAAGGGGCGATTTACGATGTTATTTGGAAAGCCTCCGACTGCTAGTCAGAAGCTTTCAAATCGCAGTCGTAGGCTTTCTGACCGACACGGTCAGTTCACGGTCCAACCGACCGATTACGATGTCGGCGGTCGGAACGTAAACCGGTCGGTCATTCCGACTCTGTTCCGACTGGCTCTCGGAGTCTTCCAGCCGGTCAGAACCACACCGTAACCCCCTATGGATGGTGTTTCCGCCATTGGGATTGCGATGTCGGTTTCCCACAGCCTTTCTGTGCCGGCCTTTCCGACACGGAAAGGCTGTCGGGCAGCAACTTTGGGGGCCCCTAGCAGGGCCTCCCTGCCGCCGCAGCCTACGGTTGGTGGTCGAGGGGGTGCCTAGGGTACCCCCCTGTAAAACACTGCACTGTGTGGCAGGCACCATTGGGTGCCTGCCACAAGGTGCAGGGTTTTACACACACCCAGATCAGATCTTTTGGCTTTTCCCCTACTTCTTATGCAGACGACACCCAAATCGTGGTGGCGGCCTCTAACAACACTGAAGTAACTATCTCTCAGTTTCACAACTGCATGAGAGCAGTTAGTGGCTGGATGGGAAAGCATTGTCTCAAGCTAAATGCAGAGAAAACCGAGGTGATCCTCTTTGGTAATAATCCTTTATTCTGGAGCCCGGCATGCTGGCGAACAGAGATGGGAACTCTCCCCACCCCTGTACAAAAAGCAAAAAACTTAGGCATAATAATAGACGACAAACTGAGCTTTAATAAACACATTAGCTCGGTTGTCTCGGCCAGTTTTACCACTCTGGGAATTATTAGAAAGATTCTTCCTTTTATCCCTCTGACCACCAGAAAAACAGTTGTCTCTCTATTAATCCTATCGAAATTGGATTACTGTAATGGTCTTTTTACCAAGCTTCAAAAACAACATATGAAGAAACTTCAGAGTGTACAGAATGCGGCAGCGAGGCTCGTCTTTGACCTGCCTAAATTCCACCCAGTTTCATCGGCCATCAAGAAACTGCATTGGCTGACGGTAAACAACCGCATAAAATTTAAGGCTTTATGCCTTACCTACAAAGCCTTGCATGATGTAGGTCCCAGTTATCCTAAAACATTTCTCTCATGGTATGTTCCAAATAGAGAACTTCGATCCAAAAATACGCTGACAGTGTCTTGTCCCAGGTTTAAGAGACTGAAATGGGGAGGCAGTTGCTTTACCACTGAAGCCCCGTCCTGTGGAACAGTCTACCAATAAGCATCAAGGCAGCTCCAACATTGCTGAGTTTCAGGAAGCATACAAAAACCTGGCTTTTTAACCTCTAGGTACCCAGTACCCTCACCTTACTGCCAATCAACCAGCGCCAAGACACCCATGGGTATTCGAGCGCTTTAGAAACTTTTTAACATAACACAACATAACACCCCCATTTCTCTATAGTGTAGGAGAGTAGGATCTGCTTCACATGGGTACCCCCACTTTTTGCCGATGCTTCACTGTTTTTCGACTTTAGTCTGGCTGGGGCCCTGCTAATCAGAACCCCAGCCAGCTGCTTCCTCTCTAAAATGGTTTCCATGTGCCTTAGGTACATCTTTGATTGGAATCTGGAGTGCCCTTATAAGTCCCTAGTATATGGTATACTATGTACCCAGGGCATAGGTACCCAAGAGGCCTGCCAGGGGCTGAAGCATGTATTATGCCACCCCTGGAAGGCCAGCCAAAATAACACCACAGGTCTGCTACTGCAGCCTGGGTAAGGTGGTGCATGCACCCCTTACTGTGATATAGGCTACCTATATCACTACCATTGCACACACATATAAACCTATAAGTCACTCCTATGGCAGGCCTTTGCAATCCTGAAGGCAGAGTGCTTGGTTTTTATGTGAGAGGGTGCCCTGCATGAGCAGAGCCCCTCTGCAGCATTCGGAGTCCCTCCTCTGATGCTGTTTGTGGTACAGCCTGACCATATACTCTTAAGTGCATTATATCCTCGCAGTACAATGCTAACTTTGGACTGGCTGCACCAAAACATGTCGTGTTTGGTGTCAAACATCTTGGAATACTACCCCCCTGCCAGTCCTGGCGGCGGGGGTAGCATTCCACCCTTCTAGAGGGAGAGACATGTACCCACCGGCCTACCCGGTAGCTTCTTTACAGAGCCCTGGCATCACAAAATGGATGCCGCTGCTACAGACACGGGTCTGGCCTCCTGCTGCTGACTGAAACTCCGGCAGGGGAGGCCTGGACAATAGGTTTCCTGTCGAAGGGAGGTGTAACCACCTCCCCAGACAAGATAGTGTGTATTGGGGCTGGGCGGGAGCACTCTCTGGTGCTTTGAAGTCCTGCACTGGGGGCACACTTGGTGTCCCTGTGCATATGCCAGTTCAAACCGGTTGCAGGGGCTACCTGCGCCTGCTCTGGCACGAAACTGGACAAAGGGAATGGGTGTAACCACCCCTCTTCCCTGACCCTCCCATAGGTGGGTCTCCAGAGTATGTCCAACCCACTAACTTAGTATAAGTATGGGACCCCAGTCCTTAGGACTTTAGATATCCCTGGACGAAACTCTGAAACTGAATCCTGGACCTTCGATGCTCTACTTCAAGATTAGAGGACTGAAGAATCTCCTTGGGGTCAAGGAGTGACTCCCCTGCTTGGCAGGCACCTAAGAAGCAATTGTCCGGTCTGCATCGCTGAAGCTCCCGCCGGACGCCGAAGTCTTTGCAACACCAGAGGTGGATTTCCAGACTTCCCCGAGGCTGCCCTGAGTCCCCAGCGAAGCTGAGGCCCGTAGCTGTCGTGTGTAATGTGGAAACGTGACCCCTGGACACCAAGAACTTTTGTAAGTGCATCCTCTTCCTGGTCTCCCACGAAGTTGTGCTTTGGGCTCCGAGTAGGCCACGCCTCCAGCACCAACTGCACTGAAGATCACTGGCCTCGACTCCAGGAGTGTCCTGTGAGCCAGCTCCAAGTGCGTCCACTCGAGGCTCCTTTGCGGTCGCTAGTCCATTGGCTAGTGGGCCCTCCCGAAGGCAACTCTTCTTCTGCTTGGGCTTTCCTGGTTGCTCCAGACGTGCCCTGACTTACCCTCGCTGGGTGAGTCCCTCAGACCTTGCTGGTCTGCATCAACGTCCTTTCTTTGTTTCCACGTGACTTGCCGTTGCCAAGGCTTGTTGGGTCCAATCCGGTCGCTGACACCCCAGCAATCGACAGACGTCGTTGCACAGCTCGAATCCAGCTTCTGGTTGTCGTCGACACCTCCTGGACCTCGTGGCTGAAGAGTCAAGACGACCATCAACCTACCTGAAGCACCCGACATCGGTGGGCAACTGCTCATCGCCTTCCTGGTCACTGGCTAGTGACCCAGACTCTGTCCCCTCTGCTTTCAGGTTCTTCAGATCTTCGATCCACCCTTGGATCCACCCGGACACTTTCGACTTGGTCACCAGCAGCCTGCTGAAGCAGATCGCCATTGAAAACGACGACGAAACCCGACGCCAAAAGACACCTATGCACCCGGCTTCCCTGGGTGAGGTAACTCGAGTACTCCGGTGCTCCCGTGGGTATTGACTGCCTAGTTCTAAAGGGATTTGCTCCAAGTCCTCTTCTAAGTGTCCTTTCCTTTTAAAAATCCAACCGTGACTTTCCCCATAGAAGTTAACGGTGGCTCGCGGCTGTGTTCTCACACTGCACGCGTCCCCCGTGGGTCCCCTGTGTCACTACCTTGGGTGGTTCCTTGGGGTCCAAGCACTTCTACAGGCTCTAGGCCTTGTGTCTAGCTCAGTCGTGGTTCTTATACCACTTTATTGGTATATGGTTTAGTACGCCCCTAGGGCTCAAACGTGTATTTGTGCTATTACTGTTGATAACTGACTTGTAACTTATGTACTTCGAACTCTAGCCTCATAAAGAGACTAGAGGGGTGTGTTTAAGACTAAATACATATATTTTATATATATATATACCTGGTGTGGTCCTCTTTCATTTGGTCACTCAAGAGATTATAGACTGGTAAAACAAGCTGCTTTACATTCCTTCAAGACTTAGCCTGAAGGCTGCTTTCCATAGCTACCACTAGGATAGCTTTCAATAAAGGTTGTCTTTAACCTATCTCCAATAAGGGGTTGTTTGGACTGGTGCAAGGTGCCCACTAAAATTAGTGGACAGTATATACCAGGCCAACTTCTCACATTGGTGTGCAGCGTGTGGGATTCCAGCTTGCTATTGTTTTACCAGATAATCTCAATTGAATTGATCAACTGAAAACCACTAAGGGTACCTTAGGTACATATAAAACAAGCTTAGTATACAGTAAGTTCTACTGAACTTAGAGTTGTGTGTTAAGGGCTGGAACACCCTTTCTACAACTCAAGAGAGTTTAGTAGGCCACACTAGAGTAGGTAGTGCATACACCACACCTCACTAGTAATGTCTTCACTACCAGGAACCAGTGGGCTCCTGCCATCCAAATATGACAACCTCCCATTCTTGGAATTGAGAGAGTTGTGCAAGATTAGGAATGGCTCCAGGATGGCTGAGTACATGAAAAAGGCAACTAAAAACCTTGAGGCTAGCCAGGAACTCCAAAAAGCCTGGCATGACCAAAAGGCTGTACTGACTGTTTACCAGCCAGGACAGAAGGTATGGGTGTTGGAGCCAGTGGCCCCAGCAGCTCTCCAAGACAAGTGGAGTGGACCCCATACCATTGTTGAACAGAAGGGTGAGGTTACCTATTTAGTAGACCTAGGAACACCCAGGAGTCCCCACAGGGTTCTCCATGTCAACAGGTTGAAACCACATGTGGACAGGGCAGACATGGACTTGCTCATGGCTACTGATGAGGGACAGTAGGAAGAGAGTGACCCACTCCCTGACCTGCTCTCACAGAACCCTGATGATGGGTCAGTGGATGGTGTAGCCTTGGCAGGCAGCCTCACTGCCCAGCAGCAAACTGATTGCAGACAGGTGCTCAATCAGTTCAGGCATATGTTCTCTCTGACACCAAGTCAGACCACCTGGTGCACTCATGAAGTGGACACTGGGGACAGTCTGCCTATTAAAAATAAGATTTATAGGCAACCTGACCATGTCAGGGACTGTATCAGGACAGAAGTCCAGAAGATGTTGGATTTGGGAGTTATTGAACCCTCAGATAGCCCTTGGGCTAGTCCAGTGGTCCTTGTGCCAAAACCTCACACCCGTGGTGGGAAAAGAGAGATGAGGTTTTGTGTGGACTACAGGGGTCTCAATGCAGTCACTAGGACTGATGCCCATCCAATACCCAGGGCGGATGAGCTAATAGACACTTTGGCCTCAGCCAAGTATCTAAGCACATTTGACCTAACAGCTGGCTACTGGCAGATCAGGCTAGCTGATGATGCAAAGCCAAAAACAGCATTCTCAACCCCTAGTGGGCATTATCAATTTGTGGTAATGCCCTTTGGTTTGAAGAATGCACCTGCCACTTTTCAGAGGTTGGTGAAAACAGTCCTTACAGGTCTGGAAGCCTATAGTGCAGCATATCTAGATGATATTGCTGTCTTTAGCTCCACCTGGGAGGTTCACCTGGTCCACCTCAGAAATGTTTTAGAGGCCCTGCAAAAGGCCGGCCTCACTATCAAGGCCACCAAGTGCCAGATAGGGCAGAGTCAGGTTGTGTACCTGGGCCACCTTGTAGGTGGAGGCCAGGTTCAACCACTGCAGAGCAAAATCCAGACCATCATGGACTGGGTTGCTCCAACTACCCAGACTCAGGTGAGAGCCTTCTTAGGCCTGACTGGGTACTATAGGAGATTTGTCAAGGGGTATGGATCAATAGTGAGACCCCTGAATGACTTAACTTCCAAGAAAATGCCCAAAAGGTTCAGTGGACAGCTAACTGTCAAAAGGCATTTGATGACCTGAAGCAGGCCATGTGCACTGCTCCCATTCTCCAGAGTCCTGATTACTCCAAGAAGTTCATTGTCCAAACAGATGCATCTGAATTGGGGGTAGGGGCTGTACTGTCACAATTGAATGAAGAAGGTCAGGATCAGCCAGTAGTTTTCATTAGCAGAAGGCTGACCCCTAGAGAGAAACGTTGGTCAGCCATTGAGAGGGAGGCCTTTGCTGTGGTCTGGGCTCTGAAGAAGTTGAGGCCATACTTGTTTGGTACTCACTTCCTTGTTCAAACAGACCATAAGCCCCTCTTATGGCTAAAACAAATGAAGGGTGAAAACCCCAAACTGCTTAGGTGGTCCATTTCCCTACAGGGGATGGACTTTACAGTGGAACATAGACCTGGGAGTAACCATGCCAATGCAGATGGACTCTCTAGGTACTTCCACTTAGAACATGAAGACTCATCTGAACAAGGTTAGTTTAATGTCCCTGCGTTTGGGGGGGGTTGTGTAGGAGAGTAGGATCTGCTTCACATGGGTACCCCCACTTTTTGCTGATGCTTCACTGTTTTTCGACTTTAGTCTGGCTGGGGCCCTGCTAATCAGAACCCCAGCCTAGCTGCTTCCTCTCTAAAAAAAATTCCATGTACCTTAGGTACATCTTTGATTGGAATCTGGAGTGCCCTTATAAGTCCCTAGTATATGGTATACTATGTACCCAGGGTATAGGTACCCCAGAGGCCTGCCAGGGGCTGAAGCATGTATTATGCCACCCCTGGAAGGCCAGCCAAAATGACACCACAGGTCTGCTACTGCAGCCTGGGTAAGGTGGTGCATGCACCCCTTACTGTGATATAGGCTACCTATATCACTACCATTGCACACACATATAAACCTATAAGTCACTCCTATGGCAGGCCTTTGCAATCCTGAAGGCAGAGCGCTTGGTTTTTATGTGAGAGGGTGCCCCTGCATGAGCAGAGCCCCTCTGCAGCATTCGGAGTCCCTCCTCTGATGCTGTTTGTGGTACAGCCTGACCATATACTCTTAAGTGCATTATATCCTCGCGGTACAATGCTAACTTTGGACTGGCTGCACCAAAACATGTCGTGTTTGGTGTCAAACATCTTGGAATACTACCCCCCCACCAGTCCTGGCGGCGGGGGTAGCATTCCACCCTTCTAGAGGGAGAGACATGTACCCACCGGCCTACCCGGTAACTTCTTTACAGAGCCCTGGCATCACAAAATGGATGCCGCTGCCACAGACACGGTTCTGGCCTCCTGCTGCTGACTGAAACTCCGGCAGGGGAGGCCTGGACAATAGGTTTCCTATCGAAGGGAGGTGTAACCACCTCCCCAGACAGGATAGTGTGTATTGGGGCAGGGCGGGAGCACTCTCTGGTGCTTTGAAGTCCTGCACTGGGGGCACACTTGGTGTCCCTGTGCATATGCCAGTTCAAACCGGTTGCAGGGGCTACCTGCCCCTGCTCTGGCGCGAAACTGGACAAAGGGAATGGGTTTAACCACCCCTCTTCCCTGACCCTCCCATAGGTGGGTCTCCAGAGTATGTCCAACCCCCTAACTTAGTATAAGTATGGGACCCCAGTCCTTAGGACTTTAGATATCCCTGGACGAAACTCTGAAACTGAATCCTGGACCTTCGACGCTCTACTTCAAGATTAGAGGATTGAAGAATCTCCCTTGGGGTCAAGGAGTGACTCCCCTGCTTGGCAGGCACCTAAGAAGCAATTGTCCGGTCTGCATCGCTGAAGCTCCCGCCGGACGCCAAAGTCTTTGCAACACCAGAGGTGGATTTCCAGACTTCCCCGAGGCTGCCCTGAGTCCCCAGTGAAGCTGAGGCCCGTAGCTGTCGTGTGTAACGTGGAACCGTGACCCCTGGACACCGAGAACTTTTGTAAGTGCATCCTCTTCCTGGTCTCCCACGAAGTTGTGCTTTGGGCTCCGAGTAGCCCCCGCCTCCAGCACCGACTGCATCGAAGATCACTGGCCTCCACTCCACGAGTGTCCTGTGAGCCAGCTCCAAGTGCATCCACTTGAGGCTCCTTCACAATCGCTAGTCCGTTGGCTAGTGGGCCCTCCCGAAGGCAACTCTTCTTCTGCTTGGGCTTTCCTGGTTGCTCCAGACGTGCCCTGACTTATCCTCGCTGGGTGAGTCCCTCAGACCTTGCTGATCTGCATCAACGTCCTTTCTTTGTTTCCATGTGACTTGCCGTTGCCAAGGCTTGTTGGGTCCAATCCGGTCGCAGACACCCCAACAATCGACAGACGTCATGGGACAGCTCGAATCCAGCTCCTGGTCGTAGTCGACGCCTCCTGTACCTCGTGGCTGAAGAGTCAAGACAACCGTCAACCTACCTGAAGCAGCCGACATCGGTGGGTATCTGCTCATCGCCTTCCTGGTCACTGGCTAGTGACCCAGACTCTGTCCCCTCTGCCTCAGGTTCTTCAGATCTTCGATCCACCCTTGGATCCACCCGGACACTTTCGACTTGGTCGCCAGCAGCCTGCTGCAGCAGATCGCTATTGAAAACGACGACGAAAACCCGACGCCAAAAGACACCTATGCACCCGGCTTCCCTGGGTGAGGTAACTCGAGTACTCCTGTGCTCCCGTGGGTATTGACTCTAGAACTGCCTAGTTCTAAAGAGATTTGCTCCAAGTCCTCTTCTAAGTGTCCTTTCCTTTTAAAAATCCAACCGCGACTTTCCCCATAGAAGTTAACGGTGGCTCGCGGCTGTGTTCTCACACTGCACGCGTCCCCCGTGGGTCCCCTGTGTCACTACCTTGAGTGGTTCCTTGGGGTCCAAGCACTTCTACAGGCTCTAGGCCTTGTGTCTAGCTCAGTCATGGTTCTTATACCACTTTATTGGTATATGGTTTAGTACGCCCCTAGGGCTCAAACGTGTATTTGTGCTATTACTGTTGATAACTGACTTGTAACTTATGTACTTCGAACTCTAGCCTCATAAAGAGACTAGAGGGGTGTGTTTAAGACTAAATACATATATTTTATATATATACCTGGTGTGGTCCTCTTTCATTTGGTCACTCAAGAGATTATAGACTGGTAAAACAAGCTGCTTTACATTCCTTCAAGACTTAGCCTGAAGGCTGCTCTCCATAGCTACCACTAGGATAGCTTTCAATAAAGGTTGTCTGTAGGAGAGTAGGATCTGCTTCACATGGGTACCCCCACTTTTTGCTGATGCTTCACTGTTTTTCGACTTTAGTCTGGCTAGGGCCCTGCTAATCAGAACCCCAGCCCAGCTGCTTCCTCCCTAAAATGGTTTCCATGTGCCTTAGGCACATCTCTGATTGGAATCTGGAGTGCCCTTATAAGTCCCTAGTATATGGTATACTATGTACCCAGGGCATAGGTACCTCAGAGGCCTGCCAGGGGCTGCAGCATGTATTGTGCCACCCCTGGAAGGCCATCCAAAATGACACCACAGGTCTGCTACTGCAGCCTGGGTAAGGTGGTGCATGCACCCCTTACAGTGGTATGGGCTACCTATATCACTACCATTGCACACACATATAAACCTATAAGTCACTCCTATGGCAGGCCTTACCAATCCTGAAGGCAGAGTGCTTGGTTTTTATGTGAGAGGGTGCCCCTGCATGAGCAGAGCCCCTCTGCAGCGTTCGGAGTCCCTCCTCTGATGCTGTTTGTGGTACAGCCTGACCATATACTCTTAAGTGCATTATATTCTCGCGGTACAATGCTAACTTTGGACTGGCTGCACCAAAACATGTCGTGTTTGGTGTCAAACATCTTGGAATACTACCCCCCCCCCGCCAATCCTGGCGGCGGGGGTAGCATTCCACTCTTCTAGAGGGAGAGACATGTACACACCGGGCTACCCGGTTAACTTCTTTCCAGAGCCCTGGCATCACAAAATGGATGCCGCTGCCACAGACACGGGTCTGGCCTCCTGCTGCTGACTGAAACTCCAGCAGGGGAGGCCTGGACAATAGGTTTCCTGTCGAAGGGAGGTGTAACCACCTCCCCAGACAGGATAGTGTGTATTGGGGCTGGGCGGGAGCACCCTCTGGTGCTTTGAAGTCCTGCACTGGGGGCACATTTGGTGTCCCTGTGCATATGCCAGTTCAAACCGGTTGCAGGGACTACCTGCCCCTGCTCTGGCGCGAAACTGGACAAAGGGAATGGGTGTAACCACCCCTCTTCCCTGACCCTCCCATAGGTGGGTCCCCAGAGTATGTCCAACCCCCTAACTTTGTATGAGTATGGGACCCCAGTCCTTAGGACTTTAGATTTACCTGGACGAAACTCTGATACAGAATCCTGGACCTTCGACGCTCTACTTTAAGATTAGAGGACTGAAGAATCTCCCTTGGGGTCAAGGAGTGACTCCCCTGCTTGGCAGGCACCTAAGAAGCAATTGTCCGGTCTGCATCGCTGAAGCTCCCGCCGGACGCCGAAGTCTTTGCAACACCAGAGGTAGATTTCCAGACTTCCCCAAGGCTGCCCTGAGTCCCCAGCAAAGCTGAGGCCCGTAGCTGTCGTGGGTAACGTGGAACCGTGACCCCTGGACACCGAGTACTTTTGTAAGTGCATCCTCTTCCTGGTCTCCCACGAAGTTGTGCTTTAGGCTCCAAATAGCCCCCGCCTCCAGCACCGACTGCACCAAGGATCACTGGCCTCCACTCCACGAGTGTCCTGTGAGCCAGCTGCAAGTGTGTCCACTCTAGGCTCCTTCGTGGTCGCTAGTCCGTTGGCTA
The DNA here is from genome assembly GCA_963921515.1 of Calotriton arnoldi. Classification (NCBI taxonomy): domain Eukaryota; kingdom Metazoa; phylum Chordata; class Amphibia; order Caudata; family Salamandridae; genus Calotriton; species Calotriton arnoldi. The sequence continues at coordinate 521,754 of CAWUFW010001592.1, forward strand.
GTGGGCCCCTCCGAAGGCAACTCTTGTTTTCCTTGGGCTTCCCTGGTTGCTCCAGACGTGCCCTGACTTACCCTCACTGGGTGAGTCCCCCAGACCTTGCTGGTCTGCATCAACGTCCTTTCTTTGTTTCTACAAGACTTGCCGTTGCCAAGGCTTGTTGGGTCCAACCGGTCGCCGAAACCTCTGCAATCGACAGATGTCGTGGGACAGCTCGAATCCAGCTCCTGGTCATCGTCGACGCCTCCTGGACCTCGTGGCTGAAGAGTCAAGACGACCGTCAACCTACCTGAAGCACCCGACATCGGTGGGCATCTGCTCATCGCCCTCCTGGTCACTGGCTAGTGACCCAGACTCTGTCCCCTCTGCTTTCAGGTTCTTCAGATCTCCGATCCACCCTTGGATCCACCCGAACACTTTCGACTTGGTCGCCAGCAGCTCTTTGCAGCAGATCGCCATTGAAAACGACGACGAAACCCGACCCCGAAAGACACCTATGCACCCGGCTTCCTGGGTGAGGTAACTCGAGTACTCCGGTGCTCCCGTGGGTATAGACTCTAGAACAACCTAGTTCTAAAGGGATTTGCTCCAAGTCCTCCTCTAAGTGTCCTTTTTCTTTAAAACTCCAACCGCGACATTCCCCATAGAAGTCAACGGCGGCTCGCGGCTGTGTTCTCACACTGCACGCGTCCCCCGTGGGTCCCCTGTGTCACTACCTTGGGTGGTACCTTGAGGGCCAAGCACTTCTACAGGCTCTAGGCCTTGTGTCTAGCTCAGTCGTGGTTCTTATACCACTTTATTGGTATATGGTTTGGTACGCCCCTAGGGCTCAAACGTGTATTTGTGCTATTACTGTTGATAACTGACTTGTAACTTATGTACTTCGAACTCTAGCCTCATAAAGAGACTAGAGGGGTGTGTTTAAGACTAAATACATATATTTTAAATATATACCTGGTGTGGTCCTCTTTCATTTGGTCACTCAAGAGATTATAGACTGGTAAAACAAGCTGCTTTACATTCCTTCAAGACTTAGCCTGAAGGCTGCTCTCCATAGCTACCACTAGGATAGCTTTCAATAAAGGTTGTCTTTAACCTATCTCCAATAAGGGGTTGTTTGGACTGGTGCAAGGTGCCCACTATAAATAGTGGACAGCATATACCAGGCCAACTTCTCACATTGGTGTGCAGCGTGTGGGATTCCAGCTTGCTATTGTTTTACCAGATAATCTCAATTGAATTGATCAACTGAAAACCACTAAGGGTACGTTAGGTACATATAAATCAAGCTTAGGATACAGTAAGTTCTACTGAACTTAGAGTTGTGTGTTAAGGGATAGCACACCCTTTCTACAACTCAAGAGAGTTTAGTAGGCCACACTAGAGTAGGTAGTGCATACACCACACCACACTAGTAATGTCTTCACTGCCAGGAACCAGTGAGCTCCTGCCATCCAGATATGACAACCTCACATTCTTGGAATTGAGAGAGTTGTGCAAAGTTAGAAAGTTGAAGACAGGCAAAAGTGCCAACACGCAACGTCTCCTGGAGATGCTTCTGCTAGATGATCTTAGAAGACCCATAAGGTCTGAAAGGGTAGGCAGAGAGGGTGGGGCAGAAGATGAGGGAGGGGCCAGGGATGAAACTGCCCAGGACCTGACCTCTGAAACTGGCCAGGGGGATGACAATGATCCTGACCTGGAAAGTGCAGCTACTCCTGAGGAAGAGGAGGAGGCCCAGGATGACCTCCCCTTTGTCCCTCCAGGAAGAGTTGTGAGTGTGCCCAGAAGGACTAGATCTCCTTCTCAGGAGTCTAACCACTCTGACACCTCAGTAGGGACCTCTGTCTCCTCTCATGGGAGGGAATCCTCTCATGAGAGGAGAAAGAGACTGCTTCAGTATGAACAAGCCCAGCTTGAGCTCAGAAAACAGCAGTTGGCTATAGACAGGGAGTCCCTAGATCTCTATAGACAGAGAAAAAGATGGGACTAGAGTCCCATGGTGGCAGCAATTTCCCCAGAGATAGGGAAAGGTCTTATGACCATAGAAACCTGAGCAAGATTGTCCCTCCCTACCAGAGTGGGGATGACATCCACAAATGGATAACTGCACTGGAGAGGGCCTGTAAAGTACAGAGGTTCCCTCAGGAGCAGTGGGCAGCAATCTTGTGGCTCTCCTTTGCAGACAAAGGTAGAGATAAGCTCCTCACTGTTAGAGAGGAGGATGCTGACAATTACAAAGTCTTGAAGAGTGCTCTGATTGAGGGGTTTGGCCTAACAACTGAATACAGTTTAAAGTTCAGAGATACCCAAAAAGCACAGACTCAAGACTGGGTGGACTATGTGGATTGTTCTGCTAAGGCTCTGGAAGGTTGGTTGATGGGCAGTAAGGTATGTGACTTCACAGGATTGTACAATCTTATCATGAGGGAGCAGATTCTTAATAACTGTCAAAATCAGCTGATCTGACCTCTCCCCAAGAATTGGGAAAGAAGGCAGACAAATGGGTCAGAACCAGGGTGAGGCAGAAGGTACAGAACCAAGGTGGTGACCCTAAGAAGCAAGATTCTAAAAACTCTGATAAGGGTGGGGAGAAGGGTAAAGACCAGAAGTCTTCACAAGGCCCCCAAAATCTTCTTCAGGCGGGGATTCACAGTCTAACAAGGGAAAAGGCCAAAAGAAACCATGGTGCAAAGTCTGTAAGCAAAATACCCACTGGACCAGTGATTGCACCAAGTCCAAAGGCTCTATTCCAGCCCCCACCAATGCCCCTAAGGCACCTGTTCCCCCTAGTGCAGTTACAATTGGTGGTGGGAGTACACAGGCCAAGGGTTTAGTAGGGTTGACCCTGGGTAATGAGATGAGCTCTGGCCTAGTCAGAGAACTCACTCAGGCTGTCCTAGTCTGTGATGGAGGCATGGATGTGACCTCCTCTGTGAGTCCCAGTAATCTGGGCAAGTACAGGCAACAGCCCTTAATCAATGGAAAAGAGGCTTTGGCATTTAGGGACACAGGGCCAAGTGTCACCATGGTGACACAAGACCTTGTGGAACCTGGGCAGATTATACTTGGTGAAATGTACCAAGTGACCAATGCTAGCAATGTCAGAACAGACCATACTCTGGCAGTTGTTAACTTCTCCTGGGGAGGGGTAACTGGCCTTAAGAAGGTTGTGGTGAGTGCAAACCTACCAGTTGAATGCTTGCTTGGCAATGATCTTGAAACTTCAGCTTGGGCAGAAGTGGAGCTCAGGACCCATGCAGAAATGCTGGGGATCCCTGCAGATGTGTTTGCTGTGACCAGGTCACAGAGCAAAATCTTTAACACTGAACAGGCCTTGGATCCTGGAACGATGGACCAAGTGCCATCCAAGAGGAGGAGTAGTAGGGTTAAGGCAGTGCCTTCCCCCTTGGCTCAGAAGGAAGATCAGTCTCCTGAGGGGGATGATCTCAGTCCTAAGGAAGGAACTGTCCCAGAGGAGCTTGAACCTGACCAGGTTGAGTTCTTGGGGACAGGGGGTCCTTCCAGGGCAGATCTGAGCCAGGAGCAGCAGAGCTGCCCCTCTCTTGAACCCCTCAGACAGCAAGCTGCTGCTGAGGCTGCTGGGAATGCTAGTGGTCCCCATAAAGTGTATTGGGATGATGGACTCTTGTACTCAGAGTGTAGAGACACCAAGCCTGGTGCCACCAGGAGGTTGGTTATACCTCTGAAGTTCAGGGGCTTCCTATTGGCCCTAGCCCATGATATTCCTCTAGCAGGTCACCTGGGCCAGAACAAGACTTGGGATAGACTTGTCCCTCACTTTCACTGGCCCCACATGTCTGAAGACACCAAGGAGTTTTGTCGCTCTGTGTAACCTGCCAAGCCAGTGGGAAGGCAGGTGGCACCACAAAGGCCCCCTGATACCACTACCTGTGGTGGGGGTTCCCTTTGAGAGAGTGGGGATTGATATTGTTGGTCCCATGGATCCCCAAACAGCATCTGGGCACAGGTTTATCCTGGTGGTGGTGGACCATGCCACTAGGTACCCAGAGGCTATTCCCCTTAGGACCACTACAGCACCTGTGGTGGCAAGAGCCCTCCTGGGAATTTTCTCAAGAGTGGGCTTCCTAAGGAGGTTGTATCAGACAGGGATGCAAACTTTATGTCTGGATACTTGAAAGCAATGTGGAAGGAGTGTGGAGTGACTTACAAGTTCACCACACCCTATCACCCACAATGCAATGGTTTAGTTGAGAGATTCAACAAAACCTTAAAGGGCATGATTAAAGGGCTCCCAGAAAAGCTCAGGCGAAGATGGGACATACTCTTGCCCTGCCTTTTATTTGCATACAGGGAGGTGCCTCAAAAGGGGTTGGCTACAGCCCTTTTGAACTTTTGTTTGGTCACCCTGTCAGGGGTCCATTGTGCTTGGTGAAGGAAGGATGGGAGTTACCTCTCAAGCCCCCAAAGCAAGACATAGTGGACTATGTACTTGGTCTCCGCTCCAGGATGGCTGAGTACATGAAAAAGGCAACTAAAAACCTTGAGGCTAGCCAGGAACTGCAAAAAGCCTGGCATGACCAAAAGGCTGTACTGACTGTTTACCAGCCAGGACAGAAGGTGTGGGTGCTGGAGCCAGTGGCCCCAGCAGCTCTCCAAGACAAGTGGAGTGGACCCCATACCATTGTTGAACAGAAGGGTGAGGTTACCTATTTAGTAGACCTAGGAACACCCAGGAGTCCCCACAGGGTTCTCCATGTCAACAGACTGAAACCATATGTGGACAGGGCAGACATGGGCTTGCTCATGGCTACTGATGAGGGACAGGAGGAAGAGAGTGACCCACTCCCTAACCTGCTCTCACAGAACCCTGATGATGGGTCAGTGGATGGTGTAGCCTTGGCAGGCAGCCTCACTGCTCAGCAGCAAACTGATTGCAGACAAGTGCTCAATCACTACAGACATATGTTCTCTCTGACACCAAGTCAGACCACCTGGTGCACTCATGAAGTGGACACTGGGGACAGTCTGCCTATTAAAAATAAGATTTATAGGCAACCTGACCATGTCAGGGACTGTATCAGGACAGAAGTCCAGAAAATGTTGGATTTGGGAGTTATTGAACCCTCAGATAGCCCTTGGGCTAGTCCAGTGGTCCTTGTGCCAAAACCTCACACCAGTGGTGGGAAAAGAGAGATGAGGTTTTGTGTGGACTACAGGGGTCTCAATGCAGTCACTAGGACTGATGCCCATCCAATACCTAGGGCAGATGAGCTAATAGACACTTTGGCCTCAGCCAAGTATCTAAGCACATTTGACCTGACAGCTGGCTACTGGCAGATCAGACTAGCTGATGATGCAAAGCCAAAAACAGCATTCTCAACCCCTAGTGGACATTATCAATTTGTGGTAATGCCCTTTGGTCTGAAGAATGCACCTGCCACTTTTCAGAGGTTGGTGAATACAGTCCTTACAGGTCTGGAGGCCTACAGTGCAGTATATATAGATGATATTGCTGTCTTTAGCTCCACCTGGGAGGATCACCTGGTCCACCTCAGAAATGTTTTAGAGGCCCTGCAAAAGGCAGGCCTCACTATCAAGGCCGCCAAGTGCCAGATAGGGCAGAGTCAGGTTGTGTACCTGGGCCACCTTGTGGGTGGAGGCCAGGTTCAACCATTGCAGAGCAAAATCCAGACCATCATGGACTGGGTTGCTCCCACTACCCAGACTCAGGTGAGAGCCTTCTTAGGCCTGACTGGGTACTATAGGAGATTTGTCAAGGGGTATGGATCAATAGTGACACCCCTGAATGACTTAACTTCCAAGAAAATGCCCAAAAGGTTCAGTGGACAGCTAGCTGTCAAAAGGCATTTGATGACCTGAAGCAGGCCATGTGCACTGCTCCCATTCTCCAGAGTCCTGAATACTCCAAGAAGTTCATTGTCCAAACAGATGCATCTGAATTGGGGGTAGGGGCTGTACTGTCACAATTGAATGATGAAGGTCAGGATCAGCCAGTAGCTTTTATTAGCAGAAGGCTGACCCCTAGAGAGAAACGTTGGTCAGCCATAGAGAGGGAGGCCTTTGCTGTGGTTTGGGCTCTGAAGAAGTTGAGGCCATACTTGTTTGGTACTCACTTCCTTGTTCAAACAGACCACAAGCCCCTCCTATGGCTAAAACAAATGAAGGGTGAAAACCCCAAACTGCTTAGGTGGTCCATTTCCCTACAGGGGATGGACTTTACAGTGGAACATAGACCTGGGAGTAACAATGCCAATGCAGATGGACTCTCTAGGTACTTCCACTTAGAACATGAAGACTCAACTGGTCAAGGTTAGTTTAATGTCCCTACGTTTGGGGGGTTGTGTAGGAGAGTAGGATCTGCTTCACATGGGTACCCCCACTTTTTGCTGATGCTTCACTGTTTTTCGACTTTAGTCTGGCTGGGGCCCTGCTAATTAGAACCCCAGCCTAGCTGCTTCCTCCCTAAAATGGTTTCCATGTGCCTTAGGCACATCTCTGATTGGAATCTGGAGTGCCCTTATAAGTCCCTAGTATATGGTATACCATGTACCCAGGGCATAGGTACCTCAGAGGCCTGCGAGGGGCTGCAGCATGTATTGTGCCACCCCTGGAAGGCCATCTAAAATGACACCACAGGTCTGCTACTGCAGCCTGGGTAAGGTGGTGCATGCACCCCTTACAGTGGTATGGGCTACCTATATCACTACCATTGCACACACATATAAACCTATAAGTCACTCCTATGGCAGGCCTTACCAATCCTGAAGTTGGCCTGGTATATGCTGTCCACTAATTATAGTGGGCACCTTGCACCAGTCCAAACAACCCCTTATTGGAGATAGGTTAAAGACAACCATTATTGAAAGCTATCCTAGTGGTAGCTATGGAGAGCAGCCTTCAGGCTAAGTCTTGAAGGAATGTAAAGCAGCTTGTTTTACCAGTCTATAATCTCTTGAGTGACCAAATGAAAGAGGACCACACCAGGTATATATATAAAATATATGTATTTAGTCTTAAACACACCCCTCTAGTCTCTTTATGAGGCTAGAGTTCAAAGTACATAAGTTACAAGTCAGTTATCAACAGTAATAGCACAAATACACGTTTGAGTCCTAGGGACGTACCAAACCATATACCAATAAAGTGGTATAAGAACCACGACTGAGCTAGAAACAAGGCCTAGAGCCTGTAGAAGTGCTTGGACCCCAAGGAACCACCCAAGGTAGTGACACAGGGGACCCACGGGGGACGCGTGCAGTGTGAGAACACAGCCGCAAGCCACCGTTAACTTCTATGGGGAAAGTCGCGGTTGGATTTTTAAAAGGAAAGGACACTTAGAGGAGGACTTGGAGCAAATCCCTTTAGAAATAGGCAGTTCTAGAGTCACTACCCACGGGAGCACCGGAGTACTCGAGTTACCTCACCCAGGGAAGCCGGGTGCAGAGGTGTCTTTTGGCGTCAGGTTTCGTCGTCGTTTTCAATGGCGATCTGCTGCAGCAGGCTGCTGGCGACCAAGTCGAAAGTGTCCGGGTGGATCCAAGGGTGGATCGAAGATCTGAAGAACCTGAAAGCAGAGGGGACAGAGTCTGGGTCACTAGCCAGTGACCTGGAAGGCGATGAGCAGATGCCCACCGATGTCGGGTGCTTCAGGTACGTTGACGTCGTCTTGACTCTTCAGCCACGAGGTCCAGGAGGCGTCGATGATGACCAGGAGCTGGATTCGAGCTGTGCCACCACGTCTGTCGATTGCTGAGGTGTCGGCGACCGTATTGGACCCAACAAGCCTTGGCAACGGCAAGTCACGGGGAAACAAAGAAAGGACGTTGATGCAGACCAGCAAGGTCTGAGGGACTCACCCAGTGAGGGTAAGTCAGGGCATGTCTGGAGCAACCAGGAAAGCCCAAGCAGAAGAAGAGTTGTCTTTGGGAGGGCCCACTAGCCAACAGACTAGCGACCGCAAAGGAGCCTCGAGTGGACGCACTTGGAGCTGGCTCACAGGACACTCGTGGAGTGGAGGCCAGTGATCTTCGGTGCAGTCCGTGCTGGAGGCAGGGGCTATTCGAAGCCCAAAGCACAACTTCGTGGGAGAACAGGAAGAGGATGCACTTACAAAAGTTTTTGGTGTCCAGGGGTCACGGTTCCACGTTACCCACGACAGCTACGGGCCTCAGCTTTGCTGGGGACTCAGGGCAGCCTCGGGGAAGTTTGGAAATCCACCTCTGGTGTTGCAAAGACTTCGGCGTCCGGCGGGAGCTTCAGCGATGCAGGCCGGACAATTGCTTCTTAGGTGCCTGCCAAGCAGGGGAGTCACTCCTTGACCCCAAGGGAGATTCTTCAGTCCTCTAATCTTGAAATAGAGCGTCGAAGGTCCAGGATTCAGTGTCAGAGTTTCGTCCAGGGATATCTAAAGTCCTAAGGACTGGGGTCCCATACTTATACTAAGTTAGGGGTTGGACATACTCTGGGGACCCACCTATTGGAGGGTCAGGGAAGAGGGGTGGTTACACCCATTCCCTTTGTCCAGTTTCGCGCCAGAGCAGGGGCACGTAGCCCCTGCAACCGGTTTGAACTGGCATATGCACAGGGACACCAAGTGTGCCCCCAGTGCAGGACTTCTGAGCACCAGAGAGTGCTCCCGCCCAGCCCCAATACACATTATCCTGTCTCGGGAGGTGGTTACACCTCCCTGCGACAGGAAACCTATTGTCCAGGCCTCCCCTGCCGGAGTTTCAGTCAGCAGCAGGAGGCCAGACCCGTGTCTGTGGTAGCGGCATCCATTTTGTGATGCCAGGGCTCTGGAAAGAAGTTACCGGGTAGCCCGGTGTGTACATGTCTCTCCCTCTAGAAGGGAGGAATGCTACCCCCGCCGCCAGGACTGGCGGGGGGGGTAGTATTCCAAGATGTTTGACAGCAAACACGACATGTTTTGGTGCAGCCAGTCCAAAGTTAGCATTGTACCGCGAGGATATAATACACTTAAGAGTATATGGTCAGGCTGTCCACAAACAGCATCAGAGGAGGGACTCCGAACGCTGTAGAGGGGCTCTGCTCATGATGGGGCACCCTCTCACATAAGAACCAAGCACTCTGCCTTCAGGATTGGTAAGGCCTGCCATAGGAGTGACTTATAGGTTTATATGTGTGTGCAATGGTAGTGATATAGGTAGCCTATACCACTGTAAGGGGTGCATGCACCACCTTACCCAGGCTGCAGTAGCAGACCTGTGGTGTCATTTGGGATGGCCTTCCAGGGGTGGCACAATACATGCTGCAGCCCCTGGTAGGCCTCTGAGGTACCTATGCCCTGGGTACATAGTATACCATATACTAGGGACTTATAAGGGCACTCCAGATTCCAATCAGAGATGTGCCTAGGGCACATGGAAACCATTTTAGAGAGGAAGCAGCTAGGCTGGGGTTCTGATTAGCAGGGCCCCAGCCAGACTAAAGTCGAAAAACAGTGAAGCATCAGCAAAAAGTGGGGGTACCCATGTGAAGCAGATCCTACTCTCCTACACAACCCCCCAAACGTAGGGACATTAAACTAACCTTGACCAGTTGAGTCTTCATGTTCTAAGTGGAAGTACCTAGAGAGTCCATCTGCATTGGCATGGTTACTCCCAGGTCTATGTTCCACTGTAAAGTCCATCCCCTGTAGGGAAATGGACCACCTAAGCAGTTTGGGGTTTTCACCCTTCATTTGTTTTAGCCATAGGAGGGGCTTGTGGTCTGTTTGAACAAGGAAGTGAGTACCAAACAAGTATGGCCTCAACTTCTTCAGAGCCCAAACCACAGCAAAGGCCTCCCTCTCTATGGCTGACCAACGTTTCTCTCTAGGGGTCAGCCTTCTGCTAATAAAAGCTACTGGCTGATCCTGACCTTCATCATTCAATTGTGACAATACAGCCCCTACCCCCAATTCAGATGCATCTGTTTGGACAATGAACTTCTTGGAGTAATCAGGACTCTGGAGAATGGGAGCAGTGCACATGGCCTGCTTCAGGTCATCAAATGCCTTTTGATAGCTAGCTGTCCACTGAACCTTTTTGGGCATTTTCTTGGAAGTTAAGTCATTCAGGGGTGTCACTATTGATCCATACCCCTTGACAAATCTCCTATAGTACCCAGTCAGGCCTAAGAAGGCTCTCACCTGAGTCTGGGTAGTGGGAGCAACCCAATCCATGATGGTCTGGATTTTGCTCTGCAATGGTTGAACCTGGCCTCCACCCACAAGGTGGCCCAGGTACACAACCTGACTCTGCCCTATCTGGCACTTGGTGGCCTTGATAGTGAGGCCGGCCTTTTGCAGGGCCTCTAAAACATTTCTGAGGTGGACCAGGTGATCCTCCCAGGTGGAGCTAAAGACAGCAATATCATCTAGATATGCTGCACTGTAGGCCGCCAGACCTGTAAGGACTGTATTCACCAACCTCTGAAAAGTGGCAGGTGCATTCTTCAGACCAAAGGGCATTACCACAAATTGATAATGTCCACTAGGGGTTGAGAATGCTGTTTTTGAATTTGCATCATCAGCTAGCCTGATCTGCCAGTAGCCAGCTATTAGGTCAAATGTGCTTAGATACTTGGCTGAGGCCAAAGTGTCTATTAGCTCATCTGCCCTGGGTATTGGATGGGCATCAGTCCTAGTGACTGCATTGAGACCCCTGTAGTCCACACAAAACCTAATCTCTCTTTTCCCACCACTGGTGTGAGGTTTTGGCACAAGGACCACTGGACTAGCCCAAGGGCTATCTGAGGGTTCAATAACTCCCAAATCCAACATCTTCTGGACTTCTGTCCTGATACAGTCCCTGCCATGGTCAGGTTGCCTATAAATCTTATTTTTAATAGGCAGACTGTCCCCAGTGTCCACTTCATGAGTGCACCAGGTGGTCTGACTTGGTGTCAGAGAGAACATATGCCTGAACTGATTGAGCACCTGTCTGCAATCAATTTGCTGCTGGGTAGTGAGGCTGCCTGCCAAGGCTACACCATCCACTGACCCATCATCAGGGTTCTGTGAGAGCAGGTCAGGGAGTGGGTCACTCTCTTCCTCTTGTCCCTCATCAGTAGCCATGAGCAAGCCCATGTCTGCCCTGTCCACATATGGTTTCAATCTGTTGACATGGAGAACCCTGTGGGGACTCCTGGGTGTTCCTAGGTCTACTAAATAGGTAACCTCACCCTTCTGTTCAACAATGGTATGGGGTCCACTCCATTTGTCTTGGAGAGCTGCTGGGGCCACTGGCTCCAACACCCATACCTTCTGTCCTGGCTGGTAAACAGTCAGTACAGCCTTTGGTCATGCCAGGCTTTTTGGAGTTCCTGGCTAGCCTCAAGGTTTTTAGTTGCCTTTTTCATGTACTCAGCCATCCTGGAGCGGAGACCAAGTACATAGTCCACTATGTCCTGCTTTGGGGGCTTGAGAGGTAACTCCCATCCTTCCTTCACCAGGCACAATGGACCCCTGACAGGGTGACCAAACAAAAGTTCAAAAGGGCTGTAGCCAACCCTCTTTTGAGGCACCTCCCTGTATGCAAATAAAAGGCAGGGCAAGAGTATGTCCCATCTTTGCCTAAGCTTCTCTGGGAGCCCTTTAATCATGCCCTTCAAGGTTTTGTTGAATCTCTCAACTAAACCATTGCATTGTGGGTGATAGGGTGTGGTGAACTTGTAAGTCACTCCACACTCCTTCCACATGGCCTTCAAGTATCCAGACATAATGTTTGCACCCCTGTCTGATACAACCTCCTTAGGGAAGCCCACTCTTGAGAAAATTCCCAGGAGGGCTCTTACCACCACAGGTGCTGTAGTGGTCCTAAGGGGTATAGCCTCTGGGTACCTGGTGGCATGGTCCACCACCACCAGGATAAACCTGTGCCCAGATGCTGTTTGGGGATCCATGGGACCAACAATGTCAATCCCCACCCTTTCAAAGGGAACCCCCACCACAGGTAGTGGTATCAGGGGGGCCTTTGTAGTGCCACCTGCCTTGCCACTGGCCTGGCAGGTTACACAGGAGCGACAAAACTCCTTGGTGTCTTCAGACATGTGGGGCCAGTGAAAGTGAGGGACAATTCTGTCCCAAGTCTTGTTCTGGCCCAGGTGACCTGCTAAAGGAATGTCATGGGCTAGGGTCAATAGGAAGCCCCTGAACTTCAGAGGTATAACCAACCTCCTGGTGGCACCAGGCTTGGGGCCTCTACACTCTGAGTACAAGAGTCCATCATCCCAATACACTTTCCGGGGACCACAAGCATTCCCAACAGCCTCAGCAGCAGCTTGCTGTCTGAGGGGTTCAAAAGAGGGGCAGCTCTGCTGCTCCTGGCTCAGATCTGCCCTGGAAGGGCCCCCTGTCCCTAAGAACTCAACCTGATCAGGCTCAAGCTCCTCTGGGACAGTTCCTTCCTCAGGACTGAGATCATCTCCCTGAAGAGACTGATCTTCCTTCTGAGCCAAGGGGGAAGGCACTGCCTTTACCCTACTACTCCTCCTCTTGGATGGCACTTGGTCCATTGTTCCAGAATCCAAGGCCTGTTCAGTGTTAGGCATTTTGCTCTGTGACCTGGTCACAGCAAACACATCTGCAGGGATGCCCAGCATTTCTGCATGGGTCCTGAGCTCCACTTCTGCCCAAGCTGAAGTTTCTAGATCATTGCCAAGCAAGCATTCAACTGGTAGGTCTGCACTTACCACAACCTTCTTAAGGCCAGTTACCCCTCCCCAGGAGAAGTTAACAACTGCAAGAGTATGGTCTGTTCTGACATTGCTAGCATTGGTCACTTGGTACATTTCACCAAGTATAATCTACCCAGGATCCACAAGATCTTGTGTCACCATGGTGACACTTGCTCCTGTGTCCCTAAATGTCAAAGCCTCTTTTCCATTTATTAATGGCTGTTGCCTGTACTTGCCCAGATTACTGGGACTCACAGAGGAGGTCACATCCATGCCTCCATCACAGACTAGGACAGCCTGAGTGAGTTCTCTGACTAGGCCAGAGCTCATCTCATTGCCCAGGGTCAACCCTACTAAACCCTTGGCTTGTGTACTCCCACCACCAATTGTAACTGCACTAGGGGGAACAGGTGCCTTAGGGGCATTGGTGGGGGCTGGAATAGAGTCTTTGGACTTGGTGCAATCACTGGTCCAGTGTGTCTTTCGCTTACAGACTTTGCACCATGGTTTCTTTTGGCCCTTCCCTTTGTTAGACTGTGAATGCCTACCTGAAGAAGATTTTTGGGGGCCTTCTGAAGACTTCTGGTCTTTACCCTTCTCCCCACCCTTGTCAGAGTTCTTAGAATCTTGCTTCTTTGGGTCACCACCTTGGTTCTGTACCTTCTGCCTCACCCTGGGTCTGACCCATTTGTCTGCCTTCTTTCCCAATTCTTGGGGAGAGGTCAGATCAGAGTCCACCAGGTACTGATGCAACAGCTGATTTTGACAGTTATTAAGAATCTGCTCCCTCATGATAAGATTGTACAATCCTTTGAAGTCACATACCTTACTGCCCACCAACCAACCTTCCAGAGCCTTAGCAGAACAATCAACAAAGTCCACCCAGTCTTGAGTCTGTGCCTTTTGGGTATCTCTGAACTTTAACCTGTATTGTTCAGTTGTTAGGCCAAACCCATCAATCAATGCACTTTTTAAGACTGGATAATTATCAGCATCCTCTTCTCTAACAGAGAGGAGCTTATCTCTACCTTTGTCTGCAAAGGAGAGCCACAAGATTGCTGCCCACTGCTCCTGAGGGACCCTCTGTACTTTACAGGCCCTCTCCAGTGCAGAAATCCATTTGTGGATGTCATCCCCACTCTGGTAGGGAGGGACAATCTTGCTCAGGTTTCTATGGTCATAAGACCTTTCCCTACCACTAGGAAGTTGCTGCCACCATGGGACTCTAGTCCCAACTTTCTTCTTTGCCTTTGAAGCTCTAGGGACTCCCTGTCTATAGCCAACTGCTCTCTTCTGAGTCTCAACTGAGCTTCTCCATACTTGAGCAGTCTCTCTTTCCTCTCACTGGAGGATACCCTCCTATGAGAGGAAACAGAGGTCCCTACTGAGGTGTCAGAGTGGTTAGACTCCTGAGAAGGAGATCTAGACCTTCTGGGCACACTCACAACTCTTCCTGGGGGGACAAAGGGGGGGTCATTCTGATCCTCCTCCTCATCCTCAGGAGTAGTTGCATTCTCCAGGTCAGGATCATTGTCATCCTCCTGGACAGTTTCAGAGGTTGGGTCCTGGGTATTTTCATCCCTGGCCCCTCCCTCATCTTCTGCCCCACCCTCTCTGCCTACCCCTGCAGACCCTAGGGGTCTTCTGAGATCATCCAGCAGAAGCATCTCCATGAGACGTTGGGTGTTGGCACTTTTGCCTGTCTTCAGTTTCCTAACCTTGCACAACTCTCTCAATTCCAAGAATGGGAGGTTGTCATACTTGGAGGGTAGGAGCCCACTGGTTCCTGGCAGGGATCTACTGATTCCTGGCCCTGAAGACATTACTAGTGAGGTGTGGTGTATGCACTACCTACTCTAGTGTGGCCTACTAAACTCTCTGGAGTTGTAGAAAGGGTGTGCTAGCCCTTAACACACAACTCTAAGTTCAGTAGAACTTACTGTATACTAAGCTTGTTTTTATATGTACCTAAGGTACCCTTAGTGGATTTCAGTTGATCAATTCAATTGAGATTATCTGGTAAAACAATAGCAAGCTGGAATCCCACACGCTGCACACCAATGTGAGAAGTTGGCCTGGTATATGCTGTCCACTAATTATAGTGGGTACCTTGCACCAGTCCAAACAACCCCTTATTGGAGATAGGTTAAAGACAACCTTTATTGAAAGCTATCCTAGTGGTAGCTATGGAGAGCAGCCTTCAGGCTAAGTCTTGATGGAATGTAAAGCAGCTTGTTTTACCAGTCTATAATCTCTTGAGTGACCAAATGAAAGAGGACCACACCAGGTATATATATAAAATATATGTATTTAGTCTTAAACATACCCCTCTAGTCTCTTTATGAGGCTAGAGTTCGAAGTACATAAGTTACAAGTCAGTTATCAACAGTAATAGCACAAATACACGTTTGAGCCCTAGGGGCGTACCAAACTATATACCAATAAAGTGGTATAAGAACCACGACTGAACTAGACACAAGGCCTAGAGCCTGTAGAAGTGCTTGGACCCCAAGGAACCACCCAAGGTAGTGACACAGGGGACCCACGGGGGACGCGTGCAGTGTGAGAACACAGCCGCGAGCCACCGTTAACTTCTATGGGGAAAGTCGCGGTTGGATTTTTATAAGGAAAGGACACTTAGAGGAGGACTTGGAGCAAATCCCTTTAGAACTAGGCAGTTCTAGAGTCACTACCCACGGGAGCACCGGAGTACTCGAGTTACCTCACCCAGGGAAGCCGGGTGCATAGGTGTCTTTTGGCATCGGGTTTCGTTGTCGTTTTCAATGGCGATCTGCTGCAGCAGGCTGCTGGCGACCAAGTCGAAAGTGTCCGGGTGGATCGAAGATCTGAAGAACCTGAAAGCAGAGGGGACAGAGTCTGGGTCACTAGCCAGTGACCAGGAAGGCGATGAGCAGATGCCCACCGATGTCGGGTGCTTCAGGTAGGTTGACAGTTGTCTTGACTCTTCAGCCACGAGGTCCAGGAGGTGTCGACGACAACCAGGAGCTGGATTCGAGCTGTCCCACGAGGTCTGTCGATTGCTGAGGTGTCGGCGACCGGATTGGACCCAACAAGCCTTGGCAACGGCAAGTCACGGGGAAACAAAGAAAGGACGTTGATGCAGACCAGCAAGTTCTGAGGGACTCACCCAGCAAGGGTAAGTCAGGGCACGTCTGGAGCAACCAGGAAAGCCCAAGCAGAAGAAGAGTTGTCTTCAGGAGGGCCCACTAGCCAATGGACTAGCGACCGCAAAGGAGCCTTGAGTGGATGCACTTGGAGCTCGCTCACAGGACACTCGTGGAGTGGAGGCCAGTGATCTTTGGTGCAGTCGGTGCTGGAGGCGGGGGCTACGTGGAGCCCAAAGTACAACTTCGTGGGAGACCAGAAAGAGGATGAACTTACAAAAGTTCTTGGTGTCCAGGGGTCACTGTTCCACGTTACCCACGACAGCTACGGGCCTCAGCTTCGCTGGGGACTCAGGGCAGCCTCGGGGAAGTCTGGAAATCCTCCTCTGGTGTTGCAAAGACTTCGGCGTCCGGCGGGAGCTTCAGCGATGCAGACCGGACAATTGCTTCTTAGGTGCCTGCCAAGCAGGGGAGTCACTCCTTGACCCCAAGGAGATTCTTCAGTCCTCTAATCTTGAAGTAGAGCGTCGAAGGTCCAGGATTCAGTGTCAGAGTTTCGTCCAGGGATATCTAAAGTCCTAAAGACTGGGGTCCCATACTTATACTAAGTTAGGGGTTGGACATACTCTGGGGACCCACCTATGGGAGGGTCAGGGAAGAGGGGTGGTTACACCCATTCCCTTTGTCCAGTTTCGCGCCAGAGCAGGGGCAGGTAGCCCCTGCAACCGGTTTGAACTGACATATGCACAGGGACACCAAGTCCAGAAGGACTTCTGAGCACCAGAGAGTGCTCCCGCCCAGCCCCAATACACATTATACTGTCTGGGGAGGTGGTTACACCTCCCTGCGACAGGAAACCTATTGTCCAGGCCTCCCCTGCCGGAGTTTCAGTCAGCAGCAGGAGGCCAGACCCGTGTCTGTGGCAGCGGCATCCATTTTGTGATGCCAGGGCTCTGTAAAGAAGTTACCGGGTAGGCCGGTGGGTACCTGTCTCTCCCTCTAGAAGGGTGGAAAGCTACCCCCGCCGCCAGGACTGGCGGGGGTAGTATTCCAAGATGTTTGACACCAAACACGACATGTTTTGGTGCAGCCAGTCCAAAGTTAGCATTGTACCGCGAGGATATAATGCACTTAAGAGTATATGGTCAGGCTGTACCACAAACAGCATCAGAGGAGGGACTCCGAACGCTGCAGAGGGGCTCTGCTCATGCAGGGGCACCCTCTCACATAAAAACCAAGCACTCTGCCTTTAGGATTGTAAAGGCCTGCCATAGGAGTGACTTATAGGTTTATATGTGTGTGCATTGGTAGTGATACAGGTAGCCTATATCACAGTAAGGGTGCATGCACCACCTTACCCAGGCTGCAGTAGCAGACCTGTGGTGTCATTTTGGCTGGCCTTCCAGGGGTGGCATAATACATGCTTCAGCCCCTGGCATGCCTCTATGGTACCTATGCCCTGGGTACATAGTATACCATATACTAGGGACTTATAAGGGCACTCCAGATTCCAATCAAAGATGTACCTAAGGTACATGGAAACCATTTTAGAGAGGAAGCAGCTAGGCTGGGGTTCTGATTAGCAGGGCCCCAGCCAGACTAAAGTCGAAAAACAGTGAAGCATCAGAAAAAAGTGGGGGTACCCATGTGAAGCAGATCCTACTCTCCTACAACACCTAATTCTGGCATCACAT
Source organism: Calotriton arnoldi (assembly GCA_963921515.1). Lineage (NCBI taxonomy): Eukaryota > Metazoa > Chordata > Amphibia > Caudata > Salamandridae > Calotriton > Calotriton arnoldi. The sequence goes on from CAWUFW010001592.1 coordinate 539,254, forward strand.
GGAGGGCACCTCTAAAGAGACACAACTAATTCTGGCATCACATGGAGGGCACCTCGCTAAAGAAACACAACTAATTCTGGCATCACATGGAGGGCACCTCTAAAGAGACACAACTAATTCTGGCATCACATGGAGGGAACCTCTAAAGAAACACAACTAATTCTGGCATCAGATGGAGGGCACCTCTAAAGAAAAACAACTGATTCTGGCATCACATGGAGGGCACCTCTAAAGGAAAACAACTAATTCTGGCATCAGATGGAGAGCACCTCTAAAGAAAAACAACTGATTCTGGCATCAGATGGAGGGCACCTCTAAAGAAAAACAACTAATTCTGGCATCAGATGGAGGACACCTCTAAAGAAAAACAACTAATTCTGGCATCACATGGAGGGCACCTCTCTAAAGAAACACAACTTAGGGGCCGATTCCGATCTCGGCCGGTAGGGCTCCGAATCGAATTCGGCTTAACCGGATCCGATTCGGAGCCCTATTTCCCGACCGATTCGTACGCGCGCCCGGACGAGCGAGTACGATGCGAATTCGCCGACCGACTCGTCCGGGCGTCTTGACCGCTCCGACCGACTCGTTCCCGGGTCGAACCGCACCGACCGACTCGCTCGGACTCGACTCGCACCGCGCAATGGAGACGTTCCCCGGCCGGGTAAGTACGATGCGCGCCGCGAGCAGTCCGACCGAGCCGCGCACTCCGGCTCGAAAGAGCAGTCGGAGCCGGACTTTGGGGGTCCGTGTCGGACCCCCTGTACGCGTAGCCGCGCGAAGTCGCACACAGGGGGACCCATGGGTCCCCCTACCTGTGCGTGTATGGCGCGAGTCGCTTCGCCGCGTACACGCTGTAGGGGGCGCCCTTGTCCGACTCGCACCCATTGAGTCAATGGGAGCCCACGTACGCGTTGTACGACCGGTTCCCATTGACTTCAATGGGAGTCCGACCGACTCGAGTCCGATGGCATACGTGCGCATCGTACTCGTTCGGTCGGGCTGCTAGGGTCCGATTCGGTCGGAAATCTCTCCGAGTCCGGCTCGGTCGGAGAGATTTCCGGCCCGAATCGGAATCGGCCCCTAATTCTGGCATCAGATGGAGGGCACCTCTAAAGAAAAAAAACTAATTCTGGCATCAGATGGAGGGCACCTCTAAAGAAAAACAACTAATTCTGGCATCACATGGAGGGCACCTCTAAAGAGACACAACTAATTCCGGCATCAGATGGAGGGCACCTCTAAAGAAGCACAACTAAATCTGGCATCAGATGGAGGGCACCTCTAAAGAGACACAACTAATTCTGGCATCACATGGAGGGCACCTCTGAAGAGACACAACTAATTCTGGCATCAGATGGAGGGCACCTCTAAAGAAAAACAACTAATTCTGCCATCAAATGGAGGGCACCTCTAAAGAAAAACAACTAATTCTGGCATCAGATGGAGGGCACACCTCTAAAGAAACACAACTAATTCTGTTATCACATGGAGGGCACCTCTAAAGAAAAACAACTAATTCTGGCATCACATGAAGGGCACTTCTGAAGAAAAACAACTAATTCTGGCATCAGATGGAGGGCACCTCTAAAGAAAAACAACTAATTCTGGCATCACATGGAGGGCACCTCTAAAGAAAAACAACTAATTCTGGCATCACATGGAGGGCACCTCAAAAGAAAAACAACTAATTCTGGCAACAGATGGAGGGCCCCTCTAAAGAAAAACAACTAATTCTGGCATCAGATGGAGGGCACCTCTCTAAAGAAAAACAACTAATTCTGGCAACAGATGGAGGGCACCTCTAAAGAGACACAACTAATTCTGGCATCACATGGAGGGCACCTCGCTAAAGAAACACAACTAATTCTGGTATCACATGGAGGGCACCTCTAAAGAAAAACAACTAATTCTGGGATCACATGGTGGGCACCTCTAAAGAAAAACAACTAATTCTGGCATCAGATGGAGGGCCCCTCTAAAGAGACACAACTAATTCTGGCATCACATGGAGGGCACCTCTAAAGAAAAACAACTAATTCTGGCATCAGATGGAGGGCACCTCTAAAGAAAAACAACTAATTCTGGCATCACATGGAGGGCACCTCTAAAGAAGCACAACTAATTCTGGCATCAGCTGGAGGGCACCTCTAAAGAAAAACAACTAATTCTGGCATCACATGGAGGGCACCTCTAAAGAAAAACAACTAATTCTGGAATCACATGGAGGGCACCTCTAAAGAAAAACAACTATTTATGGTATCACTTGGAGGGCACCTCTAAAGAAAAACAACTAATTCTGGCATCACATGGAGGGCACCCCGCTAAAGAAACACAACTAATTCTGGCATCACATGGAGGGCTCGTCTAAAGAGACACAACTAATTCTGGCATCACATGGAGGGCACCTCTAAAGAAACACAACTAATTCTGGCATCAGATGGAGGGCACCTCTAAAGAAGCACAACTAAATCTGGCATCAGATGGAGGGCACCTCTAAAGAGACACAACTAATTCTGGCATCACATGGAGGGCACCTCTGAAGAGACACAACTAATTCTGGCATCAGATGGAGGGCACCTCTAAAGAAAAACAACTAATTCTGCCATCAAATGGAGGGCGCCTCTAAAGAAAAACAACTAATTCTGGCATCAGATGGAGGGCACACCTCTAAAGAAACACAACTAATTCTGGTATCACATGGAGGGCACCTCTAAAGAAAAACAACTAATTCTGGCATCACATGAAGGGCACTTCTGAAGAAAAACAACTAATTCTGGCATCAGATGGAGGGCACCTCTAAAGAAAAACAACTAATTCTGGCATCACATGGAGGGCACCTCTAAAGAAAAACAACTAATTCTGGCATCACATGGAGGGCACCTCTAAAGAGACACAACTAATTCCGGCATCAGATGGAGGGCACCTCTAAAGAAGCACAACTAAATCTGGCATCAGATGGAGGGCACCTCTAAAGAAAAACAACTAATTCTGGCATCACATGAAGGGCACTTCTGAAGAAAAACAACTAATTCTGGCATCAGATGGAGGGCACCTCTAAAGAAAAACAACTAATTCTGGCATCACATGGAGGGCACCTCTAAAGAAAAACAACTAATTCTGGCATCACATGGAGGGCACCTCAAAAGAAAAACAACTAATTCTGGCAACAGATGGAGGGCCCCTCTAAAGAAAAACAACTAATTCTGGCATCAGATGGAGGGCACCTCTCTAAAGAAAAACAACTAATTCTGGAATCCCATGGAGGGCACCTCTAAAGAAAAACAACTATTTATGGTATCACTTGGAGGGCACCTCTAAAGAAAAACAACTAATTCTGGCATCACATGGAGGGCACCGCGCCAAAGAAACACAACTAATTCTGGCATCACATGGAGGGCTCGTCTAAAGAGACACAACTAATTCTGGCATCACATGGAGGGCACCTCTAAAGAAACACAACTAATTCTGGCATCAGATGGAGGGCACCTCTAAAGAAAAACAACTAATTCTGGCATCACATGGAGGGCACTTCTGAAGAAAAACAACTAATTCTGGCATCAGATGGAGGGCACCTCTAAAGAAAAACAACTAATTCTGGCATCACATGGAGGGCACCTCTAAAGAAAAACAACTAATTCTGGAATCACATGGAGGGCACCTCAAAAGAAAAACAACTAATTCTGGCAACAGATGGAGGGCCCCTCTAAAGAAAAACAACTAATTCTGGCATCAGATGGAGGGCACCTCTCTAAAGAAAAACAACTAATTCTGGCAACAGATGGAGGGCACCTCTAAAGAGACGCAACTAATTCTGGCATCACAAGGAGGGCACCTCGCTAAAGAAACACAACTAATTCTGGTACCACATGGAGGGCACCTCTAAAGAAAAACAACTAATTCTGGGATCACATGGTGGGCACCTCTAAAGAAAAACAACTAATTCTGGCAACAGATGGAGGGCACCTCTAAAGAAACACAACTAATTCTGGCATCACATGGAGGGCACCCTAAAGGAAAACAACTAATTCTGGCATCACGTGGAGAGCACTTCTAAAGAAAATCAACTAATTCTGGCATCACATGGAGGGCACCTCTAAAGAAAAACAGCTAATTCTGGCATCACATGGAGGGCACCTCTAAAGAAACACAACTAATTCTGGCATCACATGGAGGGCATCTCTAAAGAAAATCAACTAATTCTGGCATCACATGGAGGGCACCTCTAAAGAAACACAACTAATTCTGGCATCACATGGAGGGCACCTCTAAAGAGACACAACTAATTCTGGCATCACGTGGAAGGCACCTCTAAAGAAAAACAACTAATTCTGGCATCAGATGGAGGGCACCTCTAAAGAAAACCAACTAATTCTGGCATCACATGGAGGGCACCTCTAAAGGAAAACAACTAATTCTGGCATCACATGGAGGGCACCTCTAAAGAAACCAACTAATTCTGGCATCACATGGAGGGCACCCTAAAGGAAAACAACTAATTCTGGCATCACGTGGAGGGCACTTCTAAAGAAAATCAACTAATTCTGGCATCAGATGGAGGGCATCTCTAAAGAAAAACAACTACTTCTGGCATCACATGGAGGGCACCTCTCTAAAGAAAAACAACAAATTCTGGCATCAGATGGAGGGCACCTCTAAAGAAAAACAACAAATTCTGGCATCACGTGGAGGGCACTTCTAAAGAAAATCAACTAATTCTGGCATCAGATGGAGGGCATCTCTAAAGAAAAACAACTAATTCTGGCATCACGTGGAGGGCACTTCTAAAGAAAATCAACTAATTCTGGTATCAGATGGAGGGCATCTCTAAAGAAAACAACTACTTCTGGCATCACATGGAGGGCACCTCTAAAGAAAAACAACTAATTCTGGTATCACATGGAGGGCACCTCTAAAGAAAAACAACTAATTCTGGCATCACATGGAGGGCACCTCTCAAAAGTAAAACAACTAATTCTGGCATCACATGGAGGGCACCTCCTGAAGAAAAACAACTATTTATGGTATCACTTGGAGGGCACCTCTAAAGAAAAACAACTAATTCTGGCATCACATGGAGGGCACCGCGCTAAAGAAACACAACTAATTCTGGCATCACATGGAGGGCTCGTCTAAAGAGACACAACTAATTCTGGCATCACATGGAGGGCACCTCTAAAGAAACACAACTAATTCTTGCATCAGATGGAGCGCACCTCTAAATAAAAACAACTAATTCTGGCATCAGATGGAGGGCACCTCTAAAGAAAAACAACTAATTCTGGCATCACATGGAGGGCACCTCTAAAGAAAAACAACTAATTCTGGCATCAGATGGAGGGCACCTCTAAAGAAAAACAACTAATTCTGGCATCACATGGAGGGCACCTCTAAAGAAACACTGTGAGAAGTTGGCCTTTGTTTATGCTGTCCACTAATTATAGTGGGCACCTTGTACCAGTCCAAACAACCCCTTATTGGAGATAGGTTAAAGACAACCTTTATTGGAAGCTATCCTAGTGGTAGCTATGGAGAGCAGCCTTCAGGCTAAGTCTTGAAGTAATGTAAAGCAGCTTGTTTTACCAGTCTATAATCTCTTGAGTGACCAAATGAAAGAGGACCACACCAGGTATATATTTAAAATATATGTATTTAGTCTTAAACACACCCCTCTAGTCTCTTTATGAGGCTAGAGTTCGAAATACATAAGTTACAAGTCGAATATTAACAGTAATAGCACAAATACACGTTTGAGCCCTAGGGGCGTACCAAACCAGATACCAATAAAGTGGTATAAGAACCACGACTGAGCTAGACACAAGGCGTAGAGCCTTTAGAAGTGCTTGGCCCTCAAGGAACCACCCAAGGTAGTGACACAGGGGACCCACGGGGGACGCGTGCAGTGTGAGAACACAGCCGCGAGCCACCGTTGACTTCTATGGGGAATGTCGCGGTTGGAGTTTTAAAGAAAAAGGACACTTAGAGGAGGACTTGGAGCAAACCCCTTTAGAACTAGGTTGTTCTAGAGTCAATACCCACGGGAGCACCGGAGTACTCGAGTTACCTCACCCAGGGAAGCCGGGTGCATAGGTGTCTTTCTGGGTCGGGTTTCGTCGTCGTTTTCAATGGCGATCTGCTGCAAAGTACTGCTGGCGACCAAGTCGAAAGTGTTCGGGTGGATCCAAGGGTGGATCGAAGATCTGAAGAACCTGAAAGCAGAGGGGACAGAGTCTGGGTCACTAGCCAGTGACCAGGAAGGCGATGAGCAGATGCCCGCCGATGTAGGGTGCTTCAGGTAGGTTGACGTTCGTCTTGACTCTTCAGCCACGAGGTCCAGGAGGTGTCGACGACAACCAGAATCTGGATTCGAGCTGTTCCAAGACGTCTGTCGATTGCTGGGGTGTCGGCGACCGGATTGGACCCAACAAGCCTTGGCAACGGAAAATCACGTGGAGACAAAGAAAGGACGTTGATGCAGACCAGCAAGGTCTGGGGGACTCACCCAGTGAAGGTAAGTCAGGGCATGTCTGGAGCAACCAGGGAAGCCCAAGCAGAAGAAGAGTTGCCTTCGGGAGGGCCCATTAGCCAACGGACTAGCGACCGCAAAGGAGCCTCGAGTGGACGCACTTGGAGCTGGCTCACAGGACACTCGTGGAGTGGAGGCCAGTGATCTTCGGTGCAGTCGGTGCTGGAGGCGGGAGCTACTCGGAGCCCAAAGCACAACTTCGTGGAAGACCAGGAAGAGGATGCACTTGCAAAAGTTCTCGCTGTCCAGGGGTCACGGTTCCACGTTACCCACGACAGCTACGGGCCTCAGCTTCGCTGGGGACTCAGGGCAGCCTCGGGAAGTCTGGAAGTCCACCTCTGGTGTTGCAAAGACTTCGGGCGTCCGGCGGGAACTTCAGCGATGCAGACCGGACAATTGCTTCTTAGGTGCCTGCCAAGCAGGGGAGTCACTCCTTGACCCCAAGGGAGATTCTTCAGTCCTCTAATCTTCAAGTAGAGCGTCGAAGGTCCAGGATTCAGTGTCAGAGTTTCATCCAGGGTAATCTAAAGTCCTAAGGACTGGGGTCCCATACTTATACTAAGTTAGGGGTTGGACATACTCTGGGGACCCACCTATGGGAGGGTCAGGGAAGAGGGGTGGTTACACCCATTCCCTTTGTCCAGTTTCGTGCCAGAGCAGGGGCAGGTAGCCCCTGCAACCGGTTTGAACTGGCATATGCACAGGGACACCAAATGTGCCCCCAGTGCAGGACTTCAAAGCACCAGACAGTGCTCCCGCCCAGCCCCAATACACACTATCCTGTCTGGGGAGGTGGTTACACCTCCCTTCGACAGGAAACCTATTGTCCAGGCCTCCCCTGCCGGAGTTTCAGTCAGCAGCAGGAGGCCAGACCCGTGTCTGTGGCAGCGGCATCCATTTTGTGATGCCAGGGCTCTGGAAAGAAGTTACCGGGTAGCCCGGTGTGTACATGCCTCTCCCTCTAGAACGCCGCCAGGATTGGTGGGGGGGTAGTATTCCAAGATGTATGACACCAAACACGACATGTTTTGGTGCAGCCAGCCCAAAGTTAGCATTGTACCGCGAGGATATAATGCACTTAAGAGTATATGGTCAGGCTGTACCACAAACAGCATCAGAGGAGGGACTCCGAATGCTGCAGAGGGGCTCTGCTCATGCAGGGGCACCCTCTCACATAGAAACCAAGCACTCTGCCTTCAGGATTGGTAAGGCCTGCCATAGGAGTGACTTATAGGTTTATATGTGTGTGCAATGGTAGTGATATAGGTAGCCCATACCACTGTAAGGGGTGCATGCACCACCTTACCCAGGCTGCAGTAGCAGACCTGTGGTGTCATTTGGGATGGCCTTCCAGGGGTGGCACAATACATGCTGCAGCCCCTGGTAGGCCTCTGAGGTACCTATGCCCTGGGTACATAGTATACCATATACTAGGGACTTATAAGGGCACTCCAGATTCCAATCAGAGATGTGCCTAAGGCACATGGAAACCATTTTAGAGAGGAAGCAGCTAGGCTGGGGTTCTGATTAGCAGGGCCCCAGCCAGACTAAAGTCGAAAAACAGTGAAGCATCAGCAAAAAGTGGGGGTACCCATGTGAAGCAGATCCTACTCTCCTACAATACAGTGTTCCAAAATATTGTGCACCTTATCTTTGTTTCCTTGAAACTTGTTCTACATTTTTCAAAAAACAAAATGACTGAAGCCGGAAACGGTGAAGCTGCGGCTGATCCAGCCCAAGCAGCAGTTTTTAACATTACAGGTTTAAATGAAACCGAGGAGGGTGTTATAGACATCGCTCCAAACTTAAGAAGAGCCATCACTCTAAAACTTATAAAACATGGCCTACCACCAAGAGGCGGTAGAGCAGTATTCGTGATAGAGGCACACGAATCCTTTCAGACAGAGGTATTCTATTCATGGGTAATATTTCCTGAATCCAATCCAGTAACACACATGTTTCACTTCTACAAAGAAGATGATCCACTAGAGGAATACATTCCTTTCGAGGATATAGAAATTCCATTAACATACCAAGAGCATCAGCTCTGGTTTAAAGGCGCCCTAAAACATCACAGAAACATTACCAGGCTCGGTCCACTAGGTAGACCAGGAGCAACATGGCCGATTCTAGCCGGCTACACACCTCATCCTGACATTGAAGAGATGTCAGATGAGGAACTACTTACTCAAATCACAGAGTTAATAAAAATTTACAGACAATTGGTCCAATATGTCATGCGGACTTTCACAGTCCAACAACCATTGACACTTCCAAATCGAACTCCCCAACAGGGGAATACACTAAAAATTACACCACAGACTCTATACGCAGTCATGGGTAAAATGCCCACAAAACGTGAGCAAATTCCATTCTGGATAGCTCAAAAAATTACTCAAATCGAAGCGGTATTTCCTAATACTAGCCCGTATGAGAAACACAGAATCCTAAACAATCAGTTTACCGATGGGGATCACACCACAACTGGAAGACTGCACCACATGGGGCTCAGTCTTTGCTGCCATCTATACTAAAACACATGGCATTCCGTCTATTGCGGTAATACCTGATGTCCTGAAACAAATTCAAAATGAATATGGGGCAGAGCCTGCTCTAAATTTAGGTATGAAATTACTGAAAAATTTCGACCAGGTCTCAACAATAATATTATCTAATATTAAAGGGGAGGCAGCAGCAGTGGCGATCCACCAACGATTAAGGGAATTCGATGTTACAGAACATCAGACAGAGCTACCCAGAATAATAGAACAATCTTATGCAGAATTAGGCAGAGATAGTTTGGGTGGAAGACCATCGAAGCCGAATCTATCTGAAAGTCTTGAGAAGGACTCTGTTAAACAAACTCCTACATCTTCTAAAAAGAAGTGGGAGTCTACTAAACAAAAACAAACGAGACACGTTCTCAATCTCGGGTAGGTCTCCTCAAAAGGAGCTCCTCTGAAAGGAGGTATAACCTCAGGAATAGGGATAATTTGAGAAAACCTGACAGGTATCAAGATACTGATACACGTTTCTCTCGTCCCTTTCAGATCTCATCACAGACTTCGGAAAGAAGAGGACGATCAGAACATAGAGAAGAACGCGTGAAATCCAAAGAAGAAAAACACGCTCCAAAAAATAAAACAAAACCTCAATTCTCCAAAAGAAAGTAGCAGGTCTGAAGATCAGACATGCCGAGAATACTGAGAACACAACTCAAGAACGGAGAATGGGCTCAGACAATGCTGGACAGTGCAGCAGAAGTCACAATAGTTCGCCAGATCCTGAAGGAACTTCTGGAGATAGTGGACTTGAATGAGTACATTACAGTTGAGACTGTAGACACCAGGGTTAGTACTCCACAAAGGTTATATGAAATAACACTCCGGATGGAGGGAGACAAACCTAGACAGGTGAAAGCACTTTTTGGGAAATACTATCAAGGGGCTATGACATACTTCTAGCAGAAAAAGACTGGCCACCACAATTTGTCAGGGCGTGCCCACATGGCGAGGACATTATTATGCCTGCCTTCTCTAACCATATTCCAATTCATCTAAAATATACTTATGCCAGGAAATGGGCAGTAGCCCAGGCCCCAGCATTATATAAAAATCATGTAGGATGGGATGAGGACTCACCTCACCATAGAATACATCTGAAACATGAACCAACTGCACAAAGGCAGTACCCAATAAAGCAAGAAGCTAAAAAACAGGTCAGGGAGATCTTAGATCAACTTGAATACCAAGGGGTGATTGAAACATGCACCTCCTCCATGAACAATCCTTTGTTTCCTGTCTCCAAACCAGACAAAACATATCGTCTAGTTTTGGATTACAGACACCTAAACACTTGTTCTAAAACCTTTGCAGTGCAAAATGCACATAGCACAGCATTAATGAATAACATTGTGCGTAAAAAATACAAAACAACATCAGACATCTCAAATGGTTTCTTTTGTCAAAACATAGCACCTGAAAGCAGGTACTTAACAGCATTCTCCATAATGGGGACCCAGCGTCAATTTTGTCGACTCCCACAAGGGTTCAAGAACAGCCCAGGTTTATTCTCAGCGAGGGTAACGGAGTTACTACAAATTTATGACAATGAGGCATTGTCCTGTGTCGATGACATCTATCTGACAGACGATGACCTGGATGTGAGAAGTTGGCCTGGTATATGCTGTCCACTAATTATAGTGGGCACCTTGCACCAGTCCAAACAACCCCTTATTGGAGATAGGTTAAAGACAACCTTTATTGAAAGCTATCCTAGTGGTAGCTATGGAGAGCAGCCTTCAGGCTAAGTCTTGAAGGAATGTAAAGGAGCTTGTTTTACCAGTCTATAATCTCTTGAGTGACCAAATGAAAGAGGACCACACCAGGTATATATTCAAAATATATGTATTTAGTCTTAAACACACCCCTCTAGTCTCTTTATGAGGCTAGAGTTTGAAGTACATAAGTTACAAGTCAGTTATCAACAGTAATAGCACAAATACACGTTTGAGCCCTATGGGCGTACCAAACCATATACCAATAAAGTGGTATAAGAACCACGACTGAGCTAGACACAGGGCCTAGAGCCTGTAGAAGTGATTGGCCCTCAAGGAACCACCCAAGGTAGTGACACAGGGGACCCACTGGGGACGCGTGCAGTGTGAGAACACAGCCGCGAGCCGCCGTTGACTTCTATGGGGAATGTCGCGGTTGGAGTTTTAAAGAAAAAGGACACTTAGAGGAGGACTTGGAGCAAACCCCTTTAGAACTAGGTTGTTCTAGAGTCTATACCCACGGGAGCACCGGAGTACTCGAGTTACCTCACCCAGGGAAGCCGGGTGCATAGGTGTCTTTCGGGGTCGGGTTTCGTCGCCGTTTTCAATGGCGATCTGCTGCAAAGTGCTGCTGGCGACCAAGTCGAAAGTGTTCGGGTGGATCCAAGGGTGGATCGAAGATCTGAAGAGCCTGAAAGCAGAGGGGACAGAGTCTGGGTCACTAGCCAGTGACCAGGAAGGCGATGAGCAAGATGCCCACCGATGTCGGGTGCTTCAGGTAGGTTGACGGTCGTCTTGACTCTTCAGCCACGAGGTCCAGGAGGCGTCGACGACAACCAGGAGCTGGATTCGAGCTGTCCCACGATGTTTGTCGATTGCAGGGGTGTCGGCGACCGGATTGGACCCAACAAGCCTTGGCAACGGCAAGTCTCGTAGAAACAAAGAAAGGACGTTGATGCAGACCAGCAAGGTCTGGGGGACTCACCCCGCAAGGGTAAGTCAGGGCACATTTGGAGCAACCAGGAAAGCCCAAGCAGAAGAAGAGTTGCCTTCGGGAGTGCCCACTAGCCAATGGACTAGCGACCGCGAAGGAGCCTCAAGTGGACACACTTGGAGCTGGCTCACAGGACACTCGTGGAGTGGAGGCCAGTGATCTTCGGTGCAGTCGGTGCTGGAGGCGGGGGCTACTCGAAGCCCAAAGCACAACTTCGTGGGAGACCCAGAAGAGGATGCACTTGCAAAAGTACTCGGTGTCCAGGGGTCACGGTTCCACGTTACCCACGACAGCTACGGGCCTCAGCTTTGCTGGGGACTCAGGGCAGCCTCGGGGAAGTCTGGAAATCCACCTCTGGTGATGCAAAGACTTCGGCATCCGGCGTGAGCTTCAGCGATGCAGACCGGACAATTGCTTCTTCCGTGCCTGCCAAGCAGAGGAGTCACTCCTTGACCCCAAGGGAGATTCTTCAGTCCTCTAATCTTAAGGTAGAGCGTCGAAGGTCCAGGATTCTGTATCAGAGTTTCGTCCAGGGTAAATCTAAAGTCCTAAGGACTGGGGTCCCATACTTATACTAAGTTAGGGGGTTGGACATACTCTGGGGACCCACCTATGGGAGGGTCAGGGAAGAGGGGTGGTTACACCCATTCCCTTTGTCCAGTTTCGCGCCAGAGCAGGGGCAGGTAGCCCCTGCAACCGGTTTGAACTGGCATATGCACAGGGACACCAAGTGTGCCCCCAGTGCAGGACTTCTGAGCACCAGAGAGTGCTCCCGCCCAGCCCCAATACACATTATCCTGTCTGGGGAGGTGGTTACACCTCCCTGCGACAGGAAACCTATTGTCCAGGCCTCCCCTGCCGGAGTTTCAGTCAGCAGCAGGAGGCCAGACCCGTGTCTGTGGCAGCGGCATCCATTTTGTGATGCCAGGGCTCTGGAAAGAAGTTACCGGGTAGCCCGGTTTGTACATGTCTCTCCCTCTAGAAGGGTGGAATGCTACCCCCGCCGCCAGGACTTGCGGGGGTTAGTATTCCAAGATGTTTGACACCAAACACGACATGTTTTGGTGCAGCCAGTCCAAAGTTAGCATTGTACCGCGAGGATATAATGCACTTAAGAGTATATGGTCAGGCTGTACCACAAACAGCATCAGAGGAGGGACTCCGAACGCTGTAGAGGGGCTCTGCTCATGCAGGGGCACCCTCTCACATAAGAACCAAGCACTCTGCCTTCAGGATTGGTAAGGCCTGCCATAGGAGTGACTTATAGGTTTATATGTGTGTGCAATGGTAGTGATATAGGTAGCCTATACCACTGTAAGGGGTGCATGCACCACCTTACCCAGGCTGCAGTAGCAGACCTGTGGTGTCATTTTGGATGGCCTTCCAGGGGTGGCACAATACATGCTGCAGCCCCTGGTAGGCCTCTGAGGTACCTATGCCCTGGGTACATAGTATACCATATACTAGGGACTTATAAGGGCACTCCAGATTCCAATCAGAGATGTGCCTAGGGCACATGGAAACCATTTTATAGAGGAAGCAGATAGACTGGGGCCCTGAATAGCAGGATCCCAGTCCAACTAAGTCATAAACCAGCAAAACACCAGGAAAAAAGTGGGGGCAACCATATAGTCAGATTCCACCTTCCTACATAACCCCCCAAACGAAAGGAGATAAGGCTAACCTTGGCCAGTTGAGCCTTTATTGACTAAGTGGCCATATAAGGAAGCACCTGCACTAGCATGGTTGCCCCCTGTCTTATGGTCCACTAAGCAATCCCTCACCCTAAGGGTATGAGAGGGTCTCCACCATGGGGAATTACTACCTGTGGTGTGCTTTGGTAAAGTACAAGGCTGGTGAGGGGTCTGAGTAGGGAAGTGAGGCCCTAGGAAGGTTGGTCTCAGCTTCCTCAGATCACTGGTCACCATGTATGCCTGTCTTTCCATGACTGAGTTGCACTTTGCTCTAAGGGTCAACCTTTGGCTGCCTACAGCTGGGGGTTGGGTCCCTTTGGATGGACCACTGGAGGGACATGGCAGGTTTGGAACCTTTTGGTCCCAGGTTTGCCCTTGCCTAACAGAGTCCTTCTGGGGGAGGTCCCTACACAAAGGTATGGGGGATCCCTCAGTGTGTTGAGGAATTTTCACCTGGCTAGGGCTACTAGACTGGGTGCCCCTAATCTGCTGATGGGGGGTTCCTCTGGACAGGGGTCCCTGAGGGGTCCACTGACCTCCCTGACCTGTGCAGCCCTGGGCTGACTGAGGCAGGGTAGAGAGGGGCAGGTTACCTGCTCCAGACTGGGTACCACCTTGGAAGGGTCCTCTGCCATCAGGGGTGTGGCCAGGCCAGGCCTGACTACCTCTGGGGCAGTTCCTTCACTAGGGGTAGGGTCAGTTCCCTGAGGAGGCTGACCCTTACCTACTGTCTGGAGGGAAGAAGACTTTTCTTCAACCCTTGTGCTCTCTTTTGGGGGAGAGTGGGCCATTCTTCCAGGCTCCATCTCTCCAAAATTTCCCTGGGCTTGGGCTGTGGCCATCACAGCCCCACTAACTCTTTACAGGGACGCCCAGCATTCTCAGATGGGTTTGGTGTTCAACTTCAGCCCAGGCTGAAATTTCCAGATCATTGCCCATCAGGCAATCTACAGGCAAGGTTGGGGACACTGCCACTCTTTTGGGCCTGTGACCCCTTCCCAGCTGAGATTGACTATGGCCATGGGGTGATCTGTTCTGACACCATCAATGTTGGTTACCTGGTATTTAAACTCAGGTAAAAGCTGGTGAGGGGGACTAGTTTCCCTGCCACCATGGTGACACTAGCCCTTGTGTCCCTAAATGCCACAGCTTTCTGACCATTAATTATTGGCTCCAGTCTGTACCTGCCCAATGCATTGGGACCCATGGTAAAGGTGGCAAATCCTATACCACCATCAGAGTCAGAGGAGTCTGTTGAGGGGTCCTGTCTAAACTAGGGCCCACCTCTGTTCCTCTTGCAAAAGCACCTAACTTTTTGGGTGCACTTTACTCCCAACTGGAGGATTACTACTGGTAGTACCAGGAGGGGTGGTAGTAGTTGTTGGAGGAACATTTTCTTTATTGCCAATCCTGGGGCAACTGGGATCTGTTTTCCAGTGTCCAGGCTTTTACAGACATGGCAATAGGGTTTCTTTTCAGGAGAGGAAGGAGTTGGGGACCCACCCCCAGAAGAGGACTTTTGGGGCCCTGTAGTGGATTTATCCTTAGATTTATCCCCACCTTTCTCTTGGGACTTGGTAGAATCTTTCTTCTGGTCACCACCCTGATTCTTAGGCCTTACCCTGGTTCTGACCCATTTGTCTGCCTTCTTTCCCAATTCTTGGGGAGAGGTCAGATCAGAGTCCACCAGGTACTGGTGTAAAAGCTGGTTTTGACAATTATTAAGGATCTGCTCCCTCATAATCAAATTGTACAATCCTATAAAGTCATGCACTTTGCTGCCATGTATCCAACCTTCCAGAGCCTTAGCAGAACAATCAACAAAGTCAACCCAGTCTTGAGTCTGAGTCTTTTGGGTATCTCTGAACTTCAACCTATACTGTTCAGTGGTTAGGCCAAACCCATCAATCAGAGCACTCTTCAAGACTTTGTAATTGTCAGCATCCTCCTCTCTAACAGTGAGGAGCTTATCTCTACCTTTGTCTGCAAAGGAGAGCCACAAGATTGCTGCCCACTGCTCCTGAGGGACCCTCTGTACTTTACAGGCCCTCTCCAGTGCAGTTATCCATTTGTGGATGTCATCCCCACTCTGGTAGGGAGGGACAATCTTGCTCAGGTTTCTATGGTCATAAGACCTTTCCCTATCTCTGGGAAAATTGCTGCCACCATGGGACTCTAGTCCCATCTTTTTTCTCTGTCTATAGAGATCTAGGGACTCCCTGTCTATAGCCAACTGCTGTTTTCTGAGCTCAAGCTGGGCTTGTTCATACTGAATCAGTCTCTTTCTCCTCTCATGAGAGGATTCCCTCCTATGAGAGGAGACAGAGGTCCCTACTGAGGTGTCAGAGTGGTTAGACTCCTGAGAAGGAGATCTAGACCTTCTGGGCACACTCACAACTCTTCCTGGGGGACAAAGGGAGGTCCTTCTGGGCCTCCTCCTCCTCCTCAGGAGTAGCTGCACTTTCCAGGTCAGGATCATTGTCATCCCCTGGCCAGTTTCAGAGGTCAGGTCCTGGGCATTTTCATCCCTGGCCCCTCCCTCATCTTCTGCCCCACCCTCTCTGCCTACCCTTTCAGACCTTATGGGTCTTCTAAGATCATCTAGCAGAAGCATCTCCAGGAGACGTTGGGTGTTGGCATTTTTGCCTGTCTTCAATTTCCTAACCTTGCACAACTCTCTTAATTCCAAGTATGAGAGGTTGTCATAGCTGGATGGCAGGAGCTCACTGGTTCCTGGCAGTGAAGACATTACTAGTGGGGTGTGGTGTATGCACTACCTACTCTAGTGTGGCCTACTAAACTCTCTTGAGTTGTAGAAAGGGTGTGCTATCCCTTAACACACAACTCTAAGTTCAGTAGAACTTACTGTATCCTAAGCTTGATTTATATGTACCTAAGGTACCCTTAGTGGTTTTCAGTTGATCAATTCAATTGAGATTATCTGGTAAAACAATAGCAAGCTGGAATCCCACACGCTGCACACCAATGTGAGAAGTTGGCCTGGTATATGCTGTCCACTAATTATAGTGGGCACCTTGCACCAGTCCAAACAACCCCTTATTGGAGATAGGTTAAAGACAACCTTTATTGAAAGCTATCCTAGTGGTAGCTATGGAGAGCAGCCTTCAGGCTAAGTCTTGAAGGAATGTAAAGCAGCTTGTTTTACCAGTCTATAATCTCTTGAGTGACCAAATGAAAGAGGACCACACCAGGTATATATATAAAATATATGTATTTAGTCTTAAACACACCCCTCTAGTCTCTTTATGAGGCTAGAGTTCGAAGTACATAAGTTACAAGTCAGTTATCAACAGTAATAGCACAAATACACGTTTGAGCCCTAGGGGCGTACCAAACCATATACCAATAAAGTGGTATAAGAACCACGACTGAGCTAGACACAAGGCCTAGAGCCTGTAGAAGTGCTTGGCCCTCAAGGAACCACCCAAGGTAGTGACACAGGGGACCCACGGGGGACGTGTGCAGTGTGAGAACACAGCCGCGAGCCGCCGTTGACTTCTATGGGGAATGTCGCGGTTGGAGTTTTAAAGAAAAAGGACACTTAGAGGAGGACTTGGAGCAAACCCCTTTAGAACTAGGTTGTTCTAGAGTCTATACCCACGGGAGCACCGGAGTACTCGAGTTACCTCACCCAGGGAAGCCGGGTGCATAGGTGTCTTTCGGGGTCGGGTTTCGTCGTCGTTTTCAATGGCGATCTGCTGCAAAGTGCTGCTGGCGACCAAGTCGAAAGTGTTCGGGTGGATCCAAGGGTGGATCGAAGATCTGAAGAACCTGAAAGCAGAGGGGACAGAGTCTGGGTCACTAGCCAGTGACCAGGAAGGCGATGAGCAGATGCCCACCGATGTCGGGTGCTTCAGGTAGGTTGACAGTCGTCTTGACTCTTCAGCCACGAGGTCCAGGAGGCGTCGACGACAACCCGGAGCTGGATTCGAGCTGTCCCAAGATGTCTGTCGATTGCAGGGGTGTCGGCGACCGGATTGGACCCAACAAGCCTTGGCAACGGCAAGTCTCGTAGAAACAAAGAAAGGACGTTGATGCAGACCAGCAAGGTCTGGGGGACTCACCCAGCGATGGTAAGTCAGGGCACGTCTGGAGCAACCAGGGAATCCCAAGCAGAAGAAGAGTTGCCTTCGGGAGGGCCCACTAGCCAACGGACTAGCGACCGCGAAGGAGCCTCGAGTGGACGCACTTGGAGCTGGCTCACAGGACACTCGTGGAGTGGAGGCCAGTGATCTTCGGTGCAGTCGGTGCTGGAGGCGGGGGCTACTCGGAGCCCAAAGCACAACTTCGTGGGAGACCAAGAAGAGGATGCACTTGCAAAAATACTCGGTGTCCAGGGGTCACGGTTCCACGTTACCCACGACAGCTACGGGCCTCAGCTTTGCTGGGGACTCAGGGCAGCCTCGGGGAAGTCTGGAAATCCACCTCTGGTGATGCAAAGACTTCGGCGTCCGGCGGGAGCTTCAGCGATGCAGACCGGACAATTGCTTCTTAGGTGCCTGCCAAGCAGGGGAGTCACTCCTTGACCCCAAGGGAGATTCTTCAGTCCTCTAATCTTCAGGTAGAGCGTCGAAGGTCCAGGATTCAGTGTCAGAGTTTCGTCCAGGGTAATCTAAAGTCCTAAGGACTGGGGTCCCATACTTATACTAAGTTAGGGGTTGGACATACTCTGGGGACCCACCTATGGGAGGGTCAGGGAAGAGGGGTGGTTACACCCATTCCCTTTGTCCAGTTTCGCGCCAGAGCAGGGGCAGGTAGCCCCTGCAACCGGTTTGAACTGGCATATGCACAGGGACACCAAGTGTGCCCCCAGTGCAGGACTTCTGAGCACCAGAGAGTGCTCCCGCCCAGCCCCAATACACATTATCCTGTCTGGGGAGGTGGTTACACCTCCCTGCGACAGGAAACCTATTGTCCAGGCCTCCCCTGCCGGAGTTTCAGTCAGCAGCAGGAGGCCAGACCCGTGTCTGTGGCAGCGGCATCCATTTTGTGATGCCAGGGCTCTGGAAAGAAGTTACCGGGTAGCCCGGTGTGTACATGTCTCTCCCTCTAGAAGGGTGGAATGCTACCCCGCCGCCAGGACTGGCGGGGGGTAGTATTCCAAGATGTTTGACACCAAACACGACATGTTTTGGTGCAGCCAGTCCAAAGTTAGCATTGTACCGCGAGGATATAATGCACTTAAGAGTATATGGTCAGGCTGTACCACAAACAGCCTCAGAGGAGGGACTCCGAACGCTGTAGAGGGGCTCTGCTCATGCAGGGGCACCCTCTCACATAAGAACCAAGCACTCTGCCTTCAGGATTGGTAAGGCCTGCCATAGGAGTGACTTATAGGTTTATATGTGTGTGCAATGGTAGTGATATAGGTAGCCTATACCACTGTAAGGGGTGCATGCACCACCTTACCCAGGCTGCAGTAGCAGACCTGTGGTGTCATTTTGGATGGCCTTCCAGGGGTGGCACAATACATGCTGCAGCCCCTGGTAGGCCTCTGAGGTACCTATGCCCTGGGTACATAGTATACCATATACTAGGGACTTATAAGGGCACTCCAGATTCCAATCAGAGATGTGCCTAGGGCACATGGAAACCATTTTAGAGAGGAAGCAGATAGACTGGGACCCTGAATAGCAGGATCCCAGTCCAACTAAGTCATAAACCAGAAAAACACCAGGAAAAAAGTGGGGGCAACCATATAGTCAGATTCCACCTTCCTACATAACCCCCCCAAACGAAAGGAGATAAGGCTAACCTTGGCCAGTTGAGACTTTATTGACTAAGTGGCCATATAAGGAAGCACCTGCACTAGCATGGTTGCCCCCTGTCTTATGGTGGACCGAGCAATCCCTCACCCTAAGGGTATGAGAGGGTCTCCACCATGGGGAATTACTACCTGTGGTGTGCTTTGGTAAAGTACAAGGCTGGTGAGGTGTCTGAGTAGGGAAGTGAGGCCCTAGGAAGGTTGGTCTCAGCTTCCTCAGATCACTGGTCACCATGTATGCCTGTCTTTCCATGACTGAGTTGCACTTTGCTCTAAGGGTCAACCTTTGGCTGCCTGCAGCTGGGGGTTGGGTCCCTTTGGATGGACCACTGGAGGGACATGGCAGGTTTGGAACCTTTTGGTCCCAGGTTTGCCCTTGCCTAACAGAGTCCTTCTGGGGGAGGTCCCTACACAAAGGTATGGGGGATCCCTCAGTGTGTTGAGGAATTTTCACCTGGCTAGGGCTACTAGACTGGGTGCCCCTAATCTGCTGATGTGGGGGTTCCTCTGGACAGGGGGCCCTGAGGGGTCCACTGACCTCCTTGACCTGTGCAGCCCTGGGCTGACTGAGGCAGGGTAGAGAGGGGCAGGTTACCTGCTCCAGACTGGGTACCACCTTGGAAGGGTCCTCTGCCATCAGAGGTGTGGCCAGGCCAGGCCTGACTACCTCTGGGGCAGTTCCTTCACTAGGGGTAGGGTCAGTTCCCTGAGGAGGCTGACCCTTACCTACTGTCTGGAGGGAAGAAGACTTTTCTTCAACCCTTGTGCTCTCTTTTGGGGGAGAGTGGGCCATTCTTCCAGGCTCCATCTCTCCAAAATTTCCTGGGCTTGGGCTGTGGCCATCACAGCCCCACTAATCTTTACAGGAACGCCCAGCATTCTCAGATGGGTTTGGTGTTCAACTTCAGCCCAGGCTGAAATTTCCAGATCATTGCCCATCAGGCAATCTACAGGCAAGGTTGGGGACACTGCCACTCTTTTTGGGCCTGTGACCCCTTCCCAGCTGAGATTGACTATGGCCATGGGGTGATCTGTTCTGACACCATCAATGTTGGTTACCTGGTATTTAAACTCAGGTAACAGCTGGTGAGGGGGACTAGTTTCCCTGCCACCATGGTGACACTAGCCCCTGTGTCCCTAAATGCCACAGCTTTCTGACCATTAATTATTGGCTCCAGTCTGTACCTGCCCAATGCATTGGGACCCATGGTAAAGGTGGCAAATCCTATACCACCATCAGAGTCAGAGGAGTCTGTTGAGGGGTCCTGTCTAAACTAGGGCCCACCTCTGTTCCTCTTGCAAAAGCACCTAACTTTTTGGGTGCACTTACTCCCAACTGGAGGATTACTACTGGTAGTACCAGGAGGGGTGGTAGTAGTTGTTGGAGGAACATTTTCTTTATTGCCAATCCTGGGGCAACTGGGATCTGTTTTCCAGTGTCCAGGCTTTTTACAGACATGGCAATAGGGTTTCTTTTCAGGAGAGGAAGGAGTTTGGGACCCACCTACAGAAGAGGACTTTTGGGGCCCTTTAGTGGATTTATCCTTAGATTTATCCCCACCTTTCTCTTGGGACTTGGTAGAATCTTTCTTCTGGTCACCCCCCTGATTCTTAGGCCTTACCCTGGTTCTGACCCATTTGTCTGCCTTCTTTCCCAATTCTTGGGGAGAGGTCAGATCAGAGTCCACCAGGTACTGGTGTAAAAGCTGGTTTTGACAATTATTAAGGATCTGCTCACTCATAATCAAATTGTACAATCCTATAAAGTCATGCACTTTGCTGCCATGTATCCAACCTTCCAGAGCCTTAGCAGAACAATCAACAAAGTCAACCCAGTCTTGAGTCTGAGTCTTTTGGGTATCTCTGAACTTCAACCTATACTGTTCAGTGGTTAGGCCAAACCCATCAATCAGAGCACTCTTCAAGACTTTGTAATTGTCAGCATCCTCCTCTCTAACAGTGAGGAGCTTATCTCTACCTTTGTCTGCAAAGGAGAGCCACAAGATTGCTGCCCACTGCTCCTGAGGGACCCTCTGTACTTTACAGGCCCTCTCCAGTGCAGTTATCCATTTGTGGATGTCATCCCCACTCTGGTAGGGAGGGACAATCTTGCTCAGGTTTCTATGGTCATAAGACCTTTCCCTATCTCTGGGAAAATTGCTGCCACCATGGGACTCTAGTCCCATCTTTTTTCTCTGTCTATAGAGATCTAGGGACTCCCTGTCTATAGCCAACTGCTGTTTTCTGAGCTCAAGCTGGGCTTGTTCATACTGAATCAGTCTCTTTCTCCTCTCATGAGAGGATTCCCTCCTATGAGAGGAGACAGAGGTCCCTACTGAGGTGTCAGAGTGGTTAGACTCCTGAGAAGGAGATCTAGACCTTCTGGGCACACTCACAACTCTTCCTGGGGGACAAAGGGGAGGTCCTTCTGGGCCTCCTCCTCCTCCTCAGGAGTAGCTGCACTTTCCAGGTCAGGATCATTGTCATCCCCTGGCCAGTTTCAGAGGTCAGGTCCTGGGCATTTTCATCCCTGGCCCCTCCCTCATCTTCTGCCCCACCCTCTCTGCCTACCCTTTCAGACCTTATGGGTCTTCTAAGATCATCTAGCAGAAGCATCTCCAGGAGACGTTGGGTGTTGGCATTTTTGCCTGTCTTCAACTTCCTAACCTTGCACAACTCTCTTAATTCCAAGTATGAGAGGTTGTCATATCTGGATGGCAGGAGCCCACTGGTTCCTGGCAGTGAAGACATTACTAGTGTGGTGTGGTGTATGCACTACCTACTCTAGTGTGGCCTACTAAACTCTCTTGAGTTGTAGAAAGGGTGTGCTATCCCTTAACACACAACTCTAAGTTCAGTAGAACTTACTGTATCCTAAGCTTGATTTATATGTACCTAAGGTACCCTTAGTGGTTTTCAGTTGATCAATTCAATTGAGATTATCTGGTAAAACAATAGCAAGCTGGAATCCCACACGCTGCACACCAATGTGAGAAGTTGGCCTGGTATATGCTGTCCACTAATTATAGTGGGCACCTTGCACCAGTCCAAACAACCCCTTATTGGAGATAGGTTAAAGACAACCTTTATTGAAAGCTATCCTAGTGGTAGCTATGGAGAGCAGCCTTCAGGCTAAGTCTTGAAGGAATGTAAAGCAGCTTGTTTTACCAGTCTATAATCTCTTGAGTGACCAAATGAAAGAGGACCACACCAGGTATATATATCAAAATATATGTATTTAGTCTTAAACACACCCCTCTAGTCTCTTTATGAGGCTAGAGTTTGAAGTACATAAGTTACAAGTCAGTTATCAACAGTAATAGCACAAATACACGTTTGAGCCCTAGGGGCGTACCAAACCATATACCAATAAAGTGGTATAAGAACCACGACTGAGCTAGACACAAGGCCTAGAGCCTGTAGAAGTGCTTGGCCCTCAAGGAACCACCCAAGGTAGTGACACAGGGGACCCACGGGGGACGTGTGCAGTGTGAGAACACAGCCGCGAGCCGCCGTTGACTTCTATGGGGAATGTCGCGGTTGGAGTTTTAAAGAAAAAGGACACTTAGAGGAGGACTTGGAGCAAACCCCTTTAGAACTAGGTTGTTCTAGAGTCTATACCCACGGGAGCACCGGAGTACTCGAGTTACCTCACCCAGGGAAGCCGGGTGCATAGGTGTCTTTCGGGGTCGGGTTTCGTCGTCGTTTTCAATGGCGATCTGCTGCAAAGTGCTGCTGGCGACCAAGTCGAAAGTGTTCGGGTGGATCCAAGGGTGGATCGAAGATCTGAAGAACCTGAAAGCAGAGGGGACAGAGTCTGGGTCACTAGCCAGTGACCAGGAAGGCGATGAGCAGATGCCCACCGATGTCGGGTGCTTCAGGTAGGTTGACGGTCGTCTTGACTCTTCAGCCACGAGGTCCAGGAGGCGTCGACGACAACCAGGAGCTGGATTCGAGCTGTCCCACGATGTCTGTCGATTGCAGGGGTGTCGGCGACCGGATTGGACCCAACAAGCCTTGGCAACGGCAAGTCTCGTAGAAACAAAGAAAGGACGTTGATGCAGACCAGCAAGGTCTGGGGGACTCACCCAGCAAGGGTAAGTCAGGGCACGTCTGGAGCAACCAGGAAAGCCCAAGCAGAAGAAGAGTTGCCTTCGGGAGGGCCCACTAGCCAACGGACTAGCGACCGCGAAGGAGCCTCGAGTGGACGCACTTGGAGCTGGCTCACAGGACACTCGTGGAGTGGAGGCCAGGGATCTTTGGTGCAGTCGGTGCTGGAGGCGGGGGCTACTCGGAGCCCAAAGCACAACTTCGTGGGAGACCAAGAAGAGGATGCACTTGCAAAAATACTCTGTGTCCAGGGGTCACGGTTCAACGTTACCCACGATAGCTATGGGCCTCAGCTTTGCTGGGGACTCAGGGCAGCCTCGGCGAAGTCTGGAAATCTACTTCTGGTGATGCAAAGACTTCGGCGTCCGGCGGGAGCTTCAGCGATGCAGACCGGAGAATTGCTTCTTAGGTGCCTGCCAAGCAGGGGAGTCACTCCTTGACCCCAAGGGAGATTCTTCAGTCCTCTAATCTTCAGGTAGAGCGTCGAAGGTCCAGGATTCAGTGTCAGAGTTTCGTCCAGGGTAAATCTAAAGTCCTAAGGACTGGGGTCCCATACTTATACTAAGTTAGGGGTTGGACATACTCTGGGGACCCACCTATGGGAGGGTCAGGGAAGAGGGGTGGTTACACCCATTCCCTTTGTCCAGTTTCGCGCCAGAGCAGGGGCAGGTAGCCCCTGCAACCGGTTTGAACTGGCATATGCACAGGGACAGCAAGTGTGCCCCCAGTGCAGGACTTCTGAGCACCAGAGAGTGCTCCCGCCCAGCCCCAATACACATTATCCTATCTGGGGAGGTGGTTACTCCTCCCTGCGACAGGAAACCTATTGTCCAGGCCTCCCCTGCCGGAGTTTCAGTCAGCAGCAGGAGGCCAGACCCGTGTCTGTGGCAGAGGCATCCATTTTGTGATGCCAGGGCTCTGGAAAGAAGTTACCGGGTAGCCCGGTGTGTACATGTCTCTCCCTCTAAAAGGGTGGAATGCTACCCCCGCCGCCAGGACTGGCGGGGGGTAGTATTCCAAGATGTTTGACACCAAACACGACATGTTTTGGTGCAGCCAGTCCAAAGTTAGCATTGTACCGCGAGGATATAATGCACTGAAGAGTATATGGTCAGGCTGTACCACAAACAGCATCAGAGGAGGGACTCCGAACGCTGTAGAGGGGCTCTGCTCAGGCAGGGGCACCCTCTCACATAAGAACCAAGCACTCTGCCTTCAGGATTGGTAAGGCCTGCCATAGGAGTGACTTATAGGTTTATATATGTGTGTGCAATGGTAGTGATATAGGTAGCCTATACCACTGTAAGGGGTGCATGCACCACCTTACCCAGGCTGCAGTAGCAGACCTGTGGTGTCATTTTGGATGGCCTTCCAGGGGTGGCACAATACATGCTGCAGCCCCTGGTAGGCCTCTGAGGTACCTATGCCCTGGGTACATAGTATACCATATACTAGGGACTTATAAGGGCACTCCAGATTCCAATCAGAGATGTGCCTAGGGCACATGGAAACCATTTTATAGAGGAAGCAGATAGACTGGGGCCCTGAATAGCAGGATCCCAGTCCAACTAAGTCATAAACCAGCAAAACACCAGGAAAAAAGTGGGGGCAACCATATAGTCAGATTCCACCTTCCTACACTGGAAAAACACTTGAACAGGGTGAGCACCATTATACTGGGCTTCGCCTCTGAGGGCTACAAGTTCAACTTTAAAAAGTCCCGAATTGCCCATCTCAATGTCCTATTTTTAGGATATGAGCTTTCAAGTGAAGTCAAGAGCTTGGCAGCTAACTTTTTAGAAAAGTGTGCGCTGCTCCAACCTCCAAAAACGCTAAAAAACTTACAATCCATCCTGGGTTTCCTAAACTTTGGAAGAACATACATTCTAAACTACGCAGAAAGGGTTAAACCTCTCTACGCATTGATCAAACCTGATTTTTCAATCAAAAATTGGACAAACGAACACACAGAAATCTTGCGTTCACTCCAGGCTAACATGTTAGCAACAAATCACTTACAAACACGCGTAAGTCAACGCAACCTGGTGATCCGAATAATTTCGGGTCAATGCGGATTCACCTACTTAACCTTCAATGAGGGAGAGAAAATACCAATTGCATACAAATCTCATTTGTACACACAAGCGGAAATGCGCTTCAGTTCAACTGAAAAAATTCTAACAGCAGTTCAAACCGCTGTAGGAAAAGAAAGAGCCTTAGCCCAAGGGAAACGCATTATTGTCGTAACCCCAGTACCAGCTTTAGAAGCAGTCACAAAAGCAAGCATTTCAAATGCTAAAGCATTACATCCAAGATGGATACAGTGGGTTAATTCTCTTGCTGCAACAGATGTTGAATATGTTTTTGATCCTGATTTAAAAACACAAGCATTCCTGCATTATGAACAAGAATGTCCTCTGCCTACTGAAATTCTGCCTCTCGATCAGTACGAATTCATAATTTTCACTGACGGATCCGCACAACCCGCAACAGGGAGTAAGCAAGCTTACAGTGCAGCGTGTGCAATCGTTAAAGGTCGCATGCGAGATGGCATCTTCAGACCTATGGTCACAAAAACACAATCTCTAGGGGATTGTACAGCTCAGCGAGCTGAACTACAAGCATTTAAAATGGCACTTGAAACTACACATCGCGAATTCCCCACACTAATCGTGTGCGATTCCTTTTACTGTGTTCAGTCGTATAATGAATATATACAAAACTGGCTTGAAAATGGTTTCAAAGATGCGAAAGGTGGCACAATAAAGCACAAAATGCTTTGGGAACAAGTAGTTCAGTTGAAAAACGAACTACCAAAGGCTCATGTGATCCACACACTGAGTCATCAACGTGATGGCGTTCACGTTGCAGGGAATTCATTGGCTGATGAAGCCGCAAAGGGGCTGTTCAGACGGCTTCCGTAGCTGCGATCACTCGTTCAAAAATAAAAATAGACGGTGAGATAATGTTGGCTGTCAATGCTTCAAGCAAAGGCAGTGGTGCAGCGTTACCAAAAAAGTTTCCACTCAAGTACTCTTATGTAATTGATGCGAACAACGTTCCTTTTGCTCGAATCCCTGGAGTGGGGGATAGGGTAATCCCAAACAAGGAACGTAGAGCAGCCTTGATTTATGAAACACATTTGGGGGAGGGTCTGTCACATCAAGGGATCTCTAAAACAATGTTGACGTTAAAAGAGATGTATTGGTGGCCTGGAATGAATACAGAAATTCACATATTTATCAATAACTGCTTAGACTGTAAATTACAGCGGGAAAGCCACCAGACACCATGCTACAAATGTAGCTGCCCAGGACAGACACCACTGTTAGACAGCATTAGACTATCTACGCGCATGCGTCCTTCTGGACAAACGCAATCCCACAAATACTGAATCACGGTTCCTATGGATATGGCCTCAGCACTTGGCTGACGCTCGAACTGTTATAAAAGATTTGCGAGTCTTTATCGGCACATACGCAATAGGCACGCTACATTCTGACCAGGGCCCTGCGTTTAGCTCTCGGGCTTACAAAGAAGCCATGGCCAGTCTGGGCGTTGCATTGCGGTACTCCTCTCCATTCCATCCTGAGGGAAATTCGGTTGTGGAAAGGAAAAACCGGGACATAAAGCAGTCTATAACAGCTGGGGTATTAGTTTCGGGTGATGGGTGGGTCAAACACCTTTATGGGGTCCAACGCTCATTGAATAATCTGCCAAGAAGTTCTCAAGGGGGGGTCACTCCATATGAGGTCCTATTTGGGACAAGAATGTGGGTACCAGATCTCGATGACGTAGGCACAGTGGTGGAAAATAAAACATTTGATATCGAAGATCGTTTGGCTGTTTTGCAGGAACTGAATGAGTTAAGAACGAAACAAAGCAACGTATCCCTACAGCCAACCACCACTGGGGAAAAAACGGCGGTCCCAGCAAGGCCTGTCTGGATTCCAAAAGTTGGGGATCTAGTCAGAGAAAAGATTGCGGACAAGAAGGAATTTGGACCTTCTTACAGACAACCAGTACCTGTCCTAGCAGTTCAAGGAACAAGAACAGTACTTCTGCCGCCCCTTGCTGGAAGAAAGGAGAAAAGATTTGTGTCCATCGACCTCATCAAACCACAGTATGTGGCCAATACTAAATAGTAGGCCTCATGGACTCCGACCTAGTAGCAGATGCACTCCTCTTGCTACTATCCAAGAGGTTCAGACTGAAAGACTGATAACAATCGAGAATTCAGCTGTAACAGATGAAGGACTAAGCAACAATGCAATGGAACTCATCCCTCTTGAAAATCAAGTAACAGTTCATCCAAATACACCTGTCTACACCAATGTAGCGAGTGATCAACTGGTTCCAGCGATTTCTACAAATCCTGATGCAATTCCAACAATTGACAGAACTGCTTCTGGCTATTTCATTAACTTTGATACGTTCTCAGAAGATCCGAGTGAACCTGAAACGATGCCAGCATCATTGAAATTCAAGCAGCAAGTACAAGACTTTCTTCACTTTCTGAAAAAGACTTATTTGGTTTCTCCATGGATTGAACTCTGGATTATATCTGGACTTTTTGTTTTCCTGCTCTGGCTAGCTTTGGTTACAACTGTGAGCGTGCTTATAAGTGGCAGATACATCCATGTGAAAACTGAAGGAAAAGACGTGAACGTACTTTTGAAACCTCATAAATCTTTCCATCGTGAAGCAAGAGACTTGTCATCAGTGAACATCACAGCTGTTCCTATACAGGATGGTATAGTGTGGGACAAAACGGATTTTGATATCTTCGGCCCGACGGAACAATTGAACATTCCACATTTGTTTAAAATTTCACTAAGTGATCTAATTTCGTCCAGTACCTATTCAGATGATTGGGACTTTGAGACTGTTAATGAGATAATGTTTGACCTAGAAAAATCTGCTGCATTTTCTAAAAATGAATATTTAGAGGGTTCATCAGACTATGAAAAGCTGTATTGCTATAACCACTATGGTCATCATTATTTGCATAAATCTGCATACCCAAGAAATGTGTTTATGTTTAACCAATGGGAGCATTGTCCGACACCACCACACGGTAGTTCAAAAACATTTGCCAACAAGTTTCATATTTTTCAGGTTACAATACCTCTGATCCAGAAATGTTTTACTACAAAAATGTAAACAAAACAGGACTGAAAATTATGTTGACAAATACGAAACAGATTTACTCTGCATTTTTTAATGCCCAACTTTCTAGACAGGGTTTCGACTTATGGAAAGACACAATAGACACAAAAACAGTCTGGGGTTCTAAGGATTGGCAAGTGCAGGGGATAGAAGCTTTATTTAGAGCCTGCATCATCCCTGAACAAATAATGTTTTTGAATGAAACTATCCAACAAACATCTTGTCTTGGACTAGCCAAGATCAAAGAGATGAACACACCTTCTGTACCAACACCTGCCACTTATAATAATACACAGGCAGTGGTGACAGTTGACAAAATACTGCAACTCAACAGATCTAATCCTGATTGGAAAAAATGGTTGATCTGGCCCACAGACACGAACAACTGTCAGGAAAGATTCCTGAATAAAACTCAGGGCTTTACTATTCATAGGCCAGACCCAAGATACGTCCAAAGACAGCATCCGGGGGTAGTAACAACATACAGTGTAGGAAAATTATGCCTCGATTGGCTTCAGAAATCTACACTACAGGATGTGAAACAACACTTATCCTTACTTAAAGAAGACGCAGACCTTAGGGAATTCTTGCTTGGACCAAGAAAACCGCGTCAAAAACGTTTCATATATGCCGGCATTTATGCTGCCTATAATGAAGCATGGAAAGTATCACAGATGGAGGCTGCAGAACGAATACGTGAACTTGATCGTATTAATTTAGAGAAAACACTCTCTGTGGTCGACAATGGGTTAACAACTTTGTCCTCCAGAATATATTCATTGGATGGCATTGTATCCTCTGCTATCGACATACTAGAACAAGATTTGGCGATGTTACAGCAAGGCCAATCTCAATTACGTTCTATTGTGTTATTAAGCTGGACGCTGCAATCTTTGCGAGCGGGCTATGTGCCTTGGTGTTTCATCAACACATCGGTTCTGTTTGCGGAATACAATCTAACTGATAAACAGATCGAACTGGCACAAAGAGGAGCAAAGTATACAGTGCTGAGCATTGAAAAACTGGAAAAGTTACCATTCACAGTGGCAGAAAAACCAGCTACAGAATGGCTCATTCATGGCAAAATCACATTACCTGTGACTACTTTTCAGTTTCAGTATTGCCTCACACAAATGCAAGCAGCCAAATATGAAAGGTTGGGTAAGGAATACATTAAGATATCATGGGATTTACCGTATACATATAGATGTTGGAGTGGGGATCGTGAAGTGTTTTTGAGCGGTGCACACTGTAAAAGTGCACTGAGCGGTTCACTTATATTAAGCAAAGGAAGTATGAAGTTCCTCAGAGTCTGAGTAAAAGAATGTGGGGGTGTAGGTAGAGAAGACACCAGGATTGGTCAGTCTTACTCTACAATATAAAACAAGGGGGAATTCCTTGTCGGAACTAGGGCTCCTCACACACCTAGCAAGCTAGGTGTCATGCTTCATCATATGAGCCTGCCCCTCGTCAGGTCGGCGGTGCAATACCTGACGGGCACCCAGTACGGGGCTCTTTGGCGGGGATCTTTGTTCCTGCCGTAGGGTGCAGTGGGGGTGAGGGGCCTAGTGTATGTGTAGATGTGCAGTGCGTGGATTAAAACAGGTCAGTTAGTCCTAGTAATGTTTTATTCTGGAGAGGTAAACTGCCTGAGTAAAAAACAGGGAGAGTGGCAATGAACTAGCTGAAAGATTTCTAGCTATATATGCTCTACTCTCTACTGGTCAACATGTTTCATGCTCTTTGCGTCAGAAGGATCAAGGCATTTCATCAGGACCAAAAATAACTATCTACACGACATGATAAGTGAAAAACCTACATACCATGTGCTCAAGTAGGTGCCCTGAATGTGGGGACAAAAAATACATATTTAAAAATTTTTTACTCAGCATCACATTAGATGTACTCAGACAAGGTGTGGGTGTATATTAGTGCATACACACCCATGCTCTACACCGTGCTTGTGGTGTATTAAAAAGAGAGGAAAAAATTACCAAAACCATTCGCAACAGTCGTATGTTGGAAATCCCAGCTATACATAGTAAACACATGGTAATGACATAAAGATGGAAGAACAATCAAGGGTTGGAATTAATTTAATAAAAAGAACATATGTGCTAGAACACAGCTCACCTAAGATGCTGGCTAGGATTGCCTGCAACGGAGTCCGGCGGTCAAAATGGACACCAATGTGTGTCC
This sequence comes from Calotriton arnoldi, assembly GCA_963921515.1. Classification (NCBI taxonomy): domain Eukaryota; kingdom Metazoa; phylum Chordata; class Amphibia; order Caudata; family Salamandridae; genus Calotriton; species Calotriton arnoldi. The sequence goes on from CAWUFW010001592.1 coordinate 570,007, forward strand.
TAGATGATGGAGAGGGGAGACAGGAGGCTGGATGTAATCATAATATGAGCCAATGTACTCAGTGTAAAGCACCAGGGGTGGGGGGGTCCGGGGCTCTGGCGGCAGAAACAAACAAGGGGCACTTAACAGTAATGGGGTGCCCAGAGTCCGCTGCCAGTTCCCACCACCTGTTAAGGCAATCATGAGCCCTTGTATCCCATGTATTGGCAATCCCGGGCGGTAACTACTCATGCTGGTGTGCATACTGTCAAACCAATACCGGTGTACGAGTCAACATGGTATCTGCCCTTAGGGATTCCATCTACCACAATGGGCAGAGTGGGTTCGATGCCTCCAAGAGGGAATGGGAGGGTGGGAGATGTGAACTCAGAGCGTCCCGATCAAGTCATCTACCCACATGTTAGTTTGGGCGTCGGTGCGATCCGGCTAGAAAAAAGGGGGGGTTTTCACTTACCCACACTCGTTGAGCGCTCGTACCCTGACCTACCCTGCCGCCGGAACCGGGATGGTAAAGTGGGGCTGGTCCGGTGGAAAGAAATACTCCTAGTTGAATCAGAGCCCGCAAATCTTACCGCGGTTCCGGGGAGATCTCGCGAGATATCGGGCCATGCTAAAAGGTATAATAAATAGCTCGTAAAAAGAGCCGCCATCTTAGAAGGGTAGCTAAGAGGTGTATACTAGCGTTATCCATGAACAGAGGGGGCGAACAGTCAGTCCCATCCAGGTGCCAATAGTGGACATCTACGAAGTTGGCAGTCAGAGGCAATGGGGTATGTCAATGTATTAATTGTAGGCAATAATACTTTGTCAAAGCACAGTCCGCGAGTCATCTCGCGGTTCAAAATGGAACTCACGGGATTATGGGCCACGGTGGACATTCTAATGAGATGCTGATAAATGTAGTGGCCATCTTGGAAAAGTATGTGAAGTAGATCCCTGAAGGGTGTCTAGCAACTTGTATATGGGTCTAAAAAGATCTAGTGTCGAAGTGTCGTAGGAATATTAATACTAATGATCACCAAAACACTTGGGAATCAAAAATAAATATAAAGGTCGTGTAAGCATAGGTGCATGGTGATATACTACAGGTAGCATAGAGAAAGCTTACCATAGGTGAATTGGTGTCAGTTGGAGTTGGTAACACCAGGGTAGTATCCTTGTTAATCATACAAAGTGAGACAGACATAAGTGTAGGTGGATGGTTCAAGAATGATTTGTCTGTAGGGACTACATACCCATAAATATAAGGAGATCGATCATATTCAGTGGTCCTGGTGTCAAAATGCATACCACTGTTAGGCATAGGATGGTACCCCAGAGCAGATGTTATCGGATATTCTACTCATTAAATCAGTGAGCCCCAGGGAATGTCATCATTGAGCCCTGTACGGTGTGTAGAAAGTCTATGGACCCATCTCTGTTCAATCCTGAAAAGCGTCGATTGTGAGATCTGATTGTGGGCTTCCAGGATCACCCACTGGAGAGAATCAGGATGATGATTGGTATCTTTGAAGTGCGTATATAGTCTGGTTGTGACCCTCTGACATCTAATGTTACTTTTATGTTCAGTTATCCGGGTCTTGACTGTACGCATTGTCATACCTATGTACCTCAGGCCGCAGGGACAGGTTACCATATAAATGCATTGTGTTGTATTGCAATTGGTATGGCGGGTGAGGGTCCACTTGAAACTCGCGGAGAAACAGATCTCCTTGGTCACTTTAGTCTGCTTACACACTGCGCAAGGGCAGATACCATGTTGACTCGTACACCGGTATTGGTTTGACAGTATGCACACCAGCATGAGTAGTTACCGCCCGGGGATTGCCAATACATGGGATACACGGGCTCATGATTGCCTTAACAGGTGGTGGGAACTGGCAGAGGACTCTGGGCACCCCATTACTGTTAAGTGCCCCTTGTTTGTTTCTGCCGCCAGAGCCCCGGACCCCCCCCCGCCCCCTGGTGCTTTACACTGAGTACATTGGCTCATATTATGATTACATCCAGCCTCCTGTCTCCCCTCTCCATCATCTAGGACACACATTGGTGTCCATTTTGACCGCCGGACTCCGTTGCAGGCAATCCTAGCCAGCATCTTAGGTGAGCTGTGTTCTAGCACATATGTTCTTTTTATTAAATTAATTCCAACCCTTGATTGTTCTTCCATTTTTATGTCATTACCATGTGTTTACTATGTATAGCTGGGATTTCCAACATACGACTGTTGCGAATGGTTTTAGTAATTTTTTCCTCTCTTTTTAATACACCACAAGCACGGTGTAGAGCATGGGTGTGTATGCACTAATATACACCCACACCTTGTCTGAGTACATCTAATGTGATGCTGAGTAAAAAAATTTAAATATGTATTTTTGTCCCCACATTCAGGGCACCTACTTGAGCACATGGTATGTAGGTTTTTCACTTATCATGTCGTGTAGATAGTTATTTTTGGTCCTGATGAAATGCCTTGATCCTTCTGACGCAAAGAGCATGAAACATGTTGACCAGTAGAGAGTAGAGCATATATAGCTAGAAATCTTTCGAGCTAGTTCATTGCCACTCTCCCTGTTTTTTACTCAGGCAGTTTACCTCTCAGAATAAAACATTACTAGGACTAACTGACCTGTTTTAATCCACGCACTGCACATCTACACATACACTAGGCCCCTCACCCCCACTGCACCCTACGGCAGGAACAAAAGATCCCCGCCAAAGAGCCCCGTACTGGGTGCCCGTCAGGTATTGCACCGCCGACCTGACGAGGGGCAGGCTCATATGATGAAGCATGACACCTAGCTTGCTAGGTGTGTGAGAGCCCTAGTTCCGACAAGGGAATTCCCCCCTTGTTTTATATTGTAGGTAAGACGACCAATCCTGGTGTCTTCTCTACCTACACCCCCACATTCTTTTACTCAGACTCTGAGGAACTTCATACTTCCTTTGCTTACTGTCTCTGTGGGGCATGTATGCTGGACCTCGTAAAACTTGCCTCCTTGTCCCTCTTGTTTGGTATACTATTAGCACGGGCCACCCCCGTGGGACTTTTCTCTAGGTTACCAGGGATAATTTCCATATCCCGATTGGCCCATATCTCTACATTCTTTTAATAATCATGGACAATCACCAGGGTCTCAGCTTCGGTGACGAAGCAGTATCAGATATCCTAGACAGGACACCATCTTTATTGGGAGCTGATGGCACCACCGCCTCCGGCTCAGTATCGGACGACTGGAATTCCCTAACCACCCTGAAAAAGGAGTGGCTTAAAATCACGCTCCATGGAGCCCTTATGACAGAATACTTACGAGCGAATATTGCTCCTTCGGGCCTGATTGTGAGCAACTTCCCAAGACTCTTTTGGATGATGCCACCTTCAAAGAGTGGTCCCTAGTCGCATGGAAATGCACTAGGGACTGGCTTGTGCTAATCATTAACACAGCCAGAAGGCTTGCAGATGCACTTCTAGTGAGGATTCAAATCGCAGAAGGGGCACTAAAAACAACTGTGCAGATTACAGCGTATAAAACTCGACTGGCAGAAATCAACACAGAGATCTCTGATAATAAGGAGTATTTGATGAAACAGAAGATATCCAAGCTGCAGAAAGATTTGCAGAAATTTGATAAAGAGAAAGTCTACCCATACCTCAAAGCTGACTATACGTCTGTTAAAACAAATTATTCATCGGATGATAACTCAGATAGGAGAAGCTCGACTGACAGTGACTCTAGTACAGGGAGTTGGGGTAGCAACTATTCTAGGAGGACAAATCGCCTAATCAGTACTATGGTGCACCACCATATCAGGGCCCAGCAGTTTTTCAAGGCCCTCCCCTCCATTCTGGCAATACCCACCATACCAACATGGGCCACCTCAAATCTTCCAGCATAACAACCCCCCTTTTTAGACAGAGGCTGGGGCAGAGGAAGAGGGCGCAACAAAAGAGGATCGCAAAAACAGGTCCATTGGGAAGATCAATCAACTTACAACATAGAGACAAGGAGCAGAACACAGGGCAAGAAACACTAGTGATAAACCTATCCCACCGTCTACTAACTGACCAGGAACAGACAGTGTTGGAGAAAGGCTTGGGTTTTGTTCCCACCCCCGGGTTGATTCATTCAGAGACCTATGCGAGGTCCAGAACTTGTTCAGGAAGGTACGGCTGAAAGCCTTTTTCAAGACCGTCCATCTAATGAATCGGTTGATTCAGGACTGAGAAACCCCTCGACTTTTTCACCTAACAATAGCATGGTCCCTGTGGAAGTTGTAGCGTTTGAAAAAGCAGTTCTTAAGGAACTAGCCCTGCCTCATAATAACATCCCTTTCCATAACCTATCTAACTCTGAATTGCTTGCAGCAAATAGTCTCGCTGAGGACACAACCATCACAATCAAGCAGGCAGATAAGGGTGGGGCCACTGTAATCCAAAGTACTGTCAACTACGATGTAGAATGTAGTCGCCAACTTCTTAACGACAGATACTATACACCGATAACAGTGGACCCCACCACCCGCCTAATCACCACAATTTCTACATTGGTCTTCGAGGCTGAAACCAATGGTTGGATCAGCCAGAAGGAGGCAGCCTTCTTGATAATGAAGGAACCGAGGGTTCCATACTTTTACACCTTACCCAAAATCCACAAGGGTATTACCCCGGTCCCAGGCCGCCCAATAGTTTCCGGTATTGACTCAATATTGGAACCTCTCTCTAGATTTTGCGACTACTTTCTCCAACCCATTGTGAGACAGACCTCCTCGTATGTCCGGGACACCACCGACATACTCAGGATTATTGAGGAGACAGATAATGCTAATGAAATAGACCTACTTGTCACTCTTGACGTGGTGGCTCTTTACACGAACATACCCCAGAGAGCCACACTATCTGTCATAGAAACTGCACTCAACGAACTGGAGTGGACCTCACCCACTCCTATATCGTTTATCATGGAATGTGCAACCCTGGCTTTGACTGAAAATTTCTTTGAATATAAGAAACAGTTATACCATCAAAGCCAGAGGACTTCAATGGGCAGTACCTTTGCCCCCAGTCTAGCCTGTTTGTACATGGCAGCCTTTGAAAGAGACATCATCCACAATATTAATAACCCATACCTCCATAACTTGAAATTGTGGAAACGTTTTATAGACGATATCATCATTTTTTGGAGAGGTGATCGCTCTACATGTGAGGAGTTTGTGACTTGGGTCAATAATCAAAATGAATTTTTAACATTTACCCACACCATCTCGGAGACCGACATTCCTTTTCTAGACCTGAAAATCCTACTGACGGGCGGGTCACTCAGCACCACACTGTATAGAAAACACTCTGACCGCAACAGCCTATTACTATATAATAGTCACCATCCCAGAGCGCTGAGAGACAACCTCCCCTTCGGGCAGTTCCTATGCATCAGGCGTAACTGTACTAAGACCTCTGATTTTACAACAGAAGCCAGCACTCTGGCTACCAATCTCAAAGCAAGAGGTTACCCAGAATGCAGAATCAAGGTTTCTATGAAACGAGCTAGGAACAACCCCAGGGAGGCCCTCCTTGAGGTACACCCTAAACCCACGGTAGACACTCTTACGTGTGTGACATCATTTACCCCTGACTCAGCTCGCATTAAGAAGATCATCTTAAAACATTGGGCTATCTTAGGTACAGGTGACCTATGCATCCCTAGGCCCCGGTTTGCATACAAACGGACACGGAATCTTAAGGATATCCTGATACACACTAGACCTAAACAAATTAAACAAAGCACACAACAGACCCTATGGGGACTTCCTCCAGTGACAGGGCACTACCCGTGTGGTTCTTGCGCAGTGTGTAAGCAGACTAAAGTGACCAAGGAGATCTGTTTCTCCGCGAGTTTCAAGTGGACCCTCACCCGCCATACCAATTGCAATACAACACAATGCATTTATATGGTAACCTGTCCCTGCGGCCTGAGGTACATAGGTATGACAATGCGTACAGTCAAGACCCGGATAACTGAACATAAAAGTAACATTAGATGTCAGAGGGTCACAACCAGACTATATACGCACTTCAAAGATACCAATCATCATCCTGATTCTCTCCAGTGGGTGATCCTGGAAGCCCACAATCAGATCTCACAATCGACGCTTTTCAGGATTGAACAGAGATGGGTCCATAGACTTTCTACACACCGTACAGGGCTCAATGATGACATTCCCTGGGGCTCACTGATTTAATGAGTAGAATATCCGATAACATCTGCTCTGGGGTACCATCCTATGCCTAACAGTGGTATGCATTTTGACACCAGGACCACTGAATATGATCGATCTCCTTATATTTATGGGTATGTAGTCCCTACAGACAAATCATTCTTGAACCATCCACCTACACTTATGTCTGTCTCACTTTGTATGATTAACAAGGATACTACCCTGGTGTTACCAACTCCAACTGACACCAATTCACCTATGGTAAGCTTTCTCTATGCTACCTGTAGTATATCACCATGCACCTATGCTTACACGACCTTTATATTTATTTTTGATTCCCAAGTGTTTTGGTGATCATTAGTATTAATATTCCTACGACACTTCGACACTAGATCTTTTTAGACCCATATACAAGTTGCTAGACACCCTTCAGGGATCTACTTCACATACTTTTCCAAGATGGCCACTACATTTATCAGCATCTCATTAGAATGTCCACCGTGGCCCATAATCCTGTGAGTTCCATTTTGAACCGCGAGATGACTCGCGGACTGTGCTTTGACAAAGTATTATTGCCTACAATTAATACATTGACATACCCCATTGCCTCTGACTGCCAACTTCGTAGATGTCCACTATTGGCACCTGGATGGGACTGACTGTTCGCCCCCTCTGTTCATGGATAACGCTAGTATACACCTCTTAGCTACCCTTCTAAGATGGCGGCTCTTTTTACGAGCTATTTATTATACCTTTTAGCATGGCCCGATATCTCGCGAGATCTCCCCGGAACCGCGGTAAGATTCGCGGGCTCTGATTCAACTAGGAGTATTTCTTTCCACCGGACCAGCCCCACTTTACCATCCCGGTTCCGGCGGCAGGGTAGGTCAGGGTACGAGCGCTCAACGAGTGTGGGTAAGTGAAAACCACCCCCCCCTTTTTTCTAGCCGGATCGCACCGACGCCCAAACTAACATGTGGGTAGATGACTTGATCGGGGACGCTCTGAGTTCACATCTCCCACCCTCCCATTCCCTCTTGGAGGCATCGAACCCACTCTGCCCATTGTGGTAGATGGAATCCCTAAGGGCAGATACCATGTTGACTCGTACACCGGTATTGGTTTGACAGTATGCACACCAGCATGAGTAGTTACCGCCCGGGGATTGCCAATACATGGGATACACGGGCTCATGATTGCCTTAACAGGTGGTGGGAACTGGCAGCGGACTCTGGGCACCCCATTACTGTTAAGTGCCCCTTGTTTGTTTCTGCCGCCAGAGCCCCGGACCCCCCGCCCCCTGGTGCTTTACACTGAGTACATTGGCTCATATTATGATTACATCCAGCCTCCTGTCTCCCCTCTCCATCATCTAGGACACACATTGGTGTCCATTTTGACCGCTCGGACTCCGTTGCAGGCAATCCTAGCCAGCATCTTAGGTGAGCTGTGTTCTAGCACATATGTTCTTTTTATTAAATTAATTCCAACCCTTGATTGTTCTTCCATTTTTATGTCATTACCATGTGTTTACTATGTATAGCTGGGATTTCCAACATACGACTGTTGCGAATGGTTTTAGTAATTTTTTCCTCTCTTTTTAATACACCACAAGCACGGTGTAGAGCATGGGTGTGTATGCACTAATATACACCCACACCTTGTCTGAGTACATCTAATGTGATGCTGAGTAAAAAAAATTTAAATATGTATTTTTTGTCCCCACATTCAGGGCACCTACTTGAGCACATGGTATGTAGGTTTTTCACTTATCATGTCGTGTAGATAGTTATTTTTGGTCCTGATGAAATGCCTTGATCCTTCTGACGCAAAGAGCATGAAACATGTTGACCAGTAGAGAGTAGAGCATATATAGCTAGAAATCTTTCAGCTAGTTCATTGCCACTCTCCCTGTTTTTACTCAGGCAGTTTACCTCTCAGAATAAAACATTACTAGGACTAACTGACCTGTTTTAATCCACGCACTGCACATCTACACATACACTAGGCCCCTCACCCCCACTGCACCCTACGGCAGGAACAAAAGATCCCCGCCAAAGAGCCCCGTACTGGGTGCCCGTCAGGTATTGCACCGCCGACCTGACGAGGGGCAGGCTCATATGATGAAGCATGACACCTAGCTTGCTAGGTGTGTGAGAGCCCTAGTTCCGACAAGGGAATTCCCCCCTTGTTTTATATTGTAGGTAAGACGACCAATCCTGGTGTCTTCTCTACCTACACCCCCACATTCTTTTACTCAGACTCTGAGGAACTTCATACTTCCTTTGCTTACTGTCTCTGTGGGGCATGTATGCTGGACCTCGTAAAACTTGCCTCCTTGTCCCTCTTGTTTGGTATACGGTTCACTTATATGTCAGGACATTTCTTTACACGGGGCTTGTAATGGTTCTGTGGCAAATTTGTCTTGCCATCAGCAGAGTACACCAGCTGCTGTGATTAATCCAATGTTTGGACAACTTTCTAATGGGAGTTACCTCATGTTGAATGATCAGAGTTGCTGCGGCATGCTGCCAGGCATCCCATATCTAGTAACGGTCAACTCCAGGGTCACTTGCTGTATGCAAGTATTGTTTCCCCCAATAGACACAGTCAGGGAGTCGCCTCTATGGCCTTCGCTGAACGTCTCTTTTATAAGATTTGATACTTTAACCCCTTCCGTGCTCATGACGAGCTCAGCTCGTCATGCTGCGGCGGTAGCGCTAGTGCGCATGACGAGCTGAGCTCGTCACGACCCCACCCGCGATCGGAATGTCCAGCACACGAGCGGAATTCCGATCGCGGTCAAGGGGTTAAGCAGAATGAAAGCCATGCTTTTACAACAAACAGTGCCTTTGACCTCGGCCAAAGAAACCTATGATCTACAAATAGCAAGGACTTCGGCTGAGATACAGACTTTAATACGTACAAATTGCCCTATACATTTCGTAGAAATGATAACACGTATCTTTAACATGTCTGATACAACAGGAATTGTACATGTATTTAAGAGCATCTGTACCGGTCTGTTAGCACCTTTCCAGGCAATACTCGGAATCATCCCGAACTTTGCACATTCGGTGTTTGGTGGCATACCATTAATTCTAGCACTTGTTGCCGGAATTCTATTTCTCTTCCTGCTATTACGCTATGGCCAGCCTATTCGCAGACATCACTCCGAGCGAAATGGAGAATGCTCTCCTTGAACGAAAGTGCCGTGAGCGAATAGTACAGCTTTTGGGCATGACTCGTCTACGGGAACTTAATACCACGTGGTTCCTGTCATTCAGACCAATCTGGCAAGATTGCATCTTACCTGTTCTACGCTGCCTGCTATGCGGTGAAGAATGCGTGTTGGACACCTGTCTAACATTTCCATCAGCAACGCCAACAGATGTCGATACTCTGCTGGTCCCGATAACGTCCCATGCTCTGTGTTGTCCCCAGAGGCTGCCTATCCTGATGTCAGCATTCATTGAGATCTCACAGATGCTTCCGGCTGCTGCTGAGGTACCAGAAAGATCTACAGGCACACAGGTAACAACGGACGCGAACATTGCTGCGGCAACCTATGCTGGAAGCGATGCTTCACATCTCTGTGCAATTAATCTACTACACGAGGTGTTCCAACTGACACCAACTTCAGTGGACGATGTTTTGTCTACAGAAATAGATGATCTCATGTTTACACCAGACCCGTAAACTGACTCTGATTCAGCCAACAGTGTTCCAGAGATGCAGTAACAATTTGGCCTTCATACTTCAAAAACTTGGAACTTTTCCAAAATTTGAACTTTTTTCCCATTTTTTCAAACTAAAAATGGCACTTCAATCTGCTTAAAGTAGAACTAGCCTTGTAGTACAGACTTCGCGGAACTTCCTCAGACACTTTTTTCATCGTGTTAGTCTAAAAAAGTTCATTAATTTCCATGACATGAAATGACTTTTGATTTTGAAAAACTTATCGATCATTTTTTGTCACATGTAAATATTACTGCTTATTTCGTTGAAATTGCATTTTTATTTATTTAAAAAAAAAAAGAAAAATGCCTGAAATGAAAAGCAATGCTTAAAATGTACAGTACCTTTTGCATTCTAATGGGTTTTTTAAATGCCTTTTAAACGGTTTTAAGAAATATTTTAGCAATATGCGGTACTCCATTTAATGTTTAGCATTTTAAATGTTTAGCATTTTAGTATTATCTTACACACGAAAGTGGAGTGGGTGTTGTATTCCTCTTAGGGTGTCCATACACGGGCTTTCCTGTATCATGTCCTTATATAGGCACAATTTGCCCTGGCCTTATATAGGCATAAAATCCCAGTCCTTATTTAGGCATTAAACCGTGCACTCAAAATACAGGCATGGTCTCCGACATCCGTCCACCCTAACGTCACAACGAGTTCTTGAAGAACAGACCCTTAGGCTTCAGGAGTTTCCCTAGCACAGGACTATTGATTTCTTCAAGGACTCATCTATTATGCATGAACCATTATACCTTAGGGGTTCATTCATCACGTCTTCCGCTGTCCGATTCACGTCAATGCTAACATTCTGAGGTACCTCTCAGGTATAAATATATCTTCCCTAGCCCTTGTAAGCTAGAGGAGACCTCGACTTCAGAGGAGCCCGTTTCCCGGCCTGACGCACTGAGAAGACGCTGTCATCCCTGCACGCAGAGAGTCCAGCTTCCAGTGATCTAACTTCCCTCGCGGGGTGTTGGAGTTCGAGTCTGGCAAGAGATTCCCACCTCTCTCATTCTAAAGGTATGGAGCTGACTAGAACCTAGAGGGACTCTTGGCATACTAGGCATACTAGGCATACTAGGCTTAACATACTCTTAGTATACCATAGTAAGGAATACTTCACCTACTTCATACCTCTCCCTACACCTAGGTTAGGTTAGGCACATTGGGGTAGAACTAGATTAGACACGCATCGTATGAGTACTCGCATTTTTTAGTCTGTGTTATTTATGTGAATGAATATCTGCTAAAACGATAATGCTATCGCAGTTTTATTTATTTCTACTGCTTACGCTGTACATTATTTATCTCGCATACTGTCTTGTGATCGTAACAGCACATTTAACTTACACCAGAAGCAAGACTGTTCAATAAATCTTTTTTGTGAAACGCCCGTCTATTTCTTTCTGTGTAACTTTGAGGAAACTAAGTATGCACGACTGAGCTGAGTGAAATAGTTATCTATTGTTTCCACGACTCTGGGACATGTTCTGATTCTAAAGGGAAACAAAGTGGTCATGTTTTGCGGCTGCCAGAAACTACTCCCTTCTTGTCGTCAAGGAGTTTCTAGTGGCCTCTGAGCTAGCTGGCACAAGTAATTAAGTTTAATATACTCGATAGGGACATACTGACCTTAGTCCTATGTCAAGCCTATAGGGTATATTATTCCAATGCGCAGAGCCTATTAGGGAAATAGGAGCTACACTACAATGGAGGGCACCTCTAAAGAAAAACAACTAATTCTGGCATCAGATGGAGGGCACCTCTCAAGAAAAACAACTAATTCTGGCATCACGTGGAGGGCACCTCTAAAGAAAAACAACTAATTCTGGCATCAGATGGAGGGCACCTCTAAAGAAAAACAACTAATTCTGGCATCACATGGAGGGCACCTCTAAAGAGACACAACTAATTCTGGTATCACATGGAGGGCACCTCTAAAGAAAAACAACTAATTCTGGCATCACATGGAGGGCACCTCTAAAGAAAAACAACTAATTCTGGCATCACATGGAGGGCACCTCTAAAGAAAAACAACTAATTCTGGCATCACATGGAGGGCACCTCTAAAGAAACACAACTAATTCTGGCATCACATGGAGGGCACCTCTAAAGAAAAACAGCTAATTCTGGCATCACATGGAGGGCACCTCTAAAGAAAAACAACTAATTCTGGCATCACATGGAGGGCACCTCTCTAAAGTAAAACAACTAATTCTGGCAGCACATGGAGGGCACCTCTAAAGAGACACAACTAATTCTGGCATCACATGGAGGGCACCTCTAAAGAAACACAACTAAATCTGGCATCACATGGAGGGCACCTCTAAAGAAAAACAACTAATTCTGGCATCACATGGAGGGCACCTCTCTAAAGAAAAACAACTCATTCTGGCATCACATGGAGGGCACCTCTAAATAAAAACAACAAATTCTGGCATCACATGGAGGGCACTTCTAAAGAAAAACAACGAATTCTGGCATCACATGGAGGGCACCTCTAAAGAGACACAACTAATTCTGGTATCACATGGAGGGCACTTTTAAAGAAAACCAACTAATTCTGGCATCACATGGAGGGCACCTCTAAAGAGACACAACTAATTCTGGTATCACACGGAGGGCACCTCTAAAGAAAAACAACTAATTCTGGCATCACATGGAGGGCACCTCTAAAGAAAAACAACTAATTCTGGCATCACATGGAGGGCACCTCTAAAGAAAAACAGCTAATTCTGGTATCACATGGAGGGCACTTTTAAAGAAAACCAACTAATTCTGGCATCACATGGAGGGCACCTCTAAAGAGACACAACTAATTCTGGTATCACACGGAGGGCACCTCTAAAGAAAAACAACTAATTCTGGCATCACATGGAGGGCACCTCTAAAGAAAAACAGCTAATTCTGGCATCACATGGAGGGCACCTCTAAAGAAAAACAACTAATTCTGGCATCACATGGAGGGCACCTCTAAAGAAAAACAACTAATTCTGGCATCACATGGAGGGCACCACTAAAGAAAAACAACGAATTCTGGCATCACATGGAGGGCACCTCTAAAGAAACGCAACTAATTCTGGCATCACATGGAGGGCACCTCTAAAGAAAAACAGCTAATTCTGGCATCACATGGAGGGCACCTCTAAAGAAAAACAACTAATTCTGGCATCACATGGAGGGCACCACTAAAGAAAAACAACGAATTCTGGCATCACATGGAGGGCACCTCTAAAGAAACGCAACTAATTCTGGTATCACATGGAGGGCACCTCTAAAGAAAAACAACTGAATCTGGCATCACATGGAGGGCACCTCTAAAGAAAAACAACTAATTCTGGCATCAGATGGAGGGCACCTCTAAAGAAAAACAACTAATTCTGGCATCACATGGAGGGCACCTCTCTAAAGTAAAACAACTAATTCTGGTATCACATGGAGGGCACCTCTCTAAAGTAAAACAACTAATTCTGGCATCACATGGAGGGCACCTCTAAAGAAACACAACTAATTCTGGCATCACATGGAGGGCACCTCTAAAGAAAAACAACTGAATCTGGCATCACATGGAGGGCACCTCTAAAGAAAACCAACTAATTCTTGCATCAGATGGAGGGCACCTCTAAAGAAAAACAACTAATTCTGGCATCACATGGAGGGCACCTCTAAAGAAACACAACTAATTCTTGCATCAGATGGAGGGCACCTCTAAAGAAAAATAAAAAAGGGATGTGTAGAATACTTGAATTCATCTCAGTCACCGGTAAATAATGGGGGCAGCATTCCAGTCCATCGTTTTTAGGTCAAGCCTGGGCAGCGCATGCGCTGCGGCATGCTGTATTGGAGTATGGAATTGAAGCCCCGCCCACTCTCCGCCCATATTTGTAATTGGCTTGTGTCATTGCCCTTGCTCTTCGTAAATGCTGGCTTCTGATTCGTTAATAGGCTTGTTAGTCCCTCCTTAGTACCGCCTTGTCTTCATTTGTAACCTCCCATGAGGACTGGCGATATTACTTCGGTTGTTACATGGTACGTTTTTTTTAGTCTGTAAGCACTATTTTCTTTAATGAGTTTCTCCTACTGCCGGCACAACATGCTTTCCTGCAACATTCAGCGCGCCATGCGTGCTTTTACTTATCGAGCAGTCCGGGACAATGGCGGCCGCTTCTTTGAATAGGTCTTGCAATTGCAAGAGTTTGAGATATTGGCATTGTAAATGACAATGCCTTTTATTTATGTGTTAATTAGCAAAACAGATAAATAAAAGGCATTGCCATTTACAATGCCAACAGCTTAAACTCTCGCAAATGCGAGACCCATTGCATAGCAAATGCTTGTTTACAGTGTGCTGTGATATAAGACACCACACAACACATCGACAACATAGAACAATACTCATATTCAACAGAGGAGGCCCACAACACGCGTGTAACATGGTAAAAGGATGCTCGCAAGAGTGAAAGAAATCAAGTTTGTTCTATTGATAAAAATCTTGTAAAAGCAGCAGTGACCCAAAACCCAGAACAAATGTTACATATGGCTGACGTCATGAGCACGAGCCCTGTGTCCCCCAGCGCACCGGCGCTTACCCACAAATCACATTTTCCCTCTAATTAGAAACATCCCTCAAAAGAGCCGAAGGAATGCAGCTCACATTCCTTCCTGCTGCACAAAGGAAAAAGCAGCTTAACCCGAGCTGCAGCGCTTGAAGGAAAGAAGGGCCTTTGACGTTGTAATTATGGCTGCGGAGTGCCAGCATGTCCACAGCTCACCGTGTGATGTAACTAACAGGACAGAAGAAGAAGACATTTTAATATCCAGGTGACCTCCATGACCTTTAACCTTCCAGACAAGAGTCTAGCCAGGGGTGAAGAGTGGTCACTCTTGCATTCTTAACATCAAACACCACGGCCAAGAATGCTCTCTTCCAACTGCGCCTTCTCTGGGGGATCCGCCGTTACGTTCCTGAGAAAGAGCTAAAAACTCTTGTCCAATCTTTGGTACGCTCCAGACTGGACTACTGTAATTATTTCCTTGCAGGCTTCCCTAAGTCCCACCTATCTCCTTTAAAATCCATCCTCTACTCCGGCTGCGCATTTCGTCTACGGGACCAACAGTAAAAGCCATATCACACCTATGCTGATAACTCCTCGCTGGCTTCCTATTGAAGCTCGGACCATATACAAAACTAGCTGTATTCAAGATTTCCTCGTAAACACACTTAAAATATCAGGCGCCCCAGACCTTCACCCAATGCGGAAAATCTGCTGCTCGAACCTCCAACTTTTAAAATGGAAAGACTTATGGCACAATACTTCTCAGGTAATGCGACTAGAATTTGGTACTCGCTACCTCTAATCCTTCTCACCACCGCCTCTTTCCGCATCTTCAAAATGGACCTTAAAACTCTTATCTTCCAAATACATTTTTCTCAATAATCACTCCTCATCAAGCTCCCCACCGGGCATACGCCCTCACATCTAATGGCGTGACCCAGACTATTACATAAGACACACATGATAGACAGAATGTGGAACAAATCAAACATTCACCCCCAGTCAAGAGATCTGGTTTAAATACCCTGTTCATTTGCTCACCATGCCATCCCAGGTTAGACCCAGCCATATGCAAATCAGCCTTGACCCTGTGCCTCATGGGAACAGTCCAGCCCGAACCGCCAAGCCAGGTCCTCCTTGGACCAGAAACAAGCATCCTGGGACCGGGTTCAGGGTATCGACCCTCATCAGCCAGGCTAGCTTGAATCTAGTGGCGCAGTGAGCAAGGGACCCACGTCTGGGCATACCCCCGCCAACTTAGGGCGAACAAAGCGATACAAAAGGGGATGATGGACGGAACGTTTGAGCCAATCAAACACTCACCCCCAGTCAACTGATCTGGGTTTAATCCATCATCATTCTTTAGCTCACTCCACCACCCCAGTTCAGACATGGCCATATGCAAATCAGTCTGACCCTGTGCCTCATGGGAACAGTCCAGCCCGAACCGCCAAGCCAGGTCCTCCTTGGACCAGAAACAAGCATCCTGGGACCGGGTTCAGGGTATCGACCCTCATCAGCCAGGCTAGCTTGAATCTAGTGGCGCAGTGAGCCTGAGACACACGTCTGGGCGTACCCGGTGCACTTAGGGTGAGAAAACAAAAGACACACAAATGATGGATGGAATATGGAACAAATCAAACATTTTCCCCCCAGTCAAGAGATCTGGGTTAAATCCATCGTTCTTTTGCTCACCATGCCACCCCAGGTTAGACCTGGCCATATGCAAATCAGTCTTCACCCTGCTCCTCGTGGGACTATTGCATGACTCTCTCAAGAGTTATAACGACCTTTCCGCTTTAACTCTGTTAATATGTAACAAGTATTTGTGTAACTTTAATAACTTTGATAACTTTAACTTTTCTAAATATGTAATCTGTAATGAATATGTAATGTGTAAATACGTAACTCTCACCATGAGTAACCGTAGTAGCTATGCGTGGCGTCATCTATGTTACTCTGAATTTCCATTTTCTTCAGGGTCTTTGGAGTTAACAGTTGGAGTTCCTCAGGGCTCTGCCTTGAGTCCCACTCTGTTTAACATTTATCTCATAAGCTTCTGGGGCAAAAATAATTTTATATGCCGATGACACAGAGCTGCTCTTCTCCTGTAAGTAGGGAGAAGAGATCGCAGGGAATTTCATTGGATGACCCTCAATCAATTGAAATGTAATGCAGATAAAACCAAAATCTTCTTCTTTGGTCAAAATCCCCCGGCAACTTGGCAGACATTTTGGCTGGATGGAGCCCACCCACTTGGTGTCAAATTTGATAACCTCCTATCGTTCCAGCTACAAATCAACTCTGGGGTGGGTTCCTGCTTTGGCCTTTTGCGCATCTTGAAAAAGTGTCTGCATTTTCCCTCCTTCTCAGCCAGAACATCAGTTATTCAGGCACTCATTACATCTAGGTTGGACTATCCTAATGTCCTGAATCTGGGTCTGCCAGGCTACCAGACTAATATACTCCAGGCGTCCAGAATGCCACAGCTCGTTTACTCCTCAATCTGCCTCTAAGAATGCATGTGTCCCCTTATCTTCACTCTCTTCACCGCTCCTGGTGAGGAAGCGGATTATGTTTGAAGCTCTGGTCCTGGTTCATAAAGCCTTCATCACACTGGGCTGGGCTTCTTGGTTTCAGAATCAGTTTATATCTTCTCACTACGAATCTGCATTCTCTAACAGGCTACTGGCAAGGGTACCTAAGACACGTCGTTCCGGAGCAGGAGGGCTCACTGTCTCCCATTTGGGGCCGTTAGCTTGGAATAAGCTCCCTCGAGGTCTCTGCACAGTTGATTTTTTTTTTTTTTACGAAGTTTTATATAGCGCGAACTTGACCCGAATCGGGTATCAGAGCACTTTACATAGCACCAGTTGCGTTACATGAGGAAACATTCATTTTTTTCTTAGGCACAGGGAGATTAAGTGATTTGCCCAGAATCACAGGATGTTCAGCGTCATTGCCGAGACTCGAACCCAGTTCCCCAGATTCGAGGTCGACCGCCCTAGCCGTTAGGCCAACTCCTCTCAATTTTTAAAAAGAGGTTGAAAACAGGGCTTTTGTTCTAAATTAGTGTTTTTTTCTATGAGTTGAGCCCCAGAACACTCCTAGGAGTAGCTGTGTGCTGTACAAATCCTGTTTCATCTCCCTCATCATCAATTTCTCATAAAACATTCTTCACTCTATTGTAAAGTGCTCTGACACCTCTGAGTAATAATGTACGCGCTATCTAAAAAAGCATAAATAAATAAAATAATAGCTGATTTGTTCAGTTCAGGCAGCACGTCTAGTTATCCTGCCTTCAGGGCCAGCCCATGGTGTACCTACAAAGCACTCATCTGCAAGAAGTGAAACAGGAGTCCTGCTCAGGGGGCATCAGCTTCAGTATATGGTGCATAGTGCCAATATCGGCAACACTCCCCATCCCCCATACAGCAATCTCCTAGAGAAATAAACAGACAAGACACCAACGTTTTGTGGAGAAAATTGCTGCAGGTTTATTTGCATACCAAATATGCCAACATGGTGGGTTATCTTACGGGCGATCCCAGGGCAGGCAGCCCCTCGCCGCCTGCCCACCTGATGAGCCAAATTACAATGTGGCCTTAGCCAATCGGTGTTTACCAGTTTTGGGGGATGGGGTAACCCCTCCCACCAGTGAACCGCCAGTCCACCCTATTACTCACGCCCCCCGAAGGGGGCGGAGCGTTCCAGGCAACCCCGGTTGCTCAGGTCCACACGCCCGTAGGACTAACGGGGCGCCGTCGCTCCTCCAGGGTCCAACGCGAGGACCTCCCTGGGGATATTTGGCCTTTGCACCCTTGTTGTGCTCCTGAAGAGGGTACCCCATGTACTTTTCAGCCATTGGATCGCCCTGTAACTCCGCCACAGCTCTGGGTGTGGCCACCGTCACAACCAGGGCCCCCCACCAAGGTAGGCGTTTTTACCCAAATCCTGCTGATTCCAGGGCCTCTCCCAGGTTCAGCAAAAACCAATCCATGCCCACTCTGGACAGGTGCCCACCATCCTCTTCAAAACTCCCTGTGGACTTTAGCATGCCGCAGGCCATGCCTGATAAACCAAACCCCTTCTGTTCAGTAAATCTGTGCATGGCACTGTTAACTCTCCTGCGTGAGGTATCCCCGGCCTCCCCTGACCGGGCTCCTCGCCCCACTAAACGAGGGGTTAACTCTGACCCATAACTCACATGCCCCCAATGGTCACATGACTTACACATGGAGGACTTCATTTCGTGCAACAGATCCCTCCTCCCCACGAGAGTCAGGTCATTGCCTCGCCCAGGCCCCACAAAACAAGTCCCTGCCCCTCTAGACAGGAGACTAGTGCTTGCCCACCTAGACATGTGGTCCCTAACCTCTACCAAACCCCCTGTGGACTTGGCATGCAGCAGGCCATGCCTGATAAACCAAAACCCCCTCTGTTCAGTGAATCCGCACATGGCACTGTTAACTCCTGCGTGAGGTTTCCCCGGCAACCCCTGACCAGTCCCCTCGCCATGCTAACAGAGGGGCTATCTCTGCCCATCATAACACCCCTGACCACAATTGGTTGCATCACTTACCAGGAGGATTTAATTTCTGGCTGCAGTGCCCTCCTATCCAGGAAAGTCAAATCATGGCACTGTTAACTCTCCTGCGCGAGGATTCCACGGCCTCCCCTGACCGGGCTCCTCGCCACACTGAGACATGCTAGGTTGCTAACACCCTTTCTTGAGCACTGCACACCATCTATACAACTACTCCCGCCATGCACCCAATTGCACCATATCAGCTTGTGCCTAGCTTCATTACCCCATAGGGTACCCCAGGTTCGGGGGTTCAAGCTGAAAACCGTGTACTGCACCAGCAGTGGAAATTTACCTGCCCCCTCCAAATTTGTATGCCCGCTGTGTTTTCTAACTGTCAGCACGAGTGCACCGGACCCTCTTTCTCCCCCTCAATGGAGTCGCACCCACACAATTATGGAAAGGCACGCTTACGCTGCCCCCTTCCAGAAACCCACTCTATTGGCGGGTACCCGGCACTGTACCCTTCCACCCGTGTATGGCCAACATTGACGCCTATAGCTTCGCGCCTGGCCCCCCTGAATACTGCTTTATTACATGACAACTTGCGTTCCAGCTCCCCACCTTCTGACTGCGATATTTCGCTGCTGTGATGCCCTGCTGATGTCCCCTCCCAGCGGAAGTCGTGCACTTCCCTGCTCCTGCTAATGTGTACCAGGGAGCAGACGAGTGCGTGGGAACAGGAGGGAACAATATGTACAGATAGAAATGACAACTGTTCTCAATACATTGTAGTCTTTTTGAGCTTTAACCCATTGTTTCCCAGGTTTTGGGACAGCCGCACAGTTGTAGATGACAGCTTCCACAAACAGCCGCGCTACGTGGCTATCAGGGTGGGAAATGTAATGCGTAACTCAAGCAACCTGAAACAAGCCCTCGGTTCCAGGGCACACATACTTGCACAGACTTTTTTTATTTTTTTATTTTTTGATTGCTAAACCCTGGCGAACACATTAGTGGTGTCAAATCTGGATTGCGAATGTTAGTATTGAGCACACTGTTGCAGTCACCGCACCCTATTTGGCGTGCTAACTTACGGAGCCCACCGGGCTTGCTTACTGCGGGTCCCGTTACCCCTCCTCCCACTCTACAGGGAGCACCTCATACATAGACACGGAAAACGGGGAACCAATGAACCATTCTATGCAGTTTCCTGCCACTGTGCCCATCAATCCCATGAAGGGCACATGAAATTGCCAAGCATTGCGGGTCTCCCGCCCTACCCTCTAATGCGCTAAGAGGAGGGAGGGGGGCCCTGCCCCCCCAGAGTCCTGTTTACTCCAGGCCTAATTGCATGCAGGCCCCTCACCGTGTGAATGCTATTTGGGTCCAGTGTCACCACGCCGATGTCCCCCCCCTGGCATGAGTCGCCCAATTCCTAACTTCTGCTATGTCTACCATGAGCCAGCAAAATGGGCGGGAACAGGAGGAGAAACATACGTACCGTTCCCTTCCTAGTCTCGAATAACTGGAGCCCCACTTGTGCTACCTAGCATCCTACGTGCTCCACCCAGCGTTTCCCCCAACTTTGCAACCACCGCCCACTTGGTAGATGACAACTTCTCCAACCAGACTCGCGCAGGCGAGTAACTTCTAGCTTAACTGAAGCAACCCGGTGTGGTATGAATTGCTATGCCAGTGCAACCTGAAACCTGCCTTTGCTTACGGAATGCACCTACATAGCTGACTTGACCCGACAAGTGCACAGGCAGTCTTCGGGGAAAGAATATGGCAAGTGGCAGGCACCCTAGCGTGACCTGCCAGTCCAATTTACCTTCATGTCCTTGCAGCAGAGTGACACTCACTGCTGCCGATGTCTAGGTGCATCCAGTGCTCGCCCTTTATGCTGACAGCAGTGATTATTTACATTAATATACCGGAGTATGTGGAAGCCGCGAATACCGGCAGAATGAGAATATTTGCACGTACTGTAATGCCTCAATTGAACTTGACCGTCAAATGGTTAGTCGCCCAAGATGAAATCGAGTAACCAAAGCAAGTGAATCACACAGAAACCAGCCTGGACGCTAAGAGACCCCAATTGAACATACTGTAGTTGAGTGAGGGTGGGCAGCCCCAATGAGCTTGAAAGCGGTGGGATTATACCCCCCTCCCACATGCAGCAGGTTACTGTACAGCTCTGCACCCCACTCCCTAGGTTGCAAATATTAGTAATGTTTGTGGCCACATAACCTCACTGTCAAGTACAAGATTCCCAAGTTATGTTCCATATATGTACCCACCCGCACATGCATGCCCGAAGGCGAGACCCTAGGGACAGCATGGCGCAGTGCTGCTAAGGAGGGTCCAAATGCTTCACCCGCCTCTACAGGAGCGGGAACAAAAGATGGTCTGGGGCAAGTCAAAATAGGCCAATAAGCTGCAGTCCTTTCATGGCGTGGAGCGCCGCACCGTTCTGGCTCTCCTGTCCTGCATCCATGTGTGCTCCTTTTCACCCAATCGGCTCCACTAGGAAGTCCCTGCCTACCCAACAGGGTGTAGCCATGCCCTGCTGCACAACATATCTTGAGCTGGGAGGAGTGTGAGAAGTTGGCCTGGTATATGCTGTCCACTAATTATAGTGGGCACCTTGCACCAGTCCAAACAACCCCTTATTGGAGATAGGTTAAAGACAACCTTTATTGAAAGCTATCCTAGTGGTAGCTATGGAGAGCAGCCTTCAGGCTAAGTCTTGAAGGAATGTAAAGCAGCTTGTTTTACCAGTCTATAATCTCTTGAGTGACCAAATGAAAAAGGACCACACCAGGTATATATTCAAAATATATGTATTTATTGCTAAATACACCCCTCTAGACTCTTTATGAGGCTAGAGTTCGAAGTACATAAGTTATAAGTTAGTTATCAACAGTAATAGCACAAATACACGTTTGAGCCCTAGGGGCGTACCAAACCATATACCAATAAAGTGGTATAAGAACCACGACTGAGCTAGACACAAGGCCTAGAGCTTGTAGAAGTGCTTGGCCCTCAAGGAACCACCCAAGGTAGTGACACAGGGGACCCACGGGGGACGCGTGCAGTGTGAGAACACAGCCGCGAGCCGCCGTTGACTTCTATGGGGAATGTCGCGGTTGGAGTTTTAAAGAAAAAGGACACTTAGAGGAGGACTTGGAGCAAACCTCTTTAGAACTAGGTTGTTCTAGAGTCTATACCCACGGGAGCACCGGAGTACTCGAGTTACCTCACCCAGGGAAGCCGGGTGTATAGGTGTCTTTCGGGGTCGGGTTTCGTCGTCGTTTTCAATGGCGATCTGCTGCAAAGTGCTGCTGGCGACCAAGTCGAAAGTGTTCGGGTGGATCCAAAGGTGGATCGAAGATCTGAAGAACCTGAAAGCAGAGGGGACAGAGTCTGGGTCACTAGCCAGTGACCAGGAAGGCGATGAGCAGATGCCCACCGATGTCGGGTGCTTCAGGTAGGTTGACGGTCGTCTTGACTCTTTAGCCACGAGGTCCAGGAGGCGTCGACGACAACCAGGAGCTGGATTCGAGCTGCCCCACGACGTCTGTCGATTGCAGGGGTGTCGGCGACCGGATTGGACCCAACAAACCTTGGCAACGGCAAGTCACATGGAAATAGAAGAAGGACGGTGGTACAGACCAGCAAGGTCTGAAGGACTCACCCAGCGAGGGTAAGTCAGAGCACGTCTGGAGCAACCAGGGAAGCCCAAGCAGAAGAAGAGTTGCCTTCGGGAGGGCCCACTAGCTAACGGACTAGCGACCGCGAAGGAGCCTCAAGTGGACGCACTTAGAGCTGGCTCACAGGACACTCGTGGAGTGGAGGCCAGTGATCTTCGGTGCAGTCGGTGCTGGAGGCGGGGGCTACTCGGAGCCCAAAGCACAACTTCGTGGGAGACCAGGAAGAGGATGCACTTGCAAATGTGCTCGGTGTCCAGGGGTCACGGTTCCACGTTACCCACGACAACTACGGGCCTCAGCTTTGCTGGGGACTCAGGGCAGCCTCTGGGAAGTTTGGAAATCTACCTCTGGTGATGCAAAGACTGCGGCGTCCGGCGGGAGCTTCGGCGAAGCAGACCGGACAATTGCTTCTTAGGTGCCTGCCAAGCAGGGGAGTCACTCCTTGACCCCAAGGGAGATTCTTCAGTCCTCTAATCTTAAAGTAGAGCGTCGAAGGTCCAGGATTCTGTATCAGAGTTTCGTCCAGGTATATCTAAAGTCCTAAGGACTGGGGTCCCATACTTATACTAAGTTACGGGGTTGGACAAACTCTGGGGACCCACCTATGGGAGGGTCAGGGAAGAGGGGTGGTTACACCCATTTCCCTTTGTCCAGTTTTGTGCCAGAGCAGGGGCAGGTAGCCCCTGCAACCGGTTTGAACTGGCATATGCACAGGGACACCAAGTGTGCCCCCAGTGCAGGACTTCAAAGCACCAGAGGGTGCTCCCGCCCAGCCCCAATACACACTATCCTGTCTGGGGAGGTGGTTACACCTCCCTTCGACAGGAAACCTATTGTCCAGGCCTCCCTGCCGGAGTTTCAGTCAGCAGCAGGAGGCCAGACCCGTGTCTTTGGCAGCGGCATCCATTTTGTGATGCCAGGGCTCTGGAAAGAAGTTACCGGGTAGCCCGGTGTGTACATGTCTCTCCCTCTAGAAGGGTGGAATGCTACCCCCGCCGCCAGGACTGGCGGGGGGGTAGTATTCCAAGATGTTTGACACCAAACACAACATGTTTTGGTGCAGCCAGTCCAAAGTTAGCATTGTACCGCGAGGATATAATGCACTTAAGAGTATATGGTCAGGCTGTACCACAAACAGCATCAGAGGAGGGACTCCGAACGCTGTAGAGGGGCTCTGCTCATGCAGGGGCACCCTCTCACATAAAAACCAAGCACTCTGCCTTCAGGATTGGTAAGGCCTGCCATAGGAGTGACTTATAGGTTTATATGTGTGTGCAATGGTAGTGATATAGGTAGCCTATACCACTGTAAGGGGTGCATGCACCACCTTACCCAGGCTGCAGTAGCAGACCTGTGGTGTCATTTTGGATGGCCTTCCAGGGGTGGCACAATACATGCTGCAGCCCCTGGTAGGCCTCTGAGGTACCTATGCCTTGGGTACATAGTATACCATATACTAGGGACTTATAAGGGCACTCCAGATTCCAATCAGAGATGTGCCTAAGGCACATGGAAACCATTTTAGAGAGGAAGCAGCTAGGCTGGGGTTCTGATTAGCAGGGCCCCAGCCAGACTAAAGTCGAAAAACAGTGAAGCATCAGCAAAAAGTGGGGGTACCCATGTGAAGCAGATCCTACTCTCCTACAAGGAGGCACCCAAAACCTCCTCATTGGTACACGTGCCTGGCTGACGCTGCAGGGCCCTTCCCTCCCTGCACATCTCCCCAGGCAGCACAGCTCGGTTCAGCTCCCGGATATCGCAGACAGATACCATGCCACATAAATAAAGACACACATGATCAGTTCACTCCCCAACTACTATAAAAACGAGCTCACATGCCAGCTTAATTATTTCGCTTCAAGAACACTGATTCCCCCTTATAACCTGCACCAAATCCAGCCCCCTCTTACAGAGAGACCCCCGACCCCAGGGAAGGGTAACCTCATCTTGTGGTGCAGCACCTAGGGGATGTCATGGAGGTGTGAGAAATGTGCGTGCAGGTATATTGCAGGGAACTGGGGAATGTATGTAATATTGCAGGTCTAGTGCTATGCCATGCCTTCCCAAAAATTCGCATTAGATTCACGCGCCGAATACAGCAGGGAGCTCTCCCCCAGTAACTGCCCACGTAATTCGAGACCCAGGCAGGAAAGGACCTGCGACACGCCCAGATATCTTTGACCTGACAGCGGCCCAGCTGTGCCCCAAGACCTCACAGGTTTACACATTAAGTGCGTAATATGTAGAAAAGTCTCTGCCAGTACTGACTTCAGGCGGCCACTTCTGTTTGCACCACACATTGCTCCTGCTGTGCTGGCAATCATAGTTACCTCACAACTACTGACCCTGACACTTGTGCAGCTATATGCCAAGACTCAAGACGGTGGCCACATCAGTTTGCACCACACATTGCTCCTGCCGTGCTGCCAATCCTGGTAACCTCACAACTGCTAACCCTGCACCTGCGCACGTGTAACAATACAGTCTATTCCAGGCCCCAAATTGGTCCACCCCGCTTAGAAGCCCCAGAGGATGCCCAGACACCCTTTCCATGGCGAGCTGCGGCATGCAGACCATCAGGGCTAGGCGCCCAGTGGGTAGAGGGGGGCAAAGACAACCAGACTATTCTAAAAGCACCACACTGCCAGCAACAAGGTAATCAAATAGGAACATGTCAGGCGGCGCCATGACGGGTTTGAAAAGAGTCATTTTTCCCCATGGGTGGTTGAACTCAGTGTTTTTACTTTGCTTCTTTCTCTTTTAATCAGTGTTCTGCCTCATTTCCTTTGTGCCATAGTTGTTGCAGATTAGTAAGCGCGAACTCGACCTGCAGGTATTGGAGCGCTTTCATTAGGACCAGTTGCCTTACACAAGGGCACGGTCAAATATTGTATACCCGGGGAGATTAAGGGATTTCCCCAGAATTACAGGGTTGTGAGCCGATGCCGGAACTCGACCAAAGACGGCAGCTCTGGCGGGTATGCCACAACGTTTGAGATGAAAACTGGGGGGTCTCTTCGAGGGGCGTGGCTTAAAAAACGCAAGCTCAAATTTGTGCTTAAAATATTGTGCCGCCCGACTTGTATTTGGCTGTTTCTTTCATTGCGTCCAGATATATGCTATAACCCGTAATATCCTACCTATAACAAGTCAGGACCGTTGGTTTTGTCAATGGTTATTAGTTGCAAGGTTAAATAGGCTGCAACTTGAGATGGGCCGCAATCCTGACTCCAGCTAGAGCAGACCAGGGCCGGGGCATGAGCAGGAACCCCCAGAAGCAGACCCTGAGACCAGCACCCCCGTCTGTCCTCTGTCCAGGTCACCCTGCGGGCTGACCGTGAAGAAGTCGGTGGAGCAGAGAAAACCCAGTGCTAAGCTGCAGGATAGCAACGGTGTGTGGGAGGGGATACGCCCCTTGTCATACGACTGCCCCCACCTGACATTTAAACATGTTAAACAACATTGGCGGAGAGGGCCGCATGCACCTACAGGAAACCCCACGCGCCAAGAGGCCGACCAACTTGACCGACCGCCCAATGCCCCTCATGCAACTGGCGGAATGCCCCACAGCATGTGTCTCCCACAGCGGCGAAGAGGATGCGAGCGGCAGCATTCGGTCTGGTCCCTCCCGCGACCCTAGAAACCCCTTCCGTTCCCGGAGCCAACCATGGCGAGGTGACCCGCCCGCCACCCCCAGGGGAGCTCCTGCGCAGGCTGCAACCACCACAATGCGGCGCCCGGTCCAAGCAGGGCCTGCAACGGGGAGTCTGGCGCCTTCCACACGACTTGCAGCGTCCCGGATGAGCCCACAGCACAACGAGGTCACCGGTATCACGATGCCGCAACGCGTGAGGTGACCGCCCCAGTATTCACCCCACCTCGAGGCCTCTAGTAGCTGAGATGCATATCACGAACCGACCATATTAAGGGCTGTGACCATCTGTCCCCACCCGACTCAACTTGTACTACTAGGTCATCGACTGGCTCACCGCAGGCTACCAGCCTCTACCATACTGCGTGCTGCATACTGAGCCGTATTAGCCACCCGGGGGGGTGGGGGAGTCACGCGCTCACCGCCTCCCCCCCCGCATACCCGGATCCACCCGCGAGAGGAGCCTGCGACCGGCCCGCACTCCCAAATGGCCCCCGCGGGCCGAGGGCAGCTGCGGCACCGCAGGACACTGGCCCCGCTGGGCAAAGCCCAGGCACCACCGGGCAAAGCGGGGACAAGCACAAGCACCCGCGACCCCAACCGGAGCGGGCAAGCCTGCAACCGACCGTGCCACACCGCAGGCCCCCGCGAGCCAAAGTCAGTCGCGCCTCTTCGGCCCCCGCACTGATGACGCTGCCCATCCCCCGATGCAGAATCCCCAAACGGGCCCCAGCAGCCCGCAGCCCAAGGCACCGAGTGAGGAGCGCCCTAATGGCAAGGACTGCTCCCTCCGCACTGACCAAGCCTCAGCAGCTCCCCCACGCTACCCAGGCAGGCCCCCCCACGGCAAGTCTCACGAGGAAGGAGGGGGGCGCAGAGTGAGCTCCCTGTTTCCCTCCCTCCCCCAACGTATCGGTCTCCCAGGACCCCTTGAGGAAACCCCGCCAGACCCAGGGCCCGAACCCGGGCCTGGCTCCCAGCTAGAACAACAGGGGACCCATCGGGGTAATGCCGAGGGTCGGCTGCCCTCTCCCCCGTTGAGAAAACCCACTAAGGGATCCCACTCACCTGCTAGCCAGGCCTCCTCGACGGATGCCTCATGGAGCCCCAGCAGTCGGGCCCTCACTCCCTCGCTGCCCCCAGAAAACATGCGGAGTGGGTGGGGGGGGAGGCCGTGCTGGGGATGGAAATAACCCCCGTAATTAAGGCCGTGATCTCGGTGGCTGCCGGGCAGGCCTGCGCGGCTGCTGCCTATGGGACAGACACCCATCCCACCCTGACCCCCGTCCCGCTCCCTAGCCCCCAACCCCCACCGGTACCAACAGAAGCGGACCTCGTGGGGGCCGGACTAGGAACTAGTAACTGTGACGGGGTCCCTCCCGGGCATGGCCCGCGTGGAGGGACCCCAAATGGGGGCGAGGGGTGGGGTATGGTGACTAACCTCGTGGTCCATCCTAGATCGACCTCGGAAGCAGTCCCCGGCACGACCGAAACGGCATCAAGGGTTGTGGGAAAGAGGACGCCAGATGGGCGGGAGAGGTAATTATACCTTGCCCCCCCCCCACCCACTCCTGCCCGGAAGCGACGCGGGCGCGCGGACCCCTAGGGGGTCCCCAAACACTGGGCGGCTGCCTCATGTGCCCTCATGTGGCACTAAGGCGGCCGCCCTCTTAGGAGGGTCCCCTTCGTGGACCCCGGGCAGCCTGCAGGAGGTGTAGTGCCACTGGTTCACTTCATGGCGCCAGGACTGGACTTCAAACTAACCCAGCCCCTCACCATATCTGCAGACCATGCTGGCCCACCCTCCACCCTAAGACTTTAGTGTTACAAACTGCAACAAGCACTACTTACCATGGTGGAGTTCTAATGTTCAGACTAGTGAGGCACGTCCATATGTACAATAAGACCCGATCCAGGTCTCCCTCACACGGATCCGCCCCTGGCAGAGGTCACTGCAGGGGAACCCCAAACTCCAGGGCTAGAGCCATCCTTTCACCATCTGCAGGACGCAAGTTTGATACAAAAACACAACATCTTCAGTGGAAATGATTAACAACCGGTTTATTGATCTCCATAGAGCATAGCGCCAAAGTGCATGGTGATGAAAGGTACTTCAGGGAGGACTCAGAGAAAAAGTGCCCTGCATCAGGCTGCCCAGAGCAGATATCTGGTTACCTAGTGTAGTGTTGTGTGATCATGTGAAGTGGGACCCTTGTGGTCCTCGACGGACTCCTTACAAAGTTACGTAATCAGTTGATGTGTGCCTGGGTGTGGCCAATGAAGTTTATGGTGCAATGTATTCAGTTAACTGTTGCATGCCGAAGAATAAAGATATTTTTTACAGAGCTCCTTGTGTGGTGTGGTCATTTACGTGCTCAAGAGCTGGGGCGTACACATCAACATGTGACGAGTATGGGATATATGCCCCAAAGAAACAAGATTGCTCTCCCTGAGGGTTTGGCGTGGTCCAACAAACTGCTGGAGTCAAAGCGCTGCTCTAGCTCTTACTGGGCCCTCGAAGAAAGTGAATAACCTACAGAGGAGCACAGTCAGAAAGCCCGCCAGAAGCCTACTGGTGAGGCTGAAAGAAGAGATACTGCACCACAGCGTAACACAGAGCCATCGTTCATACAGAGCAGAAACGCTAAAGGCAGCGACAACCAGGTACAGAAAGGCGCTAAAGGCAGCGACAACCAGGTACGGAAAGGCGCTAAAGGCAGCGACAACCAGGTACAGAAAAGCACTAAAGACAGCGACAACCAGGTGCAAGAAATCGCTACGGGGAGAGGTGGCTAGGCGCAATGAAACACTAAAGGCAGTGACAATCAGATACAAGAAACTAAAGTCTACTCACCGGCGAATGCAGACGAAGTGCTTTACAACCTCAAATCAGGCAAGGCGACTCAAGCGCAAGCAAGAGGATTGTGCTTACCACGCCATTGGTCCCTGAGGAAACAACCATAGAGGCTGCTGGTGGCATTCCGCACAACTCAAAAGGTCTTCAAGAAATTGACGTTTTCCAGTGACTGAGACAGAAGACATGGAGTAGGGTGCCACCACATTTTTTAAACCTTCGCCAACATTCGATGCCGCCAAAAAGCAGAACATTGGTGCCAGATGGACTACATTAATCAAAATGTTCAATTACTTCATTGATGTACTAGAAGAAGCAGATGACAAAAACATCATCAAATATTTAGAGAACCTTGCAGGTGATGGAGTGAAAGAAGGGATAAAGAAAATACCAGAAGCTGATGAAGTATTGAACCGTCAAATCAAAGAAACTTTGGAAGCCAAGTTCTATTCAATACCGAATGTCGACTACGAAAGGTACATTTTCAACCAGGCATGACAGCAAGCTGGTGAGTTTGCCGAAAGACTTGATGCTCTCATCAACCACTGCAAGTTCAGTGAATTCAATGATGAAGAAGCCATGCGTCTCCAAGTCCTCGATGGTTGCCTCTCCGATTCATTCAGACCACGCATGCTGAGGGAGACACTCAGTCTAGAAAAGGTACTCATATTTGCGAGAGCTGAGGAACTTGCAGATTGACAGGCTGCTGAAATGGAGGCTGGAACAGCCCAGAATTAATCAGCCTTGATCATGAAAAATAAGCAGAAACACAGAGCAGAGGCCCATAAGACGATGTCTCAGAAGAAAAAGAAATTGTGTTTTCAATGTGGATTCTCGTTTCCACATAAAGGTGAATGTCCCACCATTGGACAGATATGTAAAGGCTGTTGTAGAAGTAGACCTCACCAAGGCCTACCGGTGCTAGGGGTTCGCCCTTCTTTGCGCACTAGTCCTCAGACCAATAAATAGAGATTGGCACAGAAGCTGGAATATCAAAACAACAGTTTATTAAACCTCATGAGTGGAACTACATCTATACAAAACCCTCAGGCAGTGTATGAGGTAGCACAAGGAGTACAGAGATCATGGGTCTTTTATACCCATTCAAGAGCTCAAAAGGAGGCGGTACAAGTACACACAAGAATAGCTATTCACATATATGGACATACAGAAAATCAGTCAACAAAGTAGGAGGAGTAATGAAGTTGCTGACATCAGTTAGAGCAGCCTGACATTTACAGACTAAGACAGGTGCATGAGCAGCTACAGACTCTTCTGAGCATGTGCAGTGTTACAGGAGCTAACTATAGATAGTTATTCTAGTAAAGCACAAGGGTAGGCAACAGCGAAGACGGAAGGAGCACATGGCGCGCACATGGTCAACTAAAATGGCTGCCAAAAACAAAATGGCTTCAGCTCATGCTAATAGTGATCTCTGCCAAACTTCCACAGACGACCCTTTTAGCATTAGCTGAAGACATCTATAATCTCAAAGGGACAGAGTGTACATCCTGTATATCTATCATCATCATTTCATTAACTTCTTGGTTTAATACATGTTGGGTATTCACTTTCTTAACATTACATCTGGTAATACAGAGGGAGCAAAGCATTGGACCACATTGTATACATAGGCAGCATGTCAGCAGGATTGCAAATAATATACATAATATTGTCAACAGTTTCCAACCCCAGGTAGTAAATAGTGTCCATAGCCAACCGGTTAAAGTCCATGTTCCGGTATCGGGGTGAATCTCAGCAGCAATTTTATGCAGTTTAGAGATCGCATCAAAAACTGAAGGGGCATGATCAGGAATACAGACGCAGCAACTGCTCCCGATGATGCGACATGCACCACCTCGATCGGCCAGGACTACATCCAAGACCATACGGTTTTGGAGTGCCACAATCCTCGCAATCTGTAGTTCTTCTGTGATGTTTCCAAGTGCCATAGCTGTTTGATTGGTTACAGCCTCTACAACACATGTTAAACGTCGGATCTTCTGGCTGTTTAAGGCAGCACCAACAAAGAAGAACAGTCCCAAATTAAAATCAACATATTGCTGCAGTGTAGTATCAGTCTGATCCACCTCATCATGATTTGTTGTCCTCTTAAATCTGTTTTTGGAAATGTCATTAAACAGTTTATAGTCCTTGTGATATGATGCAGGTGCCAGAAACACAGGTGGTAACAAAAAGGACACAAAACAAGTACCGGACCAGCCAATGGGTAAATTGTAATATCCCTTATTTCCACATATAAAGTAGGTATTATGCGATGACGTAAAACTGCTGTTATTTACTCCAGTAATATTTAAAACCAGAGTACAGTCGCTTTTTCCCACGGGAATACTACCAACACTGTTCACACACAAGTCTGCACGAGCTCTAGTAACAGCTATAACAAAAGGTCCATTACCCTTAGCAGTTCGAGTATTCGGGAAAACATAGTGTGTAGAGGAATTTCCTCTGCGATACTCCTCCATTTCCCATACAGTTCCTTTGGCCTGGGAATCTCCTTCTTCATCAGGATAGCACACTTTATTCAACTGGCAGTTTAGTCTTCCTACATCATATTTAGTAATATTAGCAACATGGGTAGCCCAGAGCAGTGCAAACCAAGCCCTACAAGAACTATTGTGTGAAAATGGCAGAGGAATGAAAGGTGTTCCTCTCTTTTTCTGATGAGCAGGCATCATTCCACACACCCAACAGTCGGTAATGTTCGTAGCATTATGTGTGTGGTGCAACATCTGGATGAACGTGTTGTTCAGATAGGACTGTCTATGCTTCTGCTCATGATAAGGGAGAGTAAAGTAGTGGTGTTCAATAGGTGCTGGAGTAGTAGCAGTAAGTATTCGTCGAACAGGAACCACTTCCTCTACAACCCAAGTTATTACTGCCATAATGATCACACTGACAGTAAACCCAACAATGCACATAATTTTCTTATCGCAGATTCTCGCAGCAGTCGATGTCTCTTTCATAGGCATGGTCATTTAGATGCTGAAACAACAAAGCAGATGGAGCTCTAAAGTCCTGGGCAGCCGTTGGTTTCTTCACTGAGGGTTAAGATGGGTGTCACTAAGCAAAAGATCCCCCCTCTTCAGCTCAGTCTCTCACTAACCCAGGACGGTTGCTCAACCAGTCTCTTTCAGCAATGCAGTTTCTCTCCGGGGTCGCAGCTGATATCGAGATGTACCAGGGATCGTGTGGTCCGGGAAGACTTCCTCAGGTTCCTCAGGTGACGTGGCTTGGCCTCTCTCGGTGTCCAGAATCTGTCGATAGTCGACGAGCGCAGCAGGTTCCACCAGGGCAGACGGCACTTTTCTGCAGTGCGTTGAATGGACCCAATTCCTCCGATTGGTCACTCGGACTGCAGTTCTCGTTGCCAAAAGCACCTGCTCAGGACCTCTCCATCTGGGCTCTAGGCTGTTCGCCCTCTGGAAGACCTTGACCATGACGTGGTCACCGGGCCGAAGATCATGACCATCACCCTGTGGCCTGTCAGGAAGAGCTTCTTGAACCTGTTGATGAATAGAAAGCTAGCTGTCAGTCAACTGTGACAGGTAGTCACTCATCAAGACACAAGGTACATCATGTATGGGGCATGGCTTAGGAATTCCCCAAATATTCATAGGCCTTCCAAATACCACCTCATACGGTGTAAGGCCAGATCGTGTATGTGGCACTGATCTAATGGACAGCAATGCCAAGGGTAGTGCATCAGGCCATTTCAGAGATGTGGAAGCCTGGATTTTAGCCAACTTAAGTTTGAGGGTAGAATTGTATCGTTCCACTAGCCCTGCGGATTGTGGGTGGAAGGCAGCATGAAACTTCTGCTTAATTCCCAATCCTTTCAAGACATACTCAACAACTTGCCCAATGAAATGGGGTCCGTTGTCACTCCACAAAAGTTTGCAAACACCAAATCTAGGGAAGAACTCCTTTAAAAGCACCTTTGCTGTAGTAAGAGCTGTATTATCTTTCGTAGGGTATGCCTCTATCCACTTACTTAAGGCACATACCACCACTAGAACATACTTTAGATTATTACAGCGTTCAAGCTGGATGTAATCCATTTGCAGAACCTCAAAAGGTGCAGTTGGTGTAGCAAACCCTCCTGTTGGAGTTCGTGTCCCTTTTCCAGGATTGTACTGAAGACAAATCAAGCAGGACTGCACTATCTTTTAGCTGTGCCGGCAATTTCTGGATGCTCCCAAACTTGCGTAAGCAACTTCGTTATTGAGGATGCTCCAACATGTGCCGGCCCATGTGCCATATGAATCATAGGATGTAAATAGGCTGTGGGCAGTCTCCATTTAGTCATGTCTTTATTCCTCCAACAGCCCTCATCATCCAATGTTCCCTCCCTAGACCATTGCTCAAATTCTTCTGCAGAGGCAGATCGCTGCATATCAAGCACTTCCTGCCTAGCATCATGCCAACGTTCAGCCTGTGACTTCACCACATACATAGATGTGGTGCTTCGCTGCATTGCAGTTTCGCGGGCTATGCGATCTGCGAAGGCATTACCCTGTCCTATTTTATCAGTCACTTTCTTGTGTGCGCTACACTTAACAATCGCTATTTTCTTCGGATATGTCAAGGCAGTCAGGAGATTATGCACCAATTCTCCATGCACTATTTGCGTCCCATGTGATGTAAGAAAGCCTCTTTCCAGAGTAACCCAAAATCGTGAGCCACTCCAAAGGCATAGCGGCTATCGGTATAGATGTTGACAGACAAGTCAGTACTAAGTTCACACGCCCTCGTCAATGCTATCAGCTCAGCTGCCTGAGCTGACTTCTGTGGAATGCGAGCTGTCTCAACTACCGTCTGAAGCGTTGTGATTGCATATGCAGCTGATGTCGTGCCATCTGGTGTAGGAGAGTAGGATCTGCTTCACATGGGTACCCCCACTTTTTGCTGATGCTTCACTGTTTTTCGACATTAGTCTGGCTGGGGCCCTGCTAATCAGAACCCCAGCCTAGCTGCTTCCTCTCTAAAATGGTTTCCATGTGCCTTAGGCACATCACTGATTGGAATCTGGAGTGCACTTATAAGTCCCTAGTATATGGTATACTATGTACCAAGGGCATAGGTACCTCAGAGGCCTGCCAGGGGCTGCAGCATGTATTATGCCACCCCTGGAAGGCCATCCACACTGACACCACAGGTCTGCTACTGCAGCCTGGGTAAGGTGGTGCATGCACTCTCTTACTGTGATATAGGTTACCTATATCACTAAATACATACACACATATAAACCTATAAGTCACTCCTAAGGCAGGCCTTATCAATCCTAAAGGCAGAGTGCATGGTTCCTATGTGAGAGGGTGCCCCTGCATGAGCAGGGCCCCTCTGCAGCGTTCGGAGACCCTTCTCTGATGCTGTTTGTAGTGCAGCCTGACCATATACTCTTAAGCGCATTATAACCTCGCGTTAAATGCTAACTTTGGAATGGCTGCACCTAAACATGTCGTGTTTGGTGTCAAACATCTTGGAATACTACCCCCCCCCGCCAATTCTGGCGGCGGGGGTAGCATTCCACCCTTCTAGAGGGAGAGACATGTTAACCCTGGCCTGGCCGGTAACTTCTTTCCAAAGCCCTGGCATCACAAAATGGATGCTGCTGCCACAGACACGAGTCTGGCCTCCTGCTGCTGGACGAAACTCCGGCAGGGGAGGCCTGGACAATAGGTTTCCTGTCCCAGGGAGGTGTGACCACCTCCCCAGACAGGATAATGTGTATTGGGGCTGGGCGGGAGCACTTTCGGGTGCTTTGAAGTCCTGCACTGGGGGCACATTTGGTGTCCCTGTGCATACCCCAGTTCAAACCGGCGCAAACTGGACAAAGGGAAAGGGGTGTAGCCACCCCTCTGCCCTGACCCACCCATAGGTGGGGCCACAGAGTAGTCCAACCCCTATCCTTAGTATAAGTATAGGAACCCAGTCCTTAGGACTTTAGATTATCCCTGGACGAAACTCTGAAACTGAATCCTGGACCTTCGACGCTCTACTCACGATTAGAGGACAGAAGAATCTCCCTTGGGGTCAAGGAGTGACTCCCTGCTTGGCAGGCACCAAAGAAGCATCTGTCCGGTTCGCATTTCTGAAGCTCCCGCCGGACGCCGAAGTCATCGCATCACCAGAGGTAGATTCTCAGACTTCCCCGAGGCTACCCTGAGTCCCCAGCAAAGTTGAGGCCCGTGGCTATCGTGGGTGACTTGAGACCGTGACCCCTGGACACCGAGCACATTTGCAAGTGCATCCTCTTCTGGGTCTCCCAAGAACTCGTGCTTTGGGCTCCGAGTAGCCCTAGCCTCCAGCACCAACTGCACCGAAGATCACTGGCCCCCACTCCACGAGTGTCCTGTGAGCCAGATCCACGTGCGGTGTCACGAGGCTCCTTCGCAGTCGCTAGCCCGTTGGCTAGTAGCCCTTAACGAAGGCCAATCTTTTCCTAACTTGGCATCCTGGTTGCTCCAGGCCTGCCCTCACTTACCCTCGCTGGGTGAGTTCCCCAGACCTTGCTGGTCTGCACCATCGACGATCTTCCTCTGCATCTAGACTTGCCGTTGCCAAGGCTTGTTGGGTCCAATCCGGTCGCCGACACCTCAGCACTCGACAGACATTGTGTACCAGCCCGAATCCTGCTCCTGGTTGCCGACAACGCCTCCTGGACCTCGTGGCTGAAGAGTCAAGACGACCGTCAACGCACCTGAAGCACTCGACATCGGTGGGCATCTGTCCATCGCCTTCCTGGTCACTGGCTAGTGACCCAGACTCTGTCCCCTCTGCTTTCAGGTTCTTCAGAACTCCGATCCACTCTTGGATCCACCCGGACACTTTTCACTTGGTCGCCAGCAGCACTTTGCAGCAGATCGCCATTCAAATCGACTGACGAAACCCTACCCGAAAGGCACCTATGCACCCGGCTTCCTGGGTGAGGTAACACGAGTACTCCGGTGTTCCCGTGGGTAGAGACTCTTCAAAGTCCTAGATCTCAAAGGGTTTGGTCCAAGTCCTCTTTTAAGTGTCCCTTTCTCTAATTTCCCGATCACGACTTTCTCCATAGAAGTCAACGGCGTATCGCGGTTGTGTATTTACACTGCACGCGTCTCCCGTGGGTCCCCTGTGTCACTACCTTGGGTGGTTCCTTGTGGTCCAAGCACTTCTAGAGGCTCTAGGCCTAGTGTCTAGTTCAGTCGTGGTTCTTATACCACTTTATTGGTATATGGTTTGGGTGGCCCCTAGGGCCCAAACGTGTATTTGTGCTATTACTGTGTTTAAATAACTTCTAACTTATGTATTTGAACTCTAGCCTCATAAAGAGACTAGAGGGTGTGTTTAGCAATAAATACATATATTTTGAATATATACCTGGTGTGGTGCTCTTTCATTTGATCACTCTAGAGATTATAGACTGGTAAAGCAAGCTGCTTTACATTCCTTCAAGACTTAGCCTGAAGGCTGCTCTCCATAGCTACCACTAGGATAGCTTTCAATAAGGTTGTCTTTAACCTATCTCCAATAAGGGGTTGTTTGGACTGGTGCAAGGTGCCCACTATAATTAGTGGACAGCATATACCAGGCCAACTTCTCACATCTGGTAATCGCAAACAAGACCCATCAACCCATAATTCTCCATCAACATTTGAGAGGGGCGTATCTTGTAGGTCAACACGACCCTTTGTCTGTTCCTCAGTAAGGAATATACAGTCATGAGACTCTTGTGACTGGGATTG
Organism: Calotriton arnoldi; assembly: GCA_963921515.1. NCBI lineage: Eukaryota > Metazoa > Chordata > Amphibia > Caudata > Salamandridae > Calotriton > Calotriton arnoldi. Next base: position 607,018 of record CAWUFW010001592.1, read on the forward strand.
AGTAGCTGGATACGGCAACAGAGTAGCTGGATTAAGAGTTGAACATCTTTTCAAAGTGATATGAGGGGCCAAAAGTGTCAATTCATATCCTGTCAAACGAGCACTAGTTAAATGCTGCGTTTTAGTTTGGTTCAAAAGGGCATCAACAGCATGGGGTACTAACACAAGCAATCTATGTGACAAGACTATCCCTTCACTCTGACGTATGGACACAGCTGCCGCTGCAACAGAACGAAAACACCCAGGCAACGCACGAGCGACTGGATCGAGGACAGCTGAAAAATATGCACAAGGACGCTGCTTATCACCGTGTGTCTGTACTAAAACTGAGAGTGCACAACCATCCCTCTCGTGTACATAGAGTGTGAAAGCCTTAGTGTAATCTGGAGTACCTAATACTGGTGCAGAACATAGAGCTTGACGCAACTGTTGGAAAGCATTCTGACATTCAGTAGTCCATGGAAGGGGCATTGGAGTGTCTTTAGTCAGGAGGGCCAACAAGCGTTTAACAATATATGAGAAGCTAGGAATCCATTGCCTACAAAAAGAAGTAAGACCAATGAATACACGAACATCTTTCTGAGTACTGGGCACAGGCGTGTCTAAGATAACTTGAATACGATCTGGTGTGAGTGCACGTCCCTCCTTAGACAGGAGGAGACCTAAATAGGTAACCTCCTGTCTACAATATTGCAATTTCTTCCGAGAAACCTTGTTATGGTGTGATGCAAGAAATGAAAGCAATGACAGTGTTCCTTCTTCACACTGTTCAGAGGTATCAGCTGCCAACAAGATGTCATCAACATATTGTATGAGAGCCACCCCTGTTGGCACAGGGAAAGAATCAAGCTGTCTTTTCAACGCTTGGCTGTAAATACTAGGACTCTCTGTATACCCCTGTGGAGCTCTACAAAATCTGAAGGATCGATTATTCAAAGTGAAGCCGAACAAATATCGGCTATCAGGATGAATAGGGATCGAAAAGAAAGCATTCTTCAAATCAATCACAGAGAATGTAGTCGCAGTAGGAGGAACCATGGTAAGGAGTGTCGTGATGTCAGAGACTACCGGGTATTGGGGCACTACGATCTTATTAACCTCTCGCAAATCAATGATAAACCTGTATATTTTAGTATCGGTGTCTTTCTTCAAGATGGGAAGGATAGGACTATTGCATATATTGTAAGGGACTTCTTCCACTACTCCTACTTCAATCAAATCTTGAACAATACGTATTAGTGCCTCTTCACCTTCTCGAGAAATTTTATATTGAGGCAGTCGAGGCAATGAAGCACCCTCCTTCAATTGAATATGAACTGGTAGGATAACCATTTGCCCTACACCGGTATCTGACGTAGCCCACAAAGTACTAGGGAGTGATGCCAAAGCAATATCTTTACTAATGAGATAAGACTTCTCAACCATGGGATAGTTATCATTCAAAATGACACGCACGCCTTCTGGGGAACAACGTATCGTAGCTCGGAAATGCTTGAGCATATCAAGACCCACAATATTGTCCGGCGTGTTAGGGGAAAGCAAAAATGGACATGCAGCAGAGAATTTATCAACGTGAAATGCAAGTGGTTGTGACAGTGGGCTAAGGGATGGTGTCCCATCGAATCCTATCGATGTGATTGTTAAGCCAGACAGGGGAGCCCTTGGAACCAATTGTTTGGACAGGGCGCTACGAGTAGCTCCTGTGTCAACCAAAAACCGATCAGTGGAACCCAAAACATGTGCGTTAACATAGGGACCCTTCTGATCTACTGGGACTTCAACTGATTCCTTACCCCATTCTAGGCATTCCTATGCATAAGCAGAATCCTTCAAATCAGCAGGTGAATAATCAGACATTTGATATTGGTTTCGTCTATCAAAAGTATTAGAAGAATTCTGAGTATGCTTGACTGCCTCAAACCTAGTGCGATCATCCATACCTCCCCTATGTCCTGAATTCCCCGGACGGCTTCTCATTTGTCCTCGACCACGCTGATACTGCTGAGTACACAAATGTGGACATTCAACAGCCCAATGTCCAATCTCCTTACAATAAGCGCACTGATCAGAAGATAAAGTAGCTCGGGGAAAAGAGGGTGCGCCAGGGCGATACATTGCACGTCCGCCTCTGCCACCACTTCTATAGGGTGGACCATAAACCTGAGCTAACATAACCTTCGTTTTTAAATCCTTAGCCTTTTTATCCTCGTTGCCCTTAGCTTCCAATTCCTGACGTTCATAATACTGAGCCATAGTCAAAAGAGAGACTGGGGAAGACGTAGTCCATGAACTCTCGCTGGCCTTTAGGCGACTAGCTATTCCTGGCAACATGTTCGTGACAAATTTATCGACAAACAGATGCCTGCCCGTGTCATCTGTCAATGACTGGCCACTAAAGTCGTGGAATGTCTCCTCAAAACGTGTAAAGAAGTCAGAGACCAATTCATCTGCCTTTTGCTTACAGGATGCTAACATAGTCCAGTCTATCTTTTTAGGAGGAATGAGAGTTTTCAATTTAACTATTATAGCCTTTGGAAGGTCCAAAATTTCTTGTTGCGGTTTCTGTGCGGGTTCCCTTTCTGCATCTATCCTCTCTAGTTCCTTCCAAAGATGTCCAAAAGCTGCATGATCATCTACTTTACGAATAGACCTCCACATATCAGGGGGTAGGATAAGCCAAAAAACATATCAATATCAGACACAGTCATAGTACAAGAACTAATAGATCCTTCAACTTCTTCATAAAAAGCAGCCGGATTTTTCCGCGGATCAGGCAAAGCAGCTTTAAGAGTCATAACAACCGCTCTACTCCAAGGAGTATAGACCCAATTATAAATAAAATATCCCTTCGCATCAGTTGAATCTTTATCGTCATTCGTGCCCGCACCCCTAGGAGGGACATACAAAGGCGCAGCTTCACGCATTGGTTTCCCATGAACTACAATATCCTTATCTGCCCCGGGATCGTCATCCTGTGGGACGGGGGTCCGAAATGTTTGTTCAGCTGTAGTAGCTGCCTTTTTCTCCTCTCGCAAACGGAATGCATCAGCTCGCAGTTTAACCACGCGTCTAATTAAGTCAGCCACCTGGGAAGGGAGAAAAAGACCGTCACTCAACTGTTTATGATCCTTTTTTATATCAACAGGCTCTAATGCTTTGGAATGTTTCCTGAACCTTTCAATTACTTCTCCAGTAAACGACTCTGTAAAATATAACTGCTCTGCCTCCGGCCATTGCTGAACTTGCGCTATAAGATCTGGAGCAGAAGTGTCACCACGAGCTGCTTTTCGGGCAGTAGATCTAAGAGTGACCGCACGATCAGCCGTCATAAAAGAGCGAGTCTGTCGTTTAGTGTCCGATCCTGACTTTTCCTGAGCTGAGAGAGAGATGTCATCATCAGAATCAATCTTGGGGCAGAGGGAAAAGTATAAGGAGGCGGAGAGCGATCTAATAGAATTGAATCATCCTGTGGTTTATTAAGTAGAGGATAAAGGGGGCGCCGGACAGGGTATTGGCCATTTACCTGTAAACGACGCTCCCTATCCTCTCTCTCTTTATTTCCTTCATTTCTTTATTTTTCAGCTCCAGCGCTTTCGCATAGATATTTTTGCGCTGTTCTTTTTCTGCTAAAGCTTGCTCTCTTCTCACTCGTTCACGCACTTCTTTCTCCCACATTCGTACACAGTCAAACATATCTTGTCTACTTTTGCGCTTAAACATACATTGTTCCACATACTGAATTTTTCTAAGATCAAATGACCCATTTATAGGCCAGCGCAACTCTGGATCCTTGCTGGTATATTTATTCCATAGTGCACTATACATTATAGAAGAAATACAGTTTTTAATGTACATATCCCTATTTGGTGTCCCCTCAGGGGGAGCCGGCTGATTCTGTTCTAGATCCATATTGGTATCTCCAAGAAAGCAACACATTCTACGAAGTGTGCTTGAAACAGGCATGCCAAGAATATTGTAGCATATACAATATTATTCGCCAAGTGACACTTAACACAATGTGTGCCGTTCAAGTTTTCAAAGTTTAGAGAAAAATCTCCTCATTACCTGCCTATATAAATTGCAATTTATATATATCCAAACAAATCCAAGATTTTGGCTAAACAAACAAGAAGTGTCGCATCAAACGACCTTACCAAGCAAAAGTCTCCAGCCTCCAACTGCCAAGTTCTGAATCGACCAATTGGTCTCTGCACGACGAACGCCAGAAGGGATCTCAGTCGAGGACCGGCACCACCTGGAGGGTCAAATCGGGAAAAACGGAAAAGCACCTCGGCCTGCTAAGACACGGGTCTCCTCATGCAGTGATCATCCGTAGCGAGATTCCAATCCTCCGTCAAGACCACTCCGTCGGGCATCCGAGTCGCCGATGAGCCCCACGTAACGGGCGCCAATTTGTAGAAGTAGACCTCACCAAGGCCTACCGGTGCTAGGGGTTCGCCCTTCTTTGCGCTCTAGTCCTCAGACCAATAAATAGAGATTGGCACAGAAGCTGGAATATCAAAACAACAGTTTATTAAACCTCATGAGTGGAACTACATCTATACAAAACCCTCAGGCAGTGTATGAGGTAGCACAAGGAGCACATAAACTGTGGGTCTTTTATACCCACTCAAGAGCTCAAAAGGAGGCGGTACAAGCACACACAAGAATAGCTATTCACATGTTGGACAGACAGAAAATGCTCAGTCAACAAAGTAGGAGGAGAATGAAGTTGCTGACATCAGTTAGAGCAGCCTGACATTTACAGACTAAGACAGGTGCATGAGCAGCTACAGACTCTTCTGAGCATGTGCAGTGTTACAGGAGCTAACTATAGACACTTATTCTAGTAAAGCACAAGGGTAGGCAACAGCGAAGACGGAAGGAGCACATGGCGAGCACACGGTCAACTAAAATGGCTGCCAAAAACAAAATGGCTTCAGCTCATGCTAACAGTGATCTCTGCCAAACTTCCACACTGTGGAAAGGAAAACTATTTCAGAATGTCTGCAAAGCAAAAGAGAAACTAGGCACGTCACGCCAAGAAGAAAAAATGGGCGCCATAAAGGTCCAGAAGTACTCTAGCCACATCCAGAAGGCCAAATGGCAACATCAATTGAAAAAAGTAGAGACTAAGCGAAGTCGATCGTCATCAAATTCATCTTCCAAAGGCTCTTCAACACCATTATCAAGCAACAGTGAAGAAGATAGATGTGCAATGGTCATGTTGACCAATAAACGACGTGAACATGTAGGACAACACGGACAAGACAGAAGTGCTTATCTTCAGGAAGAATACCTCACTGTGGGACAAAACTTGGTGGCCCCCCGAACTTGGACCCATACTTGCCCCCACGGACCACTCCCGCAACCTCGGCATCATCCTGGACAGCAAACTCAACATGAAGCACCAGGTCAACACAGTATCCTCCTCCTGCTTCCACACCCTCTGCATGCTTCAAAAGATCTTCAGATGGATCCCCATCAACACCAGGAAAAAGGTCACGCAAGCTCTCGTCACCAGTCGACTGGACTACGGAAACGCACTCTATGCCGGCACCACTGCCCAAAACCTCAAGAGACTTCAGACCGTACAGAATGCTGCAGTCAGACTCATCCTCAACCTCCCCAAACAGACCTACCTCACCCCCCACCTCAGAAACCCCCATTGGCTCCCTGTCCAGAAGAGATGCCAGTTCAAGATGATAACACACGCCTACAAAGCCCCCCACAACCAGGGGCCAGCTTACATCAACCACCGCCTGACCTTCCACCAACCCGCCAGACAACTGTGCTCTGCCTCCCTCGCCCTCGCTCCCATGCCCTGCATCCACCAGAATCACAGCGGAAGTCGTTCCCTCTCCTACCTCACCCCCAAGTCCTGGAACAACCTCTCCCTCCACTTATGAACTTGAACCTCACTCACAGACTTCCGAAAGGGACCTGGCTCTTCGACTAGAGACCTGTGACACCCCAGCGCCTGGATACCCCCAGGTGTGATTAGACAAGCTCTATAAGTACTGTTTGATTGATTGATTGGCTCCTTGCAAGGAAGACTGCAAGTTGAAGAAAGATCTCCACATGAAGCGAGCAAACTTATTTGGTCATTGCCCCAAAAATGCAAAAGGTGAATGGTTGCCCTACAACTTTGATGATAGACAGTGGTGCGTCGATCAACATCATGTCGGCAGAACAATACAATAAACTGTCTGCAGTGCTACCTCTAATGCCATTGAAAACCAAGGTGTGCACATGGGCTGCTTCCACACCAAAGTCAAGGGTCATTTGTAGTGACCATGAGGAATAAGAAAACAACAGTGCAAGCGCTAATACATGTTCTCCACGGTACTTCGTCGGGTTTCAGCGCTGCTGCTGACATGGGACTGATGTCCATCAACTACAACCTCAATGCACACTCTGAAATAGTGAGTAATTTCCTGTCATTGATTCATGGACTATCGAAACTGAAGACAATGGAGGTGCAACTTCACATTAATGAGGACATTCGTCGTGTTGCTCAGCGACATTGTCGGATTGCTTTTCATTTACAGGAGGCCGTTGAGAAAGAACTAGAGACCCTGTTAAAGCATGACATCATCGAGCGCTTTACTTGTCCGACGCCATGGGTGGTGCCCAAGAAGGACAGTGGGGGTGCAGTGTTCATTTGCGTTGATATGTGTCAGGCCAACAAAGCAATCGAGAGAGAAAGACATCCAGGTCCACACATAGCGGATATGATTGGCGCCAAAGTCTTCTCCCGTCTTGATTTGAACAACTCAAGCTGGAGGGGAACTGTAGGTAAATTATTACTTTTCCAGCTTGTGAGAAGTTGGCCTGGTATATGCTGTCCACTATTTGTAGTGGGCACCTTGCACCAGTCCAAACAACCCCTTATTGGAGATAGGTTAAAGACAACCTTTATTGAAAGCTATCCTAGTGGTAGCTATGGAGAGCAGCCTTCAGGCTAAGTCTTGAAGGAATGTAAAGCAGCTTGTTTTACCAGTCTATAATCTCTTGAGTGACCAAATGAAAGAGGACCACACCAGGTATATATTCAAAATATATGTATTTATTACTAAACACACCCCTCTAGTCTCTTTATGAGGCTAGAGTTCGAAGTACATAAATTATAAGTTAGTTATCTACAGTAATAGCACAAATACACGTTTGAGCCCCAGGGCCGTACCAAACCATATACCAATCAAGTGGTATAAGAACCACGACTGAGCTAGACACAAGGCCTAGAGCCTGTAGAAGTGCTTGGACCACAAGGAACCACCCAAGGCAGTGACACAGGGGACCCACGGGGGACGCGTGCAGTGTATGAACACAGCCGCGAACCACCGTTAACTTCTATGGGGAAAGTCGCGATTAGAATTTAAAAGAAAAGGGACACTTAGAGGAGGACTTGGAGCAAACCCTTTGAGAACTAGGCTGTTCTAGTGTCAATACCCACGGGAGCACCGGAGTACTCGAGTTACCTCACCCAGGGGAGCCGGGTGCATAGGTGTCTTTCGGGGTCGGGTTTCGTCTGCCGCTTTCTATGGCGATCTGCTGCAAAGTGCTGCTGGCGACCAAGTCGAAAGTGTTCGGGTGGATCCAAAGGTGGATCGAAGATCTGAAGAACCTGAAAGCAGAGGGGACAGAGTCTGGGTCACTAGCCAGTGACCAGGAAGGCGATGAGCAGATGCCCACCGATGTCGAGTGCTTCAGGTAGGTTGACAGTCGTCTTGACTCTTCAGCCACGAGGTCCAGGAGGCGTCGACGACGACCAGGAGCTGGATTCGAGCTGTCCCACGACGTCTGTCGATTGCAGGGGTGTCGGCGACCAGATTGGACCCAACAAGCCTTGGCAACGGCAAGTCTTGTGGAAATTGAAGAAGGACGATGTTGCAGACCAGCAAGGTCTGGGGGACTCACCCAGCGAGGATAAGTCAGGGCACACCTGGAGCAACCAGGGAGCCCAAGCAGAAAAAGATTGGCCTTCGGGAGGGCCTACTAGCCAACGGACTAGCGACCACGAAGGAGCCTCGAGACGATGCACGTGGAGCTGGCTCACAGGACACTCGTGGAGTGGAGGCCAGTGATCTTTGGTGCAGTTGGTGCTGGAGGCTGGGGCTACTCGGAGCCCAAAGCATGACTTCGTGGGAGACCCAGAAGAGGATGCACTTGCAAATGCGTTCAGTGTCCAGGGGTCACGGTTCCACGTTACCCACGACAGCTACGGGCCTCAGCTTTGCTGGGGACTCAGGGCAGCCTCGGGGAAGTCTGGAAATCCACCTCTGGTGATGCAAAGACTTCGGCGTCCGACGGGAGCTTCAGCGATGCAGACCGGACAATTGCTTCTTGGTGCCTGCCAAGCAGGGGAGTCACTCCTTGACCCCAAGGGAGATTCTTCAGTCCTCTAATCTTGAAGTAGAGCGTCGAAGGTCCAGGATTCTGTGTCAGAGTTTCGTCCAGGTTAATCTAAAGTCCTAAGGACTGGGGTCCCCTACTTATACTAAGGTAGGGGGTTGGACATACTCTGTGGCCCCACCTATGGGAGGGTCAGGGCAGAGGGGTGGTTACACCCCTTTCCCTTTGTCCAGTTTCGCGCCAGAGCAGGGGCTGGAAGCCCCTGAGCCGGTTTGAACTGGGGTATGCACAGGGACACCAAGTGTGCCCCCAGTGCAGGATTTCAAAGCACCCGAGAGTGCTCCCGCCCAGCCCCAATACACACTATACTGTCTGGGGAGGTGGTCACACCTCCCTGGGACAGGAAACCTATTGTCCAGGCCTCCCCTGCCGGAGTTTCGGTCAGCAGCAGGAGGCCAGACTCGTGTCTGTGGCAGCGGCATCCATTTTGTGATGCCAGGGCTCTGGAAAGTCAGTACCGGGTATACCGGTGTGTACATGTCTTTCCCTCTAGAAGGGTGGAATGCTACCCCTGCCGCCAGAACTGGTGGGGGGGTAGTATTCCAAGATGTTTGACACCAAACACGACATGTTTCCGTGCAGCCATCCCAAAGTTAGCATTTAACGCGAGGTTATACTGCGCTTAAGAGTATATGGTCAGGCTGCACTACAAACAGCATCAGAGAAGGGTCTCCGAACGCTGCAGAGGGGCCCTGCTCATGCAGGGGCACCCTCTCACATAGGAACCACGCACTCTGCCTTCAGGATTGATAAGGCCTGCCATAGGAGTGACTTATAGGTTTATATGTGTGTATGTATGTAGTGATATAGGTAGCCTATATCACAGTAAGGGGTGCATGCACCACCTTACCCAGGCTGCAGTAGCAGACCTGTGGTGTCAGTTTGGATGGCCTTCCAGGGGTGGCACAACACATGCTGCAGCCCCTGGTAGGCCTCTGAGGTACCTATGCCCTGGGTACATAGTATACCATATACTAGGGACTTATAAGGGCACTCCAGATTCCAATCAGAGATGTGCCTAAGGCACATGGAAACCATTTTATAGAGGAAGCAGATAGACTGGGGCCCTGAATAGCAGGATCCCAGTCCAACTAAGTCATAAACCAGCAAAACACCAGGAAAAAAGTGGGGGCAACCATATAGTCAGATTCCACCTTCCTACATAGCTCATGTTGGTTTGTTCAGATACGAAAGTCTCAGCTTTAGTGTGTCTTTGGCTGCAGAAATCTTTCAGGATGTCATTTGCCGAGTAATTCAGCCTGTCACACATGATTTTAACTACAGTGAAGATATATTGGTGTTTGGAGCCCCACGAAAGGAACATGACAAAGCTCTAACACAAGTATGACGTTTGCTCACTGATGCAGGTCTCTCTTTAAATGCAGAGAAATATGAGTTTATCAAAACAAAACTCAAATTCTTTGGACATATCTTCAATAAAGGGGGAATGACTCCTGAACCTGAAAAAGTACAAGCATTGTCATACACTTGTCCCCCACAAGATGTAACCATTCTTCGATCCTTCTTTGGCATGGCTAGCTGTTGCTACAGATACATTTGTGACTTTGCCACAGTGATTGCCCCATTAAAAGAGCTAACAAACAAAATGTTCCCTTCCAGTGGTACTCTGAATGTGACCGAAATTTCAAGAAAATCAAACACGCAATTTAAAATGCAACGGGAATGGCTTATTTTGATCCAAATTTACATACTGAGGTCATGGTAGATGCAAGACCGGTGGGGTTGGGCACGATCCTTGCTCAACACAATGGACATCCAAATCCTCAGAGACACATTGTGGCCTTTGCTAGCAGAAGTCTATCTTAGACTGAACGCGCCTATTCTCACCCAGAAAAAGAGAGCCTGGCTGTAGTGTAGGCGTGTGTACATTTTCATGTGCGACTGTACGGAAAGCATTTCACCATTGTCACTGACCACCAGGCGTTGCTCTCAATTTCAGAAATCCAAAAGTCACGATGTTCCCTCGCACTGAGAGGTGGGGTTGTGATTGCAAGAGTATGATTGCACTATTGTGCATATGCCGGGTAAGGATCAAAACCCCGCAGATTACTCCACATGCGTGCTGTTACTGCATCACTGTGCATTGTCTAAAGCAGCTAAAGAGTATGTCAATTTCATAGTAAAGTCTAGAACCCCCTGAAGCTCTACCCATTGAGCATATCATTGCTGCTAACAACACAGACAGAGACATGCGCACACTCAGGGATATCATTGCAACACAATCAAGGAGAAAACATTCTCGACCTCTCATAGCTGAAGTTGAATATCAAAATACAAAAATGTGCAGGAAGAACTTTCTGTCACTCAGGAAGGTATTATACTACGAGGTTCTAGAGTTGTCATATCTGAGAGTGTGAGGCAACAAGTCATTGAACTGGCACACAAAGGACATTGTGGCATTGTAGCCACCAAGAGAGCCCTGAGAGACCGAGTGTGGTTTCCTCACCTTGATGAACGAGTCGAGAAGGAACTGAAAGCATGTCACCTGTGAAACTGCCTACCTCCCAAGACAGCAACAGCTTCTGCTAAGCATGTCTGACCTTCCCAAACAAGCATTGGAGGAAGTTGAAGTTGATTTATTTGGACCCATTAACAATGGACATCATCTCATGGTAGTTATTGATGAGTACTCACGTTTTCCCTTCGTGGAAGATCTATCATGGACCACCCATGACAAAGTCATCGAGAGGCTGGATGATATTTTTGCAGCTCGGGTGTTCCTTCCATTCTTAAATCTGACACCGGTCCACCCTTCAATAGCTGAGAGCTTAAGGACTTTCTTAGTCGCTTGAATGTCAAGCATCAGAAAAACACACCTCTCTGGCCACAGGCAAATGGCACTGTTGAACGATTGATGGGCACCCTGGAGAAAGAGGTTCAGCATACTCGCTGGAAAGCATTAAACTTAAATCAGTCTTATGTCCAGCCCTTCATTCTTATCGGACCACGAGTCGAGTGATAGACACTGATGAAATTCATGTCATGGACACTGTTCACACAGGCAGGATGAAGACCTATGCGGATAGGCACAGATGCGCTCGAGACAAGGTTTCGAGAAAGGAGACCGAGTCCTTGTCAAACAGAAGAAAAAGCGCAAGACTGATGCTCTGTTTGATGCTGATCCATTAAGAGTCGTGACAAGTAAAGGACATATGGAGACCACTCAACATCTCCAGACCTTACGTGTGAGACAAGTCTACCTGAGTGCCCTAGTCAAGCTTCTGAGTCTACATCTATGATGCCCGATGACAGTACAACTCCCTCACCTCGTACGACTCAATCTGGAAGATTGGCGCGAGCACCTCGATGACTCATTAAGGAACTCTATCATATATATGTTGTTCGTACTTTTTATTTAACAAAGGGGGAGATATAATGCGGACTCCTAACAAAGTTACCAAATCAGGTGGGGTGTGTCTGGGTGTGGTCAATAAAGTTTATGATCAATACATTCAGTTAACGGTTGCATAACAAGGAATAAAGACATGTGTTACAGAGCTCCGTGTATGGTGTGGTCATTTATGTGCTCCAGGGCTCTGGAGGATGCTACACCTGATATGTTCTCTCCCTGAGGCTGGATAAGTCTTAGAGTGTCACTGTAGAAGGAGTCGCAGTGTTGTAGGGTCTGTCTTTCCAAAGCGCATCTTTCCCCACAGCCACCCCTACGGACACCATTAACAGACGAGGTGATGTTTATAAAGCAGAACAATCTCACGTTTACCACATAGCCTTGTAATAATGGGTTTATTATTACACCCTCAGTCTGTTTTCTAATTATATTATTCCAGACCATCCTTTTGAAACATGCCAGAAAACTTCATGGAAACTTTGGTAGCGAGTTCTACAGACACTATCCTTTTTCCCGTTTATAGAGTGTAGAAGTGCCTGAAGCGCGTCCTGTTGCCAACTACAACAGAATTATTAATTTACAAAGAAAAAAGGTTTAAGCAGTTTCTTAAAAGCTGAAAGATCAGATGTGATACATACATAGGGGATATTTTCCTCTATTACCTCTGTGGAAATGGGTGGAAGGAATGTCCGTTGTTACATCGTGTGCTGGTATATGGCGGTATTACATCGAAAGTCGTTTGCAACTGGGAAGTTATAGTTAGGACCACATTTTCTGAGAAAAGCACTTATTGTTTTGCTTATAACTTTGGTGACGTATGATGAATCTTCATGAAATCTTCCAAAGAAAGTCTCATCCACTTCAGATTCCTTCCTCGAATGTTTCAAGATGATTCATCAAGAGACGATCAAGAAAAAGGTGGGGGTTCAAAACCATTATAGTATGGCCTATGCAGGTAGTGTTGGCTTTGTTAGGGTGCGTGGCTGTAGTGTGGTCTATGCTGGTTGTGTTGGTGTTGAGAGGGTGGGTGGCTGTAGTATGGCCTATGCTGGTAGTGTTGGTGTTGAGAGGGTGAGTGGCTGTAGTATGGCTTATGCTGTTATGTTGGTGTTGTTAGGGTGGGTGCCTGTAATGTGGCATATGCTGGTAGTGTTGGTGTTGTTAGGGTGGGTATCAGTAGTTTGATCTATTAAGGTATTGTTGGTGTTGTTAGGGTGGCTGGCTGTAGTGTGGCCTATACTGTTAGTGTTGGTGTTGTTATGTTGGGTGACTGTAGTGTGGTCTGTGCTGGTAGTCTTGGTGTTGTTAGGGTGAGTGACTGTAGTGTATTCTGTGTTGGTAATGTTGGTGTTGTTAGGGTGGGTGCCTGTAGTGTGGGCTATGCTATGCTGGTAGTGATGGTGTTGTTAGGGTGGGTGACTGTAGTCTGGTCTATGCTGGTAGTATTGGTGTTGTTAGGGTGGGTGTCTGTAGTGTGGCTTACTCTGGTAGTGTTGGTGTTGCTAGGGTTAGTGGCTGTAGTAAGGCATATGCTAGTATTGCCAGTGTTGTTAGGGTGGGTGTCTGTAGTGTGGCCTATGCTGATAGTGTTGGTGTTGTTAGGGTGGGTGACTGTAGTGTAGCCTACGCTGGTAGTGTTGGTGTTGTTAGGGTGGGTGGCTGTAGTAAGGCCTATGCTAGTATTGTAGGTGTTGTTAGGGTGGGTGTCTGTAGTGTTGCCTATGCTGGTAGTGTTGGTGCTCTTAGGGTGAGTGGCTGTAGTGTGGCTTATACAGGTAGCATTGGTATTGTTAGGGTGGGTGGTTGTAGTGTGGCATACACTGGTAGTGTTGGTGTTGTTAGGGTGGGTGGCTGTAGTGTGTCCTATGTTGGTAGCATTGATGTTGTTAGGGTGAGTGGCTGTAGTGTGGCCTAAGCTGGTAGTGTTGGTGTTGAGAGGGTGGGGGCTGTAGTATGGCCTAAGCTGTTATGTTGGTGTTGTTAGGGTGGGTGCCTGTAATGTGGCATATGCTGGTAGTGTTGGTGTTGTTAGGGTGGGTATCAGTAGTTTGATCTATTAAGGTATTGTTGGTGTTGTTAGGGTGGCTGGCTGTAGTGTGGCCTATGCTGTTAGTGTTGGTGTTGTTATGTTGAGTGACTGTAGTGTGGTCTGTGCTGGTAGTCTTGCTGTTGTTAGGGTGAGTGACTGTAGTGTTTCCTGTGTTGGTAATGTTGATGTTGTTAGAGTGGGTGCCTGTAGTGTGGGCTATGCTATGCTGGTAGTGTTGGTGTTGTTAGGGTGGGTGACTGTAGTCTGATCTATGCTGGTAGTATTGGTGTTGTTAGGGTGAGTGTCTGTAGTGTGGCTTACTCTGGTAGTGTTGGTGTTGTTAGGGTGGGTGACTGTAGTAAGGCCTATGCTAGTATTGTAGGTGTTGTTAGGGTGGGTGTCTGTAGTGTTGCCTATGCTGGTAGTGTTGGTGCTCTTAGGGTGAGTGGCTGTAGTGTGGCTTATACAGGTAGCATTGGTGTTGTTAGGGTGGGTGGTTGTAGTGTGGTCTATGCTGGTAGTGTTGGTGTTGTTAGGGTGGGTGACTGTAGTGTGGCATATACTGGTAGTGCTGGTGTTGTTAGGGTGGGTGGCTGTAGTGAGGCCTATGCTAGTATTGTCGGTGTTGTTAGGGTGGGTGGCTGTAGTGTGTCCTATGTTGGTAACGTTGATGTTGTTAGGGTGAGTGGCTGTAGTGTGGCTTATACAGGTGGCATTGGTGTTAGTTAGGGGCGGTGGTTGTAGTGTGGTCTATGCTGGTAGTATTGGTGGTGTTAGGGTGGGTGGCTGTAGTTTGATCTTTGAAGGTATTGTTGGTGTTGTTGGGGTGGGTGGCTGTAGTGTGGCCTATGCTGTTAGTGTTGGTGTTATTAGGGGTGGGTGGCTGTAGTGTGGTCTGTGCTGGTAGTCTTGGTGTTGTTAGGGTGAGTGACTGTAGTGTGGTCTGTGTTGGTAATGTTGGTGTTGATAGGGTGGGTGTCTGTAGTGTGGCCTATGCTATGCTGGTAGTGATGGTGTTGTTAGGGTGGGTGACTGTGGTCTGGTCTATGCTGGTAGTATTGGTATTATTAGGGTGGGTGTCTGTAGTGTTGCCTATGCTGGTAGTGTTGGTGCTCTTAGGGTGAGTGGCTGTAGTGTGGCTTATACAGGTAGCATTGGTGTTGTTAGGGTGGGTGGTTGTAGTGTGGTCTATGCTGGTAGTGTTGGTGTTGTTAGGGTGGGTGACTGTAGTGTGGCATATACTGGTAGTGCTGGTGTTGTTAGGGTGGGTGGCTGTAGTGAGGCCTATGCTAGTATTGTCGGTGTTGTTAGGGTGGGTGGCTATAGTGTGTCCTATGTTGGTAGCGTTGATGTTGTTAGGGTGAGTGGCTGTAGTGTGGCTTATACAGGTGGCATTGGTGTTAGTTAGGGGCGGTGGTTGTAGTGTGGTCTATGCTGGTAGTATTGGTGGTGTTAGGGTGGGTGGCTGTAGTTTGATCTTTGAAGGTATTGTTGGTGTTGTTGGGGTGGGTGGCTGTAGTGTGGCCTATGCTGTTAGTGTTGGTGTTATTAGGGGTGGGTGGCTGTAGTGTGGTCTGTGCTGGTAGTCTTGGTGTTGTTAGGGTGAGTGACTGTAGTGTGGTCTGTGTTGGTAATGTTGGTGTTGATAGGGTGGGTGTCTGTAGTGTGGCCTATGCTATGCTGGTAGTGATGGTGTTGTTAGGGTGGGTGACTGTGGTCTGGTCTATGCTGGTAGTATTGGTATTATTAGGGTGGGCGTCTGTAGTGTGGCCTACTCTGGTAGTGTTGGTGTTGTTAGGGTGGGTCGCTGTAGTGAGGTCTATGCTAGTATTGTCGGTGTTGTTGGGGTGGGTGTCTGTAGTGTGGCCTATGCTGGTAGTGTTGGTGTTGTTAGGGTGGGTGACTGTAGCGTGGCCTGCGCTGGTAGTTTTGGTGTTGTTAGGGTGGGTGGCTGTAGTGAGGCCTATGCTAGTATTGTCGGTGTTGTTAGGGTGGGTGTCTGTAGTGTGGCCTATGCTGGTAGTGTTGGTGTTGTTAGGGTGAGTGGCTGTAGTGTGGCTTATACAGGTAGCATTGGTGTTGTTGGGGTGGGTGGTTGTAGTGTGGTCTATGCTGTGAGTGTTGGTGTTGTTAGGGTGGGTGACTGTAGTGTGGCCTACGCTGGTAGTGTTGGTGATGTTAGGGTGGGTGGCTGTAGTGAGACCTATGCTAGTATTGTCCGTGTTGTTAGGGTGGGTGGCTGTAGTGTGTCCTATGTTGGTAGCGTTGGTGTTGTTCGGGTGAGTGGCTGTAGTGTGGCTTATACAGTTAGCATTGGTGTTGTAAGTGTGGGTGGTTGTAGTGTGGTCTATGCTAGTAGTATTGGTGTTGTTAGGGTGGGTAGCTGTAGTGTACCCTATGCAGGTAGTGTTGGTGTTGTTAGGGTGAGTAGTTGTAGTGTGTCCTATGTTGGTAGCATTGGTGTTGTTAGGGTGAGTGGCTGTAGTGTGGCTTATACAAGTAGTATTGTTGTTGTCGGTGTTGGTGGTGTAGTGTGGCCTATGCGTGTTAGTGTTGGTGTTGCTAGGGTGGGTGGCTGTAGTGTGGACTGTGCTGGTAGTTTTGGTGTTGTTAGGGTGGGTGTCTGTAGTATGGTCTGTGCAGGTAGTATTGGTGTTGTTACGGTGGATGGCTGTAGTGTGGCCTATGCTGGTAGTGTCGGTGTTGTTAAGTTGGGTGACATAGTGTGGTCTGTGCTGGTAGTGTTGTTGTTATTAGGGTGGTTGTCTGTAGCGTGGCCTATGCTGCTAGTGTTGGTGTTGTTAGGATGGGTGGCTGTAGTGTGGTGTATGCAGGCAGTGTTGGTGTTCTTTAGTGTTGGTGGCTGTAATGTGGTCTGTGCTGTAGTATTGGTGGTGTTGAGGTGGATGGAGGTAGTGTGGCCTATGCAGGTAGTGTTGGTGTTGCTAGGGTCAGTGAATGTGGTGTAGTCTATGCTGGTAGTGTTGGTGTTGTAAGGGTGGGTGGCTGCAGTGTGGTCTATGTTGGAAGTGCCGGTGTTGTTACGTTGGGTGACGTAGTGTGGTCTGTGCTGGTAGTGTTGGTGTTGTTAGGGTTGGTGGCTGTAATGTGGGATGGGTCACTGTAGTGTGGCCTATGCAGTTAGTGTTGATGTTGTTTAGTGTTGGTGGCTGTAATATGATCTGTGCTGTAGTGTTGGTGTTGGTAGGGTGGGTCACTGTAGTGTGGTCTATGCTGGTAGTGTTGGTATTGGTAGGGTCGATGGCTGTAGGGTTGTCTGTGCTGTAGTGTTGGTGTTGTTTGGGTCGGTGTCTGTAGTGTAGTCTATGCTGGCAGTGTTGGTGTTGTTAGGGTCGGTGTCTGTAGTGTGGTCTATGCTGGCAGTGTTGTTGTTGTTAGGGTCGGTGGCTGTAGTGTGGTCTCTGCTGGTATTGTTGGTGTTGTTAGGATGGGTGTCTGTAGTGTGGTCTGTGCTGTAGTGTTGGTGTTGTTATGATCAATGTCTGTAGTGTGGTCTATGCTGGTAGTGTTGGTTTTGTTAGGGTCGGTGGCTGTAGTGTGGCATATGCTGGTACTGTTGGTTCTGCTAGGGAGAGTGATTGTAGTGTGGGATATGCTGGTAGTTTTGGTGTTGTTAGGCTGTATGCCTGTAGTTTGGTCTGTGCTGTTGTAAGATACCGCCTCTCTGTACAGTGTACTAAAATGAAGTACACTATATAGAGAGCGTGAGATATTCCCAGAGGAAGATAAAGGCAGTATGCACATAATACTAATTCTCTTTTTGTGGTAGTATGTGCAAGCAGTTAGGCTTATCAGAGGGTCGTGCTAAGCATTTGTTGTTCACACAAAGGCAATAAATGAGCCACACACTCAAGAATAAATCAGAGACCAACGTGGTATAAAAAATAACACAATCTTTATCTAACTTTTGAGAAGCAAGACTCCAGATCGGAACAATACTTTGTGCAATTCAAAATACTCAGATGAATACTTTGTATTCGAAATAAATGCAGTGCAGTTCAAAGTATGCAGTACTTTCAGTATCTAGGCACACGGCGGTTGATACTGTCAAATACATACCATTGCAGTTATCGGAGGAAGCCAGGGAGGTGTATAGCAGTAATAGAGTTCAGTAGTCTGCCAACACAGTAACCATCGTGGTCGCCGGCAGCAGGTCACTGTAGCACTGCCAACCCAGCGGTCACTGTCGTGGTTGTTGGGATGAAGGTGTTGTCTTGGATGGTGAAGTACAACCGTGGTCACCAGAAGGAGGTGCCTGGGATGGTTGGAGACCTTCTCACCGGCAAGGTGAAGGTCTTTGGAGGCACAGGACACAGGTACAGCAGGAGTCGAGATGCACCTGTAGCAGGAGTACCAGAAGTTGTGGGTGCTGGATGTCAGAGTTCACCGGCAGCGGTCAGGCCACAGGTGAGTTGCAGGGTGGACCACCACAGAGAAGAGGGGGTTGTGCCAGCGGTGTGGCTTCCGCCATCAAGGCCACCAGCAGGAGGGTACAGGCTCTCAGGAGTGGGGCTGCTTCCAGCATCGTTCGCTGTGCTGAGAGGATTCCTTGAGGTGATGGAGACGTGCTGCAAAGTTTCTTTACAGTA
This sequence comes from Calotriton arnoldi, assembly GCA_963921515.1. Classification (NCBI taxonomy): domain Eukaryota; kingdom Metazoa; phylum Chordata; class Amphibia; order Caudata; family Salamandridae; genus Calotriton; species Calotriton arnoldi. Next base: position 625,442 of record CAWUFW010001592.1, read on the forward strand.
GTGAGCCGGTCCTCAAACACTGTGGAACTTTGCCAGCAGTCACTGGGGACTAGAGCCTCTATCCCAAAGGCAGGTTCGTAGCAATTTGTGATGGCTGTAAGGTCTCTGGGGTTTCTTGGAGGCCTTGTATGTTTCAGGACGGACAGCCGGCCAGTTGTTGAGTCAGTTTGCAGCTGGCAGGGTTTTCCATGGTTTCTGTTGAAATAGGGCTCAGTTCCTGGTCCGTCAGCGTTTTTCTTCCATCCTCTTCTTTTCATCCATCGAATCTGAAGTCAGGTTCTCAGGGAGCTGCCAAAGTACTGAACTTAAGGGCATTTGTAGGGGAGAACAGGTAGAAGTCAATGGGCTGCTTACCCGTAGGGTGCCTACACCCTCTCTATGCGTCCCCCACAAGAGGGGTGGACATTATCTGACTCCTAATAGGCTACAATCCCCATCCTCAAGATGGCGAATAGTGAAAAGTGGGGTTTCCCTCGCCTGCCCCATCTGAGGGTGGTACAGGGTGAAGGTAGACCCACCTCCTACTTTACCTAATTTTCCCGCCAATCCTCCCGCCGAACGTGGGGCAGGACTGGGGGCTCGCCATCTGCTTCTAACAGCAGTGGCTGGGGCAGGGATCAAAAGCAGAATGGCCTTTAAAGTTCCCACTTCTGCCAGGGCAGATCCTGCAAGGGGGAAGGTGTGACCACCTCCGCCCAGAGCAGGCATTTATCTCTGGATCCAGAGAGCACTGGCTCTCTACCAAGGGGTCCAGAAAAATATCTGTTGATGGTAGGCTAGCTAAAACTAGACAGGGACCTTACTAGTAGTTGGTAAGGTTTCAGGGGACCCTCTGAACGGGTCTCCAGTGGCAATTTATTAATACATCCGACACTGGCACCAGCAAGGATCTATTAAGACAAGATTTTGGTACCAAACATCTTAGGAATCAGTGAAGCCATCATGGAGCTAGGAAACTCATGTTGACGAGTATCTAGCCCATGTACTCTTTATGGCTTCCATGTTCACTTACAATATCCCACAATAGACTGGATATTGTAGGGGCATAGCTGCTCATGCTGATATGCTCACCCATAAGATGTAGTGCACTCTGCCATCGGCTCAAGGCCTGCCTTAGGGGTGGCTTACCTATATCGTATGCACTGTAAGGCTGGCATGGCGCACAGGGCTGTGTGCCATGTCGACTCTTCAGTTTGTCCTGCACCTGGACAAGCAGCCTGTGACAGCAGCACCACCAGGTCCGGGTAAGGGGCTCATAGGGGACCTTCTTCTGCCATGCCCCGAGTACTGGGGGTACTGTTTACTGCGGACTTACAGAGGAAACAGACGTTGTGCCAATCGTGGTACAGTTTTTGGGAAAGGAGATCTGGCGCTGGAGACCTGGTTAGCAGCGACTCAGTGCACTTAAAGTTCAAAATCACATCAGACATCAGGCAAAAAAGTGGGGAGCTAACCATGTCAAAGGAGGTACTTTCCTACAGCTGTAGTGTCAGTGTTGTTGGGGTGGGTGTCTATAGTGTGGTCTATGCTGTAGTGTTGGTTTTGTTAGGGTGGGTGGCTGTAGTGTGATCTATGCAGGTAGTATTGGTTTTGTTAGGGTGGGTGGCTGTAGTGTGGTTTATGCAGACAGTGTTGGTGTTGTTAGGGTGCAAGTCTGTAGTATGGTCTATGTAGATAGTGTTGGTGTTGCTAGGGTGGGTGGATGTAGTGTGTCCTATGCAGGAAGGGTTGGTGTTGGTAGGGTAGGTGTCTGTAGTATGGTCTATGCTGGTAGTGTTGGTGATGTTGGAGTGGGTGGCTGTGGTGTGATCTATGCTGGAAGTGTTAGTGTTGTTGGGGTTTATGCCTGTAATGTGGCCTGTGCTGGTATTGTTGGTGTTGTTAGGGTGGGTGGCTGAAATGTTGGTGTTGTTAGGGTCGGCAGCTGTAGTGTGGTCTGTGCTGTAGTGTTGGTGTTGTTAGGGTGATTGGCTGTAGTGTGGTCTATCCTGGTAGTGTTGGTGTTGTTAGGGTTGGTGGCTGCAGTGTGGTCTATGCTGGTAGTATTGGTTTTGTTAGGGTGGGTGTGTGCAGTGTGGCCAGTGCTGGTAGTGTTGTTGTTGTTAGGGTGGGTAGCTGTAGTATGGTCTATGCAGGTAGTGTTGATGTTTTTAGGGTAAAGGCCTGTAGTCTGGCCTATGCAGGTAGTGCTGATGTTTTCAGGGTGGATGGCTGTAGTGTGGTCTGTGCTGTAGTCATGGTGTTGTTAGTGTTGGTGGATGTAGTGTGGTCTATGCACACAGTGTTGGTGTTATTAGATTGGGTGGCTGAGGTATGGTCTATGCAGGCAGTGTGGTTGTTGTTAGGGTCGGTGGCTGTAGTGTGGTCTATGCTGGTAGTGTTGGTTGGTGTTGTTAGGGTGGGTGGCTCTAGTGTGGTGTATGCAGGTAGTGTTGCTAGGGTGGGGGCCTGTACTGTGGTCTATGCTGGTCGTGTTGGTGTTGTTAGGGTGGGTGGCTGTAGTGTGGTCTATGCAGGTAGTGTTGGTGTTTTTAGGATGGGTGTCTGTAGTGTGGTCTATGCAGCAAGTGTTGGTGTTTTTAGGGTGGGTGCCTATTTTGTGGTCTATTCAGGCAGTGTTGATGTTGTTGGTGTGGGAGGCTGTAGTGTGGCCTATGCTGGTAGTGATGGTATTGTTGGAGTGGGTGTCTGTGGTGTGGTCTGTGCTGTAGTGTTGGTATTGTTAGGGTTGGTGGCTGTAGTGTGGTCTATGAGGCAGTATTGGTGTTGTTAGGGTCAGTGGCTGTAGTGTGGTCTATGCTGGTAGTGTTCGTGTTGTTAGGGTCGGTGGCTGTAGTGTGCTCTATGCAGGCAGTGTTGGCGATGTTAGGGTGGGTGTCTGTAATGCGGCCTATGCTGGTAGTGCTGGTGTTGGTAGGGTGGATGGCTGCAGTGTAGTCTATGCTGGTAGTATTGGTTTTGTTAGGGTGGGTGGCTGTAGAATGTCCTATGCATGTAGTGTTGGTGTTCTTAGTGTGGGTGTCTGTAGTGTGGGCTATGCTGTAGTGTTGGTTTTGTTAGGGTGGATGGCTGTAGTGTGGTGGTCTATGCAGGTAGTGTTGGTGTTGCAAGGGTGGGTAGCTGTAATGTGCTCTGTGCTGTAGTGTTGGTGTTGTTAGGGTTGGTGGCTGTAGTGTGTCTATGATGGTAGTGTTGTTGTTGTTGTTAGGGTCGGTGGCTGTAGTGTGGCCTTTGCTGGTAGTGTTGGTGTTGTTAGGGTGGATGGCTGCAGTGTGGTCTATGCTGGTAGTATTAGTTTTTGTTAGGGTGTGTGTCTCTAGTGTGGTCTATGTTGTAGTGTTATTTTTGATAGTATGGATGGCAGTAGTGTGGTCTATGCAGGTACTGTTGGTGTTGCAATGGTGGGTAGCTGTAAAGTGCTCTGTGCGGTAGTGTTGGTGTTGTTAGGGTTGGTGGCTGTAGTGTGTCTATGATGGTAGTGTTGGTGTTGTTAGGGTCGGTGGCTGTAGTGTGGCCTTTGCTGGTAGTGTTGGTGTTGTTAGGGTGGATGGCTGCAGTGTGGTCTGTGCTGGTAGTATTAGATTTTGTTAGGGTGTATGTCTGTTGTGTTGTCTATGTTGTAGTGTTCTTTTTGTTAGGATGGATGGCAGTAGTGTGGTCTACGCACGTACTGTTGCTGTTGTTAGGGTGGATGTCTGTAGTGTGGTCTATGTTGTAGTGTATGTTTTGTTAGGGTGGATGGCTGTAGTGTGGTCTATGAAGGTAGTGTTGGTGTTGCTATGGCTGGTGGCTGTAGTGTGGTCTGTGCTGTAGTTTTGGTGTTCTTAGGGTGAGTGGCTGTAATGTGATCTGTGCTGTAGTGAGGATGTTGTTAAGGTGGTTGGCTGTAGTGTGGTCTGTGCTGTAGGGTTGCTAGGGTTGGTGGCTGCAGTGTGGTCTATGCAGGTAGTGTTGGTGTTGTTAGGGTGGGTGGCTGTAGTGTGTCCTATGCTGGTAGTATTGGTGTTACTACGGTTGGTGTCTGTAGTGTGTCCTATGCTGGTAGTATTGGTGTTGTTAGGATGGGTGCCTGTAGTCTAGTCTATGCAGGTAGTGTTGATGTTGTTAGGGTGGGTGCCTGTAGTCTAGTCTATGCAGGTAGTGTTGATGTTGTTAGGGTGGGTGTCTGTAGTGTGGCCTATGCAGGTAGTGTTGCTGTTGTTAGGGTGGGTGCCTGTTGTGTGGCCTATGCAGGTAGTATTGGTGTTGTCAGGATGGGTGCCTGTAGTCTAGTCTATGCAGGTAGTGTTGGTGTTGTTAGGGTGGGTGTCTGTAGTGTGGTCTATGCAGGGAGTTGGTGTTGGTAGGGTGGGTGGTGTCTGTAGTATGGTCAATGCTGGTAGTGTTGGTGGTGTTAGGACGGGTGTCTCTGGTGTGGTCTATGCTGGAAGTGTTGGTGTTGTTAGGGTCGGTGCCTGTAATGTGGCCTATGCTGGTAGTGTTGGTGTTGTTAGGGTGGGTGGCTGTAGTGTGGTCTGTGCTGTAGTGTTGGTGTTGTTAGGGTGGGTGGATGTAGTGCGGTCTATGCAGGCAGTGTTGGTGTTGTTAGGGTATGTGGCTGTAGTGTGGTCTATGCTGGTATTGCCGATGTTGTTAGGGTCAGTGGCTGCAGTGTGGTGTATGCAGGCAATGTTGGTGTTGTTAGGGTGGGTGTCTTTAGTGTGGTCTACGCTGGTAGTGTTGGTGTTGTTAGGGTCAGTGGCTGAAGTGTGCTCTCTGCAGGCAGTGTTGGCGATGTTATTGTGAGTGTCTGTAATGTGGCCTACGCTGGTAGTGTTGGTGTTGGTAGGGTGGATGGCTGCAGTGTAGTCTAAGCTGGTAGTATTCGTTTTGTTAGGGTGAGTGGCTGTAGAATGTCCTATGCAGGTAGTGTTGGTGTTCTTAGTGTGGGTGTCTGTAGTGTGGGCTATGCTGTAGTGTTGGTTTTGTTAGGGTGGATGGCTGTAGTGTGTTCTCTGCAGGTAGTGTTGGTGTTGCAAGGGTGGGTGGCTGTAATGTGCTCTGTGCTGTAGTGTTGTTGTTGTTAGGGTCGGTGGCTGTAGTGTGGCCTTCGCTGGTATTGTTGGTGTTGTTAGGGTGGATGGCTGCAGTGTGGTCTATGCTGGTAGTATTAGTTTTTGTTAGGGTGGGTGTCTGTAGTGTGGTCTATGTTGTAGTGTTCTTTTTGTTAGGATGGATGGCAGTAGTGTGGTCTATGCAGGTACTGTTGCTGTTGTTAGGGTGGATGTCTGTAGTGTGGTCTATGCTGTAGTAGATGTTTTGTTAGGGTGGATGGCTGTAGTGTGGTCTATGAAGGTAGTGTTGGTGTTGCTCTGGCTGGTGGCTTTAGTGTGGTCTGTGCTGTAGTTTTGGTGTTGTTAGGGTGAGTGGCTGTAGTGTGGTCTGTGCTGTAGTGTTGCTAGGGTTGGTGGCTGCAGTGTGGTCTATGCAGGTAGTGTTGGTGTTGTTAGGGTGGGTGGCTGTAGTTTGTCCTATGCTGGTAGTATTGGTGTTGCTACGGTTGGTGTCTGTAGTGTGGTCTATGCAGTTAGGGTTTGTGTTGTTAAGGAGGGTGGCTGTAGTCTAGTCTATGCAGGTAGTGTTGGTGTTGTTAGGGTGGGTGTCTGTAGTGTGGCCTATGCAGGTAGTGTTGCTGTTGTTAGGGTGGGTGCCTGTTGTGTGGCCTATGCAGGTAGTATTGGCGTTGTTAGGATGGGTGCCTGTAGGCTAGTCTCTGCAGGTAATGTTGGTGATGTTAGAGTGGGTGCCTGTAGTGTGGTCTATGCAGGTAGTGTTGGTGTTGGTAGGGTGGGTGGTGTCTGTAGTATGGTCAATGCTGGTAGTGTTGATGTTGTTGGGATGGGTGTCTCTGGTGTGGTCTATGCTGGAAGTGTTGGTGTTGTTAGGGTGGGTGGCTGTAGTGTGGTCTATGCAGGCAGTGTTAGTGTGTCAGTGGCTGTAGTGTGGTGTATGCAGGCAATGTTGGTGTTGTTAGGGTGGGTGTCTGTAGTGTGCTCTACGCTGGTAGTGTTGGTGTTGTTAGGATCGGTGGCTGTAGTGTGGTGTATGCAGGCAATGTTGGTGTTGTTAGGGTGGGTGTCTGTAGTGTGACCTACGCTGGTAGTGTTGGTGTTGTTGGGGTGGGTGACTGCAGTGTGGTCTGTGCTGTAGTGTTGGTGTTATTAGGGTGGTTAGCTGTAGTGTGATTTGTGCTGTAGTGTTCGTGTTGTTAGGCTAGGTGGCTGTAGTGTGGCCTGTGCTGTGGTGTTGTTAGGGTGGGTGGCTGTAGTGTTGGTGTTGTTAGGGTGGGTGGCTGTACTGTGGTCTATGCTGTTGTGTCAGTGTTGTGAGGGTCGGTGGCTGTAGTGTGGTGTATGCAGGCAATGTTGGTGTTGTTAAGGTGGGTGTCTGTACTGTGGTCTACGATGGTAGTGTTGGTATTGTTCGGGTGGGTGGCTGCAGTGTGATCTATGATGGTAGTTTTGGTTTTGTTAGGGTGGGTGGCTGTAGTGTGGCCTATGCAGGTAGTGCTTGTGTTGTTAGGGTGGGTGTCTTTAGTGTGATCTATGCTGTTCTGTTGGTTTTGTTAGGGTGGGTCTCTGTATCGTGGCCTATACTGGTAGTGTTGGTGTTGTTAGAGTTGGTAGCTGTAGTGTGGCTTGTACTGGTAGTGTTGATGTTGTTAGGGTGGGTGGCTGTTGTGTAGTCTGTACTGTAGTGTCAGTGTTAGGGTGGGTGCCTGTAGAGTGGCCTATCATTGTAGTGATGGTGTTGTTGGGGTGGGTGTAAAAATGTAAAGTGTAAGTCCGTTTTTATATAGCGCAGCTACTCACCCTTACGGGTCTCAAGGCGCTGGGGGCCGTCATGGAAATTAAGTGAGCTATTGCCCAGAGTCACATGGTGCTGAGCTGAGCTGCCGCCGGAGCCGGGGATCGAACCGTGAACCCTGTGCTCCGAAGTCAGCTGCCCTGGCCGCTGCACCACACCTCTCCACTGTGGTGTCATCTATGCTGGAAGTGTTGGTGTTGTTAGGGTCGGGGTCTGTAATGTGGCCCTTGCTGGTAGTGTTGGTGTTGTTGGGGTATGTGACGGCAGTGTGGTCTGTGCTGTAGTGTTGGTGTTGTTAGGGTGGTTGGCTATAGTGTGATCTGTGCTGTAGTGTCTGTGTTGTTAGGGTGGGTGGCTGTAGCGTGGCCTGTGCTGTGGTGTTGTTAGGGTGGGTGGCTGTAGTGTTGGTGTTGTTAGGGCCGGTGGCTGTAGTCTGGTCTATGCAGGTAGTGTTGGTGTTGTTAGGGTGGGTGTCTGTAGTGTGGCCTATGCAGGTAGTGTTGCTGTTGTTAGGGTGGGTGCCTGTTGTGTGGCCTATGATGGTAGTGCTGGTGTTGTTAGGATGGGTGCCTGTTGTGTGGTCTATAAAGGCAGTGTTGGTGTTTTTAAGGTGGGTGGCTGTTGTGTGGTCTATGTAGGTAGAGTTGGTGTTGGTAGGGTGGGTGATGTCTGTAGTATGGCCAATGCTGGTAGTGTTGGTGTTGTTGGGATGGGCGACTGTGGTGTGGTCTATGCTGGAAGTGTTGGTGTTGTTAGGGTTGGTGCCTGTATTGTGGCCTATGCTGGTAGTGTTGGTGTTTTTAGGGTGGGTAGCTGTAGTGCTGGTGTTGTTAGGGTGGGTGGCTGTAGTGTGGTCTGTGCTGTAGGGTTGGTGTTGTTAGGGTGGTAGGCTGTAGTGTGCTCTATGCAGGCAGTGTTGGTGTTGTTAGGGTGTGTGGCTGTAGTGTGGTCTATGCTGATATTGTCGGTGTTGTTAGGGTCAGTGGATGTAGTGTGGTGTATGCAGGCAATGTTGGTGTTGTTAGGGTGGGTGGCTGTAGTGTGGTCTACGCTGGTAGTGTTGGTATTGTTCGGGTGGGTGGCTGCAGTATGGTCTATGATGGTAGTTTTGGTGTTGTTAGGGTGGGTGGCTGTAATATGGCCAATGCAGATAGTGCTGGTGTTCAGTAGCGGCCGGTGGTGGGAGTGCTGCCGGGCGGTGACGTGGAGTAGTAAACTATGGAATACAGCCGAATAGAGGTAAGTAAACATATAAATAAATAAAACGAATTTCGTTGCGTGCACTGCATTGCCAAATGCGATGCAGCGCGCGCAACAGAATTCGTTTTATTTATTTATATGTTAACTTACCTCTATTCGGCCGTATTCCGTAGTTTACTACCCCCCACCCTGCCCCTCCCCGCCCCACGACACCGCCCGGCAGCACTCCCACCACGGGCCACTACTGCTGGTGTATTTAGGGTGGGTGTCTGTAGTGTGGTCTATGCTGTAGTGTTGGTTTTGTTAGGGTGGGTGTCTGTAGCGTGGCCTGTATTGGTAGTGTTAGCGTTGTTAGGGTTGGTGGCTGTAGGGTGGCTTGTGCTGGTAGTGTTGATATTGTAAGGGTGGATGGCTATCGTGTGGTCTGTGCTGTAGTGTTCGTGTTGTTAGGGTGGGTGTCTGTAGTGTGGTCTATGCAGGCAGTGTTGGTGTTGTTAGGGTGTGTGGCTGTAGTGAGGTCTATGCTGGTATTGTCGGTGTTGTTAGGGTCCGTGGCTGTAGTGTGGTGTATGCAGGCAATATTGGTGTTGTTAGGGTGGGTGTCTGTAGTGTGACCTACGCTGGTAGTGTTGGTGTTGTTGGGGTGGGTGACTGCAGTGTGGTCTGTGCTGTAGGTTGTTGTTGTTAGGGTGGGTGGCTGTAGTATGGTCTGTGATGTGGTTTTGGTGTTGTCAGGGTGAGTGACTGTAGTGTGGTCTATGCAGGCAGTGTTGGTGTTGTTAGGGTGGGTGGCTGTGGTGTGGTCTATGCTGGTATTATTGGTGTTGTTAGGGTGGGTGTCTGTAGTGTGACCTACGCTGGTAGTGTTGGTGTTGTTGGGGTGGGTGACTGCAGTGTGGTCTGTGCTGTAGGTTGTTGTTGTTAGGGTGGGTGGCTGTCGTATGGTCTGTGATGTGGTTTTGGTGTTGTCAGGGTGAGTGACTGTAGTGTGGTCTATGCAGGCAGTGTTGGTGTTGTTAGAATTGGTGGCTGTAGTGTGGTGTATGCAGGCAATGTTGGTGTTGTTAGTGTGTCCTACGCTGGTAGTGTTGGTGTTGTGTGGGTGGGTGACTGCAGTGTGGCCTGTGCTGTAGTGTTGGTGTTATTAGGGTGGTTGGCTGTAGTGTGATCTGTGCTGTAGTGTTGGTGTTGTTAGGGTGGGTGGCTGTAGTGTGACCTGTGCTGTAGTGTTGGTGTTGTTAGGGTCGGTGGCTGTAGTGTGGTGTATGCAGGCAATGTTGGTGTTGTTAGGGTGGGTGTCTGTAGTGTGATCTACGCTGGTAGTGTTGGTATTGTTCAGGTGGGTGGCTGCAATGTGGTCTATGATGGTAGTTTTGGTTTTGTTAGGGTGGGTGGCTGTAGTGTGGCCTATGTAGGTAGTGCTGGTGTTGTTACGGTGGGTGTCTGTGGTGTGATCTATGCTGGAAGTGTTGGTGTTGTTAGGGTCGGTGTCTGTAATGTGGCCCTTGCTGGTAGTGTTGGTGTTGTTGGGGTATGTGACTGCAGTGTGGTCTGTGCTCTTGTGTTGGTGTTGTTAGGGTGGGTGGCTATAGTGTGATCTGTGCTGTAGTGTCTGTGTTGTTAGGGTGGGTGGCTGTAGTGTTGGTGTTGTTAGGGCGGGTGGCTGTAGTCTGGTCTATGCAGGTAGTGTTGGTGTTGTTAGGGTGGGTGTCTGTAGTGTGGCCTATGCAGGTAGTGTTGCTGTTGTTAGGGTGGGTGCCTGTTGTGTGGCCTATGCAGGTAGTATTGGTGTTGTTAGGATGGGTGCCTGTTGTGTGGTCTATACAGGCAGTGTTGGTGTTTTTAAGGTGGGTGGCTGTTGTGTGGCCTATGTAGGTAGAGTTGGTGTTGGTAGGGTGGGTGGTGTCTGTAGTATGGCCAATGCTGGCAGTGTTGGTGTTGTTGGGATGGGTGTCTGTGGTGTGGTCTATGCTGGAAGTGTTGGTGTTGTTAGGGTCGGTGCCTGTATTGTGGCCTATGCTGGTAGTGTTGGTGTTTTTAGGGTGGGTAGCTGTAGTGTTGGTGCTGTTAGGGTGGGTGGCTGTAGTGTGGTCTGTGCTGTAGTGTTGGTGTTGTTAGGGTGGGTGGCTGTAGTGTGCTCTATGCAGGCAGTGTTGGTGTTGTTAGGGTGTGTGGCTGTAGTGTGGTCTATGCTGATATTGTCGGTGTTGTTAGGGTCAGTGGCTGTAGTGTGGTGTATGCAGGCAATGTTGGTGTTGTTAGGGTGGGTGGCTGTAGTGTGGTCTACGCTGGTAGTGTTGGTATTGTTCGGGTGGGTGGCTGCAGTATGGTCTATGATTGTAGTTTTGGTGTTGTTAGGGTGGGTGGCTGTAATGTGGCCAATGCAGATAGTGCTGGTGTTGTTAGGGTGGGTGTCTGTAATGTGGTCTATGCTGTAGTGTTGGTTTTGTTAGGGTGGGTGTCTGTAGCGTGGCCTATATTGGTAATGTTGGTGTTGTTAGGGTTGGTGGCTGTAGGGTGGCTTGTGCTGGTAGTGTTGATATTGTTAGGGTGGATGGCTATCATGTGGTCTGTGCTGTAGTGTTCGTGTTGTCAGGGTGGGTGTCTGTAGTGTGGTCTATGCAGGCAGTATTGGTGTTGTTAGGGTGTGTGGCTGTAGTGAGGTCTATGCTGGTATTGTCGGTGTTGTTAGGGTCTGTGGCTGTAGTGTGGTGTATGCAGGCAATGTTGGTGTTGTTAGGGTGGGTGTCTGTAGTGTGACCTACGCTGGTAGTGTTGTTGTTGTTGGGGTGGGTGACTGCAGTGTGGTCTGTGCTGTAGGTTGGTGTTGTTAGGGTGGGTGGCTGTAGTGTGGTCTGTGCTGTGGTGTTGGTGTTGTCAGGGTGAGTGACTGTAGTGTGGTCTATGCAGGCAGTGTTGGTGTTGTTAGGGTGGGTGGCTGTGGTGTGGTCTATGCTGGTATTATTGGTGTTGTTAGAATTGGTAGCTGTAGTGTGGTGTATGCAGGCAATGTTAGTGTTGTTAGGGTGGGTGTCTGTAGTGTGACCTACGCTGGTAGTGTTGGTGTTGTGTGGGTGGTGACTGCAGTGTGGTTTGTGCTGTAGTGTTGGTGTTATTAGGGTGGTTGGCTGTAGTGTGATCTGTGCTGTAGTGTTGGTGTTGTTAGGGTGGGTGGCTGTAGTGTGACCTGTGCTGTGGTGCTGGTGTTGTTAGGGTCGGTGGCTGTAGTGTGGTGTATGCAGGCAATGTTGGTGTTGTTAGGGTGGGTGTCTGTAGTGTGGTCTACGCTGGTAGTGTTGGTATTGTTCGGGTGGATGGCTGCAGTGTGGTCTATGATGGTAGTTTTGGTTTTGTTAGGGTGGGTGGCTGTAGTGTGGCCTATGTAGGTAGTGCTGGTGTTGATAGGGTGGGTGTCTGTGGTGTGATCTATGCTGGAAGTGTTGGTGTTGTTAGGGTCGGTGTCTGTAATGTGGCCCTTGCTGGTAGTGTTGGTGTTGTTGGGGTATGTGACTGCAGTGTGGTCTGTGCTCTAGTGTTGGTGTTGTTAGGGTGGTTGGCTATAGTGTGATCTGTGCTGTAGTGTCTGTGTTGTTAGGGTGGGTGGCTGTAGCGTGGCCTGTGCTGTGGTGTTGGTGTTGTTAGGGTGGGTGGCTGTAGTGTTGGTGTTGTTAGGGAGGGTGGCTGTAGTCTGGTCTATGCAGGTAGAGTTGGTGTTGTTAGGGTAGGTGTCTGTATTGTGGCCTATGCAGGTAGTGTTGCCGTTGTTAGGGTGGGTGCCTGTTGTGTGGCCTATGCAGGTAGTGTTGGTGTTGTTAGGATGGGTGCCTGTTGTGTGGTCTATACAGGCAGTGTTGGTGTGTTTAAGGTGGGTGGCTGTTGTGTGGTCTATGTAGGTAGAGTTGGTGTTGGTAGGGTGGGTGGTGTCTGTAGTATGGCCAATGCTGGCAGTGTTGGTGTTGTTGGGATGGGTGTCTGTGGTGTGGTCTATGCTGGAAGTGTTGGTGTTGTTAGGGTCGGGGCCTGTATTGTGGCCTATGCTGGTAGTGTTGGTGTTTTTAGGGTGGGTAGATGTAGTGTTGGTGTTGTTAGGGTGGGTGGCTGTAGTGGGGTCTGTGCTGTAGTGTTGGTGTTGTTAGGGTGGGTGGCTGTAGTGTGCTCTATGCAGGCAGTGTTGGTGTTGTAAGGGTGTGTGGCTGTAGTGTGGTCTATGCTGATATTGTCGGTGTTGTTAGGGTCAGTGGCTGTAGTGTGGTGTATGCAGGCAATGTTGGTGTTGTTAGGGTGGGTGGCTGTAGTGTGGTCTATGCTGGTAGTGTTGGTATTGTTCGGGTGGGTGGCTGCAGTATGGTCTATGATGGTAGTTTTGGTGTTGTTAGGGTGGGTGGCTGTAATGTGGCCTATGCTGGTAGTGTTGGTGTTGTTAGGGTGGGTGGCTGTAGTGTGGTCTCTGCTGTAGTGTTGGTGTTGTTAGGGTGGGTGGATGTAGTGCGGTCTATGCAGGCAGTGTTGGTGTTGTTAGGGTATGTGGCTGTAGTGTGGTCTATGCTGGTATTGCCGATGTTGTTAGGGTCAGTGGCTGCAGTGTGGTGTATGCAGGCAATGTTGGTGTTGTTAGGGTGGGTGTCTTTAGTGTGGTCTACGCTGGTAGTGTTGGTGTTGTTAGGGTCAGTGGCTGTAGTGTGCTCTCTGCAGGCAGTGTTGGCGATGTTATTGTGAGTGTCTGTAATGTGGCCTACGCTGGTAGTGTTGGTGTTGGTAGGGTGGATGGCTGCAGTGTAGTCTAAGCTGGTAGTATTCGTTTTGTTAGGGTGGGTGGCTGTAGAATGTCCTATGCAGGTAGTGTTGGTGTTCTTAGTGTGGGTGTCTGTAGTGTGGGCTATGCTGTAGTGTTAGTTTTGTTAGGGTGGATGGCTGTAGTGTGGTCTCTGCAGGTAGTGTTGGTGTTGCAAGGGTGAGTGGCTGTAATGTGCTCTGTGCTGTAGTGTTGTTGTTGTTAGGGTCGGTGGCTGTAGTGTGGCCTTCGCTGGTAGTGTTGGTGTTGTTAGGGTGGATGGCTGCAGTGTGGTCTATGCTGGTAGTATTAGTTTTTGTTAGGGTGGGTGTCTGTAGTGTGGTCTATGTTGTAGTGTTCTTTTTGTTAGGATGGATGGCAGTAGTGTGGTCTATGCAGGTACTGTTGCTGTTGTTAGGGTGGATGTCTGTAGTGTGGTCTATGCTGTAGTAGATGTTTTGTTAGGGTGGATGGCTGTAGTGTGGTCTATGAAGGTAGTGTTGGTGTTGCTCTGGCTGGTGGCTTTAGTGTGGTCTGTGCTGTAGTTTTGGTGTTGTTAGGGTGAGTGGCTGTAGTGTGGTCTGTGCTGTAGTGTTGCTAGGGTTGGTGGCTGCAGTGTAGTCTATGCAGGTAGTGTTGGTGTTGTTAGGGTGGGTGGCTGTAGTTTGTCCTATGCTGGTAGTATTGGTGTTGCTACGGTTGGTGTCTGTAGTGTGGTCTATGCAGTTAGGGTTTGTGTTGTTAAGGAGGGTGGCTGTAGTCTAGTCTATGCAGGTAGTGTTGGTGTTGTTAGGGTGGGTGTCTGTAGTGTGGCCTATGCAGGTAGTGTTGCTGTTGTTAGGGTGGGTGCCTGTTGTGTGGCCTATGCAGGTAGTATTGGCGTTGTTAGGATGGGTGCCTGTAGGCTAGTCTCTGCAGGTAATGTTGGTGATGTTAGAGTGGGTGCCTGTAGTGTGGTCTATGCAGGTAGTGTTGGTGTTGGTAGGGTGGGTGGTGTCTGTAGTATGGTCAATGCTGGTAGTGTTGATGTTGTTGGGATGGGTGTCTCTGGTGTGGTCTATGCTGGAAGTGTTGGTGTTGTTAGGGTGGGTGGCTGTAGTGTGGTCTATGCAGGCAGTGTTAGTGTGTCAGTGGCTGTAGTGTGGTGTATGCAGGCAATGTTGGTGTTGTTAGGGTGGGTGTCTGTAGTGTGCTCTACGCTGGTAGTGTTGGTGTTGTTAGGATCGGTGGCTGTAGTGTGGTGTATGCAGGCAATGTTGGTGTTGTTAGGGTGGGTGTCTGTAGTGTGACCTACGCTGGTAGTGTTGGTGTTGTTGGGGTGGGTGACTGCAGTGTGGTCTGTGCTGTAGTGTTGGTGTTATTAGGGTGGTTAGCTGTAGTGTGATTTGTGCTGTAGTGTTCGTGTTGTTAGGCTAGGTGGCTGTAGTGTGGCCTGTGCTGTGGTGTTGTTAGGGTGGGTGGCTGTAGTGTTGGTGTTGTTAGGGTGGGTGGCTGTACTGTGGTCTATGCTGTTGTGTCAGTGTTGTGAGGGTCAGTGGCTGTAGTGTGGTGTATGCAGGCAATGTTGATGTTGTTAAGGTGGGTGTCTGTAGTGTGGTCTACGATGGTAGTGTTGGTATTGTTCGGGTGGGTGGGTGGCTGCAGTGTGGTCTATGATGGTAGTTTTGGTTTTGTTAGGGTGGGTGGCTGTAGTGTGGCCTATGCAGGTAGTGCTTGTGTTGTTAGGGTGGGTGTCTTTAGTGTGATCTATGCTGTTCTGTTGGTTTTGTTAGGGTAGGTCTCTGTATCGTGGCCTATACTGGTAGTGTTGGTGTTGTTAGAGTTGGTAGCTGTAGTGTGGCTTGTACTGGTAGTGTTGATGTTGTTAGGGTGGGTGGCTGTTGTGTCGTCTGTACTGTAGTGTCAGTGTTAGGGTGGGTGCCTGTAGAGTGGCCTATCATTGTAGTGATGGTGTTGTTGGGGTGGGTGTCTGTGGTGTCATCTATGCTGGAAGTGTTGGTGTTGTTAGGGTCGGGGTCTGTAATGTGGCCCTTGCTGGTAGTGTTGGTGTTGTTGGGGTATGTGACGGCAGTGTGGTCTGTGCTGTAGTGTTGGTGTTGTTAGGGTGGTTGGCTATAGTGTGATCTGTGCTGTAGTGTCTGTGTTGTTAGGGTGGGTGGCTGTAGCGTGGCCTGTGCTGTGGTGTTGTTAGGGTGGGTGGCTGTAGTGTTGGTGTTGTTAGGGCCGGTGCCTGTTGTGTGGCCTATGATGGTAGTGCTGGTGTTGTTAGGATGGGTGCCTGTTGTGTGGTCTATAAAGGCACTGTTGGTGTTTTTAAGGTGGGTGGCTGTTGTGTGGTCTATGTAGGTAGAGTTGGTGTTGGTAGGGTGGGTGATGTCTGTAGTATGGCCAATGCTGGTAGTGTTGGTGTTGTTGGGATGGGCGACTGTGGTGTGGTCTATGCTGGAAGTGTTGGTGTTGTTAGGGTCGGTGCCTGTATTGTGGCCTATGCTGGTAGTGTTGGTGTTTTTAGGGTGGGTAGCTGTAGTGCTGGTGTTGTTAGGGTGGGTGGCTGTAGTGTGGTCTGTGCTGTAGGGTTGGTGTTGTTAGGGTGGGTGGCTGTAGTGTGCTCTATGCAGGCAGTGTTGGTGTTGTTAGGGTGTGTGGCTGTAGTGTGGTCTATGCTGATATTGTCGGTGTTGTTAGGGTCAGTGGCTGTAGTGTGGTGTATGCAGGCAATGTTGGTGTTGTTAGGGTGGGTGGCTGTAGTGTGGTCTACGCTGGTAGTGTTGGTATTGTTCGGGTGGGTGGCTGCAGTATGGTCTATGATGGTAGTTTTGGTGTTGTTAGGGTGGGTGGCTGTAATGTGGCCAATGCAGATAGTGCTGGTGTTCAGTAGCGGCCGGTGGTGGGAGTGCTTCCGGGCGGTGACGTGGGGTAGTAAACTATGGAATACAGCCGAATAGAGGTAAGTAAACATATAAATAAATAAAATGAATTTCGTTGCGTGCACTGCATTGCCAAATGCGATGCAGCGCGCGCAACAGAATTTGTTTTATTTATTTATATGTTAACTTACCTCTATTCGGCCGTATTCCGTAGTTTACTACCCCCCACCCTGCCCCTCCCCGCCCCACGACACCGCCCGGCAGCACTCCCACCACGGGCCACTACTGCTGGTGTATTTAGGGTGGGTGTCTGTAGTGTGGTCTATGCTGTAGTGTTGGTTTTGTTAGGGTGGGTGTCTGTAGCGTGGCCTATATTGGTAGTGTTAGCGTTGTTAGGGTTGGTGGCTGTAGGGTGGCTTGTGCTGGTAGTGTTGATATTGTGAGGGTGGATGGCTATCGTGTGGTCTGTGCTGTAGTGTTCGTGTTGTTAGGGTGGGTGTCTGTAGTGTGGTCTATGCAGGCAGTGTTGGTGTTGTTAGGGTGTGTGGCTGTAGTGAGGTCTATGCTGGTATTGTCGGTGTTGTTAGGGTCCGTGGCTGTAGTGTGGTGTATGCAGGCAATATTGGTGTTGTTAGGGTGGGTGTCTGTAGTGTGACCTAAGCTGGTAGTGTTGGTGTTGTTGGGGTGGGTGACTGCAGTGTGGTCTGTGCTGTAGGTTGTTGTTGTTAGGGTGGGTGGCTGTAGTATGGTCTGTGATGTGGTTTTGGTGTTGTCAGGGTGAGTGACTGTAGTGTGGTCTATGCAGGCAGTGTTGGTGTTGTTAGGGTGGGTGGCTGTGGTGTGGTCTATGCTGGTATTATTGGTGTTGTTAGAATTGGTGGCTGTAGTGTGGTGTATGCAGGCAATGTTGGTGTTGTTAGGGTGGGTGTCTGTAGTGTGTCCTACGCTGGTAGTGTTGGTGTTGTGTGGGTGGGTGACTGCAGTGTGGCCTGTGCTGTAGTGTTGGTGTTATTAGGGTGGTTGGCTGTAGTGTGATCTGTGCTGTAGTGTTGGTGTTGTTAGGGTGGGTGGCTGTAGTGTGACCTGTGCTGTAGTGTTGGTGTTGTTAGGATCGGTGGCTGTAGTGTGGTGTATGCAGGCAATGTTGGTGTTGTTAGGGTGGGTGTCTGTAATGTGGTCTACGCTGGTAGTGTTGGTATTGTTCGGGTGGGTGGCTGCAATGTGGTCTATGATGGTAGTTTTGGTTTTGTTAGGGTGGGTGGCTGTAGTGTGGCCTATGTAGGTAGTGCTGGTGTTGTTACGGTGGGTGTCTGTGGTGTGATCTATGCTGGAAGTGTTGGTGTTGTTAGGGTCGGTGTCTGTAATGTGGCCCTTGCTGGTAGTGTTGGTGTTGTTGGGGTATGTGACTGCAGTGTGGTCTGTGCTCTTGTGTTGGTGTTGTTAGGGTGGGTGGCTATAGTGTGATCTGTGCTGTAGTGTCTGTGTTGTTAGGGTGGGTGGCTGTAGTGTTGGTGTTGTTAGGGCGGGTGGCTGTAGTCTGGTCTATGCAGGTAGTGTTGGTGTTGTTAGGGTGGGTGTCTGTAGTGTGGCCTATGCAGGTAGTGTTGCTGTTGTTAGGGTGGGTGCCTGTTGTGTGGCCTATGCAGGTAGTATTGGTGTTGTTAGGATGGGTGCCTGTTGTGTGGTCTATACAGGCAGTGTTGGTGTTTTTAAGGTGGGTGGCTGTTGTGTGGTCTATGTAGGTAGAGTTGGTGTTGGTAGGGTGGGTGGTGTCTGTAGTATGGCCAATGCTGGCAGTGTTGGTGTTGTTGGGATGGGTGTCTGTGGTGTGGTCTATGCTGGAAGTGTTGGTGTTGTTAGGGTCGGTGCCTGTATTGTGGCCTATGCTGGTAGTGTTGGTGTTTTTAGGGTGGGTAGCTGTAGTGT
Source organism: Calotriton arnoldi (assembly GCA_963921515.1). NCBI lineage: Eukaryota > Metazoa > Chordata > Amphibia > Caudata > Salamandridae > Calotriton > Calotriton arnoldi. The sequence continues at coordinate 643,052 of CAWUFW010001592.1, forward strand.
TGGTGCTGTTAGGGTGGGTGGCTGTAGTGTGGTCTGTGCTGTAGTGTTGGTGTTGTTAGGATGGGTGGCTGTAGTGTGCTCTATGCAGGCAGTGTTGGTGTTCTTAGGGTGTGTGGCTGTAGTGTGGTCTATGCTGATGTTGTCGGTGTTGTTAGGGTCAGTGGCTGTAGTGTGGTGTATGCAGGCAATGTTGGTGTTGTTAGGGTGGGTGGCTGTAGTGTGGTCTACGCTGGTAGTGTTGGTATTGTTCGGGTGGGTGGCTGCAGTATGGTCTATGATTGTAGTTTTGGTGTTGTTAGGGTGGGTGGCTGTAATGTGGCCAATGCAGATAGTGCTGGTGTTGTTAGGGTGGGTGTCTGTAATGCGGTCTATGCTGTAGTGTTGGTTTTGTTAGGGTGGGTGTCTGTAGCGTGGCCTATATTGGTAATGTTGGTGTTGTTAGGGTTGGTGGCTGTAGGGTGGCTTGTGCTGGTAGTGTTGATATTGTTAGGGTGGATGGCTATCATGTGGTCTGTGCTGTAGTGTTCGTGTTGTTAGGGTGGGTGTCTGTAGTGTGGTCTATGCAGGCAGTATTGGTGTTGTTAGGGTGTGTGGCTGTAGTGAGGTCTATGCTGGTATTGTCGGTGTTGTTAGGGTCTGTGGCTGTAGTGTGGTGTATGCAGGCAATGTTGGTGTTGTTAGGGTGGGTGTCTGTAGTGTGACCTACGCTGGTAGTGTTGTTGTTGTTGGGGTGGGTGACTGCAGTGTGGTCTGTGCTGTAGGTTGGTGTTGTTAGGGTGGGTGGCTGTAGTGTGGTCTGTGCTGTGGTGTTGGTGTTGTCAGGGTGAGTGACTGTAGTGTGGTCTGTGCTGTGGTGTTGGTTTTGTGAGGGTGGGTGTCTGTGGTGTGGTCTATGCTGGTATTATTGGTGTTGTTAGAATTGGTAGCTGTAGTGTGGTGTATGCAGGCAATGTTAGTGTTGTTAGGGTGGGTGTCTGTAGTGTGACCTACGCTGGTAGTGTTGGTGTTGTGTGGGTGGTGACTGCAGTGTGGTTTGTGCTGTAGTGTTGGTGTTATTAGGGTGGTTGGCTGTAGTGTGATCTGTGCTGTAGTGTTGGTGTTGTTAGGGTGGGTGGTTGTAGTGTGACCTGTGCTGTGGTGCTGGTGTTGTTAGGGTCGGTGGCTGTAGTGTGGTGTATGCAGGCAATGTTGGTGTTGTTAGGGTGGGTGTCTGTAGTGTGGTCTACGCTGGTAGTGTTGGTATTGTTCGGGTGGATGACTGCAGTGTGGTCTATGATGGTAGTTTTGGTTTTGTTAGGGTGGGTGGCTGTAGTGTGGCCTATGTAGCTAGTGCTGGTGTTGATAGGGTGGGTGTCTGTGGTGTGATCTATGCTGGAAGTGTTGGTGTTGTTAGGGTCGGTGTCTGTAATGTGGCCCTTGCTGGTAGTGTTGGTGTTGTTGGGGTATGTGACTGCAGTGTGGTCTGTGCTCTAGTGTTGGTGTTGTTAGGGTGGTTGGCTATAGTGTGATCTGTGCTGTAGTGTCTGTGTTGTTAGGGTGTGTGGCTGTGGCGTGGCCTGTGCTGTGGTGTTGGTGTTGTTAGGGTGGGTGGCTGTAGTGTTGGTGTTGTTAGGGCGGGTGGCTGTAGTCTGGTCTATGCAGGTAGAGTTGGTGTTGTTAGGGTAGGTGTCTGTATTGTGGCCTATGCAGGTAGTGTTGCCGTTGTTAGGGTGGGTGCCTGTTGTGTGGCCTATGCAGGTAGTGTTGGTGTTGTTAGGATGGGTGCCTGTTGTGTGGTCTATACAGGCAGTGTTGGTGTGTTTAAGGTGGGTGGCTGTTGTGTGGTCTATGTAGGTAGAGTTGGTGTTGGTAGGGTGGGTGGTGTCTGTAGTATGGCCAATCCTGGCAGTGTTGGTGTTGTTGGGATGGGTGTCTGTGGTGTGGTCTATGCTGGAAGTGTTGGTGTTGTTAGGGTCGGGCCTGTATTGTGGCCTATGCTGGTAGTGTTGGTGTTTTTAGGGTGGGTAGCTGTAGTGTTGGTGTTGTTAGGGTGGGTGGCTGTAGTGTGCTCTATGCAGGCAGTGTTGGTGTTGTAAGGGTGTGTGGCTGTAGTGTGGTCTATGCTGATATTGTCGGTGTTGTTAGGGTCAGTGGCTGTAGTGTGGTGCATGCAGGCAATGTTGGTGTTGTTAGGGTGGGTGGCTGTAGTGTGGCCTACGCTGGTAGTGTTGGTATTGTTCGGGTGGGTGGCTGCAGTATGGTCTATGATGGTAGTTTTGGTGTTGTTAGGGTGGGTGGCTGTAATGTGGCCTATGCAGATAGTGCTGGTGTTGTTAGGGTGGGTGTCTGTAGTGTGGTCTGTGCTGTAGTGTTGGTGTTGTTAGGGTGGGTGGCTGTAGTGTGGTCTATGCAGGCAGTGTTGGTGTTGTTAGGGTGTGTGGCTGTAGTGAGGTCTATGCTGGTATTGTCGGTGTTGTTAGGGTCCGTGGCTGTAGTGTGGTGTATGCAGGCAATGTTGGTGTTTTTAGGGTGGGTGTCTGTAGTGTGACCTACGCTGGTAGTGTTGGTTTTGTTGGGGTGGGTGACTGCAGTGTGATCTGTGCTGTAGGTTGGTGTTGTTAGGGTGGGTGGCTGTTGTGTGGTCTGTGCTGTGGTGTTGGTGTTTTCAGGGTGAGTGACTGTAGTGTGGTCTATGGAGGCAGTGTTGGTGTTGTTAGGGTGGGTGGCTGTGGTGTGGTCTATGCTGGTATTATTGGTGTTGTTAGAATTGGTGGCTGTAGTGTGGTGTATGCAGGCAATGTTGGTGTTGTTAGGGTGGGCGTCTGTAGTGTTGATGGAGCAAGGACTCGTAAATGAGACTTGCTCGGAAGCAATCCTTTCGTTTTAACTCATTAACGAATTACTAACAACGTGTTTGTAATTAATAATTCGCATTTAGAAAAAGACACGCGGGACAGTGAAGCTTGCCTATGTGTTTACTAACTGTAATAACACGAACGAAACACTAAAACGCACTCTAACAAGGGATCTTTACTGCGCATGCGTCTACTACATCTACTTAGTATGACGTACTAATGCTTGGAGGGAAAATCTTGCGCCTGCGCAAAAGATAATAAAATGGCCGCTTGAAAGCTCACATGCATGGCACCTGCTTGGCTGAAATAGAAAATAAGTTTTATACTAACGCAAATGCAGAAAGGATAATAATAAATAGAGTGGGTTAGAGTAGAGGTTGGTGGTGTACAGTGAAACCATTTATTTTAGAAAATAACATTTCTTCTTTTGACTTTATTATTAGTGCGCATTTGGGCCCTCCAGACTTGCCTGAATCGAGCTGATTGACTTGACCCCACGCATGCGCACCAGAGAGAGAATAAAGAAAGATGAGTAAGGACTTGTCATGCGTCCAAGGCCAGCGAAGATGTGCCCTGGGAACATGAGGGTGAAGAGTTCATATGAAGAAGCTTTATTCATGACATTGCAACATTTGTTATTAATAAAGTTTGGAGATGTATGGGAAAGGAAATGATTTAATAAAGTTTGAGGGGAGGGATTTGAAAACAATGGTTTAATGAAATAAGTGAAATGTAAGCATGGTGTGATGATCATCCCCCCTCGCCTGTCCAATCAGAGTTAGTATTTTGTTAAATTGAAACATTAATGGGTGGTACATGGTCATGGAAAGGTATAATTGAGGTAGTTAGTTAGTTGAGCAGACGCGTGAGAGAGAGCTGACACAGAGCTTAACGGGAGCACAGAAGCAGAGCTCGGGATGCTGTCGGTGCTGGGGGGTGGTGCTGATGCTGTGAGACGCTGATGAAGAAATCGAATGCAGAACCATCTATTTTAACTTAATTGGGTTAGAAAGAAGATCGCGGAAGAACCACGAGGAGGAAGAGAGTGTCAGAGACGGGTGCGACGAAGTCGTCGGTATTTAGAGAGGTGAAGTATCCTGTCCTGATTCCTGTCCTGAAGTCTTTGTCTCCTGATCTATCCTGGGAGACCCTTATCAGCCCTTTGGCCAGGGGGTTGGTCTTCACACCATACTTGGTAATTATAAATTCATCGTATTGATAGATGTTCTTCTCTCTCTGTTCTCTTCTATCTGAGCATAGTTATTGTGTGGATCTGAATTGCTATTGCTTATTGAGAATTAATTGAATTGACACTCTTGCGAATGAGGGTGTTTGTACTGAAACGTTGAGATGGTTCACACTCAATTAATTTAGATAAAGATTTTAAAACTTCCCGAGTCTGTGATTATTTCATTTTAATCGAGAAATGTTTAATAAGTTATGTTAATTATCACCATCAACTAGTTCCAACTAATGGTCCATTGACTAGAGGAAAGAACTAATTGATCAGTGAAAAGTTTAGTTAGGGAAAAGAAATAACTAGATCTTGAAGTATGAAAATCATAAACTAAGTTCCAGCGGTCTACATGGTGTTTTGTGGAGGTAGTTATATGGGCCCAGGTGAGTATATGGTAGTGGAGTATCTGCTGCTAGTACACCGCTGGATCAGTGTGACCTACTGTAGTGAAAGAGGCACTCTTGTGGTTTGGTACCCTATGATGACCTTCGACTACCATCATTTTAACTGACTTTAGTGTGTTATTTTACCCTAGCCTTAATGTAGGACGGTCCTGCATATGCCTGCTTCTCTTCTTTCTTGTAATCTTGCTGTCTTTCAGTGGGAGCTGTCACAGAGTAGAACAGTCTTGCCAAGAACAGAAGGTGTGGGATGTGCATTTGAAATCGTGAGAGGGACAGAGATGTGTGGAATGTCGAAGTGCAGTGTTGTGAGCAGTGATGCACACATGTGCTCGGTGTTGTACATGGAGAGATAAAGTATGTGATGCTATAGGACATTGAGAGATGAAGTATGTGAATCTATAAGCAGTTGTGCACAGTTGTGTATTGTGTTGTACATTGGTGAGAATTATGAAGTGCTTACTATTGGCTTTGACATGGCCTCATGTCATCCTTTTTTCCTGGCCTTGCCTTGCTTCAGTTTTTCTGCGTGCACAGCAGTGCTTGCAAGTTGCGCCATTTTCTGTGCTCGCACGTAGCTGCAAAGTGGGGAGGGCATGTTTCTGCTCCTCACTTGTTTTTCGCTCTTCACCGACCAGAGAGAACTGGATATTATCTGCGGAATGTACAACTCTGCCTCGGAGTCAAAATACGGGAGCTTGCCCAGCCTCCGTCTTGGCCTTGACGCAGACTGGTACAGCCAGCTCGTTTTTTTCTAATGAGAAGGGGGCGAGGTTTTCTAGAAGCTTCGCTTCACGTTTAGTAATGGTATTTAAGCTGGGAACCTTCGAGGGCCAGGTGGAAGCTCGCCACAGAATAGACGTATTGCTGTGGAGGTGACGGAATTTGAGTCCTGATCGAACTCCTTCCTGGGCTGTTGAAGGGCTCCCCCAGCTTGAGTTGGCAAGGATGTTGCTTAATCGATCGGTGAGGTGTTCCTAACCATTTTGTATATATTTTCTACTCTTTGCTACTTGTATATATTGCATTTCATTCTAATTGTTCATTTTAGTCACTTGATACTTGGGAATCTGCATTTACTGATATATTTGGCCTACCGTCCTAAAATGTTGCATTAATAAACTTGTGTGTGTGTTATTTTAAATGCACCTGGATTTGTTTTCTTGCCTCGCCTAAAGGGAGTGCTGCATCTTTTCCTCGTCTTTAGGGAGTGCTGCTCAAAGTGTATTATTTAAAGGTGCAGTGGTATATTTGCCTCCAAAGTGGGAGTGCAGGGTTTGGGTGTGTCCTTTTAGAGAAAAGCACATTCATTACATCTACGCTGGTAGTGTTGGTGTTGTGTGGGTGGGTGACTGCAGTGTGGTTTGTGCTGTAGTGTTGGTGTTATTAGGGTGGTTGGCTGTAGTGTGATCTGTGCTGTAGTGTTGGTGTTGTTAGGGTGGGTGGCTGTAGTGTGACCTGTGCTGTGGTGTTGGTGTTGTTAGGGTCGGTCGCTGTAGTGTGGTGTATGCAGGCAATGTTGGTGTTGTTAGGGTGGGTGTCTGTAGTGTGGTCTACGCTGGTAGTGTTGGTATTGTTCGGGTGGGTGGCTGCAGTGTGGTCTATGATGGTAGTTTTGGTTTTGTTAGGGTGGGTGGCTGTAGTGTGGCCTGTGCTGTGGTGTTGGTGTTGTTAGGGTCGGTGGCTGTAGTGTGGTGTATGCAGGCAATGTTGGTGGTGTTAGGGTGGGTGTCTGTAGTGTGGTCTACGCTGGTAGTGTTGGTATTGTTCGGGTGGGTGGCTGCAGTGTGGTCTATGATGGTAGTTTTGGTTTTGTTAGGGTGGGTGGCCCAGCGTATTCCCATTTTGGTGGCGGCATTCTCAGAGCCACCACAGGAAGTCTCTGCTCCTGTTGGAATGGATACCGGCTCCTCCACTAACACCCAGGCCTTGGACGGCGCACAGGCTGACCAAGCATCGGCTGCAGGCAGTACAGAATATCATCTGTGCTCAATTGACGTAATCTGCGAGGTGTTACAGGGATCGTCGTCTGCGAAGGCAGGCAACAGCAATGTTGCGTCTACCAGCCAGGACACATAAACATTTGGCTCGTCGTGTGCTGGGAAAAATTCGGCCTTTTTAAACAAACTCAAATTGGAACTCAAAAACAATTGACACTTTTTATGACCTGCATGCCTTTCCGATGCTTGTAGCCGTTCGAACTATATATACGGACACATTAGAGCTATTGCTTGAATGACAATTTTTTAGCTTTTTTTTAGAGGTTTTTAACATTTTTAGAATTTAATTATGTCATCCAGTCGGATGAGGAGTGGGTGTTATATTCCATAAAGGTACCCCAAAATAGGCCTGGGTAACATCACAAACTTTCACCTATATTCGTCCCTACATTACATACATAACAGGCTTTTAGGACTGACCCTTTACCTAGTTACGGTACTGCTTACAGAACGTGGGGTTTTCCCTGAACAATAGCCTAATACATTATGCATGGGGATTCTTGGAAACTCAGCAGGACCACCATCTCCTGCATAATAACTATGTGCAAGGTTCATTCCTGGCGTCATCCTAAGTCCAACAATGACACAGCAAGGTAGAACCCCCGGGGACACCTTTGGGTATATAAACATCACATCTTGCTGAGATAGGGAGAGGAGAACTAGGACTTCCATGCCAACATACTGAAGTGAGACGCTGAGGTTCCTGCATGCAGATACTCCAGCTCGCAGTGTCCAGCAGTGTCCAGCTCGAGACCAAGACGGGGTCCCACAGTCTCTCACTTCAGGTAATGGGGTTGACTTTATCTTAGAGGGATTCTTGGCTTAACACCTATACACATGCTAAGTACATTTATGTACATTTAGTGAGGGTTGCATCGTAGGAGTACGCATTTTACCGTCATGTATTTTATATACTTGCCGGTATTCATGGTTTCGGCAAGATGGTAGAAATCTACCATCCTTTTACCTTTTTAGTGCTTCTAATCATTTATACCTGTTTCTGTCTAATGGTTGTTTCAGCACAACTATTTTACACTAGAATAACAACTGTTCAATAAATGCTTATTGAAAAACATCCATACCGTTTATTCTGTGTATCTCTCTGAGACAAAGTGAGCATGAGTGACTGAGCGAAAAGTATTGCACTGTTTCCACGGTCCTGAGGGATCAGGGTTGTCATGTTCAATAGTTGCCAAGAACTATTCTCTCCTTGATAAGAGGGGTTTCTAGTGGCACTGTGAGCTAGCTGGTACACAGGCCAACATACCCAGTGGGGGTGTCTGGAATCAGTTTAGACACCAATCCCGCAGTGTATGTTGTCTAAACACGCAGATCCTATATATGTTTTATAGGAACTACTCAACACTATTGGCTTTGCCAGTGCTTGTTTTACAGTGTTATCACTACGGTCACATTGCCATTGGAACAGATGCTAGCGCGTGTCCGACTGCCTCTGGCCGCTGTACATAGGCGAGACCTATTGGCCTTGCCAATGCTTGTTTTACAGTGTTATCACTTCGGACACATTGCCATCGGGACAGATGGTAGCGCGGGTCCCACTGCCTCTGGCTGCTGTACATAGGCGAGACCCATTGGCTTTGCCAATGCTTGTTTTACATTGTTATCAATGCGGACACATTGCCATTGGAACAGATGCTAGTGCGTGTCCCACTGCCTCTGGCCGCTGTACACAGGCGAGACCTATTGGCTTTGCCAATGCTTGTTTTACAGTGTTATCACTGCGGACACATTGCCATCGTGACAGGTGGTAGCGCGTGCCTCTGGCCGCTGTACATAGGCAAGACCTATTGGCTTTGTCAATGCTTGTTTTACAGTGTTATCACTGTGGACACATTGCCATTGGAACAGATGCTAGCGCGTGTCTCAGTGCCTCTGACCGCTGTACAAAGGCGAGACCTGTTGGCTTTGCCAATGCTTGTTTCACTGTGTTATCAATGCGGACACATTGCCATCGGGACAGATGCTAGCGCGTGTCCCACTGCCTCTGGTCGCTGTACATAGGTGAGGCCTATTGGCCTTGCCAATGCTTGTTTTACAGTGTTATCACTACAGACACATTACCATCGGGACAGATGTTAGCGCGGGTCCCACTGCCTCTGGCCGCTGTACATAGGCGAGACCTATTGGCATTGCCAGTGCTTGTTTTACAGTGTTATCACTACAGACACATGGAACAGATGCTAGCGCGTGTCCCACTGCCTCTGGCCGCTGTACATAGGCGAGACCCATTGGCTTTGCCAATGCTTGTTTTACAGTGTTATCACTACGGACACATGGAACAGATGCTAGCGCGTGTCCCACTGCCTCTGGCCGCTGTACATAGGCGAGACCTATTGGCATTGCCAGTGCTTGTTTTACAGTGTTATCACTACGGACACATGGAACAGATGCTAGCGCGTGTCCCACTGCCTCTGGCCGCTGTACATAGGCGAGACCTATTGGCATTGCCAGTGCTTGTTTTACAGTGTTATCACTACGGACACATGGAACAGATGCTAGCGCGTGTCTCATTTCCTCTGGCCGCTGTACATAGGCCCAAGCACCACAATCCAAGGAGACGATGGCAGATGTTTGCTTCCAGCCTGGAGCGCTCCTCCTGATGTACAGTTTGAGGAGGCAGTTGGGCAGAGCTGGCAGGACGTGACCTTTGGCCTTATCTGACAGCTGCCAAGTGCACAGGTCACAGGTGATGCTCTCAGTCAGTCCTGCATTTTAGCACGTGCGTTGGCATTCTGGGACTTTTTAAGTCCTAACATTTTTTATTTAAGGTTTCATAGTGTAAAAGAACAAAACAACAGTAGGGTATGAACATAAGAGGGTAAAAATAGTCTCAAACCAGACATTATTAGCACTTTCTTCACTGAGGCATGCTGTATAATCCCGTGCAGGTCATTGCAGGAAGGGACGCTAGACCCAGGGATGCTTGGTGTGAATATGTTTGTGTCATGAACACCAGGTGCACAGGGGAGGGGGAGAGGAGTCTCTTGTGAACAGAATGCCAAACACTGTGAATATTCAGTCAATCAATTAAACATTTGTAGAGCGCGGCAAATCACCCGTGAGGGTCTCGAGGCGCTGTTCCATCTACAAGTCCCGGGATACAAAGCAGTCTTGGCTGACGTGGCAAGGTGTCAATCATGCAGCGAACTGGATCACTCAGTATGCCTAGTCTCTAAAGGGTAAGTTGTTCCCAGTGTACCTGAGACCCTGTGGAAACTGAGGGCCTTATTTATGAAGACCTTGCGCCGCCGGTGCGTCACTTTAAAAATGGGAAAAAGTGACGTACCGGCGGCGTAAGGCCTTCATAAATAAGGCCCTGAGTGTTTTAGACTGAGAAAGAGCCAGGGAGGGACTCTCACACCCAGCCTGAAACAAACATGCACAGAGTCCAGCAGGATCACTGGCAAAATATCGATGTAAAAAATATTGATGACAAAAATATCGATGAAAAAATATAGACTGCAAAAATATCGACTCCCTATACTTAAACAGGTAAGTACAAAAATATCAACTCAAAAATATCGAACTAAAAAATATAGATGTACAAAATATCGACTTAAAAAAAAAAATATATATATATATATATATATACAGGCAGCACACACATTCCAGGGCTGGATTTTAAGTGGCACCAGAAAAGGACATAAGCACCTGAAGGTACTGGGGAGTAATGGCCAGGGCGCCTCTACCGGGAGGTCAAAACACACGAAGGACGCCTGACTTTAAGATGGCTACCGCAGTCTGAGCCTCCATTAGCCATCCTACAAACCTCCAGGGAGAGAGGTCTTACTCCTAGTTTTGAAGACAGGGGGCCCTCCACGCAAGTGCATACGGCGCCAAGGGATTAGAGTACAGAAAAGGCCTGCAATCTGTAGCTGTCCTGGTCAACAACAGTGATCACATCTATGCCACCCAAGAAGTCAACCTCTAAGGTGTCTTGTTACTTTACGCCGGCGGAGAAGCCACAACCACAAGAGAAGGAGACCTCCGACTCAACCATGGCCTTGACCAAAGAAGACCTGCTTAGTTCCTTGAAGGACTTTAAGGCTGAGCTGCGCTCTGAACTAAAAGGGGACCTCCAAGCCTCTATGGCCCAATTGAAAACGGACCTTTCAGAAAAGATAACTTCACTACAGCAAGATGTTGATTCCATTGGAACGAGACTGCTGGACACGGAGACACAAACCCAGGAGCTCGACCGACGCTCAAAGGAAACGAACGACAAGGTGCAACTTCTACACTCGCAACTCTAAGCAGCCCTATTGAAGAGTGAAGACCTTGAAAACAGGTCTCGGCGAGAAAACATAAGCATTAGGGACCTGGAGGAGGGGGCAGAAGGTCCTGATCTAGAGGCATTCGTGGAAGGCCTCTTCGCAGAGATCCTGGGGCCTAAACGACTCAAGATCAAAATCGATAGAGCGCACAGGGTAGGCCCTGCGGTGCCGGGTGAAAGACGCTGCACCCGAGATGTTCTGGTCAAGCTGCACTCATGTAAAGTCAAAGAAGCTATCATGCAAGAATCCAGAAAGAAAGATTCCATCTCCTTTCAAGGCTATCACTGTGTACTTTTCCAGGATCTGGCGCAGGCGACCCTTCAGAGGAGACAATCCTTTAGACCTCTCACGGAACATCTTCGTAAAGACCAAATCAGATATCGATGGACATATCCGTTTGGGCTAGCGTCTGAGTATAAAAATAAACAGCGTCACGTCACAGAGCTCAAAGAAGGCATGGAGCTTCTCGGGATCCCCCTGCGAGAAGGTGAGGCTTCTAGTTCCCAGTCGGGACGACGAGACCAGCCTCGGTCCGACGCCGCACAGTGGGAAACAATCGCTAAGGGTCGATCTTCAAGGGCTTGAGGCGAAGATGTTGGACGACAAGGAAGGCTTCACTGGAACGGACACACGTGACAGGACCTGAGGTCTACAAAGGTACATGGAAGGACTTACATAACGAACGATAAACACGATACAGGAGGCTATCAGTTCGATCTCCATTCAACCTACACCGGCTCATGGACTAAAGTGAAGGCGGGGAAATGAACAGCAACTGCTCCTAAAAGGGACCTACAGAGGCCTGCAAGACAGCGTGAAACGATCGAGAGTTTTATGATACAGCTCTTGGCAATGCTTGGTGCCTTACAGTGTGTTTGTATAAAGAAGGGCTCCGACTGAAGAGGTCCAGAGACTCCACAGCTCGAAGGAGGGAACCCTATGTCCCACTCGACACCGGAGAAGCCAGATAACGTGCAGACGAAGCTTCTGCTGCAACGTGTAAACAGCTACATTGGACATTGAAACAGAGACAGCAAGGTGACAGGCGAAGGCCGAGACCCCGGCTCGACGCTCCTAACAATAACTGTCGTATCAGCAGGACACGTAAGGGTCCTGCGACCAACCACTGTTATTATCCATGGTTTTGTTTTACAGTTTAGGGATGGGGGGGGTGGAGAAGCAGAGGGAGAGGGGGGGGCTGTGCTACGCCAGCGTTCGCTCTCTGGGGGCGGTGGTGACGAGACTTTGCTGAGAGGTCATTGGCAAGCAAGCAGGACACAACACACTCATGGGGGACACACAGCGCGGGGAGGGGATACCACATAAAATGATATCAGTCACGACATGGAATGTGAAAGGCCTAAATTCGCCGATCAAGCGGCAAAAAATTTGGAAATATCTGGACGACCACCAATTTGAGGTGGTGGCGCTCCAAGAGACACATTTTAAGAGATCGGAAGAGTTGAGGTTTAGGCATAAAAACTATTCACTTATATATAGGTCATCCGCTAAAACAAAACACAATGGGGTTGCATTATTGTTTCACAATAGCACGAAATTTCAGACAGTAGGCATTCGGACGGACAAAGAAGGGCGGGTGGTAATGGTGAAAGGGAAGCTTAGGGGTAGAGATGTGACTCTGGTCTCGGCCTATGTCCCCAATACCGGGCAAGCGACTTTTGTGAGCTCACTATTGAACATGGTGATTGAGTTTGCAGAGGGACAAATAATCATGATGGGGGACTTTAATCTCACCTGGCACCCGACAGACGATAGCTCACAGCCACATAGGTCGGTGGGAGGCAAATTCCCCAAATCCCTGCAACAAGCATTTCTTAATCTGGGGCTCTATGTCGCATGGAGATTTCTCAACCCCTCCACCAGAGATTACACCTACTATCCACATGCCCACCAAACATACTCCAGGCTAGACTACATCTTTATGTCACAAGAATTGCAGGGCTCTCTCCAGGGGGCTAAGATTCTTCCCATCACTATATCTGACCATAGCCCAGTAGCGGTTGGCCTACACTGGGGAGGGAAAGTGCAGGACTTCTCGAAATGGTATTTTCCCGCCTCACTAACGCGAGGCAAGTCATTGCGGGACGAACTGCGACTTGCGATTAGAGAGTTTTTTCAAATGAATGACCCGGAGGATACCTCACCCCAGAACAATTGGGACGCTTTTAAGGCGGTCATTAGGGGAAGATGTATGGCGCTGGTATCGGCGCTAAACAAGGAAAGGGCAAAGGAACGGGAGGGTCTGGAGACAGCCCTGTCACAAGTGGAACAGGAATTTAAGAAGAACCCCACCCATAGTCTAAAGAGGCAGCTGACTACTCTCAAAAGGAAACTGGGGGCAATTTATACAAACAGAGCTGAATTCACACTGTTCCGGCTGCGGCGAAGCTCCTACGCTCAGGGGAATAAGGTGGGCACACACCTGGCGCGACAGCTTAGGGAGAAGAGGACGAGGGAGCATATTGGGGGAATATGCAAAGAGGGGGAGGAACTAGAATTAGACGACAGGGGTAAAGCCTCTCTGTTTGGTGCTTTTTATCAAGATCTCTAAAAAGCAGCACCTCCAGACACCACAGCGCAGAAGGCTTACTTGGACGCCCTTCCTAAGATCCCAGATTCCTGGAGGGAACAATTGGACGCTCCAATCTCTGACAAAGAGGTGCGCCTTACGATTGAGGCGCTTAAGCTTCATAAATCCCCGGGGACGGACGGACTAACGGCCCTTTTCTACAAAACGTACACATCCGAACTAGTGCCACATCTGACAGCCCTTTTCAACGACATAGCAACGAGGCAGGCGATCACCCCCACCATGGCAGAAGCGCTCATCACAGTAATCCCAAAACCTGGGAAGGACCCCCAGCAGTGAGCCTCATATAGGCCGATAGCTCTCCTAAATCTAGACGCCAAGCTTTACTCGGCTATCTTAGCGACCCGTCTAGAAAACCTGCTGCCCGACATTATCCACCCGGATCAGTCCGGTTTTATAAAAAGGGAGACAGACACACGATAACATCTGCAGGACACTCCACCTTGTCGAAAAAGCTAACAAGTTCAAACTCCCGGCAATAATGTTGGGCTTAGCTGCGGAAAAAGCATTCGACAGGGTGGACTGGCAATTCCTGTTTCTCACCCTGGAGAAGTTTAGCTTTGGGGATAGATTTTTACATATGATAAGAGCCAATTATTCATACCCATGCTCTAGGGTTCAGGTTAATGGGGTAAGCTCCGCGTTCTTCAAGTTGGGACGGGGAACTCGGCAGGGGTGCTTCCTATCTCCACTGCTGTTCGCTCTGAGTATCGAGCCGCTGGCGGCCCGTTTTAGGGCAAACCCAGACATTCAAGGAATCAGATTTGGGGGGGAGGAACATAAGGTGTCACTGTTCGCAGATGACATTTTGTTGTCCCTCACAAATCCTAGATCTTCCCTCCGAGCACTACAACCGGAACTGAGAGCATTTGAAGATGTGGCGGGCTTTCGGGTTAACCTCTCTAAATCTTCGATTCTGAACATTACGTTATCGGAAGGGGAGAACCGAGTAATTCAGGAGGAATCCCCATTTGCGTGGGCTATGCATTGTTTAACGTACCTGGGAATTCAGATTACTTCCTCTATAGAAGGCTTGTTTCGGGCGAACTTCCCTCCCTTACTTAAGCAGGTAAAACAAGAATTACAGCGCTGGAAACCCCTGTTCATCTCATGGTTGGGTAGGATCCATGCGGTTAAAATGACCCTTCTCCCTAAGCTGCTTTATTTATTCCACGCACTCCCGATAGAAGTAGATAAGGTCTACATGAAAGAGGTAAGATCCATAATACTTCGCTACATATGGCAGGACGGAAGAGCAAGGCTACCCTTTCATGTATGAAGGAGACCCAGAGCAGAGGGAGGCGTGGCTCTCCCAGACATAGAGCTTTACTATAAGGCAGCACAGTTAAGAGTTATCACTAAGTGGTCCATGCGAGCATCAGACAAGCACTGGCTCCACATGGATCGGGCCATCGTGGGCAGGACAATATGGGACGTGCTGTGGAATCCCAAAAAAGATAGACCAGCTAATGCATACCTAAGCACCCCTACCAGGACCACGCTTAAGACTTGGGACGAGGTAAATAGAAACCTGGGTTGGACCTCTTTTCCATCCCCTTATACACCTATACACTTTAATCCGGAGTTCCCGCCTGCACTCAAAGAGGGGCCATTTGACGCATGGAGAGAGGGAGGGTGCAAAGTGCTCTCAGATCTATTCCACAACTCTGACATTCTCTCCTTTGAGAATTGCCAACAAGATTATGGGGTACCAGCTTCAGAGCACTTCCACTATCTGCAACTTAAGCATTGGGCACTTCTCCCGCCGGTCAGGGAGGCTGTGACTAGGGACTTGACCCCGATAGAAACACTGGTACGGAAGGCGGGATCGACCAAGGGCACAATTTCTTTTTTATACAAACTGTTAGTTTTCCACTAAGTGCGCACCGCAGCCCCGGTACAGAACGATATGGGACCAGGCCCTGGGTAGGGAGACAGCTGAAGAGGAGTGGAAACACCTATGGTCAGACATCGCTAAATTTAATCACTCGCTTGATTTGAGGGAGGCGCATTACAAAATCTTATTCGACTGGTACCTAGTCCCTGCCAAACTTAGAAAGATCTTCCCTCTCACCTCGGATCTCTGCTGGAGGGGTTGCAGTATCCTTGGGGATTTCCGCCACATTTGGTGGGACTGCCCAACGATCAAGCCATTTTGGGAGGAAATTCTGGCCCAAATGAAAGACATGTTAGGGTACCCCGTCCCGAGCTCCATAGATGGGATTCTCCTGGGCCATAGAGACACCACACTAGAACACCAAACCAAGGCGGATAAAGCAATTATGTGGGCATGCCTGGGACCAGCGAAAAAGGCGATAGCGGCTAACTGGAAGAAAAAAGAAGCCCCAATCCTGGTGCAATGGCACTCTCGCCTATGGAAAATTCTCACGATGGAACGCATGTCGGACATTTTCAGAGGCGAATATAAAATTTTTGAATATAAGTGGGGTCCACTGGTGTCATATCTTACAAAAGGGCTTCCGCTTGCAGTGTGTCCACCCACCTGTTCCAATTTTAGTCCTGGCAATGGCGATATCACAGAAGGTGTTTCGCGACGAACGGAATGACACTCATCAGACACCATGCAGAATAACTACACTCCACCAGTCAGCCCCGAGTAGTAGCTAGGGGAGGGAGGCGTGCTTCTCCATCACAGGGATGGGGAAGGAGGGAAGGGGATGGGGTTTGGGGGTTTTAGTTCGTTGTTCTTCTCTCTTTTTGTTGTAAATACCATAGCATTAAGGGCCAATGTGGAACTCAATAAGAAATTCATTCCTGTATGATAAGACACTGTGACAGAATTAGCGTTGTATCGCTTATGGAATGTAGAGACGGCCAGGAGCCAAGCTGTTATGGCACTGTTTATATGTAAATGCCAATAAACAGAACTTTGACAAAAACATAATTTATTAAGTATTATCTTTATTTAATTTTTAAACTTTTAAATTATATAAAAATTAAATATATACATATATCAATAATTTAAAATTAAAAAATAACCATTTTATAATTAATTCAAACATTTAACTATTGAAAAAAATTAAAACGTACATTTCGCAATACAATAAATACAACAGTAGGGAAACTGTTGGATAGCAGGGGAGCAAAAAATACTATTCCCACTCCAGTGAGTGCAACAGTAGGGAAAGTGCTGGATGGCGGAGAGGTAAAAATTACTATTCCAACTCCAAAGAGTGCAACAGTAGAGAAAGTGTTGGATAGCGGAAGGGTAAAAATTACTATTCCCACTCCAGTGAGTGCAACAGTAGAGAAAGTATTGGATAGCGGAGGGGTAAAAATTACTATTCCCACTCCAGTGAGTGCAACAGTAGGGAAAGTGTTGGATAGCGGAGGGGTAAAAATTACTATTCCCACTCCAGTGAGTGCAACAGTAGGGAAAGTGCTGGATGGCGGAAGGGTAAAAATTACTATTCACACTCCAGTGAGTGCAACAGTAGGGAAAGTGTTGGATAGCGGAGGGGTAAAAATTACTATTCCCACTCCAGTGAGTTCAACAGTAGGGAAAGTGTTGGATAGCAGAGGGGTAAAAATTACTATTCCAACTCCAAAGAGTGCAACAGTAGGGAAAGTGTTGGATAGCGGAGGGGTAAAAATTACTATTCCCACTCCAGTGAGTTCAACAGTAGGGAAAGTGTTGGATAGCGGGTGATTAAAAATTACTATTCTAACTCCAGAGAGTGCAACAGTAGGGAAAGTGTTGGATAGCATAGGGGTAAAAATTACTATTCCCACTCCAGTGAGTTCAACAGTAGGGAAAGTGTTGGATAGCGGAGGGGTAAAAATTACTATTCCAACTCCAAAGAGTGCAACAGTAGGGAAAGTGTTGGATAGCGGAGGGGTAAAAATTACTATTCCCACTCCAGTGAGTTCAACAGTAGGGAAAGTGTTGGATAGCGGAAGGGTAAAAATTACTATTCCCACTCCAGTGAGTGCAACAGTAGGGAAAGTGCTGGATGGCGGAAGGGTAAAAATTACTATTCACACTCCAGTGAGTGCAACAGTAGGCAAAGTGCTGGATGGCGGAAGGGTAAAAATTACTATTCACACTCCAGTGAGTGCAACAGTAGGGAAAGTGTTGGATAGCAGAGAAACAAAAATTAATAATAACATTTAAACAATTAAAAAAATATA
Source organism: Calotriton arnoldi (assembly GCA_963921515.1). Classification (NCBI taxonomy): domain Eukaryota; kingdom Metazoa; phylum Chordata; class Amphibia; order Caudata; family Salamandridae; genus Calotriton; species Calotriton arnoldi. The sequence goes on from CAWUFW010001592.1 coordinate 660,582, forward strand.
TATATCTTAAAATTAAATATACAATATTTAAAAAATATCAGATTAAATATGTTAAACATTAACATTAAATATATTAATTACATATAACAAAAAGGTACAACTATTATATAAAATATATTAATAAATACATTTATAAACAATATTTATTTAAAAGAAACAAAAAAAGATTTAAAAACATAAATGTATTTATTTCCTACCCTTTAACACTAGACCAAAAAAAAAAAACATTTGTATTTACATTTATTTCTATAATTAATATAATTAATAATGATTTTAAAAATTATATTTAATAAAAATAATTAATAAACATTCATTGAATACGCATTCTTTAACACTATAATATGCACTACACACACCTAAAATGAATTACACAATTACCATCATTAATTACTAATTAATTAATTTTAATTAATTGACAACTAATTATTAATTCATCAATTAAAAATAAATTATTTCCCACCCTTCCCACCATTTACACATGTAAACACCACAACACACACCTAAAATTAATTACCCAATTACCATAATTAATTAATTAATTTAAAATAATAAACAACTAATTATTAATTCATCAATTAAAAACTAAATTACTTCCCACCCTTCCCACCATTTTCACCTATCAACACCACAACACACACCTAAAAATAATTACACAATTAACATAATTAATTACCAAATAATTAATTAAAATTAATTAACAACTAATTATTACATAATTAATAAAAAATTAATTTACACATTTAACACTATAACATCTCAATTCAACAATGATTAATAAATAAAAATGGTTCTATAAATGTACTGTAATTAAATTACTTCCCACCCTATTCCCCTATAAACCCACAACCCGCTATGGTACTAAAAACGCAAAATTCAAATAACAAAAAAATAATAACTACTAAAAATAATCAATACATTTTATATAATTAAATTACTTCCCACCCTATTCCCCTATAAACCCACAACCCGCTATGCAACTAAAAATGCAAAATTCAAACAAAAACAATATAATAACTACTAAAATTTTAACACATATAATAAAAATACAAACAATTCTTATATAAAAAATACATGCATTACACACATATAAAATATATAGTAAAATACATAACATTAATAAAAAATCGATATTTTTAACATCTATATTTTTGCAAACGATATTAAACACTTCGATAGTTTTTACATCGATATTACTTACCCAAAGTCGATATTCTTCACCACGATATTTTTGCCACAATATTTGTGTAAGTCGATATTTTTGACTCGATATTCTGTCTCTGCACCAGTCCAGCACTCTCAAGTATTCCAGTTTCAGGCGTGATAACTATAAGACGATCCAGTCCACAATCTTTGTTTGAGTTCTACCACCTGTGTAGCTGTGAATTTATAATGGTAAAAACATGACTACAAGTCCCATTATGCGAAGTAAAGGCCTGGAATGGATGAGCTGCGGAGGCATGGAACTTAGAAACTCTGAGAGTCAGGTGGAAGGCGAACAAGTCGGAATTGGTGTCCTATCTAACCTCACAAGAGTAAACCATCTTTTATTTGTGCTGATTGCTTCTGCTTTCTAAAGAGATTGCTGAAATGGGGCAGGGCAGGAACGCCCATCGCTGAGGGCTAGCACTGAGCCTAGCAAGAGCCAGCTGCCCCTGTCTGCAGTGCAGGAACTACAGCAGTGTCCAGCTCCCAGAACTCAAACTTACTTTAAATAATAATGGAGCCTGGTGACTGTGGTTTGTGGCTGCTCCTTCGGGCTCTTCAGTCACTCCAGGCGGCACCAGGGTTCTCTTCCCAGCTTGTCTGCTGCTAGCAGAGGTGTGCCATGGGACTCTTGACTGAAGGTTACTATGCCAGTCTCAGTCCGACACTATGCTTCCTGCAATGGACAGGCGTGGCTGAGTGATGCCAAACAACAGAAAAGAGACATCCTGAGAGGGTGGGGGAGGAGCCAAGCAATGTGGCGAGGCCCCTCAGCTGTTACCACACCTCTCCTCAACCCGGCACCACACCTCTCCTCGACCCGGCATCACACCTCTCCTTGACCTGGCGCCACAACTCTCCACGATCCCGCACTACACCTCTCCTTGACCCGGCACCACACCTCTCCTCGACCCGGCACCACACCTCTCCTGGACCCGGCATCACACCTTTCCTCGACCTGGCGCCACACCGCTCCTCAACGCGGCACCACACCTCTCCTCGACCCGGCATCACACCTCCTCGACCAGGCACCACACCTTTCCACGACCCGGCATCACACCTCTCCTCGACCCGGCACCACACCTCTCCTCGACCCGGCATCACACCTCTCCTTGACCTGGCGCCACAACTCTCCACGATCCGGCACTACACCTCTCCTTGACCCGGCACCACACCTCTCCTCGACCCGGAACCACACCTCTCTTCGACCAGGCATCACACTTCTCCTCAACCCGGCACCACACCTCTCCTCGACCCGGCATCACACCTCTCCTCGACCTGGCACCACACCTCTCCTCAACACGGCACCACACCTCTCCTCGACCCGGCATCACACCTCTCCTCGACCAAGCACCACACCTTTCCACAACCCGGCATCACACCTCTCCTCGACCCGGCACTACACCTCTCCTTGACCCGGCACCACACCTCTCCTGGACCCGGCATCACACCTTTCCTCGACCTGGCGCCACACCTCTCCTCAACGCGGCACCACACCTCTCCTCGACCCGGCATCACACCTCCCTCGACCAGGCACCACACCTTTCCACGACCCGGCATCACACCTCTCCTCGACCCGGCACCACACCTCTCCTCGACCCGGCATCACACCTCTCCTTGACCTGGCGCCACAACTCTCCACGATCCGGCACTACACCTCTCCTTGACCCGGCACCACACCTCTCCTCGACCCGGAACCACACCTCTCTTCGACCAGGCATCACACTTCTCCTCAACCCGGCACCACACCTCTCCTCGACCCGGCATCACACCTCTCCTCGACCTGGCACCACACCTCTCCTCAACACGGCACCACACCTCTCCTCGACCCGGCATCACACCTCTCCTCGACCAGGCACCACACCTTTCCACAACCCGGCATCACACCTCTCCTCGACCCGGCACTACACCTCGCCTCAACCCGGCACCACACCTCTCCTCGACCTGGCACCACACCTCTCCTCGACCCGGCATCACACCTCTCCTCAACCCGGCACCACACCTCTTCTCGACCCTGCATCACACCTCTCCTTGACCCAGCACCACAACTCTCCACGACCCGGCACCACACCTCTCATTGACCCGGCACCACATCTCTCCACAACCCGGCACCACACCACTCCTTGACCCGAAACCACACCTCTCCTCGACCCGGCACCAGTTGCAGCAGCTAATGCGAACACTGAGACAGCCAAGTGTCCTCAGTTGAGCCCTGACAAGTAAAGACTTTACACATCAAGCTGCATGTTACACGGCAAATAATTGTTGCTCAGCTCTGATGATCTCTGAATTGATATTACTTACCATTGGTTGGCTGAATTGTCAATCTTATCAGCGCCAGGCGGCTTCACTTTGTCCCTATGTGCCTGTTTTCTTCCTTGAATCATGGACCAAGAATTGGGGTATTGTGGGAAGCCGACTCTTATATAGCATACCAAAGAAGGTATATGGTGCCAAGAGTCCAGGTATTCCCTTACTACTGGACAGGGGCTTGCTCTAGCAATACCAGTGTGCTATTCTAGGGGGTAGTGAGGTCGAGCAGCTTTAGGCTTTTCAGAGAGGAGTGTTAGACATCTGTAAATACACACACAGTCAATAAATCATGCACATGACTTCATAAAGAGAGTAACACCAATTTATAAAAATAACACATATCTTTATATATATTTAGGCACCAGAATCAATTCGATCAGGTAAGTACGCTTTTCAATAGAAACACTTTTGCATTTTTCAGAAGCTGCAATGTTATCCTATGGGAGGAGGAAGAACAAGTACGGCATTCAGGCACAGTACAGCGACTTGCGGGACCAATCTCTGGGACTTAAGGTGAGTGGTGGGCAAGATCCAAGACTGCACCAGCAGAACACCACCATCTGCACTAGGGCGGACGGGTGCAGGGGTGCAAAACAGCATCGGGTGCCCAACATTAGTCTAAGGAGATTGGTCTTAGCGTACAGAGGCTGCAGGCTTTGACTGGGGGGCCAGTTGGGCTGAACCAACAGGGGGGCTCCGGCCTCACGATGTTGGGGGACGTAGGGACACCTTTGGTCCTCTTCTCCACGGCCCTGGGGCGACGGGTGCAGAGGTCTCCCTAGGCATTGGATTTTTCTTACCAGCAGTCGTGGTAGAGAGAGCCTGCTAACAGGGGCTGCAGGCAGCATCAGGGAGTTCACGAGGGGTGAAACCACAGTGAACAACGGTTGCAGTGGTGTCCTTGGGTGTCAGGTTTTTACTGTCTTGGAGCCCTCTCAGGTTTCTTTGGGTGCCTGCAGGATGCAAGGAAGCAGGTCCGCTGCTTCAAGGGCGTTCTCTTTCCTGGGTGAAATGCTGGCAGGTCTCACAGGCTTTGGAGACACAGCAGCTGCAGGACAAGTTGTCTTTTGGTGCATTGGGCGAAGTCAGCAGGCAGGCCGACAGGGTTGGCGCCAAGTCAGTTGCTGGGTCTTCTGTTCTTGCGCTGTGCGACTCTCACGTCCATCTTCTTCTTTCTGGTTGGCAGGATCTGCTTTTCAGGAGCCAGGGGCTCCCCTAAATACTGAATTTAGGGGTGTCAGGGGAGTGTATGGTAGTAGCTTATGAGCTACCTACTCCTGGAGTCACTACGCCCCCTATATGACCACTTCCTGTGGGAAGTGGCCATAACCCTGTCCCGAGCTCCTAGGTTTGCCACCACAAAGATGGCCAACTCTGAAAAGTCATGTCCACTACAGGTTAGGCCACCTTACGGGTAGTACTAGCCTGAGGGTGGGCACCCCTACCTATTTAGCTAATTTTTCCACCTGTCCAAGTGCATAAGGGCTCTGGACAAAGGGGGTTGACTTTCTCTCCTGTGAGACTTGCATTTCAAAGGCGGTAGCTTCTTTGAAGTTCCCCTGCCTTGGAAGGCTAATCAGCAGGTAATTCTGTGGAAGTGGGTGTGAATACCCTCTTCCCGAGCAGGCTTTGTTTCTGACCTCCTAAGGCCAAAGGCACTCACCCTTGGGGGTCAGAAACTCGTCTCAGGCAGCAGGCTGGCAAGAACCACCCTAAGGTGCCCTCTGTGTGCATGTATTAATAAATCCATCACTGGAATCGGTGTGGGTTTATCCATATGACGTTTGATACCAAACATCCCTATGTTCAGTGAAGACAGCATGTAGCTGGGGAACTCATTTTCATCAGTGTCCAGCACATGTACTCAAAATGGCTTCCCTGGTCACTTGTACTGGCAGCAATAGGGCTGGCCAGCACAGGGCCGTACCTGCTTATGCAGTTATGCCCTCACATGTAGTATAGTGCACCATGTCTTAGGGTTTCAGGCCTGTAGTAGAGGTGAGTTACCTATACTCCATGCAGTGTCTGTGGGCATGGCACACAGGGCTACGTGCCATGTCATATTTTCACTTTTGTCTGCACTAAGACACGCAGCCTGCAGTGGAAGTCTGTGTGTGTTTGGTGAGGGGACCCTTAGGGTGGCATAATTCATGCTGCAGCCTCTAGGGATCCTCTTTAGGCTCCTTGCCCTGGGTACCAGGGGTACCACTCACTAGGTAGTTACAGGGAGTGCCAAAGGTATTGCCAATTGGGGTACAATTGCAGGTTTTGGAAATGGATCTGGCACTGGGGACATGGTTAGCAAGGACCCAGTTCATTTACAGTCGAAATTACACCAATTACCAGGTGAAAAGTGGGGAGTGACCATGTCAAAAAGGGGCACTTTACACAGGTACTTTTTTTTTTTTTTTTGCTCTTGCTTGCAAAGCAACTTAAACCCATCAGAGGTGAGGCACGCGCGTCCGGGTATCTCCAAGAGCTGAACACAAACAACTAGCAATATTGAAACTTTGTGTCATGTGGCCAATTTCCGAAACATACATTTCATCCGCCTGTCACATTTATTGATGATGAAGCTGTAAACATACTCCCTTTGTTTTAGGACAGTTGCCGTACGGTATGTGTTTTTTCTGAATTAACATTCACTTATCTGTTAGTTACCTTGTTTATAATTTACAGGATGTTTCATTCAGCATCAAACTCTGTGATTTCAAAAGGTTTATGTTTCACTTTTACCTCTTCCCACCCCCAAACTCTCAAATCTCCCTCACCTCCCTTTACCTCCACCAACCCCTGAGCCCTCAAGTCACCCTCACCTCCCTTTACCTCTACCCACCCATAAGCCCTCAAGTCACCCTCACCTCCCTTTACCTCCACCCACCTCTGAGCCCTCAAGTCACCCTCACCTGCCTTTACCCTCTACCCACCCTGAACCCTAAGTCAAACTTATCTCCCTTTAACTCTACCCATCCCCGAACCCTCAAGTCACCCTCACCTCCCTTTACCTCGACCCACCCGAACCCTAAAGTCACCCTCACCTCCCTTTACCTCGACCCACCCCAGAATCCTCAAGTCACCCTCTTCTCCCTTTACCTCGACCCACCCTCAAACCCTCAAGTCACCCTCAACTCCTTTTACCTCTAACCACACCAAACCCTCAAGTCCACCCATCTCTCTTTACCTCTACCAGCCCCTGAACTCTATTGTACCCATCATCTCCCTTTACCTCTACCTTCCACCGAACCCTCAAGTCACCCTTGCCTCCCTCTACCTCTATCCCTCTCTGAGCCCTCAAGTCACCCTCTCCTCCCTTTACCTCTACCCACCCCTGAACCCTCAAGTCACAATCACCTCCCTTTACCTCTACCAACCCCATAACCCTCAAGTCACCCTCACCTCTCTTTGCCTCTACCCCACTCTGAGCCCTCATGTCACCCTCACCTCCCTCTACCTCTACCCACCCCGAACCCTCAAGTCACCCTCACTTTCCTTTACCGCTACCCCCTCTGAGCCCCCAAGTCACCCTCACCTCCCTGTACCTCTACCCCCCTCTGAGCCCTCAAGACACCCTCACCTCCCTCTACCTCTACCCACCCCGAACCCTGAAGTCACCTTCACCTTCCTTTACCTCTACCCCCTCTGAGCCCTCAAGTCACCCTCACCTCACCTCCCTCTACCTCTACCCACCCCAAACCCTCAAGTCACCCTCACCTCCCTTTACCTCTACCCCCCTCTGAGCCCTCAGGTCACCCTCATCTACCTCTACCCACTCCCAAACCCTCAAGTCACCCTCATCTCCCTTTACCTCTACTCCCCTCTGAGCCCTCAAGTCACCCTCACCTCCCTCTACCTCTACCCACCCGAACCCTCAAGTCACCCTCATCTCCCTTTACCTCTACCCCCCTCTGAGCCCTCAAGTCACCCTCATCTCCCTTTACCTCTACGCACTCTCTTTTTCCCCCCCCTCATTTGTGCAATAAACCAACTGGAAGCAAGCAAGGGGGTCTCACTCTCCCCTCCGACTGGTGAGATGGCCAAGAGCAAGTCCCCAGACTTCCGGTCCCATAGGGTCTAAGGGTGAGAAGACCTGGGGGTACCAGTCCTAATCCTATATACCCAGGAGTTATTGCGAATTGCTTAATCATCGGACATTTGAATCAGTTTAACAAACTTAAAACTTAACACACCCGTGAGGCTAAACTAAGACTAAAAATTCTGATCCCAAATATCCCAAAAATCAAGCTTCTTAATACCCTCCCTACTCCGATCCAGCATTCTCACTTTTTGTATCGAGCCCAACTACTTCCTCCTCAAGGGAGAGTGCTGAGATATCCACTTAATGCAGATCTCACGTCTGGCTTACAGTATCAGCACAAACAACAGATTCCTCCGCTTACTACCCAGAGTATCCCTTAACTCCTCCTCATTCACAACCCCGAACATAATTAAGCTTATGCTTACCTCCAGGTTCGTACCCAGTATTGTTGCGAGGACCACACTTACGTCGTGCCAGTACACCTGGAGGTTGGGGCAGCGGCAAAACATGTGCAGGCCACCTGCTTCTTCCTCCCCACACTTAGGGCAACTCTTAACCACCTACTTGTTCATCCTTGTCAGCTTTTTCGGTGACCAATATGCCCTGTGTATCGTGAATAAATGTTTTTTCCTGAGTGAGGCAGCACTGACAGCATAGCACAGAGTAGACATTGATACTTGCCAGAGATTTTGTACGTCCTCGACGGCAAATCCTTCCTCCAGATCTCTGTAGGAAGAGTAAACTCCTCTTCTCCAGCAAGCATGAACAGCCAGTACCAGTCCAATACCTCTTTTTTCTGTGGAGGGCTCTTTAAAAATTTTCCTTCCAGTTCACTATTTCCTTCTCCAACGATTTTGCCTAGCTAGCCAGCTGGTAGTATTTGAATCTGGAGATGCCCCGATTCAGCATTGATGACAATTGTTCCCAGTCTACTAAGGTCTTTCCAATGAGTAGCTGGCCCCATCTCGTTATTCCTGCTTCTGCTAATGGGCCTGGAAGTTTATCCTTCAAACATTCATGAGTCCCTGGAGATGCCCATATTGGGGCGTGGCTACTGTAATACGGGACTCCTACTATTCTCTTAATTTGAGACCAGAGTTTACATGCTGCTAGAAGTATCTTCAATTTCACTTTTAAAAAACATTTCGGGCGCCCGAACTTGTACAAAAAACAATCCCCCTCCTCTACGCACTCTTGAACCCTCAAGTCACCATCACCTCCCTTTACCTCTACCCCACTCTGAGCCCTCAAGTCGCCCTCACTTCCCCTTAACTCTACCAACCCCCGAACCGTCAAGTCATCCTCGCCTTCCTTTCTCTCTACCCCACTCTGAGCCCTCCAGTCATCTTCATCTCCTTTCACTTCTACCCACCCACCAACCCTCAAGTCACCCTCTCCTCCCTTTATCTCTGCCCACCTCTAAACCCTCAAGTCACCCTCTCCTCCCTTTATCTCTGCCCACCTCTAAACCCTCAAGTCACCATCACCTCCCTTTACCTCTACCACCCCCAAACCCTCAAGTCACCATCACCTCTCTTTACCTCTACCAGCCCCAAACCCTCAAGTCACCATCACCTTACTTTACCTCTACCAGCCCCAAACCCTCAAGTCACCATCACCTCCCTTTACCTCTACCACCCCCAAACCCTCAAGACACCATCACCTCCCTTTACCTCTACCACCCCAAACCCTCAAGACACCATCACCTCCCTTTACCTCTACCACCCGCAAACCCTCAAGTCACCATCACCTCCCTTTACCTCTACCACCCCCAAACCCTCAAGTCACCATCACCTCCCTTTACCTCTACCCACGAACCCTCAAGTCACCATCACCTCCCTTTACCTCTACCCACGAACCCTCAAGTCACCATCACCTCCCTTTACCTCTACCACCCCCAAACCCTCAAGTCACCATCACCTCCCTTTACCTCTACCACCCCCAAACCCTCAAGTCACCATCACCTCCCTTTACCTCTACCCACGAACCCTCAAGTCACCATCACCTCCCTTTACCTCTACCCACGAACCCTCAAGTCACCATCACCTCCCTTTACCTCTACCCACGAACCCTCAAGTCACCATCACCTCCCTTTACCTCTACCCACGAACCCTCAAGTCACCATCACCTCCCTTTACCTCTACCCACGAACCCTCAAGTCACCATCACCTCCCTTTACCTCTACCACCCCCAAACCCTCAAGTCACCATCACCTCCCTCTACCTCTACCCACGAACCCTCAAGTCACCATCACCTCCCTTTACCTCTACCCACGAACCCTCAAGTCACCATCACCTCCCTTTACCTCTACCACCCCCAAACCCTCAAGTCACCATCACCTCTCTTTACCTCTACCAGCCCCAAACCCTCAAGTCACCATCACCTCCCTTTACCTCTACCCATCCCCAAAACCTCAAGTCATCTTTATTTCCCTTCACTTCTTCCCACCCCCAAACCCTCAAGTCACCATCACCTCCCTTTACCTCTACCCATCCCCAAACCCTCAAGTCATCTTTATTTCCCTTCACTTCTTCCCACCCCCAAACCCTCAAGTCACCATCACCTCCCTTTACCTCTACCCATCCCCAAACCCTCAAGTCACCATCACCTCCCTTTACCTCTACCCATCCCCAAACCCTCAAGTCACCATCACCTCCCTTTACCTCTACCCACAAACCCTCAAGTCATCCTCGCCTCCCTTTACCTCTACCACCCCCAAACCCTCAAGTCACCATCACCTCTCTTTACCACTACCAGCCCCAAACCCTCAAGTCACCATCACCTCCCTTTACCTCTACCCACGAACCCTCAAGTCATCCTCGCCTCCCTTTACCTCTACCACCCCCAAACCCTCAAGTCACCATCACCTCCCTTTATCTCTGCCCACCTCTAAACCCTCAAGTCACCATCACCTCCCTTTACCTCTACCACCCCCAAACCCTCAAGTCACCATCACCTCTCTTTACCTCTACCAGCCCCAAACCCTCAAGTCACCATCACCTCTCTTTACCTCTACCAGCCCCAAACCCTCAAGTCACCATCACCTCCCTTTACCTCTACCACCCCCAAACCCTCAAGACACCATCACCTCCCTTTTCCTCTACCACCCCCAAACCCTCAAGACACCATCACCTCCCTTTACCTCTACCACCCCCAAACCCTCAAGTCACCATCACCTCCCTTTACCTCTACCACCCCCAAACCCTCAAGTCACCATCACCTCCCTTTACCTCTACCCACGAACCCTCAAGTCACCATCACCTCCCTTTACCTCTACCCACGAACCCTCAAGTCACCATCACCTCCCTTTACCTCTACCACCCCCAAACCCTCAAGTCACCATCACCTCCCTTTACCTCTACCACCCCCAAACCCTCAAGTCACCATCACCTCCCTTTACCTCTACCACCCCCAAACCCTCAAGTCACCATCACCTCCCTTTACCTCTACCCACGAACCCTCAAGTCACCATCACCTCCCTTTACCTCTACCCACGAACCCTCAAGTCACCATCACCTCCCTTTACCTCTACCCACGAACCCTCAAGTCACCATCACCTCCCTTTACCTCTACCCACGAACCCTCAAGTCACCATCACCTCCCTTTACCTCTACCCACGAACCCTCAAGTCACCATCACCTCCCTTTACCTCTACCCACGAACCCTCAAGTCACCATCACCTCCCTTTACCTCTACCACCCCCAAACCCTCAAGTCACCATCACCTCCCTTTACCTCTACCACCCCCAAACCCTCAAGTCACCATCACCTCCCTTTACCTCTACCCACGAACCCTCAAGTCACCATCACCTCCCTTTACCTCTACCCACGAACCCTCAAGTCACCATCACCTCCCTTTATCTCTACCACCCCCAAACCCTCAAGTCACCATCACCTCTCTTTACCTCTACCAGCCCCAAACCCTCAAGTCACCATCACCTCCCTTTACCTCTACCCATCCCCAAACCCTCAAGTCATCTTTATTTCCCTTCACTTCTTCCCACCCCCAAACCCTCAAGTCACCATCACCTCCCTTTACCCCTACCCATCCCTAAACCCTCAAGTCACCATCACCTCCCTTTACCTCTACCCACGAACCCTCAAGTCACCATCACCTCCCTTTACCTCTACCCACGAACCCTCAAGTCACCATCACCTCCCTTTACCTCTACCCACGAACCCTCAAGTCACCATCACCTCCCTTTACCTCTACCACCCCCAAACCCTCAAGTCACCATCACCTCCCTTTACCTCTACCACCCCCAAACCCTCAAGTCACCATCACCTCCCTTTACCTCTACCACCCCCAAACCCTCAAGTCACCATCACCTCCCTTTACCTCTACCCACGAACCCTCAAGTCACCATCACCTCCCTTTACCTCTACCCACGAACCCTCAAGTCACCATCACCTCCCTTTACCTCTACCACCCCCAAACCCTCAAGTCACCATCACCTCTCTTTACCTCTACCAGCCCCAAACCCTCAAGTCACCATCACCTCCCTTTACCTCAACCCATCCCCAAACCCTCAAGTCATCTTTATTTCCCTTCACTTCTTCCCACCCCCAAACCCTCAAGTCACCATCACCTCCCTTTACCTCTACCCATCCCCAAACCCTCAAGTCATCTTTATTTCCCTTCACTTCTTCCCACCCCCAAACCCTCAAGTCACCATCACCTCCCTTTACCTCTACCCATCCCCAAACCCTCAAGTCACCATCACCTCCTTTACCTCTACCCATCCCCAAACCCTCAAGTCATCTTTATTTCCCTTCACTTCTTCCCACCCCCAAACCCTCAAGTCACCATCACCTCCCTTTACCTCTACCCATGAACCCTCAAGTTATCCTCGCCTCCCTTTACCTCTACCACCCCCAAACCCTCAAGTCACCATCACCTCTCTTTACCTCTACCAGCCCCAAACCCTCAAGTCACCATCACCTCCCTTTACCTCTACCCACGAACCCTCAAGTCATCCTCGCCTCCCTTTACCTCTACCACCCCCAAACCCTCAAGTCACCCTCTCCTCCCTTTATCTCTGCCCACCTCTAAACCCTCAAGTCACCATCACCTCCCTTTACCTCTACCACCCCCAAACCCTCAAGTCACCATCACCTCTCTTTACCTCTACCAGCCCCAAACCCTCAAGTCACCATCACCTCTCTTTACCTCTACCAGCCCCAAACCCTGAAGTCACCATCACCTCCCTTTACCTCTACCACCCCCAAACCCTCAAGACACCATCACCTCCCTTTACCTCTACCACCCCCAAACCCTCAAGACACCATCACCTCCCTTTACCTCTACCACCCCCAAACCCTCAAGTCACCATCACCTCCCTTTACCTCTACCACCCCCAAACCCTCAAGTCACCATCACCTCCCTTTACCTCTACCCACGAACCCTCAAGTCACCATCACCTCCCTTTACCTCTACCCACGAACCCTCAAGTCACCATCACCTCCCTTTACCTCTACCACCCCCAAACCCTCAAGTCACCATCACCTCCCTTTACCTCTACCACCCCCAAACCCTCAAATCACCATCACCTCCCTTTACCTCTACCACCCCCAAACCCTCAAGTCACCATCACCTCCCTTTACCTCTACCACCCCCAAACCCTCAAGTCACCATCACCTCCCTTTACCTCTACCCACGAACCCTCAAGTCACCATCACCTCCCTTTACCTCTACCCACGAACCCTCAAGTCACCATCACCTCCCTTTACCTCTACCCACGAACCCTCAAGTCACCATCACCTCCCTTTACCTCTACCACCCCCAAACCCTCAAGTCACCATCACCTCCCTTTACCTCTACCACCCCCAAACCCTCAAGTCACCATCACCTCCCTTTACCTCTACCCACGAACCCTCAAGTCACCATCACCTCCCTTTACCTCTACCCACGAACCCTCAAGTCACCATCACCTCCCTTTACCTCTACCACCCCCAAACCCTCAAGTCACCATCACCTCTCTTTACCTCTACCAGCCCCAAACCCTCAAGTCACCATCACCTCCCTTTACCTCTACCCATCCCCAAACCCTCAAGTCATCTTTATTTCCCTTCACTTCTTCCCACCCCCAAACCCTCAAGTCACCATCACCTCCCTTTACCTCTACCTCTACCCATCCCCAAACCCTCAAGTCACCATCACCTCCCTTTACCTCTACCCACGAACCCTCAAGTCACCATCACCTCCCTTTACCTCTACCCACGAACCCTCAAGTCACCATCACCTCCCTTTACCTCTACCACCCCCAAACCCTCAAGTCACCATCACCTCCCTTTACCTCTACCACCCCCAAACCCTCAAGTCACCATCACCTCCCTTTACCTCTACCCACGAACCCTCAAGTCACCATCACCTCCCTTTACCTCTACCCACGAACCCTCAAGTCACCATCACCTCCCTTTACCTCTACCACCCCCAAACCCTCAAGTCACCATCACCTCTCTTTACCTCTACCAGCCCCAAACCCTCAAGTCACCATCACCTCCCTTTACCTCTACCCATCCCCAAACCCTCAAGTCATCTTTATTTCCCTTCACTTCTTCCCACCCCCAAACCCTCAAGTCACCATCACCTCCCTTTACCTCTACCCATCCCCAAACCCTCAAGTCACCATCACCTCCCTTTACCTCTACCCACGAACCCTCAAGTCACCATCACCTCCCTTTACCTCTACCCACGAACCCTCAAGTCACCATCACCTCCCTTTACCTCTACCCATGAACCCTCAAGTCACCATCACCTCCCTTTACCTCTACCACCCCCAAACCCTCAAGTCACCATCACCTCCCTTTACCTCTACCACCCCCAAACCCTCAAGTCACCATCACCTCCCTTTACCTCTACCCACGAACCCTCAAGTCACCATCACCTCCCTTTACCTCTACCCACGAACCCTCAAGTCACCATCACCTCCCTTTACCTCTACCACCCCCAAACCCTCAAGTCACCATCACCTCTCTTTACCTCTACCAGCCCCAAACCCTCAAGTCACCATCACCTCCCTTTACCTCTACCCACGAACCCTCAAGTCACCATCACCTCCCTTTACCTCTACCACCCCCAAACCCTCAAGTCACCATCACCTCTCTTTACCTCTACCAGCCCCAAACCCTCAAGTCACCATCACCTCCCTTTACCTCTACCCACCCCCAAACCCTCAAGTCATCTTTATTTCCCTTCACTTCTTCCCACCCCCAAACCCTCAAGTCACCATCACCTCCCTTTACCTCTACCCACGAACCCTCAAGTCACCATCACCTCCCTTTACCTCTACCCACGAACCCTCAAGTCACCATCACCTCCCTTTACCTCTACCCACGAACCCTCAAGTCACCATCACCTCCCTTTACCTCTACCCACGAACCCTCAAGTCACCATCACCTCCCTTTACCTCTACCTCCCCAAACCCTCAAGTCACCATCACCTCCCTTTACCTCTACCACCCCCAAACCCTCAAGTCACCATCACCTCCCTTTACCTCTACCCACGAACCCTCAAGTCACCATCACCTCCCTTTACCTCTACCCACGAACCCTCAAGTCACCATCACCTCCCTTTACCTCTACCACCCCCAAACCCTCAAGTCACCATCACCTCTCTTTACCTCTACCAGCCCCAAACCCTCAAGTCACCATCACCTCCCTTTACCTCTACCCATCCCCAAACCCTCAAGTCATCTTTATTTCCCTTCACTTCTTCCCACCCCCAAACCCTCAAGTCACCATCACCTCCCTTTACCTCTACCCATCCCCAAACCCTCAAGTCACCATCACCTCCCTTTACCTCTACCCATCCCCAAACCCTCAAGTCATCTTTATTTCCCTTCACTTCTTCCCACCCCCAAACCCTCAAGTCACCATCACCTCCCTTTACCTCTACCCATCCCCAAACCCTCAAGTCATCTTTATTTCCCTTCACTTCTTCCCACCCCCAAACCCTCAAGTCACCATCACCTCCCTTTACCTCTACCCACGAACCCTCAAGTCACCATCACCTCCCTTTACCTCTACCCACGAACCCTCAAGTCACCATCACCTCCCTTTACCTCTACCACCCCCAAACCCTCAAGTCACCATCACCTCTCTTTACCTCTACCAGCCCCAAACCCTCAAGTCACCATCACCTCCCTTTACCTCTACCCACGAACCCTCAAGTCACCATCACCTCCCTTTACCTCTACCACCCCCAAACCCTCAAGTCACCATCACCTCTCTTTACCTCTACCAGCCCCAAACCCTCAAGTCACCATCACCTGCCTTTATCTACCCATCCCCAAACCCTCAAGTCACCATCACCTCCCTTTACCTCTACCCACGAACCCTCAAGTCACCATCACCTCCCTTTACCTCTACCCACGAACCCTCAAGTCACCATCACCTCCCTTTACCTATACCACCCCCAAACCCTCAAGTCACCATCACCTCTCTTTACCTCTACCAGCCCCAAACCCTCAAGTCACCATCACCTCCCTTTACCTCTACCACCCCCAAACCCTCAAGTCACCATCACCTCTCTTTACCTCTACCAGCCCCAAACCCTCAAGTCACCATCACCTCCCTTTACCTCTACCCATCCCCAAACCCTCAAGTCACCATCACCTCCCTTTACCTCTACCAGCCCCAAACCCTCAAGTCACCATCACCTCCCTTTACCTCTACCCATCCCCAAACCCTCAAGTCATCCTCCCCTTCCTTTACCTCTACCCACGAACCCTCAAGTCACCATCACCTCCCTTTACCTCTACCCACGAACCCTCAAGTCACCATCACCTCCCTTTAACTCTACCCACGAACCCTCAAGTCACCATCACCTCCCTTTACCTCTACCCACGAACCCTCAAGTCACCATCACCTCCCTTTACCTCTACCAGCCCCAAACCCTCAAGTCACCATCACCTCCCTTTACCTCTACCCATCCCCAAACCCTCAAGTCATCCTCCCCTTCCTTTACCTCTACCCACGAACCCTCAAGTCACCATCACCTCCCTTTACCTCTACCCACGAACCCTCAAGTCACCATCACCTCCCTTTACCTCTACCCACGAACCCTCAAGTCACCATCACCTCCCTTTACCTCTACCCACGAACCCTCAAGTCACCATCACCTCTCTTTACCTCTACCAGCCCCAAACCCTCAAGTCACCATCACCTCCCTTTACCTCTACCCACGAACCCTCAAGTCACCATCACCTCCCTTTACCTCTACCCACGAACCCTCAAGTCACCATCACCTCTCTTTACCTCTACCACCCCCAAACCCTCAAGTCACCATCACCACCCTTTACCTCTATCCATCCCTAAACCCTAAAGTAACCTTTTTTAAATAACATAAAAAGTAGACAAAAAATGTCCAAAAGTCGTGCCAACGGGTTTCCAGATGCTACAAAGATGCAGATGGCGCTGCATGGCCTTTTTGGTGCTGTCTTCATGTGGGCCAGCACGACGAACTTCAGCTCGGACAGAAGTTAAACATTTTCTTTTGTGACAGCAGAGAATAATCCTATACTAAGAAAATGGGCTACTGCCCCTCACGGTCAGCGCTGGTCGCGTCACAGCACTTGTTTTTCTAACTTTCTTCCACGCTGCACTGCAGCATGTCTAAAAGAACTCAACAAACCCAATAGCTCTTCCATAAGTGAGACCTATTGCCTAGGCCAATGCTTGGTCAAGAAGGCCTCTGCGACCAGAAAGAGAGGACAGAGTGTTCTGGAAACTAAAGCCAGCCCCACAGCAGGATGTTGCGGCTACTATGCAGCCATAAGGGTCTGGTTGAGTCATGCTGCCCACCCTACTCTGGAAGCAGCCCGAGCCTGCCAGCCCACCACAGACAGGCTGAGTGGCCAGTCCAGGCCTGCTGCTGAGGCTGACAGAGGCTGCAAGCCCACCACAGAGAGGGTGAAAGGCCAGTCCAGGCCTGGTGCTGAGGCTTATAGAGGCTGCAAGTCCACCACAGAGAGGGTGAAAGGCCAGTCCAGGCCTGGTGCTGAGGCTCACAGAGGCTGCTGGCCCACCAGAGAGAGGCTGAGTGGCCAGTCCAGGCCTGCTGCTGAGGCTGACAGAGGCTGCTGGCCCACCACAGAGAGGCTGAGTGGCCAGTCCAGGCCTGGTGCTGAGGCTTATAGAGGCTGCCAGCCCACCACAGACAGGCTGAGTGGCCAGTCCAGGCCTGGTGCTGAGGCTTATAGAGGCTGCCAGCCCACCACAGACAGGCTGAGTGGCCAGTCCAGGCCTGGTGCTGAGGCTTATAGAGGCTGCCAGCCCACCACAGACAGGCTGAGTGGCCAGTCCAGGCCTGCTGCTGAGGCTGACAGAGGCTGCAAGCCCACCACAGAGAGGGTGAAAGGCCAGTCCAGGCCTGGTGCTGAGGCTTATAGAGGCTGCAAGCCCACCACAGAGAGGGTGAAAGGCCAGTCCAGGCCTGGTGCTGAGGCTCACAGAGGCTGCTGGGCCACCAGAGAGAGGCTGAGTGGCCAGTCCAGGCCTGGTGCTGAGGCTGACAGAGGCTGCTGGCCCACCACAGAGAGGCTGAGTGGCCAGTCCAGGCCTGGTGCTGAGGCTTATAGAGGCTGCCAGCCCACCACAGACAGGCTGAGTGGCCAGTCCAGGCCTGGTGCTGAGGCTTATAGAGGCTGCCAGCCCACCACAGACAGGCTGAGTGGCCAATCCAGGCCTGGTGCTGAGGCTTATAGGAGGCTGCCAGCCCACCACAGACAGGCTGAGTGGCCAGTCCAGGCCTGGTGCTGAGGCTTATAGAGGCTGCCAGCCCACCACAGACAGGCTGAGTGGCCAGTCCAGGCCTGGTGCTGAGGCTTATAGAGGCTGCCAGCCCAGCACAGACAGGCTGAGTGGCCAGTCCAGGCCTGCTGCTGAGGCTGACAGAGGCTGCAAGCCCACCACAGAGAGGGTGAAAGGCCAGTCCAGGCCTGGTGCTGAGGCTCACAGAGGCTGCTGGCCCACCACAGACAGGCGGAGTGGCCAGTCCAGGCCTGGTGCTGAGGCTTATAGAGGCTGCCAGCCCACCACAGACAGGCTGAGTGGCCAGTCCAGGCCTGCTGCTGAGGCTGACAGAGGCTGCAAGCCCACCACAGAGAGGGTGAAAGGCCAGTCCAGGCCTGGTGCTGAGGCTCACAGAGGCTGCTGGCCTACCACAGAGAGGCTGAGTGGCCAGTCCAGGCCTGCTGCTGAGGCTGACAGAGGCTGCAAGCCCACCACAGAGAGGGTGAAAGGCCAGTCCAGGCCTGGTGCTGAGGCTCACAGAGGCTGCTGGCCCACCACAGAGAGGCTGAGTGGCCAGTCCAGGCCTGGTGCTGAGGCTTATAGAGGCTGCCAGCCCACCACAGACAGGCTGAGTGGCCAGTCCAGGCCTGCTGCTGAGGCTGACAGAGGCTGCAAGCCCACCACAGAGAGGGTGAAAGGCCAGTCCAGGCCTGGTGCTGAGGCTGACAGAGGCTGCTGGCCCACCACAGAGAGGCTGAGTGGCCAGTCCAGGCCTGGTGCTGAGGCTTATAGAGGCTGCAAGACCACCACAGACAGGCTGAGTGGCCAGTCCAGGCCTGGTGCTGAGGCTGACAGAGGCTGCAAGCCCACCACAGAGAGGGTGAAAGGCCAGTCCAGGCCTGGTGCTGAGGCTGTCAGAGGCTGCAAGCCCACCACAGAGAGGCTGAGTGGCCAGTCCAGGCCTGGTGCTGAGGCTTATAGAGGCTGCCAGCCCACCACAGACAGGCTGAGTGGCCAGTCCAGGCCTGGTGCTGAGGCTGTCAGAGGCTGCAAGCCCACCACAGAGGGGTGAAAGGCCAGTCCAGGCCTGGTGCTGAGGCTGACAGAGGCTGCTGGCCCACCACAGAGAGACTGAGTGGCCAGTCCAGGGCTGGTGCTGAGGCTTATGGAGGCTGCCAGCCCACCACAGAGAGGGTGAAATGCCAGTCCAGGCCTTGTGCTGAGGCTGACAGAGGCTGCTGCCCGCCCCCTCCCCCCCCACAGAGAGGCTGAATGGCCAGTCCAGGCCTGGTGCTGAGGCTGCCAGGGGCTGCCATGTCAATGCCAGCCTTCCTGGGAACAGCTTCCAGCTGTTTGCAAGGTTCGCGAGCTGTGGCCACGGTCATCACATTTACCGGCTCGTTTCCCAGTTGCCAGGAGTCTATAGAGTATTAGTACAGTGAATGGGGCCTTCGTCGCTCGGCTGTAACCTCTAGAAGCAGCGGGAGGCGAGCACCTTATCTCATCCGCTGTGGGGGTTGAGAAATACTCAACAAGCTCACGGCGGAAATGTAAAGCAGTCAGTCACCGGCGCCACGTGTCCTCCCCACTCAGAAGGCACTCAGTGGTAATCCCTCTCATACAGCACGTGCAGATCCAGGGTATTGGAAACATGCCACAGGGAGGAGGGGCGAGTCCGCTTTTGCAAAGGACTTTTCACTGCGCAGCAACACTTATCAGCATGTGTTAGTAACTTTTAATCTGTTTGAACTTTGAGCGCGAAATAACATTCTTTTAAATTAAAATTTGCACAATTATGCAGGAGATGATGGATTATGTGGCAAATCCATAATTATGTAAAAAGTGCAGTGGCCACAAAAACACATAATTCCAGTGTCCTTGTGTATATAATATTTGAAGTTACACTGGTGTATGTTACAAGGTCCTCCTGGTGTAAGACACAGTTACACCTAGAACAGTGCCATCTCGAGAGGGCACGTCTGTCTGGTGTCACTCTTGTAGCAGGCATCACTTGAGGCGTCACTCGAGGCGTCACTGGAAGCGTCACTCGAGGCGTCGCTGGAGGCTGGCACGATGGAATCCTCCTGTGCGGAATCTTTTACCCATTTCTCTGGTTCTAATACTTTTGTGAATATTATTTTGTAGTCGTTTTCGTTAATTTGCTGTTCTGCTGTATGAATATGCTCTTTTATGACAAGCTAAGAACCTGTTCCTCTGTAAACTACCCGTGTGCTCCTCTGTAAACTGCTTGTGTGCTCCTCTGTAAACTGGCCGTGTGCTCCTCTGTAAACTGCTCGTGTGCTCCTCTGTAAACTGGCCATGTGCTCCTCTGTGACCTGGCCATGTGCTCCTCTGTAAACGGCTCCTATGCTCCTCTGTAAACTAGTTGTGTGCTCCTCTGTAAACTGGCCGTGTGATCCTCTGTAAACTACTTTAAACTACTTGTGTGCTTTTCTGTAAACTGGTTGTGTGCTACTCTGTAAACTGCTTTGGTGCTCCCCTGTGTACTGGCCGTGTGCTCCTCTGTAAACTGCTCATATGCTCCTCTGTAAACTGGTCATATGCTCTTCTGTAAACTGCTTGTGTGCTCCATTGTAAACTGCTCATATGCTTCTCTGTAAACTGCCCCTGTGTTCCTCTGTAAAACTGGCCTTGTGCTCCTCTGTGACCTGGCTGTGTGCTCCTCTGTAAACTGCTCTGGTGCTCCTCTGTAAACTGGCCGTGTGCTCCTCTGTAAACTAGTTGTGTGCTCCTCTGTAAACTGGCCTTGTGCTCCTCTGTGACCTGGCCATGTGCTCCTCTGTAAACTGCTCTGGTGCTCCTCTGTAAACTAGATGTGTGCTCCTCTATAAACTCGCCATGTGCTCCTCTGTAAACGGCTCATATGCTCCTCTGTAAACTAGTTGTGTGCTCCTCTGTAAACTGGCCGTGTGCTCCTCTGCAAACTGGTTGTGTGCTCCTCTGTAAACGGCTCATATGCTCCTCTGTAAACTAGTTGTGTGCTCCTCTGTAAACTGGCCTTGTGCTCCTCTGTGACCTGGCCATGTGCTCCTATGTAAACTGCTCTGGTGCTCCTCTGTAAACTGGCTGTGTGCTCCTCTATAAACTCGCCATGTGCGCCTCTGTAAACGGCTCATATGCTCCTCTGTAAACTAGTTGTGTGCTCCTCTGTAAACTGGCCTTGTGCTCCTCTGTGACCAGGCCATGTGCTCCTCTGTAAACTGCTCTGGTGCTCCTCTGTAAACTGGCTGTGTGCTCCTCTATAAACTCGCCATGTGCTCCTCTGTAAACGGCTCATATGCTCCTCTGTAAACTGGCTGTGTGCTCCTCTATAAACTCGCCATGTGATCCTTTGTAAACGGCTCATATGCTCCTCTGTAAACTAGTTGTGTGCTCCTCTGTAAACTGGCCTTGTGCTCCTCTGTGACCTGGCCATGTGCTCCTCTGTAAACTGCTCTGGTGCTCCTCTGTAAACTGGCTGTGTGCTCCTCTATAAACTCGCCATGTGATCCTTTGTAAACGGCTCATATGCTCCTCTGTAAACTAGTTGTGTGCTCCTCTGTAAACTGGCCTTGTGCTCCTCTGTGACCTGGCCATGTGCTCCTCTGTAAACTGCTCTGGTGCTCCTCTGTAAACTGGCTGTGTGCTCCTCTATAAACTCGCCATGTGCTCCTCTGTAAACGGCTCATATGCTCCTCTGTAAACTAGTTGTGTGCTCCTCTGTAAACTGGCCTTGTGCTCCTCTGTGACCTGGCCATGTGCTCCTCTGTAAACTGCTCTGGTGCTCCTCTGTAAACTGGCAGTGTGCTCCTCTATAAACTCGCCATGTGCTCCTCTGTAAACGGCTCATATGCTCCTCTGTAAACTAGTTGTGTGCTCCTCTGTAAACTGGCCTTGTGCTCCTCTGTGACCTGGCCATGTGCTCCTCTGTAAACTGCTCTGGTGCTCCTCTGTAAACTGGCTGTGTGTGTGCTCCTCTATAAACTCGCCATGTGCTCCTCTGTAAACAGCTCATATGCTCCTCTGTAAACTAGTTGTGTGCTCCTCTGTAAACTGGCCTTGTGCTCCTCTGTGACCTGGCCATGTGCTCCTCTGTAAACTGCTTTGGTGCTCCTCTGTAAACTGGCTGTGTGCTCCTCTATAAACTCGCCATGTGCTCCTCTGTAAACGGCTCATATGCTCCTCTGTAAACTAGTTGTGTGCTCCTCTGTAAACTGGCCTTGTGCTCCTCTGTGACCTGGCCATGTGCTCCTCTGTAAACTGCTCTGGTGCTCCTCTGTAAACTGGCAGTGTGCTCCTCTATAAACTCGCCATGTGCTCCTCTGTAAACGGCTCATATGCTCCTCTGTAAACTAGTTGTGTGCTCCTCTGTAAACTGGCCTTGTGCTCCTCTGTGACCTGGCCATGTGCTCCTCTGTAAACTGCTCTGGTGCTCCTCTGTAAACTGGCTGTGTGTGTGCTCCTCTATAAACTCGCCATGTGCTCCTCTGTAAACAGCTCATATGCTCCTCTGTAAACTAGTTGTGTGCTCCTCTGTAAACTGCTCTGGTGCTCCTCTGTAAACTGGCTGTGTGCTCCTCTATAAACTCGCCATGTGCTCCTCTGTAAACGGCTCATATGCTCCTCTGTAAACTAGTTGTGTGCTCCTCTGTAAACTGGCCTTGTGCTCCTCTGTGACCTGGCCATGTGCTCCTCTGTAAACTGCTCTGGTGCTCCTCTGTAAACTGGCTGTGTGCTCCTCTATAAACTCGCCATGTGCTCCTCTGTAAACGGCTCATATGCTCCTCTGTAAACTAGTTGTGTGCTCCTCTGTAAACTGGCCTTGTGCTCCTCTGTGACCTGGCCATGTGCTCCTCTGTAAACTGCTCTGGTGCTCCTCTGTAAACTGGCTGTGTGCTCCTCTATAAACTCGCCATGTGATCCTCTGTAAACGGCTCATATGCTCCTCTGTAAACTAGTTGTGTGCTCCTCTGTAAACTGGCCTTGTGCTCCTCTGTGACCTGGCCATGTGCTCCTCTGTAAACTGCTCTGGTGCTCCTCTGTAAACTGGCTGTGTGCTCCTCTATAAACTCGCCATGTGCTCCTCTGTAAACGGCTCATATGCTCCTCTGTAAACTAGTTGTGTGCTCCTCTGTAAACTGGCCTTGTGCTCCTCTGTGACCTGGCCATGTGCTCCTCTGTAAACTGCTCTGGTGCTCCTCTGTAAACTGGCTGTGTGCTCCTCTATAAACTCGCCATGTGCTCCTCTGTAAACGGCTCATATGCTCCTCTGTAAACTAGTTGTGTGCTCCTCTGTAAACTGGCCTTGTGCTCCTCTGTGACCTGGCCATGTGCTCCTCTGTAAACTGCTCTGGTGCTCCTCTGTAAACTGGCAGTGTGCTCCTCTATAAACTCGCCATGTGCTCCTCTGTAAACGGCTCATATGCTCCTCTGTAAACTAGTTGTGTGCTCCTCTGTAAACTGGCCTTGTGCTCCTCTGTGACCTGGCCATGTGCTCCTCTGTAAACTGCTCTGGTGCTCCTCTGTAAACTGGCTGTGTGTGTGCTCCTCTATAAACTCGCCATGTGCTCCTCTGTAAACGGCTCATATGCTCCTCTGTAAACTAGTTGTGTGCTCCTCTGTAAACTGCTCTGGTGCTCCTCTGTAAACTGGCTGTGTGCTCCTCTATAAACTCGCCATGTGCTCCTCTGTAAACGGCTCATATGCTCCTCTGTAAACTAGTTGTGTGCTCCTCTGTAAACTGGCCTTGTGCTCCTCTGTGACCTGGCCATGTGCTCCTCTGTAAACTGCTCTGGTGCTCCTCTGTAAACTGGCTGTGTGTGTGCTCCTCTATAAACTCGCCATGTGCTCCTCTGTAAACAGCTCATATGCTCCTCTGTAAACTAGTTGTGTGCTCCTCTGTAAACTGCTCTGGTGCTCCTCTGTAAACTGGCTGTGTGCTCCTCTATAAACTCGCCATGTGCTCCTCTATAAACTCGCCATGTGATCCTCTGTAAACGGCTCATATGCTCCTCTGTAAACTAGTTGTGTGCTCCTCTGTAAACTGGCCTTGTGCTCCTCTGTGACCTGGCCATGTGCTCCTCTGTAAACTGGCTGTGTGTGTGCTCCTCTATAAACTCGCCATGTGATCCTTTGTAAACTACTCGTGTGCTTCTCCCCACATTTCCTTCGGACGATTCGCTCCATGTGGATATGTTCGAGAAACTTATATCCTACTGACACCGGCGTTTAATATTCCCCTGATGAAGGGGCTCCCATGAGCCCCAAATGCATCGGGACCAACAAGTTGGAGAACAATCATTTGTTTCATCAGAAGCTTCACTTTATTGATACCATGTGAACAAAACACACATGAAGAGGAATTTATGAAAATTGAATAAATTCTATTCTTGAAAATAGATCAACCTGTCTTACCTTTGATTGCAAGTGGATCACTCCAGTTACTGGACAGTACACTGTGCACTGAGGGGAAGCTACCCCTGGGTGGCGCTTATCATATACTTTATTAACGCTCCTGGACCGGTGAGCGATACCCGATTTGCACGCATTACCAATTTGAATTTTCAAGACCAAATTTGGAACTTTGTTTTCTGATATTTTGGTGTGCATGAACCACTATTCCGCTCCTCTGTAAACTGCTCATATGCTTCTCTGTAAACCGCTTTTGTGCTTCTCTGTAAACTACTCATATGCTCCTCTGTAAACTGGTCATATGCTCCTGTGTAAACTGCTCATATGCTTCTCTGTAAACCGCTTTGTGCTTCTCTGTAAACTACTCATATGCTCCTCTGTAAACTGCTCATATGCTCCTGTGTAAACTGCTCATATGCTTCTCTGTAAACCGCTTTGTGCTTCTCTGTAAACTACTCATATGCTCCTCTGTAAACTGGTCATATGCTCCTCTGTAAACTGCTTGTGTGCTCCTCTGTAAACCGCTTTTGTGCTTCTCTGTAAACTACTCATATGCTCCTCTGTAAACTGCTCATATGCTCCTGTGTAAACTGCTCATATGCTTCTCTGTAAACCGCTTTTGTGCTTCTCTGTAAACTACTCATATGCTCCTCTGTAAACTGCTCATATGCTCCTGTGTAAACTGCTCATATGCTTCTCTGTAAACCGCTTTTGTGCTTCTCTGTAAACTACTCATGTGCTCCTCTGTAAACTGGTCATATGCTCTTCTGTAAACTGGACGTGTGCTCCTCTGTGAACTGGCCATATGCTCCTCTGTAAACTGGACGTGTGATCCTCTGTAAACTGCTCATATGCTCCTGTGTAAACTGCGCATATGCTCCTCTGTAAACTGGTTGTGTGCTCCTCTGTAAACTGGCTGTGTGCTCCTCTGTAAACTGGACGTGTGCTCCTCTGTAAACTGGTTGTGTGCTCCTGTGTAAACTGCGCATATGCTCCTCTGTAAACTGGTTGTGTGCTCCTCTGTAAACTGCTCATATGCTCCTCTGTAAACGGGTTGTGTGCTCCTCTGTAAACTAATCATATGCTCCTCTGTAAACTGGTTGTGTGCTCCTCTGTAAACCGCTCTTGTGCTTCTCTGTAAACTACTTGTGTGCTCCTCTGTAAACTGGCCGTGTGCTCCTCTGTAAACTGGCCATGTGCTCCTCTGTAAACTACTTTTGGGCTCCTCTGTAAACTACTCGTGTGCTTCTCTGTAAACTACTTGTGTGCTCCTCTGTAAACTGGCCGTGTGCTCCTCTGTAAACTGGCCATGTGCTCCTCTGTAAACTACTTGTGGGCTCCTCTGTAAACTGGCTGTGTGCTCCTCTGTTAACTGGTTGTGTGCTCCTCTGTAAACGACTCGTGTGCTCCTCTGTAAACTGCTTTTGTGCTCCTCTGTATACTGCTCATATGCCCCTCTGTAAACCAGTTGTGTGCTCCTCTGTAAACTACTCGTGTGCTCCTTTGCAAACTGCTCTTTTGTTCCTCTGTAAACTACTCTGTGCTCCTCTGTAAACTGGTTGTGTGTGCTGTGTTGGCTCTGAGGCCTACAGGGCATAGCAAGAATCACACCAACACAAGTGTGTCATTTACTCGGGGTACTACGTGACTACCTTGTCATGGCCCGCCTTTATTATTTATACCTTCGTCCACGTCATGGTACCGGACAAACCACTACCATGGGAACGCGGTGTACATGTGAAACACCCCTCCATCCTCCAGGTTAGTGGAACACTACATTCCTCACCAACTTCAATGAAATAAAACATTATACCAAATAACGGAATAATCTGTACGGCCCAGTGCGCTACCATCAGAGCATCTCAACAGTGTTCATACGGTTACCTCTCCGTGGGTCACCCGATCTTGGACATCTTCTTCACACCAGGAATTCAGCAAGACGGGATGAAGGAGCGGGCTTCCTTCTCAGACCATATCTGGAGGAGTCACTGCGACCTGAGCAGGTAGGTGCAGAAACCCCAGGGTCCTCGCTCTCGTGGGTGGTGTTGGGGAAGAGGCATTGGCTAGCCAAGGCCTGGCTTTGTCCGTCGGAGACCTTCCACTGGAGTTATCTGGAGGAGAAAACGGTAAGTCCGGGGTGTTATCAATCTCGCTGAATACAGAACCATTTTCCTGCAGGGATGGTTCTTCCCTGGGACTGGGGACCCTTTTGAAGAAAGAAATGTTTCAAGTCACCTCCTAATCTCCTCTCCGAGCTGTGACCATCGTTCCTTGCCTTTTCACAACTCTCCACAGTTGGGGCTCAAAAGGCCGGCGGAACTTACTGCCCGGGTGGCGATCTCTCAGATACACTTGGGAGCCTTCACTGATGGCGGAGGAGGTAGCCTTACACCTAGGACTGGACCGGTCCTTCATACGGCTCCACCTGGAGAGCACCAGCGCTTTGTCGATGGGCTCCGGGGCCCATGTAGGATGATGGGGAAGAGTGTCCCTTAAGACTCGTCCCATGCTGGCATGCCCCGGAGCTCTCTCCGTTATCGCGTGGGGGGGGGTCATATGATATTCCCACAAGAAACTGTAGATAGCTCTCTCGATTGATGACTCGTCATCATGTGCTATGCAGATCACCTTATTCAGAGTCCTCGTGAAACGTTGCCTGGGGCCATTTTGGGTTCACCTTCTGGTGTTGGATGCCCCACAAGCTCAAATAGTCCGCAAACTCTTGCCCATGGAATGGAGGCCCGATGTCTGCCTTCACTAACTTGAATATGCCATGGGTGGCAATGATTTTCTCCACTTTACTAATGACCTCAGCGGCCGTCCGTGTTCCCACTATCTCTACCTTGGGATACTTCGTGTGGTCGTCGATGCTGACTAGGGCATAACGACCATCCGGGAGGTGACCAGAGTCCATGCTGCCATGCTCCCATGGATGTTCAGAGTTGTCTCCTGTGATCACTGGGGATGGTCGATCTGGGGTGCCTAACACCTGGCACCAGTGGCATGCCCAGATGGTGTGCTCCATCATTTCATCCATTCCGGGAAACCAGACCTTGACACGGAGTCTGCTTTTCACCTTGATTATCCTTTGATGCTCTCTGTGGGCCAGCTGCATGGCCTGAGAAGTGAGGTTCGAAGGGATAACCAGCCTGGGGCCCTTAACAGACATCCTCTGCCGTCTGTTGACAGCTCCTGCTTCACATTAAGTAGGGACTCCAGGATATGCCTTGCTTGGGGGGTCCTCCTTCCTGGGTTTTGGTTGACCAGTCTCTAGTCATTAGACTGGATGGCAGCAATGACAAGCTGCCGGCACTCATCTCCTTTTGTAGCATCGATCAGTGACTCTAAGCCCATCGGGAGAGGGCAAGATCTCTCGGTTACCAGCCTGACATAGGCTTCAGTAGCTTCAGCCTCTTCCTTTTCTTCTGAGGTAGCGGTTCGGGAGTGTCTTGAGAGATAGTCTGCAGGGTTGGACGATCTGGGCGGTACTCCAATCGACAGTCATAGTCTTGAAGTTGAAGAGTCACTTCTCAATGGGGGGTGGAGGCTTGGATGAGGAGCCTTGAAAGAGGGGTATCAGAGCTTGTGGTCAGTCAAAACGACGAATGAACAGCCATAAACGTAGCTGCAGCCCAGTGTTTCGCTATGGCCTCTCGCTCGATCTGGGAGTATCTCTGCTCGGTCTCGGTCAGAGAGCATTTGGCATAGGCTACTGGGACCCAGCTCTCATTGGGGTGCTGCTGCATCAAGACTGCCCCCATGCCATAGGGACTGGCATCAATCGCCACGTTGGTGGGCTTCGCTGGGTCAAAGTACAAGAGGGTGGTGTTGAAAGATAGCACCTCTTTTGTCTTTTGAAAAGCCTGTTCTTGGTCGATGCCCCACTGCCAAGGCATCGAGGATTTAAGGAGTTCACGGAGTGGTCGAGTCAGATTTGTCAGATCCTGTATGAAACTTCAGCAGAAATTGACCATACTGAGGAAGCTCCGCACATCTGACATGTTGCTTGGCGCTGGGGCCACCGGGATGTACTTTCTCCGGGTCAGGAGCGATGCCATCTCCCGAGAATGTGTACCCAAAAAAACAGATTTTCCGCTTGAGAAACTCACATTTCTCCCTATGCAGAGTCAAACCTGCATCTTGCATTGTATTGTATTGTGTAACAGACTTATAAAGCGCACTATCACCCCACGGGTATCCTGGCGCTGAAGTTAGCTCTCCAGTAAGCACGTATATTCCAACAAGGATGACTGTACCGCCTACACCCTAGGGAAGAGCCAGGTGTGCTGGAGTACTCCTTATAGGTGTGTGTGGTGTTCCTTGAGGAACTTGGCATATACGAGGATGTCGTCACTCTCATTGAGGACTCCTGGTAGCCCGCTGAGCATCTCCCTGATCGTATTTTGCAATACCTCTGCTGTGCTAGAGATGCCGAAGTTTAGGCGTTGGTACCGCCGGAGACCGACATGGGTTGAGAAGGTGGTGATGTACCTTGAATCGGGGTGGAGTGGCAGTTGGTGGTACCATTTTCAAGGACCACACAGCTCTGTTCAACTTCTAAAGGATATCAACCAATGGCCTGCGGGGGACATCATTTCCTCAACCAATGGCCTGTGGGGGACATCATTTCCTCACCAATGGCCTGCGGGTGATATCATTTCCTCAACCAATGGCCTGCGGGGGACATCATTTCCTCAACCAATGGCCTGTGGGGGACATCATTTCCTCACCAATGGCCTGCGGGTGATATCATTTCCTCAACCAATGGCCTGCGGGTGACATCATTTCCTCAACCAATGGCCTGCGGGGGACATAATTTCCTCACCAATGGCTTTGTTTCCTCTGGTGCCTCGCTCCCTGCCTCAGAGGTCCTGTCCTAGAACTGAATGACTGATTTAATTAACTATCCGCTGTGCCCTACAGGGTAACCTACGAGCGTTGGACAGTTGTACTTCCTATCAGTAGCAGGAACCAGTTCAATAGCCCGGCATTGATTACTTTAAGGGAAGACAAGCACCGTCAGATAATCCTTGCAGGATCTAGGACCACATGTACGAAATTCCCTATGGTGCATTTCCTAAATAGCGAATCCTAAAAAAGTGCTTCTAGGAACGCACAATAAAGGGTACCTATGGGCCTAAGCCCCCCCCCCTCCCACCCCTCCCTAAATCAAATGAAAAAAAATTATGCTCGTGTAGAGCACTCAATTGCCCTTGGGGAAAGTGGGCGCTCTATGGCACCAAAAAAATGCATCTTATGTGTGTTTTTCAAAAATTGCGCATAGTTACCATGAAATTGGATTCGATATTACTAGCATTTCCTAAATGCCCATTTCGCATTTAGGAAATGCTTTGTACATGTGCTTAGGAAATCGCAATAGGAAATCCCTATTTGCGATTTCCTATTTTGGGAATTTCAAAATGAGATTTCTACTGGGTAGAAATCGCGTTTTGCGACTCGTTTTCACATTTGTACATGCCAAAAGGCTATTTAGCATTTCTTAAAGGCCCGAAATAGCGATTCAGTCCATTAAGAAATGCTAAATGGCTTCGTACATATGGCCCTAACCCCTAGAAAGGAGAAGCACCTTCCACTCGTTTTCTGCCTCTGACATCTAATCCTGTACAGGTTGTTTTCTAGCAGAGCGAAGGAGTCTTCTGCATCTTAAGGGCCACATGTTAGGTGTCATACAGCCAGGCCTTTTCCCAAGGAAGGTTTTATGCACAAATCACAAGATTCTTAATCTAATCCGAACTGGGTACCTGAGCCAGTTGTAAAGTCACCATGAATTCTGTTAGCATCCAAACTTGAGTTGAATCTCACTCCCACCACTCTAAGACAAAGTGAATTATCTGTCATAGACAGCTGAGACATGGTACATGGTCATGGATGAATATGTGCCCTCTTCATTCAGGATCGAAGTGGGCCAGGCTGTCTCTCGGAGCGCTGGACTCACTGCTGGTCATTAATCTTAACCAGGAATTGGTCATCAGCATGCAATGTAAATTTCAAGCCTGTGAACCTGGTCAGATCTGGATGTCAACATTGAAAGTGTGGGCTGTGGAGGAGAAGGGATTGGACTTTTTATTAGTTGCCCAAATGCCCTCCTTACATCATGAAAATTATTGCTAAACATTTTGTCACTTTTGTTACACTTCCTGTGACCATTCGCTGTCTTTGAGAAGGCTAAATTCAGAGACCATTCTGAAAAGATATTGGCCTTGGCCAGCCATTGCAGCAATGATTGTTGCTCAGTAATAGATTTTGGCTTATTCGTTAGCTTTGTGGTAGGCCCTTACCATCTCCATATATTTGACAGTTTCGCCAGAGTTGTTTTTTTTATCATTGAGAGTCTTGCCAGCTGGAGACTTGTTTAATATTTTTAGCTCCAGAATTGTGGGTTTGAATTTGTTTATGTTGGTTGAGGACCAATAGATTAAATGCATAGTTCGGGCAGGAGCTATATCTTCAATTTATTCTCTTTACACCGTGAACCAGATCCCAAAAGTTGACCCTCAGCCCCACCCCACAGCCTTGACCAGGCATGGATCTTCACGACAAGAATTCTCTCCTTTGGACCTTTCTTACTCTGCATTTTCGCAGTGATTCCCAAAATCAGACCGCCCTTCCCTCTGATGCATAAAACGTTTTTAAAGAACAAATAAATGCATTAGTAATTGACGTGGTCAAAGATTATGGCAAGTGTTTTATATTAAACTCAACTAGGATCTCATTAAGGTCTTTTTGTGTGTCTGAGACCAATCCATCATTTTCCATTGCCTCTCTGACCCAACCCCTAGGGTTCTGTGAGTCGCGGATGCCCTTCACCATAACCTCTTCTATAACTTCGATTGTAGTTCTGACCTTCTTGCTACTACCCTTCCTCTGATCAGATTACATCTTTCATGATATCCCTGGACTGATTCTATTGTTTTCCAATGTGCCATTGACCGTTATCCTGAGTCCCTTTGCTTGGAGAGATGCCATTATTCCCACTGTCCCCTACAAGGCAACTCTCTGACTTAGGCAGGAAACAACTTTTTACTATACTATACTATACTATACTGTACTATACTACGCTATGCTATACTGTACTATACTATACCATGCTATACTATGCTATACTATACTACACTACACTATACTATGCTATACTTTACTATACTACACTATATTATACTTCACTTTACTATACAATACTATTCTTTACTTTACTATACTTCACTATACTTTACTATACTAATCTATATTATACTATTTTTTTTTTTTGTCCTCATTTATGCGACTTAAATGGTTATGGTAGAACAGGTCATCCTTTACTGAGTGATACGCTGAGTGATCTGAACCGCCCTTGGACAGCGAGGAGAGACCATGTCAACAAAAACCTACAAATTCATTTAGGGTTTATCCCTCATGGATCCACCATGACAGTTCACCCCCATTTGTTAGGTCGCGCTGCGTAAAATCATTGGACTTCCCTTCCTATCCTTCCACAAAATTTTTATCCCAAAGTTCCCAATGTTTAGTTCGTTTACTCTTCCCTCTGGATTTATCCAAATTTCTAACCTTTTCTACTGAGCGAAGCCAAGCCATTACTCCAGGAGGAGCCGGGAGAATCCAGTTTATGCAGACCTCACGTCTGGCTAGTAAAATTAGTACAAATAATAAATATTTCTGATTCTTTCTCAGTATATCAATGGACTCTTTGGTTTCCACAATACCAAAAATAACAGTAAAAGTGCTTACCTTAATATTCGTTTCTAATGTCTTATTAATAATCTTGCCAACTTCCTCCCAGAATATATCAAGGTGGGGACATAGATGGAACATATGGATGTCATTTGCTTTAAGCTCACCGCATTTTGGACACATTCTCATCACCTGATTATTCATTTTGGAAAGTTTCTCAGGCGTCCAATAAGACCTATGTAAAGTAAAAAGATGGTTTTTCCTAAGAGGTGCAGAAATAATAATATGCCATAAAAAAGAACAAGATACTTGCCATAGCTGTTGCAAGTCTTGAGCTGGAAATATCTTCTTCCAGGTCTCGCCTGGAATAGTAAGTTCATCTTCTTCTCTTTGTATCTGATACCAATACCATTTCGATACCTCTTTTCGAGCTGGTTCTTTTTGCATTTCATCCTCCAGTTTCCTAGTGGAGTCCAGAATCTTCCCCTGTTCTTTTGACCAACTCGCTAACTGGTAATACTTAAACCTTGATATTTCTCCATTAGTTCTTTCCAACAAAAGTTCCCAACTGAGTAAATTTCCACACTCAAAAAGTTCTCCCCATTTTGAAATTCCCGCTTTCTTCA
The DNA here is from genome assembly GCA_963921515.1 of Calotriton arnoldi. NCBI lineage: Eukaryota > Metazoa > Chordata > Amphibia > Caudata > Salamandridae > Calotriton > Calotriton arnoldi. The sequence continues at coordinate 693,593 of CAWUFW010001592.1, forward strand.
GCGGATCTGCTAGAGAGTCCTTTAGGCACTCTGGGGTTCCAGGCGAGCTCCATATTGGTGCTAAACGGTTATAGTAGGGGATTTTCCATATTCTTCTTAGATCAAACCATAGCTTGTACGCTGCTCCTAGCATTTTTAGTTTGACTTTTTTTAAGTACTTCGGATGACCAAACTTGTAGAGACAGTAGTCATCAGCCGTAACAGCTCTCCAATAGGATGAATAGTTCTCGTGTTGTCTAAGAAGAATCCTAATGTTCTTAAATTGGAAGGCTCTGTGGTAAGCCAGAAGATTATACTATTGCTATACTATACTTTACATTACTATACTATACTTTAAATTACTATTCTATACTATACTACACTATACTTTACTATACTTTATTATACTACACTACACTATACTATACTTTACTATACAATAGTATATATTACACTATACTATACTATCCTATTCTTTACTATACTGTACTACCCTATATTTTACTATACTATACTTTAATTTACTTTACATTACTATACTATACTTTACTATACTATACTATATTGTAGTTTACTGTACTATACTTTACTATACTTTACTTCACTATACTATTCTATACTTTACTTTACTATACTATACTTTACTATACTATACAATATTGTAGTTTACTATACTGTACTATGCTATACTATACTATACTTTACTTCACATTACTATACTATACTTTACTATACTATACAATATTGTAGTTTACTATACTGTACTATGCTATACTATACTTTACTATACTATACTTTACTATACTAAACTATACTTTACTATACTAAACTATACTTTACTATACAATATTGTAGTTTACTATACTGTACTATGCTATACTATACTTTACTTCACATTACTATACTATACTTTACTATACTATACTATACAATATTGTAGTTTACTATACTGTACTATGCTATACTATACTTTACTTTACTATACTATACTTTACTATACTATACTTTACTATGCTATACTATACTTTACTATATTATACTAAACAATATTGTAGTTTACTATACTGTACTATGCTATACTATACTTTACATTATTATACTATACAATATTGTAGTTTACTATACTGTACTATGCTATACTATACTATACTTTACTGTACTATACTATACTTTACTATACTATACTTTACTATACTATACTATACAATATTGTAGTTTACTATACTGTACTATGCTATACCATACTATACTTTACTATACTATACTATTGTCTTGTGGTTTGTTGCCTGCCTTGTTATGTTGGCCTAGGCCTAGCTGCCATGCTGCTTTTCTTTGCGCACGTTACATTGAGCCAGGGCTCCCTCGCCCTTTGCTCTTGCTAAGTTCTTTTGCGCTGTCTGCATTTTCTGTCTTTCACCTTTTCTCTTGTTCGATTTGGGCTCAGACTGCACAACATGTACAAGGTCGCATAACAATGTATTTCGGTTCTTCCTGATATGGCCAGTCTCGCGCACCCAGACATAACATTAGGCGCAAATGCCATGAAACTTGGTGTGCCTTTAATACTGCAGTTTTTACTGGCGCTTAACACACTTGGAGGAATCCTTTCCAGGGAGAAGAGCTGTGATTGTCTGCTGATGTAGTTCTGCATCTAGAGACCGAGGTATGAGGGTTCGCTAGTCAAAGCCCAGAGGTCTTCTATTTTTATAATAAACTATCTTACTGCACGGGGAGGGTGGTAATGTTATTTAGACATTTATCCACTGAGTTATGAAATGCTTTCCCCGTTTGTATTCTATGGAATTGTAACCATGCTGCTTATATTATTCATATGCATTATGCTATTAGTGCTGACACGTGTACTGTACCTTAGAGCACGTAAGTTGAAATAAATATTTTAATCTACCCTGTGTCTCTTCATACGCGCATTGTGGACAAGTACGAGTGAGTGACGAAAGAGTGTTCTTGCTTCTGCGAGTCCTGAGATAAAGATACCGTGTTCTGGGTTGTCCAATCATTGGTGCTTTGGTACTAATGGGATGCTAAGCTAGTTGGGTTGGGGTTTTGGGTGCTACGGTATATGGTAGGCAAACCACTGTATTCCGGGGTCCTATTATCCTGTGCATAGCTCTGTGTATGTGCAGAAACCCTATGACATGGCGCCCAACGTGGGGCAGCTTATCTGCGAGATGCTTGAGTAGTACTTGTGCTTGTCCACAAAACCCTCACGTACGCTTCCGGAGGCGTAAGTGACGGTGATACCTCCTATATTGAACGTTTTATAGGTTCTTTCAAGCTTGAAGTTATTAAAAAAGGTTACTTAAATAACCCATTTTGTGCTCCCTGTTAGGTTGTCGAATACAATTGTTTAGTTATGGCTGGTGTGGCGATAGCTGCACATAGCCGAGGACCACTCCGAGAACACCTAGGTGTATACGGAGTGCCCGATGCTGGGGTCGAGTTGGTCTTTGTGGTTCAAGCCGATCCGGCTTATCACTTTGAAGTGTTTTACACTTGGATCACTTTTGAGGCGGTGGATGCAGGTGATAAGCTGTTTCATGAATATAAACCCACCGCTATTCCTGCTGCCTATCGACCCTATACTAATCTTGAAGTGCCTCTCACGGCTTGGCAGCACCGTGTTTGGTTTAATGGCGCCCTCCCACAACCAACTACCGCAGTTCGTTTAGGCCCCTTATCAATTCAGGGGGCCACTTGGCCTGTATTGGCCGGGTATACCCCGCATCCAAATTATCTGGCATTACCGATTGCGGAACTGCGCACTATGCATACCGAACTGGTGCGAGTGCATAGAGCCTTAGTGACATACATTACAGGTAGTCTCCATGGAGCTGCTCCTGTAGTCGCTGGCCAACCAGCTGTTGCAGCTGGAGTGACCATAAGTCCTGTCATGGTAAATTCTGTGATGGGCAAACGTCCACAAAATAAGGACGAGTATCCTTACTGGCTTGCAGAAAAGTTCGATCAGATAGAAGCGGTGTTTCCACATACATCCCCAGTGGATAAACACCGCATCCTTACGATAAGTTTGCCAAAAGACTTAATCCCCGATTTGACATCATGTGAAAACTGGGGTAAGGTATTCGCAGCAGTTTATTCAAAATGTTTTGGTACTCCTTCTATGACGGTTCTACCCTCTGTAATTAAAAAAGTACAGGACGAACATGGCCCTGAAGCGGCTGTGGAATTAGGGATGAGACTAGTGGGAGTGTTTGATGTAGTAGCTGAACTGATCCTTGGAAATGTCAAGGGCGATGCTATGAACTTTCAAGTAGCGAATGCTTTGGCTTTGGTCCCAGAGTTGGACAGGCCTCGCGAATTACCGAAAATTATTGCCCGGGCTTATAAAACAATTGGAAGAAATAGCCTAGGCAACAAACCTTTTGTAAAAATGCAAACTCAATCGCAACCACAAATTACACAAACAAAAAGTACATCTGAGAAAGATGATAGACCAGTCTTCACTAAAAAGAGTTGGAGACAGAAAAAACAGGGTAAGCAACAAAAGAAGCCTGGGTCGAGAGGCGCTTCCCCAGTTTCGGTTTCTTCTGAACGTACTTATGATTTACGTGATAGGTCGAGAATTAAATCACCAGAAAGGTTTCAGAGCTCTGATACGCGTTCTCCTCGTTCTTCACAGGCCCAGACGTCGTCACAGGCTGGTGGAGGAGGACGGCAAGATAGAGGAAGGGGCCGAGAGGCTCCCCAGGAGCGAGACCAACCTCGACAACAAGTCAGAGGGAAAGCAGAAGACTTTCACCTTTCTCGACCGCAATTTCAGAAGAAAAAGTTGCCGCTGTAACAGCGAAATATGCCACAGACCGTGAGAACGAGACTCCTGAATTGGACGTGGGCAGTGACCCTCCTAGACAGCGCCGCGGAAGTTACCATAGTGCGGGAGGCGCTACGTCCTCATATGGAGGCGACAGCAACTGAAACATTCGTTACTGTAGAGACAGCTGACACCAGAGTGGCACCCCCTGACAGACTTTACAACATAGTCATCCAAATTGAAGGTGATATACCGCGTGAAATAACAGGGATTTTTTGGGAAAATCTAACCTCTTCATATGACATTTTGTTAGCAGAGGTGGATTGGCCACCCCCATTCGTTCTCGCTGCACATGAAGGAGAGGAGGTAATCCTTCCAAGCTTTTCACGGCATGTCCCAAAAGACAAAGCTGAAGCACTTGCAGCTGAGTGGGCTGTGTACCTGGCTCCAGCGTTATACCGCAACCATGTGGAATGGGATGTAGAATCACCTCCCCATGCAATACCTTTGCGGTCACTACCGCAGCCACAACCCCAATATCCCATCAAACGGCAGGCAAAAGGCCCCGTCTCCGAAATTCTGACACAGTTGGAATATCAGGGAGTAATCGAACCATGCGTATCACCTATGAACAATCCCCTATTCGTGGTTTCTAAACCCAATGGATCGTACCGCTTAGTTTTGGATTACCGGCATTTAAATTCTCATTGTCGGAACTTTGCGGTGCAGAATACACACAGTTCTGCGCTTGTAGACAGTCTTGTTCGTAAAAAATACAAAACGACACTTGACCTTTCAAACGGTTTCTACACGCACAACCTAGCCCCGGAGAGTGGTCAATGGACCGCATTCACATCCGGTGGTAAATTATTCCAGTTCCGGCGTTTACCCATGGGCTACAAAAATAGTCCGGGTGTATTCGCCGCCCGTGTTGTCTCTTTGCTAGACAGCATAGACCAAGATGCATGTTCGTACGTTGATGACATTTATCTGACGGACGACGAATTATTTCCGCATCTGTCCCGTGTGGACCGCATTATTCTTGAATTTGCGGAGCAGGGTTACAAATTTAACTTTGCTAAGTCACACATTGCTGAATTTACCGTTCTGTTCTTGGGCTATGAGCTCAACAACGAAGGTAAGGGCTTAGCCCCCATTTCTTGGAAAAATGTGCACATTTGTGCCCCCCAAATACTCTGAAGAAACTTCAGTCTTTGCTGGGTTTCCTGAATTTCGGGCGTACTTACATTCCCGAATATGCCCAGCGTATCAAGCCTTTGTATGCTTTGATACAACCTACTTATTCAAGGTCTTGCTGGCTGCCTGAGCATACCTTGATTCTGCAGTCTTTGCAGACAGACCTATTGGAGTCTAAATATCTTTTGACTCGTGATAACCACACAAACCTGGTGATTAGAATAATTCTGGGGGCGGTGGGATTCACGTACTTAACCTTTAATGAAGGTGATACAGTACCCATCGCATACAAGTCACATCTGTACACTTCCGCTGAATTGCGCTTTACATCTGTCGAAAAAGTTCTAACTGCAGTGCAAATGGCGATTCTAAAAGAACGCGCACTGGCACAGGGAAAGCGAATTCTGGTGGTAACACCCTGTCCTGCCCTAGAGGCAGTAACAAAGGCAAGTGTACCGAACTCAAAAGCAATGCATCCCCGTTGGATACAATGGGCTACATCCTTGACGTCATCAGACGTCACCTTTATTTTCGATTCTTCTCTTCAGACTCAGGAGTTCTTACAGTATGAATTCGTTCATCCTCCTCCTCTGTTTATATTGCCGCTTGAGGATTACAAATGTGTGATCTACACAGATGGTTCGGCGCAACCGGCCACTGGGTCCAAGCACGCTTATTCAGCTGCATGTGCTATTGTTGCGGGTTCCTTTGTAAATGGAACGTTCAAATCCTCTGTAGTGCACACTCGCACACTTGGAGATAGTACCGCACAATTGGCCGAGCTGCATGCATTGCTACTTGCGCTTGAGTTCGCTTCTCAGGATGAGACCACTCTTATTGTATGTGATTCCTTCTACTGTGTACAGTCTTACAATGACAATCTGTTTTTCTGGTCGAAAAATGACTACAAGGACGCAAAAGGGAGCACAATTAAGCATAAAATGCTTTGGGTTCGAGTGGCAGAATTGCAACAACGTCTGCCCCTCACACAGGTGGTTCACACCTTAGGCCATCAGCGGGTGGGCGCACACGCTATTGGTAACGATCTGGCAGATGAAGCTGCCCGTTCGGCAGTAGTCACGTGTTCAGTAGCAGCGGTTACCAGGTCCATGTCTAAAATTGACTCTGTTATTCTAGCAGCTATTGCTGCAACAAAGGAAGGTGTTAATTACCCTACAGGTTTTCCTTCCAAGTATTCTTACAAGTTAAGTCCCGAACAGGTTCCTTATGTAACAATACCTGACGTTGGAGATCGGCTGATCCCCAACGCGGACCGCAGGAGTGCCTTGATATCAGCTGCACACGAAGGCATGGCTTCTGCTCATGCAGGTGTGTCAGCTACAGTTTCCATCTTGCAGCAGCGTTATTGGTGGCGTGGATTGTATAAAGACACCCGTGCTTTTGTGCTTTCCTGCGACGTTTGTCAACAGATTAAGCCTTCCACGGTAACACGCCCTCCACAGACCCCGCTCTGCATTGCTAACAGACCCTTTGGGTGTGTTTACTTGGATCACTGCGGTCCATTCTCATCAGACACTGCCTATAAATACATCTTAGTAGCAGTGGACTCGTGCACACGGTTCCTCTGGGTCTGGCCACAACGTAGTGCTGACGCTCGAAATGTAATCAGGGATTTGCGTGTCTTTGTGGGAATTTTCGCATGCGGCACCTTCCATTCGGACCAAGGTCCGGCGTTTGCCTCTAGGGCTTACAAGGATGCAATGGCTTCGCTTGGGGTGCGGGTGAAATTTTCGTCTCCGTATAGGCCTGAGGGCAACTCTATCGTTGAACGAATGAACCGTGACTTAAAGCAATCCTTAACAGCTAGAGTTATAGGTACTGGCAGGAACTGGCTGGCCCACTTGTATACCGTTCAGCGTGCACTTAATAATCTCCCTAGAAGACCTCTGGGTGGGCGGACCCCATACGAAATGCTCTTTGGCATAAGAATGTTTGTGCCTGACCTTGAGGGTCCAGACATCGCGGCGCAATCCGCCAAGTTTGATGTAGATAATCATTCTGCTATGTTACAGGACTTACAAGAAGCCCGAGACAAACTTGCAACTACACATTTGCCTTCAGCCACAGATCCTGCGTTGCAGATTCCGGTAGCCGGCTGGCTTCCAAAGGTTGGAGAACTGGTTCGAGAGAAGGTTGAAAACAAAAAAGAATTCGGCCCCTCTTTTCGTGCACCGGTTCCAGTTCTGGGCTTGAAGGGAACACGTACAGTCATTTTACCACCGCTTCCTGGTCGCAAGGAGAACAGATACATCTCAGTGGAAAATGTCAAGCTACAGCGCCTGGCCGATCCTGAATAGTGTCACACCAGCGGTCTCTTGTCCTGCCATTTATCGGACATATGTTCGTGGCCCATCTACACGAACGGTCGCTGATGCTGTAATTGAGATGGTTGATTTGCCTGAATCCTCTCCTTTGCCTGAAACTATAATTGATCCCCAACTCTCCACCAACATCGACGAGGACGAGTATAGCTATCCTGCATCTGAATCGGTGGCGCATCAACCGACAACGCCACTTGGCCCGACTCGTTATTCCTTTGATTCGGATTCCACCTCTTCAAAAGTCCCATCCAAGTTCAGTATTTTTGTATCCTGGTTTAGAGACAATTTTTTGATTCCACCCTGGACATACATCTGGTTGGTACTTTTCTTGATTTTTTTGTTCATGTCCATTGGCTTTGTCACAGTGTTTTTTCTACTAATCAATGGTCACTATTTACCTGAACGCTCTGCTGTAGACTATGTTTCTGGAACTTTAGCTCCTCATTCCTCGTCTCACATCATGAAGCGTGACCACACATTTGTGAACATTTCAGCTTTTCCAGTTGCTGATGGCATCGTATGGGATGCAGTGAACTATCAAATCCATGGTCCGACGGAAATTATTAATGTACCTAATGTCCTTCGTGTTTCAATGGGTGATGTTGTAAAAAATAACATTCATTCTGATGATTGGGATGTGCATGCCGTTGAAGCATTGTTTGCCGATTTAAAATATTATGCATCTTTTAATGCTGAAGATTTATATATGAATTCTGCGAATTATGCCGATTTGTATTGTTACCAACATTGGGGTAATCATTTTCTCCATAAGCCAAGTGCCCTGCGTAGTTCTGTTAACTACACCCAATGGGAACATTGTCCAAACCCCTTGCCAGGTAGCTCACAAACTCTTCGAAATAAGTTTACCTATTTTACTGATTTTAATCGGTCAAACCCCGCATCCTATTATTTTAGACTAAATACCACGTCAACTCAGAAAATTATGTTAACACACACCAAATTGCTTTATTCAGGTTCCTTTTTAAGTGCCCTAGCAGTGGGTGGTTATGAGTACTGGGAGGATACAGTAGATTTGAAATCTATTTGGGGCTCCAAGCCATGGCAGGTACAAGGAACCGAGGCATTGCACCGTGCTTGCCTTATCCCTACCCAAATTATGTTCCTAAATGATTCTATTTATCAGACTACGTGTTGGGGCTTAGCTACCACTAAACAATTAAACACGCCCTCAATTCCATCCCTGTCGAGTTTTCCTAATGATAGCTCACGTCTTAACCTGTCCCTGGCGACCCTACAGGCTCTGTTACAGAATAATTCGTTTAATGTTTCCGAAATCGATCTGTCACCCTGGTTGGTATGGCCTATATCATCTAATGCATGTCAAATGCGTTTTCACGACTCAGGTACTAGCTACACACAGGATAGGCCTGATCCGAGATTTACTGCTTCCCATACTGTCACTACATATTCTGTTGGTAAATTATGCAAACAATGGCTGCAACATTCGTCCCTTGATTCTGTTAAACAACATTTGTCCCTCCTTTCAGGCAATATTGATCTGTCCGACTTTGTTTTGGGACCTCGTGGTCCCCGACCTAAGAGATTCATTTATGAAACGTATAATGAACTCTGGAAGCTGTCACAAATTGAAGCTGCTTCCCGTCTTCGGGAAATAGATCAAGCAAATTTGGAAAAGGTGCTTGCTGTTGTTGACAATAGTATTAATACCCTGTCTTCTCGCATTTACACTTTAGAGAATATTGTGTCCTCTGTTGTTGATATTGTACAAGATGATGTTTCTGTGTTATATCATGGTCAGAATCAATTGCGCTCAGTTATGCAGTTTGCATGGACTTTACAAACGCTCAAGTTAGGTAAAGTTCCTTGGCATTTTTTGAACACCTCTGCCTTGTTTCTACCTTTTAATTTAACTGACAAACAGCAATTCATGTCCATGAAAGATGCAACTTACTCTTTATTACATATCGAAAAGATGGATCCTTTGCCGTTCTCTGTTGCAGAACTCGATTCTGCTGTGTGGCTAGTTCATGGGGTTATCGCTTTACCTTTTTCCTTGTTTGAATTTGACTCGTGCATGAAACATTATCCTGTGGGCCGTTACCAGCCCTTGGGCAGTGCTTTCCTGCATGAACTCTGGTCCTTGCCTTTCATGTATAAATGCCTTCGGGACGGCAAGGAAGTTTTTCTCACGGGGGAGTCCTGCGACTCGACTATGGGTCATTCGCTTATTTGTAAACACATTAAATTGCATGGCTCATGTAGCGTTTCCGCTCCTAATCTTGCTTGTGTGCTGAAAGGTATTCCTGCTCCTGTTATTTCTCCTACTTTCACTCTCCTTTCCAATGGTAGTTATTTACTTTTAAATAACGAAAACTGTTGTGGCCTGCAGGCTGGCATTCCTTACATTGTAACAGTTTCGCACAGCGTTGTCTGCTGCAAAAATGTGCTTTTTCCTCCCCCTCATGGCAAGGTTGATATCTCTATTTGGCCTTCCATCCCTACCATGGAGGCAGATTTCAATAGACTGAGCAGAATAAAGGCACTATTATTGAACGAGGAAGTTATGCTCACGTCCGCCCGGGAGACATTCATTCTCCAGGTGGCGAGTACCCACAGTGAAATACAGGCCCTTTTGAACACTAATCTCCCCCAACATTTTGGGGAGTTAATTCATCGTATTTTTAACGCATCTAACACAGAGGGTTTGGTACACTTTTTTAAAGTCGTGGGGTCTGGTTTAGTGTCCTCCTTCCAAACTATTTTTGGTGTCCTCCCGGCGTTCATTCATTCTATTTTCTCTAGCGTCTTTGGCGGTTTCCCGTTGATCATCGCTTTGGTGGCTGGTGTCCTGCTATTGATTTGTTTTCTGCGTAATGGCTGCTCCCCGCTGGGACCTGCTCGATCCAGAACGACTCCAGCTGCTCCGTGAGCGCCTTTTGGCTGGTTTTGGTGTCTTGCCATTGGCGACACTGAGTGTGTCATATACTCTTTCTTTTCGCTTTGCGTATTTCACTTGCGTGCAACCTGTAATGACTTGTATCCGCTGTCCTTTCACCTGGACTTTGGATTATTGCCTCTCCAATTCGTCATTGTCTGTTCCGGATTTTGTTCAGTTAATGGGTCCCTTAGAGGCCCATGAGCAGGACTGTTCCGTTGCCGGCTGTATGGCGCGTGCGGCTGCACTGGGGATTTTGGCGCAATGGGATATCTGGGTGGCTGCCCAGGATCTCCTACATCAAAGCTATTTCGATTATCACGCAAGTTGTCCCGCATTGCTTTTGGATGCTCCCTCTGCTGAGGAGCATTCCTGCTCTTTTGATCTCATGGATTGGATGGCATCTATGTTTTTTGACGATTCCAATGATGTCCTCTTGGAGGGTATGGCTTTTTTCTGCACTTACACTTTCATGGATTGACTTGTCCTCCGCCGTTTGGGCGCTCCCTGTGCTCTACTGGATGTGGTTTTTTTTTGGTTTTTTTTTTGTTTTTTTTTTTTTTTTTGGCCCTTTGTCCTGGCCGCCGGACTGTCCAGGGGAGGGTGTCTTGTGGTTTGTTGCCTGCCTTGTTATGTTGGCCTAGGCCTAGCTGCCATGCTGCTTTTCTTTGCGCACGTTACATTGAGCCAGGGCTCCCTCGCCCTTTGCTCTTGCTAAGTTCTTTTGCGCTGTCTGCATTTTCTGTCTTTCACCTTTTCTCTTGTTCGATTTGGGCTCAGACTGCACAACATGTACAAGGTCGCATAACAATGTATTTCGGTTCTTCCTGATATGGCCAGTCTCGCGCACCCAGACATAACATTAGGCGCAAATGCCATGAAACTTGGTGTGCCTTTAATACTGCAGTTTTTACTGGCGCTTAACACACTTGGAGGAATCCTTTCCAGGGAGAAGAGCTGTGATTGTCTGCTGATGTAGTTCTGCATCTAGAGACCGAGGTATGAGGGTTCGCTAGTCAAAGCCCAGAGGTCTTCTATTTTTATAATAAACTATCTTACTGCACGGGGAGGGTGGTAATGTTATTTAGACATTTATCCACTGAGTTATGAAATGCTTTCCCCGTTTGTATTCTATGGAATTGTAACCATGCTGCTTATATTATTCATATGCATTATGCTATTAGTGCTGACACGTGTACTGTACCTTAGAGCACGTAAGTTGAAATAAATATTTTAATCTACCCTGTGTCTCTTCATACGCGCATTGTGGACAAGTACGAGTGAGTGACGAAAGAGTGTTCTTGCTTCTGCGAGTCCTGAGATAAAGATACCGTGTTCTGGGTTGTCCAATCATTGGTGCTTTGGTACTAATGGGATGCTAAGCTAGTTGGGTTGGGGTTTTGGGTGCTACGGTATATGGTAGGCAAACCACTGTATTCCGGGGTCCTATTATCCTGTGCATAGCTCTGTGTATGTGCAGAAACCCTATGACACTATACTTCACTATACTATACTATACTTTACTATACTATATTTTACTATACTATACTATATTATTTTTTTTATTTTTTTTGAGTTTTATATAGCATAAACATGACCCTAGAGGGTATCAGAGTGCTTTGCAAATGAACAGGGTGAGAGAACAGGTTAAGCAGACCGTCATAAGTAATAACAACAGACAAAATAACAGAACAGGAAGTATTAGTATCAAAGCGGGGTGAAGAACTCCCTCTAGTCCCAAAGAGAGAAACATAACAGGCCATAGTGTCAGGCGACAGGTCGCAAGTGCAGCCAGAGTGCAAGAGTGCTATAATTTACTTTACTTCACTTTACTTTACTATACTATACTATACTTTGCTATGCTATACTATACTTTACTATACTATACTTTACTATACTATACTATACTTTACTATACTTTACTTTGCTATGCTATACTATACTTTACTATACTATACTTTGCTATACTATACTTTACTTTACTATACTATACTATACTTTGCTATGCTATACTATACTTTACTATACTATACTTTACTTTGCTATGCTATACTATACTATACTATACTTTACTTTGCTATGCTATACTATACTTTACTATACTATACTTTGCTATGCTATACTATACTTTACTTTACTATACTATACTATACTTTGCTATGCTATACTATACTTTTACTATACTATACTTTACTTTGCTATGCTATACTATACTATACTATACTTTACTTTGCTATGCTATACTATACTTTACTATACTATACTTTGCTATGCTATACTATACTTTACTTTACTATACTATACTATACTTTACTTTGCTATGCTATACTATACTTTACTATACTATACTTTACTTTGCTATGCTATACTATACTTTTACTATACTATACTTTGCTATGCTATACTATACTTTACTTTACTATACTATACTATACTTTGCTATGCTATACTATACTTTACTATACTATACTTTACTTTGCTATGCTATACTATACTATACTATACTTTACTTTGCTATGCTATACTATACTTTACTATACTATACTTTGCTATGCTATACTATACTTTACTTTACTATACTATACTATACTTTGCTATGCTATACTATACTTTACTATACTATACTATACTTTACTTTGCTATGCTATACTATACTTTACTATACTATACTTTGCTATGCTATACTATACTTTACTATACTATACTATACTTTACTTTGCTATGCTATACTATGCTATAGCCTTATGGCCCACCGTAGCGGGCTATACCGGCTATTAAAGGCCCGCTCCAGCGTTCGGCTCGGGCCTTTAACATGGGAGCGGGACTTTAATAGCCGGTATAGCCCAGCTACGAAGGGCTATAAGGCTATTAGAACATTCTGCCACTAGAGGGCAGAATGTTCTAACAAATAAAACAAAGGCTTCAGGGAGCCCAAGGAGATTGAAATCCCCTCAGGATCCCTGAAGCCTTTGTTCACAGCCATAGCTGTGAACAAAGAAACATTGGAATGTTGGAGCTCCGGGCTTATACCAGCCATTATAAGCCCGGAGCTACTCCATTGTTTTCAATGTAGCTCCCAACATTCCAATGTTCTAATTTACTTTACTATACCATACTATACTATACTATACTATTCAATACTCATTTATAGAGCGCATGGCTACACGTAGGCATTCCAGTGCTGGCAAACATGCTGGGATACCTTAACTGAGTCTGATGTATGTTGCACTTCATTTGCATAAAATGTCCTCCATTCCAATGTACATAAAGAGGAAACTTAAATTGCCCTGGTTTTGTCTTCTCCAGAATCCTCCCCACGCGCTCCTAAACAGTGGCATGTATGATCCCTCGGAACCTGCTGCACAGCCTGCCCCATGGTCTGATTCCATTATTTCTCATTGCCCCACTAACCTGCCAGTTCACAAGTATTTTACCCGACTGGTCAGTATTTTATACAACCAGGCAGTAGTTTTGTGCCAAGGCAGGTTAAAAATTCAAGAAAATCCTTCAAATTCGGTACTGTTGTGTACCAAGATTTGCCGGGTCTGCCCATTGTTCCATGAGCACAGTTAGTACTTCCCTTATGATGGAGAAGCACGGGCAGAAAGCACAAGCTCTGGTGCGAAGCAGCAGCACACGATAGCCTCATCATCCTGCTGCCTAAAAGCAGGTCTCCTGCATTTAGTGTCCAGTGATTGTGCTGAATTCTGTAACCGGTTGTGAAAATAAAGCAATCACAAATATATATATATACATATGTATGTATATGGCATTTCTGCAGTGCGAATCTAGCCAAAAGGCAGCGGAGCGTGGTACATGGTCAATGACAAGCATGAGGCCAACGACTAATATGAGAAGAAGCTGGTTGTGGATGGTTAATGCATTGTGATGTAATGTTCTTCAAAGATGGGAGTCTTCAACTCTTTCCTAATTTGGAGCAGCTTTGGGGGTGGTCTTAATAGATACAGGAATGTTGTTCTTGTTTATTCTTTTTTACACTTCTTAGTCTCTAGTCTGATGTTGTCCTGGCTGCCAGTGTGCTGAGAACTAACAAAGATGGGGAGCTTATACGCAAAAGAAGTGGGGTGCTGGACAAATAAAAGCACATCACAAACTCGTATTCAAGTTTTAACTCCTAGCCATCAAAGAACCCCAAAATACTCTCATTGACAGTACTTTTCTCTGACAAAGGTGCTACCCTATATTGATCCCCACCCAGTGTTTATTTTTAAAAGAATAAGTGCTGGACACAACGCTTTGCTAAGAAGCCCGTGGCTGGCACTACTAAATTTCAACATGCTGAATACCAAGGGTGCGTAGTTTTGATTCCATCTAACGCCTCTTTCATCAACTACTAGAAACGTTGTGCCTCTTTATCAGACTCTAGCAGGTTCCTGGTTTTTTCCTTTGCCATCTTCCTCTTTCATTACCTCTTTTGTGTTTTTCTCTCTCTTGCTCTGGATCAAAGTCTGATGAGGAAAAATAAGTGCTTGTCCCCAAAAATGAGTGCTGGTGGGCTTCACTTGCAACCATCGGCTCAAATGAAGCAATACCCTTCATCTCTGAGGCCTATCCCTGGCACTGATTTCATTATATTTCTCATTATTCCTTCGAGGCCCTCCCCATAGACTGAGCCTCTCTGATCAGCCACCTGACCGTTTTATAGTATTGCTTCTCTGGCCTCTCCATTGAGACCCTGCCCTGGACTGACTGTAATATACTCAACTGTGACTCTGGCCCCACTCCTGACACTCTTTTCTTCTGGACTGATTGTATAAGTTTCTGTTTTCCTTCTGGCCCAACCCTGAGACTGATTATATTTTCCAATGTGCCCCTTGCCCTGCCCATCAGACCCCCGCCCTCTACACTGATTATCTCATTTTCCATTCTATTCTTAGGATTATGCATTTTCTACACTTTCATTGAAATAGCAGTCGTTTCACAGTTCATTTCTCTAATATACTTGAACAACTACACTTTCCATGCAACCTTGGGAATTAACAACAACAGAGTGTCCCAATGTCCACTAATCATGTAACCCAACACTAATAACTGGTATTGAAACCCCTTCCTTATCCTCTTTCTTCACTGCCCATGAGATACGTGCCTCTTTTTGAATGGTCACCCCAAAGTTTTTCAACTGATGCTGCTGGTTTTTCAACTCTGAGAGTGCAATGAGGCTGCTAACCAGACAAACTGTATGTCAAATTAGCTGTGCAACTTTGGAAATGGCTAGCTTACATGTAAGTCCCTAGTAAATGGTACCCTAGTAACCAGGACATGTAAGTTAGAGGGGTACCCCAGGGCTTGCAGCACTGATTGTGCCACCCTGGAGGTCCACTGGTAGAGCAGTCGTGCACTGCTAGCCTCGCTTTGCCATTGAAAGCAACGGCAAAGCCATCACTTCTTCTGGACATGTTTGTAAGTCACCTCTCGGGCAGGCCTACCAAGCCCTAAAGGCAGGGTGCCACATATGACACAGGCAGGACATGTACTTTACATGTCTTCACAGTAAAACACACAAAACTACAGTTTCTACTGTAGAACGACTTGGTCAACCAATTGACAAGTGCTGGGTTACATGCTGACGCTTCAGCTCAGCTAACTCCTGAACAGTGAAAAATGGGCGCTCCAAGTTATCAAACTCACTACATTAAGGCCGACATGTATCTCAAGTCCAAATTAATGTTACTTTTTGCAGTGCACATCACTAGAAAGCTGCCACTTTGTTGCATTTAAAACTCCTCTGCCTTCCCGGATACACATGGCCCTGCTCCATGAGACAGCTTCTGCCCTCCTGGAGAGACTTGCTAAAGACTCTCACGAAGGAGATCATGAGGGATTGCAGGCCAGGGGGTGTTAACTCCCTCCTGCAGGAAGCCGCTTAAGTGTTAGCCCCAAAAGGCAGACTTCAAAGATGACACCGCCTTTGAAGAGCAGATGTGGGGCACCAGGGGGTAGGGCTGCCCCATTGCTGAGGTAGACAGGCTGGCACAGGGAGAAGAGAGTTTCCAAAACAGTTTCACCAGGGGTGTGTAGCCCTGAAGTAACCATACCCCGGGGGTGGGCTAGTGATGTCTGTACACCAGGAGAGGGGTCTCGCCATCTTGGAAGTGGGCAGAATGATGTATCCTGGGGTAGCCAGATGCCACACTCCACAGGAAATGGTCACCAGGTGAGAGGGAACCTGGTAGCCTATTGGCTACCAACCACATTTTGCCCTGAGGGCACTTTCCGAGCACAAAGGGGGCACTCCTGGCACCCAGACCGCAGATCTCAAATGACTTGGAAGAAGGACCGAAGAAGGACTGCCCTGCTGCACGGAGGAACCAGCAAAAAGAGACTGCACCATCTAAATCTGCACCTGCTGCACCTGGTGGCTAGCAAAGACAGCAACTGTGCCTGCTGTGTCCTGCTCAAAGAGGAGTTGTCTCCAGAGCTCAGTCAAGCCAAGAGCTGACTGGCCTCCTGTTCGCAGCACAGGGACACAACAGCTGAAGAAGTCTGCTGGGGTAAGTTGGTAGCCCAAAGTCTTCAAACCACTACCACCACTGCCGTGCAGCACCGAGGACTGATACTAGGTGCACAGAGTTGCACCTGAGTTCCCTGAGTGCTGTCGGGGAGTGGCTGAGACCCTCAGAAGGTAAGTTATCGACACAGGAAGGATTGGCCTGTCACCACGACAATGGGTGCATGGTAGTCCAGTGGTGACGGGACTTCGGAAAACCAGACATGGCTTCATCGGATGCCGACCCTGCAACCAGGACCCCAACACCATCTTCGTGGACCGAGGAATCCCTGCAGGAAGACCCCGTCGACCGTATAATATCCACAGCATCCTTAGAGCATCTTCAGCATCCTTCATCCCTTGCATCTGGACCACTCCATAGGAATCCATTGCAACACGTATAAAGCAGCTGGAACTGCTGAAGCTCTGCTTCTCCTGTGAAGGTAACTGTTCTTGAGGACCTTGATGGTCCCCCTGATGAGCTCCCTGCCGGAGTTGGTCACCCCAAGTACTTGAAATCGACCGCATTGACACTTACCTAAGTTCTCCTTGAAAAAGTTTCTAAGTGTCCAATTCATAGACTTTGCCATGGCTTGTTTGGGGTTGAGTTAAATTACTTTGTTTTATTAATGCCTGTAAAATCTATATCTGTGAAACCATTTTTTGTTCCAGTGTCTAAATTCTTATATAAATACAGTCTATTTTTACATATTGGTGTCAGATTTCTAGACTATCATGTCCATTTCTTCGTCAATTGTTTTGGTGCTGTTTAAATACCTTACACTAGTTCCTCTGTGTAGCCCTTGCTGCTCAGTGCCACAGCTACCCAGGATTGAGCTGAGGGTTTGACAGACGAAACCAAAGGGTCCCAAAGAGGTTGGTAAGTGTATTACACTGTGAGGTTGCACAACCAGACCATATAATACAGCCCATTTCTTCACAAGTGCAACCTCTATATTTTTTCTCCTTATATACGTGTATGTTTCTTCACAGTAATCAATGTATAATTGACTTATTGACTTGCGTTTTGCCCGCTATCTCATCTATGCGCGGGAGGCCGGATGACTTGAGCGCGTCAGACTGTGGTGCCCCTCTGAGGCCACAGGTTGCACTGTGTGCCAAAAGGGCCCATTAATCAGCTTGGAATGCCCTGCTGGGAAGCCCTCCACCGCACGGCCTGAGTCCTCTCACACCCACACCACTTAGTGGTACGGTCTTCCCCACGTGGAACAATTAGGCACAGTGAAATCAACAGATTTACTCGATCGAGCTCCACTTGTGAGAAGGCTGCCCAATAGATACTAGGGTGTTTTTCCTGTCAGTGCCTACGTTGGTGGTGCTCCCACCCCTTACCATGCAGGCCTTCAATGACCATGAATATTCTCGGTGTCTGGAGGAAGAAGAATTGCCCCCTGAGGACATCACTATTCTGTAAGGTGTAGAATCTTCCATTTCTGTGGCGGTAAATCAGGCTTTGCAGCCACTTAATGACAAACTGAGCCCTCTGGCGGCAAATCTGAATTACCCCTTTTTCCTACACACTCTAGGCTCCAGAAAGCCACCAGAAAGCGTGATGCGGGGAACCTAGAAGGATTCCAGAAACTTCGCTAAACCTTCGCAAAAAGTGAGCACACGGTTAAACTCTTACCCTTTCGGGGGGCTGTACTTGTCAGGCAATGATCGGATGCGCCTGCATTGTACGTGATTCCGGAGGTCATTAGCCAAAAAACTACATATCCCAGAAGGCTAATTACGTTTATCTGCCGGGACGCACACAGGGCGGTGTGCATAATTCTACTTTGTTTGGAGATCGTATCGCAGAGCGGCTGCTCTGCTCGTTGGACTCTCCGTGTATTTCCTGGTGCGTACTATCGACTTCCTTGCTGGGGAAGTCACTCTGGATTGCCTCATTGCCGGTGAGAGCTTCCTGACACGGACGTCGCTCGTTGTTCCGCAGACGGCGGTCTGCAGCGTCTCTCTGGGAGAGTCGTTTGGATTCGAGTATTTCCCTGGAACCGCTTTCCTCGTCGGCTGACGGAGAAGTTAACGCCCTCGTTGGGAGAGCGTGTTTGGAATCCTTAAGCTGCCCGGGAAACAGGATTCTTCCATTGGGCTGTTCAAGACATCTCTTCGTGGTGGTTTTGAAGACAAAGCACCTCCACGAGCCGTGTGTAATATGGTACCATTTAAGGTGGTTGTTTGACTTGTCCTTGAACCACGAATTCAGTACATAACTGATAATGATTTTTAGGCATCATATCCCCCACATTCAAGGAGGACATTTGTTATTGTTGAATGGGAAATAGAGTCAAGAGGAAACATTGACTATGTGAGGTTTCCGCAATCTTCTAATGCCAAAGACTAATCCTGCTATTCAAGCACTTACTCATTATCATAGAACAACGATTCTATCTTTCAGAACCACGTTTCAGGAGACACTCTCCACTTCTTTTCTGTTGTTCTTTTCTTCTTTGTTTGGGAATGATGGAAGGGTACGTATGAGTCATGTGTTGTTTCCTATAGTAGGAAGACAAGAAGTGTGAGTGGATTGGTACTTATCCTTGTTTTGTTGTTGTAGGTATCCGTTCTTCCAGGTTGAGAGAGGTATCTTATCTGGTTAGAAGAAAAAGGAATACAACAACTGTTTGATCTTTGTTTCCAGGTACTAGTTACTTTAGTGAGAATCATTGAGAGTAGTAGTGTTGTAGAACTGTATTAATCCTGTGTTTTATGTTTACAGGTATCCCATTCCCCCCTGATCCTACCCTAATTCCTATCCCTCGCTTGATCGCCTCAATACTCTGTGTATGATAAGTCAGAGTTGGGGCTGTCAAGAGGTGGACCCCTTTGTGCATCGCCCGGATTCTGAGGAGTTCCTGTGGACGTTACAGAACTGCCCAAAAACTCCAGTGTCAGCATCATCCCAAGTTCAGACCCTTTCACGGGTCCCTCCAAAGGCCGAAGAGGCAGTACAGATGATGAAGACCCTGGAGACCCAGCCTAACTTTGAAGGAAAATGGGCCAAAAAATGGGTCATTCGGGTCATAAGGACCACCTCTATGCCTTCCCAAATAATGAAGAGTCAGTCAGACAGTAGAGAATACAAACCAAAGTTATTTATTTATAATCACAGCTGTGACCAGCCTCATGAAAAGACCGCCGAGGGACTGCCTTTCACAAGCATAAAGGTGACAATTATACACTTCAGCCTGAGCACAAGACACATCCACCCAGTAACTTTCCACAGAAGGCAGCAGAAACAGAGGGGGCACACAAAGATGAGCTAAAAGTCTGAGACCAGGCACACACTATCTCTCTGGCAAGGTCATTCTGTCCGTGCCTGCAGCTGAGCCAGCGGCGGCAGGCTCCATTTCATGGGAAAGGTATGCAGACGTACAAACAGTGTGTTAATTTATACAACGAGGCCCAACTTACAGAGACACAGGGAATTCTACACAGCTGCTACTTGCAGAGCCACGGAACAATTAATTGCAAACATGGCCTAGAATCAGCGGCTAAGTATAAAATGGCGCCGCAAAAGCTAACTTAACAATCATTACATATGGTAGCACAGATCAGACTTTTAATTTAATGCTAACAACTTCAACAGGGTCCACGGGCATGGAGAACCCCATCAGACATGTTCGAACTGGATCAGATTTTCCATCCAAGGTCGTCACAACGGTTCCCAAGTCAAAAGGTGGCCGGCTACGATGCCAGAAAGATCAGGCAGCCTCTTGTCCAGGAGGCCAGAGCACAATTGAGGGCTGAGTGCCCCAGACCCTTTTTGGAAGGGAAAGGTTACGGCGACCCCAGAAATAGTTGCAAAAAATGTGCACTTTTTTTACCAAATATATTAAAGATCCTGAAAAAGGCATTAATCGCTGTTGGAGAGCACGTGAGGACAAGATCCTAGATGCAGTGGGTCCCCTCAACAAATGTTAAAGATTGCTGAGGATGCCAAGTCAGGGTCACCCATGCCAGCTGACGTGGAATCAGGATGGGCCCAGAGGGCGATATGCATGATTGGAAACGCAAACTGCACCCTGCCAGCAGAACGTTGTAGGTCCCTTCTAATAAAAAGAGATCCTAAGTTGCAGGACCTGTCCACATCAGAAGGTCCAATCTTCCTTTAAGAAGATTTCTACTGGGAATGTTCTTCCCGGGGTCGGAAGAAGCAGGGGCCGCTCTTCTGGCCCGAGCTTGGCAGCAAGGAAGAAGAAATAATGGCTGGCATGACTACAGAACACAGGGAACTTTATTTCCTTCCAGAGCTGCCGGCAGGGGCAGAGGGAGTAGAGGCAGCTTCTGTGGTGGTGCCAACACCCCAGGAGGATTTTCCAGTGGGATTATCCATGTTTCTCAAAGAAAAAATTGGGGGAAGGTTGAGGTGGTTTGTGGACAGTTGGAAGGAGATCTCTTATGATCCTTGGATATTAGAGACTGTACAAGGTTTCCACTTAGAGTTTTATGGCAGCCCTCCACAGATGTCTCGTCCCAAAGCCCTTCACTTCTCGCCAGTGGAGACGGAGCTCACAGACAACAAAGTGAAGGATCTGGAATGCAAAGGAGCAATTTGCAGGTTAGTAACCCCAGAGGCTTCCTAAGCAATATTTTCCTGGTGCAGAAGAAAGAGAAGGGGTTCAGACCAGCGATAAACCTAAAAGAATTCAACAAAGGGCTAATATATCGCCATTTGAAATGGGGGGAATTCACCTCTGGAGAGATATCCTTCTGCCGAAAGATTGGATGGTTTGACTTAGTTTGAAGGATGCATATCTAACGGTCCCCATTTTTGCACCTCACAGGAGATTCTTGAAGTTCATGTGGAAGGAACAGGATTACAAGTTTTTAGAACTAATGTTTGGTCTTTAATCTGCCCCCTGGTGCTTAACAAAACTCCTGTGCCCAATGGAGGAGCACATGCGGATGGGGGGCATCAGACTGATCATCTATCTAGAAGATATCCTTGTTCTGGACCAATATCGGGATCGTCTTCGATATCAACTGAACACAACTACTTACTGCCTTGTTTACTTGGGTTTTGTAATCAATCAAAGCAAATCAAACCTGAAGCCCAGTCAATTCATGTCTTTCTTGTGTTTCACTATAAATTCAACAGCAACCACGGGCAAAGATGGAAAAAATCACGAAGGAGCTTTGAAAGGTCCTCAAAAGAGACAAGATTCCCTCAGATTATTAGCCAGAATAGTTGGATTATATTGGCAGCAATACAAGCGATTTTTCCGGGTCCTGTTCATTACAGGGAATTTTAACGACTCAAAGTGGAACATCTCGATAGAGGGATGACCTATTCTCAAAGGATTTCACTATCACCAGAGTAAGGACAGTGATCCAATGGTGGTTGGATCACATGGAGGAGTGGAATGGAAGAGTGATCTTCAGTTCCTGAATCAGATCCTATAGAATCAGATGCTAGTCGATGGGGCTGAGGAGCAAAATGCAAAGACATATCGATGGGCAGCAGATGGTCAGAAGAGGAACTGTAATTGCACATAAACTGCTTAGAACTCCTGGCAAGTTCATTTGCCATCTGATCCCTGACAAAAGAAAGAGTATACTGTTGCGTACTCTTGAAGATAAACAACCTGTCGGCGGTGATGTATATCAACCGTCTTGAAGGCACAAGCTTGCAGAATCTAACAGAGATGTTGTGGGAATTCTGGTACTTCTGCCTACGCAATCAGATTTCAGTCCCAGCAGAATGTCTTCTGGGCAGACAGAAACAGGTGGCAGACTAGAAATTCCAGTTACAGCCCGGACTCCAGTGATTGGAATCTGAATCAGAGTTTTTTCAAGGCACTGATGCTCAGATGAGGGCCATGCAGGATAGATATTTTTGCCTCCAGATTGAACAACCAACTACCCTGTAGCTCAGTTGGACACCAGATCCAGGAGCAGCAGCGGTGGATGCGTTTCTCAAAGATTGGTCAAACAACCAGAATTATGCATTTCCTCCATTTGATATATTCACCTGGGTAGCAGCCGAAACCACAAGACAGAAGGCGACTGGCGACTCTAGTTTTTTAGGTGACTCCAGTTTGGAGGTCACAACCATGGTTCCCAATTTTGATTGAACTGTCATGGGATCGACTAATATCCTTACAGGTGTTCCCAGGAATCCTGGAGGACTGCGTCGGGCAAGCTCACCCCATGGTTCTGAGGGGACATCTGAGACTTATGGCATGGAGCATTTCAGGGGAAGATGGACGAACAGCAAACTTTCGGAAGAAGCTGGAGAATTCATCAGGTGTCCATGTGCTGATGGAAGAAATGGACATGTTATCTGGAGAAACATCTGGATCCCTTGGGGGCAGGAGTTATACACATCTTGAATTTCCTATCTGAGAAAGCTAACTCAGGACTGGCGTACAGGACCATCAATACATTCAGATTTGCCATTTAAGCAGGCCATGCACCAGTCAATGTTACAACAGATGGAGAACATACAAGGATATGTCGGGTGTTGCAGGATGGGTGACGATGACCTTGACTCCGCAGCTGTGAGGACCAGGTGACGCTGAGGAGGGCCAGGAGCCATGCACGAGCTGTCCCACGAAGGATGTTTAGTGCTGAGGGGTCGGTGTCCGGTGGGAGCGCCAAAATGCCTTGGCAAATGCAACCAACACAGGAAGTGAAGAAGGAGCAACGTCGGGACCAGCAAGGTCCAGGGGACTCACCACAAGCAGGGGAGTCAGGGCAGGCCCCAAGCAATCAGGGGAGCCCAAAAGAAACAAGTGTGACCCTCAAATGGACCCACAGTCCGGAGGCACTGGAGTTGCGTGAGGACCTCAAGCAGCTCACCAAAAGATGCAGGCCCCAATGCACATGATGCGGTGTGGCTGAAGATTCTGGTCACTGGAGGTGCTCGAGGTTGGGGCTACTTGGAGCCTGAAGATCTTCTTGGAAGGAAGCCAACCAGCCTTTGCAACTGCAAGTTGATGCGGTGCACAGGGTTTCGGTTATTGCAACGCCCACAAGGGATATTGGCCTCAAACTTGGTGAGAGGGCAGGGCAGGTCTCTGGAGCTGTGGAAAACCACCACCTGTGTTGCAGAACCTACAGAGTCTGGAGGAGCTCAGGATCAGCAAGCTGGTCGGCTTAGCTGTGGTGCCTGCGAATGCAGGGGAGTGACTCCTTCACTCCAAGGGAGATTCCTTCAAGTGTCTTTGATGCTTAACCGGCCTGGGAAGGTTCCTGTATGATGCACAGGCACAGACGATGCAGCAGACTGGAAGGGAGACGTAGTCAGGCCCAAACGAAGTCCAGCGAAGTCCAGAGTGCCCAGACGGTAGGAAAAAAAGTGGTGTCTGATCTGAATCTTGTCTCACGATGAATCTAGGGACCTACACCCAGGTAAGTCCTTAAGTACCCCAGGGAAAGAGTTGGGATGATTCAGGGGACCCTCCCAGGAGAGGGTCTCGACATGGGGGAGGTTACTCCCATGTCCTTTGTCCAGTTTCGCGCCAGAGGGGAGCCAACGGCTCCCAGAACTGGTTTGAACTGGACTATGCACGGGGACACCAAATGTGCCCCTCATGCAGACTGAGTGGCACTGGCAAGCGCACCCACCCTACTCCAATACACTAAATCCTGTATGGGAGGTGATCACACCTCCCTGTGACAGGATGCCTATTGTTCTGCCTTCCCCTGCTCGAGCTTGGCTCAGCAGCAGGAGGGCAGAATCGTGTCTCTGGTCGGCAGCAACCATTTTGTGCTGTCCGGGTCAAGAAGGCTGGTACCGGGAACACTGAAAGCCTAACAGAGGGCTCTTCCAGTGCTTGGAATCATACCTCCCACACCGTTTACCATGTGGGGGTATGATTCCAAAATGTTTGTTACCAAACATGATAGGATTCATTGCAGCCAGTTTCGAGATGCTCATCGCGTAATTACGTGGTGCCCCTCTATATAGTATATGGCTGCTTCACTGACAACCCGGGAGAATGGACTCCGTAGGCTGTAGGGGTGTCCTGCTCATGCAGGGGCACCCTCTCACTTAGAACCAAGCACCCTGCCTTCAGGATTGCAAAGGCCTGCAGAAGGGTGACTTATAGGTTTTAAGTGCAGTGACCCTAGATATAGGTAACCTATATCTTTAGTAAGTGGTGCAAGCCCCAACTTACACAGGCTACAATGGCAGGCCTGTAGTTCCATTTTGAATGGTCTCCCATGGGTGGCATAATACATGCTTCAACCCATGGGGGACCTCTGGGATACCTATGCCCTGGGTACATGGGTACCATGTACTAGGGACACTTTTAAGGGTACCCCAGTATCCAATCTGGGGTGTACCTAAGTACTGAACATAACCATTTAGGGAGAAAGCAGATAGACTGCGGTCCTGATTAGCAGGATCCCAGTCAGACTAGTCAAATACAGCTTAGCACCAGGCAGAAAGTGGGGGTAAACAAAGAAGCAGGTCCTACTTTCCTACACAACCCCCCCAAATGTAGGGAGATGAGACTAACCTTGCCCAGTTGAGTTTTCATTTTCTAAGTGGAAATATCTGGAGAGTCCATCTACATTGGCATGGTTACTCCCAGGTCTATGTTCCACTGTATAGACCATCCCCTGTAGGGAAATGGACCACCTCAAAAGTTTGGGGTTTTCACCCTTCATCTGTTTAAGCCATAAGAGGGGCTTATGGTCTGTCTGAACAATGAAGTGAGTCCCAAAGTATGGCATCAACTTCTTCAGGGCCCAGACCACAGGAAAGGACTCCTTCTCTATAGCTGACCAACGTTTCTCTCTCTCTGGTGGTCAACCTTCTGCTGATAAAAGCTACTGGTTGATCCTGGCCCTCTGCATTAAGTTGTGACAACACATCCCCTACCGACAACTCATATGCATCTGTTTGGACAATGAATGTTTTAGAGTAGTCAGGACTTTGCAGAATGGGAGCAGAGCACATTGCCTGCTTAAGGTCATCAAATGCCTTCTGACAGCTAACTGTCCACTGAATTTTCTTGGGCATTTTCTTTGATGTAAGATCGTTCAAGGGAGTCACTATGGACCCATATGCTTTGACAAATCTTCTGTAGTACCCAGTCAGGCCCAGGCCCAAGAAAGCTCTGTCCTGAGTTTGGGTAGTTGGAGCAACCCATTCCATGATGGTCTGGAGTTTGCTCTGAAGTGGTTGAACCTGGCCTCCACCTACTAGGTGGCCCAGGTACACAACCTTACTCTGCCCTATCTGGCACTTAGTAGCCTTGATAGTGAAGCCTGCTTTCTGCAGATCCTCCAAAACATTCTTCAGGTGGACCAGGTGATCCTCCCAGGTGGAGCTAAAGACAGCTATATCATCTAGATATGCTGCACTATATGCTTCCAGACCTGTGAGAACTTTATTCACCAACCTTTGGAATGTGGAAGGTGCATTTTCAAGCCAAAGGGCATTACAATAAATTGATAATGCCCACTAGGGGTTGAAAATGCTGTTTTGGGTTTGGCATCCTCAGCTAGTCTGCTTTGCCAATGGCCAGCAGTAAGGTCAAATGTACTTAAGAACTTGGCTGAGGCCAATGTGTCAATAAGCTCATCTGCCCTAGGTATTGGGTGAGCATCAGTCCTAGTGACTGCATTGAGTCCCCTGTAGTCCACACAAAACCTTATCTCTCTTTTTCCACCCTTGGTGTGAGGTTTAGGTACTAGGACTACTGGTCTAGCCCAAGGGCTCAATCACTCCCAACTCCAGCATCTTTTGGATCTCTGTCCTGATGCAATCTCTGACATGGTCAGGCTGCCTGTAGATTTTATTCTTGACAGGTAGACTCTCACCTGTGTCCACTTCATGGGTACACCAGGTGGTTTGACTGGGTGTCAGAGAAAACATATGCCTGTATTGATTGAGGACCTTCCTGCAATCAATCTGCTGTTGATCAGTCAGGCTGCCTGCCAAGGCCACTCCATCAACTGATCCATCATCAGGGTTCTGAGAGAGGAGATCGGGGAGAGGGTCACTCTCTTTTTCCTGACCCTCATCAGTTGCCATGAGCAAGCCCATGTCAGCCCTGTCAACAAAAGGTTTTAGCCTGTTCACATGAAGCACCCTATGGGGACTTCTGGGAGTGCCAAGGTCTACCAAATAGGTGGCCTCACCCTTTTGTTCAAGTTTGGTGTGGGGTCCACTCTATTTGTCCTGGAGAGCTGCTGAGGCCACAGGCTCCAACACCCACACCTTCTGACCTGGCTGGTAAACAGTCAGGACAGCCTTTTGGTCATGCCAAGCTTTATGGAGTTCTTGGCTAGCCTCCAGGTTTTTACTTGCCTTCTTCATGTACTCAGCCATGTGGGAGTGCAGACCAAGTACATAGTCCACTATGTCCTGTTTGGGAGGTTTGAGAGGTAACTCCCATCCCTCCTTAACCCAGACACAAGGGACCCCTAACAGGATGCCCAAACAGAAGTTCAAAAGGGCTGGAGCCAATCCCCTTCTGAGGGACCTCTCTGTAGGCAAAGAGAAGGAAGGGTAGAAGGACATCCCATTTTCACCTAAGCTTTTCTGGGAGGCCCATGATCATACCCTTTAGGGTCTTGTTGAATCTTTCAACTAACCCATTGCATTGAGGATGGTAGGGTGTGGTGAATTTGTAATTCACTCCACACTCTTTCCACATTGCAGTTATATAACTTGAGTTTGTACCTCTGTCATTTAAGACCTCCTTGGGGAAGCCCACTCTGGAAAAAATTCCTAAGAGGGCCCTTGCCACCACAGGAGCTGTAGTGGTCCTAAGGGGAATGGCTTCTGGGTATCTAGTGGCATGGTCTACCACCACTAGAATATAACTGTGCCCAGATGCAGTTTAGGGTTCATGGGACCAATAATATCAATCCCAACCACTGGAAGTGGAATTAAGGGGCCTTTGTGATGCCACCTGACTTGCCACTAGCTTGGCAGGTAGCACAGGAGCGACAAAGCACCTTAGTGTCCTCAGACATGTGGGGCTAGTGAAAGTGAGGGACAAGCCTGTCCCAAGTCTTGCTTTGAGCTAAGTGTCTTGCCAGGGGAATGTCATGTGCAAGGGTGAGTAGGAACCCTCTAAACCTCAGGGGTATAACCAACCTCCTGGTGGCACCAGCCTTGGGGTCTCTACCCTCTGATTAAAGAAGACCTTCATCCCAGTAGATCATGTGGGACCCACTGACATTCCCAGCAGCCTCAGCAGCAGCTTGCTGTCTTAGGGGTTCAAGAGAGGGGCAGGTCTGCTGCTCCAAACTCAAATCTGCTTAGGAAGGGCCTCCTGCCCCCAAGAACTCAACCTGATCAGGTTCAAGCTCAGCTGGGGCAGTTCCTTCACAGAGGCTTAGATCATCTCCCTCAAGAGACTGATCCTCACTCTGAGTCTGGGGGGAAGGCACAGCCTTACCCTTCCTGCTCCTTCTGTTGGAAGGCACCTGGCCCATTGTTCCAGGATCCAGGGCCTGTTCAGTGGAAAGCTGTTTGGCTTGTGACCTGGTCACAGCAAACACACTTGCAGAGATACCCAACATTTCTGCATGAGTCCTGAACTCAACCTCTGCCCAGGCTAAAGTTTCCAAATCATTGCCAAACAAACAATCTACAGGTACCACAACCTTTTTAGAACCAGTTACCCCTCCCCAGCTGAGATTAACAACTGCCAAGGAATGGTCAGTTCTGACATTGTTAGCATTGGTCACTTGGTACATTTGTCCAAGTATGATTTGGTCAGGAGACACAAGTTTCTCTGTCACCATAGTGACACTGGCCTCTGTGTCCCTGTAGGCCATAGCCTCTTTTCCATTAATCAAAGGCAGTTGTCTGTACTTGCCCAGGTTACTGGGACTGACTAGTAAGGTGGCAAGATCTATGCCACCATCACAGACCAAAACAGCCTGAGCTGGAGTTCTAACTAAGTCAAAACCCACCTCAGAACCCAAGGTTAACCCAACTAATCCCTTGTTTCCTGTACCACCACTTGTACTTGTGCTAGGGGGAGCAGTTGCCTTAAGGGCAGTGGCAGTAGGAGTATTCTCCTTGACCTTTGGACAATCAGCATCCTTTGTCCAATGGGTTTTCACCTTACAAAAGTAACACCTAGGTTTCTTCTTGCCTTTCCTAGATGTGTGTGACTCCCCCCCAAATGCAGGTTTTTGGGGCCCTTGAGAAGACTCTTTCTTGTCTTTGCCCTTGTCCCCACCCTTATCCTGGGATTTCGAAGAATCTTGTTTCTTCTGGTCACCACCATTACCCTGGTTTTTCTGCTTCACCCTGGTTCTTACCCACTTATCTGCCTTCTTTCCCAATTCTTGGGGAGAAATCAGGTCTGAGTCCACCAAGTACTGATGCAAAAGCTGGTTCTGACAATTATTAAGGATCTGCTCCCTCATAATAAAATTGTACAATCCTTGGTAGTCATGCACTTTGCTGCCAAGTAGCCAACCTTCAAGGGCCTTAATAGCACTATCCACAAAATATACCCAGTCCTAGGTTTGGGCTTTCTGGGTGTCTCTGAACTTAATCCTGTATTGCTCAGTGGTTAAGCCAAAGCCATCAATGAGAGCACTCTTCAAGACTGAGTAATTATCAGCATCCTCTTCTCTAACAGTGAGGAGCTTATCTCTACCTTTGACAGCAAAGGAGAGCTACAAGATAGCTGCCCACTGCTCTTGAGGGACCCTCTGAACTTTACAGGTCCTCTCTAAAGTAGTTATCCATTTGTAGATGTCATCCCCAACATGGTAGGGAGGGACAATCTTGTTCAGGTTCCTATGTTCAAAGGAATGTTCCTTAACTCTAGGGATACTGTTGCTGCCACCATGGGACTCTTGTCCCAGTTTCTTCCTTGCTCTCTGGACTTCCAGGGACTCTCTGTCAAGGGCCAACTGCTGTTGCCTGAGCCTACGCCTAGCTTTCTCAAGCTCAGGAAGTTGGTATTCCCTATCCAAAGAGTTCCCCCTCTTACTAGAAATGGGGGTCCCTACTGAATGTCCTGAGGCACTGGATTCTGCAGAGGAGGATCTAGACCTCCTTGGTCTACTCTGCACCTTCCCAGGAGGATCAAAGGGGGCATCCTCTTGGCCACCTGTTTCCTCCTCTGGGAGGTCTGAATTGTCCAGGTGGGAGTCATCAGGCTCCACCTGGTCAGGATTAGATTCTAGGTCAAATAGGGGTCCCCCTCCTGGCCTATCTTCAGTCCCCTGCCCACCCACTCTTTTTTGTTCATCTGACCCACTGGCTTTCCTTAGGTCATCTAACAGTAACACCTCTGGGAGGCGTTGAGTGTTGGCACTTTTCCCTGCCTTCAGCTTCCTAGAGGCACACAGTGTTTTCAGTTCTTGGAACGAAAGCTCACTGCATCTAGTAGGCAGAGAGCCACTGGCATCTCCTTTAAAAGACATACTAAGTGAGGTGGGGTGTTGCACCTACCTAACCTAGTGGGAACTAAACTCTCTGAGGTTGGAGAAAGGGTGTGCTAGAGCCTTGGCTTACCCAACCCTAAGTTCAGTAGAACTTACTTATTCTAAGCTTGTATTTATATATGCCTAGTATTAGTGATGGTTTGCCAATTAATCAACACAAAGATTTAGCTGGTAAAACAATGCATGCTTGGATCCCAACCACTGCACACCAATGTGAGAAGCTGGTCTGGTATATGATGTCCACTTATGTAAGTGGGCACCTTGCACAAGTCCAGGCAACCCTTATGGTGATTTAAGAGGTCTTTCTTAGAAAGCTCTCTAAGTGGTAGCTGTGGAGAGCAGCCATCAGGCTTAGTCCAGAAGGAGTGTAAAGAAGCTTGTTTTACCAGAATGCAATCTTATAGGTATAGATTAAGTGAAAAAGAACCACACCAAGTATTTATAAAAATATGTATTTATTATATAATACTCTCTAGTACGTTCAACTATTTCCTACATGGAGATAAACACAATGCACACAATACTTTAGCAAAGAAACACAGTAAATAGCACAGAATACACAATGGACCCGGGGGGATGAGGGGGGCAAACCATATACTAAGAAAGTGGTATAAGAACCATGACTCTAGTCAGGACGATGTCGAGAGGGCGTAGAAGTGCTGGGGACACACAGAACCACCCAAGGTAAGTACATAGGGACCCCACAGAGAACGTGTGCAGTATGGGAACACGACCGGGTGCTCCGTACAAGTCTACATGTAAGTTGCGGTTGGATTTTTAAAGATTAAGGACCCTCCCCGTGGATCCTGCAGAAACCCTGTGGAATACAGAAGGTTGGAGAGCCACCCCACTCATGGATACCCTAGTACCCACGTTACATACACCAGGGAAGCTGGGTGCATACGTGTGAAGTGGTGTTGGAAACCGCAGTCGAACCCAATGGAGGACTTCAGGAAAGTGCAGCTGTTACAGAAGGAGAAAGTGTCCGGTGGAATCCGAGGATGAATTCTAGATGAAAGGTACCTGCAAGCAGAGGGGACAGAGTCTATGTCACTCAGGAGTGACCAGAACACTTGAAAGAGGAATGCCCTCCTATGTCGGGTGTTGCAGGATGGGTGACGATGACCTTGACTCCGCAGCTGTGAGAACCAGGCGATACTGAGGAGGACCAGGAGCCATGCATGAGCTGTCCCATGAAGGATGCCGAGTGCTGAGGGGTCGGTGTCCGGAGAGAGCGCCAACAAGCCTTGGCAAATGCACCTAACGCAGACAGTGAAGAAGGAGCAACGTCGGGACCAGCAAGGTCCAGGGGACTCTCCACAAGCAGGGGAGTCAGCGCAGACCCCGAGCAATCAGGAGAGCAATAAGAAACAAGTGTGACCCTCAAATGGACCCACAGGCCAGAGGCACTGGAGTCGCGAGAGGAGCTCAAGCAGCTCACCAAAGGATGCAGGCCACGATGCACACGATGCGGTGTGGCTGAAGATTCTGGTCCCTGGAGGTGCTCAAGGTTGGGGCTACTTGGAGCCCGAAGATCTTCTTGGATGGAAGCCAACAAGCCTTTGCAACTGCAAGTTGACGCGGTGCACAGGGGTTTGGTTATTGCAACCCCCACGAGGGATACTGGCCTCAATCTTGGTGAGAGGGCAGGGCAGGCCTCTGGAGCTGTGGAAAACCACTACCTGTGTTGAAGAACCTATGGAGTCTGGAGGAGCTCAGGATCAGCAGACCAGTCGACTTAGTTGCGGTGCCTGCGAATGCAGGGGAGTGACTTCTTCACTCCAAGGGAGATTCCTTCAAGTGTCTTTGATGCTTCATAGGCCTTGGATGGTTCCTGTATGATGCACAGGCACAGACGATGCAGCAGACTGGAAGGGAGACGTAGTCAGGCCCAAACGAAGTCCAGCGAAGTCCAGAGTGCCCAGACGGTAGGAAAAAAGGTGGTGTCTGATCTGAATCTTGTCTCACGGTGAATCTAGGGACCTACACCCAGGTAAGCCCTTGCGTACCCTAGGGAAAGGGTTGGGACGATTCAGGAGAACCTCCCAGGGGAGGGTCTGGACAGGGGGGAAAGTACTCCCAAGTCCTTTGTCCAGGTTTGCACCAGAGCGGGAGACAACGGCTCCCAGGACTGGTTTGAACTGGACTATGCACGGGGACACCAAATATGCTCCTCATGCAGACTGAGTGGCGCTGGCAAGCGCAGCCACCCTACCCCAATACACTAAATCCTGTCTGGAAGGTGGTCACACCTCCCTGTGACAGGATGCCTATTGTTCTGCCTTCCCCTGCTCGAGCTTGGCTCAGCAGCAGGAAGGCAGAATCGTGTCTCTGGTCAACAGCAACCAATTTGTGCTGTCTGGGTCAAGCAGGCTAGTACCGGGAACACTAAGAGCCTAACGGAGGGCTCTTCCAGTGCTTAGAATCATACCTCCCACACTGTTTACGGTGTGGGGGTATGATTCCAACATGTTTGATACCAAACATGATGGGATTCGTTGCAGCCGATTTCGAGATGGTCATCGCGTAATTACGCGGTGCCCCTCTATATAGTATATGGCTGCTTCACTGACAACCCGAGAGAATGGACTCCATAGGCTGTAGGGGTGTCCTGCTCATGCAGGGGCACCCTCTCACTTAGAACCAAGCACCCTGCCTTCAGGATTGCAAAGGCCTGCTAGAGGGGTGACTTATAGGTTTTAAGTGCTGTGACCCTAGATATAGGAAACCTATATTTGTTATTTGTTAGTCCAATTTATAACTCGTGCAGCTTCTCAAAGAGTGTCCCGGTGCGAAACCAGTGGGAAGATGAAGGAAGATCGTTAGATGAAAAGAAAAGTCTTCAGTCTTTTCCTGAAGAGCTTGGGATCCTGACTACTGTGGAGATCTAAGGGAAGCAGATTCCAGGCAGAAGCCTCTATAAAAGCAAGAGAGCTCCCTCCGATTCTCTTGAGGCAGAAACGCGGGACATGGGCAAGAAGCTGCGACGCTGAATGCCGCTGTCTTGCGGGAACGTAGAACCTGAAGCGCTTTTTCAGATAGGCCGGGCCATGTCCATACAAAGCTGAATGTGCCAGGGCAAGAGCTTTAAACTTGACTCTTTGCATCACAAGTAACCAGTGAAGATCCCGCAGGTGTTGCCTTACGCTGGTTCTTATAGGGATGTTAAGAAGAGTCCTAGCCCCTGCATTTTGGACTACCTGCAGTCTGTTTAGCAGGTATCCAGGAAGGCCTACGTACAGGGCATTGGCATAATCAATGCGTGATAGAATCATGGCCCGTGTCACCGTTTCCCTGGCTAACCTAGGGAGAAGCGGTAGAAATTTCCTAAGAGACTTAAGTGTGCCAAAGCACTGCCCGGCAAGCTTCTTTATCTGAGTAGAGAAGAGAAGTTTATCGTCAAACCATATCCCTAGGTTTTTGATGGGTTGGCCCTCAGAAGCAGGCATGGGATATTCCGCCGGCCAGAGTGATTCCCGAAACGGGGGGGGGGGGGAATTCCCAAACAGAAGGATCTCTGATTTATCCTCATTTCACTTTAATTGTGCAGAGGAAAGCCATTGGAAGACGGCCGTCAGACGGGTTTTAGCTAGAAAAGTGGAAGAGTCACCTTTCTTCCACGTAAAAAGGAGCTGGGTATCATCTGCATAGGCAATGATCTTGGCTCCCAGCTCCTCGGCCAACTGGATCAGGGGAGTGACGTATATATTAAAGAAAAGGCGGCTCAAGGTGGACCCCTAAGGCACTCCTGTAGTCACAACCTGAGGTGTGGAAGAAAAAGGGGGAGCCAAACTTGTTGAGTTCTGCCCTGTAGAAAAGACTTCAACCATTTCCAAACCGACCCTGATATACCAATATCCGAAAGACGAGCCAAAAGCAAAGAGTGTGGCACAGTATCGAATGCTGCGGAGAGGTCCAACAAAATCAGAGCCGCCCTACCGCCTGAATCCAAGTATTCCCGAATGGCTTCAGTGACTTCGACAAGAGCCGTCTCGGTGCTATAAGAGGCTCTGAAACCTGAATGGACCGGATGGAGCAGGCCGTGACCTTCGCCGTAGCTGGTGAGTTGTTTATTAACCACTTTTTCGCAGGCTTTCGCCACACCAGGGAGGAGAGAGATGGGGCGATAGCTCAAAGGGATCGACGGATCCGAAGAGGGTTTTTTCAAAAGTGGCAGAATTTTGGCGTGTTTCCAAGCTGAAGGAACCATTGCCTCCAGGAGAGACAAATTAATACGTCTGTTAACCTCGGGATTGACCGTCTCTGAGACTGAGGACAGCAGCCTTGCCGGGCAAGGGTCAGTCGGAGAACCCAATTTCAGAACTTGAGGACCATCAATGAGTCTAGCGGGGCAATAGGAAGAAAAGCCACCAGAGAGGCCGATGGTTGAGAGGTAATAAGCGGCCCCATTGGAGGCAAGATCCCTGCAGCACAGTGATTGCTAGTGATAAAATTCACCTGAAACGCTTGAATCTTATCAATGAAGAAACTGGAAAGTTTCTCGCACCAGGCAGCCGAGGCGGGAAGTATAATAGTCTCTGCTCTGAAAGATAGGAAGCTTTGGACAATGGAAAAGATTTCCTTACAGTTGTTCCTAGAGAGAGCAATGCGCTCCGCATAATAAAGGCTTTTTGCTTGGGTTATTGATGCATAATATGCTTTTTGAGCTTTCCTGAGGGTCATCTTGGCCATCGGGCAGTTATCCTGTCTCGACGATCGTTCCCATTTTTTGCACCGTTGCTTCTGGACTTTAAGCTCAGTGGAGAACCAAGATTTCGAAGGAGAATCCCTGGAGCGCCTGTGATGTGCTGTTGAAGACAAGCGCTCAACCACCAGAGAAATCCAGCTAGTAAAGCTATTAAGAGCTCCCTCCAGGTCATTAAGGGAGGCTGGCAGTGTTTCAGCCAAGGCGAGGCTGAAAACTGCCGGATCGATTTTAGTGGAGGGTTTGCCATAGGGCCCTTGACAGGGCGGGTCCGGTGGATCATAGCTATCTATAAGCCAAGAAAAATGAATCACAAAATGATCAGACCAGGGCACTGGGAGAGGATCTTTGACCGTAATAGGAAAATTAGAGCAAATTGGGTCAAGAATATGACTGCCCGATGCGTTGGGTAGCCAACCCATTGTGTGAGCTGGGCGAGACTCAGTGAGTCTAGAAACTCCTGGGTGTCCCCTGCGTCCCCAGAGTCAAGGTGAATGTTAAAATCACCAAGGAGTAGGAAGTGGGTAAAGCGTAGTGCACGGGGGATGATAACATCATCCAAGGCTTTAAGAAAGGCACCAGCCGGGCCGGGGGTCTATAAACCAGTGTGTCGCGAAGCGATAAGTGGGGTGAGATGGTAACACAGAAGTCCAGAGCTTCAAACTCCCCCAACACCAGGGACTCGCCCCGGTGAAAAGTCCACTTATCACTGAACACAACTGCAACGCCTCCACCTCTACCAACTTTGCGGTCAACACGCAAGATTTTGTAGCCCTTTAGTAAGTGATGCAAGCACCAACTTACACAGGCTGCAATGGCAGGCCTGTAGTTCTATTTTCAATGGTCTCCCATGGGTGGCATAATACATGCTTCAGCCCATGGGGGACCTCTGGGGTACCTATGCCCTGGGTACATGGGTACCATATACTAGAGACTTATAAGGGTACCCCAGTATCCAATATGGGGTGTACCTAAGTACTGAACATACCAATTTAAGGAGAAAGCAGATAGACTGGAGTCCTGATTAGCAGGATCCCAGTCAGACTAGTCAAATACAGCTTAGCACCAGGCAAAAAGTGGGGGTAACCACAGAAGCAGATCCTACTTTCCTACAGCGCCCTTCTGGGGAGATGTGAGGGTGCGCACAGCCCTCCACGTACGTCATTCCATTTACCCCAAACCTTAACCCATTTCCCAGGGAAACCTCTATTAGTATAAACTGTCTTTTCTGCCACCATAAATGTGTCCATATCCTTTTCTCAGTCTTTGAAGCTCGGAGACACTGCCGCTCCCCAATTTCGAGCTATATTTCATTTGGCTACAATCAGTCCCAACGTCATCCAGATTTTCCCCATTGCTGTAATAGTTAATTCTTTCCAGATATTCAGGAGGCACCATTTTGGCGCTGGGGTTGTCGACGCCTCCCAAACCCCATTCATTTTAGTTATCACAGCCTTCCATTAGGGTTGTATGATAGGGCATTTCAAAATGATATGAAAAAAGGTGCCCTTTGGAGTACACATACGGCGACAGTTCTCAGTTTGTGTTCTACTCATTTTTAAGAGTGTAGTGCAGGCGTAGTAAACCCTGTGTAATATCTTAAGTTGGATCAACCTAAATCCTGCCTTAATAGCAACCTCTCTAGGTGAGGCTAACGCCTCCGACCATTCATCATCATCTAGGCCTCCTACATCTAGTGAACATTTTTCCAGTAGTTGTAAGAGTGTGTCGGGTAGGTTGTTAGTTTTCTATATGTGAGTGAGGTCTCTTTGCGAGTCATATGTCCATCAAGCAGTTGGTCTTCAAGTGGGGAGTACTCTGGAGGTTCGTCTCCCGTGGGGATTATGGCTTGCAATGCATGTCTAATTTGCAGGTATCGGAAGGATTCGGAGTCTGCCAGATTATAATCCCTCTGGAGGTCTGCGAAAGAGAGTACTGTGCCCTGCACCCACAGGTCCCCAATTTTTGATAGGCCTATGAGGTCCTATTTATCGAATCCCAGGTATCTTCCTAATGTCCCTAAGGCCTTCGTGTCCCACAAGGGGGTAGACTGCGTCAATTTGCTTTCCCAACCTAACATCTTATGGGCTGCGTGCCAGATTTTGATTGTAATGTTTGTGGGGTTCTGTAGCTGTGAATTTGGAGGCGACATATATAGAGCTCATAGGTATCCGCCAGGACGCATCATCCAATGGTCCATCCAGATCGAAGGTTCGTCGTCCAGTAAATATACCCACTGGTTGATAGTGGTTAGTTGTGCGGCCCAGTAATACCTCTGTATATCGGGTAGGGTGATCCCTCCATCTTACCACCCCCGAGTTAGCTTTTTGAGTGTGATCCGTGCCGATCCTCCATCCCATAGGAGAGTCAAAAGCTCAGAGTTTATTGCCCTAAAGTATTTCGCTGGGACAGGATATGGTGCATTATGAAGAGCGTAGAGGAAACGCGGAAGTGCCATCATCTTAAAGAGTCGAGAAAAACAACAAGGGAACCCTACTCACTTGGAACCAGGGTACTGAAATGATTATCAAAAACAATGGCTCCTGTGGACTAATGGCAAGAAAATCTCAATAAAATAACGCACTATGGCAATGTAATGGGTTATTGTGATGTCAAAAAGAGAAGGAGTCGAACACACCTTAGATTAGTATTTCATTCATAATTCTTGTTTATATAGTTCTTTGAAGCAAAATTACATTCATGACATTTAACAATCAATTGATTGTAGTGAGTGGTGTCCCAGTGAAAAAAAGGAACCAAATAAACCTAAATAATTTGTGACATATTCGTGACATATATACAAGGTTTCCTATATTTCATGAAAGCGACCATTGAAAGATACATATTATATAAACCACGCTTTTATACAATGATAAGTGCTGGCTTGTAATAATTCGCTTTGAAAAAACTGTCGACGGCGTTTCGACCCTGTGTGCAATGTAGGGTCTCTTCAGGACCTAAGATAGTAGGGACACCTGAAGGAAGGGTTTGCGCAGCCTCGTGTGGAATTTATGGCACCGTGAGTAAAGTGAAAAGGAAGGATACTCACATGGGACCCGGCCGGGCACCCATGTGAGGGTAGCTGTCGGCTGGCAAAATTCGGTTAGCACAATAGGAGGATTCCGCAGGTATGGAATAGAAGGGCACGGTGAGTGTGCAGATCAAGCACGAGCCGATAGGGTTTTTAAGTAGAAGTAGCAGGCTTCTTCCATGTGTTATGGCTCTTGATAATTATTTAAGACGGCTATGCGCCTCTTTGTGTCGCCAGTTGATAAGTAATGGGGGGTCTTACTCAAGAATCAGTATGTTCGTGCCTGCATCAAGGATATCTGTGGAGCAGAACAGCATCTGTCTGTCTGCCTTGGTTCAATGTTCAACTGGCGACACCTCTCACTACAATCAATTGATTAGAAATTAGAGTCTTATGCGCATATTAGAAGCACAGTCAAGGTAGAAAGAAGCACTGCACATTCGTTCTACAATTGCCTCAGTCTTGAGTTCACATACTGTAATTGTCTGTTGCCAAAAACTTGGAAAAAGGTACAAAAAATAATAATTTGCTGCTCTCCTCTGCAAGTGAATTCAAAAATAAATGCTCAACAGTCTTTTAAGATAATAAGCTCTCTCCACAGTAAATGGAAGGAGGTTTCACTCTGAAAACGTATGTAAACTTGCTTTTCTGCTGCTTCTAGTTCCTGTCAGCCTGTGTAATCACAAAAACGAAGAACAGCTGAGGGAAACCCCAGACGCGAGGCTCTCTCAATCTTCAAGAAATACCTGGAAACTCCTACAGCGGCGGTTAAGGGAACCGCAAACAAACCTCCGAGGAAATGCTGAACGGCTATGCTCAGGAAAATGCGAGCGGGAATGCCTTGCAACTAATTCCTGACAAGATGAGGAGCGGAGCGCAGGAAACGCTGCTTCCACAAGCAATGACGGTTGAAGTGCGAAGCGCCATAGGTGCGCGAGCACGATAACGTTAGTCTGAAGGAATGGAGCAAAACACTAAAACGCTAACCCCAGTGTTCAGAAGTCCGCCATCTTGAATCTCCGCAAACACAGATTCAGCAGTTTAAGCTGAAGAATGAAGTTTTCGGGCTAACAACTGACTCCACCTCTTAGGACTTTGTCTAGAACCTGAACCCCACCGTAATCTGGAAACAGGTAAGGAATGTCTTTGTCTTAAAGAGAATTGCTCAGACCTGACAGCGCCCTGCTAAGCACTCCATGGAGACTCCTGAGATTGAGCGCAGTACTTCTCCCCGGCATGAATCCAGACTGGTCCGGATGAACCAGTCTGGTGATCACTTTTAACAGACGGGAGGCTAGGAGTTTTCCTAACACTTTTCTTTCAACATTTAGGAGCGCTATGGGCCCATATGAGGCACAGTCTCCAGGGGGTTTCCCAGATTTGTGGATAGCTGTTATTGTGGCTGTACGTTGGTGACTTGGGAGGATTCCCCGTTCTCTACTTTCTTCCCACATCCCCAGCAGGTATGGAGCTAATTTTGTGTCATTGTGTATATATAATTCTTCTGGTAAACCGTTGGGCCCTAACGCCTTGCCCATTTTTAATTCACGGATTGCCTGTATTATTTCCTCTTGGGTTATGTCTCCCTCAAGGAGGGTCTTATCTGCAGTTGTAAGGATCAGGAGTGGAATGTCTTTTAGGAACTCGCAGCAATCTTCAGGGGTCGCATACCCGGGTGGGGAGTAGAGCTGTTTGTAATATGTGGCAAACTCTTCTGCTATTTCTACTCTGTCCGTTACGTATTTACCCACCTTGGACTGTAGTCGGTGAACCCAATTATTGCCTCTTCCCTCCTATCTAACCAGGCCAGGAGCCTTCCAGCCTTGTCTCCATATTCATAGACATGATGGAGAATCTCTCTTTGCTTCCCTATGGCTCCTGCCCTTTCAAACCCATGATATTCCATCTGTTTAAGGATCAATCTATGGGGAGTGTCAGTGTTGTCTGTATTTGTAAGTTGAGCCTCAAGTAGGCTTATGTCTTTTTTCAATAGCTTCTATTTGTGCCCTTTTTTCTTATTTGTGACCCACGCCCAAGGATATTCCCTGACCTCTGATGACCGGTTTGTACGCCACCCAGAAAACCACAGCCAAATCCACTGAGGCCTCATTCTCGGTAAAGTACTGTTCGTGGCTACTTCTATCGCCTTCCAAATAGTTAGGACTTTGAGGAGGTCCGGGTTTAGCTTTGTGTATTGGTGAAGGTGTAGGTTTGTCCCCCCGTAGATAGCCCATATGGGTGCATGGTCGGAAATGCCTCTTGGTAAGTGCTGAATAGTTCGGAAGTGCAGCAAGTCCTGGGTCAACGTCAGGAGATAATCTATTCTGGAAAGGGAGCCGTGTGCTCTCGAGTGAAACGCGTATTGTCGCTCTCCTGAGTGAAGGGCTCGCTATATATCGATTAGGCCCATGGAGTTAAGGAAGCCTCCTAACAGGAATCATCCCCCCAAACTCTGTTGAGCAGGCCATCAGTCCGTGGTGTCGTCACGAGCTAGGTTCAGGTCACCTCCTATGCAGAGCGCACCCTCCGGGAGGGCAAGTAACATTTCACTTTGCTCCGCCAATGTGGTGTCCTGGAGTTTTGGTGGGCAATATACGCTAAGGTTTATGGGTGTTCCCTCCCATGTACCTGCAATTGCCACGTAACGTTCCTGTTTGTCAACTTGAGTGGTGTGAATTTGAAAAGCCAGCATCTTTTTTTACCAATATTCCCACCCCTCGGGAACCGGATGTGTAGCTGGCGTGAGCCAGCATTTTGTATCCCCATCTGTCTAGTGCTTTACTCTTGTTATCGGTCATATGTGTCTCTTGGAGGAAGACAACTCTAGGTGAATGGCGTTTTATGTATTGGAGTACAATTCCCCACTTTATTTTGTCACCCAGACCGTTGACGTTCCATGACAATATACGCAATTGGGTTTTATCTATTGTATCTGGCATGGGTGTCACCTGCTGTTGTCTGAGCAAGTGTTGTCAATCGTATGGGGCTGTGCATCTTGTGCGGTAAGAGTCTCATTCTGAAGTGCTCGGTGTAATAAGAAAAACAGTAACTAGTTCCCAACATTATCCCCCCCTTCCTGCCAAGCGGGCCCTGAACTGCCCACTTCCCCAACTATGCAGAGCGCCTTTTATCCCTCAGTAACAAAACTAATAAGTGTGTAGAGGGGAAACAGCTGTCACCTCCCCCCCGTCCAACCATATCCACTTCATTAAGTTGTTTCCAGCATGATATAGGGCACATGCAGAGTCACTAGTCTTTGTTCATGTGACGTCAAGGTGGGGAGAGCCTCCCCGGCTACCTCGCCCGTTCGACCCATGATGACCGCTCCTCTTTTCTTCTCTTCGGTGGGACCTGTCTTGCCCGTGCCGTGGGTTAGCTCCAGGGACCTTGTCCACCCCTACAGCCACCCCTAAGCCTCCTCTGGTGAGGAGAAAAACCATGTTTTAGCCTCGGATATCACTCTCAGACGGGCCAGGAAAAACATGGAGTATTTGATATTTTTTTCCCTCAAGGCTTTCTTGACCTCCAGAAAGGAGCGTCTCATCTTTTGGACTTTGAGGGTAAAGTCGGGAAAAATTGTAATGGTGGCAATGTCGTATTTCAGTAAGGGGGCACTCCGCGCCATCTGTAAGATTACATCTCGATCTCGAAAGTTGAAAATTCACACTATAATGGGGGCCGGCAGAGCCGCCGGCCGGGGACGAGCCACCGGCACCCTATGTGCCCTCTCAACTGAGAAGAATTTGGAGAGCCCACGGGGCTGCAGGTTTTTTCAGTATTAAGACTTCCACAAATAGATCAGTCGCTGGGCCCTCCGCTTTTTTCAGGGACTCCGCCTTGAGCGACCTTCTGCATCTTCCAGGCGGGCCTCCAGGTCAGCCGCGACTGTCTTCAGGTCATTCACTTGAGCTTTGAGAGAGTTTGTTTCTGTCTTCAGCGTCGCCGTGGTTATTTCCATGTCTTTAACCTTGTCCCAATATTTCGCAGATCAGCTCTGACAAGCGTGAGTTCTGTGTTCATTGTGTCTATCTTGTGTTCTAGAGATGATCGTACTCCCTGGATGGCAGCCATTACATCTCGAAGTGTGAGTGTGTCCTCTGCAATAGGGTCAGCTGCCGCAGGTGGGAGTGAGGTAGTTATCTCATCTTGGGCTCGGGTTTCCTTCGAGACCGTGTATTTATCCAACTTGGTTTGGTGGCTGTTCTTGGGTCCCCTGGCGGCCATCTTTGCAGTTTCTAAGGCCCCCAGGTAGGTTTGGCACTCTCCTTCTGTCTCTGCCTGAGGAAGGATCCGTACTAATCTGAGGAGTGTCGCAGCTACCACCGCCTGCCATGGGCCTTAGCTGACCCGCACGGCCTGTCGGTGCTTCGGCGGGTTCCCTCTGTCCAATTTTAGTGTGTGGGTGGGAATCAGTCCCGGGTTTATGGGCCTGGAGGATGCCCCACAGATCCTCAGTTATTGCGGTCCCTTTAGTGCATGCCAGCCCCGGGGGGCTCTCGCTGCTAGGATATCCGTGTATCGCCGCTCAGGGCACAGCAGAGGACACCAGACCGTTGCCAGGGGGAGGGGGTCATGCCGCGAAGGTCCAGGTCGGCCGGGGGGCCGCCTAATGGACTCTGTTGAGCTGTGACCTAGATATCAAAGTGCAATGCCATGAAAGCTTGTCTTAGAATGTTGAGTTTGCAGTTACACGCAGCAGACTAAAGACGTGTAATACTAAGCTTTGTGTGTGGCCTGGTCACTGGTGGGTTCCCAGGCTAGGAAGACGCTACATTTTGTACATCTATGTTTGAAGGCGAGTAGCATACAGAGTCTGTATGATCACTAAGATGTGCTAATTTACCAGTGTATAATTGCAAGTACTTCAAGAACAATTTTAGGAGTAGGATAACAGTCTTTACATTGTTTTATTGTAGGCACAGACCAGAAACAAAACGTGTAGAAGAAACAATGGTTGAGACCCTGACACGAAGAAAGAGGAAAAGGAAGGGGTGTCGATACCAGTTATACAGTGTTAAGTTACGTGATTGGTGGACATTGGGACATTTTGTTACAGTTTATTCCAAAAGTTGCATGGGAAGTTTATTTGAGAAATGAACTGTGAAACGCCTGCTATTTCAATTAAAGTGAAGAAAGAATGTATAATCCTCGCCTCTGTGTCCTTAATAGAATTGAAACTTTCCTTCTCAATAGTTAGGAAATTTTATATTATCCATGGTTCGTCTGACCGCGCCCCTGAGACCATCCCCTGGACTGATTACACTATTTCCATTGTGTCTCTAGCCGCACCCTACATTTCTTATAAAGTTTCATTTTTCTTTTAGCCCTGCCCTCAAACTGATTAGAATGTTTCATTGTTCCTCTAACCCCAAAGCCGGACTGGTTATAATGTTTCGTTGTTCCTCTAGCCCTCCCCCCAGACTGATTATGTTTCATTGTTCCTCTAGCTCTGCCCGGGACTCATTAGAATATGTTTCATTGTTCCTCCAGCCCCACCCTCAGACTGATTACATGTTTAATTGTTCCTATAACCCCGTCCACGGACTGGTTATAATGTTCTGTTTTTCCTCTAGCCCCGTCCCCGGACTGATTAAAATATGTTTCATTGTACCTCTTATCCCCACCCCTGGACTGATTATGTTTCATTGTTCCTCTAGCTCTGCCCCCAGACTGATTAGAATATGTTTCATTGTATCTCTGGCCCCGTAGTATGTAATATGATCAACGCTAGATTGCTCTGAAAACCCCCCACAGAAGTTGGAACACCATCTCCACCCTCGCCCTGGAGGTGATTTTCATCACTGAGACCAGGCTCACCCACACATCTGCCCCTGACATCGCCATCACAACACCCAATGGCTACAAGATGAAGCTCTGCGACCGCACCAACAAACACAGAGGTGGCATCTCCATCGTACACAAGGAATTCATCATCTGCTTGACTGCTGAAGACGAAACCATGCTGATTATGAAACACCTGAACTTCCACCTCCACACCAACAACAAAACCACCTTCAGAGGCACCTTCGCATACAGACCTCCAGGACCATGTGCCCGGCCTCAGCGACACCATCACAGAATTCATCACCACGCTCGCCATCGAATCCGAACACTACTTTTTCCCGAGAGACCTAATTACCACCTGGACGACCCCACTGACACCAATTCCACTGACTTCTTAGAACAAATTAACAATATCAGCCTCATGCATCTTGTCTCAGACCCCACGCACAGAACAGGACACATGCTGGACCCCATCTTCATATCCAGCGACAGAGTCAGATACAGCCTCACCCCTGAACTCACCTGGTCCGGTCATTCCATCGTACACTTCACCATCGCCGGAGTGCCACGCACCACCCCCAGTCACCACAGCACCCCCTTCCGCAGCTTGACCAAGACCACGCAGCACCAATGGACCAACGCTCTCAGCAGCTCCCAGCCTGACGTCCCCACCAGCCTGGTTCAAGCAGTAAAGAATTTCAACGCCTGGATCACAGGAGCGGCCGACCAAG
This sequence comes from Calotriton arnoldi, assembly GCA_963921515.1. NCBI lineage: Eukaryota > Metazoa > Chordata > Amphibia > Caudata > Salamandridae > Calotriton > Calotriton arnoldi. The sequence goes on from CAWUFW010001592.1 coordinate 737,984, forward strand.
TCGTCCACACCAAACTAGTCAGAATGCACGGACCCACCAAACTAGCCTGCTGGTACACCCCGGAACTCAGCACAGCGAAACGAAGGTGCAAACAACTGGAAAGAAGATGGCACACCAGCAGATGATTGAAGGAAGAGCAGTGGTGGATCAGGAAGGCGAAGGCGAAACTGAATCTCGCTGCGGCAATGGAGAGACTCATTCAATGTTTAATAGTGGTGGCTGCGTTTGTGGCTGATTTTGTCCCCTGACGAAGGGCTTCTACAGCCCGAAATGCACTGGGAGAAATATGTAAAAACGTTCTGACAGTCGCAGTCAAAGTAACATTCGATGTCCTGATATGAAGATAACAATATCAAACATTGAATAAATGTTTCAAACTTTCGCCTTATTGAAGACTAAAACATTTGTTTACTTGTTTCATTAAACAATTTAAATACCCGCTTCGCGGGTCCTACGCTGTGCTCAGGGGGACGTCCCCTAATCAGGAGACGCTACTTGTTTACACCAGCAGAAACAACATCAACCAAGCCACCTTAAAGTCCACCCTCAACAGATACCATCATCAACTCAAAGTCACGACAAAGGAGGAGCTAAAACACTGATCGACGCCAGTGCCAAGCAGACAACGGACCTCTTTACCATCGTCAGAGAGTTCACCTGCCCCCCAGCCACCAAAAGCTTGATCTCCATCACACAGGAACTCTGCGACGTCCTGGCAGACCACTTCCACAACAAGATTGCCACCATCTACAGAAACTTTGATCCCCAATCCACCGAACTCTTCAGCATCCTCACTCCCATGAATACAGCCGACGACCACCTTCTCACCTCATGGGAAAAACTCAGCACACCAGACACTACTGCCTTAATGAAATACATCCACCCTGGAGGACCCACCGACCCATGCCCCCACCGACTCCTCAACCTTGGAAGCAACGAGATCAGTCACCAGCTTGTTGCAGGGATTCTGCACATACACAGAACTATGCGCAGGAAAACAGGACCTCAGTGAATAGGGGTGTACCAACCTACCACATCAGTACCCAAAATCCCAAACCGACTAGCTATAGTCTCCTCCAAAGATCACAGAGCTACAAATGATTAGACAACCCAGAACACAACACTCCTGACTCTCTCAGGAAACGCAGGAGCAAGAGGTACTCTTTCGCTCACTCACTCATACCTGTCCACAATGAGAATAGGCAGAGTCACTGAAATAGTTCAACATTTTTATTTTAACTATCGTGCTCTACAATACAGTATACTTGCCACTACTAGCAGCAAAATGCATAAACTCAGCACAGTTAGCATTGTTACAATTCCATAGAATACAAAGGGAGAAGTCATTTTATAAAGACTGTGGAAATAAGGGCCTATAGGCCTGACCACCCTCCCCTTGGCTAAAAGAAGTTTATTTTATAAAAAAGACGATCTCTGGGCTTTGACAGCAGACCCCATACCTTAAAGCCTGGATGTAAGGTTTACATCATAGGAACAGCAGAGCTCTTCTCCATGGAACGGCTTTCTCCAAGTGTGTTAAAACAACATGCATCAACGTAATATCAAAGCACGAGTCTTCAGTACTGCAGCTGTGTAGCATGTTATGTCTAGGTGCTAGGGACTGACCAGAACAGAATAACAAGGGGCATTGTTTATCGACCTTGCACATCGTGTTCAGACTAAACTCCAGGAAAGGCAGAGAATGCGAAAAGCAACCCGTTCTCATGTGAAGGGCACAAACAAAGTCTTGCAAAAACAAAGTCATGTAGTAGTGCGCGCAAAAGCAGCATCATGGCAGCGAAGCTCATGCTAACTTAGCAATGTCGATAATGTGCCTAAGAGCCATATAACACCCTCCCCTTGGTAAGGTCATAGGACATAGACAATGGACCCAAACAGAGTTCAAAAGTCAAGCAGAGTTCAAAGCGGTTGAAAAAAAACCAAATTAGAAAAAATCGAAATCTTTAAAAAAAAAAAAAAGTTTCAAGGTTGTCAATAGGGCTTATTGAAGGGGAGCTGCCTCCGGGATAACAAAGTTATTATGAAGGAGGTGGTAAGTCCATCAAGGTGTGTGAACCGAGGAATGCAATTCCCTCCAAAAGATCATCCCTATCGTTGGTAAAAGAGAGATGCCATCCAATTAAGTAAGTCGAACGAACAAACGTGCTCCTCGTAATCAGACGCCTCTAAAAGCATGAGTGGGCAACTTGAGTGATATTCGATGAAACTTCGTTGCAGGACGGTCTGCGCAGCCGCACAGACATCCCATTCAGCCAAAACTCCAAGTGCAGCCTCACGCGCCATATGGCCATCCCCAGAACAAGCCTGGTCATGGGCCTCTAAGGGACCCATCAACTGGTTAAAATCCTGGATTGGACGTGACGTATTGGAGAGGCATATATCCAGTGCCCAATAGAAGGGACATCGCTGACAGTAAAAGACTGGTTGCACGCAAGTGAAATAGGCAAGGCGAAAAGTCAATCCATAACTGACGCCAAGCGTGGCTAATGGCAAGCATCCAAAAACCTGTTGCATGCGATCACGGTACAGCTGCAACTGGCCTGGTCTGTGCAGTACCACAAGATGAGCAGCCATTGCGCAACAGGAGCAGGAGAAGCAGGATTCCAGCGCCTAACGTCAAAATTAAGGGGAACCCTCCGAAGACGCTGGAAAAAATAGAATGAATAAAACCCGGTATTACACCAAATATAGTCTGAAAAGAAGTCACAAGGACAGATCCCACACATTTAAAAAAATGCGCAAGGCCTGTGGTGTCAGACGCATTAAATATTTGGTGTATTAGTTCTCCAAAATGCAGTGGGAGGTTGGTGTTCAGAAGGGACTGTATCTCACTAGAAGTCCTACCACCTGTAACTCGAAGCTCTCGCAGGCTGAAGTGAGAGCCACCTCTTGTTGGAATAACAGCGCTTTGAGCCTGCTCAACTTGTTGAAATCTGTTTTCAAAGTTGGAATGGAAGGCCAAATTGAGCTATCTAGACTCCCATGCGGGGGCGGAAAAAGCACATTGCTGCAACAAGTTACGCGCTGGGAAACCGTTACTAAATACGGGACTCCTGCCCGTAAACCACAGCAGTCTTGGTTGTTCAAAATAAGATAACTGCCATTTGTAAGCAATGAAAAAGCGGGAATTATTGACTGCACTGGAGTCCCTTTTAAAAAACAGGCCAGATTAGGCGCCGAAACGTTACAAGCGCCGTGCAACTTAACGTGTTTGCAAACAAGGGAATGCCCTACTGTGGAATCGCAATCCTCCCCTGTTAGAAAAACTTCCTTACCCTCACTCTGACATCTGTAAGTGAGAGGCAGGGACCACATTTCATGTAGAAATGCACTACCCAGTGGTTCAAAACGGCCAATCGGAAAATGTTGCATGCATGATTTAAATTGAAATAGCGAAAAAGGGAGAGAGATAACTCCATGAATTAACCAAACATCCGAGTCTGTTTCCGCTACAGAAAACGGCAAGGGCTCTAATTGTTCAATATGCAAAAGTGTATATGTAGCATCTTTCATGGACATAAATCGTTGTTTATCAGTTAGATTAAATGGCAAAAACAAAGCAGTGGTATTCAAATAATCCCATGGTACTCTTCCCATTTTAAGAGTCTGCAATGTTCAAGCAAATTGCATAACAGATCGTAACTGTTTTTGACCATGATATAACACAGATACATCACTCTGAACAATATCAATAACAGATGAAACAATATTATCCAATGTATAAATCCGTGAGGAAAGTGTGTTTATGCTGTTGTCTACTACGGCAAGGACTTTTTCTAAGTTGGCCAGATCAATTTGGCGCAGACGAAATGCAGCTTCCATCTGCGAAAGTTTCCAAATTTCATTGTAAGCGGCATACATGAATCTTTTTGCTCTCGGAGCCCTGGGGCCCAAGAGAAAATCAGCCAAATTAATGTCATGCGACAGCAGAGAAAGATGTTGCTTCACTGATGTCAGCGTAGAATGTTCCAACCATTGTTGGCATAACTTACCCACCGAGTATGTGGTGACCGAATATGTAACAGTATACCGAGGATCAGGTCTAGTCTGAATGAAACCTGGCGAAACATTATAAAAACGCATTTGACATGCATTTGTGTTAGTTTGCCACACTAACCACCCAGAAGAATCAACTTCAGAGACATTGAAAGTGACATTTCGAAGCAAAGCTTGCAGTGACTCAATGGTATAATTTGTGTGTGTGCGCCAATCATCATATTCTGCTAAAGACGGAATGGATGGCGTATTTAAATTTTTGACAGTTGCCAGGCCAAAACAAGTTGTTTGGTACACTGCATCATTTAAAAACAAAATTTGAGCTGGGATCAGGCAGGCACGATGTAAAGCTTCAGTTCCCTGAACATGCCAAGGCTTTGTGCCCCAGATTGATTTTAAATCAACAGTATCTTTCCAATGATCATAACCCTGCATAGCCAATTTATTTCTAAACAAGTTGGCGTAAATCAATTTTGTGTGTGTCAACATAAATTTGGATTGTGTAGATGACCGTAGTTTAAAGTAATAGGATTCCGGATTAGATATGTCATAATCTGTAAAATAAGTGAATTTATCCCTAAAAGTTTTAGAACTCCCCTCTACGGGAGTAGGACAATGTTCCCATTGTGTATAATTAAAAACAGGTCTTAACGTGTTTGTTTTGTGTAAAAAATGATGCCCATAATGCTGATAACAAAACAAATCCCCATAATTGGCCAAATTTAAATACAAATCTTCAGCATTAAACGCAGCATAATATTTTAAATCTGAAAACAGTGCATGTACTGCTTGCACATCCCAATCATCCCTAATGTATGTCCCGTGTTACCACATCTCCTAGAGAGACGCGAAACACGTATGGTACGCGAAGCACCTCGGTCGGGCCGTGAACTTCGTAGGCTACTTTGTCCCAAACTATGCCATCTGGAATCAGGAATGCCGAAATGTTAACATGAGACTGATCACGTTTCATGATATGGGACGATGTGTGAGGGGCCAGAACTCCATCAACCAAGTTTACAGCAGAGCGTTCTGGCAAGTAATGACCAGTGATGAGCAAAAAAACCAATTGACATGAAGAGAAAAATCAGGACAAACAGCAACCAAATGTAGGTCCAAGGAGGGACCAGGTAAGTCTTTTTGAACCAAGAGAAAAAAATACTTAATTTAGTCGGTGTGTCAGCCAAACTGGATGTCGAGGAAGACGAGCCGGAAGAAAGGCTGGCATGATCTCCATAGTAGCCACTCATAGGTTGATTTATCAGAGGTGGAAGTGTTGGGTCCGCCTGATGTTCTCCAGGACTGTTCGGCACCTCACTTACGGACTCATCTGGATGATATATATACACGACATCCATGGTAGAAGATAGAGGTCGGACGGGTGAAAGATCAATGATAGTGTCCATCATTTTCTTAGCCTTACCAGGAGCAGTGGAAGATGATGAAGTCAGTGGATCCAATGATATCGCATTGCGCGAAACTGCAGGTGTGACACTATTCAGAATCGGCCACATGGTGTAACTTGAAATTGTCCAATGAAATATATCTGTTGTCTTTGCGACCAGGTAATGGAGGTAAAATAACTGTACGAGTACCCTTCAGTCCAAGCACTGGAACTGGTGCACGATAAGAGGGACCAAATTCTTTTTTGTTCTCCAGTTTTTCTCGTACCAGATCTCCGATTTTAGGAAGCCAACCGGCAACTGGAATCAGCAGTGCTGCATCAGTGGAAGAGGGCAAATGTTCAGTTGCATAGCTATCACGTGTCTTTTGTAGATCCTGTAACACAGTAGAATGATTATCTACGTCAAAGGTTGCGGCAGACACCACAACGTCTAGACCATCAAGGTCTGGCACAAACGTTTTAATGCCAAAGAGCATCTCGTATGGGGTCCGCCCACCCAGAGATCGTCTAGGGAGGTTATTAAGGGCACGTTGAACCCCAGTTCCTGCCAGTACCTAAGACTCTAGCTGTCAAGGCTTGCTTTAAGTCACGGTTCATTCGCTCTACAATTGAATTGCCCTCAGGCCTGTATGGAGACGAAAACTGCACCAGCACCCCCATTGACTTCATCGCATCCTTGTATGCCTTAGAGGCGAACGCTGGACCTTGGTCAGAATGGAAGGTGCCACAGGCAAACATCCCGACAAAGACACGCAAATCCCTGATGACATTTCGAGCATCAGCACTGCGTTGTGGCCAAACCCAAAGGAATCTAGTGCACGAATCAACTGCAACAAATATATATTTATACACAGTATCAGAAGAAAGAGGACCGCAATGATCAAGATAGATGCAGCCAAAAGGTTGATTAGAAATACACAGCTGTGTTTGCGGTGGGCGGGTGACCGTGGATGGCTTGATTTGCTGACAAATGTCACAAGAAAGTACATAATTACGGGTCTGTTTATATAACCACGCCACCAGTAACGTTGCTGTAAAATAGAGACTGTCGCCGACACACCGGCATGTGCAGATGCTATGCCTTCGTGTGCGGCTTTGATCAGAGCTTGTCTGCGGTCCAAGTTGGGAATCATCCGATCCCCAACGGAAGGAATCAAGGCATAAGGAACTTGTTCGGGAGTTATATGATGAGTATTTCGAAGGGAAACCCTGAGGATAAGCAGTTCCCTCCCTCGTTGCAGCTACCGCTGCCAAAATCTCATTATCTATTTTAGTCATGGATCTTGTAACTGCTGCTATGGAACACGTGACTACTGCAGACTTGGCCGCTTCATCAGCCAAAGAATTACCAAGAGCATGTGCACCCACACGCTGATTTCCAAGAGTATGTATAACATGAATGAGGGGCAGACGTTGTTTAAGATCTGCCACTCTAACCCACAGCGTTTAATGCTTAATTGCGCTGCCTTTGGAATCACGATAGTCATTCCGAGACCAAAAGAACAAGTTGTCATTAAAAGACTGGACACAGTAATAAGAATCGCACACAATAAGAGTATTCACATTTGGATCAGCAAACTCGAGAGCAAGTACAAGAGCACGCAGCTCCGCCAATTGCGCCGTACAGTCTCCAAGTGCCTGAGTGTGCACAATGGAAGACTTAAACTCTCCATTAACAATTGAGCCAGCAACAATTGTGCAAGCGGCTGAATAAGCATGTTTGGAACCCGTGGCCGGTTGAGCCGAGCCATCGGTGTAAATGATGCATTTGTATTCATGTAAAGGAAGCAGAGACAAGGGTGGAGGATGAACGTGTTCATACTGTAAAAACTCCTGTGTCTGTAAGGAAGGATCAAAGATAAACGTGACATCAGCCGATGTCAAAGAAGTAGCCCATTGTATCCAACGGGGATGTAGTGCCTTCGAGTTAGGTACACTCGCCTTAGTCACGGCTTCCAAAGCAGGGAAGGGCGTGACCATAAGAATACGTTCTCCTTGTGCCAGTGAGCGTTCTTTCAGAATCGCCATCTGTACTGCCGTTAAGATTTTTTCAACAGTTGAAAAGCGTATTTCAGCAGCAGTGTATAAATGTGATTTGTATGCAATAGGTATTGTGTCTCCCTCATTGAACGTCAAGTAAGTGAAACCCACTGTCCCAGAAACTATACGTATTACCAGGTTCGTGGTGTTGTCACGCGTCAATAAGTAGTTAGTTGCAAGCAAGTCAGTTTGCAAAGAATTCAGAATGGAAGTATGTTCCGGAAGCCAGCTGGCAGAAGAAAAATTTGGTTGTATCAATGCATAGAGCGGTTTGATACGCTGGGCGTAATCGGGAATGTATGTCCTCCCGAAATTCAAAAATCCCAGCAAAGAATTAAGTTTCTTCAGTGTAGAAGGGGGTTGCAATTGTACACATTTCTCCAAGAAGTGAGGGGCCAAGCCCTTTCCTTCATTATTGAGCTCATAGCCCAAAAAGAGAACCGCCAAATGGGCGATGTGCGATTTCGCAAAATTGAATTTATATCCATTGTCGGCAAAGGACAAAATAATCCTGTCGACTCGTACAAGATGCGGCATAAGCTCATCGTCCGTCAGATAAATGTCATCTACGTACGAGAACGCATCAGGGTCTATGTTGTTCAACAAAGACACAATCCGTGCCGCAAATGCTCCGGGGCTATTCTTATACCCAATAGGCAATCGTGTAAATTTTTTCTGATTCCCGACGGCAGTGAATGCTGTCAAATTACGGCTCTCAGGAGCGAGATTGTGACTATAGAAACCATTAGAAATATCAAGTGTAGTTTTGTATTTCTTACGAACAAGATTGTTCACCAGTGCAGAGCTGTGAGTGTTCTGCACCGCAAAAGTGCGACAATGACTGTTTAAATTACGGTAATCCAATACAATCCGATATGAACCATCAGGTTTTGATACCGTAAAGAGAGGATTATTCATCGGTGATGTACTTGATTCAATCACTCCTTGATACTCCAACTTTGTTAGAATATCACAAACGGAAGCTTTTGCTTCACGTCTGATTGGATATTGCGGTTGTGGCCGAGGCATAGAGTGTAAAGGTATTTCATGAGCCGGTGAATCAACATCCCAACCCACCTGATTACGATACACCACCGGGGCTAGGGCCAGAGCCCACTCAGCTGCGAAGGCCTGTGCATGCTCCTCAGGGACATGACCCGAAAAACTTGGAAGTATCACGTCTTCCCCTCTAGAAGTGGCCAACACAAAGGGTGGAGGCCAATCTGCCTTCGCTAACAAAATGTCATACGAGGAGGTTAGATTCTCCCAGAAAACCGCCTTGATTGGACGAGGTATATCACCTTCAATTTGGAAAATTATTTCATAGAGCCGGGGGGGCAACCCGTGTGTCTGCAGTCTCTACTGTAATAAAGGTATCAGTTGCTTTCGCCTCCAGATAGGGACGCAGAGCCTCCCGCACTATGGTAACCTCCGCTGCGCTGTCGAGCAGAGTCATTGCCCATGTCCAAACTAGGAGTCGCGTTCTCACCGTCTGAGGCATACCTCGCTGTTATAGCGGCAACTTTTTTCTTCTGAAACAGGGGTCGAAAACGAGGTAAATCCTCTTTTTTTCCTTTGACTACAAACTGTCGAGGCTGATCTCGTCCCTGTGGCGCAGGTTGACTTTTGCCACGATCCTGGCGTTCCCCTCCTCTGACTTGAGAGCCAGATGTGTCCTGTGAAGAACGAGGAGAACGCTGATCAGGGACTTGAAATCTATCAGGATACTTAATTTTCGCGCGATCGCGCAAGTCATAAGTACGCTCAGAAGACTCAGGTGTCAGTGAACCTGCACGCGAACCTTGCTTCTGCTGTTGCTGCCCCTGTTTTTTATTTTTCCAGTTCTTTTTAGGAAAGACCGGACGCCCATCTTTATCTGTTTGGGCTTTTTGTTGTGTTTACGTTTGTGTTTGAGTAGAAGGCTTAACTCCCAGACTATTGCGGCCTATGGTCTTATAAGCCTTTGCAATAATCTTTGGTAATTCACGCGGCTTGTCCACATCAGGGACAGCCTCCAAGCGGTTTGCTACTTGAAAGCTTATTGCATCTCCCTTGACATTGGCAAGGATCATATCAGCAACCACGTCGAACACCCCCACCAATCTCATTCCCAGCTCCACAGCCTCTTCAGCTCCGTGTTCATCTTGAACACGCTTAATCACTGAGGGGAGCACGGTCATGGAGGGAGTGCTGAAACACTTCGAATATACCGCTGCAAACACCTTGCCCCAGGTGTTACAATCAGCCAACTCGGGAAGTAGGTCTTTAGGTAAACAAATAGTAATATCCTGTGTTTCTCCACAGGAGAGGTGTTAGAAATGGGATTTCTGGTTGGCTAAGGCTTGCGCCAAAGCCAGGCAGAAACCACCACTCTAGTCAGGGCAAGGGAGTTACACGCCGAAGATAACCCCTGCTCACCCCCTTGGTAGCTTGGCACAAGCAGTCAGGCTTATCCCGGAGGCAATGTGTAAAGCGTTTGCGCAACACGCACACAGCAACAACATACTAGGCACACCACAAAAGGAACTCCACACAAGGTTATATATAAAAATAGCCTTTGTATTCTCATAACATATTAGAATAGTAATCACATAATATACATTGTGCCACCTGGCACTAGGTAATATCTACAAGGGATTACGTACACCTGACAGGGCCAACTGGACCACTGTCAGAACCATCACAAAGTGAACTTAGTAAACTTAGTGAACTTAGCTTCATGCTTCATGTCAATCTGTAATCTATTTCCCTTGTTTTTAAATTGCCTTACATATTACTTTTGCACTGTTCTTTTTTTTAATATGCGCCGTTTCGTCTTTCCAGGGCTTTTGCCTCTTACCTTTTAACTATTCCAGCTCTTGTGACGCAGATAGCTGCCTAGACCCTGGTCCGTCACGGCTTGTGCCGATTGCACGGAGGGTCGCTTTGGCATTTAGGCAATTTCCGGTTTGTTCGCCGGAAGTGCATTCAGCATTTCAGCTTTTTCATACCCACTACTACTTAAGGTAGGGCAGGGAGCGGACGCGCGCAGCGGCGCGCCGAAGGCGCGCCAAAGGCAAGCCCGTCTGCGCCCGTCCGCGCCTGACCTGTGCCTGAGGCCAGGATCCCTGTCTCCTTTTTCTTGTACCATCGGCAACAAGTATATATGAAATTCTTCGTATTGGTAATATGGCATTTCTAAAATATTCAAGTGCTGAGCTGATAGACCTAAACAATCCCTACCTAGGACCGACTGCCACATTAGTAAATGAACTATCTAGGCATCCTGACATCTCCTGTCTTTCGGAAGCCATTAATGTAACTAAAACTTCCACTCCGAATGGCCTCAGTAGACCAAGTCTCCCAGACCAACTCAGTGTTACCTATTTTAATGCGCGATCGGTTCCAAAACACTCGCTAGAAATATGGAGCCTTTTGGACATAACCACCCCGGATTTGTGTCTGATTACGGAGACGTGGTTGCACGAACACGCCTCCCCAGACGTACATATTGCCTTTCCCTCTCAGTATAAAATAACAAGATTTGATAGGAAAGAGAAAAGAGGCGGTGGTCTATTAATAGCCTCCACTAGCAACCTTAACATCACAGTGTTAGAAACTAGCATTTCAGATTGTTTTGAACTTTGTATTTTTAAAATTGAAGGCCTATCTAGGGGTTCCTGGAGAGGAGCTCTTATCAATCGCCCTCCTGGTCCCAAAGGTGACTTTTCTAACAAATTGCTGGAGTCCCTTGCACCACATGTATTGGCCTCCGATAACTTTTTCCTAATTGGAGATTTTAATATTCATGCGGAGATGTTATCCAATCTGGATACTGACCAGTTGATTATAAATATGAGCACTCTTGGACTTGTTCAGTTGATTACAGGTCCTACCCACATCGCTGGCCATACACTTGATCTTCTTTTTACAAATTTTTCAGAAACCATAGTTGACGCCCCAGCGCCATTATTGTGGTCTGATCACTGCCTATTAAAATTTGCCATTCCTGTCAAAATTACCAAAAGTGTTTATCAAAACACATTAATATCACGAAGATTATGGCATAGAGTCACCCTGCCCCTTTTCTTAATTTTTTTATCCTAGACCAGCCAGGATCAGAAACTAATGTAGATCAAGCAGCACATGATCTGGATAATGATATTTTGACGACACTAGATAAGATTGCCCCTTTCACCCAGATAAAAATCAAGTCTAGGACTGCTCCCTGGTTTACAGACCAACTAAAAGCCACTAAGCTCCGCTGTAGAATTGCGGAGCGAAAATGGCGTAAAAGTAAAAAACTGGTGGACCGTGAGGCATATAAAAAAATCATTATAGCTATATGACTGATATTAAATCAGCCAAAAACTATTTCTTTTAAATAGGATAAATCAGGCTGAAAACTCTAGTAAAGAGCTCTATCAAATCTTAAAAGAATTCACAATTCCTGTCAACAAGTTATCAAGTCCTAATTCTCAAACTTGGATAGATTCTCTTTCTGAATTCTTTGATGAGAAAATCATGGCCATTTACCGCTCCTTTCCACCACTAGATAAAGCTACCAACTCTGAACAGGTGTTCGGCCTGTCCCCTGATCCTCCTCACATCTTGGACAATTTTGCCAAACTTGATATTAAGACAGTCTCTGCCACTATGCTGAAGATAAAATCTGGCTCGCCCACCGATGCTATTCCCCCTAAAATATTGCCCTTAATTGCCCCAGCAATACTGGAAAGACTCACAGGCCTATTTAATAAGTCACTTTCGGAGGCGGTATTTCCGATAAGGTGGAAGGCAGCCCGGGTAAGACCTATTTTGAAAAAACCTACTGCCGACCCAAAATTACTCCTAAATTATCGTCCTATCTCCCTGCTCCCACACTTTGGGAAGATTTTGGAAACTCTGATCAACCAACAACTTGTCAACCACCTTGAGAGCCAGGGACTGTTCGATCCTTCCCAGTCGGGTTTCAGGGCAGCGCATGAAATGAATGAAATGAAATGAAATGAAATTTGTACTTGTAAAGCGCACCCATACCCCCAAAGGGGTGTCCAGGCGCTGTCCCATACCGCTGTGGAACCCTTCCTGGCTTTTTCCCTGTGAAATGTCCACTCCTGGGCACCCCCAGGGTGAAGCCAGGCATCCCAGCGCTGTTGGGGCCGTTGTGGAGATTAAGCAAGCTATTGCCCAGAGTTGCAGAGTGGGACCCATGATTAGAATAGGCACCGAGGCGAGAATTATCAGGTCCGAGGAAATTGAGCCCAAGACCCGCCGAGGCGGGAATTGAACCCTGGTCCCGGGCCAGATCTCTGCATCAGGGTCTGCCGCTCTAACCATTGAGCCACACTTCTCGTGCACCGAGACGGCTCTAGTCGAGGTAGCAGACAACATCAGGCTAATCCTGGATAAACATCAGTCAGCCGTCCTCGTTTTACTTGATCTATCCGCTGCCTTTGACACCATCTCCCATAGCATTTTAGAACAGCGTCTCTGGGAGATTGGTGTCAGAGGCAATGCCCTCGAGTGGCTTAAGAGCTACCTTACCGACCGAACTACTACAGTCCAGATGGGAAACAACATCTCATGTGAGAGACCAGTCAGGATGGGAGTGCCACAGGGCTCTATTTTGAGCCCAACACTCTTTAACCTGTATATGACTCCTCTGGCCAAAGTGATCAGACTTTACGGTTTTGATGTCATATCCTACGCAGATGACACTCAAATTCTGATCACTATTGGTCCAGACCCCGCTGAAACTAAAGAGCGTTTCAAAAAATGTATGTCTCACATTGATAGGTGGATGAGTTCCAATTACTTACAATTGAATGGGGGTAAGTCGGAGATTATGCTTTTGGCAATGCATCTGAGCACTGGTCCAATGACTGGTGGCCATCCCAGCTGGGACTTTGTCCAATACCCAAACAGACAGTACGAAACCTAGGTTTCTACATGGACAATCAATTGTCCATGAAAAACCAGATCAACCACATTATTGGTTCCTGTTTTGGAGTAATTCGTAGCCTACGGAAGGTTTTTAAATGGATTCCAATTGAGACTAGAAAACCCTTGGTCCAAGGACTAATAATAAACAGAATGGACTATGGAAATGCTCTACTGCTCTCAATTAATGAAGGTCTCCTAGACAGACTGCAGATCTTGCAGAATACCGCAGCAAGGTTAGTTCTGGATCTTCCATCCAGATCCCCCTCCGCTCCCTGTTTGAGATCTTTACACTGGCTCCCTGTGAGAAAGCGAATCCTTTTAAGGTTCTCTGCCTGACCCACAAACAGATGCACGGTAAAGGCCCTAAATACTGGTCTCAGAAACTATGTTGGTACCAACCACATAGGACGCTCAGATCCAGCAATAAATTTTTGCTTACTCCCTTTAAAGTTCATCTGGCCAGAAAAGGAGGTAGGTCTTTCTCTTTCCTCGCTCCAGCATCTTGGAATAAAATCCCTTTTCACTTGCGCACCTTGCCTGACCACAACGCTTTTCGTAAGGGATTAAAAACATGGCTATTTGACATCTGAGCTATTTCATCTATCAGAGCCGTTTGCGAGCGCCATGAGACTTCTAGTGATGTGAGCGCGATACAAATGTCCATTGATTTGATTTGATTTGATCATAAACGTAGAACACAGCCAGTAATCACTGCCAAACACTGTACTCAGCATCATCCTGTAACATAAACCATATTATGCACAGTATCACATTTAGGCGTGAATTACATTCTGCGCCAACCTCACCAGCATAAATACATTATGCAATCATCTCATAAGTCTAAACGCATTAGACCCTAACCTCCTAAGCATAACTCACATTAGGAAATAATCTCACTAGCATAAACCACAGTATGCAAATAACCTCATACATAAACCACAGTTAGAGGCATAACACAGGGTGCGTAAATCATAGTACATGAATCACATTTCCTAGCACCACATAAATCACATTAGGGCCTGGCGCCCTATAAACCTAACAGTCCCCCTGGCCAACTGGCCTTCTCAAAAGGGGCTCAAATGCCCTATGTCCCAAAGTCAGGGCGGCTGCCAATGCAGCAGAATCCGAAGTGCGCCATTGCGCTGGGGCAGAGGAGTGCATCTCACTCCTATCTCTCTCAAAGATGCCCCCAAAGAATTGTGGCCTAACCGTAGCAGCTGGCACTAATTGCTGCGCAGCTGTGAATATCAAATGAGGCCTGGACACTCACGGTGCCCTTTGGGTGGACAAATATGCAAAGTGTTGCAGCTGCCGGCGCTGGTGCGGCGCAGCTGTGAATCAGGTAAAGGGGCCCTGGCACAACTGTGCCCACGGCCCCCACTGGGCCTCTTTAAACGAACTTGGCCCCACATCGTTGCAGTTGCCCACTGTCAGCGGGGCAACTGTAAAATCATAGGCACGGGCCCTACACGGGCCATCTGAGCCCCCCTCCGGGGCTCCGAGGAAGCAGAAATGGCCCCCAATGTTGGAGCTGTGAATGAAACGTGGGCACTGGCACCTCTGTGCCCTCGGGGTCCCCACTGGGACTCTCCAAAACCAATGTGGCGGCTGCCCACTGTCAGGCGGGGCAGCTGGGGCAGGAGCACGAGCGCCGACAATGTGCTCCGATCGGGAACTGCCACTGGGCTCTGTGTAATTAGGGAAAAACTGCCCCCACGCGTTGGAGCGGCCCGCTACGGCTGGTCCGCTCAGCAATGGGCACTAACTGCGTTCCTCTCATGGAGCCCCTCTCCGGGACTAACTAAACAAAAAGGCCCCCCTCGTTGGAGCAGCCCGCAACGGCGGGTCCGCTCGGAGAGCCACACACCGGTGTTGTGCCTTGATCGGCACGTCCTCACTCACCGGGGCTGCCGGGGAACTCCTCTCCTTTTGCGGCGATCTCCTGCTTCGCCCGGTCCCCCTTCCTGGGACCGGGACTTCAACGGGGAGCCTGCGAGGCTCCGGGCGGCTTCTCCGGCGGGCCGCGCTGCCATTGGCCGGCCAGCTGCTTCCTGAATTGGACCCGCCCGGAGTCAGGCGGACTCTGCCTGGCTTCCGGGTCGGGAATAACGATCGGGCCGTGGCGGTGATTCTCGCAGTTAGAATGCGGGGTGGGCTCCCGCTAAAAATTAAAACAAAACACCAGCGGGGTGGGCACCCGCAATTAAGATCAAAAATAAGTGGGGTGGGCACCCGCAAGAAATAGCGAAAAATGCGGGGTGGGCACCCCCGTTCTCAGCATCCCTCACGCCGGGATTCCCTCCAACAGGACGAGCAGCTCAGCGCTGCAAAAGCCCACGCATTCCTCATCTGGCAAGAATCCAAAATAAAGCGCTCACAGGGCGCTAGAAGCAGCACAAGGTCCTCTAATGGTCCTGGAAGATCAACAAAGTAAAAGGGGTCCAAGTAAAAAGGTCTTCCAGGTCC
Source organism: Calotriton arnoldi (assembly GCA_963921515.1). NCBI lineage: Eukaryota > Metazoa > Chordata > Amphibia > Caudata > Salamandridae > Calotriton > Calotriton arnoldi. The sequence goes on from CAWUFW010001592.1 coordinate 753,837, forward strand.
AGGGGGCAATGCAGGGCCCAGGGAGGCAAGCCCTCATGGCAGCCCCTCCTGGGCCCCAGCAGCAGCACGCCCCGGCAGGATTCAGGAACAAGAACTGAACATTTTCATGGGGTCACAGCCCCTACATTTATACCCAGATATCTCTTTGTCTGTTAGTGCAGGGCATGGGGGAACCAGATGCAACTGGTTCAGGGGGGATTTGGAGCACTTTGGTTTGCAAGCTCCTCTTCCCCTTTGTCAGGTGGGGGCTAGGTGATCAGACACACCACAGGGGGCGGAGCCAGCATTCCCTAGGGCAGGCACAATCCTATTCAGAGTCAGGGGATTACTCCTCCCACTACCCCCAGCCCAGAGGTCCTATTCAGCCCAGCGCTGACTCACCCTGCCCCTCCTGGAGCCACACACACCTCCCAGCCCCTGTCCCTCACAAGCCAGACATGCAATTCACATCAGGCAGGCAGACACAGAGCACACAGAAATGCCAAATTCTAAAAGTGGCATTTCTCCACCAGTCATCATAAATCTGCGCACACCATTGCGCAGCATTTATTCTCACGAGTTCATACATACTAAACTCGACCCTGCTGCTCCTCTCATACCAGGAATTACCACGGACACACTTATCCCCAATGCATTCCTATGGGAGGGCAGGCCAACTTCACCAAATGTACACAGAGAGTGCACGCACTTTACACTGGACCACAGTGCTAAAGTGCCCAGAGGCCTAAAACCACCAACACCATGTCAGAACTTAAGGCAAAAAGTTTAGGGGTGAACTTGCCAAAAAGGGCCAAGTCCAACACAACCCCCTTCCAGCCAAAACGCAGGGTAGACCAATCACTACCTTCATGGGCTTCCCTGCTTCGGGCGATAGAACACGGATGCGGGCCCTCATTGCAGGGACACCCTCCGGTTCTACGCCACTCTGAACCCACGTGGTTCCCTCTGAAAAAGAACTCTCAGGCCCAACTAGGCTACCCCACTGGTACTCCCTAGTTGTCCACGGCCAGGACCAGGCCCTAGGCCACCCAGACGTCACTGGTCCTTGCCAATCCACAGAGTGGGGGGCAGTAACCCCTGGCACATAATAGCCATTCTCCACTCTCCTTCTCAGCGTAGTTCCAAACTACCACTGATCCTCCAACCTAGGGTCTGCACCCTCAGGCTGACCAGAGGTCACGGGCGAAGCGTCTCCTCACCCTACCTCTACTTCTGGGGTTCTGCCCTCTCCCAGGAGAAGCACCCATCAGAACACAACTCTCCCACCAGTTCAGGACCTCTCTCCATCAACTGGTCTACCACCTGGGATCCACATTCACCGGCTGCACCGGGGTCAGAGGCGAGGACTCCCTCCCTCTGCACCCCCTTCCAGAGCCCTATACCCTCCCAACTGGAGTGGTACCCCTAGAAGGCAAACCGGTCAGGACACTGATTACAGATGCCTTTCCGTCCAGGACAGGAAACACCTGAACCTGGCTCCCCAACCCAGGGACGGTACCCTTTGGTCTAAACTGGGGTGGCATGGTGAGCAAAAGAATGATGGATTTAACCCAGATCTCTTGACTGCCGGTGAATGTTTTGATTTGTTCTGCATTCCGTCCATCAATTGTGTGTCTTCAGATGCCCAGCGAACCAGGACTTCATGGGGAGCTCGCATGCCCCCCCCTGAGGGTGACACATAACTAATGTGTTGTGTGACAGTCTGCCTGGCGCAGAGCTCACGACCTCCTGTACCTCTGACAGTGCGTGAAAATGCCCCAGGGCAGAAGTGGCGTCACCATGGCCAATCATTGGTGACTCAGCCCTTCTGGCTGGCCCCTGACCCAATGGTTCTTCCACTGGGGACTCTTTCCCCCTCTCACCCCTCAATCTGGACTTCTGCACCCTCCACTTAGGAGTGGCACTGCCAGACACTAGAACTGATTGAGGCCTGATTACAGACTCTCCCAGCTCACCTAACACGGGGAGATCCCCCTCGAAGAACGGTCCAACAGGACAGACTAGGCTCCCTACCTGGTGTTCCCTCTATGAACCATCCAGTACTGGAGACTGAGGTGCGGGCACTTCGGGACACAGCCCAATCTCACTCCTTCTCCTGTGAGACAGGATGCGAGTCCCTACAACCTCCTCACTATAAGGTTACCTAGCTGGGCTTCTCTGAACCACTTCCACCACTCTGGGTTGGAAGACACCTGCACCATTCTTCTAGTCTCACTCCCCAATGCAAGCTCCCTAGAATCAAAGAACTTACACACTTCACTGGGTGTTGGGGCGACTCCGGAAAACAATTACGGGGCATGTTCTCTCTGACAAAACAGATTGAACAGCCCTTTAACACCATTTACCGTGCTAACCAATCACCCAAATGTCCAGTGCATCACAACATTCATCCACACTCCCCCCACAAGACTGGTGAGACAGCATCTTACTGCCCCTGAATCTCAACCTGTCCCCCTCTTAACCGGGAACCAGGTACCATACTCTGGGAACTGGGAATGGGACTTCCTGCACTGGACTACATATTGCTGCCACCACTGGATCCCACCCTTACTGGGGATTCCAGAAACTAACACTGCACTTAGGGGATAATCTACCCTCCCGAGCTAGTTACTCCATGCCAATTAAGTTACCACTGTAGGCTAACCCTAGAAATAGCAGACAGCACAGGGGCAGTACAACTCCTTTAGCTTCAGGCCAACCCAAGAAATAGCACGATGGCACAAGGGCAGTCAACTCCTTCAGCTTCAGGCCAACCCAAGAAATAGCAGTCTGCACAAGGGCAGTACAAAACTCCTCCAGATTCTCTGGTTTCTGTCCTTGGCAGGACCCTCAACTCATAGTGCAACAAGAAAACACATTTCAAGAAGAAATGACACTTAAAACAAAATCAGAAACAATAATCCCCATACATGTGACTATCTAAAATGCAGAGCTTGTAGTGCAACCAGTTGTCGCTGTGGTACTGCGCAAACGCAAGTCCTATCCTCACCGCTGACAACCAATGTTAGAAATGGGATTTCTGGTTGGCTAAGGCTTGCGCCAAAGCCAGGCAGAAACCACCACTCTAGTCAGGGCCAGGGAGTTACACGCCGAAGATAACTCCTGCTCACCCCCTTGGTAGCTTGGCACGAGCAGTCAGGCTTATCCCGGAGGCAATGTGTAAAGCGTTTGCGCAACACGCACACAGCAACAACATACTAGGCACACCACAAAAGGAACTCCACACAAGGTTATATATAAAAATAGCCTTTGTATTCTCATAACATATTAGAATAGTAATCACATAATATACATTGTGCCACCTGGCACTAGGTAATATCTACAAGGCATTACGTACACCTGACAGGGCCAACTGGACCACTGTCAGAACCATCACAAAGTGAACTTAGTAAATGTAGGACATATCATAAACGTAGAACACAGCCAGTAATCACTGGCAAACACTGTACTCAGCATCATCCTGTAACATAAACCATATTATGCACAGTATCACATTTAGGCGTGAATTACATTCTGCGCCAACCTCACCAGCATAAACACATTATGCAATCATCTCATAAGTCTAAACGCATTAGACCCTAACCTCCTAAGCATAACTCACATTAGGAAATAATCTCACTAGCATAAACCACAGTATGCAAATAACCTCATACATAAACCACAGTTAGAGGCATAACACAGGGTGCGTAAATTATAGTACATGAATCACATTTCCTAGTACCACATAAATCACATTAGGGCCTGGCGCCCTATAAACCGAACAGTCCCCCTGACCAACTGGCCTTCTCAAAAGGGGCTCAAATGCCCTATGTCCCAAAGTCAGGGCGGCTGCCAATGCAGCAGAATCCGAAGTGCGCCATTGCGCTGGGGCAGAGGAGTGCATCTCACTCCTATCTCTCTCAAAGATGCCCCCAAAGAATTGTGGCCTAAACGTAGCAGCTGGCACTAATTGCTGCACAGCTGTGAATATCAAATGAGGCCTGGATACTCACGGTGCCCTTTGGGTGGACAAATATGCAAAGCGTTGCAGCTGCCCGCGCTGGTGCGGCGCAGTTGTGAATCAGGTAAAGGGGCCCTGGCACAACTGTGCCCTCGGGCCCCACTGGGCCTCTTTAAACAAACTTGGCCCCACATCGTTGCAGTTGCCCACTGTCAGCGGGGCAACTGTAAAATCATAGGCACGTGCCCTACACGGGCCGTCTGAGCCCCCCTCCGGAGCTCCGAGGAAGCAGAAATGGCCCCCAACGTTGGAGCTGTGAATGAAACGTGGGCACTGGCACCTCTGTGCCCTCGGGGTCCGCACTGGGACTCTCCAAAACCAATGTGGCGAAATGTGGCGGCTGCCCACTGTCAGGCGGGGCAGCTGGGGCAGGAGCACGAGCCCCGACAATGTGCTCCGATCGGGAGCTGCCACTGGGCACTGTGTAATTAGGGAAAAACTGCCCCCACGCGTTGGAGCGGCCCGCTACGGCGGGTCCGCTCAGCAATGGGCACTAACTGCGTGCCTCTCATGGAGCCCCTCTCCGGGACTAACTAAACAAAAAGGCCCCCCTCGTTGGAGCGGGCCGCAACGGCGGGTCCGCTCGGAGAGCCACACACCGGTGTTGTGCCTTGATCGGCACGTCCTCACTCACCGGGGCTGCCGGGGAACTCCTCTCCTTTTGCGGCGATCTCCTGCTTCGCCCGGTCCCCCTTCCTGGGACCGGGACTTCAACGGGGAGGCTGCGAGGCTCCGGGCGGCTTCTCCGGTGGGCCCCGCTGCCATTGGCCGGCCAGCTGCTTCCTGAATTGGACCCGCCCGGAGTCAGGCGGACTCTGCCTGGCTTCCGGGTCGGGAATAACAATCGGGCCGTGGCGGTGATTCTCGCAGTTAGAATGCGGGGTGGGCTCCCGCTAAAAATTAAAACAAAACACCAGCGGGGTGGGCACCCGCAATTAAGATCAAAACTATGCGGGGTGGGCACCCGCAAGAAATAGCGAAAAATGCGGGGTGGGCACCCGCCGTTCCCAGCATCATGGGGGAATCCCTCACGCCGGGATTCCCTCCAACAGGATGAGCAGCTCAGAGCTGCAAAAGCCCACGCATTCCTCATCTGGCAAGAATCCTAAATAAAGCGCTCACAGGGCGCTAGAAGCAGCACAAGGTCCTCTAATGGTCCTGGAGGATCAACAAAGTAAAAGGGGTCCAAGTAAAAAGGTCTTCCAGGTCCAGGGGGCAATGCAGGGCCCAGGGAGGCAAGCCCTCATGGCAGCCTCCCCTTGGGCCCCAGCAGCAGCACGCCCCGGCAGGATTCAGGAACAAGAACTGAACATTTTCATGGGGTCACAGCCCCTACATTTATACCCAGATATCTCTTTGTCTGTTAGTGCAGGGCATGGGGGAACCAGATGCAACTGGTTCAGGGGGGATCTGGAGCACTTTGGTTTGCAAGCTCCTCTTCCCCTTTGTCAGGTGGGGGGCTAGGTGATCAGACACACCACAGGGGGCGGAGCCAGCATTCCCTAGGGCAGGCACCATCCTATTCAGAGTCAGGGGATTACTCCTCCCACTACGCCCAGCCCAGAGGTCCTATTCAGGCCAGCGCTGACTCACCCTGCCCCTCCTGGAGCCACACACACCTCCCAGCCCCTGTCACTCACAAGCCAGACATGCAATTCACATCAGGCAGGCAGACACACAGCACACAGAAATGCCAACTTCTAAAAGTGGCATTTCTCCACCAGTCATCATAAATCTGCGCACACCATTGCGCAGCATTTATTCTCACAAGTTCATACATACTAAACTCGACCCTGCTGCTCCTCTCATACCAGGAATTACCACGGACACACTTATCCCCAATGCATTCCTATGGGAGGGCAGGCCAACTTCACCAAATGTACACAGAGAGTGCACGCACTTTACACTGGACCACAGTGCTAAAGTGCCCAGAGGCCTAAAACCATCAACACCATGTCAGAACTTAAGGCAAAACGTTTAGGGGTGAACTTGCCAAAAAGGGCCAAGTCCAACAAGAGGTATTTGGAAAAACAGCCTCTAGTTGTCCAAATTTTTCAGCAAGACAATAAGGTAATTCATCCTTATTCTGTGGACGCTTGCCCATTACTGAATTAACCATAACGGGACTGATAGTCACACCACCAGTCCCCGCAGGTTGCGCAGCAACGTCAGGTGGTCCCACCTGGAAATTGCGTGTGACATACTGTACAACAGCCCTATGTACGCGTATAATAGACGTATGTAATACGCGAAGGTCTGCAACTGCAACAGTTAAATAACGTGAGTGTGGGGTATACCCAGCCAAAACGGGCCAAGTGGCCCCATCTATCGATAAAGGGCCTAAGCGGACATGCGTCACTGGGTGAGGAAGGGTGCCATTAAACCAAATTTGGTGTTGCCAAGCTGTAAGCGGAAACTCATGAGCCCTATAAGGCTGATAAGCGTGACGAAAGGGCCGTGGCAGTGTATTCGTGAAACAAATCATCTGCTCCATCCACCGCCGGAAAGGTGACCCAAGAATAAAACACCTCGAAGTGGTAAGCAGGATTTGCTTCCACTACAAAGATAAGCTCGACACCCGCATCAGGCACTCCATATGGAGCCAAATATGCCTTGAGCGCGGCGCGGCTATGAGCCGGAATAGCAATTGCCATCACGATAAATAAAGAATAACAACCTAAAGCGCGGCAGCGCAATAACGGGTAAGAGAAAAAACCTTTTAAAACTTCAAGCTTGAAAGAACCTATAAAAACATCAATATAGGAGGTTACACCGTCACAGCTGTCTCCGGAAACAGAAGTGAGGGGATTGTGGACAAGCACAAGCACTACTCAAGCGTCTCGCAGATAAGAACCAGACCAAACGTTGGCCGCCATGTTGCAAGGATTCTGCACATACACAGAACTATGCGCAGGAAAACAGGACCTCAGTGAATAGGGGTGTACCAACCTACCACATCAGTACCCAAAATCCCAAACCGACTAGCTATGGTATCTCATTCGTTCTCCTCCAAAGATCACGGAGCTACAAATGATTAAACAACCCATAACACAACACTCCCGACTCTCTCAGGAATCGCGGGAGCAAGACGTACTCTTTCGCTCACTCACTCATACCTGTCCACAATGAGAATAGGCAGAGTCACTGAAATAGTTCAAAATGTTTATTTTAACTATCGTGCTCTACAATACAGTATACGTGCCACTACTAGCAGCAAAATGCATAAACTCAGCAGTTAACATTGTTACAATTCCATAGAATACAAAGGGAGAAGTCATTTTATAAAGACTGTGGAAATAAGGGCCTATAGGCCTGACCACCCTCCCCTTGGCTAAAAGAAGTTTATTTTATAAAAAGGACGATCTCTGGGTTTTGACAGCAGACCCCATACCTTAAAGCCTGGATGTAAGGTTTACATCATAGGAACAGCAGAGTTTTTCTCCATGGAACGGCTTTCTCCAAGTGTGTTAAAACAACATGCATCAACGTAATATCAAAGCACGAGTCTAAAGTACTGCAGCTGTGTAGCATGTTATGTCTAGGTGCTAGGGACTGACCAGAACAGAATAACAAGGGGCATTGTTTATCGACCTTGCACATCGTGTTCAGACTAAACTCCAGGAAAGGCAGAGAACGCGAAAAGCAACCCGTTCTCATGTGAAAGGCACAAAGTCTTGCAAAAACAAAGTCATGTAGTAGCGTGCGCAAAAGCAGCATCATGGCAGCGAAGCTCATGCTAACTTAGCAATGTCGATAATGTGCCTAAGAACCATATAACAAGCTTAACACCATCCTCAACACCTCCATCACCACAGTCACCTTTCTAGACGCATGGAAACACACAGAAACCCTCAGCAAACCCCAGCGTTCTCCAGAACTACGGCTCCAACTCACTAATCCTGTTTCCAGCCAAAGTCCTGGTGAAGGCCATCAACTTCCAAATCACTGAACAGTTGGAGAGAAACAACCTACTCCACCCCTTCCAATCAGGTTTCAAAGCCAGCCACAGCACCAAGATAGCCCTTATTGTCGCAACTGAGACATCCCCACACTACTCGACAGAGGAGAATCAGCCGTCCGGATCCTTCTCGACCTCTCCGCAGCCTTCGACACCGTCTCCCACCATATGCTCATCAGCTGACTACATCACATCGGAATCAAAGACGATGCTCTAAGATGGATGGCATTGTTTCTCACGGGACGGACCCAGACCATCCGCCTCCCTCATTTCACATCGCAGCCCAAGCGCACCATCTGCGGTGTCCCTCAAGGTTGATCCCTCAGTCCTACCCTCTTCAACATCTACATTACGCCTTTAGCAAATATCGTCAGAACTCACGACATCAACATCATCTCCTATGCCCAAAAACACCCAGCTCGTCCTCTCGCTCTCAGCGGATCCCACCACGACAAAAGTCAACTTCCACAACTGCATGAGGAGCGTCTCATTCTAGATGAAGGACAAGTGCCTGAAGCTCAACACAGACAAGACTGAAGTGCTGATCTTCGGCAGATACACTGCATTCTGGAACGACTCCTGGTGGCCATTTGGAACTCGGCTTCCACTCCGAAAGACCAGGCCCACAACCTCAGCATCACGCTGGACAGTGAACTCAGCCTGCTTCTTCACACCTCTGCAGAATTTTCAAATGGCTCCCTATCAACACCAGGAAAACAATGACGCCAGCCCTCATCACCAGCTGATTCAACTACTGCAACGCACTCTATGTAGGAACCAACAGCGAACTCATGAGAAGACTCCAGACAATCCAGAACACAGCAGCCAGACTGATCCTCTACCTGCCCAAGAGGACCCACATCACCCACCACCTGAGAGACCTCCACTGACTCCCCATCCAGAAGAGATGTCAATTCAAGCTCCTGACCCATGCTTACAAAGTCCTCCATGACCAAGTACCTGCATACATGAACCACTGTCTAAACTTCCACATACCATCAATAATCCTGTGCTCCGCCCACCTCGCCCAGACACCGCGCATCTGTTGATGCCACACCAGAGGACGTTTCTTCTCCCACCTCGCCGCAAAATCCTGGAACGCCCTCCCCCTCCGAACCGCATCATTAACAGACTTCAGAAGAGACTCAAGACCAGGGTTTTCAACTGCACTACCGCAGCACAACGCCTGGATACCCTCATGGGTAATAAACAGCGCTATACAGGAACTGTTCGATTAATTGTTATGTTTCATTGTTCCTCTAACCCCACCACCGGACGGAGTATAATGTTTAATTTTTCCACTAGGCCCGCCCCTGGACTGGTTATGTTGTATTGATCCTCTCGGTCCACCCCTGGACTAATTAACATCTGTTTCATTGTATCTCTGGCCCCGGACTGAATATATTTAATTGTTCCTCTAGCCCATCCCCAACTGATTATATTTCATTGCGTCTCTGGCCCCGCCCCCAGACTGATTATAAGGCCATTGTTCCTCTAACCCCACCCCTGAACTTATTACATGTTTCACTGTTCCACTAGTTCAGCCCCCACCCAGACTGATTATAATATTTTCCAGTGTTTCGCTGGCTCCTCCCCAGGACTGATTATAACATTTTCCTTTATTTTCCATTCTTTCGCTAGCTCCTTCCCCAGACTGGTTATATTTTCCATTGTTTTGTTGGCTCCGCCCGCGAACAGATTATAATATTTTCCATTGTTCTGCTAACTCCGCCCCCGGAATGATTAGAATATTTTCCATTGTTTCTCGGTCCGCCCAGGCTCGTGGCTCACCCGACTCCCATTAGTTCTGTCCAGTCAGTCGGTGCTGGACTCTGGCGTAGTTCCGGCTCCGCCCAGAAAGCCCCGCCCTCTAAGACCAGCACGCGAACGCACGTCGCTCCACTCCCGTGATCCTGCTTTGTCACTGAAGCCCCTCCTCCAGTTTCCTTGACAGCAGCTGTCACTCCCAACCGCCCTCCTCTCCGAGTCGGACACGCCTTCTTTGAAGAGCTCCGCCCCCGTGGGCAAGGCGCAACCAATCCCCGTCTTCTGCCCCTCCCCGCATACATTCTAACCCGCAACCCTCAGGATGCCAACCAAACCTCGGTTTTCATAATCTGCCTTTGCCACACCCCTTCCATAAGCCACGCCTTGTAGGTGTCGCCCATGGATCTGCTCTGCCCCTTAACGTTCCCTGGAGTACCCAAGCACTTGAGTTTTGTTACCTTTTTGGCCCCGCCCTCTTGCAGTCGCTTAAACTGGCCCCGCCCTACTCAGGTCACAGATTGGCTCGTTAACAGCGACCCTCCCCCCTACTCCCGCCTTCCTGGACCCGCCTTCCCTCGTGATTGGGTTGATGGGCTGCCTTACGCCGCTTGTTGTGCACGTGACGCTGACCGTGCCTGGAGGCTCCACCCATTCGTGTTTGTTTACCACGACTGGCACCACCCTCACAGCCGTCTTTATTTCTTAGCCCCGCCCTTTTTCCTCTCACGCCCCTCCTATCCATTTGTTTTCGTTTGTTTTTGACCCCGCCTCTTCCCGTGTTTTCTCTTGTTCGTGACTCCGCCCTCACCGGCAGCCCCGCCCCTCCATGTGAGTGCTTCCCGAGGCGACCCTGCTCCTCGCTCTGGCCCCGCCTTTTCCCTCCCCACCTTGGTTCACTTGTTCATGACCACGCCCCTCGCTTGCGGGCCCCGCCTCCCCCTTGTCATCCATGAACCTGACCTCGTCCTCCCCCGCAGGACCCTCCCCTCCCCATAGCTTCCATCGGAGCTTGCCCCGCCCCTCTGTCACAGGCCCTGCCTCTCCCCTGGTGCTCCTTGTCCCTGACCCCGCCCCTGCAGGCCCCGCCTCTCCCACTGGTGTCCATTCTTTCTGACCCCGCCTCTCCGTGCAGGCCCCGCCTCTCGTTGGTTTTCCTTGTCCCTGACCCCGCCCCCCCCAGGCCCCGCCTCTCTCATTGGCTTTCCTGCTCCCTAACCCCGCCCTCTCCCGCCCTCCCCGCGGGCCCCGCCCCTCGCCACGCCCCGGGCCTGCTGGCAGTCGGGGCTCCGGCGGCGGCACACAATGGAGAGCGGCGGCCGCGGCGGGAGGAGCGAGCGGCACCGGGGGGCAGCAGCGGCCGGGGAGCAGCGCCTGCGGAGCCGCACCGCCTGAGGTGGGCCCGGGGGGACGGGTGCGCGCTCCTCAGCACTGGGGGTGAGGGGCACTGACACCCCTGGGGTGTGAGGGATACAGAGGAGGTGTGAGGGATGCTACAGAGGGGGTGTGAGGGGCACTGACACCCCAGGGTGAGGGATACTACAGAGGGGGTGTGAGGGTTACAGAGGAGGTGTGAGGGATACAGAGGGGGTGTGAGGGATGCTACAGAGGGGGTGTGAGGGGCACTGACACCCCAGGGTGAGGGATACTACAGAGGGGGTGTGAGGGTTACAGAGGAGGTGTGAGGGATACAGAGGGGGTGTGAGGGATGCTACAGAGGGGGTGTGAGGGGCACTACAGAGGGGGTGTGAGGGGCACTACAGAGGGGGTGTGAGGGATACTACAGAGGGGGTGTGAGGGGCACTGACACCCCAGGGTGAGGGATACTACAGAGGGGGTGTGAGGGTTACAGAGGAGGTGTGAGGGATACAGAGGGGGTGTGAGGGATGCTACAGAGGGGTGTGAGGGGCACTACAGAGGGGGTGTGAGGGGCACTACAGAGGGGGTGTGAGGGATACTACAGAGGGGGTGTGAGGGGCACTGAAACCCCAGGGTGAGGGATGCTACAGAGGGGGTGTGAGGGGCACTGACACCCCTGGGGTGTGAGGGATGCTACAGAGGGGGTGTGAGGGATGCTACAGAGGGGGTGTGAGGGATACAGAGGAGGTGTGAGGGGCACTGACACCCCTGGGGTGTGAGGGATACTACAGAGGGGGTGTGAGGGATGCTACAGAGGGGGTGTGAGGGATACAGAGGAGGTGTGAGGGGCACTGACACCCCTGGGGTGTGAGGGATACTACAGAGGGGGGGTGAGGGATGCTACAGAGGGGGTGTGAGGGATACAGAGGAGGTGTGAGGGATACAGAGGGGGTGTGAGGGGCACTGACACCCCAGGGTGAGGGATGCTACAGAGGGGGTGTGAGGGATACAGAGGGGGTGTGAGGGATACAGAGGAGGTGTGAGGGGCACTGACACCCCAGGGTGTGAGGGATACTACAGAGGGGGGGTGAGAGGGATACTACAGAGGGGGTGTGAGGGATACAGAGGGGGTGTGAGGGGCACTGACACCCCTGGGGTGTGAGGGATACTACAGAGGGGGTGTGAGGGATGCTACAGAGGGGGTGTGAGGGATACAGAGGGGGTGTGAGGGGCACTGACACCCCTGGGGTGTGAGGGATGCTACAGAGGGGGTGTGAGGGGCACTGACACCCCTGGGGTGTGAGGGATGCTGCAGAGGGGGTGTGAGGGGCACTGACACCCCTGGGGTGTGAGGGATACTACAGAGGGGGTGTGAGGGATACAGAGGGGGTGTGAGGGGCACTGACACCCCTGGGGTGTGAGGGATACTACAGAGGGGGTGTGAGGGATACAGAGGGGGTGTGAGGGGCACTGACACCCCTGGGGTGTGAGGGATACTACAGAGGGGTGTGAGGGATACAGAGGGGGTGTGAGGGGCACTGACACCCCAGGGTGAGGGATACTACAGAGGGGGTGTGAGGGTTACAGAGGAGGTGTGAGGGATACAGAGGGGTGTGAGGGATGCTACAGAGGGGGTGTGAGGGGCACTGACACCCCGGGGTGAGGATGCTACAGAGGGGGTGTGAGGGGCACTGACACCCCGGGGTGAGGGATACTACAGAGGGGAAGTGAGGGGCACTGACACCCCTGGGGTGTGAGGGATACTACAGAGGGGGTGTGAGGGATACAGAGGGGGTGTGAGGGGCACTGACACCCCTGGGGTGAGGGATACTACAGAGGGGAAGTGAGGGGCACTGACACCCCTGGGGTGTGAGGGTTGCTACAAGAGGGGGTGTGAGGGATACAGAGGGGGTGTGAGAGGCACTGACACCCCAGGGTGAGGGATACTACAGAGGGGGTGAGAGGGATACTACAGAGGGGGTGTGAGGGGCACTGACACCCCGGGGTGAGGGATGCTACAGAGGGGGTGAGAGGCATACTACAGAGGGGGTGTGAGGGGCACTGACACCCCAGGGTGAGGGATGCTACAGAGGGGGTGTGAGGGATACTACAGAAGGGGTGTGAGGGGCACTGACACCCCAGGGTGAGGGATGCTACAGAGGGGGTGTGAGGGATACTACAGAGGGGGTGTGAGGGGCACTGACACCCCAGGGTGAGGGATGCTACAGAGGGGGTGTGAGGGATACTACAGAGGGGTTGTGAGGGGCACTGACACCCCAGGGTGTGAGGGATACTACAGAGGGGGTGTGAGGGGCACTGACACCCCAGGGTGAGGGATGCTACAGAGGGGGTGTGAGGGATACTACAGAGGGGGTGTGAGGGGCACTGACACCCCGGGGTGAGGGATGCTACAGAGGGGGTGAGAGGGATACTACAGAGGGGGTGTGAGGGGCACTGACACCCGGGGTGAGGATGCTACAGAGGGGTGTGAGGGATACTACAGAGGGGTTGTGAGGGGCACTGACACCCCAGGGTGAGGGATGCTACAGAGGGGGTGTGAGGGATACTACAGAGGGGTTGTGAGGGGCACTGACACACCAGGGTGAGGGATGCTACAGAGGGGGTGTGAGGGGCACTGACACCCCAGGGTGTGAGGGATACTACAGAGGGGGTTTGAGGGGCACTGACACCCCAGGGTGAGGGATGCTACAGAGGGGTTGTGAGGGGCACTGACACCCCGGGGTGAGGGATGCTACAGAGGGGGTGAGAGGGATACTACAGAGGGGGTGTGAGGGGCACTGACACCCCAGGGTGAGGGATGCTACAGAGGGGGTGAGAGGGATACTACAGAGGGGGGGTGAGGGGCACTGACACCCCAGGGTGAGGGATGCTACAGAGGGGGTGAGAGGGATACTACAGAGGGGGTGTGAGGGGCACTGACACCCCAGGGTGAGGGATGCTACAGAGGGGGTGTGAGGGGCACTGACACCCCAGGGTGAGGGATGCTACAGAGGGGGTGTGAGGGATACTACAGAGGGGGTGTGAGGGGCACTGACACCCCTGGGGTGTGAGGGATACTACAGAGGGGGTGTGAGGGGCACTGACACCCCAGGGTGAGTATGCTACAGAGGGGGTGTGAGGGGCACTGACACCCCTGGGGTGTGAGGGATACTACAGAGGGGGTGTGAGGGACACTGACACCCCTGAGGTGTGAGGGATACTACAGAAGGGGTGTGAGGGGCCTGTACTGAGGGGGTGTGAGGGATACTACAGGGGGTGTGAGGGGCCTGTACTGAGGGGGTGTGAGGGATGCTACAGAAGGGGTGTGAGGGGCCTGTACTGAGGGGGTGTGAGGGACACTGACACCCCGGGGTTGAGGGATGCTACAGAGGGGGTGTGAGGGATACTGCAGAGGGGTTGTGAGGGGCACTGACACCCCAGGGTGAGGGATACTTCAGAGGGGTTGTGAGGGGCACTGACACCCCAGGGTGAGGGATGCTACAGAGGGGGTGTGAGGGATACTACAGAGGGGTTGTGAGGGGCACTGACACCCCAGGGTGAGGGATACTTCAGAGGGGTTGTGAGGGGCACTGACACCCCAGGGTGAGGGATGCTACAGAGGGGGGGGGGGGGGTGAGGGATACTACAGAGGGTGTGTGAAGGGGCACTGACACCCCAGGGTGAGGGATACTTCAGAGGGGTTGTGAGGGATACTACAGAGGGGGTGTGAGGGGGCACTGACACCCCTACGTGAGGGATACTACAGAGGGGGTGTGAGGGGCACTGACACCCCGGGGTGTGAGGGATTCTACAGAGGGGGTGTGAGGGATACTACAGAGGGGGTGTGAGGGATAATACAGAGGGGGTGTGAGGGGACACTGACACCCCGGGGTGTGAAGGATTCTACAGAGGGGGTGTGAGGGATACTACAGAGAGGGTGTGAGGGGCACTGACACCCCAGGGTGAGGGATACTACAGAGGGGATCTGAGGGGCACTGACACCTCGGGGGTGTGAGGGATTCTACAGAGGGGGTGTGAGGGATATTACAGAGGGGGTGTGGCGAGGGGCACCCCAGGGGTGTGAGGGGCACTGTACTGAGGGGGTGTGAGTGATACTACAGAGGTGGTGTGAGGGGCACTGTACTGAGGGGGTGTGAGGGATACTGCACTGAGAGGTTGTGAGGGTTGCTCCAGAGGGTGTGAGGGATACCCCAGAGGGGGTGTGAGGGGGCGCTGACAGCCCAGGGGTGTGAAGGATTCTACAGAGGGGGTGTCTGAGGGGCACTGTACTGAGGAGGTGTGAGGGATACTACAGAGGGGGCTGGGGTATACTACAGAGTTGGTTTGTGAGGGGCACTGTACTGAGGGGGTGTGAGGGATACTACAGAGGTTGTGTGAGGGGCACTGTACTGAGGAGGTGTGAGGGATACTACAGAGGGGGTGTGAGGGATACTACAGAGGGGGTGTGAGGGATACTACAGAGGGGGTGAGAGGGACACTGTACTGAGGGAGTGTGAGCGATACTACAGAGGGGGTGTGAGGGGCACTGACACCTCTGGGTGTGAGGGATTCTATGGAGGGGGTATGTGAGGGGCACTGTACTAAAGGGTGAGAGTGATACTACAGAGGGGGTGTGGCGAGGGGCACCCCGGGGTGTGAGGGACACTGTACTGAGGGGGTGTGAGGGACTGACACCCAGGGGGTTAGGGATACTATAGAGGGGTGCTGAGGGGCACTGACACCCCGGGGGTGTGAGGAATGCTCTACAGAAGGGGTGTGAGGGACAGACACCCTAGGAGTGTGAGGGACACTTTACTGAGGTGGTGTGAGGGATACTGCACTTAGAGGTTGTGAGGGTTGCTCCAGAGGGTGTGTGAGGGATACCCCAGAGGGGGTGTGAGGGGGCGCTGACAGCCCAGGGGTGTGAAGGATTCTACAGAGGGGGTGTCTGAGGGGCACTGTACTGAGGGGGTGTGAGGGATACTACAGAGGGGGTGGGGGATACTACAGAGTTGGTTTGTGAGGGGCACTGTACTGAGGGGGTGTGAGGGATACTACTGAGGGTGTGTGAGGGGCACTGTACTGAGGGGGTGTGAGGGATACTACAGAGGAGGTGTGAGGAATACTACAAAGGGGGTGTGAGGGACACTACTGAGGGAGTTTGAGGGATTCTACGGAGGGGGTATGTGAGGGGCACTGTACTAAAGGGGTGAGAGTGATACTACAGAGGGGGTGTGGTGAGGGGCACCCCGGTGTGTGAGGGACACTGTACTGAGGGGGTGTGAGGGACTGACACCCAGGGGCTTAGGGATACTATAGAGGGGTGCTGAGGGGCACTGACACCCCGGGGGTGTGAGGAATGCTCTACAGAAGGGGTGTGAGGGACAGACACCCTAGGAGTGTGAGGGACACTTTGCTGAGGGGGTGTGAGAGACACTGTACTGAGGGGGTGTTAGGGATACTACAGAAGGGATGTGTGAGGGACACCCAAGGGGTGTGAGGGATACTACAGAGGGGGCATGAGAGACACTGACACCCTGTGGGGTGAGGGATGCTACTGAGGGGGTGTGAGGGACACTGTGCAGAGAGGGTATGGGGGATACTACAGAGTGGGTGAGTGAGGGGCACTGACACACCGAGGGTGTGAGGGATACTACAGAGTGGGTGTGAGGGACTGACACCCCAGGGTTTTAAGGATACTACAGAGGAAGTGTGAGGGACTGACACCCCGGGGGTGTGAGGGATGTTACAGAGGGGGTGTGAGGGACACTGTACTGAGGGGGTTTGAGGGACCTACACCCCACGGGTCTGAGGGATACTACAGAAGGGATGTGATGGACACTGACACCCCATGGGTGTGGGGGAAACTACAGAGGGGGTGTGAGGAGAGTCTGCCGAGGGTTTGTGTGAGGGACACCCCGTGGGTGAGGGATACTAAAGAGGGAGTGTGAGGGAATGACACCCCGTGGGTGTGAGGGACACTATAGAGGGGGTGTGTGGGACACTGTACAGATGAGGTGTGAGGGACTGACAACGTGTGGGGTGCGGGATGCTACTGAGGGGGTGTGAGGGACACTGTGCAGAGAGGGTGTGGGGGATACTACAGAGTGGGTGTGTGTGAGGGGCACTGACACCCCGAGGGTGTGAGAGATACTACAGAGGGGGTGTGAGGGGCACTGTACTGAGGGGGTGTGAGGGGTACTGCACTGAGAGGTTGTGAGGGTTGCTCCAGAGGGTGTGTGAGGGATACCCCAGAGGGGGTGTGAGGGGGCGCTGACAGCCCAGGGGTGTGAAGGATTCTACAGAGGGGGTGTCTGAGGGGCACTGTACTGAGGGGGTGTGAGGGATACTACAGAGGGGGGTGGGGGATACTACAGAGTGGGTTTGTGAGGGGCACTGTACTGAGGGGGTGTGAGGGATACTACAGAGGAGGTGTGAGGGATACTACAGAGGGGTGAGGGATACTACAGAGGGGGTGTGAGGAACACTGTACTGAGGGAGTGTGAGGGATACTACAGAGGGGGTGTGAGGGGCACTGACACCCCTGGGTGTGAGGGATTCTACGGAGGGGGGTATGTGAGGGGCACTGTACTAAAGGGGTGTAAGTGATACTACAGAGGGGGTGTGGCGAGGGGCACCCCGGGGTGTGAGGGACACTGTACTGAGGGGGTGTGAGGGACTGACACCCAGGGGGTTAGGGATACTATAGAGGGGTGCTGAGGGGCACTGACACCCCGGGGGTGTGAGGAATGCTCTACAGAAGGGGTGTGAGGGACAGACACCCTAGGAGTGTGAGGGATACTACAGAGGGGGTGTGAGGGACACTTTACTGAGGGGGTGTGAGGGACACTTTACTGAGGGGGTGTGAGAGACACTGTACTGAGGGGGTGTTAGGGATACTACAGAAGGGGTGTGTGAGGGACACCCAAGGGGGTGTGAGGGATACTACAGAGGGGGCATGAGAGACACTGACACCCTGTGGGGTGAGGGATGCTACTGAGGGGGTGTGAGGGACTCTGTGCAGAGAGGGTATGGGGGATACTATAGAGTGGGTGAGTGAGGGGCACTGACACACCGAGGGTGTGAGGGATACTACGGAGTGGGTGTGAGGGACTGACACCCCGGGGTTTTAAGGATACAGAGGAAGTGTGAGGGACTGACACCCCGGGAGTGTGAGGGATGTTGCAGAGGGGGTGTGAGGGACACTGTACTGAGGGGGTGTGAGGGACCTACACCCCACTGGTCTTAGGGATACTACAGAAGGGATGTGAGGGACACTGACACCCCATGGGTGTGGGGGCTACTACAGAGGGGGTGTGAGCAGAGTCTGCCGAGGGTTTGAGGGACACCCCGTGGTGTGAGGGATACTAAAAAGGGAGTGTGAGGGAATGACACCCCGTGGGTGTGAGGGACACTATAGAGGGGGGGTGTGGGACACTGTACAGATGAGGTGTGAGGGACTGACAGCGTGTGGGGTGAGGGATGCTACTGAGGGTGTGTGAGGGACACTGTGCAGAGAGGGTGTGGGGGATACTACAGAGTGGGTGTGTGAGGGGCACTGACACCCCGAGGGTGTGAGAGATACTACAGAGGGAGTGTGAGGGACTGACACCTGTGGATGTGAAGAATGTTACAGAGGGGGGGTGAGAGACACTATACTGAGGGCGTGTGAGGGACACTACAGAGGATGTGTGAGAGACTGACATCCCGTGGGTGTGAAGGATACTACAGAGGGGTGAGGGACTGACACCCCGTGGATGAGAGATACTACAGAGGGGGTATGAGAGACTGACACCCCGGTGGTGTGAGGGATTCTACAGAGGGTGTGTGTAAAGGGGACTGACACCCCGGGGGTGTGAGGGAGTGACACCCCGTGGTTTTAAGGATACTACAGAGGAAGTGTGAGGGACTGACACCCCGGGGGTGTGAGGGATGCTACAGAGGGGGTGTGCGGGACACTGTACTGAGGGGGTGTGAGGGACCTACACCCCACGGGTCTGAGGGATACTACAGAAGGGATGTGAGGGACACCCACACCCCATGGGTGTAGGGGATACTACAGAGGGGGTGTGAGGAGAGTCTGCCGAGGGTTTGTTTGAGGGACACCCCGTGGGTGTGAGGGATACTAAAGAGGGAGTGTGAGGGAATGACACCCCGTGGCTGTGAGGAACACTGTACAGTGAGGGTGTGAGAGACACTGTACTGAGGGGGTGTGAGGGGCATTCACACCCTGTGTGTGAGGGATACTGTACAGGGGGGTGTGAGTGAGTGACACCCCAAAGGTGTGATGGATACTACAGAGGATGTGTGAGGTATACTGTATAGATGAGGTGTGAGGGTCTGTGGGGGACACTGTGCAGAGGGGGTGTGAGAGACACTGTACTGAGGGGGTGTGAGGGGCACTCACACCCTGTGTGTGAGGAACACTTTACAGGGGGGTGTGAGGGACACTGCACGGAGGGAGTGTGAGGGGCCAGGAGGGGGTGTGAGGGGCACTGTACAGAGGGAGTGTAAGAGACACTCACACCACACACGTCGAGGGGGACACTAATACTACTGAGGGGGTGTGAGGGACACTGGCACCATGTGTGTGAGGGATTTTGTACTCTGGTGGTATGAGGGACACTCGCACCCCGTTGTGTGAGGGCTACTGCTGAGGGAGAGGGAGGGACTGACATCCTATGGGTGTGAAGGATACTACAGGGGGGGTGAGGGACTGACCACCTGTGGGCGAGGGATTCTACAGAGGGGGTGTGAGGGACAGTGTACTGAGGGGGTGTGAGGGATACTTCAGAGGGGGACTGTACTGAGGGTGTGTGAGGGATGGGAAACATCCATTACAACGCAGTCATTACAACGCACTACCTTTACAACGCAACTGCCTTTGCATCGCATGCCATTACAACGCATGCCATTACAACTCATTATAAGGTAAGTAATGGAGATTTTTTAGTTTTAGGGTGGGTATGGGTTTTGGGGTACATGGGAATAGTAATTTTTACCCCTACACTATACAACACTTTCCCTACTGTTGCACTCACTTGAGTGGGAATAGTAATTTTTACCCCTACAATATCCAACACTTACCCTAAAAGTATTATACGTTGTAATGGTATGCGTTGTAATGGAATGCGTTGTAAAATCATGCGATGTAATGGTAGTTGCGATGTAACAACTGCGTTGTAAAATCATGCGTTGTAATTGTTTGCGTTGTAACGTCATATATACGTGAGGGATACTACAGAGGGGGTGAGGGGCACTGACACCACAGGGGTGTGAGGGACACTGCACTGAAGGGGTGTGAGGGACTGACACCCCGGGGGTGTGAGGAACTTACACCGCAGAGGGTTTGTGAAGTACATGGAGAGCCTGTGTGTGAGGGGCACTGTACACGGTGGGTGTGAGGGACACTGCAAAGAGAAGGCTTGGCACAGTACTGGCCCCTGTTGAGACACTACAGAGGAGGTATGCGAGGGACACTGTACAGTGTCAGCTGACACCAGGCACTGTGGTGTCACAGGACAGTGTACTGAGTGTCTGTCCCTCTGCACTGGACTGAGGAGGCACTGCTGAGGAGGTGTGTGAGAGAGACTGACACCCCCACATTCAGTGGGTGTGAGGGGCAGTGCCAGCTGACACCAGGCACTGTGGTGTCACAGGACAGTGTACTGAGGGTCTGTCCCTCTGCACTGGACTGTGAGGAGGCACTGCTGAGGGTCCTTCGGGGACACTTTGACACCACATGCAGTGGTTATGAGGGTCACTGCCTTTCTCGTGTGGAGGGCTGATGTGGACACTATAGAGGAGATGTGTGGGGTACGCTGTTTTCCTCGTCCAGGATACATGTGTGGGAGACCTTATGTAAGCAGGGGTGTGCGAGAGACTGCTGAAGCCCCGGGATGCGATTGGTGTGAGGAACAGTAACCACCCACATGGAGGTATGAGAGGTAGGTCACGCCCTAAGCAGTGGGTGTGAGCTACACTGTTGTCCTCACAAGGAATTGTGACGGGCACTATCACAAGGGGCTGCTGACACTATGGAATGTGGTGTGAGAGGGTATATGAGAAGGATTGTGTGAGGGCAGCTTGCACTATGAGGGGACACTATACAGACCGGATGTGTGAGGGGGCAATGTACGTAGAAGGTGTGAGGGACACTGATACCCTCGCATGCATTGAGTGAGGGGTCATCTCTGTCTTCTTACATAGGGGTAGTGAGGTGCAAGAGAGGGATACTTCAGAGGTCGAAGTGGGCAGGGTCTCTGGGGCACCACGTGCCACTACTCTCACTTTAACGAAAACAGGTTCCCTACTTCTTGTTAAACCAATGGTCCTGGGATGGTTAATTCCAACAGCTGAGATGGAAGAGAGGGGGGGGGGGTCTCCTGTGATGACAGCTGAGATGGAAGAGAGGGGGGGTTCTCCTGTGCTGACAGCTGAGATGGAAGAGAGGGGGGGTCTCCTGTGCTGACAGCTGAGATGGAAGAGAGGGGGGGTCTCGTGCTGGCAGCTGAGATGGAAGACAAGGGGTCTCCTGTGCCGACTGCTGAGATGGAAGAGAGGGGGGTCTCCTGTGCTGGCAGCTGAGATGGAAGACAGGGGGTCTCCTGTGCTGACAGCTGAGATAGAAGAGAGGGGGGTCTCCTGTGCTGACAGCTGAGATGGAAGACAAGGGGTCTCCTGTGCTGACAGCTGAGATGGAAGAGAGGGGATCTCCTGTGCTGACAGCTGAGATGGAAGAGAGGGGGTCTCCTGTGCTGACAGCTGAGATGGAAGAGAGGGGGTCTCCTGTGCTGACAGCTGAGATGGAAGAGAGGGGGTCTCCTGTGATGACAGCTGAGATGGAAGAGAGGGGGGTCTCCTGTGCTGACAGCTGAGATGGAAAAGAGGGGGTCTCCTGTGCTGACAGCTGAGATGGAAGAGAGGGGGTCTACTTTGCTGACAGCTGAGATGGAAGAGAGGGGGTCTCCTTTGCTGACATCTGAGATGGAAGAGAGGGGGTCTCCTTTGCTGACAGCTGAGATGGAAGGGAGGGGGTCTCCTGTGCTGACAGCTGAGATGGAAGAGAGGGGGTCTCCTTTGCTGACAGCTGAGATGGAAGGAAGGGGGTCTCCTGTGTTGACAGCTGAGATGGAAGAGAGGGGGTCTCCTGTGCTGACAGTTGTGATAGAAGAGAGGGGGTCTCCTGTGCTGACAGTTGAGATGGAAGAGAGGGGGGTCTCCTGTGCTGACAGTTGATGGAAGAGAGGGGGTCTCCTGTGCTGACAGTTGAGATGGAAGAGGGGGGGTCTCCTGTGCTGACCGCTGAGATGGAAGAGAGGGGGTCTCCTGTGCGGGGTCTCCTGTGCTGACCGCTGAGATGGAAGAGAGGGGTCTCCTGTGCTGACAGTTGAGATAGAAGAGAGGGGGTCTCCTGTGCTGACAGTTGAGATGGAAGAGAGGGGGTCTCCTGTGCGGGGGTCTCCTGTGCTGACCGCTGAGATGGAAGAGAGGGAGTCTCCTGTGCGGGGGTCTCCTGTGCTGACCGCTGAGATGGAAGAGAGGGGGTCTCCTGTGCGGGGGTCTCCTGTGCTGACCGCTGAGATGGAAGAGAGGGGGTCTCCTGTGCTGACAGTTGAGATAGAAGAGAGGGGGTCTCCTGTGCTGACAGTTGAGATGGAAGAGAGGGGGTCTCCTGTGCGGGGGTCTCCTGTGCTGACCGCTGAGATGGAAGAGAGGGGGTCTCCTGTGCGGGGGTCTCCTGTGCTGACCGCTGAGATGGAAGAGAGGGGGTCTCCTGTGCTGACAGTTGAGATAGAAGAGAGGGGGTCTCCTGTGCTGACAGTTGAGATGGAAGAGAGGGGGTCTCCTGTGCTGACAGTTGAGATAGAAGAGAGGGGGTCTCCTGTGCTGACAGTTGAGATGGAAGAGAGGGGGTCTCCTGTGCTGACCGCTGAGATGGAAGAGAGGGGGTCTCCTGTGCTGACAGTTGAGATAGAAGAGAGGGGTCTCCTGTGCTGACAGTTGAGATGGAAGAGAGGGGGTCTCCTGTGCGGGGGTCTCCTGTGCTGACCGCTGAGATGGAAGAGAGGGGGTCTCCTGTGCTGTGAAGCCGAGGGAGGGACAGACAGCTAAACAAGCCTTCCTGCCAGGGTGTCTTCTGCCTGCAGGAAATGTAAATCTGTGCAGTTGGGTAATCCGCAAAAGTAGAAGCTGCTGGGTATTATCTGAAATTTCTGGAGTCACTCGAAGCTTCCTAATAGTAAAGATGTATTCTTTTTGAGAGTTGTGATCATGGTGCAAGCAGCTGAACTGTGGAGTGTGTACTTCAATGGACCTAATTGTTTTTGCACACTTTGTGCCCGTCTATCTTCTACTGTGTGTAAAGCAGTTTAAACGAATGCCTTACATATTCACAGCGCTTTCTATCACAGACCCGGTTCTTGTAGCACTACAAATACACGTCACCATTACAAACTGCTCCAACCATTACATTGTGTGGCTCTCGGGTTGCACAAAGGCAGGCATCTGCACTAATCGAGGTTTCATAACTTACAACAATGCATTTCCCACTGATTTGTTTAACTTGCACTTATTTTTTATTTTAAGGTGTGCATTTTTTGAAAGCAGTTACATGATGGAGAAAGACTAACAAAATACTTACAGAATATCTTGGGTAATGTTTGCCACGCCTCCGACCCCTCCCCATTTACTCGGATCACAGTCCCCATAGTTTTTAAAACTTGTTTTCAATGCACTCCGACCACTGGTTAAGGGTCATTGGCACCCTGAATGCACTGGGTGTGAGAGACGCCCTTCCATGCATGTAGGCTGGAGGGTGTGACAGTGATTCCCCTGCACATGATGAGGGGTGAAAGGACTCCTGACATCCGGTGTAGGGTTCGAGGGGCACCACAGGTCTCTAGCATTCATGGGGCACAAGAGCCCCTGATGCCACTCTTTGGGGGGCCTGGGAGGCACTACAGCAGAATGCAGGGCACTTTCTTGGCCAGACCGTGATTGGCCACTTTTGGTGATATGCATACACATGTTTTATGCACCTTGGGCCTTTTGGAAATATGCACAGACTTGTTCTATGCACAGTGGCCCTTTTGGAAATATGCACAGACTTGTTTTATGCACAGCGCCCCTTTTGGTGATACGAATAGACATGTTTCATGCACAGTGCCCTTTTGGTGATACACGTAGACTTGTATAATGCACAGCGGCCTTTTAGTGATAACGCATAAACATGTTTCTTGCACAGCACCCTTTTAGTGATAACGCATAAACACGTTTCACGCACAGCTCCCTTTTGGTGATAACGCATAAACACGTTTCACGCACAGCTCCCTTTTGGTGATACACTTAAACATGTTTCATTCACAGCACCCTTTTAGTGATGCACATAGACATGTTTCCTGCACAGCGCTCTTTTGGTGATGCACATAGACATGTATTAATGCACAGCGCCCTTTTGGTGATACACATAGACTTGTTTCATGCACAGCGACCTTTTGGTGATGCACGTAGACATGTATAATGCACAGTGCCCTTTTGGTGATACGCATAGACATGTTTCATGCACAGCGCCCTCTTGGTGATACGCATAGACATGTTTCATGCACAGTGCCCTCTATAGACATAGACTTGTTTCATGCACAGTGCCCTTTTGGTGATACGCATAGACATGTTTCAGGCACAGCACCCTTTTTGTGATGCACGTAGACATGTATAATGCACAGCGCCCTTTTGGTGATACACATAGACATGTTTCATGCACAGCGCCCTCTTGGTGATACACATAGACATGTTTCATGCACAGTGCCCTCTATAGACATAGACTTGTTTCATGCACAGTGCCCTTTTGGTGATACGCATAGACATGTTTCATGCACAGTGCCCTCTATAGACATAGACTTGTTTCATGCACAGTGCCCTCTTGGTGATACGCATAGACATGTTTTATGCACAGCGCCCTTTTGCTGATACACATAGACATGTTTCATGCACAGTGCCCTTTTGGTGATACGCATAGACGTGTTTCATGCACAGTGCCCTCTATAGACATAGACTTGTTTCATGCACAGTGCCCTTTTGGTGATACACATAGACATGTTTCATGCACAGTGCCCTCTATAGACATAGACTTGTTTCATGCACAGTGCCCTTTTGGTGATACGCATAGACATGTTTCAGGCACAGCACCCTTTTGGTGATGCACGTAGACATGTATAATGCACAGTGCCCTTTTGGTGATACACATAGACTTGTTTCATGCACAGCGCCCTTTTGGTGATGCACGTAGACATGTATAATGCACAGTGCCCTTTTGGTGATACGCATAGACGTGTTTCATGCACAGTGCCCTCTATAGACATAGACTTGTTTCATGCACAGTGCCCTTTTGGTGATACACATAGACATGTTTTATGCACAGTGCCCTTTTGGTGATACACATAGACATGTTTCATGCACAGTGCCCTTTTGGTGATACGCATAGATGTGTTTCATGCACAGTGCCCTCTATAGACATAGACTTGTTTCATGCACAGTGCCCTTTTGGTGATACACATAGACATGTTTCATGCACAGTGCCCTTTTGGTGATACGCATAGATGTGTTTCATGCACAGTGCCCTCTATAGACATAGACTTGTTTCATGCACAGTGCCCTTTTGGTGATACGCATAGACATGTTTCATGCACAGTGCCCTCTATAGACATAGACTTGTTTCATGCACAGTGCCCTTTTGGTGATACGCATAGACATGTTTCAGGCACAGCACCCTTTTGGTGATGCACGTAGACATGTATAATGCACAGTGCCCTTTTGGTGATACACATAGACTTGTTTCATGCACAGCGCCCTTTTGGTGATGCACGTAGACATGTATAATGCACAGTGCCCTTTTGGTGATACGCATAGACGTGTTTCATGCACAGTGCCCTCTATAGACATAGACTTGTTTCATGCACAGTGCCCTTTTGGTGATACACATAGACATGTTTTATGCACAGTGCCCTTTTGGTGATACACATAGACATGTTTCATGCACAGTGCCCTTTTGGTGATACGCATAGATGTGTTTCATGCACAGTGCCCTCTATAGACATAGACTTGTTTCATGCACAGTGCCCTTTTGGTGATACACATAGACATGTTTCATGCACAGTGCCCTTTTGGTGATACGCATAGATGTGTTTCATGCACAGTGCCCTCTATAGACATAGACTTGTTTCATGCACAGTGCCCTTTTGGTGATACGCATAGACATGTTTCAGGCACAGCACCCTTTTTGTGATGCACGTAGACATGTATAATGCACAGCACCCTTTTTGTGATGCACGTAGACATGTATAATGCACAGCACCCTTTTGGTGATGCACGTAGACATGTATAATGCACAGCGCCCTTTTGGTGATGCGCATAGAAGTGTTTTCTGGTCTCCCCATGTTCCTGGCCGCTCTCCTTGCCAGCCGAGGCTTCCAGTGTGTTTGTAAATGAGGCAACACATGCGAAAGTATTTCTCAGATTCGAGCTCTCCAAGGCCCGCTCCTGCCACCGCTTATCCTATCCGGGGTTGTTCTTTTATTTGCCTCCAGCCCGGGCCCCTCCGTCCGTCTGCGGTTTGTGGCCGGACTTGGGGTGTTTTTAACCAGAGTGATGGCTTACATGTGTTGCCTCGGATCTGTCTCTCGGGGCTGTCTGGGGTCCTGTGTGCAGTCCCTGCTGGCGCTTCCCCTCAGATTCGTTCAGATTGTGTGTCTGTGGGATGGGATTTGTAGGCTTGGGCGTCATTTTAGTAACCGAACCCGAGCCCGACAGGTATCAGTAGAGCAGCCGCCCCAGGAGGCCTCCTGACAGGTGACAGAGGCTGTTAAACCCTGTTTGCTTCTTCTGGGCTGGTTGTGTAGTGTGTGTACTGTCCCTTTCCTGGGTGTGGAGTTGTGCACAGTACAGAGGTGTGTCCCGGTGATGTGCTCGTGTTTCAGCCTCCACAGCTCACTTCTCTAAAGCCTCTCTGTTTGATCTCTCTTCTGCATTATGAAAGTGTGTCCTGCCGCCTGTTTGTGTGTTGTGCCTCGTTTCATGAGCGCTGCAGTGTCTTCTATTTTCTCTTCACTTGTCTCCTGCCTGGCAGTTTGCACCGGTGGCTTCTGAAAGTTTCATCTCCAAATTCTTCCTAGGGTCTTCTTGCGTTCTATTCCGACCACTTGTCACTAACTGGCCCGTGTTGTGTTTATTCTTTTTACGTGTTTCTTCGGGATTATATGTGAGGATTTAAACAGCTGGTGTGCAGTGGACATCATTGAGGGTTTTTAATGCGTTACAGGCAGGGGCGTAGCTTGGTCATGAGATGGGGGGGATTCCCATTTTCCAACAATCACGCTGGCATATGATGTTAAAATACGTTATAGGGCAAGCAGGGCGCGTGAGAGGGGCTTAAGGGGCAGCGGAAAGGGAGACGAATGCGGATTGGCAGAGGTACCAAGTGAGAGAAACACGATATGTTGTAAAAGAACCGACATTTTTGAAGACTTTCAGAACGGAGAGGGACAGAGTGTGGAAAAAGTCCTGGTGAAATCCGACACACATCACAGTACCCGATAAATGCTCCTGTACCCAACTATTTACCAGAAAATTCATTTATTGGGGGGAGGAGTGTAACACCCCCAAACACCCCGCTCCCCCAGCTACGCCCGTGAATACAAGATTGTGTGATACCCGTCTTTTAATTACACAACTGCATTACCTTTCGCATGTTAATCTTTTTATGAGCAGGAGATTAGGTGATTCGCTTAAGATCACACGATTTTCAGTCAAGTGCCGAAGTCGACATACAAACCTTGCTCCCCAGCTTCTGAAGATAGCAGCTGGCCACTAGGCCTCATCCAGGCCTTCAGCAGCTGGCCACTAGGCCACATCTAGGCCCTCAGCAGCTGGCCACTAGGCCACATCCAGGCCCTCAGCAGCTGGCCTAGTCCTAGGCCACATCCAGGCCCTCAGCAGCTGACCACTAGGCCACATCCAGGCCCTCAGCAGCTGACCACTAGGCCACATCCAGGCCCTCAGCAGCTGACCTAGTCCTAGGCCACATCCAGGCCCTCAGCAGCTGACCACTAGGCCACATCCAGGCCCTCAGCAGCTGGCCACTAGCCTACATCCAGGCCCTCAGCAGCTGACCACTAGGCCACATCCACACCCCAGCAGCTGACTCTCTCCTCTACGGGCGGGCAGAGAACTCCACCAGCGGAGTGTGCGGACCTTTGCCTACTCCGCGCTCCGCTGAGAATGCAGAGTTTAAGCAAGACTCCGACTCCGCAGCGGAGCGAAGTTAGCCAGCCCCACCCCCTGACAAAAATAGGCTCCCCGCCTCCACCCCCCTAATAAAAAATTAAAAAAGGAAGAAGGCACTTAACTCTACTGTGGCATCCCCGGACTGCCCTCCTCGCCGTGGTCTCTCTCCCGCAAACCCCTAGGTCGGACGTACGTCTTGGTAGGACCGCGCATGCGCAGTTCTCGCAAGACATACATCCGACGAAGGGGTTTGCGGGAGAGAGACCACGGCGAGGCGGAGGAGGGCAGCCCGGAGACACCACAGCAGAGGTAAGTGCTTTTTCTTTTAATTTTTAATTTATATTTTTTATTTGGGGGGTGGAGGCGGGGAGCGGAGTTCCACTGAGTTTTTCCCAACTCCGTGAAACTCCGCGTAGTGGCACTACGGCAGCTCCGCCCGGGGTTACTCTACACCACTCCACTCTATGCCAATTCACTCTACCCCACACTACTCTACGTCACTGCACTCTTTGCCACTGCACTCTTTGCCACTCAATTCTGCATCTATACCACTGCACTCTACGCCAATGCACTCTACTCTGTACCACTGCACTCTACGCCAATGCACTCTACTCTGTACCACTGCACTCTACGTCAGTGCACTGTAGGCCAATCCACTCTAATCTCCTCTGCACTCTACACTACTATACTCTACAATGCACCACTCCTCTCTACTCTGAAACAGTTTACTCTACGCCACTGCACTCGGCGCATTGCACTCACTGTTGCTCCACTCAGCGCTACTCAGCTCTGCGCCTCTCCACTCTGCATCACTGCACTCCACTCTGCATCACTCCACATCGCTCCACTCTGCATCGCTCCACTCTGCATCGCTCCACTCTGCATCGCTCCACTCTGCATCGCTCCACTCTGCATCGCTCCACTCTGCATCGCTCCACTCTGCATCGCTCCACTCTGCATCGCTCCACTCTGCATCGCTCCACTCTGCATCGCTCCACTCTGCATCGCTCCACTCTGCATCGCTCCACTCTGCATCGCTCCACTCTGCATCGCTCCACTCTGCATCGCTCCACTCTGCATCGCTCCACTCTGCATCACTCCACTCTGCATCATTGCACTCCACTCTGCACCATTGCACTCTACGCCAATGCACTCTACTCTGTACCACTCCACTCTACGTCAGTGCACTGTATGCCAATACACTCTATGCCACTCTAATCTCCTCTGCACTCTACACTACTATACTCTACAATGCACCACTCCTCTCTACTCTGAAACAGTTTACACTACGCCACTGCACTCGGCGCATTGCACTCACTGTTGCTCCACTCAGCGCTACTCAGCTCTGCGCCTCTCCACTCTGCATCACTCCACTCTGCATCACTCCACTCTGCATCACTCCACTCTGCATCACTCCACTCTGCATCACTCCACTCTGCATCACTCCACTCTGCATCACTCCACTCTGCATCACTCCACTCTGCATCACTCCACTCTGCATCACTCCACTCTGCATCACTCCACTCTGCATCACTCCACTCTGCATCACTCCACTCTGCATCACTCCACTCTGCATCACTCCACTCTGCATCACTCCACTCTGCATCACTCCACTCTGCATCACTCCACTCTGCATCACTCCACTCTGCATCACTCCACTCTGCATCACTCCACTCTGCATCACTCCACTCTGCATCACTCCACTCTGCATCACTGCACTCCACTCTGCACCATTGCACTCCACTCTGCACCATTGCACTCTACGCCAATGCACTCTACTCTGTACCACTCCACTCTACGTCAGTGCACTGTATGCCAATACACTCTATGCCACTCTAATCTCCTCTGCACTCTACACTACTATACTCTACAATGCACCACTCCTCTCTACTCTGAAACAGTTTACACTACGCCACTGCACTCGGCGCATTGCACTCACTGTTGCTCCACTCAGCGCTACTCAGCTCTGCGCCTCTCCACTCTGCATCACTGCACTCCACTCTGCATCACTCCACTCTGCATCACTCCACTCTGCATCACTCCACTCTGCATCACTCCACTCTGCATCACTCCACTCTGCATCACTCCACTCTGCATCACTCCACTCTGCATCACTCCACTCTGCATCACTCCACTCTGCATCACTCCACTCTGCATCACTCCACTCTGCGCCAATGCACTCTGCGCCAATGCACTCTACGCCAATGCACTCTACGCCAATGCACTCTACGCCAATGCACTTTACACCACTTTACTCAAAACCAATGCACTCTACGCCACTGCACTCTATGCCAATCTACTCTGTACCATTGCACTCTAGGCCATTGTACTCTATGCCAATCTACTCTGTACCATTGCACTCTAGGCCATTGTACTCTACAGCACTGCACACTACGCCACTCTCTTCTACTCTGCACCACTGCAGTCTACGCCACTGCTCTCTATGCCACTGTACTCTGCACAAATCTACGCCACTGCACTCCAAGCCAATGCACTCTGGGCCACTTTACTATACAGCACTTAAATCTACAACAGTCTACTCTGCATCACTGCGCTCTCTGACACTGAACTCTACTCCATGCCACTTTACTCTGCATCACTCTACTCTACACCACTGCCCTCTACACCACTTTACACCACTGCACTCTACGCCACTGTACTCTACCATGCACCACTCCACTCTGAAAAAATCTACTAAGCCCCACTCCACGGCATTCTACGCCACTGCACTCTGCTCTGCATCACTACACCTTACACCAATGCACTCCACACCACTTTACTCCGCACCAATGCACTCTACGCCAGTCTACACACTGCACTTTGCGCCACTGTACTCTATACTATTGTGCTCTGAATCACTGCACTCTCTGCCACTCCATTATACTCTGCCCCACTCCATTATACTCTTCGCCACTCCATTATACTCTGCCCCACTCCATTATACTCTGCCCCACTCCATTATACTCTTCGCCACTCCATTATACTCTGCCCCGCTCCATTATACTCTGCCCCGCTCCATTATACTCTGCCCCGCTCCATTATACTCTGCCCCGCTCCATTATACTCTGCCCCGCTCCATTATACTCTGCCCCGCTCCATTATACTCTGCCCCGCTCCATTATACTCTGCCCCGCTCCATTATACTCTGCCCCGCTCCATTATACTCTGCCCCGCTCCATTATACTCTGCCCCGCTCCATTATACTCTGCGCCGCTCCATTATACTCTGCGCCACTCCATTATACTCTGCGCCACTCCATTATACTCTGCGCCACTCCATTATACTCTGCCCCACTCCATTATACTCTGCGCCACTCCATTATACTCTGCGCCACTCCATTATACTCTTCGCCACTCCATTATACTCTGCCCCGCTCCATTATACTCTGCCCCGCTCCATTATACTCTGCCCCACTCCATTATACTCTGCCCCACTCCATTATACTCTGCCCCACTCCATTATACTCTGCCCCACTCCATTATACTCTGCCCCACTCCATTATACTCTGCCCCACTCCATTATACTCTGCCCCACTCCATTATAGTCTGCCCCACTCCATTATAGTCTGCCCCACTCCATTATAGTCTGTCTGCCCCACTCCATTATAGTCTGCCCCACTCCATTATAGTCTGCCCCACTCCATTATAGTCTGCCCCACTCCATTATAGTCTGCCCCACTCCATTATAGTCTGCCCCACTCCATTATAGTCTGCCCCACTCCATTATACTCTTCGCCGCTCCATTATACCCTTCGCCGCTCCATTATACCCTTCGCCGCTCCATTATACTCTTCGCCACTCCATTATACTCTTCGCCACTCCATTATACTCTTCGCCACTCCATTATACTCTTCGCCACTCCATTATACTCTTCGCCACTCCATTATACTCTGCCCCACTCCATTATACTCTGCCCCACTCCATTATACTCTGCCCCACTCCATTATACTCTTCGCCACTCCATTATACTCTTCGCCACTCCATTATACTCTTCGCCACTCCATTATACTCTTCGCCACTCCATTATACTCTTCGCCACTCCATTATACTCTTCGCCACTCCATTATACTCTTCGCCACTCCATTATACTCTTCGCCACTCCATTATACTCTACGCCACTCCATTATACTCTTCGCCACTCCATTATACTCTGCCCCACTCCATTATACTCTGCCCCACTCCATTATACTCTGCCCCACTCCATTATACTCTGCCCCACTCCATTATACTCTGCCCCACTCCATTATACTCTGCCCCACTCCATTATACTCTGCCCCACTCCATTATACGCTTCTCCACTCCATTATAGTATGCCCCACTCCATTATACTCTGCCCCACTCCATTATACTCTTCGCCACTCCATTATACTCTTCGCCACTCCATTATACTCTTCGCCACTCCATTATACTCTTCGCCACTCCATTATACTCTGCCCCACTCCATTATACCCTTCGCCACTCCATTACACTCTTCGCCACTCCATTACACTCTTCGCCACTCCATTACACTCTTCGCCACTCCATTACACTCTGCCCCACTCCATTACACTCTGCCCCACTCCATTACACTCTGCCCCACTCCATTTTACCCTTCGCCGCTCCATTATACCCTTCGCCGCTCCATTATACCCTGCCCCGCTCCATTATACCCTGCCCCGCTCCATTATACCCTGCCCCGCTCCATTATACCCTGCCCCGCTCCATTATACCCT
Source organism: Calotriton arnoldi (assembly GCA_963921515.1). Lineage (NCBI taxonomy): Eukaryota > Metazoa > Chordata > Amphibia > Caudata > Salamandridae > Calotriton > Calotriton arnoldi. Next base: position 786,909 of record CAWUFW010001592.1, read on the forward strand.
GCCCCGCTCCATTATACTCTGCCCCGCTCCATTATACCCTGCCCCGCTCCATTATACCCTGCCCCGCTCCATTATACCCTGCCCCGCTCCATTATACCCTGCCCCGCTCCATTATACCCTGCCCCGCTCCATTATACCCTGCCCCGCTCCATTATACCCTGCCCCGCTCCATTATACCCTGCCCCGCTCCATTATACGCTGCCCCGCTCCATTATACGCTGCCCCGCTCCATTATACGCTGCCCCGCTCCATTATACGCTGCCCCGCTCCATTATACCCTGCCCCGCTCCATTATACCCTGCCCCGCTCCATTATACCCTGCCCCGCTCCATTATACCCTGCCCCGCTCCATTATACCCTGCCCCGCTCCATTATACGCTGCCCCGCTCCATTATACGCTGCCCCGCTCCATTATACCCTGCCCCGCTCCATTATACGCTGCCCCGCTCCATTATACGCTGCCCCGCTCCATTATACGCTGCCCCGCTCCATTATACCCTGCCCCGCTCCATTATACGCTGCGCCACTCCATTATACGCTGCGCCACTCTACATTATGCCACTCTACAGCACTCTTCGACGTGCTACACTTCAAGACTGCACTCTCTGCCACTGAACTCAATGCCACTCTACTGCACGCTACGTCACTCTACACTATTGTGTTCTATGTCACTGCACTCTACGCCACTCTATTCTACTTTGCACCACTGTAGTATGTGCCACTGCTCTCTGTACCACTCTACTCTATGCCACTGTCTACTCCATGTGAGTTTCATCTATGGAGAGTGATCCAGTTGAGGACTAAAGGGGCTGGATCCAATCATACTATATCATAAAGAAAATGCCCCCAAGACCATCAATCTGTTGCTATTCTGAAGGAAGAACCACTAACTTGTTTCTCCAATCGTCATTGACTAGTTCGAGGATACTTCAGTTGTGTACACAACAAACTTAAGATCACGCACATAGAATTAATCATGACATTGATTGTGAAAACAGTAAATAACTTGAACTATACAAGGTATCATCTTTCATATTCAATTCATTTTGGTTTTTGGGATAAACCAAACACTGTACATTTGCTTTTTTGATTTAAAACAAAGAATATGTATAGACCAATAAACAATGTATTACATCAAACAGAGACTTACAAAAAGATATGGTCAAAAAAACCTTACAATGACAACATTACATGTCTAGTGCCCAACACTTTCATATTAATAGGGCAAATTGCGATTTCCACCGTCTTGTCTGCAGTTTGACCTGATACTGCTAGGCCCTATTTTAAAAGGTGGTCGGAGCTTGTTCTGCACATGAAGTCATAGATTATAATCATTAATAGTCCACTCATATATGCGCCAATTTATACAGTAAGTAACAGCTCTTGGCCACGCTCATAGATGTACCATACGCCGACGCGTTTCGACCTTCACGGTGGGCCAGTGGTGTATTTAAAAGAAGGTCTTCCTCAGGGCTGTGTGCTTATTGGACATGTTGAAACTGCTGGATACAGCTACTTTTCGGGAATGTCTGAACGGTTCTTTGGTCGATGTGTCATTCAGTGTATACATTTCAGCATTTAACCCTGCATTGGAAAGGGGTTAATGAGAGTTGAATCCTTCTGCGAAAATGGAAATGTGCACGTCGAAGGGAGGTTTGTTCTTTACCTTGGATCTTACTTAAGTTAAAGCAGGTCGCCACCTCAGGAAAGCAATACTCCGGTTGAGAGTGTGCCGCGTTAGCGTGCCGTTTAATCCTCGGAGTCGCCAGGCATCAACTCTGTCATTAACCCCTTTCCAATGCAGGAAAAAAGAAACGTTGACAAAACAGAGCTTTCAGAGTACTACTGCGAGAGAGGCTTTGGCTCCACCCACATGTTGGTTTCCCTGAGTAGCGGGTTTGATTGAGCTGAATTTGTGCTTCCACAGGCCTTATCCGTTCACTGGGAAAAGAGCCTTACAAGTGATCTGTTTGTAGTGAAATGTTGCAACAAAGCAAGTAGGTCTGGCTTACTTATTGTGAAAAGCGTGTGTTAAAGGCTGTAGGCTTGTGGGGGGGGAGTAGGGGGTGTTATCACACTGGGCTAAAGCGTGCAGGCAGCTCTTCTCTTACACTGAATCCCGCAGATGACCGTAGTAGGCAAAGGAACAGAGTATGGGGATAAACAATGTGCACGTGGTAATTCTTAACAGGCTCCGTTTCTATTGGAAGGGTTTTTAGAATGTTTTGATAACCGTTATTTTGTGTGAATTCCTAATAGTAGTATTGTGTTCCTGATGGTTGCTTTGTGCGAAAGTTTATGCCTAACACAGTAGGTCTGAGTTGGTTGTGGTGACAATCCAATGATGAAGGTTATAGGACTGATTATTATGAAAAGTTTCAAAAAAGCCAGTAGGCCTGACATATTGATTGTGAAAAGCATATGTTAAATTCAGTAGGCCTTTAGGGTGGGTTGTTATTACTCTGCATTCAGGCCTACAGGTATGTTTTTTGTAACATGGAATCTCACAGATCACCGTAGCAGGCAACAGTTTTTGGCATTAGTTCCCCCCTCTGACAAACCGTGGGTGTGGAAGGTTTGCACGGCGAGAATCCTTGTGAGGAGGCGTACGCCTGGTATAATATGCCTGAGTTGGTTATGTTGGCAAGTCAATGATAAAGCCTGTAGGCTGGATTGGTGCGCAGGGAACGTTCTGCCAGATGCCATAGGTCAGGTCTGCTTATTAAGAAAAGTTATGAGAAAAGCCTATAGGCTGTCTTATTTATTGTGAAAAGCATTTGTTAAAGCCAATAGGCCTGTAATGGCGGATCTCTGTAACACTATTTTACTCAGCGGATGTAGACGGGTATTTAATTACATGTACTCTCACAGATTACCGTAGGAAGCGTTTGCTGCTGACCGCCCACTTTAACAAACTGTGGAAGTAGAAGATTTTCACTGTGATGATTCTTGCTTTAGCCTTATGAAGAGATTGTACATGGTTTTACCAACTATAATTCTGTATATATTTGTAATTTTGTAACTGTAAGCATGATGTTTGCTGTCAGAAATTGTATTATTAATTCGGGTGGGTGACTACCTACCTCGGGAATGATCACAACCCTTGTTAGGGTGAATCCTCCAAGTTGCTAAATTAACCTGCGCCCCACCTCCTGATGGCATTGGCTGAGAGCAGACAAACTTACCTTAAGACAATGTGTAAAGTATTTATGCAGTACCAAAACAGCAATAAAGTAAAAGTGCAAAACAATAAATTAAAAAAATAGAATCAAATGTAATCAACAAAATGCCAAAAATCTAATAAGGAGAGCCAGTGGGTCGCAGTAGACAAAGACTTGGGCACAATTTAAGACTGCCCTCGTGGGTCGAAACACCAACCAAGTTCATCCTGGTCAGATTTTACCTCCTGGCTTCATCCTTTAAGTCCCAGTCTACCACAGAAGAACACTACTAAAGCCCAGAGGACCTCAGGTCAGGTACTTATAGACTCACAGGGTTTGAGGCAGAGGCCCTCATCAGGGTCTAATCAACGTCCAGTTGTTACTGGTCACCTGGGTGCTTCCTTCCTGCAATGGCCTCTTGCAGGTTGTTGTATCCATGTAGCTTGGACAGGAGGTCAGCCTTATGACCCTTAGAGTCCACTTTGTCCTACATACAAGAGGGAGCAGGTCCAGGCGTTCAGGGCTCTTCTCGGGTTGCAGGCAGCAGGGCCAGTCGTTCAGGGCTCTTCTCGGGTTGCAGGCAGCAGGTCTAGGCGTTCAGGGCTCTTCTCGGGTTGCAGGCAGCAGGGCCAGTCCTCTTATGATCTCCTGTAGGGCCAGAGAGTGTTCTAAAGTGAGTGCCTGGAGGTGCCACATTTATGCCTGGCACTTCCTAGTGGGTGGGAATGACTCCTAGGTACGCCCTAACCAATGAGGCAAAGGTTCCTGGGGCCAACCCTGCCCACTTTGTGCGAAAATCGTCAACCACACTAAACTTGGACTCTGAGGGCTAGGGTGTGTGTGTGGGAAGTGTACTATCGTGATCCTATTGTCATCACAAATCCAGTTTGAGGCAGCCACTGTGCCCACAAAAAACCCAGAGACAGAAGTCTAGCAAGACAAAAGCAGGGCCCTCCACCAGCCAGACTGCGGATGCACAAGAATTGTCTTGGTGTCCTGTTCTCACCTTTTAATGTGTGCCATAAGTGTTATATGTGTGTCAACCAGGATCTGACATTCGAGTGTCAAAAAGGAGGCACACAGCCCCCACCCTAAATATTCTGTGGAGTTCAGAGGAGTTATCTGTGCCTATTCAAGTCAGCCTATTGTTTGCCCCGGTGATGTATTTCACAACTATTCAGTTCTAATTACTGGTTGGGAGAAGCTGAAGAGCCAATGCATATCAGTCTCTAGGAACTTCAGGTGGGAAAATGTAACTTTCTATCAAAAATCCGACTCCACCATTTAATTGGATTTTTAAGAACCGTTAAAAAAAAAAAAAAAAAAAAAAAAAAATTCTAGCTGGTCCCATTCCTGAGCTACAGTATTAGTATTTTAATCTGTACAGTGGTTTTGTGTACATAGGACAGTTCGGCCTGCCACATTGAAAATAGCTTTTATGTGCCAGTCACTGTAAGGACATGTTAACATTGCATTTCTACAAGCCTTACTTTTAACCCCTTCGGTGCTCATGACGAGCTCAGCTCGTCATGCTGCGCGGTAGCGCTGTGCGCATGACGACCCCACCCGCGATCGGAATGTCCAGCACACGAGCGGAATTCCGATCGGGGTCAAGGGGTTAAATACCATGCACCCTGCCTTGTGGCCTACAAGGCCTACAGAGGTGTGAGTTACTAATATTTCAAAGGGAGGTTTTTGCCTGTCAAAAGGGTTTATTTTGACTGGTCGAATTGCAGTGTTCTCACTGCTGCAGTGTTAGACCTGAAGCCATGTTTGCACTGCCACTGTAGTCTACGGCACAGTAGGTGCTGCCATCCACTGGTGGCATTTAACTTCTGGGCCCTGGGTACATTTTGTACCACATACTAGGGACTTTTAGGCAAGTTACCTAGACCAATTATGAGTATGCCAATTTGACGATGTTTAAAGGGGGAGTACAGGCACTTTACTCCTGATTAGCTGGGGCAAAGTGCACAGAGGGCTAAAGCTAGCAAAAATATAGGGTCCAGCAAAAGGTGGAAAATCTGTGGTGACCATACAGAAGAGGCGGCTTTCTTACAGTTGTCATCTTACATGCACTTCAGTTGGCCTGTGTTGGTTAGAAAGTCAAGCCAATGGTAAAGGTTAAAGGCCTTTATCATTTTACTGGGAAAAGTAATGTCCGATTACTTAGGAGTGATGAACTGTTACAACAAAGCAAGTAGGCCTGACTTATTTATTGTGAAAAACATGTATTAAAGGTGTATTAAATGCAAAAACGTTTTAAGGGTTGATTGCTCTACACTGCTCCTGTAGGCAGTTATTTTGTAGAAGTGTTCGAAATTCACCTAATTTGTTTTCAAGTAATTACGCAACATTTCAGGAAAATTGCACAAAATGCGATTCCGTCAGCACTAATTTTTAGCTTGAAAATGCGTCCTTGCATCAATGTTTAATACAAATACTCATTTTGTGCTTAAAAAAGCGCAAAAACCATAAGTGCCATGAACAACAGTTGCTCATGTTTAGGGGTGTTCAAAAGTCGTGTAATTATGCAAAATTACATGTAATTACGAGAAGTGCAAAACTATCATTTCGATCTATATTTTAATGAGAAATGCATCAGTGTTTCAATTTTGGCATGAGGACACGTATAAATACAAGCATTGCAAACAACATCTGTTTGCCTTCTGTTATTCTTGAGTGTTGTACATTTTTACATCAAATGGTGCATAATTACGCAAAGTGGGATAAGGACGTCATTTCGGGAATTTTGCGTAACCTAGAATTATGGGAATTACGCTGGTGTTTTAAAATTGTGCCTCGGCCCACTCGTGTTCTGGTTGTTCGCGTGGTTTTGCTCTCCTGCGCTATCATTTTGACAGGAACAGCAGTGTACTTTTGGAAATTTCCATAGCAAGCATACAGCAAAATCTTCGAAATGACATCGGAATAATTTCATTTTAATCCAGACCTAGTATGTTTTTTAGGTCTCGCGTGGCAGCGCATGCGCTGCTCGCCTCGCGAGATTTATTGTTGACAAGGACTTTCAGAAGAGGGCTTTAAGCCCCGCCCCTCATTTCCATTCGCTGGCGTCACCGTTTATGCTAAACGGTGGCCTGCCATTGGAAAGGAGGGTTTTCTGTAGACGCCCTTTGGCCTCCGAGCCGGACTCGGTGGCCTGCTTTGCGTCTGTCGCAAAGCACTTTCTTATCTTTATGGGGCCATGTGTTTCTAATTTGAAACACATGGCCCCATAAAGACAAGAGATCGATGCTTGTTTTAACATCGCGCGTTCACTTTCACTTAAAGTGAAAGCGCGATGCTAAAATAAACACACTGCTGTGTGCGTAATGGCGACAGCTTGTTCTTTTTTGCTGATGCCTTCTTTGTGTCAGTTTGCACTGTATTTTGTTTTAATCGGCCTGATTTTAGTTTCCTTACTGTGCGGCTGGAAGTTGGTTCTCCTGCAACGACGCTGTCGGCGTGTTTCCCACAGCACCATGCGCAGGCCTCATGAGCAACACTTGCACTCTGGTGTATGGCAGTCCTCCTAGATGGCTAATGGTATTATTTCGTTGTGTGTCCCTTTGCCCTTACTTGCTGCCCCAGGGGTGTGGAAATTTTTAAATAATCTACTTGTCCATGGGACAAAATGCAACATAAATCTACCTGTCCTGTAAGACAATCAACTTGTCCCACCTATTCCCAAATCAATTATGTGGGATGACACAGAGCCATTAATGGATTTTTGTTTTAATAAAACGGACCAGTGATATCAATTATTTGTAAAAATGTTGAAGGAAACCTTGACTTTACTGCTGAGAAAAGCGATATTCTCCTTAAGTACTGAAACACAACAATAAATGATCTTCAATAAAATCAATCAAATGACATCTGTTAAAGTGCACAGCTGCTTCAAAGGTAGCTTGCAAGTGCTCTAGCAGACAGTAAAGGCAGGCCAAAGTAACAAGAAACTAAACGGAGTCAAATAGCCAAGTTTTAAGTTGCCTTTTGAAGGCTGACAGTCAATTAACCATAACTGAAAAGGAAGACTGTCCATAATTTTGCAGTGCCTATGGTAATGGGGTTGCCGCCACAAGACTTCAGAAATTTTGGAATCAGCAGAAGGTGACTATTGTTGGATCTAAGTGCCCTCTTTTGAGTATACAGAGAGTCTATTCAGCAGATAACATGGGGCCTCACCATGATAAGCGCTGAAAGCCACTGTTAGAGCTTTGAAGTTGATACGCTATTCCACCGGAAGACAGTGCAGATGTCTCAAATATGGAGAGATATGGCGCCTCAGCACTCTCCTGATTAGTCGTGCTGCTGCATTTTGAATTAGCTGAAATCTGTGTATCAAATATGAAGGAAGACCAAGGTAGAGACTGTTAAAGAAGTCTAGACAGGACTTAATTAAAGAATGAACTACTGTTTTCCTAGTCTCATCAGGAACCAGATCAAGAAACTTCTTTATAATTTTCATCTTCATAAGGCAGACAGGCGAAATATGTTTAATTTGTGACATAAAAGAGAGGGTGGAGTCAAAGATGATGCGTACATTTCTAGCAGACGTGGTATGATTAGGACAGGTGTTTGGCAGGCCACCAACCGATAGAAGGTGGCAGGGACCATTTTGGTAAAAACCAAAACATTTATTTTGTCAGAATTTTGTTTTAAACAATTTGCATCCATCTAAGTTGCGACTGCTCTAAGACATTCTTTGAAGTTGTGAAAAGCTTCCTCCGTATTATCTTGGAAGGATCTTGAATAACTGACTTCAGGTATGGTAGTTTGGATATACTGGTCCAAAAGCAAGTTGCAGAATATTTGCACATCCATCCGTGTTGGTTGTATGTGGAAATATCTACTGCAGAAACATCATGCTGCCAAAATACTGAGGACCAAAATATAGAGTCTGGAGTTAAAAATAGTAAATCTTTACTTACCAATTAACTTTTCCAAATTTTGACCCTCAATATTTTGTATATAATATTCGGGTAGCACGATATTCTGTCAAAATTAAGGTGGAGTACCTCAGTGTTGCAGTAAAAAAAAAAATGGATGAGAAATTCTGTGCAGTTTGGGAGGTGCTGTCTGTCACGAAACGTCTGGCCTGCTTTCGTCCTAATTGGTTCTTCCCCTTTCATCATGCCATACTGACATACTCACTACCCAACTTCACTGACACACTCCAGGGAGAGACAAACACACCCACTGCACATTCAAACAACACCATTGTACAGACACATAGCTACACTATAGATGCATAGACGCATACATCACTTAATGGACAGACACACAACCCCATGCCGGACAACACCCCTAGAGGCATACCCCCCCTGCGCAGACATAAATACACCCTCTATAGATAAACCCCAACACTTCCTATTGACAGGTTGTGCCTAACAGGAAAGGTTTGCATAACATGTGCCTAACTTGGCCCAGACTGGAGCAGAGCTACTGACCGCAAAGATATCCATGGATTTCCAGAAAAGGCTGAAAGAAGCCACTCGTTTTCTATTCTAAGGAAGGACATTCCACAAATGTATATGAAATTCAAATGTATCTTGCAAAAGGGGAAGGGTTCCAAGGAAATTTAAGATTAGGTGGCAATGATGTTCAGCATAGGTCCACGAGGGCAGGTCACAATCCATGGCCAGACTTTCAAAATTACCACTGACTATTCCAATTAGTTCCAATGAGATTAAATTGGTATTTGTTTATTTTATGTGATAATCGTGAAAATCTAGTATGGGTTTGGCCCTCCTTGGCACATGTTGGACACCCCTAGTCTCTTTGGCTGTTTAGGATCTCGTTTGCCAATGCTTATTTCAACTTCGGTTCGCAACTAGCACAGCTTTTCAGTTTGTTAGGCTCAAAGTGTAGAAGTGCACTTCAAGATTCACTTACATCTACCTTTTCTTGTGAAGAAATATTTTCTGAAGTGTGAGAAGAGGGTGTTTCGGGGCCTGTGTGCCCTGGGAAGTTTGTGCACACCCACAAATAATGCATTTGGGAGTATTCACAAATCTTTCCACAACCCATTCTCATCATGGACATGGACAAATATTTGCTCATTTCAAAGATCGAACAAAATCTGTGTCCAGGCTGGAAGTGGGAAGAGAATTCCACCTAATTTGGTGGGATTGAATGGAAAGGTCTCACTGCTTGCTTTGTGGTTCATTTTCCAGCGAGCATGGAGAAAAATGGAGACAGTATTACTGTTGGGAAAACTACATGTGTTGACTCGGAAGTATGTTGATTTTACTTTAATGCATAATATATTAAATGACACAGTTTGGAGCAATGATTCTCCTGTGTGCTATGTGTTTTTTGTTAGTGCTTAGAAATGGCAGGAGGGTAGGTTGAAGCACTATATTAAACATTACTGCTTCTTTTTAAAAAGTACTCTTTCAGACCATTGAAGATGCATACTAATTAGATCTGAAAAGAATATGCTGCCCTGACCCTTAACATGGCAAAGTATCTTTGAGAATTAAATCGAACATATTCATATATTGGTTAATTGTAGATTATATTCAATCCTAATATTCTGCATTGATTTCTCAGTCAGACAGCCTCACGTTCTTTACTTGTTTTCTTTTCAAAACATGCCCAGTAGGCTAGATCGTCCAATTCAGGGGTTTTGTAGCAGTTCACATTGCTCAAAAGGGGTAATTCCTGATATGCATTTCTTTACAAGCCTTCGTTATTCGGTTTACTCACAATAAAATGTCACTCGCGGTATCCAACATTTGACAGTAGAATGTCACTCATAAGTACACTGAAACCACGGAAATGCCACACATAGGCAATGAAAAATCGGCAGCTATGAGCACATCACACAAAAGGCCTTCAAAATGCTGGGCTATGTGTGTTGCTAAAAGAGCCAAAAGCATAACTCTTAAATTTCACACATAAAATAAGACAATGTCAAATTTAAATACCCTGAAAATATGAAACTGTAACGCCTAAGCCCACTGAAAACTTGCCAGCACCTCGCCCGAACACAAGCTCACCTTTCAGCACCTGAATGACAAGGTCCATGCCCTCCTGGAGGCCAATCATGGTCTCTTGGAACTTAAAGCACCATCCAACTCCACTGCCCTCTTTAGCACAGCCTCAGCCGACTGCTCCAACCCCAGCAGAGCCTCCAGGGCCAGAACAGGAGTGAATCTGAGCCAAACTGGACCCCGCACGCCAGATGAGACGGCCCTCTCCAGCGCTACCCACGCAGGACTGCTTCCGGGCGCACCAGTAGATAAGGCATGTAAATACAAACTCACTATCCTGCATGAGCAATCTTCACCACACTTTCGATTTGTTTGGACAGCTGCACCACAGGAAAAAGAGAAAATGGACAACAAAACAGATGGAAGAAAGGATTTACCGTGCCTCAGCCCATTTTATATTGCATTCTTCTTAGAACCCAAAACAAGTTCAAATAACTTTACTATGGAGTTCCTTCTTGTATATTTGTGGCAATTCGTAAAAAAACAAACATGCAGGCAGTACGCTCTCAAAGACCCCTCTCCTTGCTCGTCCCGGTTTTATTCTCTTTCTACCGCCTCTTTCCCCTACTTGTGCTTGCAGAACAAAAGTGTCCACTTTTCAGCACTAGCCACGCAGACATTAGCTGCTCGGAAAACACTAAAGCGTGTTTTTAAAATCCCACCTGCAAGGAAAATAAATTGTACGTTCTGTAATCGGCATCCTGTGCCAACACGCATACTATGTCATTATTAAATCAAGTGACAGAGACTTGTGGAGCAGTCATAAGCAGACCATTGTTCTTGTGCGCACTTGTAATACATAAGAGCTATGCCTCCCTACAGAAGCTACAACCAGTAGCAGAAGAGAAGTTGCATCTGAGAGAACACCACCGGCCACTCACGGAGCCAATGGCTGTAGGGGAGGGGCCGAGTAGAGACATCCCCGTTTACTTTGATTTAATGTCTAGTTGTCCGTCGGACAAAATAGACATTAAATCTTCTTGCCCCTGACAGAAATCAACATGTCTCGGGCGTCGGGCGATATGAATTCCCCACCCCTGTGCCCGCACTCCCTTTCCCTGTTCCAGGGAACACGGGTTTGTTCATCATCTGTAAGCCTCACTCCCTGCGAACTTTGGCTGCTCCATCCCTCTTTCTTCCTTCTGTTTTTCTTTCTTTCTCTTTCGTTTCCCCGTTTTTCTGTTTACATAATTTCTGTTTCTTCCTTTTTAGGTCTCGGGCCTAGCGTTGCAGTGCGCAGCACTGCTCGCGCAGCCCGAGAGTGCGCACTGCAACGCTAGGCCCGAGACCTCTTGTATGGGCTTTTGAAAGCAGACCACACGCTCGTGCGTGTGGTTTTGCTTTCGCCGGCTGCCATTGGCTTTAGCGTGTTTAAAAAAAAAAAAAAAAGTAATGCACGCAATTGGGCAAAGACGGGCGCATGTCCCGCCTTTGCTCCGCCCATTCCCATCGGTGGCTAGCACGCGCAGCAGCGCGCGTTAGCCTCGCTGCCGCGCTCCCTTTCCCCCGCTCCTCTCTGGTGCGCGCGCACCACTGGTTATTTTGTGGGCTGTAAACTTTTCCTTTGCTCCCTGCACATTCCAGTGAAAGACAAACCTCTGCTGTGGAGTCTGCAACCTCGGACCCTCCCGCAGACGGTAGACAGGGAAGGCAGTTACATATCCTCAGCTTCACATTCATCCAGCCACCTGTGCACTAACCCACCGAGCTATCCCCCGTCTACAGAGACATCCACCCACCTGTGCAGTAACATACCGAGCTAACCCCCGTCTCCAGAGACATCCACCCCCCTGTGCACTAACCTAACGAGCTATCCACGTCTCCAGAGACATCCACCCACCTGTGCACTAACCTACCGGGCATCCTACTTCCCCCCCACCCGTATCCGCATCTATCTGCTCGTCTCCCGAAACACCCACTCACCGCCTATTTATTTATTTAATATACTGTTATATAGGGCGAACTTTACACAAAGGTGTCAGAGCGCTTTACAAACAACGAAGTATACCCGTGATGGAATTTACATATTAACAAGTTACAGATCCTAGCCAACACATCCTTCCGCCCACAAAGTTCAGTAACCGTATCGTGCTCCGAGTGCGTCCCTCGCCTGGCACACACATGGATCCCCAGACAGAGGCCATGGCACGTATGGGAGGCCCACATGACGTGCGTCACGCTGTCAGACCCTGGTGTACACGTACATACCCCCATGTAAGGTAAGCTGTTATGACACAGACTTTCTCCTGACACTCGTCAAGCCAGGATTTCGATGTGCATGCTGGTACTTGTAGTTCTGGTGTATGGAGATGCAGATGGCGCGTTGCTCCACCTCGGCCTGCTTCACCCACATCATGCATGTTCTCCCAGAGGCTGCGGGCTGTCCCTCGTGCCCACAGTGGTCTCACTGAGCTCCTCTGACCTTTGACCCCTGCCTTGTTTTGCGGGAGGGATAGTAATTTGGGTCTCATCAGTGGCACAGAACCACCGGCAGAGCTTCCGTAGTTAAAGGCATGCCATTGCTCTGTGTGTGGCATCACAACCCTGTGCACTGAGGGAGTGCAGCTTCCCAGGTTTTTGCTCACTGAGCCTTTCCCCAGTAGCTCTTGCTCCCCTCATATTAGTAATTCCTCTTGCTGTCCTCGTGGCCATGTCACATTTCCCACCCAGTGTATTTCCGCGTAAGTATATATAAGTGTAATACAAGTGGCACAGCTTTGATTTGTGTACAGTTTCATGTCGAGGGTGCTTGGTCTGTGCAAGAAGGGTGATCGTTCTCCGCTTTGGCTCTCCTTTAGAAGATGGATTTTCAGGGAAGTCCTGAAAAGAGGATGTGAGGTGATTGCTTAGAGCTTGCATCGCTTGAAGTGAACTGAAGCCAACATGTCTTGACGCGTCATTAAGATTGTTAGAATCTTCAAATATGTGATGGCTACAGTTTATTGCTTTTTGTATTGTATACCCACTTTTCAGCCCTTCCCGAATCTGTGTAATCTCCTTGTACAACTGAGGCAGATGAGTTTTTGCATGCAATGATGTGTAGAAAAGGTACATTTAATGACCATAGAACACCTAGCAAATTCGCAGGGTGTGCAGATTCACACATTTTCTTCTTGTAAAAATTATGCATATTTTACAAATCTCGTTTTGCTGGTAGTGTGCCTGAAATACTATATCTGATGGTATACCTCACCTATGAAAGTCATGCATGATAGTGTCACGAGGGTGGTTCAAATGGAAAAAATATCTTCTTAGCAGCATATAGAAGTTTTTGAGTTCTGCTCACTCAACCCACAGTCGAAACGTAAGCAAACAAGTGTAACCTCCTTTCATGACATGTTGAAAGCGTTGACAAAAGTATTATGCAGTTCTTTTTAACTTGAGAGGTAAGCACCTAGGACTGGTGGCTCAGGAGAAGAAACAGTAACTGCTTCTGTTGTTCTCATTAGTACCATTGAGTTTGGTAACAATAAACATTTGTTATTCACGCCAAGATACCCTTATGGGTGAACATGCACTTTACAAATACATGTTATGTGTATATAGTATACATATATAAACACACACGTGTGTTATGACAGTAAAAATAAATGTCACCCAATAATACATTATTTATAGCAACTGTTTTAATAAGCGCTCATTCACACTTTTTATTACTGTAGTTCAGAGGTCAAATTTTACGTTATTACCACAGTACAGCGGGACTAACATATAACAAGCATTTGCAATGCAATAGGTCTCGCATTTACGCGAGTTTGAGCTATTGACATTGCAAATGACCATGCCTTTTATTTTTGTTTTCGTTTTTAAAACATAAATAAAAGGCATTGTCATTTACAATGCCAATAGCTCAAACTCGCGTAAATGCGAGACCTATTGCATTGCAAATGCTTGTTTCTTTCCTTTTCTAGCACATATGCCTCTATGGTTTCCATTTTTCTTACCTTCTCTCCTTATTTCTTCACTCACACACACACACACCTATCTATCTATCTATCTATCTATCTATCTATCTATCTATCTATCTATCTATCTATCTATCTATCTATCTATCTATCTATCTATCTATCTATCTATCTATCTATCTATCTTGCCGTCCATGCCCCGCTCTCGCCCCTGCCCTTCCTGCCTCCATACGTGGGGCTTGTGATAAACAAGCGCCAGGATAGCAGCTTCTGTTCGCGCCGCTAGGTCGGGGGCGGAGTCAGAGACACCGTCCGTCCGCGTCTCGGTGACATTCCGCAGGACAGGCTCCGCCTCCGCTCCTAACACTGACATAAACTGCTCCAGCGCACACACCGGCGCGTAGACATCAGAGAAACGGGTTTTAGCGCCGAGTGCAGTTTTCAGATGTTCCTCAGTTTATGCGCTACTTGTTTTTCACAAACGGCGAAACAAGTGGTGTTTATTTGCTATAGATGAGCACGCGGGCACCAGTGACCCTCTTGGAGTGCTAGGGAAATCGCAAGGCAGTTCAGAGGTATAATATTCAAGTAATGGCGAGAATGGCAGTGCTAATATCAGTGCTGAGAAGGATAATACTATAGCAATAAGAAGCGCTGCTGTTAGTATAGCGCTGCTATTGTAGTATAGCGCTGCTATTGTAGTATAGCGCTGCTATTGTAGTATAGCGCTGCTATTGTTAGTATAGCGCTGCTATTGTTAGTATAGCGCTGCTATTGTTAGTATAGCGCTGCTATTGTAGTATAGCGCTGCTATTGTAGTATAGCGCTGCTATTGTTAGTATAGCGCTGCTATTGTAGTATAGCGCTGCTATTGTTAGTATAGCGCTGCTATTGTAGTATAGCGCTGCTATTGTAGTATAGCGCTGCTATTGTAGTATAGCGCTGCTATTGTAGTATAGCGCTGCTATTGTAGTATAGCGCTGCTATTGTTAGTATAGCGCTGCTATTGTAGTATAGCGCTGTTATTGTTAGTATAGCGCTGCTATTGTAGTATAGCGCTGCTATTGTAGTATAGCGCTATTGTTAGTATAGCGCTGCTATTGTTAGTATAGCGCTGCTATTGTTAGTATAGCGCTGCTATTGTAGTATAGCGCTGCTATTGTAGTATAGCGCTGCTATTGTTAGTATAGCGCTGCTATTGTAGTATAGCGCTGCTATTGTAGTATAGCGCTGCTATTGTAGTATAGCGCTGCTATTGTAGTATAGCGCTGCTATTGTTAGTATAGCGCTGCTATTGTTAGTATAGCGCTGCTATTGTAGTATAGCGCTGCTATTGTTAGTATAGCGCTGCTATTGTTAGTATAGCGCTGCTATTGTAGTATAGCGCTGCTATTGTTAGTATAGCGCTGCTATTGTAGTATAGCGCTGCTATTGTAGTATAGCGCTGCTATTGTAGTATAGCGCTGCTATTGTAGTATAGCGCTGCTATTGTAGTATAGCGCTGCTATTGTTAGTATAGCGCTGCTATTGTAGTATAGCGCTGCTATTGTTAGTATAGCGCTGCTATTGTAGTATAGCGCTGCTATTGTTAGTATAGCGCTATTGTTAGTATAGCGCTGCTATTGTTAGTATAGCGCTGCTATTGTTAGTATAGCGCTGCTATTGTAGTATAGCGCTGCTATTGTAGTATAGCGCTGCTATTGTAGTATAGCGCTGCTATTGTTAGTATAGCGCTGCTATTGTTAGTATAGCGCTGCTATTGTTAGTATAGCGCTGCTATTGTAGTATAGCGCTGCTATTGTAGTATAGCGCTGCTATTGTAGTATAGCGCTGCTATTGTTAGTATAGCGCTGCTATTGTAGTATAGCGCTGCTATTGTTAGTATAGCGCTGCTATTGTTAGTATAGCGCTGCTATTGTTAGTATAGCGCTGCTATTGTTAGTATAGCGCTGCTATTGTTAGTATAGCGCTGCTATTGTTAGTATAGCGCTGCTATTGTTAGTATAGCGCTGCTATTGTTAGTATAGCGCTGCTATTGTAGTATAGCGCTGTTATTGTTAGTATAGCGCTGCTATTGTAGTATAGCGCTGCTATTGTAGTATAGCGCTGTTATTGTAGTATAGCGCTGCTATTGTAGTATAGCGCTGCTATTGTAGTATAGCGCTGCTATTGTTAGTATAGCGCTGCTATTGTAGTATAGCGCTGCTATTGTTAGTATAGCGCTGCTATTGTAGTATAGCGCTGCTATTGTAGTATAGCGCTATTGTTAGTATAGCGCTGTTATTGTTAGTATAGCGCTGCTATTGTTAGTATAGCGCTGCTATTGTTAGTATAGCGCTGCTGTTAGTATAGCGCTGCTGTTAGTATAGCGCTGCTATTGTAGTATAGCGCTGCTATTGTTAGTATAGCGCTGCTATTAGTATAGCGCTGCTATTGTAGTATAGCGCTGCTATTGTTAGTATAGCGCTGCTATTGTAGTATAGCGCTGCTATTGTAGTATAGCGCTGCTATTGTAGTATAGCGCTGCTATTGTTAGTATAGCGCTGCTATTAGTATAGCGCTGCTATTGTTAGTATAGCGCTGCTATTGTTATATTATTGTCGCTCCTCTTCTTATGTTATTGCGTTTGTAATAGTAGACGCACTTATTAATTATTGTGGTTATTAGCATTACTATTTTGCTAATAATAATAATAATAATTATTATTATTATTATAATACTAAGAATAATACCCGGCGTATTGCAGAATACTAATTAATAGCCTGTGGTGGGCACAAACAAATATTTCCGTTCTAAATTGGATACTGGCACTCAGTCGCGTGATTCGTATTTATCAAAAGTTGAAACGGATATTTGGCGCCTGTACATAAACCGGGCAGGTAGGCGCTGTCGGGTGAGTGGAGTGTCCTCAGGGCTGTGGTAAATGGGCACAGGTGTGCGTCCGTTGCCTCGGCCTTCAAGCCGCGAGCTGGTCCTCGGACAGCCCCTTCCACCTCTTTCGAAGCTTGGCAAGTGATGCTTGCAATCAATAGTACCTGAAGGAATCACGTTCCACTAAGACAATACCAGAACGCTTCCATCCTGCGCAGAAAATGTTTTCGTAGATTGGTGGGTCCGTCTGAGAGTGACTAATAAATTGCTCTTGCGGCAGGACTCTTGCCCATATTTAAGCACTCGTTCATCCCAATACTAGAAATCAGCAGAGCAAAAGTGGCCCCAAACCTGGCCTATGGCAGCGAGGCCCTTTAAGGCAGAGACACACTGGTCCTGGACACTACAGTAGCCTGAATCTATAGGCACATCTTACTGTACCTCGACACACCTCACCAACCCAGATCAGGCTGGAGTTTGGACTAAAAAAGCAATCCCACGCCAGGCGCACAGCTGTTGTCATCTTCTGCCATAAGCTCAAAAACACAGAGGAAAGATCCATCATATCTGGGAAGAGATCACTAAACAAGCATTAAAAATGCAATAGGTCTCGCCTTTCATTAAGTTAAAGCCATTTGCTTTGCTATACAATACCATTAGCAAAGCAAATGGCTTTAACTTAATCAAAGGCGAGACCTATTGCCTTTTCAATGCTTGTTACAAGGAGTCTTGCAGATTGCCATAGGAGGCAAGGGTTTATTGGTGACCCTTCCAAACAAACCGTGGGGATAGCAGACTTGCATTATGATAGTCCTTGGTCAGCTCTATTGGGATCTACTCTAATGTTGTACATCTTTGTCGTTGTGTTCCTCTTTCCATGATGGAGGCCTTCTGTGAAAACCTATGAGCAGCACAGTAGGTCTGAGTTGATTATGGTGGCAAGCCATTAATAAAGCGCATAGGCCGGATTGTTTATAATGAAAAGGTACAATAAAATCAGTAGGCCTGACATATTGATTCAGAAAAGCATTCTTAGAAGTCAATGCAAATTAAGGGTGACTTGTTATTACCCTATTAATGTCTATAGATAGGTATTTTGTTACACAAAATCTCAAGTATCATCTTTGTAGGGAAGAATTTTGGCATCAGCTACCCCATCTGACAAACCATAGAGGTCGAATATTTCCATTGTGATAATTCTTAATAGAATCTCTTCGGAAGATAAAAATATAAATCTATATAGATACATGGAGGCCCTTTGGATCAGCCTGCTGACGATGGCCTGACTGTGTGTGATTTACATTCTGCTTCCATCCGTGACCGCGTGCTGCCTGGAGTCATCAGTTATTGGCTCTCTTGCCCTGTGAATGGGTTCAGTTTCAGATCAAGTCATCTATTATTGGCTCTCTTGTCCTGCGAATGGGTTCAGTTTCAGAACAAGTCATCCGTTATTGGCTCTCTTGCCCTGTGAATGGGTTCAGTTTCAGAACAAGTCATCAGTTATCGTCTCTCTTGCCCTGTGAATGGGTTCAGTTTCAGAACAAGTCATCAGTTATCGTCTCTCTTGCCCTGTGAATGGGTTCAGTTTCAGATCAAGTCATCAGTTATCGTCTCTCTTGCCCTGTGAATGGGTTCAGTTTCAGATCAAGTCATCAGTTATCGTCTCTCTTGCTCTGTGAATGGGTTCAGTTTCAGATCAAGTCATCAGTTATCGTCTCTCTTGCCCTGTGAATGGGTTCAGTTTCAGAACAAGTCATCAGTTATCGTCTCTCTTGCCCTGTGAATGGGTTCAGTTTCAGATCAAGTCATCAGTTATCGTCTCTCTTGCCCTGTGAATGGGTTCAGTTTCAGATCAAGTCATCTATTATTGGCTCTCTTGTCCTGCGAATGGGTTCAGTTTCAGATCAAGTCATACGTTGTCTCTCTTGCCCTGCGAATGGGTTCAGTTTCAGAACAAGTCATCAGTTATTGGCTCTCTTGTCCTGCGAATGGGTTCAGTTTCAGATCAAGTCATCAGTTATCGTCTCTCTTGCCCTGTGAATGGGATCAGTTTCAGAACAAGTCATCAGTTATCGTCTCTCTTGCCCTGTGAATGGGTTCAGTTTCAGATCAAGTCATCAGTTATCGTCTCTCTTGCCCTGTGAATGGGTTCAGTTTCAGATCAAGTCATCAGTTATCGTCTCTCTTGCCCTGTGAATGGGTTCAGTTTCAGAACAAGTCATCAGTTATCGTCTCTCTTGCCCTGTGAATGGGTTCAGTTTCAGATCAAGTCATCAGTTATCGTCTCTCTTGCCCTGTGAATGGGTTCAGTTTCAGATCAAGTCATCAGTTATCGTCTCTCTTGCCCTGTGAATGGGTTCAGTTTCAGATCAAGTCATCTATTATTGGCTCTCTTGTCCTGCGAATGGGTTCAGTTTCAGAACAAGTCATCCGTTATTGGCTCTCTTGCCTTGCGAATGGGTTCAGTTTCAGAACAAGTCATCAGTTATCGTTTCTCTTGCTCTGTGAATGGGTTCAGTTTCAGATCAAGTCATCCGTTATTGGCTCTCTTGCCCTGTGAATGGGTTCAGTTTCAGATCAAGTCATCAGTTATCGTCTCTCTTGCTCTGTGAATGGGTTCAGTTTCAGAACAAGTCATCCGTTATTGGCTCTCTTGTCCTGCGAATGGGTTCAGTTTCAGATCAAGTCATCAGTTATCGTCTCTCTTGCTCTGTGAATGGGTTCAGTTTCAGATCAAGTCATCAGTTATCGTCTCTCTTGCCCTGTGAATGGGTTCAGTTTCAGATCAAGTCATCAGTTATCGTCTCTCTTGCCCTGTGAATGGGTTCAGTTTCAGATCAAGTCATCTATTATTGGCTCTCTTGTCCTGCGAATGGGTTCAGTTTCAGATCAAGTCATACGTTGTCTCTCTTTCCCTGCGAATGGGTTCAGTTTCAGAACAAGTCATCAGTTATTGGCTCTCTTGTCCTGCGAATGGGTTCAGTTTCAGATCAAGTCATACGTTGTCTCTCTTGCCCTGCGAATGGGTTCAGTTTCAGAACAAGTCATCAGTTATCGTCTCTCTTGCTCTGCGAATGGGTTCAGTTTCAGAACAAGTCATCAGTTATTGGCTCTCTTGTCCTGCGAATGGGTTCAGTTTCAGATCAAGTCATACGTTGTCTCTCTTGCCCTGCGAATGGGTTCAGTTTCAGAACAAGTCATCAGTTATTGGCTCTCTTGTCCTGCGAATGGGTTCAGTTTCAGATCAAGTCATCAGTTATCGTCTCTCTTGCTCTGTGAATGGGTTCAGTTTCAGAACAAGTCATCAGTTATTGGCTCTCTTGCTCTGTGAATGGGTTCAGTTTCAGAACAAGTCATCCGTTATTGGCTCTCTTGCCCTGTGAATGGGTTCAGTTTCAGAACAAGTCATCAGTTATTGGCTCTCTTGCTCTGTGAATGGGTTCAGTTTGAGAACAAGTCATCCGTTATTGGCTCTCTTGTCCTGCGAATGGGTTCAGTTTCAGATCAAGTCATCAGTTATCGTCTCTCTTGCTCTGTGAATGGGTTCAGTTTCAGAACAAGTCATCCGTTATTGGCTCTCTTGTCCTGTGAATGGGTTCAGTTTCAGATCAAGTCATCAGTTATCGTCTCTCTTGCTCTGTGAATGGGTTCAGTTTCAGAACAAGTCATCCGTTATTGGCTCTCTTGTCCTGCGAATGGGTTCAGTTTCAGATCAAGTCATCAGTTATCGTCTCTCTTGCTCTGTGAATGGGTTCAGTTTCAGAACAAGTCATCTGTTATTGGCTCTCTTGCCCTGTGAATGGGATCAGTTTCAGAACAAGTCATCAGTTATCGTCTCTCTTGCCCTGTGAATGGGTTCAGTTTCAGAACAAGTCATCCGTTATTGGCTCTCTTGTCCTGCGAATGGGTTCAGTTTCAGATCAAGTCATCAGTTATCGTCTCTCTTGCTCTGTGAATGGGTTCAGTTTCAGAACAAGTCATCCGTTATTGGCTCTCTTGTCCTGTGAATGGGTTCAGTTTCAGATCAAGTCATCAGTTATCGTCTCTCTTGCTCTGTGAATGGGTTCAGTTTCAGAACAAGTCATCCGTTATTGGCTCTCTTGTCCTGCGAATGGGTTCAGTTTCAGATCAAGTCATCAGTTATCGTCTCTCTTGCTCTGTGAATGGGTTCAGTTTCAGAACAAGTCATCCGTTATTGGCTCTCTTGCCCTGTGAATGGGTTCAGTTTCAGATCAAGTCATCAGTTATCGTCTCTCTTGCTCTGTGAATGGGTTCAGTTTCAGAACAAGTCATCCGTTATTGGCTCTCTTGTCCTGCGAATGGGTTCAGTTTCAGATCAAGTTTACATACACCTGAAAATGAGTGCACTTGAATGTCGGGCCAGTTCTTTAGTTTTCAATGTTTTCCTTTTATAATTCCGCTTTCATTGCTTTGCTTCTCTTTTTGTTTTAATCTTAAGAGGATGCTGTCGCTCTCCAGGCAGTACTAACAAGTCGCACGCTCGCTGCGTCTTTCGCCAGTAATGCGCCGCATCCCTTGTGGCCACTTCCTCTAATCAGGCAACCCTGATGGAATGCTGTTGTCCAAAGTGTATCATAGCTTTAGCATTTCAAGATGGCCAACACGGTGCTAAATGTGCAGTCATGCTGGAACTTCCAAAAACGGTAGACCATGTACAATACCTTTGCAAGACAGACACCCACCACAATATTTTCTTTTGTAACTGCAAGCAAATGCCTGCCATGTTTAGACCGCTGCATATTTTATTTTTTCTACATGCATTATTCTAATTTATCTTGTATATGTTATTGAGTATTTTTGTGGTTGTTTCAGAGGGTGACTGTAGAAATGAGTCAGTGGATGGATGAATGGAGGCATTAGCGCCAAGATGAGGAACAGAGTGCGCGTTGATGACTTATTGAGTGCCTAAACCCATCCATAACACACAAATCATTTTCTTTCTTTAGCCAGACCTACTGACTTTACCAATGTTTGTTTTAAATTAGTGTACACTGCAGTGGGCATTTTTTATTGCTTTTGCCAGCACTGAAGTACAACCAGCAAACCTTTCCGCCAGATCTTGTTCAGGTTTGTGCCATGGCCTGTGTGTTCCAGTTTTCATCCAGGAGATTTAAGTTGCACTGGAGACTTTCTTTGTTCGGTGCAATGACCGCATCTTCGGCGGGTGTGTAATGTATATTTTCTCCTTCCAAATGAAGTGCGGAGAGAGGTATGGATTTCCTTGTACAGACGAGGGTTAGGAGACTACAGCCCCAATTGGAAAACAGGCACCCTGTGAAGAAACGTGCTGCCTGTCTCTCTGCTCATGCAGTACAGATTTAGTGATCTACCAGTACTCTTGTGCATACCTTGGAGTGAGTACTGGTGCACCGTCTCCTTTCACAAGCACCGCACACGGAGCACAAACATACCAGGGTAGTTAAAGAAGCAGGCGGTGGCATCTGTTGGGTTGGAACTACAAGAACATATAAATCTGACAACTCAACTGGTTGGTGTCTGTGTAACTCATCCAATGTTGACATAGAGTATAATCTTGAGCCAAAGCATACAAAATGAAGTTATTTGAGTAAATGTTTCCTGCAATATTTATACTTTTCACATTTGTTGACACACTTTTTATACAATATCATATAAGAATTCAAATCGATTTAAACTTAACAAAACGTATAGAGCATAATGTATGAGACAAATATATTATCTTTTAGCTAAGCCGCCCGACAGCCCACTCAAGCCACACTATCACATCCCCACTCACACACTTGCCAGTCTTACTTCAATCATTTTAACTCATTTAAACTGAGGACCATTAAAACTAGTACAACATATGGAACAAGACAGCACCATTATACGCAGAATATACTTCCAAATATGTATCTTGATATATTCCAAATATTTTAGTTCTAGTGAAAACAGCCTAGTATTTAGTTAAACAATTCAATCGTCTTTTTCAGATTATTTATTTCACATCAAAACTTATATTTTTGAATTCTGTTAGATTATGGGTCGTAAGCCCCTTTTCTCTTATATAGGTTATGTAGTCTTCTGGTTTATATTTAGTTTGTAGTGGCACCGATGCGCGTTTCGGTGCAAGACCAAATACAGTACCACCTTCTTCAGGGCGCTACGTAACAGATTGGGTAAAGTAGTACAGAAAGAAATGGGGAAGACGGGGGCCAACCCCACATAAATTAAAACATCAATGGTGTTGCAACAATGGCGAGGCCAGAGTGGTAGCGGATAAACAAAAGATGCAGCCAGATGGTCCGGGGAAAGGACAGAGGGACCAAAGAGCCCACTCCAAATGGAGCGGCCTCTAAGATGGGGGCCAAACCGATCCAACCGCTAGCTATAGCCCTCCTATTGGTGAAAAAGGTTTCATCCGCTCAATATATTCTTCAAATTAGAATCCAGTCAGTCATTCAGTCAAAAAAACTTTATTTCGGCTATACAGCCATAAAAGCACATATAATTGTACAATTACATATAATACAGAGACATATAGTACAAAAAACAAATACACAAAATAATACAAAATATCCATACAACCAAGAGAAGTAATGTAAATACAAATTTTACAGTATTTTCTTACTCAGCCACATCTGATCTCCTTATTATTAACAACCTTAGATATCTATCTTTGCCTGGTAATCTATGAACAAGATTTTAAAACATTAAAAAAACAATTACAATATATACATTTAAAAAAAGAATAAAAAGATAGAGCAGCTCATGAAGTAAAGGTTTCAACGCAGTTTTTCTAGCTGGGGGATTGTGCAAACATTGCTTAACAGCATAAAAAACAATTACAATATATACATTTAAAAAAGAATAAAAAGATAGAGCAGCTCAAGAAGTAAAGGTTTCAACGCAGTTTTTCTAGCTGGGGAATTGTGCAAACATAGCTTAGCAGCATAATTAGTGGGTGAGCACTGTTAGATTATTTCCAAGCTCTTTTTCTTTATAATGCCCCTACGTATGCACCACATCGCAAATAGAAACCTAGAAACGGCAAATACAAATAGTGGGTGTGTCTCATATTTTAGTAGCCTGAAGGCCTCGTTGTGGTGCCTAATCCCCACATTTCTACAAAACTGGAGCACCCACTTGGACCTTGGCCTTTTATAAGCGGGACAAAAAAGAAGAACATGAGGTTCTGTTTCTTCGACCAAGTCACACCCTGGGCAATCTAGATTTGTAGCTCCCTTCCATTTGTTTGTGTGTGCTTGGAGCGGGAGCACCCCGTGTCTAAATTGAAGGAACAATTTCTTCGCCAAGAAAGGTTGAATACTATCCAGAGCCAGCTCTATCTTGTATTGCTGTTTGACATCCCGGAAACCTGGAGGTCAGACTGCTTGAGTTAAAGCTCTGGCATAGTTGGGCAAATTTATGTTCACTATAGGCAAGGAATAGGGACTTTTTGGGAATGGAGGGACAGGTCTCTTCTGGTGTTGACCACATGTTTGCCCTCCCCAATGCTTGACATGTATTCCTAATGTAGGACAACCATGGTATGTTCCCTGCTCCCAAGATAGTCATAACATCCTTTAATTCCTCCCTATAATTGGCTAGCTCAGGGGTGCTCCAGAGACGGCGCCAGAATAGGAGTGGTCGAGAGGGATTATGTCAGCAATAGGGCCAATACCCAGGTCCATCCTTAATGGTGTTAAGGGGGTGCTCTTGGGGAGGCCCAGCAACTGCCTAAGGAAGGTATTCTCTGTTAGAGATAGTGTATTAGATGGACAGTGACCCCAGAGTTCTGCTCCATATAGTGACGCTCCCCTTGCCTGTATTTTATATATTTCTGCTGGGGGGCCTACCACTTTCTGAGTGCAGTTTTTGTGTACTTTTAAGATACCCCCTATGGACTGTGTCAGTTTTAAGTTGGCTTTCTTTACTTGAGTCCCCCAGTCCATCTTATCATTAAGTGTAAGGCCCAAGTAATCAAAAATGGACGTCCTCTCTAAGGCCCTACCTTCCATTTGGGGGGGTGGGCAATTGATAGTATTGGCATGGAAAACCATGTATTTTGTTTTTTGGAGGTTTATCTCCAAATCCCTCTTCCTGCAAAATGCACAAAACTCCTCCAATACCCGCTGCATGCCCATGGGAGACTTGGAGAGTAGCAGCGTATCGTCCGCAAACATTAAAGCTGGAATTTTGCGGTTCGCTAACCTCGGGGAATCTATATCTTTTACTGCCAGTAGGGTTTCGATTAAACCATTTAAAAAGAGGGAGAACAGGGTCGGAGCTAAAACACATCCCTGTCTCACCCCTTTCTCTACAGGGAAGGGAGCTGTCAATTCACCTTTTTTTCCGTATCTTATTCTCGCATACGTATCCTGATGCAAGCCCTTCAGCTGGTGGCATAGGTAAGCTGGAACTCCCATGTCGCGGAGTAGGCCCCAAAGCTGATCACGCTGTACCATATTGAATGCGGATTTAAGATCCACAAAGGTTAGATAAAGACTGCCACCCTCCAAAATCACAGTTTTCCAATGGATCAATTGCAATCTGAAGATCTGGTCGATAGTTGAGGTTTTAGTCCTAAAGCCAGCTTGTAAAGGTGTTAATACATTGTTTTCTTCCATCCAAGTTTGCAAACGACCAAGGAGAACACGGGCGAATAACTTTTGGGTAACGTCTATAAGACTTATTGGACGGTAATTTGCTGGATTGAGCGGGGTACCTTTTTTATAAATGGGAATAATTTCTGCCCCTGCCCAAGTCGGGGGCAACGCCATGCCTTGTAAGATTGCGTTAAATAATGTCCATAGATAGGGTGCCCACACTGCTTGCTCCTTTCTGAATAGGTCACCTGGAATTCTATCCAGCCCAGGTGCCTTGGCTGGAAGCAAATTACCCAATGCCACTATAACCTCTTTCATTGTGCAGGGGGGGGCACTAATATTTGGGCGGTTTGTATCTGCTACTACTTCCCTGGCAACTGCAGCCCCATCTAAGGCCCTTGAGTATAACATTTTAAAATGGGATCTCCAGACTTCTTCCCCCACGTTTGGTTCGATAGCTGAGTTGCCTTTGGATTTCCCAGTTTTAACTGGGTTCCAAAAGCCTCTCATATCTCGATTATCTAAAGCGGTTTTGATTGCTTCCCATTTATCGATCTCCCAGCTAGTTTTTGCTTCGGCTAGAGTTTTTTTATATTGTGCCCTGGTTTCTTTAATACGTGGATTGTCATTCTCTTTAATCCCCATTAATAGAGCGTGTTTAGCTTTCCTACACATTTTATTGTACCAGGGATGTTTGGGTTTAGGGTCAGATCTAGTCTTGTCGCTATTATAAAAAAACTCTGCCAATTTTGAGAACATGTCCTGATGATTCTTTCCTATTAACAACAGGGATTCAGGACCACAGCTGTCTTCAAACAATCGAAATGCAGTTTCTAAAAAGGGAATGATTTGTTTATACAGGATGGCCACTTTTTCTGTCGACTGTGCAAATGTTCCCCAACGTACTCTTCTACCTCCTTCTATTGCAACTAGGTTTGGAGCGGGTTGTGTGGGGATGCTGTAGTGGTCCTTGGGCACAGGGAGAGCTATTTCTAACACCAACGGATTATGGTCGCTTTCATGTCGGGGTTTAACCGAGAAATCTTTAGTTTTGTGCCATAATTCAACATCTACCAAAATATAGTCAATTATAGATGCCTGTCCCAACTTATTGAACGTGAAGTTCCCCGGGCTGTCAGAGGGGAATAGAGCATTGCATGCCCTTAGTGAGTGGCTAAGTGTAACTGAGTTCATCTGTAGAACTAGTGGGGTCCAACCCCTAATTGGGTAGATGTTACTTTCAGGGATTGACCAAACCGAGTCTTCCTCACTTGTGATGGTAGTAGTAATGCCATTTAGGGGCTCAAAGTGGCAATTGAAGTCCCCACCTATAATTGCATGGGTGTTCTCTGGTAGAGTGTAGAGAAAGATGGCGAGACAGTCTAAAGTCTGTGAGGTTTGCCCCTGCCTCACTGGACGAGAATGGATATTAATGATAGCAATCTGGAAGGTGTTATGAAAAGAGAGGAGGATGCACAAAATATCAGGGGAGAGGGTGTCTATCATTTTAATACTACATCCCAGATGTATACCGACCCAGGTACATAGGCCCCCTGATGGTCTCCCCCTGGCCCCCTGCAGTATGTAACATATCCCACTCTATGAAGGTCTAGCCTTGACCATGTTTCCTGAAAGAGGCATAGCTCATGGGTGTCTATATAATCTCCCCACTCTGGGAGGTCCAATTTTGAGCTAAGACCTGCTATGTTCCAGGATAAAATCTTGATGTTCTGTATTTCGTCTAGAATGGCTATCTGAGTGTGCGGGGAACACCTATCCTGTTGTGTTGCTTGGTACGTGGTCTTGGCCTGGCCATAATTCCCTGCCTCGATCTGTGGGCTACAGTCAAGGTCCCAATGCATCTTACTAGAAGCACTGGGAGTACTAATTGGAATGGTAGCCTCATAGATTTTCTCAGCAAATTGATCACCATTCTCAGATCTTCCACCATTTTGGGGCTCAGCTAACTGTTTGTTAACTGTTTGTTAATACAGGTCGAACTTTTACGATTGGGATTTAGTCAATCGACCAAATCCAGGGGACTAAATCTATTACTAACGGGGATATTAAATGCCATAATGTTTTGGCATCCCCGGCCCATGTTTAGCATGCTACCACTCTGGGCTCTCGGTTCCCACTTTTTGTACGCAGTTCCCGCTTTGTCTAGCAGGAGGCTTGCGGGATAGAAGTAACCCAAGGGCAGTGTCTGAATGCCTCCTGACTCCCTAGAGTATCCCCATTCAAGAATATGTTGGACCACCCTACTATCTCTAAAATTGATCAAAACACAATCCCCGGAATTTCCTTACGCCTCTGCCCCAGCCAACTAACCCTGCGTGTAAATAGGATTTCGCTTTGTACTAGATGTGGGAGTGGTCTAAATTTATTTAACCAAAAAGTGAAATTAGAATCCTCATATGGGGTGTCAAACGACGTTGCCGCCGAAGTATAGCAGTCTGATGGAAAACGCTCGACTTAAACATGTAAGGCTGGGAGTGGACCTCGGACCTCGTATTTTGTTCATCAGGAAGGCTACTTTTTCTTGCAGCACCTCTTAGAACTGGGAAGTGGAGTGTTTTACATCAGATAATGGCAGGTAATGGTACTGTCCCAGTATGAGAAAAATAAGAGAACAGCAGCCATACAAACCGGCACCAGTACTGTCCCAGTAAGACGGTTTAAGCCACAGTGACACGTGCTATACTGTCCTAGTTAGAGAACAGCAGCCATACAGACAGGCACCAGTACTGTCCCAGTAAGACTGCGGAAACCATAGTGACAGGTGCTGGACTGTCCCGGTTAGAGAACAGCAACCATACAGACAGGCACCAGTTCTGTCATAGTAAGACTGTGGAAGTCATAGTGACAGGTGCTACACTGTCCTAGTTAGAGAACAGCAGCCATACAGACCGGCACCAGTACTGTCCCAGTAAGACGGTTTAAGCCACAGTGACACGTGCTATACTGTCCTAGTTAGAGAACAGCAGCCATACAGACAGGCACCAGTACTGTCCCAGTAAGACTGCGGAAACCATAGTGACAGGTGCTGGACTGTCCCGGTTAGAGAACAGCAACCATACAGACAGGCACCAGTTCTGTCATAGTAAGACTGTGGAAGTCATAGTGACAGGTGCTACACTGTCCTAGTTAGAGAACAGCAGCCATACAAACCGGCACCAGTACTGTCCCAGTAAGACGGTTTAAGCCACAGTGACACGTGCTATACTGTCCTAGTTAGAGAACAGCAGCCATACAGACAGGCACCAGTACTGTCCCAGTAAGACTGCGGAAACCATAGTGACAGGTGCTGGACTGTCCCGGTTAGAGAACAGCAACCATACAGACAGGCACCAGTTCTGTCATAGTAAGACTGTGGAAGTCATAGTGACAGGTGCTACACTGTCCTAGTTAGAGAACAGCAGCCATACAGACCGGCACCAGTACTGTCCTAGAGCGGCGTCCAGATTGGCCGCAGTGGAGTCTGGGATCTTGTGCCTGTGGAAGAGAGGAGCAGCTCGCTGCAGGTAAGTTTTTATTTTTAATTTTGTCGTCCCACGACCCATTCACCCCATACCCCCTCAGACCCTCCTCCCTGCCACTCTTTGTCAACACCAGCCGCTGCTGGTACCAGTACTGTCTCAGTAAGACTGTGGAAGCCATAGTGACAGGTGCTATACTGTCACGGTTAGAGAACAGGCACCAGGACTGTCCACATCCACCTGGCCCAGGAAAGCCTGCTGCTCACCTCTGCTACCTATATTAGCATCCTCTGGTCCCTAGTCTGGAGCCTGCTTCCATGACAGAAAGTTGCCGTACACTAGACTCGCTTCTGTAACTTGCAGCCAGTACTCCATCCATGTTTGTTGTGTTAAACTATAGTAAGTTCTCACCCACAATACCTGTCTTTTATTAAAAACCTAGAGAGTCACTGCAACTTAATAGCAAGCTGTGCCTTCCAGGTAAAGGCCTCCTGCAGCCAGAACCCAGGAGTAGATACCTCTTGTTGATCTTCTCTTACATAGTGGAAGCCACACACACTGCTGTGGTCTCCTTTATTCCGAGAAGAGCGTGGCTGTGCTGTGTGCCTTCACTCAGGAGAGCATGGCTGCCCTTTGTGCTGTGGTTGCCTTCGCTCTTGAGGGCCGTGCAGCTGCATTCTTTACTTTAGTTTTGTTCACTCTTAGAAGAGAATGGCTATGCTCTGTACTGTGGTTGCCTACACTTTCAGGAGAGTGGGCGGGGCTTCCTTCACTCTGAGGAGTGTGGCCGGGCCTCCTTCACTCTGAGGAGTGTGTGGCCAGGCCTCCTTCACTCTGAGGAGTGTGTGGCCAGGCCTCCTTCACTCTGAGGAGTGTGTGGCCAGGCCTCCTTCACTCTGAGGAGTGTGTGGCCGGGCCTCCTTCACTCTGAGGAGTGTGTGGCCGGGCCTCCTTCACTCTGAGGAGTGTGTGGCCGGGCCTCCTTCACTCTGAGGAGTGTGTGGCCGGGCCTCCTTCACTCTGAGGAGTGTGTGGCCGGGCCTCCTTCACTCTGAGGAGTGTGTGGCCGGGCCTCCTTCACTCTGAGGAGTGTGTGGCCGGGCCTCCTTCACTCTGGCCGGGCCTCCTTCACTCTGAGGAGTGTGTGGCGGGGCTTCCTTCACTCTGAGGAGTGTGTGGCGGGGCTTCCTTCACTCTGAGGAGTGTGTGGCGGGGCCTCCTTCACTCTGAGGAGTGTGTGGCGGGGCCTCCTTCACTCTGAGGAGTGTGTGGCGGGGCCTCCTTCACTCTGAGGAGTGTGTGGCGGGGCCTCCTTCACTCTGAGGAGTGTGTGGCGGGGCCTCCTTCACTCTGAGGAGTGTGTGGCCGGGCCTCCTTCACTCTGAGGAGTGTGTGGCCGGGCCTCCTTCACTCTGAGGAGTGTGTGGCCGGGCCTCCTTCACTCTGAGGAGTGTGTGGCCGGGCCTCCTTCACTCTGAGGAGTGTGTGGCCGGGCCTCCTTCACTCTGAGGAGTGTGTGGCCGGGCCTCCTTCACTCTGAGGAGTGTGTGGCCGGGCCTCCTTCACTCTGAGGAGTGTGTGGCGGGGCCTCCTTCACTCTGAGGAGTGTGTGGCGGGGCCTCCTTCACTCTGAGGAGTGTGTGGCCGGGCCTCCTTCACTCTGAGGAGTGTGTGGCCGGGCCTCCTTCACTCTGAGGAGTGTGTGGCCGGGCCTCCTTCACTCTGAGGAGTGTGTGACCGGGCCTCCTTCACTCTGAGGAGTGTGTGACCGGGCCTCCTTCACTCTGAGGAGTGTGTGGCCGGGCCTCCTTCACTCTGAGGAGTGTGTGGCCGGGCCTCCTTCACTCTGAGGAGTGTGGGGCCGGGCCTCCTTCACTCTGAGGAGTGTGGGGCCGGGCCTCCTTCACTCTGAGGAGTGTGGGGCCGGGCCTCCTTCACTCTGAGGAGTGTGTGGCCGGGCTTCCTGTGTGACCATGTTCTCTGTTGTTCTCTTCACTCTGAAGAGAATGTGGCCGCTCTCTCTGCTGTAGTGGCCTTCACTCTGAAGAGAATGTGGCCGCTCTCTCTGCTGTAGTT
This sequence comes from Calotriton arnoldi, assembly GCA_963921515.1. Taxonomy (NCBI): domain Eukaryota; kingdom Metazoa; phylum Chordata; class Amphibia; order Caudata; family Salamandridae; genus Calotriton; species Calotriton arnoldi. Next base: position 817,987 of record CAWUFW010001592.1, read on the forward strand.
GCCTTCACTCTGAAGAGAATGTGGCCGCTCTCTCTGCTGTAGTGGCCTTCACTCTGAAGAGAATGTGGCCGCTCTCTCTGCTGTAGTGGCCTTCACTCTGAAGAGAATGTGGCCGCTCTCTCTGCTGTAGTTGCCTTCACTCTGAAGAGAATGTGGCCGCTCTCTCTGCTGTAGTTGCCTTCACTCTGAAGAGAATGTGGCCGCTCTCTCTGCTGTAGTGACCTTCACTCTGAAGAGAATGTGGCCGCTCTCTCTGCTGTAGTTGCCTTCACTCTGAAGAGAATGTGGCCGCTCTCTCTGCTGTAGTGGCCTTCACTCTGAAGAGAATGTGGCCGCTCTCTCTGCTGTAGTGGCCTTCACTCTGAAGAGAATGTGGCCGCTCTCTGCTGTAGTTGCCTTCACTCTGAAGAGAATGTGGCCGCTCTCTCTGCTGTAGTTGCCTTCACTCTGAAGAGAATGTGGCCGCTCTCTCTGCTGTAGTTGCCTTCACTCTGAAGAGAATGTGGCCGCTCTCTCTGCTGTAGTGACCTTCACTCTGAAGAGAATGTGGCCGCTCTCTCTGCTGTAGTTGCCTTCACTCTGAAGAGAATGTGGCCGCTCTCTGCTGTAGTTGCCTTCACTCTGAAGAGAATGTGGCCGCTCTCTCTGCTGTAGTTGCCTTCACTCTGAAGAGAATGTGGCCGCTCTCTCTGCTGTAGTGGCCTTCACTCTGAAGAGAATGTGGCCGCTCTCTGCTGTAGTTGCCTTCACTCTGAAGAGAATGTGGCCGCTCTCTCTGCTGTAGTTGCCTTCACTCTGAAGAGAATGTGGCCGCTCTCTCTGCTGTAGTGACCTTCACTCTGAAGAGAATGTGGCCGCTCTCTCTGCTGTAGTTGCCTTCACTCTGAAGAGAATGTGGCCGCTCTCTCTGCTGTAGTTGCCTTCACTCTGAAGAGAATGTGGCCGCTCTCTCTGCTGTAGTGGCCTTCACTCTGAAGAGAATGTGGCCGCTCTCTCTGCTGTAGTTGCCTTCACTCTGAAGAGAATGTGGCCGCTCTCTCTGCTGTAGTGGCCTTCACTCTGAAGAGAATGTGGCCGCTCTCTCTGCTGTAGTGGCCTTCACTCTGAAGAGAATGTGGCCGCTCTCTCTGCTGTAGTTGCCTTCACTCTGAAGAGAATGTGGCCGCTCTCTCTGCTGTAGTGACCTTCACTCTGAAGAGAATGTGGCCGCTCTCTCTGCTGTAGTTGCCTTCACTCTGAAGAGAATGTGGCCGCTCTCTCTGCTGTAGTTGCCTTCACTCTGAAGAGAATGTGGCCGCTCTCTCTGCTGTAGTGACCTTCACTCTGAAGAGAATGTGGCCGCTCTCTCTGCTGTAGTGGCCTTCACTCTGAAGAGAATGTGGCCGCTCTCTCTGCTGTAGTTGCCTTCACTCTGAAGAGAATGTGGCCGCTCTCTCTGCTGTAGTGGCCTTCACTCTGAACAGAATGTGGCCGCTCTCTCTGCTGTAGTTGCCTTCACTCTGAACAGAATGTGGCCGCTCTCTCTGCTATAGTTGCCTTCACTCTGAAGAGAATGTGGCCGCTCGGACACTCCAAAAGGAATTTCACAGCATAACCGATTGTGCCCATTTGAAGCTGGGCTGTATTCAGCTATTGGAAGCTTCAGTATACCTTGGAATTTATATGTGGGCAGTTTATTCCGTACACATTCATTCTGGACGCAATTTCGCCAGTGGTTCTTTGATGAACTTTGCCCAGGAAGGAAACCAACCTTTATCATTTTTAGTTTGCAGCACTTGAAATACTTAAAAAAAAAATATATATATATATATTTTTCTTTCTTTCCTTTTATCTTTCCTTTCTTTTTTCTCTTTCTTTCCTTTTTCTTTCTTTCTTTCCTTTTTTCTCTCTTTCTCTTTCTTTTTCTCTTTTTTCCTTTTTCTTTCTTTCTCCCTTTCCTTTTTTCTTTCTTTCTCCCTTTCCTTTTTCTTTCTCCCTTTGTTCTTTCTTTCTTTCATTTTCTCTTTCTTTCTTTCATTTTCTCTTTCTTTTTCTTTCCTTTTTTCTTTCTTTCCTTTTTCCTTTTTCTCTTTCTTTCTTTCATTTTCTGTTTCTTTCATTTTCTTTCATTTTTTCTTTCTTTCCTTTTTCCTTTTTTCTCTTTCTTTCTTTCCTTTTTCTCTTTCTTTCCTTTTTTCTCTTTCTTTCCTTTTTCTCTTTCTTTCCTTTTTTCTTTCTTTCTTTCTTTCCTTTTTCTTTCTTTCCTTTTTCTTTCTTTCCTTTTTTCTTTCTTTCCTTTTTTCTTTCTTTCCTTTTTTCTTTCTTTCCTTTTTTCTTTCTTTCCTTTTTCTTTCTTTCCTTTTTCTTTCTTTCTTTCTTTCTTTCCTTTTTTCTTTCTTTCCTTTTTCTTTCTTTCCTTTTTTTTTTCTTTCTTTCTCTCTTGCCTTTTTCTTTCTTTCTCTCTTGCCTTTTTCTTTCTCTCTTGCCTTTTTTCTTTCTCTCTTTCTTGCCTTTTTTCTTTCTCTCTTTCTTTGTCTTTCGTTCCTTTTTTCTTTCTTTCTCTTTCGTTCCTTTTTTTTGTCTTTCGTTCCTTTTTTCTTTTTTTCTTTCTTTCCTCCTCTCTTTCTTTCCTCTCTTTCTTTCCTCTCTTTCTTTCCTCTCTTTCTTTCCTCTCTTTCTCTTGCCTTTTTTCTCTTTCTCTCTTTCTCTCTGTCTTTCCTTTTTTCTTTCTTTCTTTCTGTCTTTGTTTCCTTTTTTCTTCCTGAAAGGCAAAAGGCTGGCAGCCAATGACCTAATGATTGGCTTTTTAAGGTCTGTGTTAGCAAGGCCTTTTCATTTTTCTAAAATTATGGTTGTAACATATTGTTAGGGATTTTCAGCCACACGTCATCCATTTGTCTGTGGTTGTGTCAATCACATTCATCTCCAACCCACTCGAGCATGCATAAAGGGGCAGCGTGTCCCCCACTTCAGCCATTCGCTGACTTCACTACAGGCTGCTCTTTCACAATGAGCACTTCAACGTACAAAGTAGTTTCTGTCAGTGCCAGGGCGTACTGTGGTATTGTTTGCTTTTTTGTGCTTTAAAACATTTTTGCCTTTGGTTAGTGGCTATTGTTTTTTTTTTAGATTGACAAAAGCCTAGCAGCCTCCCAAACAACAAAGTTTTGCAAAAGCCATGAGATAACAAGAAATGCGAAAAGGCTGGCAGATGACACCAGACCTATTGGCTTTTCCAATGCTTGTTTTATCTATGATACTCATTCTTGGTTTTTCTTAAATGTAGGTATACCGCATCTTTATTGTTCATATTTTACAAAATGTTATTTACACTGTACCTTTTTGCATAGTGTGAAGTTAAATCCCTCACACATCGGTTCTTGGACGAATTAGCTCTAAGTGTTTCGCTTTAAGCCCCTGTTAACTGCTGAGATTTTTCTAGTTTGATGAAGCCCTCGTCTTGGATAGCTAATTCCCTTTTTCTTTCAGCTAACAATATTGGTATATTTGATAACATTCGGAACAGTTCACCGGTTTCTGTCAGTGTTCATTCCTTGAGTCCGATTTTTAGCTTCACTATGCAAGAAACTATTTGTAAGCGCCCAAACCGGTACAAAAGACCAAAAATTTAGGAGTGTGGATTGACACTAAATTAACACTATCACATCAGACTAATGCTATTGTCTCCGCCTCCCATTTTCAGATAAAGTTGAAGAAAATCCTGCCATACATTCCGATAGATTCAAGAAAGTCAGTGGTCACTGGTACAGTCTAAACTGGACTACTGCAATGGTCTCTATCTTGGGCTGCAAAAGCAATACTCAAAAAAACTTCAGACAATCCAAAACACTGCCGCTCGGCTACTGGGCAACTTTTCCAAGTATGACTCAATGTCCAAGGAGATCCGTAGACTCCATTGGCTCCCGGTGGCTCAGCAAATCAAGTTCAAAGCACTCTGCCTATCCTATAAGGCTTTGAATAACACAGGACCTTTTGCTCTTAGAAGACTTTTTGACTGGTATCAACCAACCAGACAGCTGCGATCCACAGGCGCAAGATTGATGAAAGTTCCAAAAATACGAACCACAGGCTGGGGAGGCCGAAGTTTATCTTACGGCACCGCAAAACTGTGGAATACACTGCCGATTGAGCTCAGGGAGGCCACCTCCCTCCTTACTTTTGTAAAGAAGTTAAAAACATGGTTATTCCAGAATTGATCTCCAGGTGATGAATACTGCATCCATAGCACCAAGACACCTTCGGGTATTCGCGCGCTCTACAAGTCTCACTAACATAACATAATGTGAGCAAACTCAAACAGATGAAAATGTCATAGATCGAAAAACAGAGCGCCTTCTGATGCTCTCAATCCTGGAATGCTTAAAATATGTATTTACGCATGAACAATGCAGTGTAAGATATTAAGTTATAATACAGGGATTCTGCAATCCCTGTATAAGAACCCACATCTGGTTTCTTCATAATAGGCGACTTGTGAGCTCAGCTGGCAGCCAAGGGGAACGTCAGGTCGGGTCACGGAGCACAATTAAAGCAGCTGTTTAATAAACAATAAGGAACCCTTACTTTTTTAGGTTGAGCCTGGGCAGCTGTATTTGAGTATGGAGTTAAAGCTCCGCCCACTCTGCGCCCATATTTTTCATTGGCTTGTCATTGTCCTTTTGTAAATGCTGGCTTCTGATTCGTTAATAGGCTTGGTAGTCCCTCCTTAGTACCGCCTTCGTTTGTAACCTCCCATGAGGACTGGCCCTTTTACTTCTGTTACACTGTATGTCATTTTTAGTCTGTAAGCACTATTTTCTTTATAGAGTTTCTCCTACTGCTGGCACGACATACTTTCGTGCAACATTGAGCCCACCATGCGCGCTTTCACTTTCCAAGCAGCTCGGGACAATGGCGGCCGCTTCTTTGCAGTGCAATAGGTCTCGCATTTACAAGAGTTTCAGCTATTGACATTGTAAATGACAATGCCTTTTATTTATGTGTTAATTATCAAAACATATAAATAAAAGGCATTGTCATTTGCAATGCCAATAGTTTAAACTCTTGCAAATGCTAGATCTATTGCAAATGCTTGTTTTTTCTTCTGCTCTGTTTTTCTAGCTGTAGAGTGACAAGCATAAAGTGATATTTATGACAGCATGTTATTTTTGCACTCCTTGGTAATTATGAAAAGTTAGAATCTTTCTGCATATTTCTACACATTTCAAACTACCGCATCTTTTTTTTTCTAAAAAAAAAACTGACTTGTAGTAAACTGACTCATATCTTTTTCCAACAAATATCGAAGTTTTTTTTGATTTGTTTAATTTTACACTAGAGATTCTATTTTTATTCTTGTTTGCAAACATGCTCTCTTTCATATGAAAGAGCTACGCACCAAGGATTTGAACGGTTTGTGGGAAAGGTGATGGTGCTACCATGTATTATAAGAAACCCCTTGCCGTACATGATAAGGATATTGCAACTGCCTCAGAGTTCCATAACCTTATAAAGGAACTCTGCCTACGACATCGTTTTTTTTTTTTTTTTATGTAGGTTTTATATAGCGCTAGCTAGACCCGAAGGTATTGGAGCGCTTTACATATAATGCAGGGTCGTTCCATCGAAGTACATAGAAGTATACAGATCAAACATAGAGGTGCCTCCAGATAAACATATCTAGGAGATCGTTAAGCCGTCAAGGTAGGTACAGGACATTGTAACAGAACAAGATTAAGGCTTGCGTGACAAGGAGGAAGCTTAGACAATCAAATCAAATGCCCGCCTAAGAGTCTAAATGGGTTGTGTGACTCATTGTGAGCATGGTTTAGTTTGTTGGAGTATTCCTGTATATGGTCATGGAACTCCTCTGTGATTTGCAGTATCCTTATAATGTACGGCGGGGGTACTTTATCCCATATATATTATCAGCAAGGGACTGTGTGCTTGGTGACTATTTTTTTTTTGTCAACAGCTTGACTCTTCGTTGGGCTCTGCAGACGCCACCACTGTCTGAAATGTTCTGATGGAACACATAATTTGCTACGTTCTAGATCCTATGATTGCCTTGGCAGATTCTAGGGGTTCGTGGTGCTTCAAGAAGTGTGGTTTTTGAAGTTGCCGAGATGCAGTGATCTTGCCAGTTAGTGCAGGTCCCAGATGTCTGAAACAGGAGTTTGCAGCCGATCAGGCCAGGCTGGGAGATGGAGACCTGCCCATGTTTTACAATCCATGTTTGTAGCGGTCTCTCCAGTTAGTGCTGGTTAGTGATACCCGAGGCAGGTGTTTGCAGCCGGTAAGGCCAGGCTGGGATACGGAGGCCTACCATGTTCGACAATCCATGTTTGTAGCGGTCTCTCCAGTTAGTGCTGGTTAGTGATACCCGAGGCAGGTGTTTGCAGCCGGTAAGGCCAGGCTGGGATACGGAGGCCTACCATGTTCGACAATCCATGTTTGTAGCGGTCTCTCCAGTTAGTGCTGGTTAGTGATACCCGAGGCAGGTGTTTGCAGCCGGTAAGGCCAGGCTGGGAGATGGAGACCTGCCCCTGTTTTACAATCCATGTTTGTAGCGGTCTCTCCAGTTAGTGCTGGTTAGTGATACCCGAGGCAGGTGTTTGCAGCCGGTCAGGCCAGGCCAGGCTGGGAGATGGATACCTGCCCATGTTTTACAATCCATGTTTGTAGCGGTCTCTCCAGTTAGTGCTGGTTAGTGATACCCGAGGCAGGTGTTTGCAGCCGGTAAGGCCAGGCTGGGATACGGAGGCCTACCATGTTCGACAATCCATGTTTGTAGCGGTCCCTCCAGCTAGTGCTGGTTAGTGATACCCGAGGCAGGTGTTTGCAGCCGGTAAGGCCAGGCTGGGATACGGAGGCCTACCATGTTCGACAATCCATGTTTGTAGCGGTCTCTCCAGTTAGTGCTGGTTAGTGATACCCGAGGCAGGTGTTTGCAGCCGGTAAGGCCAGGCTGGGAGATGGAGACCTGCCCCTGTTTTACAATCCATGTTTGTAGCGGTCTCTCCAGTTAGTGCTGGTTAGTGATACCCGAGGCAGGTGTTTGCAGCCGGTCAGGCCAGGCCAGGCTGGGAGATGGAGACCTGCCCATGTTTTACAATCCATGTTTGTAGCGGTCTCTCCAGTTAGTGCTGGTTAGTGATACCCGAGGCAGGTGTTTGCAGCCGGTAAGGCCAGGCTGGGATACGGAGGCCTACCATGTTCGACAATCCATGTTTGTAGCTGTCCCTCCAGTTAGTGCTGGTTAGTGATACCCGAGGCAGGTGTTTGCAGCCGGTAAGGCCAGGCTGGGATACGGAGGCCTACCATGTTCGACAATCCATGTTTGTAGCTGTCCCTCCAGTTAGTGCTGGTTAGTGATAACCGAGGCAGGTGTTTGCAGCCGGTAAGGCCAGGCTGGGATACGGAGGCCTACCATGTTCGACAATCCATGTTTGTAGCGGTCCCTCCAGCTAGTGCTGGTTAGTGATATCCGAGGCAGGTGTTTGCAGCCGGTAAGGCCAGGCTCGGATACGGAGGCCTACCATCTTTGACAAGCCTTCTGCTGCTTCTTTGCGGTATCTGGCCTTTTCTCATGGTGTCTCTCGTGGAGCAGAGCCAAGGACCATGTAGACCAACAGTGACTGAGTTCTCCAGCAGGCCCGACCTCCCTGCTCGCCCTAGCACCCTCTGGGGCGTTTCAGCTCAGGAACCAGGTCCTGTGCCTCAGCTGCCAGCACCAGCAGCAAATGGAGCGACTTCCCTAACCAGTGACGTACTGCATTTGTGCCTCTGGGATTCATTTGTGCCACTCTCATTGACCCGAATCAAGGAAATGGAGTCCAGGCCCTGTCAATACTCTTGATTCCTCTAATTAGCGAAGGGCTAATGAGGCAGCGCGGCCGATTGGATTTTATGTAGCCGTGTCTGTCCTTAAACTAGTGACCTGCCTCTGGTTTTTAGCAGCTTCCTGCTGCTGTCCTTCGATCTCTGTGAGCAACAGAGAAGAGATTCGAATTTCAGGCCAGTGGGATGCTTCTTAGGATAGTGGCCTGGTCTCCAGCGGCTTCCTGCAGCTGGCCTTCGACCTCCTTGACCAGCAGAGAAGAGACCAGAACTTCTAGGCCAGGAGGGGCGCTCCATAAGATGGTGGCATCTACCTCTGGTCTCCAGTGGATTGCTGCAGCTGCCCTTCAGCTTCTGTGGCCATCAGAGAAGAGACCAGAACCTCTTGGCCTGGACGGACGCTCCATAGGGTGGTGGTGTCTGCCTCTTGTCTCTAGGCCAGAAACGGTGCTCCATAGGAAGGTGGCATCTGCCTCTAGTCTCTAGGGCAGGAGAGACGCTCCCAAGGGTGGTGGTGTCTGTCTCTGGTTTCTAAGCCAGGACGGATGCTTCATAGGGTGGTGGTGTCTGTCCCTGGTTTGTAAGCCAGGGCAGATGCTTCATAGGGTGTTAGTGTTTGCCTCTGGTTTCTAAGCCAGGATGGACGCTCCTTGGGGTGGTGGTGTCTGCCTCTGGTTCATAAGGCAGGACGGACACTCCATAGGGTGGTGGTGTCTGTCTCTTTCCTCTAGGCCAGGAGGGGCGCTTCATAGGAAAGTGGCATCTGGGCTCTAGGCTAGGATGCACGCTTCATAGGGTGGTGGTGTCTGCCTCTGGTTTCTAAGGCAGGACGGACACTCCATAGGGTGGTGTCTGCGTCTGGTCTCTAAGCCAGGACGGGTGCTCCATAGGGTGGTGCTGTTTGCCCCTGGTTTCTAATCCAGGACAGACGCTCCATAGGGTGGTGGTGTCTGTCACTGGTCTCTAGGCCAGGATGGACACTCCCTAGGAAGGTGGCGTCTGCCTCTGGTCTCTAGGCCAGGATGGACGATCCCTAGGAAGGTGGCGTCTGCCTCTGGTCTCTAGGCTAGGATGGACGCTCCATAGAAAGGTGGCGTCTGCCTCTTATCTCTAGGTCAGGATGGATGGTCTATAGGAAGGTGGCATCTGCCTCTGGGCCCTGGGCCAGGATGGACGCTCCGTAGGAAGGTGACGGCTGCCTCCGGGCTGTAGGTCAGGATGGACGGTCCATGAGAAGGTGGCGTCTGCCCCTGGTCTCTATTCTAGGAGGGAGGCTCCATAGAAAAGTGCTGCCTGCTTCTGGTCTCTAGCGGCTTCCTGCTGCTGACTTTCGACCTCTGTGACCGGCGGGAGAGACCTGATCTTCTAGGCAAGGGCTGGTACTCCTTGGGATGGTGGGTCCTTCCAAGTCCTTAAAGGCTGGCTGGGCCCAGCTACCCCAAGCCTTACATTCTGGTTGGGCATTGAAACCCTCCCTTCTTTGAAAATGGAGAAGTGCCACCCATCAACGAGGGTGACACCCCACAAGTGGCGGGGAGTGGGGCTTCAAAGAGCTATTGCTGAATCCTAATGGAATAAGTTGGATTTCAGCTCTAATGGTGTGGGGGACTACTTTCTTAAGTTTAAAAATAGGCAGTGTAACAGATCTTTTAGCAGGTATGTCTATGGTTGCAAAGCCTCTGTTCTTTGCTGTAATAAGTAATCAACTGTAACCCCTAGATCTGCCTGAAAGGACCGAGAGGTTGTCCCCACAGGAGGAACTGGAGGCATCTCGAGGCCAGTTCTATCCGAGGGTGCGTGTAGTGCCAGGGTCTGTCCCCTTACTCTTCTTTCTCCCACATGAGCGTAGACGCGAGTCCAAGTACTCCACACTCCACGGGGATGGAGATAGCACCCCGCAAGTCTGAAATACCTCTGAAGGTGTCATGGCTCCAGTCTTCCTGGGAAGGTGTCATGGCTCCAGTCTTCTTGGGCCTATGGTGGACAGTCTGGAGAGAAAGCTCGCCCGCCAAGAAGACCGCTCAATCTCTGCTCAGAGATCCCTGCATAGCCTGCAAGTTACTAGTGTGAAGGCTGGCAGGGCCAAGCTGGCATTGTTCCTTATGATGTTAATTAATTAATAAAATACTGTCTCGAGTACAACAACGGCTGCCGCTTAGAGGGCCACTTTGAGGTCAAAGGTTACCAATCCTGGGTCACAGATGACAAAGCTGAAAGTACCTTAACATGTAAACACCACATAACGTTTGCACACAGTGGTATGTATCAGATCACAGCAAGCATCTTTAGGGCTTTGCTCGGCACACAGGCTCGGGTTATGATACTGCGATGCCTCATAAAGCCTTAAATGTGTCCTTCGGAGATCTGCTGAACTATTCTCAGCTTCACAGGAATGGAGAGCAGGAAGGTAGAGGAGAGAACATAAACAGCAGCGTGACCATAGAGGAAACCATAGGCATAGTAACGCAGTGCAAGGTTTGGAGTGTCGTTCAGTGGCGTACAGCTAGGTCTGGCTGTCACCAGGTCTCTTTGTTAAGACCTTTGGATCAGGGTGTGAGGGAAGGGCGCTTATGTTGTTGATCAATGCAAATCCTGGCCAGAGCAACGCAGAATGTCATTCTTCCGAAGTCCATAAACCAAGAACACTAATTTGGGACTGGTCCACCACCAGACAAAGCAAAAGAGTGGAGCTGGTGGGCCACAAGAGGAAAAGAGCAGCGGAAAGCCAAATCCAGTGGCCTACTGAACAGGCACAGACCCCAGCATTGGCAAGAGATGAGACCTGATGCAGATCCCTCCAGACCATCACTGAAACTTGCCTAAACGTGGCCTTGGACACAGCGGATGCGGCCAGCAGGCAGATATGCATGGTTACGAATGCCTGGGGTCAAGCAGGAAGTACAGGCATCAGTCATCGACATGGCTTTTATGGAGTGCCATACTTTGAAGCTACTGTGGATGAGACTCTTCAGCAAATGAAGGAGGACAGTGACGCAGCAAAGGCAGGCAAGGTACCTCCTAGAAAAAGATGCACTAGCGGAGCTATCAAAGGTGGACCACAATCTGTGAGTGTATGCCAAGTCCTATCTTGGACCTCTCCTAAAGAAAGGAAACTACGTGACAGAGACCTAAAGGATGGCTACCTACATGTCCCAATGACCCTCAAGCACACGAAATATCTCAAGCTTGTAGTAAACTATTTACATTATTAATTCAAGGTTCTCCCCTTTGGACTGAAGTGGGCGCCCAGGGTGTTTACGGAATGTCTTGCGGTAGTAACAGCACGCTTGACGCCCTACTTGGACCACATGCTGAGAAATTCAACATGCTCGCACCGTGCCAAAATGCATAGAAACAGTAACACTGACACTGCTTAAACTGGGCTTTTACTAAACTGGAAAAAAAAACTTCTCTAGTTCCTGAGAGAGAGGAGGTGTTGCTAGGAGCAATACTGAGCTTGATGAAGGCTAAAGCATTCCCATTACAAAAGAGGAATTTGACGTTAATGCAGTAATCTCACCTTTACCAAAGGGAGCAGTCTGTGGCAGTGAGGAGTGTGTTAAAACCAATCGGCATGATGGCTTTCTGCATACCTCTAACCTTTCACGCCAGACTCCACACAAGACTGATCCAGGAGTGGCTCCATAGACCAGGGTCACACGCAGCCAGTATCTGGGAGGGTCTAGTGGTTGGGACATGAAAAATACAAAACAGATAGAGTGGTAGAACATAGAAGGCATCATTGTAGGTAGGCCGTCTCAGCCGCACGCCCCCTTAGTGACCAATAATAACCATGTATTCCACATGCGAAGGTGAGAGCACATGGGAGAACTAACCACTGATCCGTTCTCTGAAACGGTTTCAAAATATGTCCTGAGCTTTGACTGTCCAGACCCTGGAGGCAGAGAACCAGCAAGACTGTGATTCAGAGACCCCCTGCGCATTACATGGTGATGGCGCTCTCTGGGCAAGTCAGGCCAGTGAGATCCTGCGGAGTAGTTCTTAGTAGGGCTCAAATCCCCTTTCACCATAAATTGACACACTTAAGAACACACTAAGAATACATTTTTATGACTTTTATTCAAACCGAATCCTATCCTAGTCCATACCATGTGTATATTTGTGACTATAAAACAAACCGAATAGCGGGAACAATAACACCTAATAAACGGAATATTAAAAAGAAGTACAACACTTTAACAGTTCTTTAGAGTTTCCCTGCATTTGTTCTCCATCCTCTCTCTCTCTCTCGTCTCTTTCTATGTATGTAGCAGCTATGATGTCCCAGCAAGCCCCCAAGGCCTGCCTGCTGGTCCCGGGGTGTCTGCATGTGGCCTTAGAAACAGTATGTACAGCTTCTGTCTGCCTAAACCCAATATTTTGGCTCCCTGGAAGTGTGAAGTTTCTCTCTTGCTAACATTTTTCCATGCTCATTTGAAATACTCTTCAGATTGATTTGAAAATAAGTCTCCTTATTTAATGTTGTCTCAAACATGTTAATCTCCTTATTGAAAATTCTTAAAAATTAGTCAACATGCACCTTCATCTGTTTGCTTCTATGAAACACTGACTGTTTGCTAAACAAACGTTAAACAAAATAATACACAGTCTGTTTGAATTTGATATATAAACAACTGCAGAACTATCACTGCTAAGATTGCCATATGTAATATGTTACAACTGCAATTGCGAGCACTCCCAAACGAATCATCAGAGTCCTCATAGTCCGGCAAACAAATTCTTGCTTTATTCTCAAGTGCTTCTCGCGGAACATGCTCCAGCCAGCCGACGTGTTTCGTCACTTGGTAATCACCCAATGACTTTGTTTGGCCTTCATCATAATCCATGATGAGCGAAAAGTAGATAAGAAGCTCTTCATATTCGAAATGTGGTAGACCGTCCAATACTGGCGAATCGCGTAGATACGCCATTTGTAGGCGCAAGATCCACGGTACTCCGGCACACACTCGGACTATTCCAGCTTTCATGCCTTGAGCTCATACACGTATGATATCAACATGATTCACCAGTATATGAAAGGCATGTTATTAATACTTGCACATCTGGCAACAAACTGAGTGGCTGTCAGGTTAAACGCACCTCGCGCGTTCACCTCACTTCCAGAGCTTGGCGCTTCTTTGGTTGCGCTTTGTATGAAGGAGACGCATGCGGCACCCCATTTCCACACCTCCAGATGCTACTGGTTAACACCCTTTAACTGGTGGGAGCCAGGTGAGGGGGCACATGGCCACATTGCTATTGGGATAGTACTGCCGGGGTCGACCAAGTGCCGCCTCTGTTTTAGTGTCTGCATGCAAGGCTTTTGATGGCTGGTCTTCCATCTTTTTGGTGTTAATTAGCGGTCCTGCGGAGCGCTGGCTGTCACCCCGTTGCCTCGTAGAAAGAAGGTACATGATAGCGCTGCAGCCAGGTCTTATCTACAGGTGGTGAATTACTGTTGGTACATGTTGCACAAGGAACAGCCTGATTTTTGGGACCAGTTGTTTGACCACCTACCTAGTCAGACCCACTAATTTGTTAAAATGGGCATTGGGGTAATCTGCTTCACTTAGGGCCAGGTGTACATAGCTTTATGTTTGCGATTACCTAATAGCGATTTATTTTGATTCGCTATTAGGTAATAGCAAACACCGATATACAGATGTGTGTTGAACACATTTAGCAAATCCCAGTGGGTCGCAAATAGACCCACCTCATTAATATCAATGAGGTAGGTCTCAGTTTGTGACCCATTGGGAATCGCTAAAATCACTGGGATGGTGGCCTCCTGGGGTCAACAGACCACCATGTCTGTGATTGCTTTTAAATAAAGCAATGGTTTTTTTTTTGTTGTTGTTTTTTAAATGTATCCCGTTTTTCATAAAGGAAAACGGGATGCGTTTCAAAAAGAAAAATGAAAAGTTTTCTTTTCATTTTTTAAGAGTAGGGAGTGGTTCGTGGGACCAGAGCCTACTCTTAAAAAACGTTTCTACAACAATTCAGAAAGAGGAAATGGTGGCGTAGTGGGCAAAAGAACGATGGATTTAACCCAGATCTCTTGACTGGGGGAGAATGTTTGATTTATTCAGCATTCCGTCCATCACTTGTTGCCGCAGCACTTTTTGCCCTAAGTGGGATTGGTATGCCCAGACATGGGTCCCTTGCTCGCTGTGCCACTGGATTTAAGCTAGCTTGGTTGATGAGGGGTGATATAACCTGAAACCAGTCCCAGGACGCTTTTTTCCGGTCCAGGGAGGATCCGGCTTGGCAGTTAAGGCTGGACTGTACCCATGAGGAGCACGGTCAAGACCGATTTGCGTTTGGCTGGGTCCAAACCGGGGTGACGTAGTGGGCAAAAGAATGATGTATTTAACCCAGATCTCTTGACTGGGGGAGAATGTTTGATTTATTCAGCATTATGTCCATCATTTGTTGCCGCAGCACTGTGCACTGTGCCCAGCTCAGGGGCCCTCTTGTGTAGGGGATGATTTTGTGTCTGTTCTTTGTTGGGGGTCCACACTCCTCCGAATCTACAGCAATTGGATTTGGAAGTGGCTTAGCTTTAGTCTCATGTAGTAAAATGATGCAATCATTAGTGGGGCTTCCTGTCTGCCCTCACTATCTTAGACCAGGTTTATCGTACGTCCTCTTCTGGGCCGGTACTTCTAGGAAGTTGTGTTGATGGTTTAACGAAGGGTGGCTGAGGGGGTCTGAGGGACGAAGGTCCTCTGCTCCCCAAGCTCAGATCATGCAAAGCTCTGAAGCAGCCCTTCTCCGGGGCTACAGCTTCATCTTGGGGCTGTCTGATGAACTGAGAAAACCTACCCAACAACTCGCCTTCAGGAAGTATCTCTGGGCGCATCTTTGTAGCCAACGATTAACAACGGTAGCCATAACTGTTCTGAGCCCAGATCTGGACTGCTGTTGCCCAGTTTATTGCTCTTTCTGTGTTCGCTGTTGCCGCCCCGGTATTGGTGTGACCCAGTTGATCGGCTATGAGCTGGTCATACCTTTCATATGTTACATGCAATTCCTGTTTTAGGCTCCGCCTGATCAGATTTGTGAATTACAGCTCTACTCTAATATGAAGGATTACAACACATGTCGATTGTAGTTTATTTGTTGTTTGCAACAAGCAGGGTTACTTGAAACAAAAGCAGTTCATGAATACGTGCATGAATCCTTTTGTTCTGCTGGTACATGGACACCTCAGTGGGTGTTTAGGGGCTGCTGGTACATGGACACATCAGTGGGTGTTTCGGGGCTGGTACATGGACACATCAGTGGGTGTTTAGGGGCTGCTGGTACATGGACACATCAGTGGGTGTTTAGGGGCTGCAGTGGGTGTTTCGGGGCTGCTGGTACATGGACACCTCAGTGGGTGTTTAGGGGCTGGTACATGGACACATCAGTGGGTGTTTAGGGGCTGCTGGTACATGGACACTTCAGTGGGTGTTTAGGGGCTGCTGGTACATGGACACTTCAGTGGGTGTTTCGGGGCTGCTGGTACATGGACACATCTGTGGGTGTTTCGGGGCTGCTGGTACATGGACACCTCAGTGGGTGTTTAGGGGCTGCTGGTACATGGACACATCAGTGGGTGTTTAGGGGCTGCAGTGGGTGTTTCGGGGCTGCTGGTACATGGACACCTCAGTGGGTGTTTAGGGGCTGCTGGTACATGGACACCTCAGTGGGTGTTTAGGGGCTGCTGGTACATGGACACCTCAGTGGGTGTTTAGGGGCTGCAGTGGGTGTTTCGGGGCTGCTGGTACATGGACACCTCAGTGGGTGTTTAGGGGCTGCTGGTACATGGACACATCAGTGGGTGTTTAGGGGCTGCTGGTACATGGACACATCAGTGGGTGTTTAGTGGTTGTTTAGAGGCTGCTGGTACATGGACACATCAGTGGGTGTTTCGGGGCTGCAGTGGGTGTTTCGGGGCTGCTGGTACATGGACACATCAGTGGGTGTTTCAGGGCTGCTGGTACATGGACACCTCAGTGGGTGTTTAGGGGCTGCTGGTACATGGACACATCAGTGGGTTTTTCGGGGCTGCTGGTACTTGGACACATCAGTGGGTGTTTAGGGGCTGCTGGTACATGGACACATCAGTGGGTGTTTCAGGGCTGCTGGTACATGGACACATCAGTGGGTGTTTCGGGGCTGCTGGTACATGGACACATCAGTGGGTGTTTAGGGGCTGCTGGTACATGGACACATCAGTGGGTGTTTAGGGGCTGCTGGTACATGGACACATCAGTGGGTGTTTCGGGGCTGCTGGTACTTGGACACATCAGTGGGTGTTTCGGGGCTGCTGGTACATGGACACATCAGTGGGTGTTTAGGGGCTGCTGGTACATGGACACTTCAGTGGGTGTTTAGGGGCTGCTGGTACATGGACACTTCAGTGGGTGTTTCGGGGCTGCTGGTACATGGACACATCTGTGGGTGTTTCGGGGCTGCTGGTACATGGACACCTCAGTGGGTGTTTAAGGGCTGCTGGTACATGGACACATCAGTGGGTGTTTAGTGGGTGTTTAGAGACTGCTGGTACATGGACACATCAGTGGGTGTTTCGGGGCTGCAGTGGGTGTTTCGGGGCTGCTGGTACATGGACACCTCAGTGGGTGTTTCGGGGCTGCTGGTACATGGACACCTCAGTGGGTGTTTAGGGGCTGCTGGTACATGGACACTTCAGTGGGTGTTTCGGGGCTGCTGGTACATGGACACATCTGTGGGTGTTTCGGGGCTGCTGGTACATGGACACCTCAGTGGGTGTTTAGGGGCTGCTGGTACATGGACACATCAGTGGGTGTTTAGTGGGTGTTTAGAGGCTGCTGGTACATGGACACATCTGTGGGTGTTTCGGGGCTGCTGGTACTTGGACACATCAGTGGGTGTTTAGGGGCTGCTGGTACATGGACACCTCAGTGGGTGTTTAGGGGCTGCTGGTACATGGACACATCAGTGGGTGTTTAGTGGGTGTTTAGAGGCTGCTGGTACATGGACACATCAGTGGGTGTTTCGGGGCTGCAGTGGGTGTTTCGGGGCTGCTGGTACATGGACACATCAGTGGGTGTTTCGGGGCTGCTGGTACATGGACACCTCAGTGGGTGTTTAGGGGCTGCTGGTACATGGACACATCAGTGGGTGTTTCAGGGCTGCTGGTACATGGACACATCAGTGGGTGTTTCAGGGCTGCTGGTACATGGACACCTCAGTGGGTGTTTAGGGCTGCTGGTACATGGACACCTCAGTGGGTGTTTAGGGCCTGCAGTGGGTGTTTCGGGGCTGCTGGTACATGGACACATCAGTGGGTGTTTCGGGGTGATTGGTAGAGACAAGTAGCACAACGCAGCAGGAGCAGTTTACATTTCTCCAGTGTATTAGAAGTTACTGGGTTTGGTGGGAGTTATTTGTTCAGGAAGAGGTGTCTGAGATGGGTTGGTGAGATGCGCTGTGTGCAGCGGTTGTTAGTGGTTTTGTTCACGGCGTGTGGATGGGAGGGTGAATTGTAGGTGACAGTGTTGAGAGGATGGCTTTTATAGCAGTCTTGTAGAGCCAGGAACCCGGGTAGAAAAAGCTACTTATTGCTTTTAGTTTTCTGTAACACTACTGTGCAAGTAGGAAGTAGTCGACTTTACTTCTAAGACACAGCAGTGCAGTTGGATTATAAAGGAGTGCACAGTATCAACAATAAAACACAAGTGCACTGTGACCGTAGCAATGAGTTTAACCCTGTGTGCATCATTGCATCATAAACACGGGGCAATGTTAGGTGCATTGGAAAAGATGGGATTTAAGGACTGTGAAGGAATGAAGGTTGGAAAGAGACTGTACGTTTGCTGCAAGGGAGTTCCCTACTTATTAGCATGGATGAGTTGGTGATCAGTGAGGCAAGTCGGCAGGTGGACCATGAATCCCCCTTGAAACCAGCCAAGCATGTAGTATAAAAACTAGCAGATGTAGGAGTATTTTGTTCCTCAGGTGTGGATGGCGTTAACGAAGCACTCAACCTTTGGTCTCATGGTTTACCATATCCGTCCATGGCGTTGCACAACCTTAACACACGGTCACCGGTCAGGCTCACTCTTCATTGGACCTCCGAAAGGCCTCCTTCATGGCCCTTCTGCCCAGGAAATTGAATGAATGCTCATTCTCTTCATTGGTAATCTTGAAGTGTGGACATGAAAGTTTAATCTACCTAGTTCGATTTTTGGGGAAGGAAGCCCTCCTAATAGTGATCTTGTGGATACGTAGAGTGGCTTGGGGTAGGAAGTTGAGATGCTCTCTCCCTCGTTATGTTTAATTCCATGATCTTCTGAGCGCCCCTTTGTTGGTGGCTTTGTGCATTGAAAGGTCCAATCTCTTGCTTTTCCCCCAGCTGCCATCCGATGGATATTGATTTGGACTATGAACGACCCAATGTTGAAACCATTAAATGTGTGGTGGTCGGCGATAATGCAGTGGGGAAGACGCGTCTCATCTGTGCCAGAGCCTGCAATGCCACCCTCACTCAGTACCAGCTGCTGGCCACCCACGTGCCTACTGTTTGGGCCATTGACCAGTACCGCGTCTGCCAAGAGGTAAGAGGGGCTCAGTGGGTGAGAACATGGGGGTATGATGCAAAACTTTGAAGAATGCGGTATGGGAGCAGGGGTGTCTTGCACCGAGCAGGAGTGAGGGGGTTTAGAGATGTTAGGATCTAGAGAGAAGAGCGGATGTGAGAAAATGAACAAGCGGCACAGAAAGTGGAGATGAGAATGAGTAAAAAGGGGCCGACAGATACTAAGAGTTGAGAGAACATGATAGAGTGCACTCGAGCCCAGTGGAACTAAGAGGTGCGCATGCCAAAATGCATACGGCACAGGCGCATGGTCACGAGAATGCATAAAGACGGGAGAGTATATTAAAAGGAGGATGAGAGGCTTTAATCGGAGAGTCCTTGAAACCGTTGGGAGGGTAGTGCATGAGGGTGCAGAGCGGGGACCATCTGTGAGCTCTGGATAATAACAGAGCAGCGTTGTGTTTGTAAAGTGTGATGGGTCAAGCCGAGCCTTCTGGAATGAGTGAAGAAGCTGAGGCTGGAAGCAGGAGAATGGTGTGGAAGAGCCCTTGGTAACAGAGCAGCGTTGTGTTTGTAAAGTGTGATGTGTCAAGCCGAGCCTTCTGGAATGAGTGAAGAGGCAGCTGAGGCTGGAAGCAGATCTGTGTGGAAGAGCCCTTGGTAACAGAGCAGCGTTGTGTTTGTAAAGTGTGATGGGTCAAGCCGAGCCTTCTGGAATGAGTGAAGAGGCAGCTGAGGCTGGAAGCAGGAGATCTGTGTGGAAGAGCCCTTGGTAACAGAGCAGCGTTGTGTTTGTAAAGTGTGATGGGTCAAGCCGAGCCTTCTGGAATGAGTGAAGAGGCAGCTGAGGCTGGAAGCAGGAGATCTGTGTGGAAGAGCCCTTGGTAACAGAGCAGCGTTGTGTTTGTAAAGTGTGATGGGTCAAGCCGAGCCTTCTGGAATGAGTGAAGAGGAAGCTGAGGCTGGAAGCAGGAGAATGGTGTGGAAGAGCCCTTGGTAACAGAGCAGCGTTGTGTTTGTAAAGTGTGATGGGTCAAGCCGAGCCTTCTGGAATGAGTGAAGAAGCTGAGGCTGGAAGCAGGAGATCTGTGTGGAAGAGCCCGTGGTAACAGAGCAGCGTTGTGTTTGTAAAGTGTGATGGGTCAAGCCGAGCCTTCTGGAATGAGTGAAGAGGAAGCTGAGGCTGGAAGCAGGTCTGTGTGGAAGAGCCCTTGGTACCAGAGCAGCGTTGTGTTTGTAAAGTGTGATGGGTTAAGCCGAGCCTTCTGGAATGAGTGAAGAGGCAGCTGAGGCTGGAAGCAGGAGAATGGTGTGGAAGAGCCCTTGGTAACAGAGCAGCGTTGTGTTTGTAAAGTGTGATGGGTCAAGCCGAGCCTTCTGGAATGAGTAAAGAAGAAGCTGAGGCTGGAAGCAGGAGATCTGTGTGGAAGAGCCCTTGGTAACAGAGCAGCGTTGTGTTTGTAAAGTGTGATGGGTCAAGCCGAGCCTTCTGGAATGAGTGAAGAGGCAGCTGAGGCTGGAAGCAGGAGAATGGTGGGGAAGAGCCCTTGGTAACAGAGCAGCGTTGTGTTTGTAAAGTGTAATGGGTCAAGCCGAGCCTTCTGGAATGAGTGAAGAGGCAGCTGAGGCTGGAAGCAGGAGATCTGTGTGGAAGAGCCCTTGGTAACAGAGCAGCGTTGTGTTTGTAAAGTGTGATGGGTCAAGCCGAGCCTTCTGGAATGAGTGAAGAGGAAGCTGAGGCTGGAAGCAGGAGAATGGTGTGGAAGAGCCCTTGGTAACAGAGCAGCGTTGTGTTTGTAAAGTGTGATGGGTCAAGCCGAGCCTTCTGGAATGAGTGAAGAGGCAGCTGAGGCTGGAAGCAGGAGAATGGTGTGGAAGAGCCCTTGGTAACAGAGCAGCGTTGTGTTTGTAAAGTGTGATGGGTCAAGCCGAGCCTTCTGGAATGAGTGAAGAGGCAGCTGAGGCTGGAAGCAGGAGATCTGTGTGGAAGAGCCCTTGGTAACAGAGCAGCGTTGTGTTTGTAAAGTGTGATGGGTCAAGCCGAGCCTTCTGGAATGAGTGAAGAGGCAGCTGAGGCTGGAAGCAGGAGAATGGTGTGGAAGAGCCCTTGGTAACAGAGCAGCGTTGTTTGTAAAGTGTGATGGGTCAAGCCGAGCCTTCTGGAATGAGTAAAGAGGAAGCTGAGGCTGGAAGCAGGAGATCTGTGTGGAAGAGCCCTTGGTACCAGAGCAGCGTTGTGTTTGTAAAGTGTGATGGGTCAAGCCGAGCCTTCTGGAATGAGTGAAGAGGCAGCTGAGGCTGGAAGCAGGAGAATGGTGTGGAAGAGCCCTTGGTAACAGAGCAGCGTTGTTTGTAAAGTGTGATGGGTCAAGCCGAGCCTTCTGGAATGAGTAAAGAGGAAGCTGAGGCTGGAAGCAGGAGATCTGTGTGGAAGAGCCCTTGGTAACAGAGCAGCGTTGTGTTTGTAAAGTGTGATGGGTCAAGCCGAGCCTTCTGGAATGAGTGAAGAGGCAGCTGAGGCTGGAAGCAGGAGAATGGTGTGGAAGAGCCCTTGGTAACAGAGCAGCGTTGTGTTTGTAAAGTGTGATGGGTCAAGCCGAGCCTTCTGGAATGAGTGAAGAGGAAGCTGAGGCTGGAAGCAGGAGATCTGTGTGGAAGAGCCCTTGGTAACAGAGCAGCGTTGTGTTTGTAAAGTGTGATGGGTCAAGCCGAGCCTTCTGGAATGAGTGAAGAGGCAGCTGAGGCTGGAAGCAGGAGAATGGTGTGGAAGAGCCCTTGGTAACAGAGCAGCGTTGTGTTTGTAAAGTGTGATGGGTCAAGCCGAGCCTTCTGGAATGAGTAAAGAGGAAGCTGAGGCTGGAAGCAGGAGAATGGTGTGGAAGAGCCCTTGGTAACAGAGCAGCGTTGTGTTTGTAAAGTGTGATGGGTCAAGCCGAGCCTTCTGGAATGAGTAAAGAGGAAGCTGAGGCTGGAAGCAGGAGATCTGTGTGGAAGAGCCCTTGGTAACAGAGCAGCGTTGTGTTTGTAAAGTGTGATGGGTCAAGCCGAGCCTTCTGGAATGAGTGAAGAGGCAGCTGAGGCTGGAAGCAGGAGAATGGTGTGGAAGAGTCCTTGGTAACAGAGCAGCGTTGTGTTTGTAAAGTGTGATGGGTCAAGCCGAGCCTTCTGGAATGAGTAAAGAGGCAGCTGAGGCTGGAAGCAGGAGATCTGTGTGGAAGATCCTTTGAACCGTGATGGACAACAGAGCAGGGTGTGCATGAGCTCGTGTGGTCCACAGCAGAGATACTAAAGGTCAGTAATCGTTCCACGCTCTGCAGGTGCTGGAAAGGTCTCGGGACGTCGTAGATGAGGTCAGCGTATCTCTGCGGCTCTGGGACACCTTTGGCGATCACCATAAGGACAGACGCTTTGCCTATGGCAGGTAGGACCATCCGGTGAACAAGGCTCATGTATTGTGGCCACTCCAGGGATAATAAAAGAAACTGGACTGTGTAGTAGTGATTCTCCTTTTTGTAATCACCCTGAAGGCCTACTGTAACCAGACATCTGTTTAGTTGATCACTGACGTGTGGTCCATGAGAGACCTAGCATGAGCTCTGAAGACGGTGAGTTAAACACACCGCGTGCTTGGCCACAGACCACCTTCTGGCAAGGCCCGTGTTGTACTGCGGTGGCTGAGACTCTTACCTCTAGGGTGTGTAAATGAGGTACTTCTGCACCGCGAGAGAGGTCCTCCCTTACTACCATGAAGTAAAGGCAGGTAGTGCATTGGACTCGCAGCACAGTAGAGGAGGCTCACTTTACTTCCCTGCTGGCCTTGGGGGAAAGAGGCTGAACTGTGAGGGGTGCAGAGACCACAGGTTTGCAGGGAAGGGTATGCAGGGTTATCTTGATGTGGTGAAGTCCCATGGGGCCTTCTGGCTTGGTGTAGAAGTTTTTCATGGGAATAACTAAAGGAATATCATTCAGTGCAAGTGATTACTAAAGGAAAGCTATTTTCAGACACTTTAGTACTCTAAGGATATAAGGAAACATTTTATTGCTAATCGGAATAAAGGTATTTTCATGCTGTTAAGCTTTGCATGGCCATGGAGCCTTCCTGTGCTGTCTGCATTATCACTGGGAGCTCTGTGTTGATCCAGTGATCCCCAGCTGGTATTTTTCTTCTGTGTTTGTACTGTCTTGTTTTTGCTGTTGTCTTTGGACCCACTGAATCTGGCCATCTTGTTATCTGTGTCTCTGGGCTTGAGGAAAATGGAGCAGGAAACTGCTAAAGAATGTACTTTTCAGTACTGACCAAGAGTTAGGTCCATGTAGGAGATATTTCTTTATCACATTTCCATGAGAAAGACGCTGCTTTGTAGGTGTCTTCAGTTTAGCCTCTGCTACAGACCTCAAAGGCCTGGGTAATCCATACTTTGTAGCTGCTGATGCTCGGAAATGAAAAGAAGTGACCATAAGTAAGGATGCTCACCTCTGTGAGCAGAAATAAGGGTGCTCACCGCTGTGGGCAGAAGTAAGGGTGCTCACCGCTGTGGGCAGAAGTAAGGGTGCTCACCGCTGTGGGCAGAAGTAAGGGTGCTCACCGCTGTGGGCAGAAGTAAGGGTGCTCACCGCTGTGAGCAGAAGTAAGGATGCTCACCTCTGTGGGCAGAAGTAAGGGTGCTCACAGCGATAAGGGTGCTCACCGCTGTGAGCAGAAGTAGGGGTGCTCACCGCTGTGAGCAGAAGTAAGGGTGCTCACCTCTGTGAGCAGAAGTAAGGGTGCTCACCTCTGTGAGCAGAAGTAAGGGTGCTCACCTCTGTGAGCAGAAGTAAGGGTGCTCACCTCTGTGAGCAGAAGTAAGGGTGCTCACCTCTGTGAGCAGAAGTAAGGGTGCTCACCTCTGTGAGCAGAAGTAAGGGTGCTCACCTCTGTGAGCAGAAGTAAGGTGCTCACCTCTGTGGGCAGAAGTAAGGGTGCTCACCGCTGTGGGCAGAAGTAAGGGTGCTCACCGCTGTGGGCAGAAGTAAGGGTGCTCACCGCTGTGAGCAGAAGTAAGGGTGCCTATCCCCTGTGGGCAGAAGTAAGGATGCTTACCCCCTGTGGGCAGAAGTAAGGATGCTTACCATGGTGAGCAGGAGTAAGGATGCTTACCATGGTGAGCAGGAGTAAGGATGCTTACTGCTGTGGGCAGAAGTAAGGATGCTTACTGCTGTGGGCAGGAGTAAGGATGCTTACTGCTGTGAGCAGGAGTAAGGATGCTCACCGCTGTGAGCAGGAGTAAGGATGCTCACCGCTGTGAGCAGGAGTAAGGATGCTCACCGCTGTGAGCAGGAGTAAGGATGCTCACCGCTGTGAGCAGGAGTAAGGATGCTCACCGCTGTGAGCAGGAGTAAGGATGCTCACCGCTGTGAGCAGGAGTAAGGATGCTCACCGCTGTGAGCAGGAGTGAGGATGCTCACCGCTGTGAGCAGGAGTAAGGATGCTCACCGCTGTGAGCAGGAGTGAGGATGCTCACCGCTGTGAGCAGGAGTAAGGATGCTCACCGCTGTGAGCAGGAGTAAGGATGCTCACCGCTGTGAGCAGGAGTAAGGATGCTCACCGCTGTGAGCAGGAGTAAGGATGCTCACCGCTGTGGGCAGGAGTAAGGATGCTCACCGCTGTGGGCAGGAGTAAGGGTGCTCACCGCTGTGGGCAGGAGTAAGGGTGCTCACCGCTGTGGGCAGGAGTAAGGGTGCTCACCGCTGTGGGCACGAGTAAGGTGCTCACCGCTGTGGGCACGAGTAAGGGTGCTCACCGCTGTGGGCACGAGTAAGAGTGCTCACCGCTGTGGGCAGAAGTAAGGATGCTTACCGCTGTGGGCAGAAGTAAGGATGCTTACCGCTGTGGGCTTTTACTGTTGTGGGCAGAAGTAAGGGTGCTTAGTGCTGTGGGCAGAAGTAAGGGTGCTTAGTGCTGTGGGCAGAAGTAAGGGTGCTTAGTGCTGTGGGCAGAAGTAAGGGTGCTTAGTGCTGTGGGCAGAAGTAAGGGTGCTTAGTGCTGTGGGCAGAAGTAAGGGTGCTTAGTGCTGTGGGCAGAAGTAAGGGTGCTTAGTGCTGTGGGCAGAAGTAAGGGTGCTTAGTGCTGTGGGCAGAAGTAAAGGTGCTTAGTGCTGTGGGCAGAAGTAAGGGTGCTTAGTGCTGTGGGCAGAAGTAAGGGTGCTTAGTGCTGTGGGCAGAAGTAAGGGTGCTTAGTGCTGTGGGCAGAAGTAAGGGTGCTTACAGCTGTGGGCAGAAGTAAGGATGCTTACAGCTGTGGGCAGAAGTAAGGATGCTTACAGCTGTGGGCAGAAGTAAGGATGCTTACAGCTGTGGGCAGAAGTAAGGATGCTTACAGCTGTGGGCAGAAGTAAGGATGCTTAGTGCTGTGGGCAGAAGTAAGGATGCTTAGTGCTGTGGGCAGAAGTAAGGATGCTTACAGCTGTGGGCTTTTACTGTTGTGGGCAGAAGTAAGGGTGCTTAGTGCTGTGGGCAGAAGTAAGGGTGCTTAGTGCTGTGGGCAGAAGTAAGGGTGCTTAGTGCTGTGGGCAGAAGTAAGGGTGCTTAGTGCTGTGGGCAGAAGTAAGGGTGCTTAGTGCTGTGGGCAGAAGTAAGGGTGCTTACAGCTGTGGGCAGAAGTAAGGGTGCTTACAGCTGTGGGCAGAAGTAAGGATGCTTACAGCTGTGGGCAGAAGTAAGGATGCTTACAGCTGTGGGCAGAAGTAAGGATGCTTACAGCTGTGGGCAGAAGTAAGGATGCTTACAGCTGTGGGCAGAAGTAAGGATGCTTAGTGCTGTGGGCAGAAGTAAGGATGCTTAGTGCTGTGGGCAGAAGTAAGGATGCTTACAGCTGTGGGCAGAAGTAAGGATGCTTAGTGCTGTGGGCAGAAGTAAGGATGCTTAGTGCTGTGGGCAGAAGTAAGGATGCTTAGTGCTGTGGGCAGAAGTAAGGGTGCTCACCTCTGTGAGCAGAAGTAAGGGTGCTCACCTCTGTGAGCAGAAGTAAGGGTGCTCACCTCTGTGAGCAGAAGTAAGGGTGCTCACCTCTGTGAGCAGAAGTAAGGGTGCTCACCTCTGTGAGCAGAAGTAAGGGTGCTCACCTCTGTGAGCAGAAGTAAGGGTGCTCACCTCTGTGAGCAGAAGTAAGGGTGCTCACCTCTGAGCAGAAGTAAGGGTGCTCACCTCTGTGAGCAGAAGTAAGGGTGCTCACCTCTGTGGGCAGAAGTAAGGGTGCTCACTTCTGTGGGCAGAAGTAAGGGTGCTCACTTCTGTGGGCAGAAGTAAGGTGCTCACTTCTGTGGGCAGAAGTAAGGGTGCTCACTTCTGTGGGCAGAAGTAAGGGTGCTCACTTCTGTGGGCAGAAGTAAGGGTGCTCACTTCTGTGGGCAGAAGTAAGGGTGCCTACCGCTGTGGGCAGAAGTAAGGATGCTTACCGCTGTGGGCAGAAGTAAGGATGCTTACCGCTGTGGGCAGAAGTAAGGATGCTTACTACCAGAGTCTGCAAATTCTATTATTGAATTTTAATGCAGTTTGGCGTTGGCAAAACTTCTTTGCATCAGTCTGAAGTGCTATATTTTGTAAGAACGTATATTAAAATGTTATATATATATATATATCTATCCTACTGGCGGTTGCCAGTAGGTAGTTATAATTCGGATGTAATCTCCATGGGAAAAGTGTTTTTTGACTTGCCTATATCTTTGGCGTTGTTTGACGAATCTTCACAAAATTTCTTATTTTTTTTAAAAAAAAAGTGCCCGGGCGATTCTTGTTGCTCATGGAAAGTTTCGAGGTGATTCATCAAGCGGAGGCCAAGAAAAAAAAAGGGGGGGGGGGGGGTGAAGGTGTCAAAAAACGTGTGTTTCCCATGTTATTTCCCATAGGACCTTTAGACACAGCTACATTCCGTACTGCTGAACGGAATTACACCAAATTTGGCAGAAAGGTAGATCATGGTTCAGGGAAGTGCCTTTTTGTGCGGAGTTATTTAAAGACATTTCCAATTGTGTATATATAAGGACGCGAAGGATCCACGACCCCTCCGGATCTCATGCTGCGATCTGATTGGCTGCCAACGCATCAAACCAGGAAGTGTTGACAGCCATCTTGGGACTCTGCTCAAGCATTTTTCTTTTTGAAAGTGGGCCAGGTAAAGGGGAATTTTTTTTTTAATAGGGGAGGGGTGCGCACGGGTCCCCTCTCCTGGGGCTTAACATTGCCCGGGGGACCGCCTTCCCACCGTGCTTCTTTGTAATTGAAGGCAGGGGAGGCCCCGGGGACCACAACCATCCGGGGCTTATTTTCTTTTTGAATGGGATGGGCCTCTGACTCCCCGGGGCAAAATGGAAGAAAGGAGGGGGGCCCCCCTACTGGAGCCATAGATGGCCCTGGGGATCGCCACCCCCCGGCCCTGCTCCTGCTATGTCCCTGGGTGCCCACCCCCGTGACATAGCTGTTTACTATGGCTTGGCTCGAACTTTACCACTCTCGCCAAGCCATAGCAAAATGTGCTCCGCTTCCAGCAAGCAAGAGCATAAAAAGTGCTCTCGCTTTCTAGAAGCAAAGCATTTGCTTTGACACACAGGGAGCTGCATGTTTAGCAGCTCCCTGTGTGTCATAGCAAAGCTGGCTCCCGCAGGAGGTAGAGAACTGGCAGGGACCGCGGGGGCCTTCGTGCTCCCCCCGCAGTCCCAGTGGAGAGTGGGAGCCCTGGACACACCCAATTTAAATGGCCGGGCCCCAGGGGATGGGCTCCCTTAGGCCCAATTTGGCCCAGGAAAGGGGCCGCGCAGCCCCTCTCTTCCATCTGTAAATGGCCAGGCCCTGGGGGATGGGTTCATCAGCCTGGAGAGGGGGGCACGCGTCCGTCTTCCCCAAATAAATAAAAATAAATACATTTTAAAAAAGCCTTCCCGCAAGTCGCAGAAGGCCCTGCCTGCCCCCTTTCAGCAGCACTCTTCGAGGGGAAACATCCTTTACCACGAAACCATTACAACGCGGTATGGTTACATCGTGGCTTACTAACGCAAGTCGTTACATCGACTTGCACTGGAGGGCTCTAGACTAAGTGAATAGTGTGAATTACTATTCCAACACCTTCCCTACTGTACGTAGACTGGAGTTGGAATAGTAATTCACACTATTCCTAAATCCAACGCCCTCCTGCGCAAGTCGATGTAACGACTTGCGTTGTCAAGACCGCAATGTAAGATACCGCGTTGTGATGGTACGCGTTGTATCATCATACATTCCTCTTCGAGCACGCCTCCTGGCCCACAACTGGTTTGGGGATGAAGTCCCCTTGGCTGCTGTGGGTGCTTGGGGGCCAACTACCCCTCCTGTTACCTCCAGTAAGTCCCATACTGCCGGATTGCTGAGAGGACTTCGGAGGCTAGGCCCCCTTTCTCCACCACTCTGCAAACGCGCCTCCTGGTGCACTACTAGTTGGGGGATGAAGTCCCCTTGGCTTTTGAGGGTCCTTGGGGGCCAACTACCCCTCCTGTTACCTCCAGTAAGTCCCATACTGCCGGATTGCTGAGAGGACTTCGGAGGCTAGGCCCCCTTTCTCCACCACTCTGCAAACGCGCCTCCTGGTGCACTACTAGTTGGGGGATGAAGTCCCCTTGGCTTTTGAGGGTTCTTGGGGGCCAACTACCCCTCTTGTTACCTCCAGTAAGTCCCACACAGTGGAATTGCTGAAAGGTTGTCAGAGGCCAAGTTCCCTTTCTCCACCACTCTGCAAACGCACCTCCTGGCGTACAACTCATCATTTCAGATGTCATCAGTGATGTCACTTACCATGTCATCAGTGATGTAATATGTGAGGTCATGAGCAGTGCATTGCGGGGGCGTAAGTTATAGTTAGCTCAGGTAACCATAACTGCTGAATTTCACTTGTTTTGTACAAGTGAAATCTGATCCTAACTATAACGTACCTGTAACCTTTGTTTTTTAAAGTGAAAATATATATATATATATATATATATCTATATCTATAGTTCATATGCACTGTGAGCAGACATAAGGATGCTCACCACTGTGAGGTTCTCCTTGGAGTGTGATTACTAACTGATACATGAATGATTTCTGTGCTCTCCAGAGAAGTACATCTAGGAAGGAAATAAAGGTGCAGAGACCTGAAATGGTAACGAGCCGTGGATGAGATGAAGGATCCAAAGACACCAAGTCCCCAAATCTCTTGTGAATCTGTTTGAACACAAGGTGGAGGCAGCTCATTGACCGTGCATTGTTAGGCTTGAGCGTGGTTGTCAGAAATCAAGCCACCTGTCTAGTGCTAGGGGTAGGATTATGAGGACGCACGTAAAAAAGAACAGTAAGAAGTCTGGAATTTAGAGATGACCCCTTACTCCACGAGAGGCAATCGGGAAGAGGACATTTTGCTACGGTCCCTAGGGCACGTAAAACAACGTAACCAGAAGAAGCCGACGCTTGGCTTACTGCTATGCTCCCGTGATCCCTGGCGTCCGTGGCTGCTCTTTGAAATCGGAATCCGACTTCGTGTCAAGATTGTAAGACCTGTCCCCACCTGGAGCCGTGAGTTATTGTGCTAACACTCGCGCTCCCAGCCCTGCGAGCCCTTGTCTTTTTGTCCCGTCCTTTCCCTCCCTGTCTTGATCCCGCTACACTCTGGTGCAGCCTACCCTTCGTTGTTGTGCAGTAGAGCTCAGCGGTTCACGCACCTTCGTGAACTCCTCTCCCGCCCCAGTGTTCCCTTCTGTGGTTAGAGGTCTTTGGTCTGGTTAAATTATGTACCGTTGTGCATTTGGTTGAGATCACAGACTTTCCTGCTACGCTCCTCTTCCAAGCAAACTCCCTCACTCCTATTTTTTGTATTGGACACCTGACTTGGAGATTTCCTAACTCGTGTCATTTATCGGTCAGTTTCAATTGGACTTCAACTTTATTAAACTGACAGGAATTACTTTAAGTTCAATTGGAGAAGCTTTTATTTGGACTGGCGTTGTTATGGATGTTTTGCTTTAATTGTGACAGCGCACTAATAAGGAGTGACGACAACTCCTTCCTTAAAGAACCCTTGATTTCGCCTGGTACACTTGCTGGCTGGTAAGTGGGTGTACTCTTGTTTCTTGACTTGTTTACGTGCATTCTCATAAAATACGTTAATACCTTATATGCCATCATAATCTGCTTTATATTTATCTTGCAGCTCCTTGAGTCTGTTGACGGTCCTCCGGGGTGTCCTGTACCACCTAGAGGGGAAGAGTGGGGTTCACTCTGTATTAATTCTCCTCACCTTTTGGGGGCAGTAGTCTGTGACGGGCGTGTATATTCATTCCGCTAGACTCTGCCTTCGGGGGTGTGGGGACGTTATCTTCACTCCTGTGGAACTCCTGACACACTCACCAAACCAACAAGGGTGTGACGCAACAGTGGTTTGTGCAGACAGAAGTTTCATTGTAAGTGTGTGCCGGGCTCCTGTTGGGAACCCTTGGGGCTGATATCAAGGTGTTTGGTTGGTTTAGTGCGGTTTATTCTCCAACTTTGAATCGGTGCACAGAACTCGACTGCATCCACCTTCACATCTCCTTCTGTCCCCTCCCCATCCACTGGGCTGCCCACCTGCCTCCAGGCTAACCAGTTGTAGGGATATAGCAGGAGCAAGGAATGTGGATCCGCACAAGATGCTCGTACGAGATGGATCGTGACTTGGGAGCATGAGTGCCAGGTTGGAGAAGTATCGCAGTATGTCCCGGTGGGAGGAGAGTCGCTTCTGGTGCTCGAAGAGGTACTATCCATTGGATAAGAGGAACTTTCTGGGGACTTAGACTTCAACAGCTTACTAAAATACCTACTGCGACCCTTGACCTTGCCAGGTAGGTCGCTCCCCCACCACACAGCTCCGCCTGTGCTGTCTGCCCGCTGCTCCTGTAGGTAAGATCGCCCTCCGCTTGTGGCCCCGGTGCCAGTTTTGTCTGCTTGTCTCCCCTTTTCCTTTCTGTGCCCCTCGCTGCCCCACTGTTGTTGTGCCCGTGATTTGCCTGCTTTCCCCCCCGTTTTTCCTTCTGTGCCCCTCGCTGCCCCACTGTTGTTGTGCCCGTGATTTGCCTGCTTTCCCCCCGTTTTTCCTTCTGTGCCCCTCGCTGCCCCACTGTTGTTGTGCCCGTGATTTGCCTGCTTTCCCCCCGTTTTTCCTTCTGTGCCCCTCGCTGCCCCACTGTTGTTGTGCCCGTGATTTGCCTGCTTTCCCCCCGTTTTTCCTTCTGTGCCCCTCGCTGCCCCACTGTTGTTGTGCCCGTGATTTGCCTGCTTTCCCCCCGTTTTTCCTTCTGTGCCCCTCGCTGCCCCACTGTTGTTGTGCCCGTGATTTGCCTGCTTTCCCCCCGTTTTTCCTTCTGTGCCCCTCGCTGCCCCACTGTTGTTGTGCCCGTGATTTACCTGCTCTCCCCCCCGTTTTTCCTTCTGTGCCCCTCGCTGCCTATCGCCATTCCCGCCGCTGCGTCCCTGCGGCCCCGCCCCCTGACTGCCCATTCGCTGCCCCTGCCTCCCGCCTCCCAGCTGCTCCTCCCTCCCACCTCCCCATAAATGGCGGCCGCTGCACGGCGAGGAGAGCGACCCTTGACCTTGCCAGGTAGGTCGCTCCCCACCACACAGCTCCGCCTGTGCTGTCTGCCCGCTGCTCCTGTAGGTAAGATCGCCCTCCGCTTGTGGCCCCGGTGCCAGTTTTGTCTGCTTGTCTCCCCTTTCCTTTCTGTGCCCCTCGCTGCCCCACTGTTGTTGTGCCCGTGATTTGCCTGCTTTCCCCCCGTTTTTCCTTCTGTGCCCCTCGCTGCCCCACTGTTGTTGTGCCCGTGATTTGCCTGCTTTCCCCCCGTTTTTCCTTCTGTGCCCCTCGCTGCCCCACTGTTGTTGTGCCCGTGATTTGCCTGCTTTCCCCCCGTTTTTCCTTCTGTGCCCCTCGCTGCCCCACTGTTGTTGTGCCCGTGATTTGCCTGCTTTCCCCCCGTTTTTCCTTCTGTGCCCCCGCTGCCCCACTGTTGTTGTGCCCGTGATTTGCCTGCTTTCCCCCCGTTTTCCTTCTGTGCCCCTCGCTGCCCCACTGTTGTTGTGCCCGTGATTTGCCTGCTTTCCCCCCGTTTTTCCTTCTGTGCCCCTCGCTGCCCCACTGTTGTTGTGCCCGTGATTTGCCTGCTTTCCCCCCGTTTTTCCTTCTGTGCCCCTCGCTGCCCCACTGTTGTTGTGCCCGTGATTTGCCTGCTTTCCCCCCGTTTTTCCTTCTGTGCCCCTCGCTGCCCCACTGTTGTTGTGCCCGTGATTTACCTGCTCTCCCCCCGTTTTTCCTTCTGTGCCCCTCGCTGCCTATCGCCATTCCCGCCGCTGCGTCCCTGCGGCCCCGCCCCCTGACTGCCCATTCGCTGCCCCTGCCTCCCGCCTCCCAGCTGCTCCTCCCTCCCACCTCCCCATAAATGGCGGCCGCTGCACGGCCGCGCAGCGGGCGTGCGCAGCGGGCGCGCCGCTGGCGCGCCGAGGCGCGCCTAAGGCAAGCCCGTCTGCGCCCGTCCGCGACTGGACCGCGCCCAGCGCCAGAACCCCTGGATCCCACCGATGCAACACCACTCGACGGACCTACGACGCCGCCACACTCACCGCACTCAATGCCGGCCGGAACCCTGCCTGCTACCGAGCCTCACCGAGACGCACCCACGGACCCTTCACCTGCCAAACCTGCCGATTCACCTGCCCCCTGACGTGCACCACCTCCGCCAAGTCGAGCAACAGCAGCAACCACCTGAAATGCATCCTGCTGAACACCCGCTCCGTCCACAGGCACGCCGTGGAACTCTGGGACCTGCTCGACGCAACAGCACCGGACATCGCCTTCCTCACCGAAACCTGGATGAACGCCTCCTCAGCGCCTGACATCGCCATAGCCATCCCGGATGGATACAAGATCACCCGGAAGGACCGCGTCAACCAGACGGGAGGAGGCATCGCCATCGTACACAAGAACACCATCCGCATCTCGACTAACTCCGACGAGACCTTCACCGCCGCCGAACACCTACACTTCCAGATACACACGGACCCCAAGACCACCCTCCGAGGCACCCTCATCTACAGACCCCGGGACCACGCACACTATTCAGCGAAGACATCGCAGACTTCATCAGCCCGCACGCCATGCCCTCCGCCGACTACATCCTCCTAGGGGACCTCAACTTCCACCTGGAGAACAACAACGACAGAAACACCACCGCCCTGCTGGACAACCTCGCCAACCTCGGACTCAAGCAACTGGTGAACACGCCCACCCACTACGCCGGCCACACGCTTGACCCCGTCTTCTCGTCCAGCAAGCACATCTCCTTCAGCCACGCCACCGGACTCCACTGGACCGACCACAGCTGCGTCCACTTCAGCTTCAGAAAGACTGCGACCCACCACCACCCGCAACAGGCTCCCGCCGGAGCTGGAGCAAGATCACCGCCGAGCAGCTCACCGCCTCCCTCAGCCAGAACACACCCACCGACACAACGGACCCAAACGAAGCAGCCAGCAACCTCGCCAAGTGGCTGACCGCCTGCGCCGACGACCTCGCACCACTAAAAACCCTCCCAGCAGACCCGGAAGCAAGAAAACCCCTTGGTTCACCAACGAACTCAAGGAATCCAAGAAGAACTGCCGCACTCTCGAGAAAACCTGGCGACTCGACCAGACCACAGACAACAGGACCGCCCTCAAGCACGCCACCCGCAAACACCACCAGCTGATCCGTGCCACCAAGAAGTCGGCACTCAAAGAACGACTGGACAACAACGCCCATGACAGCAAGGAACTTTTCAGCATCGTCAAAGAGTTCTCCAACCCCAGCGCCGGAAACAACGACATCACCCCCTCGCAAGACCTCTGCAACTCACTCTCCGCGTTCTTCCACCGCAAGATCACCGACATACACAACAGCTTCAACGCACAAACAACGCACCCTACCGCCGAACCAATGCCCGCCACCACCACCCTCTGCAACTGGACCCCGATCAACACCGAAGACACCACCCGCACGATGAACTCCATCCACTCCGGATCACCAACCGACCCCTGCCCACACCACGTCTTCAACAAAGCCGACGCCACCATCGCACCCCATCTCCGGGACATCATCAACTCCTCCTTCCGCACCGCCACCTTCCCGGAGAGCTGGAAGCACGCCGAGCTTACCGCCCTCCTGAAGAAACCAACGGCGGACCCCACCGACCTCAAGAACTACCGCCCCATCTCGCTCCTTCCGTTTCCGGCCAAAGTCATCGAGAAGACCGTCAACAGACAGCTTGCCGCCTTCCTCGAGACGAATGGATCCCTCGACCCCTCGCAGTCCGGGTTTCGGGCCAACCACAGCACCGAGACCGCCCTTATCGCAGCCACCGACGACATCAGAACCCTAACCGACAACGGGAAACAGCTGCCCTCATCCTCCTGGACCTCTCCGCGGCGTTCGACACCGTCTGCCACCGCACCCTAGTGAAGCGCCTCAGCAACATCGGAATCCGAGAGAAAGCACTGGAATGGATCATCTCGTTCCTCGCCGGAAGAACCCAGAGAGTCCGCCTCTCCCCGTTCAGATCCGAAGCCACCGAAGTCATCTGCGGCGTTCCACAAGGATCCTCACTCAGCCCGACCCTCTTCAACGTCTACATGAGCCCCCTCGCAGCCATCGCACGCCGACACAACCTCAACATCATCTCCTACGCCGACGACACCCAGCTGATCCTCTCCCTCACCAACGACCCCACTACCGCCAGAGCCAACCTGCACGACGGGATGAGAGACGTCGCCGACTGGATGAGGAACAGCCGCCTTAAACTGAACTCAGACAAGACGGAAGTCCTCATCCTGGGCTCATCACCCTCCGCCTGGGACGACTCCTGGTGGCCCCCGGCCCTGGGCACCGCACCCAAGCCAACGGACCACGCACGCAACCTGGGCTTCATCCTGGACTCCTCCCTATCAATGACCAAACAAGTCAACGCCGTCTCATCTTCATGCTTCAACACCCTGCGCATGCTCCGCAAGATCTTCAGATGGATCCCCACTGAAACCAGGAAGACCGTCACCCAGGCACTCGTCACCAGCCGACTGGACTATGGGAACACCCTCTACGCCGGAACCACAGCCAAACTTCAAAAGAGACTCCAGCGCATCCAGAACGCCTCCGCACGACTCATCCTGGACATCCCCCGACACAGCCACATCACCGTACACCTGAAAGACCTGCACTGGCTCCCCGTCAGCAAGAGAATCACGTTCAGACTCCTCACCCACGCACACAAGGCCCTCCACGACCTGGGCCCAAAGTACCTCAACGACCGCATGTCCTTCTACACGCCCACACGCCAGCTACGATCAACCAGCCACGCCCTCGCCACCGTACCACGCATCCGCAGAACCACCGCCGGAGGAAGATCCTTCTCCTACCTGGCGGCCAAGACCTGGAACTCCCTCCCCACTCACCTTCGGCGAACCCAGGACCATCTCGCCTTCAGGAAGCAGCTCAAGACCTGGCTGTTCGAGCAGTAACTTACCCCCTCCCCCAGCGCCTTGAGACCCTCCCGGGTGAGTAGCGCGCTCTATAAATGCCGTGATTGATTGATTGATTGATTGACTGCTCTTCTGAGCTCACTTGTTGCCCTGGGGCATTCATGTCATGCTGCGGTCCCCTGTAACACTTTTTTCGAGCTTGCTGTACATTCTTTGGCTTTTACGCGGACTTCTTACCTTCATAAGGTGTGGGTGCAGGTTCTATGTCTATCTACATATTTCTTTCTCCTCAATTTAGTAGATCAAGCAGCAGGGCTTCACTAATGTTCATTTGCTCACACATTTACCACTTCTTAACAGAACAGCTTCATATAAATACCATCATGGGTGCTATCTTTGATGCCTGGTTTGTGCTTTCTGATTACAATATCTGGAGGTCAAGCACAGTAAATGCTTTTTAATTAGGATTGAAACATTACTTGCAAGCTGGACAGTACATGCAGCTTAGGGCGGGTCCTTTCATCTAGTGCCAGGATAGGAACTGGCTCTTGTATTTTTAATTAGCTTCGGGTTTCCTGGAAAGCACTTGCTGTTGTATTGCATTACTGACAGGCAGCAGGAGTTAGAGAGACAATGCTGCACGCAGGGCTTTCTTTATTGCATGACTGCATTTCGGTTGATAGGTATCAAATACTGTTGAGTATTAGTTTCTTTTAGCACCTTTCTGTTGGCTCGAGGAAGGGGTGCACATGCCTTGTGTCGCTAACACAGCAGTGTGTCTCTGACACTCTGGGTCAATCTGCCTCCCATTAGAAGACAATGCTGCAGCGTTGTCACGGCTGGTGCTTCCTTGGAAAAAGCTGATGCCGAAAATTTGTCCCATCTCCCACCACAAACACGATCTAACAAATTGTGACCCGCTGTGCGCTGGAGTATAAACACATTTCCAAACTGACCTCAGTAATGGAGGCCCATCCTCAGTAGATGAGACCTCTAGGCTACCCTTAGCAGCGTTAGAATTCTACCCTACCCTAAGTAGGAGTTTACCGCTGTCCTCACCTCAGAAGGGGGGGAGCTCACACCTACCTGCCTGTGCAGTTATGGGCATTAATTTAACGGCAGGACCATCACCCCATCCTCAGTCGATGTGACCTGGACCTCTAACCTGATGTCTGTGTCTGTAGTCCTCTCACCTAACCGTAGTAGGAGTGGACCCCTCGCCTAACCTCAGAAGGGGTGGATCTCTCACCAAACCTCAGAAGGGGTGGATCTCTCACCATCTCTCACCAAACCTCAGAAGGGGTGGATCTCTCACCAAACCTCAGAAGGGGTGGATCTCTCACCAAACCTCAGAAGGGGTGGATCTCTCACCAAACCTCAGAAGGGGTGGATCTCTCACCAAACCTCAGAAGGGGTGGATCTCTCACCAAACCTCAGAAGGGGTGGATCTCTCACCAAACCTCAGAAGGGGTGGATCTCTCACCAAACCTCAGAAGGGGTGGATCTCTCACCAAACCTCAGAAGGGGTGGTGGACCCCTCGCCTAACCTCAGAAGGGGAGGATCTCTCACCAAACCTCAGAAGGGGTGGATCTCTCGTATAACCTTGATAGGAGTGGACCACCCACCTAGGTTCAGAACGGGGGTGGGGCATCTCACCTAACCTCACCTACAGTGGACCTCTTACCTAACCTCGGCAAGGCCTGACCTCCAGCCTAGTTTCAGCTGGGACACACTTCCAACTGACGTTTAGTAGGGGCTGACATAAAACCTGTCTTCAGTTGGAACTGACATCTAACCTAGCCTCAGCAGGGATGGACATGTAACCTAAACTCAGCATGGACTGACATCCTGCCTAACCTCCGCAGGGACTGCTATCCAACCAGTCCTCAGCAGGGACTGGCCTTCTTCAGTTTGGCCTTAGTAAGGAGAGACCTTCTAACTAATCTCAGAATGAGAATAAGAATGGACTTCTTAGCTAACCTTGGAATGGGTGGACAGCTCTCCTGATGTCTGCAAGGCCTCCCCTCAGAATAGACTGACCTCCAAGCCAACATCGCTAGGGGTTCATCTTAAGCCTAGCTTCATTTGGAACAGACCATCAACCCAACATCGCTAGGGGTTGACCTACAGCACTGCACCATTGGGGTAGAACTGCAAACCAGGCTTGATCCATGGCCTCTCTGCTGAACCTCAGTACATGCTGCTGTCCAACCAGGTTTCTGTAGGCTGCCCTTTAAACCTGACATGCCTCCTTTTTAGCCTCACCGTTGCAGCGTCTTCCATCTGTTACGTATTCTGTCCTGTTCGTAGTAAGTGGCAACAGGACACACACAGGCACCTGGCTGCTAACATTGAGCTGAGTGTTTCTCTCCTACCTGAGAGGTTGCTCTTTTTCGTAACTTTAAACAGATTCACTGTTCAAATCCATGTGCGCTGCAGGCTCACCCCACTTAGAGCTTTGCTTTTCAGGTTGCATTCTGCGGCGTGTTGTCTGTGTGCAGTCCCTGTACACCCACACTGTAAACCTCTCCCTTGGTCTGCTTGGGTCGGCACATCCATGTAGCGATACCGGAGTATAAACATTCTCTAGATGCGAGTCTTCATGCTAATCCAGCATATAAACTGCTTCCACTTGGCACGGTTCTTCCGACTCTTGTCTGGGCTGCATCATCTGGATTATAAACTTTACCCTGCTGGTATGATGCTGGTGATTTCTGTCCAAGCAGCGTCGTCCAAAGTACAAACTTCACCTGCCTGATATGACTTCACCATACTATGCTTGCTCTGCTTTTCCCTGTCCTGCAGCAGTGCCCCGAGTGTAAACATCTTTCACTTGGTGGATTTAGCAGATGCCTGTCCATGCTTTGATACCTGGGGTATAAATGTCCCTTGTTAGTATGATTCTGCGGTGCCATCTGGTCAGAGGTGGGCCTCTTTCACTGATCGTGATCCAAAGGTTGGTGCTGCTTGTGGGAATGACCGTGACACTCCACGCTGGGAAGAGGACCTGGCTTGTGCACTCGAGTCTCGTTCTCTGCTTCTACTACCGCGAGCCTCCAGCTCGTAATTCTAGAAGGGGCCCTGGAGGGGCCAGGGCTGAGCTCAAGTGAGGACCTCTCGGTTGATGTTTCCCCAGAGAAGGCCTTTTGGCCGTTATTGCTTCATGTTAACCTGCCATTTCCCCCCGAGCAGGCTGCAACTGAGGTTTAGGTTAGAGGCGTCCTTTATGAAGCACTAGTAATTCCTGAAGAGTTTATCCGTGCTAGCCAGTACAGCGCTTGCTGTATGGAAGGAGGTGGCTGAGCTTAGGCTTGTTTCAGTTGATGTGGCTCATGACTTGACTAAGTTGATGGTGATAGATTTGATCCCTAAAGAATTAGTAAGCAAATCTAAAGATGCTGGTGCACACAAGAAATCAAGTTGTGAATGAGTCCTAAGAAGCAACCGGGAGCCAGTGAAGAAAGTGTAGAACCTTCTATTCTCCAGGAACAGACACTCCGCCTCCTTCTAAATCAGTTGCAGAAAATGCGGACAAAACTGAAGCTTATCCTGATATTGAGAATGAATGTATAACCTTGGTCAAACAAGGGGGCGACCA
Source organism: Calotriton arnoldi (assembly GCA_963921515.1). NCBI lineage: Eukaryota > Metazoa > Chordata > Amphibia > Caudata > Salamandridae > Calotriton > Calotriton arnoldi. The sequence goes on from CAWUFW010001592.1 coordinate 856,483, forward strand.
CAGATATCCGGCTTGTGAGTTAGAGACTGAAGTATCCTGTGACTAGAGTGTACTTGTAAAGCAGGGTAAGAACAGGAAGGAACTCAACAGCAAAGGATTTAAAGACCGGGATAGTTTCCCTTTACATCAGCCAGGATAAGAGAAACCTGTGATTCTTCAATGAAAGAAAGACATTCCCAAGAGACTCTTAGGGTGGAAGCTGAGTGGTAATTTAAGAGTATTTAACTTACACCAGATATGTCTGTACAGAAAGCGTGGAAAGCTGATCTCTCACAGCTTGAGAGGGATTGTTTTGTGCCTTAGAAACATCAGGACTGATGACCTGAATTTTAGATTAGTCTGAGTTGGTGCTGCCACCTTATTCACACAAAATAACCAATCAACAAAGGCGTCATGAAAGCGAGCGCCCATGCTAGAACGGACCGTGGGGTGGGGACATTTTTAGTATCACTTTAATAGAGGTGAGATTAATTGGTCACTAGTTAGCAGTGGAAGAGCACGATCCAACCAGAAGAAAGGGGAATCGTAAAACCATTGACCACATGGTCGGTCCAGCATAGACCAATGGAGACAGTTGAAGTTCCCAGTCCTCGTGTCGAAATACCATCCAGCGGGCTTCCAGCAGTGTGTGTTGCCTCCACGGGGGCGATGGGCGAGACTGAGTGAGCTCCGTTGAAATACAACATGATTTGTAGTTGTGGTCACAAGGCATTGAGTCCAAGAACTTCACTATAAGATAGTCCTGGGGATGAGATATGTTCAACTCTTTGGCTAAAGAATGTGGTGGTCAGAAAACCAGCAGATGAGGAGCAGTGCCGCTGGCAGGGAGGGAGCTTTTCATACTGAACTGCTTTCTGTTGTCCCTGAAGGGAAGGGACAGAAGGGTTGTCGTTATCCATGCGATGCTCCTTCCATGACGCAAGTCTCCATTTCTGTGCGAAATAGAGAAGCTAGTGGCAATTACTGCAGCAATAGCAGGCCCGGAAATTATCTCTACACCAGATTTGTCTGTGCTTCTCAGAATGTCCGTCTGATTATGAAGAGTGAGGTGGTGTTTCAGAGGCATGCCTGCTCATAGACCCGGCATTAATTAGCAAGTGTTTAATTGTGAAGGAGGAAAAAGGACCCGCCTTGGAGCCAAGGCTTTCCAGGCAGCTGCCTGGACAGAGAATGGAAAGCTGCTTTGATCACTTTTTGTGACAGTAGTTAGGGTTTTGTGGGTGACGCTGAGTGTTGGAAGTCCTTGGGAAACAGACAGTCATTAGAGGCTATAACCTAAGTATCAGAGGGGCTGATGGTAGTCCAGTCTACCGCGAGAAGCATGGTATGAACTACTAGAGAGTAGCAGAGTGGCTGATGTAGTCCAGACTACCTCTAGCGGCGTGCAGCAGAGTGGCTTATGGTAGTCGAATCTACCTTAGACAGAGTATGGTTAAGTGAGCACATTAAAATATTGGCAGTCAATTTCAAATATTTGTGAAGTGGGTGCTTTTAGATAAAAATGTACAACCAGGCAGTAAACATAGAAAGATGGACACAAGCATCTTCTGAAGTCTCCTCCTAAACACCCGCCCACCCTTTGGTGACTGTAAACCGTAAGTATGCAAGTAGGCGCTGTCTACATGTGTCCCAGTCAGGGTCACAATTGCTCGTTGGTGGAATGAGTCCACCGAAAGTGTCCCCAATTATCTACTGCGCTTCTTTTAGAACCCCCACCTGTGCCCCACAGATAGGTGCATTTCATGTGCCAATTGTTAATTCTTCAGATGAACCCTGTGAAATGGAGCAGTCTGTGGCCTCATGCGCTTGGTCGTCCTTAGTCTTACAATTGCATCTTTTGAGAGATGCTGGTGATGGCTACAGATAACAGAATCTAGGGTCTTTCGATCAGCACACATCAAGGGAGGTGCAGATGTGCCCCTCGCGATTCAGACCCTATTCTATGACCCCAAACCAGAACCCCAGTCCTCAGATCAGTGACTACCCAGCTACCAGTGTCGGCAGGTCAGGCCCAGCTACCAGTGTCGGCAGGTCAGGCCCAGCTACCAGTGTCGGCAGGTCAGGCCCAGCTACCAGTGTCGGCAGGTCAGGCCCAGCTACCAGTGTCGGCAGATCAGGCCCAGTTACCAGTGTCGGCAGGTCAGGCCCAGTTACCAGTGTCGGCAGGTCAGGCCCAGTTACCAGTGTCGGCAGGTCAGGCCCAGTTACCAGTGCCGGCAGGTCAGGCCCAGTTACCAGTGCCGGCAGGTCAGGCCCAGTTACCAGTGCCGGCAGGTCAGGCCCAGTTATCAGTGTCGGCAGGTCAGGCCCAGTTATCAGTGCCGGCAGGTCAGGCCCAGTTATCAGTGCCGGCAGGTCAGGCCCAGTTATCAGTGTCGGCAGGTCAGGCCCAGTTATCAGTGTCGGCAGGTCAGGCCCAGTTATTAGTGTCGGCAGGTCAGGCCCAGTTATCGGTGTCGGCAGGTCAGGCCCAGTTATCGGTGTCGGCAGGTCAGGCCCAGTTATCGGTGTCGGCAGGCCGGGCCCAGCTACCGGTGTCGGCAGGCCGGGCCCAGCTACCGGTGTGGGCGGGTCGGGCCCAGCTACCGGTGTGGGCGGGTCGGGCCCAGCTACCGGTGTGGGCGGGTCGGGCCCAGCTACCGGTGTGGGCGGGTCGGGCCCAGCTACCGGTGTGGGCGGGTCGGGCCCAGCTACCGGTGTGGGCGGGTCGGGCCCAGCTACCGGTGTGGGCGGGTCGGGCCCAGCTACCGGTGTGGGCGGGTCGGGCCCAGCTACCGGTGTGGGCGGGTCGGGCCCAGCTACCGGTGTGGGCGGGTCGGGCCCAGCTACCGGTGTGGGCGGGTCGGGCCCAGCTACCGGTGTGGGCGGGTCGGGCCCAGCTACCGGTGTGGGCGGGTCGGGCCCAGCTACCGGTGTGGGCGGGTCGGGCCCAGTTACCGGTGTGGGCGGGTCGGGCCCAGTTACCGGTGTGGGCGGGTCGGGCCCAGTTACCGGTGTCGGCAGGTCAGGCGCTTGGTCGTCCTTAGTCTTACAATTGCATCTTTTGAGAGATGCTGGTGATGGCTACAGATAACAGAATCTAGGGTCTTTCGATCAGCACACATCAAGGGAGGTGCAGATGTGCCCCTCGCGATTCAGACCATATTCTATGACCCCAAACCAGAACCCCAGTCCTCAGATCAGTGACTACCCAGTTACCTGTGTCGGCAGGTCAGGCCCAGCTACCAGTGTCGGCAGGTCAGGCCCAGTTACCAGTGTCGGCAGGTCAGGCCCAGTTACCAGTGTCGGCAGGTCAGGCCCAGTTACCAGTGTCGGCAGGTCAGGCCCAGTTACCAGTGTCGGCAGGTCAGGCCCAGTTACCAGTGTTGGCAGGTCAGGCCCAGTTACCGGTGTTGGCAGGTCGGGCCCAGTTACCGGTGTGGGCGGGTCGGGCCCAGTTACCGGTGTGGGCGGGTCAGGCCCAGTTACCGGTGTCGGCAGGTTAAGCCCAGTTACCAGCATCAGCGGGTCGGATCCAGCACCAGAGCAGCCTCCCTGGTGCTGGCCTCCTCTCCCTCTAGCGTCACCAGGAGATCCGATGCCCTGATTCCATCTCCTACTTGAGCCAGAAGAGGGAGGGGGGTTGAGGGGGGTGCAGGAGCCAAGTGTTGCACTGCGCGGAATGTGTCTGCTAGCAGTGTTGGCACCTCTGATAAAGAGCCTTGGACTGGCACCAGATACCTGCCCGCACTTGGATGGTGCCTGTGAGTCATGCAGAATGTCTGCTTTCATAGCACAAGAATACCCAGCTTCCGAATGCCTGGCTTGCCCATCAGATCTGAGTCCCTGGCAGCTTCAAGGCCCTTCCGCCCGTGCGTATGTATTCAGCACTTATCACCTCTGGAGAGAGGATGCCTCTGCTGCGGCCAGCTGCTGTTTCATTGCCGGTATCTGTGCATTTGTGAATGAATTGGCACTTTTCACAGTAGCAGTTGAAGAGAGAGCCATGTTTTAAGTCTCTTTATGAAGTGGGACAGGTTGGGCCCTCAGTGAAGTCTTCCAAGTCTTGGGGAACTTGTAACTTCTGCTTCTCCTCCTCTTCAGGCACCGAGCACGCAGGACACCGTCTGGTGTGGCCGTGTGCCAACCTTTCCAAGCCCTGAGGCACATCTGCCAAGGTGCCAATACGTGCTTCTTGTTTGCACAAATCTTCTGTGAGCATCCTGTGACTGGTTGAAATGATTCTAGGCGCTACTCACTCCGTAGGCGATGTGCTGACCTCCGCTCCCTCCGCAGGAGGTGAAAGCAGCAAGTGGATTCACTCCGCGAGCACAAGGTGCCCTCACCACAGTGGCCCCAACAAGACCCCCAAGACTTTACATCATGCTGCTGTAGGACGCACCCTTAACCCTCAGCTTGATTCAGGACCCAGAGAGCACTCGCCTGCTTCTTTCATGAAAACAAGCTTTCAGAACACATTCAAGATGTATCAACCAGTGGCCTCAAGATAACAAGCATTGGCATAGCCAATAGGTCTCGCTTTTGGGACCTTATAAGTATTTAGTTATGCAGCACAATATCCTTGGTGCAACAACATCAACTGTTGCATGGGTAAACACTTATAAGGTCCCAAAAGCGAGACCTATTGGCTATGCCAATGCTTGTTCTAAACTGGTGTGGTGTCCATTGCAGTGTTTTCATTGTGTTATTGTGTGGTTATGTACAAATGCTTTACACATTGCCTCTGAGATAAGCCTGTCTGCTCGTGCCAAGCCACCAAGGGGGTGAGCAGGGGTTATCTGAGTGTGTGATCCCCTTACCCTGACTAGAAGGAAGGGTCCCTACTTGGGCAAGGTGCATACCTCTGCCAACTAGAGACCCCATTTCTAACACCTGGCATCCAGTTGGCTTTCTGACCCCTTGAGGCAGTCGGTGGGTAAATCCACGAATATTCCCTCAGGGTGTCGGGAACAGAAAGGCTGTTGGGGCTTTAGGAGTGAGGGTTATGTCCCAATGCGAACCTGCCCCCTCACCATTCTGTCTTATAAACATTATCTCTGGATCTAGTGGAATTTCTGCGTTATCACAGGGGTGGGAAGGTGTGGAATTGGGGTAACTCCCCCTCCCCCAATCTGCCTCCAGGTGGGACAGACAGACTGTTGGGGCCTTTAGGAATGAGGTAAGGCATGATGATTAGGTGGGCTACCCCGTACTATTCTTTTTATTTATTTAAAAAAGTCTGTTTTGCTAGTGGTCTTTCTGCCCCCCAGGAGGCAGATTGGGATAAACCTCTCCCTGATTCCCCTTCCCAGTGTGGTAGAAAGATTGCTTTCAATTTTTTAAAGGGAAAAATTGGGGGTAAACCTCCCCAATCTGCCCGCTGGGGGAGCAGCAACAATGTTGTGACCTTTTGGGAAGGATCACAGCCCGATGCCAGGGTGGGTTGCACAACCTCTTTATTTATCAAAAGAAATATGCCATGGCCTCCAGTGGGGTTTTTGTCCCCCGGAGGAGGGCGGATTGAGGATAAACCCACCCATCACTCCCTCAGGGGTGTTAGAAAGACTTTTAAAATTTAAAAGGGGGTGGGGGGGGCACATGCCTGTGCCCAGAGGGCCCACTCCCCCACAAGGGCAGTCCCTAGTGCTTAGTATGCGAAGTGCCCTGAAGGGGAAAGAAAGGCTTGTTTTTGGGGGAGGCATGGCTCCCGGGTAGATTAATCATTGAGTCGCATCGCCCTTGCGCCATGCAAGGGGCGCAAGTGCAATGCGACTACTAATTCAGACTTATCAAGCTACGCAAGGCTACCTTGCATGGCGTTGCGTGGCTTGATAAATCTAGAGTAACGAAACACAGCACAAATCAATGTGTTGCGTTACTCTGCCCCATTCTGCAGCACACATTGAAAGAGGAAAATGCCTCGGAGGATTGTTTTTGTGCAGGAAGGTGTTCCTTCTTGCACAAAAACAAACCTGTCTGCAATACAGGCACCCAGAGGCGGCTCCTCCATTGGGGCGTCGCCCCACTGCTTTCTCGCAGTGCGAGAAGCAGAAACATAAAATGGTAAAACTACCGTTTTATGTTTCTGCTTCTCGCACTGCGACAAAGCAAAAATGTCTGGTTGGGGGCGGGCGGTCCTGCTCGAGGGGAGTGGCTTGCCCACTGTTGTGGGCCCTGACTGTTTGGTCGGCCCTCTGGGGCTGACCAAACCAGTCATGCGCACTCTCCCTTTTCTCTATGTAGACTGCATGCAGCCTACATAGAGAAAATGGCCTCCCTACAGGCGCCTGGCTGGGCGCCATCCGCACCAATCACAACGCTGCCATTGCAGCGTTGTGATTGGCTTTGGGGAGGGAGGATGCCTAGCTAAAATGCAGACCCAGCCAGGAGCAGCAGGAGCTGAGGCGGCGGCGCGTGATCAGGGGGAAGGCAAATTTTTTGTGAAAATTTTAGTTCCCGGGCCGCTTACCGCCACCGCGGCAGCCTGGGCTTTCGAAAGCTCACCACACGCTCGTGCGTCATGGCCTTTTCCCCGCACGGCCGGCATGTTTCCAATTATCGCGCACGCGTCTGGGCACGATAATGGGAAACGGATATTGGCCCTGCGCGCGTAACCGCAGGAAAAAGGCCATGACGCACGAGCGTCTGGTCAGCTTTCCAAACCCCCTTACTAAAAGTCTCGCAAGCAGCGCATGCGCTGCTCTAGGCTCGACCTAAAAATGAGCTGGAAATTCAGAGCCTGGGGCAATCCCTTTATTTGTTTGCTCATCTGAAGGACACTGAACACATCTGAGTCGCCAATCGAAAGTCCTGGCTACTAGCCACAGAGGCTCCTTACAACCACAGATTCATTTGCCATGGTGGGGGCGACCTGTAGGATCAGGGGCATTTAATGCAGCAGGAAGCGCGTCCGCGCAGCTCTGTGGTGAGCACAACAGCCCGTTTGTTTTCCTTGCACTCGCACTCACTCTGCATTTTAAGTAGGAGGTGCCTGGCTCCTTACTTTGGGCACCATCTTTGAAGGGTCTTTACCCTTTTTTTTAATCCTTTTATGCTTTGACTTTATCCCTTTTGTTTTGCCTCTCCCTGACTTACTAGTAATGTTCACTCCCAGGGGAGCCTGGCAAGTGGGTCAACTGGGTCGCTGGACCCTCGTTTGGCTGTTTATTTTTCCCTACCTGTTGTACTTTAGCGCGCTGCAAAGCGCAGGCATTTGGGCCACGTCCACCGGTCCCGAAGGGCATTTCATGCAGCAGGAAGTGCGTCTGCGCGCTGTCCGTGCTCGGACCTCGCTCAGCGCCAGCCCCCTGCCCGTTATTCATCTAGTACAGCCTACTCGAAGGAAGCGCTCTCTGGATTAAATGCCAAAGGTATGACCCAGAGATGTTTCTGCCTACACCCTTGCGCTGCTACTCCGGACAAAGTCTGTCTGTACCAATTGTGGCATCATCCTCACCTGCCCAGCTTGTAGTACAACCGCAGTCACTTCCACCAAAAATGTTAAATGTGCACTCCTTAATGCCATATCTCTGATAAAACATCAATTCGAGTTTCTAGATTTTATGGATAGCCATCAACTTGATATGGCATGGGTTACTGGCTGACCAAGCGTCTGGACCTGACGCAGCGGCCCCCTCCCAACTTCATCCTACACCATGTACATAGACCTCTGAAACAGGGCGGGTTCTTGCCATGATTCTGGAGAACATTCCGTCTCCGAATGTAAAGCCTTTACATTTAATGTGGTACTTTCTAAAACACATTCTTTTAGGGGGCATCTTAGTTTATCGCCGCCCTAAACTAAGGAACACTTTCATGCAAAATGTGGGTTCCTCCTAGAGGAAGGTCTGACAGCCAAGGACATCATCTTGCTCGGAGATTTTAACTTTTATTTAAAAAACTCCGAAGATAGCGATACTCTCGCCCTCACTGAGACCCTTGAGGGTTTCAGGCTGTCTAAACTAGTTAAAAATCCTACCAATAGAGCAGGGCACACTCTAGATGGAGTGTTTCCCAATAGCCCCTAAGTGGTCATTAAAGTTCAGATTCCACAAATTTCTTCTGACCACCTTCAACATAAAGCTTAAACTGAAATCCAGCCCTGACAAACCCCTTGGTCATGCTGTTAAATCTCGTGCATCGAATAAAATACAGGTAGATGTCTTTAATAAAACTTCATGGGACACAATGCCTTCCCCCTCTGACAATTTGGATGACTCCTCTTTAAAATACACAGAATGGATTCATTCAGCCTTAGCAGTCTCCACGCCTCTTTAAATCTGGAATTCACGGAGAGGTAAACCCTCTGCCCAGGGTTTACGGAGAATCTTAGACTTCAGAAACACGCATGCAGAAGACAAGAGAGACGATGTAGGAAGGAGTACAATAGGGCAGAAAAAGAGAAATACAAGCCCTGCATGAGCAAGTATAAAGCACTTATGCTCAAGGAAAAGACCTTCTTTACGCAAAAAATAACTGCGGCCAAGAATTTGTCCAGAGATCTTTTCCAGGTAGATTTCTGCAACACCTTGGGCAATTTCTTCAGGAACAAATTTGTCCAGCTCTTTAATAAAGTTGATCAAAATTTGGCCACTAGTGCTGAAGGCCCTCCTCAATTCACCTTACCTGAGGAATGCCCTAAATTCAGTGATTTTTCACCATTATCGATAAAATAGGTGACCACATTTATAAGAGCCACTAAATCAGGGTCGCCCATGGACTCTAGTCCTACGTGTATCATCAACCTTGCCACAGAAACGGTGGCCTCCTGGTTGACTAGTACTTTTAATTCCATGTTGGAATCGGGATGATTCCATGCAATATTGAAGAAGACTTCCATCCCTCTTCTGCTACAAAAGTCAAATCTAAATTCTAGTGACCCAAACAATTATCGTCCTATTTCCTGTCTACTCCTTCCAGCTAAAATAACGGAAAAGGCCTTGAACCAGCAAGTAGCTCAATTTCTATCTGATCATCAGCTGCTAGATGCCACCTAATTTGGTTTTAGAAGTGGTCATAGCACCAAAACTGCCCTTATCAAAACCACTGAAGAGATCAGAGTAATAGTGGATTGTGGTGGTAGCGCGGCACTCTTTCTCCTCGATTTATAGGCATCCTTTGATACGGTTGATCACAAGTTCTTGGTTGACCGTCTTCAGTCAGTTGGTATCGAGGGGTCGGCTCTTAAACTACTGGAATCTTTTCTATCGATAGAAAACAAGTGGTGGCCCTGGATCCATTTTTGTCTAAGCCTTTCCATCTGTCATGCGGGGTCCTGCAGGGGTCCTCATTCAGCCCCACGCTGTTTAACTTTTATGTTAAACCCTTTGCCACTCCTAAAAGATCTCTTGGGCTGGACCTTACCTCATATGCTGACGATACCCAATTAGTGGTAGCAATATATTCTCCTAATAACCAAACTGGCGTAAATTTCCATGATTGTATGGTAGCTATTAGCAACTGGATTAACCTAAATTGTTTAAAACTTAACTCTGGGAAAACGGAGGTCATCCTGTTTGGAAACAACCCGTCCCTATGGGCGCCATCATAGTGGCCAGAGGAATTGGGAGCCCTACCTACCCCAGTCACTAAGATTTGGAACTTGGGAGTGGTTATAGATAATCACTTGACATTTGGACTGCAGGTTAATGCAGTCACGTCCTCCGCCTTCCTTGTTCTGAGCATGCTCAGAAAGATTTTTCTTTTTGTCCCTGTCAACTTTCAAAATAAGGTGATTACAGCATTAGTGCTAGCCAAATTAGATTACTGCAGTGTCCTATACACTAACATGCAGCATCAATACCTTAATAGACTTCAGTCTTACAAAATGCCGCTGTCAGAATACCGGCTGGGATCCCTAAACATAAATAGGCATCACACGCCATCAAACATCTTCGTTGGCCGCTTGTCAGGCAGCACATTAAGTTCAAAACCCTCTGCCTCGCCCACGAGGCTCCTCATGGAACTGGCCCAGAGTTCCTTAAACAATCTTTCAGATGGTATTGTCCAGTGAGAAATTGAAGATCTTCAGGCGCTCGGAAATTGTTGGTCCAAAGGTTTAAACGAACCAGCTAGGGAGGAAGAAGTTTTGTGAATACTACGGCCAAGGAATGGAACTTACTACCCACCCCCCCTTTACATTCGGACTATCCCTAACCCTCTCCTGTTTAGGAAAGCACTGAAATCACGGCTTTTACAAAGTAATTTTCTCTGAGGATTGATGGTTCTCTCCCACAGTGCTAGCGCCTTGACAACGTAGGGTATTTGTTTGCGCTCCACAAATCATTGTAAGATTAACACAGGTCCTGTAATACCCCTCAGATAGCGAGAGGTGGGTCTGTGAAGGAGCAGGTACTACCCCTCCCAGTGTAATAAGAGGCATTTATTAGAAGAAGCTGTGGAGCTGAGCAGATAGCGAAAGGTGTGAGTGACAGGCTGGGGTCACACTGTGCCTGCGGGAGGGGCGGACACTGCCCCCGCCCAGTGTAATAAGAGGCATTTATTAGAAGAAGCTGTGGAGCTGAGCAGATAGCGAAAGGTGTGAGTGACAGGCTGGGGTCACACTGTGCCTGCGGGAGGGGCGGGCACTGCCCCCGCCCAGTGTAATAAGAGGCATTTATTAGAAGGAACTGTGGAGCTGAGCAGATAGCGAAAGGTGTGAGTGACAGGCTGGGGTCACACTGTGCCTGCGGGAGGGGCGGACACTGCCCCCGCCCAGTGTAATAAGAGGCATTTATTAGAAGAAGCTGTGGAGCTGAGCAGATAGCGAAAGGTGTGAGTGACAGGCTGGGGTCACACTGTGCCTGCGGGAGGGGCGGGCACTGCCCCCGCCCAGTGTAATAAGAGGCATTTATTAGAAGGAACTGTGGAGCTGAGCAGATAGCGAAAGGTGTGAGTGACAGGCTGGGGTCACACTGTGCCTGGGGGAGGGGCGGGCACTGCCCCCGCCCAGTGTAATAAGAAGCATTTATTAGAAGAAGCTGTGGAGCTGAGCAGATAGCGAAAGGTGTGAGTGACAGGCTGGGGGTCACACTGTGCCTGCGGGAGGGGTGGGCACTGCCCCCGCCCAGTATAATAAGAGGCATTTATTAGAAGGAACTGTGGAGCTGAGCAGATAGCGAAAGGTGTGAGTGACGGGCTGGGGTCACACTGTGCCTGGGGGAGGGGCGGGGGCCGTGTAATAAGAGGCATGTATTAGAAGAAGCTGTGGAGCTGAGCAGATAGCGAAAGGTGTGAGTGACAGCCAGGGGTCACACTGTGCCTGCGGGAGAGGCGGGCACTGCCCCCGCCCAGTGTAATAAGAGGCATTTATTAGAAGAAGCTGTGGAGCTCAGCAGATAGCGAAAGGTGTGAGTGACAGGCTGGGGTCACACTGTGCCTGCGGGAGGGGCGGGCACTGCCGCCGCCCAGTGTAATAAGAGGTATTTATTAGAAGGAGCTGTGGAGCTGAGCAGATGGAGAAAGGTGTGACAGGCTGGGGTCACACTGTGCCTGCGGAGGGGCGGGCACTGCCCCGCCAAGTGTAATAAGAGGCATTTATTAGAAGAAGCTGTGGAGCTGAGCAGATAGCGAAAGGTGTGAGTGACAGGCTGGGGTCACACTGTGCCTGCGGGAGGGGCGGGCACTGCCCCCGCCCAGTGTAATAAGAGGCATGTATTAGAAGGAGCTGTGGAGCTGAGCAGATGGCGAAAGGTGTGAGTGACGGGCTGGGGTCACACTGTGCCTGCGGGAGGGGCGGACACTGCCCCCGCCCAGTGTAATAAGAGGCATTTATTAGAAGGAGCTGAGCAGATAGCGAAAGGTGAGTGTGACAGGCTGGGGTGACACTGTGCCTGCGGGAGGGGCGGGGGCCGTGTAATAAGAGGCATTTATTAGAAGAAGCTGTGGAGCTGAGCAGATAGCGAAAGGTGTGAGTGACAGGCTGGGGTCACACTGTGCCTGGGGGAGGGGCGGGGGCCGTGTAATAAGAGGCATGTATTAGAAGAAGCTGTGGAGCTGAGCAGATAGCGAAAGGTGTGAGTGACAGGCTGGGGTCACACTGTGCCTGCGGGAGGGGCGGGCACTGCCCCAGCCCAGTGTAATAAGAGGCATTTATTAGAAGAAGCTGTGGAGCTGAGCAGATAGCGAAAGGTGTGAGTGACAGGCTGGGGTCACACTGTGCCTGCGGGAGGGGCGGGCACTGCCCCCGCCCAGTGTAATAAGAGGCATTTATTAGAAGAAGCTGTGGAGCTGAGCAGATAGCAAAAGGTGTGAGTGACAGGCTGGGGTCACACTGTGCCTACGGGAGGGGCGGGCACTGCCCCCGCCCAGTGTAATAAGAGGCATTTATTAGAAGAAGCTGTGGAGCTGAGCAGATAGCGAAAGGTGTGAGTGACAGGCTGGGGTCACACTGTGGCTGGGGGAGGGGCGGGGGCCGTGTAATAAGAGGCATTTATTAGAAGGAGCTGTGGAGCTGAGCAGATAGCAAAAGGTGTGAGTGACAGCCAGGGGTCACACTGTGCCTGCGGGAGGGGCGGGCACTGCCCCCGCCCAGTGTAATAAGAGGCATTTATTAGAAGGAACTGTGGAGCTGAGCAGATAGCGAAAGGTGTGAGTGACAGCCAGGGGTCACACTGTGCCTGCGGGAGGGCGGGCACTGCCCCCGCCCAGTGTAATAAGAGGCATTTATTAGATGGAGCTGAGCAGATAGCGAAAGGTGTGAGTGACAGGCTGGGGTCACACTGTGCCTGCGGGAGGGGCGGACACTGCCCCCGCCCAGTGTAATAAGAGGCATTTATTAGAAGAAGCTGTGGAGCTGAGCAGATAGCGAAAGGCGTGAGTGACGGGCTGGGGTCACACTGGGCCTGCGGGAGGGCGGGCACTGCCCCGCCCAGTGTAATAAGAGGCATGTATTAGAAGGAGCTGTGGAGCTGAGCAGATAGCGAAAGGTGTGAGTGACAGGCTGGGGTCACACTGTGCCTGCGGGAGGGGCGGGGGCCGTGTAATAAGAGGCATGTATTAGAAGAAGCTGTGGAGCTGAGCAGATAGCGAAAGGTGTGAGTGACAGGCTGGGGTCACACTGTGCCTGCGGGAGGGGCGGGCACTGCCCCCGCCCAGTGTAATAAGAGGCATTTATTAGAAGGAACTGTGGAGCTGAGCAGATAGCGAAAGGTGTGAGTGACAGGCTGGGGTCACACTGTGCCTGGGGGAGGGGCGGGGGCCGTGTAATAAGAGGCATGTATTAGAAGAAGCTGTGGAGCTGAGCAGATAGCGAAAGGCGTGAGTGACGGGCTGGGGTCACACTGTGCTTGCGGGAGGGGCGGGCACTACCCCCGCCCAGTGTAATAAGAGGCATTTATTAGATGGAGCTGAGCAGATAGCGAAAGGTGTGAATGACAGGCTTGGGTCACACTGTGCCTGCGGGAGGGGCGGACACTGCCCCCGCCCAGTGTAATAAGAGGCATTTATTAGAAGAAGCTGTGGAGCTGAGCAGATAGCGAAAGGCGTGAGTGACGGGCTGGGGTCACACTGTGCCTGCGGGAGGGGCGGGCACTGCCCCCGCCCAGTGTAATAAGAGGCATGTATTAGAAGGAGCTGTGGAGCTGAGCAGATAGCGAAAGGTGTGAGTGACAGGCTGGGGTCACACTGTGCCTGCGGGAGGGGCGGGGGCCGTGTAATAAGAGGCATGTATTAGAAGAAGCTGTGGAGCTGAGCAGATAGCGAAAGGTGTGAGTGACAGGCTGGGGTCACACTGTGCCTGCGGGAGGGCGGGCACTGCCCCCGCCCAGTGTAATAAGAGGCATTTATTAGAAGGAACTGTGGAGCTGAGCAGATAGCGAAAGGTGTGAGTGACAGGCTGGGGTCACACTGTGCCTGGGGGAGGGGCGGGGGCCGTGTAATAAGAGGCATGTATTAGAAGAAGCTGTGGAGCTGAGCAGATAGCGAAAGGTGTGAGTGACAGGCTGGGGTCACACTGTGCCTACGGGAGGGGCGGGCACTGCCCCCGCCCAGTGTAATAAGAGGCGTTTATTAGAAGAAGCTGTGGAGCTGAGCAGATAGCGAAAGGTGTGAGTGACAGGCTGGGGTCACACTGTGCCTGCGGGAGGGGCGGGCACTGCCCCCGCCCAGTGTAATAAGAGGCATTTATTAGAAGGAACTGTGGAGCTGAGCAGATGGCGAAAGGTGTGAGTGACGGGCTGGGGTCACACTGTGCCTGGGGGAGGGGCGGGGGCCGTGTAATAAGAGGCATTTATTAGAAGGAGCTGTGGAGCTGAGCAGATGGCGAAAGGTGTGAGTGACGGGCTGGGGTCACACTGTGCCTGCGGGAGGGGCGGGCACTGCCCCCGCCCAGTGTAATAAGAGGCATTTATTAGAAGAAGCTGTAGAGCTGAGCAGATAGCGAAAGGTGTGAGTGACAGGCTGGGGTCACACTCTGCCTGCGGGAGGGGCGGGCACTGCCCCCGCCCAGTGTAATAAGAGGCATTTATTAGAAGGAACTGTGGAGCTGAGCAGATAGCGAAAGGTGTGAGTGACAGGCTGGGGTCACACTGTGCCTGGGGGAGGGGCGGGCCGTGTAATAAGAGGCATGTATTAGAAGAAGCTGAGCAGATAGCGAAAGGTGTGAGTGACATCCAGGGGTCACACTGTGCCTGCGGGAGGGGCGGGCACTGCCCCCGCCCAGTGTAATAAGAGGCATTTATTAGATGGAGCTGTGGAGCTGAGCAGATAGCGAAAGGTGTGAGTGACAGGCTGGGGTCACACTGTGCCTGCGGGAGGGGCGGACACTGCCCCCGCCCAGGGTAATAAGAGGCATTTATTAGATGGAGCTGTGGAGCTGAGCAGATAGCGAAAGGTGTGAGTGACAGCCTGGGGTCACACTGTGCCTGCGGGAGGGGCGGACACTGCCCCCGCCCAGTGTAATAAGAGGCATTTATTAGAAGGAGCTGTGGAGCTGAGCAGATAGCGAAAGGTGTGAGTGACAGGCTGGGGTCACACTGTGCCTGCGGGAGGGGCGGGCACTGCCCCCGCCCAGTGTAATAAGAGGCATTTATTAGATGGAGCTGTGGAGCTGAGCAGATAGCGAAAGGTGTGAGTGACAGGTTGGGGTCACACTGTGCCTGCGGGAGGGGCGGGCACTGCCCCCGCCCAGGGTAATAAGAGGCATTTATTAGATGGAGCTGAGCAGATAGCGAAAGGTGTGAGTGACAGGCTGGGGTCACACTGTGCCTGCGGGAGGGGCGGGCACTGCCCCGCCCAGTGTAATAAGAGGCATTTATTAGATGGAGCTGTGGAGCTGAGCAGATAGCGAAAGGTGTGAGTGACAGCCTGGGGTCACACTGTGCCTGCGGGAGGGGCGGACACTGCCCCCGCCCAGTGTAATAAGAGGCATTTATTAGAAGGAACTGTGGAGCTGAGCAGATAGCGAAAGGTGTGAGTGACAGGCTGGGGTCACACTGTGCCTGCGGGAGGGGCGGGCACTGCCCCCGCCCAGTGTAATAAGAGGCATTTATTAGAAGGAACTGTGGAGCTGAGCAGATAGCGAAAGGTGTGAGTGACAGGCTGGGGTCACACTGTGCCTGCAGGAGGGGAGGGGCGGGCACTGCCCCCGCCCAGTGTAATAAGAGGCATTTATTAGAAGGAGCTGTGGAGCTGAGCTGGTGTCAGGCTGCAGCTGCAGAGATGTGCAGTGATTTAAGTGGGAACGGTCTTTAAAAGGGGCGTGGCCAAAGAAGCGTAACACGGAAACCTTTCCTAGAGGTGTGGATTAGCACATGGACTAAAGTCCTGTGCTACACAAAGTGTGCATCCTGGCCCTTATTTTAGTCTCTCTCCCAGTTTTTAGGTCTCGCCTGGCGATGCAGCGCGAAAGCGCTGTCGCTAGCGAGATCTATTGTTACTGACTTGCTTTGGAAGGGAGACGGGAGCTGTGCACGCGCAGGACGGACTGGAAATGTGAACGCGCCCGTGAACACGCACGCGATGTGCACATCTCCTGTCCCCCTTCCGTCCTCGCAAGCCTCATGCAATATCACTTTATTTTTTTTTTTAATGCGCACGCGAGCTCCAAGCGCGGAGCGCTTTACACGCACAGCATGCCTCACCCCACTTACCTGCTCTTGTGGGGACTCTGCGCTGCTCCTCGGCTGGTCTCCGTCTTCAGCCGGTCACTGCAGCAACACGCGGGGCTCCGTGTTGCTCCCAGGAGCCCCGCCTAAAATCCTGCTTTGGCTGCACCATGCGGCATTCACGAAGGCGGGGTGGGCTCCCGCCGGACCTCCTCTACTGTTTTTTTTTGTTTTTTTTTTGCTTTGGCGGCCCCGTCCCTGGGCCGCACGAGCCGCGCAGCACTTATTGAAGTACGGCGAAGTCCGCAGGCGCCGCCACTGGGCACGAGCCGCAGGCCACGCCGATGTGCACGCTCACGGCGTGCCTACAACGCGCGCATGGCGCTCTTTCACTTTCCCTTGTTTCTTTATTGACTTTGTGTGTTTGTGTGTTCTCTTGTGGACCCGCAGCATTTGTCATTATTGACGTCACGTGTATTTCTGTGTGCGTCTTTGACTATCGGTGACTAAGTGGCTGTGTTTGTGTGTGCACTTGTGAGCGCGTAGTATTTGTCGTTATTGACTTAGTTTGTGTTTGTGCGTGCTCGTATGAGCGCGTAGTATTTGTGATTAATTACTTCGTGTGGGTTTGTTTTTGTGTATGCGTCTATGATTACTGGCTATGGGGCTGTGTTTGTGTGTCCTTGTGGGCGCGTAGCATTTGTCATTATTGACTTCATGTGTGTGCGTCTATGATTATCATGACTATGTGCCTGTGTTTGTGTGTCCTTGTGGACCCGCAGTATTTGTCATTATTGGCGTCCCGTGTATTTGTGTGTGCGTCTGTGACTATGGGTGACTAGGAGTGTTTGTGTGTGTCCTTGTCAGCGCTCAGTATTTGTTATTGACTAATTATTGATTAGTTATTGACTTCATGTGTGTTTGTGTGCGCGCCTGTGACATTCGATGGCTGTGACAGTTTGTGTGCTCTTCTGTGCCTGTACACTTCTGAGCGTGTACTTGTTGTCATTATTGCGTGCATGTGTCTTTCCGTTTTCATGTTTGTGTGTTCCGTGCGTCCTCCTGCGGTCATATTTTGCCGGTTTTGCGCTGTCTCGCCACATTATAAGGCCCAAATGTCTTCTTTGTAAATCCCGTTGTATGTATGACAGGGCGCGGGATTTCTCTATCTGAGCAGGACGTCAGCACAGGCTGGGGAGAGTGTGGGGGAGCTGGGCTATGAGATCTGCAGACCTTCTCCAAGGGGGCGGGCTGTAGTGTGAGCAGGGCACCGAGGTCAGCCAAGACCTCCAGAGGCCAGAGGTGGTGCAGGACGACCCAGACAATGAGGTGAAATGGGAACTTTAATGCGTTCTAGTAGGAGCTGTGCTGCCAGGTGAGCAGCGGCCTCCCCAGAGGGGAGATGTGGTCTGTGGGAGGAGCTGCCCAGTGGTGTCACAGGGGCCTCCTTGGGGGATGTGGTCTCTGGGAGAGCTGTACGGGCAGGTGAGCAGCGGCCTCCCCAGAGGGGAGATGTGGTCTGTGGGAGGAGCTGCCCAGTGGTGTCACAGGGGCCTCCTTGGGGGATGTGGTCTCTGGGAGAGCTGTACGGGCAGGTGAGCAGCGGCCTCCCCAGAGGGGAGATGTGGTCTGTGGGAGGAGCTGCCCAGTGGTGTCACAGGGGCCTCCTTGGGGGATGTGGTCTCTGGGAGAGCTGTACGGGCAGGTGAGCAGCGGCCTCCCCAGAGGGGAGATGTGGTCTGTGGGAGGAGCTGCCCAGTGGTGTCACAGGGGCCTCCTTGGGGGATGTGGTCTCTGGGAGAGCTGTACGGGCAGGTGAGCAGCGGCCTCCCCAGAGGGGAGATGTGGTCTGTGGGAGGAGCTGCCCAGTGGTGTCACAGGGGCCTCCTTGGGGGATGTGGTCTCTGGGAGAGCTGTACGGGCAGGTGAGCAGCGGCCTCCCCAGAGGGGAGATGTGGTCTGTGGGAGGAGCTGCCCAGTGGTGTCACAGGGGCCTCCTTGGGGGATGTGGTCTCTGGGAGAGCTGTACGGGCAGGTGAGCAGCGGCCTCCCCAGAGGGGAGATGTGGTCTGTGGGAGGAGCTGCCCAGTGGTGTCACAGGGGCCTCCTTGGGGGATGTGGTCTCTGGGAGAGCTGTACGGGCAGGTGAGCAGCGGCCTCCCCAGAGGGGAGATGTGGTCTGTGGGAGGAGCTGCCCAGTGGTGTCACAGGGGCCTCCTTGGGGGATGTGGTCTCTGGGAGAGCTGTACGGGCAGGTGAGCAGCGGCCTCCCCAGAGGGGAGATGTGGTCTGTGGGAGGAGCTGCCCAGTGGTGTCACAGGGGCCTCCTTGGGGGATGTGGTCTCTGGGAGAGCTGTACGGGCAGGTGAGCAGCGGCCTCCCCAGAGGGGAGATGTGGCCTGTGGGAGGAGCTGCCCAGTGGTGTCACAGGGGCCTCCTTGGGGATGTGGTCTCTGGGAGAGCTGTACGGGCAGGTGAGCAGCGGCCTCCCCAGAGGGGAGATGTGGTCTGTGGGAGGAGCTGCCCAGTGGTGTCACAGGGGCCTCCTTGGGGGATGTGGTCTCTGGGAGAGCTGTACGGGCAGGTGAGCAGCGGCCTCCCCAGAAGGGAGATGTGGTCTGTGGGAGGAGCTGCCCAGTGGTGTCACAGGGGCCTCCTTGGGGGATGTGGTCTCTGGGAGAGCTGTGCTGCCAGGTGAGCAGCGGCCTCCTCAGAGGGGAGATGTGGTCTGTGGGAGGAGCTGCCCAGTGGTATCACAGGGGCCTCCTTGGGGGATGTGGTCTCTGGGAGAGCTGTACGGGCAGGTGAGCAGCGCCTCCCCAGAGGGGAGATGTGGTCTGTGGGAGGAGCTGCCCAGTGGTGTCACAGGGGCCTCTTTGGGGGATGTGGTCTCTGGGAGAGCTGTACGGGCAGGTGAGCAGCGCCTCCTCAGAGGGGAGATGTGGTCTGTGGGAGGAGCTGCCCAGTGGTGTCACAGGGGCCTCCTTGGGGGATGTGGTCTCTGGGAGAGCTGTACGGGCAGGTGAGCAGCGCCTCCTCAGAGGGGAGATGTGGTCTGTGGGAGGAGCTGCCCAGTGGTGCAAGGGCCTGTGCGTGGGGTGGTCTGTCGGTTTGTAAGGCACTTAACCCCAGGGGTATGAAATTCCGAGTTCCAACCAAGCTGAAATAGAGGCAGTCTACCATCTCGTCCTCATTGCCAGCAGCTATCTTCCACCCAATCCAGTTGTTTTATATTTGTGGGGGTGGCGGTGTGCACCCTGAATATCAAACCCACAATATTGGTGAGACAAAATATGGAGAAAAAATATTGTCAGGCAAGTCTAGATTCTCTGTCTGACTCCACATACGTACCGAGCAGTACATATATCTTCAAGGTATGTAGATGTGGAGCTAGGAGCAGTAAATCTATACTTCCCTATATGCACTTACCATCCGATATTTTGTCTCTCCATAGTCTGTCCTCGATATTCTTGCACCTCGATATTGTTGGTGTAAATATTCAGTACAATCGGGGTGGGGCAGCTAAGCACCTGGTTGGGGTGCAGACACAGGGAGCTAGATGTACAAAGCTTTTTTCTGCTCGCAAATGATCCGATTAGGCAGTGTGCGACCAGAAAAAAGCTTTTTCTGATGTACCAAACCCTATTTCAGATTCGGTAACCTATTACCGAATCGCAAATAGGGTTTGTGAGTCGCTATTAGGAAGGGGCGTGTTAAGGGTGTCCCTTCCTAACAGTGAGTTGCACTGTTATGTAGGAATGTTTTGCGACCGGGAATGAAGTCGCAAAACTTCGCAGTCACCACCAACTTCAAGTTGGTGGAAACCCATTCACAAATGGGAAGGGGTCCCCAAGCGACCCCTTCCCCTTTGTGAATGTGGGCGGCAACATTAATTTAGAGCAGATAGTGGTCTCATAGACCACTGCATACTCTTAAAAAAATAAAATAAAAAAATAAAAAAATAAAAAGTTGCTTTTCATTTTTATTTTTGAAATGCATCCCATTTTCCTTTAAGAACAAGCATTTGCAATGCAATAGGTCTCGCATTTACGCAAGTTTAAGCTATCGGCATTGTAAATGACAATGCCTTTTATTTATGTTTTAAAATCCAAAACAAAATTAAAGGCATTGTCATTTACAATGCCAGCACAACTCGCGTAAATGCGAGACCTATTGCATTGCAAATGCTTGTTGTTATTGCATCCAGACTTGTTACTCCATGACGAGCATGCACATGAAGCAAACCAGAGCTATTGGCTTTGTCAGTGCTTGTTGTTGGGATCTGATAAATGAGTAATGACAATACTTTTATTGTGATTGATAAGAATTGATACATTATGAGACTGCAAATGAAACATTCCAAAGTTCGGTGGAAGGGGCAGTTGTCTTTGGTGTGTCTCAGTCTCTCCTGTTCTCTCTTCAGTCTATTAAACACAGAGCGTCCTTTTTCTCCAACACCTTCCTGAAATCCTCCATCTGCACATCTCACACGTCATCTCCTTCTCGTCATCACTGTCTCTTCACTCTGTCCTTCATGTACATTCTTGGGTCACCTTCACTTCAGCACGCCCTCTCTGTCTCTCACAAACACACTCCCACTCTTTCTTTCACTCCGTTGGAAACACCACCTTTGGCACAGTTGATATTTCAACAGTTGTGTGCATAAGTCCTTCATGCTGTCATGTAAAATGCAAATTACAATTGGCACATTGATATGACCCCGTTTCTTGCGCTCTGCAGAGAGGCCAAGGATTGGATGAACTTTTACACTTAACACTTTATGTCCCACAGACAGTAACTGTGAGAAATTCACATCACCTTCAGCCTGAACCCCAGAACTCTCAATTGTGTCCTGTGAGGCACACCCTCCCGCAGACTGAACTCTCACAGAACACTAGAGGCGGCTCAGTGCACAGTAAGCACTGCATAAGACTCTCATGGTGCATACAAAAGGGCAGAAATACAACATCTGCAAAAATCATTTGCTGTCAGGGAATGCAAGATGAAGGAAAACGTGAACTGAAGCAGTGACTGCCTCACTGACGTAGATTACCTGAAGGAAACGGTTTACCATCTTTCTGAGACCTCCGAGAGGCCAATGATTGGATGGACATGTGTTCTGAATAACTTTATTGCCTACCAACAAGCACTGTAACAAACAACTGCCTTCACCATCATCTCCAGAGCTCTGCATTGTGCCGTGTCCTGGAGGAATATGCCTCTTTATTACGCTTGCCGTCACCCCGCATGTTGTTACAACGCGGTCGTTACAATGACTGCGTTGTAACAACGCATACCATTACCCCACAAGTCGTACGACTTGCGGAGGGGGGCGCTGGATGTTGGAATAGTATAATTTACTATTCCAACTCCAGTCTGTGCGGACAGTAGAGAAGGTGTTGGATTTTAAATCCAACACCTTCTCCCCCCTCCGCAAGTCGTCGTTACGCCTTGCGGGGTAATGGTATGCGTTGTTACAGCGCGGTCGTTGTAACGACATGCGATGCGGTGTGACGGATTCGTAGTAAGGACTGTTTACCGTCCTGGAGACCCACCAACAGCCTGAACTCACCCAGACGCCTGGAGATGGCTCACTTCAGAGTAGACACTATGCAAGGGAACTGTTTACCGTCCTGGAGACCCACCAACAGCCTGAACTCACCCAGATGCCTGGAGATGGCTCGCTTCAGAGTAGACACTATGCAAGGGGACTGTTTACCGTCCTGGAGACCCACCAACAGCCTGAACTCACCCAGATGCCTGGAGATGGCTCGCTTCAGAGTGTAGACTATGCAAGGGACTGTTTACCGTCCTGGAGACCCACCAACAGCCTGAACTCACCCAGACGCCTAGAGATGGCTCGCTTCAGAGTAGACACTATGCAAGGGACTGTTTACCGTCCTGGAGACCCACCAACAGCCTGAACTCACCCAGACGCCTGGAGATGGCTCGCTTCAGAGTAGACAC
Source organism: Calotriton arnoldi (assembly GCA_963921515.1). Classification (NCBI taxonomy): domain Eukaryota; kingdom Metazoa; phylum Chordata; class Amphibia; order Caudata; family Salamandridae; genus Calotriton; species Calotriton arnoldi. The sequence continues at coordinate 878,472 of CAWUFW010001592.1, forward strand.
TATGCAAGGGAACTGTTTACTGTCCTGGAGACCCACCAACAGCCTGAACTCACCCAGACGCCTGGAGATGGCTCGCTTCAGAGTAGACACTATGCAAGGGAACTGTTTACCGTCCTGGAGACCCACCAACAGCCTGAACTCACCCAGATGCCTGGAGATGGCTCGCTTCAGAGTAGACACTATGCAAGGGGACTGTTTACCGTCCTGGAGACCCACCAACAGCCTGAACTCACCCAGATGCCTGGAGATGGCTCGCTTCAGAGTAGACACTATGCAAGGAGACTGTTTACCGTCCTGGAGACCCACCAACAGCCTGAACTCACCCAGACGCCTGGAGATGGCTCACTTCAGAGTAGACACTATGCAAGGGAACTGTTTACCGTCCTGGAGACCCACCAACAGCCTGAACTCACCCAGATGCCTGGAGATGGCTCGCTTCAGAGTAGACACTATGCAAGGGGACTGTTTACCGTCCTGGAGACCCACCAACAGCCTGAACTCACCCAGACGCCTGGAGATGGCTCGCTTCAGAGTAGACACTATGCAAGGGACTGTTTACCGTCCTGGAGACCCACCAACAGCCTGAACTCACCCAGACGCCTAGAGATGGCTCGCTTCAGAGTAGACACTATGCAAGGGACTGTTTACCGTCCTGGAGACCCACCAACAGCCTGAACTCACCCAGACGCCTGGAGATGGCTCGCTTCAGAGTAGACACTATGCAAGGGGACTGTTTACCGTCCTGGAGACCCACCAACAGCCTGAACTCACCCAGACGCCTGGAGATGGCTCGCTTCAGAGTAGACACTATGCAAGGGACTGTTTACCGTCCTGGAGACCCACCAACAGCCTGAACTCACCCAGACGCCTGGAGATGGCTCGCTTCAGAGTAGACACTATGCAAGGGAACTGTTTACCGTCCTGGAGACCCACCAACAGCCTGAACTCACCCAGACGCCTGGAGATGGCTCGCTTCAGAGTAGACACTATGCAAGGGAACTGTTTACCGTCCTGGAGACCCACCAACAGCCTGAACTCACCCAGACGCCTGGAGATGGCTCGCTTCAGAGTAGACACTATGCAAGGGAACTGTTTACCGTCCTGGAGTCCCACCAACAGCCTGAACTCGCCCAGATGCCTGGAGATGGCTCGCTTCAGAGTAGACACTATGCAAGGGACTGTTTACCGTCCTGGAGACCCACCAACAGCCTGAACTCACCCAGACGCCTGGAGATGGCTCGCTTCAGAGTAGACACTATGCAAGGGAACTGTTTACCGTCCTGGAGACCCACCAACAGCCTGAACTCACCCAGACGCCTGGAGATGGCTCGCTTCAGAGTAGACACTATGCAAGGGACTGTTTTGCATAAAAAAGAAAACACTCCTAAAACAAGTGAAATGTAAACGGGGACTGCATCGCGAACATGGATTACCAGAAGGGTTTTTACAAATGTGGTTGAGAGTTAAACAGTATTCTTGCCTGTAAAGTTGATGAGATGAATACAGGGCCTGGTAAGGACCCGTTCCAAAGTCTTTTTAGGTCTGGCTGTGACACCGCAGGCACTGCATGTGCACTCGCTTGTGAGGAGTATTGCTTTCTATAAAGGGCTTGGAGCCCAGCCATTGCTTATCGTTCGTTGCCTTCATTGTCACTCTTCTCTGCTAGCTCCTCCTAATTGGCCAGCGCGTGCCGGGCGTCATGTTCTTTTCTTTCTGTAGAACATGGACCAAGCACAGATTGATTTAACCAAAATCGTGTCCGTGTGATTGACGTAAGTTTCAGGCACTTCCTCTGCTTCCAGTTCTCCTGCTGCTTTTCTTTCTCCATTCGCTCTGTTTTCAAATGCGTTTTGGACCTGGTGTATCTGCGTCTGCATCTTTTAGGTTACTCATACAACTAAAATAAAAATACATCTTAAGTGGGTTGGATTCAGCCCATATAATGTCTACATGCCACACTAACAACACATTTACACTTCATGATGCTTGCCAACGTGCGCCTTTCAGCCGTTTATCCCCTTTATGCCTTGTACCTTTGCAATGATTTTAAGTTTGGTTCTTTCTTTAAGCTACTTACACCAACAACTGTACTACTCCATACCACTCTACTCTGCACAACTCTTCGTCACTCCACTCTACGCCTCTCTCTTCTATGACACTCCATGACACTATTTGCCACTCCACTTTACTATACTTTATGCCACTCTACTCTATGCCATGCCTCTCTGCACCACTCTACGCCACTCCTCTCTACTCTTTTCTACTCTCCTCTAAGCCACTCCACTCTACAACACGCCACTCTGTTCTACACCACGCTACGCCACTCCACGCTACGCCACTCCACGCTACGCCACTCCACGCTACGCCACTCCACGCTACGCCACTCCACTCCACACTACGCCACTCCACACCACTCCACGCTACGCCACTCCACGCTACGCCACTCCAGGCTGCTCCACTCCACGCTACGCCACTCCAGGCTGCTCCACTCTACACCACTCCATTCTACACCACTGTACTCTACGCCACTCCACTCTACATCACTGTACTCTACGCCACTCCACTCTACATCACTCCTCTCTTCACCGCTCCACCCAATGCCGCTCCACTCTACTCCACTCTACGTCGCTGTACTCTACGCCACTCCACCCTACATCACTCCTCTCTTCACTCCAACCAATGCCATTCCACTCCACTCTACGCAACTCCACTCTATGCAACTCCACTCTATGCAACTCCACTCTATGCAACTCCACTCTATGCAACTCCACTCTATGCAACTCCACTCTATGCAACTCCACTCTACGCAACTCCACTCTACGCAACTCCACTCTACGCAACTCCACTCTACGCAACTCCACTCTCACGCAACTCCACTCTACGCAACTCCACTCTACGCAACTCCACTCTACGCAACTCCACTCTACGCAACTCCACTCTACGCAACTCCACTCTACGCAACTCCACTCTACGCAACTCCACTCTACGCAACTCCACTCTACGCAACTCCACTCTACGCAACTCCACTCTACGCAACTCCACTCTACGCAACTCCACTCTACGCAACTCCACTCTACGCAACTCCACTCTCACGCAACTCCACTCTACGCAACTCCACTCTCACGCAACTCCACTCTACGCAACTCCACTCTACGCAACTCCACTCTACGCAACTCCACTCTACGCAACTCCACTCTACGCAACTCCACTCTACGCAACTCCACTCTACGCAACTCCACTCAACTCCACTCTACGCAACTCCACTCTACGCCACTCCACTCTACGCCACTCCACTCCTCTCTTCACTCCAACCAATGCCGCTCCACTCTGCGCAACTCCACTCTGCGCAACTCCACTCTGCGCAACTCCACTCTGCGCAACTCCACTCTGCGCAACTCCACTCTGCGCAACTCCACTCTACGCAACTCCACTCTACGCAACTCCACTCTACGCCACTCCACTCTACGCCAGTCCACTCCTCTCTTCACTCCAACCAATGCCGCTCCACTCTGCGCAACTCCACTCTGCGCAACTCCGCTCTGCGCAACTCCGCTCTGCGCAACTCCGCTCTGCGCAACTCCGCTCTGCGCAACTCCGCTCTGCGCAACTCCGCTCTGCGCAACTCCGCTCTACCCCACTCCGCTCTACCCCACTCCGCTCTACCCCATTCCGCTCTACCCCATTCCGCTCTACCCCATTCCGCTCTACCCCATTCCGCTCTACCCCATTCCGCTCTACCCCATTCCGCTCTACCCCATTCCGCTCTACCCCATTCCGCTCTACCCCATTCCGCTCTACCCCATTCCGCTCTACCCCATTCCGCTCTACCCCATTCCGCTCTACCCCATTCCGCTCTACCCCATTCCGCTCTACCCCATTCCGCTCTACCCCATTCCGCTCTACCCCATTCCGCTCTACCCCATTCCACTCTACCCCATTCCACTCTACCCCATTCCACTCTACTCTGTGCCACTCTACCCCATTCCACTCTGTGCCACTCTACTCCATTCCACTCTGTGCCACTCTACCCCATTCCACTCTGTGCCACTCTACCCCATTCCACTCTACCCCATTCCACTCTGTGCCACTCTACCCCATTCCACTCTGTGCCACTCTACTCCATTCCACTCTGTGCCACTCTACCCCATTCCACTCTGTGCCACTCTACCCCATTCCACTCTACCCCATTCCACTCTGTGCCACTCTACCCCATTCCACTCTGTGCCACTCTACCCCATTCCACTCTGTGCCACTCTACCCCATTCCACTCTGTGCCACTCTACCCCATTCCACTCTGTGCCACTCTACCCCATTCCACTCTGTGCCACTATGCTCTACCCCATTCCACTCTGTGCCACTCTGCTCTACCCCATTCCACTCTGTGCCACTCTACTCTACCCCATTCCACTCTGTGCCACTCTACTCTACCCCATTCCACTCTACCCCATTCCACTCTACCCCATTCCACTCTACCCCATTCCACTCTACCCCATTCCACTCTACCCCATTCCACTCTACCCCATTCCACTCTACCCCATTCCACTCTACCCCATTCCACTCTACCCCATTCCACTCTACCCCATTCCACTCTACCCCATTCCACTCTACCCCATTCCACTCTACCCCATTCCACTCTACCCCATTCCACTCTACCCCATTCCACTCTACCCCATTCCACTCTACCCCATTCCACTCTACCCCATTCCACTCTACCCCATTCCACTCTACCCCATTCCACTCTACCCCATTCCACTCTACCCCATTCCACTCTACCCCATTCCACTCTGTGCCACTCTACCCCATTCCACTCTGTGCCACTCTACCCCATTCCACTCTGTGCCACTCTACCCCATTCCACTCTGTGCCACTCTACCCCATTCCACTCTGTGCCACTCTACCCCATTCCACTCTGTGCCACTCTACCCCATTCCACTCTGTGCCACTCTACCCCATTCCGCTCTGTGCCACTCTACTCTACCCCATTCCTCTCTACCCCATTCCGCTCTACCCCATTCCGCTCTACCCCATTCCGCTCTACCCCATTCCGCTCTACCCCATTCCGCTCTACCCCATTCCGCTCTACCTCATTCCACTCTGTGCCACTCTACTCTACCCCATTCCACTCTGCGCCACTCTACCCCATTCCACTCTGCGCCACTCTACCCCATTCCACTCTACTCTACCCCATTCCACTCTACTCTACCCCATTCCACTCTACCCCATTCCACTCTACCCCATTCCACTCTGTGCCACTCTACCCCATTCCACTCTGTGCCACTCTACCCCATTCCACTCTGTGCCACTCTACCCCATTCCACTCTGTGCCACTCTACCCCATTCCACTCTGTGCCACTCTACCCCATTCCACTCTGTGCCACTCTACCCCATTCCACTCTGTGCCACTCTACCCCATTCCACTCTGTGCCACTCTACTCTACCCCATTCCACTCTGTGCCACTCTACTCTACCCCATTCCACTCTGTGCCACTCTACTCTACCCCATTCCACTCTACCCCATTCCACTCTACCCCATTCCACTCTACCCCATTCCACTCTACCCCATTCCACTCTACCCCATTCCACTCTACCCCATTCCACTCTACCCCATTCCACTCTACCCCATTCCACTCTACCCCATTCCACTCTACCCCATTCCACTCTACCCCATTCCACTCTACCCCATTCCACTCTACCCCATTCCACTCTACCCCATTCCACTCTACCCCATTCCACTCTACGCCACTCTACTCTACCCCATTCCACTCTACCCCATTCCACTCTGTGCCACTCCACTCTACCCCATTCCACTCTGTGCCACTCTACCCCATTCCACTCTGTGCCACTCTACCCCATTCCACTCTGTGCCACTCTACCCCATTCCACTCTGTGCCACTCTACCCCATTCCACTCTGTGCCACTCTACCCTACCCCATTCCGCTCTACCCCATTCCGCTCTACCCCATTCCGCTCTACCCCATTCCGCTCTACCCCATTCCGCTCTACCCCATTCCGCTCTACCCCATTCCGCTCTACCCCATTCCGCTCTACCCCATTCCGCTCTACCCCATTCCGCTCTACCCCATTCCGCTCTACCCCATTCCGCTCTACCCCATTCCGCTCTACCTCATTCCGCTCTGTGCCACTCTACTCTACCCCATTCCACTCTGCGCCACTCTACTCTACCCCATTCCACTCTGCGCCACTCTACCCCATTCCACTCTGCGCCACTCTACCCCATTCCACTCTGCGCCACTCTACCCCATTCCACTCTGCGCCACTCTACCCCATTCCACTCTACTCTACCCCATTCCACTCTACTCTACCCCATTCCACTCTACTCTACCCCATTCCACTCTACTCTACCCCATTCCGCTCTACCCCATTCCGCTCTACCCCATTCCGCTCTACCCCATTCCGCTCTACCCCATTCCGCTCTACCCCATTCCGCTCTACCCCATTCCGCTCTACCCCATTCCGCTCTACCCCATTCCGCTCTACGCCACTCTACTCTACCCCATTCCGCTCTGTGCCACTCTACTCTACCCCATTCCGCTCTACGCCACTCTACTCTACCCCATTCCGCTCTGTGCCACTCTACTCTACCCCATTCCGCTCTGTGCCACTCTACTCTACCCCATTCCGCTCTGTGCCACTCTACTCTACCCCATTCCGCTCTGTGCCACTCTACTCTACCCCATTCCGCTCTGTGCCACTCTACTCTACCCCATTCCGCTCTGTGCCACTCTACTCTACCCCATTCCGCTCTGTGCCTCTCTACGCCATTCCACTCTACCCCATTCCACTCTACCCCATTCCACTCTACCCCATTCCACTCTACCCCATTCCACTCTACCCCATTCCACTCTACCCCATTCCACTCTACCCCATTCCACTCTACCCCATTCCACTCTACCCCATTCCACTCTACCCCATTCCACTCTACCCCATTCCACTCTACGCCACTCTACTCTACCCCATTCCACTCTGTGCCACTCTACTCTACCCCATTCCACTCTGTGCCACTCTACTCTACCCCATTCCACTCTGTGCCACTCTACCCCATTCCACTCTGTGCCACTCTACCCCATTCCACTCTGTGCCACTCTACCCCATTCCACTCTGTGCCACTCTACCCCATTCCACTCTGTGCCACTCTACCCCATTCCGCTCTACCCCATTCCGCTCTACCCCATTCCGCTCTACCCCATTCCGCTCTACCCCATTCCGCTCTACCCCATTCCGCTCTACCCCATTCCGCTCTACCCCATTCCGCTCTACCCCATTCCGCTCTACCCCATTCCGCTCTACCCCATTCCGCTCTACCCCATTCCGCTCTACCCCATTCCGCTCTACCCCATTCCGCTCTACCCCATTCCGCTCTACCCCATTCTGCTCTACCCCATTCCGCTCTACCCCATTCCGCTCTACCTCATTCCGCTCTGTGCCACTCTACTCTACCCCATTCCACTCTGCGCCACTCTACTCTACCCCATTCCACTCTGTGCCACTCCACTCTGTGCCACTCCACTCTGTGCCACTCCACTCTGTGCCACTCCACTCTGTGCCACTCCACTCTGTGCCACTCCACTCTGTGCCACTCCACTCTGTGCCACTCCACTCTGCGCCACTCCACTCTGCGCCACTCCACTCTGCGCCACTCCACTCTGCGCCACTCCACTCTGCGCCACTCCACTCTGCGCCACTCCACTCTGTGCCACTCCACTCTGTGCCACTCCACTCTGCGCCACTCCACTCTGCGCCACTCCACTCTGCGCCACTCCACTCTGCGCCACTCCACTCTGCGCCACTCCACTCTGCGCCACTCCACTCTGTGCCACTCCACTCTGTGCCACTCCACTCTGTGCCACTCCACTCTGTGCCACTCCACTCTGTGCCACTCCACTCTGTGCCACTCCACTCTACCCCATTCCACTCTGTGCCACTCCACTCTACCCCATTCCACTCTGTGCCACTCCACTCTACCCCATTCCACTCTGTGCCACTCTACTCTACCCCATTCCACTCTGTGCCACTCTACCCCATTCCACTCTGCCCCTCCACTCTGTGCCACTCCACTCTGTGCCACTCCACTCTGTGCCACTCCACTCTACCCCATTCCACTCTGTGCCACTCTACTCTACCCCATTCCACTCTGTGCCACTCGACCCCATTCCACTCGACCCCATTCCACTCGACCCCATTCCACTCGACCCCATTCCACTCGACCCCATTCCACTCGACCCCATTCCACTCGACCCCATTCCACTCGACCCCATTCCACTCGACCCCATTCCACTCGACCCCATTCCACTCGACCCCATTCCACTCGACCCCATTCCACTCGACCCCATTCCACTCGACCCCATTCCACTCGACCCCATTCCACTCGACCCCATTCCACTCGACCCCATTCCACTCGACCCCATTCCACTCGACCCCATTCCACTCGACCCCATTCCACTCGACCCCATTCCACTCGACCCCATTCCACTCGACCCCATTCCACTCGACCCCATTCCACTCGACCCCATTCCACTCGACCCCATTCCACTCGACCCCATTCCACTCGACCCCATTCCACTCGACCCCATTCCACTCGACCCCATTCCACTCGACCCCATTCCACTCGACCCCATTCCACTCGACCCCATTCCACTCGACCCCATTCCACTCGACCCCATTCCACTCGACCCCATTCCACTCGACCCCATTCCACTCGACCCCATTCCACTCGACCCCATTCCACTCGACCCCATTCCACTCGACCCCATTCCACTCGACCCCATTCCACTCGACCCCATTCCACTCGACCCCATTCCACTCGACCCCATTCCACTCGACCCCATTCCACTCGACCCCATTCCACTCGACCCCATTCCACTCGACCCATTCCACTCGCCCCATTCCACTCGACCCCATTCCACTCGACCCCATTCCACTCGACCCCATTCCACTCGACCCCATTCCACTCGACCCCATTCCACTCGACCCCATTCCACTCGACCCCATTCCACTCGACCCCATTCCACTCGACCCCATTCCACTCGACCCCATTCCACTCGACCCCATTCCACTCGACCCCATTCCACTCGACCCCATTCCACTCGACCCCATTCCACTCGACCCCATTCCACTCGACCCCATTCCACTCGACCCCATTCCACTCGACCCCATTCCACTCGACCCCATTCCACTCGACCCCATTCCACTCGACCCCATTCCACTCGACCCCATTCCACTCGACCCCATTCCACTCGACCCCATTCCACTCGACCCCATTCCACTCGACCCCATTCCACTCGACCCCATTCCACTCGACCCCATTCCACTCGACCCCATTCCACTCGACCCCATTCCACTCGACCCCATTCCACTCGACCCCATTCCACTCGACCCCATTCCACTCGACCCCATTCCACTCGACCCCATTCCACTCGACCCCATTCCACTCGACCCCATTCCACTCGACCCCATTCCACTCGACCCCATTCCACTCGACCCCATTCCACTCGACCCCATTCCACTCGACCCCATTCCACTCGACCCCATTCCACTCGACCCCATTCCACTCGACCCCATTCCACTCGACCCCATTCCACTCGACCCCATTCCACTCGACCCCATTCCACTCGACCCCATTCCCACCATTCCACTCGACCCCATTCCACTCGACCCCATTCCACTCGACCCCATTCCACTCGACCCCATTCCACTCGACCCCATTCCACTCGACCCCATTCCACTCGACCCCATTCCACTCGACCCCATTCCACTCGACCCCATTCCACTCGACCCCATTCCACTCGACCCCATTCCACTCGAACCCCATTCCACTCGACCCCATTCCACTCGACCCCATTCCACTCGACCCCATTCCACTCGACCCCATTCCACTCGACCCCATTCCACTCGACCCCATTCCACTCGACCCCATTCCACTCGACCCCATTCCACTCGACCCCATTCCACTCGACCCCATTCCACTCGACCCCATTCCACTCGACCCCATTCCACTCGACCCCATTCCACTCGACCCCATTCCACTCGACCCCATTCCACTCGACCCCATTCCACTCGACCCCATTCCACTCGACCCCATTCCACTCGACCCCATTCCACTCGACCCCATTCCACTCGACCCCATTCCACTCGACCCCATTCCACTCGACCCCATTCCACTCGACCCCATTCCACTCGACCCCATTCCACTCGACCCCATTCCACTCGACCCCATTCCACTCGACCCCATTCCACTCGACCCCATTCCACTCGACCCCATTCCACTCGACCCCATTCCACTCGACCCCATTCCACTCGACCCCATTCCACTCGACCCCATTCCACTCGACCCCATTCCACTCGACCCCATTCCACTCGACCCCATTCCACTCGACCCCATTCCACTCGACCCCATTCCACTCGACCCCATTCCACTCGACCCCATTCCACTCGACCCCATTCCACTCGACCCCATTCCACTCGACCCCATTCCACTCGACCCCATTCCACTCGACCCCATTCCACTCGACCCCATTCCACTCGACTCCCATTCCACTCGACCCCATTCCACTCGACCCCATTCCACTCGACCCCATTCCACTCGACCCCATTCCACTCGACCCCATTCCACTCGACCCCATTCCACTCGACCCCATTCCACTCGACCCCATTCCACTCGACCCCATTCCACTCGACCCCATTCCACTCGACCCCATTCCACTCGACCCCATTCCACTCGACCCCATTCCACTCGACCCCATTCCTCGACCCCATTCCACTCGACCCCATTCCACTCGACCCCATTCCACTCGACCCCATTCCACTCGACCCCATTCCACTCGACCCCATTCCACTCGACCCCATTCCACTCGACCCCATTCCACCTCGACCCCATTCCACGCTGCCACTCCACGCTGCCACTCCACGCTGCCACTCCACTCTGTGCCACTCCACTCTGTGCCACTCCACTCTGTGCCACTCCACTCTGTGCCACTCCACTCTGTGCCACTCTACTCTGTGCCATTCCACTCTGTGCCACTCTACCCCATTCCACTCTGTGCCACTCTACCCCATTCCACTCTGTGCCACTCTACCCCATTCCACTCGACCCCATTCCACGCTGCGCCCCTCCACTCTGCGCCACTCCACTCTGCGCCACTCCACTCTGCGCCACTCCACTCTGCGCTACTCCACTCTACCCCATTCCACTCTGCGCTACTCCACTCTACCCCATTCCACTCTGCGCCACTCCACTCTACCCCATTCCACTCTGCGCCACTCCACTCTACCCCATTCCACTCTGCGCCACTCCACTCTACCCCATTCCACTCTGTGCCACTCTACCCCATTCCACTCTGTGCCACTCTACCCCATTCCACTCGACCCCATTCCACTCTGCCCCTCCACTCTGTGCCCCTCCACTCTGTGCCACTCCACTCTGTGCCACTCCACTCTGTGCCACTCCACTCGACCCCATTCCACTCTGTGCCACTCTACTCTACCCCATTCCACTCTGTGCCACTCTACCCCATTCCACTCGACCCCATTCCACTCTACCCCTCCACTCTGTGCCACTCCACTCTACCCCATTCCACTCGACCCCATTCCACTCTACCCCTCCACTCTGTGCCACTCCACTCTACCCCATTCCACTCGACCCCATTCCACTCGACCCCATTCCACTCGACCCCATTCCACTCGACCCCATTCCACTCGACCCCATTCCACGCTACCCCTCCACTCTGTGCCACTCCACTCTGTGCCACTCTACTCTACCCCATTCCACTCTGTGCCACTCTACCCCATTCCACTCTACCCCATTCCACTCTACCCCATTCCACTCTACCCCATTCCACTCTACCCCATTCCACTCTACCCCATTCCACTCTACCCCATTCCACTCTACCCCATTCCATTCCACTCTACCCCATTCCACTCCACTCTACCCCATTCCACTCTACCCCATTCCACTCTACCCCACTCCACTCTACCCCTCCACTCTGTGCCACTCCACTCTACCCCTCCACTCTGTGCCACTCCACTCTGTGCCACTCCACTCTACCCCATTCCACTCTGTGCCACTCTACTCTACCCCATTCCACTCTGTGCCACTCTACCCCATTCCACTCTACCCCATTCCACTCTACCCCATTCCACTCTACCCCATTCCACTCTACCCCATTCCACTCTGTGCCACTCTACTCTACCCCATTCCACTCTGTGCCACTCTACTCTACCCCATTCCACTCTACCCCATTCCACTCTACCCCATTCCACTCTACCCCATTCCACTCTACCCCATTCCACTCTACCCCATTCCACTCTGCCCCATTCCACTCTGCCCCATTCCACTCTGCCCCATTCCACTCTGCCCCATTCCACTCTGCCCCATTCCACTCTGCCCCATTCCACTCTGCCCCATTCCACTCTGCCCCATTCCACTCTGCCCCATTCCACTCTGCCCCATTCCACTCTGCCCCATTCCACTCTGCCCCATTCCACTCTGCCCCATTCCACTCTGCCCCATTCCACTCTGCCCCATTCCACTCTGCCCCATTCCACTCTGCCCCATTCCACTCTGCCCCATTCCACTCTGCCCCATTCCACTCTGCCCCATTCCACTCTGCCCCATTCCACTCTGCCCCATTCCACTCTGCCCCATTCCACTCTGCCCCATTCCACTCTGCCCCATTCCACTCTGCCCCATTCCACTCTGCCCCATTCCACTCTGCCCCATTCCACTCTGCCCCATTCCACTCTGCCCCATTCCACTCTGCCCCATTCCACTCTGCCCCATTCCACTCTGCCCCATTCCACTCTGCCCCACTCTACTCTGCCCCATTCCACTCTGCCCCACTCTACTCTGCCCCATTCCACTCTGCCCCACTCTACTCTACCCCATTCCACTCTGCCCCACTCTACTCTACCCCATTCCACTCTACCCCACTCCACTCTACCCCATTCCACTCTGCCCCACTCTACCCCATTCCACTCTGCCCCACTCTACCCCATTCCACTCTGCCCCACTCTACCCCATTCCACTCTGCCCCACTCTACCCCATTCCACTCTGCCCCACTCTACCCCATTCCACTCTGCCCCACTCTACCCCATTCCACTCTGCCCCACTCTACCCCATTCCACTCTGCCCCACTCTACCCCATTCCACTCTGCCCCACTCTACCCCATTCCACTCTGCCCCACTCTACCCCATTCCACTCTGCCCCACTCTACCCCATTCCACTCTGCCCCACTCTACCCCATTCCACTCTGCCCCACTCTACCCCATTCCACTCTGCCCCACTCTACCCCATTCCACTCTGCGCCACTCTACCCCATTCCACTCTACTCTACCCCATTCCACTCTACTCTACCCCATTCCACTCTACTCTACCCCATTCCACTCTACTCTACCCCATTCCACTCTACTCTACCCCATTCCACTCTACCCCATTCCACTCTGCCCCATTCCACTCTGCCCCATTCCACTCTGCCCCATTCCACTCTGCCCCATTCCACTCTGCCCCATTCCACTCTGCCCCATTCCACTCTGCCCCATTCCACTCTGCCCCATTCCACTCTGCCCCATTCCACTCTGCCCCATTCCACTCTGCCCCATTCCACTCTGCCCCATTCCACTCTGCCCCATTCCACTCTGCCCCATTCCACTCTGCCCCATTCCACTCTGCCCCATTCCACTCTGCCCCATTCCACTCTGCCCCATTCCACTCTGCCCCATTCCACTCTGCCCCATTCCACTCTGCCCCATTCCACTCTGCCCCATTCCACTCTGCCCCATTCCACTCTGCCCCATTCCACTCTGCCCCATTCCACTCTACCCCATTCCACTCTACCCCATTCCACTCTGCCCCACTCCACTCTGCCCCACTCCACTCTGCCCCACTCTACTCTACCCCATTCCACTCTGCGCCACTCTACTCTACCCCATTCCACTCTGCGCCACTCTACCCCATTCCACTCTGCCCCACTCTACCCCATTCCACTCTGCCCCACTCTACCCCATTCCACTCTGCCCCACTCTACCCCACTCCACTCTACCCCACTCCACTCTGCCCCACTCTACTCTACCCCACTCCACTCTACCCCACTCTACTCTACCCCACTCCACTCTACCCCATTCCACTCTACTCTACCCCATTCCACTCTACTCTACCCCATTCCACTCTACTCTACCCCATTCCACTCTACTCTACCCCATTCCACTCTACTCTACCCCATTCCACTCTACTCTACCCCATTCCACTCTACTCTACCCCATTCCACTCTACTCTACCCCATTCCACTCTACTCTACCCCATTCCACTCTACTCTACCCCATTCCACTCTACTCTACCCCATTCCACTCTACTCTACCCCATTCCACTCTACTCTACCCCATTCCACTCTACTCTACCCCATTCCACTCTACTCTACCCCACTCTACTCTACCCCACTCTACTCTACCCCACTCTACTCTACCCCACTCTACTCTACCCCACTCTACTCTACCCCACTCTACTCTACCCCACTCTACTCTACCCCACCTCTACTCTACCCCACTCTACTCTACCCCACTCTACTCTACCCCACTCTACTCTACCCCACTCTACTCTACCCCACTCTACTCTACCCCACTCCACTCTACCCCACTCCACTCTACCCCACTCCACTCTACCCCACTCCACTCTACCCCACTCCACTCTACCCCACTCCACTCTACCCCACTCCACTCTACCCCACTCCACTCTACCCCACTCCACTCTACCCCACTCCACTCTACCCCACTCCACTCTACTCCACTCCACTCTACTCCACTCTACCCCACTCTACCCCATTCCACTCTACCCCATTCCACTCTGTGCCACTCTACTCTACCACATTCCACTCTGTGCCACTCTACTCTACCCCATTCCACTCTGTGCCACTCTACTCTACCCCATTCCACTCTGTGCCACTCTACTCTACCCCATTCCACTCTGTGCCACTCCACTCTACCCAATTCCACTCTACCCCATTCCGCTCTACCCCATTCCGCTCTACCCCATTCCGCTCTACCCCATTCCGCTCTACCCCATTCCGCTCTACCCCATTCCGCTCTACCCCATTCCGCTCTACCCCATTCCGCTCTACCCCATTCCGCTCTACCCCATTCCGCTCTACCCCATTCCGCTCTACCTCATTCCGCTCTGTGCCACTCTACTCTACCCCATTCCACTCTGTGCCACTCTACTCTACCCCATTCCACTCTGTGCCACTCTACTCTACCCCATTCCACTCTACCCCATTCCACTCTACCCCATTCCACTCTACCCCATTCCACTCTACCCCATTCCACTCTGTGCCACTCTACTCTACCCCATTCCACTCTGTGCCACTCTACTCTACCCCATTCCACTCTGTGCCACTCTACTCTACCCCATTCCACTCTGTGCCACTCTACCCCATTCCACTCTGTGCCACTCTACCCCATTCCACTCTGTGCCACTCTACCCCATTCCACTCTGTGCCACTCTACCCCATTCCACTCTGTGCCACTCTACCCCATTCCACTCTGTGCCACTCTACCCCATTCCACTCTGTGCCACTCTACCCCATTCCACTCTACCCCATTCCACTCTACCCCATTCCACTCTACCCCATTCCACTCTACCCCATTCCACTCTACCCCATTCCACTCTACCCCATTCCACTCTACCCCATTCCACTCTACCCCATTCCACTCTACCCCATTCCACTCTACCCCATTCCACTCTACCCCATTCCACTCTACCCCATTCCACTCTACCCCATTCCACTCTACCCCATTCCACTCTACCCCATTCCACTCTACCCCATTCCACTCTACCCCATTCCACTCTACCCCATTCCACTCTACGCCACTCTACTCTACCCCATTCCACTCTGTGCCACTCTACTCTACCCCATTCCACTCTGCCCCATTCCACTCTACCCCATTCCACTCTGCCCCATTCCACTCTGCCCCATTCCACTCTGCCCCATTCCACTCTGCCCCATTCCACTCTGCCCCATTCCACTCTGCCCCATTCCACTCTGCCCCATTCCACTCTGCCCCATTCCACTCTGCCCCATTCCACTCTGCCCCATTCCACTCTGCCCCATTCCACTCTGCCCCATTCCACTCTGCCCCATTCCACTCTGCCCCATTCCACTCTGCCCCATTCCACTCTGCCCCATTCCACTCTGCCCCATTCCACTCTGCCCCATTCCACTCTGCCCCATTCCACTCTGCCCCATTCCACTCTGCCCCATTCCACTCTGCCCCATTCCACTCTGCCCCATTCCACTCTGCCCCACTCTACTCTACCCCATTCCACTCTGCGCCACTCTACTCTACCCCATTCCACTCTACTCTACCCCATTCCACTCTACTCTACCCCATTCCACTCTACTCTACCCCATTCCACTCTACTCTACCCCATTCCACTCTACTCTACCCCATTCCACTCTACTCTACCCCATTCCACTCTACTCTACCCCATTCTACTCTGTGCCACTCTACTCTGTGCCACTCTACTCTACCCCATTCCACTCTGTGCCACTCTACTCTACCCCATTCCACTCTGTGCCACTCTACTCTACCCCATTCCACTCTGTGCCACTCTACCCCATTCCACTCTGTGCCACTCTACTCTACCCCATTCCACTCTGTGCCACTCTACTCTACCCCATTCCACTCTGTGCCACTCTACTCTACCCCATTCCACTCTGTGCCACTCTACTCTACCCCATTCCACTCTGTGCCACTCTACTCTACCCCATTCCACTCTGTGCCACTCTACTCTACCCCATTCCACTCTGTGCCACTCCACTCTACCCCATTCCACTCTACTCTACCCCATTCCACTCTACGCCATTCCACTCTACCCCATTCCACTCTACTCTACCCCATTCCACTCTACGCCATTCCACTCTACTCTACCCCATTCCACTCTACGCCATTCCACTCTGTGCCACTCTACTCTACCCCATTCCACTCTGTGCCACTCTACTCTACCCCATTCCACTCTGTGCCACTCTACCCCATTCCACTCTGTGCCACTCTACCCCATTCCACTCTGTGCCACTCTACCCCATTCCACTCTGTGCCACTCTACCCCATTCCACTCTGTGCCACTCTACTCTTTACCACTATACTGTTTCCACTCCATTCCGCTGTTCGCGACTCCACTTCATTCTGTGCCACTCCACTCTGCGTTACTCTCCTTTACATCAATCACCAGACCACTAGCGTTGAGCCATGCTGGACAGCAGCTCCGGTCCTGTACCACATGGGTAAAATAGCATAGGCGAGACCTATTGGCTTTGCCAATGCTTGTCAATTACTGTCAGGACTAATGCCGGGCCACACCCGCCCCTTTAGAGCGCAGCTGGTGTGGAATGTGGGGTGCCTCTGGTTGTGGTGGTGAGTGGATGCGGTTTGGAAGAGAGCAGCCACCCCTTGGGGGGGATCTGAATAGAGATCTTCATTGATTTTATGGAGTGAACCGGTTTGGCAATGCTTCTGAGTTTTGTTTAGCATTTATTAAGAGTCACTTTATGTGCCCAAGCTGCAGAGGTGGATCATGGATGAGACATAAATGGGTTTTATACTACTCTGTGTAGCTGTGAAAATGAAGTAAAAACAAGGTCTCCCGCTAATAAACTGAGACGGTGGAGCAGGTGGAGCTTAGACAGACAGAGGGCTGACGCATATATAACTTTATCATGTAGCCTGGCCGGGCTTCTGGTCGGGATGTACAGCACACCTCTACCAGGAATGATAAGCGGTGGGTCTCAATGACAGGTATGACATTGTCTCCCTGGGGATGAAGGCCTGAAGGAGAGGAGTACAAAGATAGAACTCATGAAATGTTAAACACTATTGCCAAAAAATCCAAGGGACAAAGTGGAGCTTTGTTTGAAGAGACGCATGAAATTACTAACTGGTGCTCAAGCACAGCTCATCACTAGAGAAAACTTGGTTCTGCTTGTTTAATGCCAAAGTGATCTCATCCCTGGCATTAACATCACATGCAGAGCACTGAAAACAGCAAGCTCTCCACCTGGATCAGGGAATAAAAATAGGAACCCGTGTGCGCCAGCAGGGAGTAGAAACTGACAGATCCACGGGTGACTGTGGCGTAAGACCACTTTACAACTAAACATCTGTGCAAGATCTCAAAAACGGAGATGACCTGAAGAAAGATATAGAGTAGAAAATAGCTCTTTCAAAGAAGATTAAGTGGTGTAAAGAGACCGTGAGTGATAAGAAAGTTACATTTGATAAGCGTCCAATAAAGGTGATAGAGGTGGGAGAGGTTGAAAGCAGTAATTCTTGGGGTGAGGGAACACTTCATGCTTAGACGCAGTGAAAACCTCACACACCGCTCTCAACACCTCCCATGTAGGCCAAATTACACCTCAAACCCTACCAACCATGTCCTCTGAAATGTTTTGTGAATTTGTTGAGCGCGGCTAATCACCCATGAGGGTATTCTGGCACTGAGTAGGGCAGGCCTGAGGGGGGAGGAGATCATGTCTGTTTTGTCTGAAAGAGCCAAGTCTTGAGGTTCCTTCGGAAGTCCGTGAGGAAGGGGGAGGTCCTGAGATGTTTCGGAAGGTCGTTCCAGATCTTGGCTACGAGGTATGAGAAGAAGTGTCCTCGCGCTTCTGGTTTTCTTGATGCGAGGGATGTGTGCTCTTGCCTTGGACACAGATCGAAGATGTCTGGTGGGCTGGTAGAAGTTGAGGCCATAGTTGAGGTAAGCTATACTGGTGGTGTGGAGAGCTTTGTAGGCGTACATGACTAGTTTGAACTTACATCTTTCCTGGACTGGGAGACTGTGGAGTTTGAGATGTGGAGAGATGTCATTCTTTCATGGCATGTACAGGATGTCTGGCCGGGCGTTCGTCGTGGTTTGGAGTCTTCGTAGGATTCTGATGTAGAGGGTGTTTCCGTAATCAAGTCTACTTGTGGTAAGAGCCTGGGTGACCATTCGTCTGGTGTTCAGTGGGATCCACTTGAAAATCTTGTGAAGCATTTGCAGGATATGGAAGCATCACAAGGAGACTGCGTTGATCTGTCTGCTTGTGGAGAGGTTGGTTCCAGGATGATCCCAAAGTTTTTGTCATGATCAGCAGGGGTGGGTGGGGGGCCAAGTTCGGAGGGCCACCAAGAGGCGTCCCAGGGCGAGTGGTTGTTGCCAAAGATTAGGACTTCGGTTTTGTGTGTGTTGAGCTGGAGGCAGTTGTTTTTCATACAAGCAGCAACCTTGCTCATGCAATTGGCGAAGTTTGCTTTGGCAGTGCTGGTTTAGTTGGTAAGGGAGAGAATGAGTTGTGTGTCATCGGCGTAAGATACTATGTTGATGCCGTGGGCTCTGACGATGTCCGCGAGGGGCGTCATGAAGAGGGAGCTAGTGCACTGTGTCCTGGGAATAAGCAGGAACTTGTGTGTAGGTGCTACAGAAGGTTGTATGATAGAGGCACGCATGACTAAACCATGCGTGCCTCTACAACGCTGTCCTAAGCACGAATGTGACTGATCAACGCATTCCTTTACCACGCATGCCTTTACCACACAATTTTGTGTTAAAGGCATGACTGGTAGGGGGATATGTGTGGTAAAGTTTACACCCGAGCCCTAAAAACGACCGGCCCCCGAGCCCTAAAAATACCGGCCCCCAAGCCCCATAAAGTACCCCAACCCCCCCGAGCCCTGAAAACAAACCCGACCCACCAGCCCAAGAAACTCCCCTCAACCCTTAGAAACTACCCTCCACCCCCCAAAACCCGTCCTCAGCCCCACTTACCTCACCACGTCCTCTCCCGATCCTTAGGCGTGGTTAAGGCAAGCATGGTTGCGCTTGCGGGGAAACCGCGCACGTGGCTTAGCCGGCGTTGTCAAGGCCGTTTCCCACTACAGAATAGTGGAATACAAGTTCACCTTTTGCTGCTTTTTTTTATTTACTTGGACTTTTAAATAACACATGCTATACTAGAGGGGTGTCCAAGTGCTTTAAAGTATAAAAATGGCATCTCCATAGAGAAGTAACAGACCATAACCTCAGGGAACCTCATCCTTAGAAACCAGCTACCTGAGAATTGCCAGCATTTAGAGATACATTTTCAGTTGCTATTTACAAACACACAATATCAAAAAATAAATAGGTGTTCAAATTATACATGTTGGGAATAATCTGAATAAATTAGTGGAAGCAGAAAAACCTAGATTGTACAGTACGATGTCACCCTGGAGATATCGTTGAAGTAATAGATACTTCAGTTCCATTTTAATGTCTTAATAGCAGGGTTTGTAAGTGGCACAAAGGGAATAAAATTCCTGCAAACAATTAGGAAGTGGTTTTTGTTTTTTGAACTGAGGTGAATCAAGGGGAATGTATTCAGAACTCCTAAGGGCAGCACCAATCTGAGGTGTTTAATTTTTGTGCCGGGTATTTAGTTTTGCCAGGGTGCATGACTCTGAGTTGAAAATACTCTGAGGTTCAGTTGAAAGCCATGTAAGAGTGTTGTGACTCTGGTGTTTGAAGCGTTGCACACCTTTGTTGCTGCTTGCAGGGCTGCCTTAAAAGGAGTCTCAAGCAGCTTGGGACTATCTATGAATAAGATTTTTATCTAGCTTGAAGGTCATAGGTTGTGCACCTTCCATGATGTGAGGTTTTCAGTCAAGTGCCATAAGTGAGTAGAGCCAGGATTGGACCAGAATCAAGCTCCGCAATGGGGTGATGAGTAAGAGTTTGGTCTCAGTTGGGTTTAATTGCAGGTGGTGAAAGGTCGTTCATGATTGAATGTCTTCCAGAGCTTATCTTTTGGGGAGGAGATTTTTATGCACCATCTGCCTAGAGACGATCCAAGATGGTCCAGTCTCAGGGGTGCTGGTAGTTATTCCAAGGATGAAGCCTTGTGGCATTCCTGGGTCTAGAGGTTATTGCACAATTGCATAGTTACGATGATTGTCAGCAGGGGGGGGGGGGGTTGCCGACAAGATGGCCGTTAGCCAGCACTAGAGAGGAGCTCCCACCCCAATTCATGTATCCTACTGCACAACTACTGTGGATTGCCCCTGCGCTGACCGCATCTGATGCAGAGGACAGTGAGGCACATTTTGAGCCCTGTCTAGGGCCGGCCCAGCACACTGGGAAGGCGGGAGCCACCGTGTGAGATTGCAGCAATATTGTGAACTCTGGGCCTCAAGATGGCGGCATGCTAGACCTTCGGGTGTGGACCACTGAATGTGTGCCCAGAGCCCCGGACTGCTGCTGTGGGTGCTGATGGGTGTGGTGGCGCCCACCCCCGACTCTCCCTGAAGAGTGTGTGCGACTGCCCCTGAAGAAGGCCTGGAGAACGACAGCAGCTGACGGAGGAAGGCTGCCACGGTTTAAGGCCTGGGCCCGCTGCACTTATCCCAGATGGTGAATCGGGAGACCTGTGAAGGCGGACTGCGGCTGCCGCAGTAGTGCTGGAGGGGCCGCAGGGGGCCACCCGAGGCGAGCCCTGTGTGTGCGGTTAGGCCGGGCTCAGAGGTGCGCAGAGGGAGGCAGCATGCTGCAGCTGCAGAGCGCAGACCGCAAGCGGCCTACTTGGAGGCCAGGCCTGCAGTTGCATAGGGACCGCCTGGAGGTCAGCAGGGACTCTGGACCTGGATCCTGACCAGCTAATGTCTGTGAGGTGAGCGAGGAGATGCGTGGGAACACCCCTGAGTTTGAGTGGATTCTTAAGGAGCAGCAGTGGTAAGTCGGAGGCGCAGGACCGCGTAGCTTCCCCCTCCACCGGATGGCCCGGAAAATTGTGGTAACTGCAGGCGCTCACTGACTGTTGCAGGAAGCCTGGAACGGTGGTGAAGCACCCCGAGGAAGACGAGGGTTCACCAGCTGGCAGGGGGAAAACTGGAGGCTGGAAAGGCCTGGAATGTGCTGCAGATGAGGGGGCGGAGGTGCATTTGCCCTGGAGCGGAGGTGTCTCGTCTGGGACCCACGGAGTGACCGGGGTCTTTAGCTGCGTTTGAGGGACATGCTGGAAGTGCGGAGTGCGACACCAATGAGCATCTCAGGAGGAGCTGACTGGTGGTGGTGTGCTGCGAAGGTGGTCCCTGACAGTAGGTGCCAGCCCCACCTCTGTGAAATGGAGTCTGAGTGGGACCCCAACACTTGGTGGAATGGCGGAGCCGCTGTGTTGGACCTTCCCGGTCCCTGAGGCCCGTGTGGGGGACTCGGAGGTCTCCTTAAGATGGGTATGGACAGGGTGACGCGGGGAGCCCAGCAGACAAAAAAGGACCAATATATGGCACCCAGGGCTGGAGGGAGACCTCAGATGGACCAGAGGGGAGGCCTGCATGAGCCGCAAGGGATCCACAGGGCGCAGATCCTGGCAGTGATGGAGGCCTCCAGTGCAAACGTACTGGCAAAGATCGACTCTCTGTGGATGTGAATCTGCTGTAGGTTGATCTCCAAAAAGTGGCTGAGCGGCCCTTGGCAACAGAACAAAAAGAGAACAAACTTCAGGAGGAGGTGGTTGCCCTCAGGACCTCGGTAGCCAGCCTCATGGGTCAAACGCAGAAATTGGAGATGTGCGGTGCAACTTGCGCTTTGTGGTGTTCCCAGAGGGAGCGGAGGGTGTTAATCCAGAACTTTTTGTTGAGCTGTGGGTCTGTTCAACAATACCGGAGGCCAGTCTATCCTCTATCTTCATGGCTGAGTGTGCCCATAGGGCACTGGGAACTCATCCTCAACAGGTTGGGCGCCCAAGAACAATGATTGCCAAGATCTTTAAATATAGGGATAGAGACGTTATCCTGCAGGCTGTCCGCTGGTCGGGGGGATGCTGTTTTTGAAGACTGACCCATCCAAATTTTCCTGGACTACATGCAGTGAATTCAGCAACTGAGACAAACTCTTAGTTATACATGATGGTAGATCCTATTTTTTCACAACACCTGAGGATGTGTGGGACTGGCTGGAAGTCCGAGGGCATGGTGGGATCACGGCCCCTGCATCGGGGGACACCCAAGCACGGACGCCAAGTCAGCACCAGAGTATGTCAGCGAGGAAGCGTGGCAGCAGCAGCGCTCAGCGACCCGAGTGGTGGTACAACACTATATCACACTGGATGTGGATAGTTAGAGGTCAAAGCAAGAAGCAGCGAGGGCTTTGGTGGAGGTAGTCACATCTGCAAACTCTGCTGAAAGTGGATGTGAGATAGTAAAAGACACACCAGAGCTGGCTGCGACTCAGTAATGGCTGTGAGATGTGTACAGTTGGCATGGCAACTGGTTTGGCGGTCGGAGCAGACCTGGGGTGTTTGACGAGGATACAGCTGTATGACTGCAGAGGGTGGGGGTAGAGGACGTGACCCTGGAGGGGGTATGTGGTGGAATGCACTGCTCAAAGAGACATGCCTCACTTTTAAGTTTTTGCCTTGTTACATGATGCGGCGCGCACACTGTCGGAAGGCAGATGTCGGAACTACTTGTTGCCACCCCCCACTTCTGTTTTTAAGTTGTTTTGTGTGGGTTGGGTAGTTGTGTTACGTTGTGCTCTTTGGGGGTTTGGGTGGGGTGTATGGACCACAGTATGGAGTGTGCGTGAGGAACGTCCTGCAAAGGACAAATCTGAAAGACAGTTGGTTATAGATTCCTTACCTTAGAATTTCCCCCAGGCGTCAGACTGGATCCTGAGAATTTTTTCTCAGCAGTACCCCTGCACATCGGTAGGTGGTGTTGGTCGACTCCGCATCCGTCGTCTTGGTCGCCGGGATGACCTCGCAGTGCCTATTTAGACACCGCCCCTGCGCGCTGATGTCAGTTCTTTCTTTTTCCGCGCCAGCCTAGCGCAGATCCGGAGAGAGCTACCCTTTTAGTCCCTTTTTGACTAGGCTTTTTCGACATTTGGTCGACTTCTTTTCGAGTCTTCGACTCCTGGTGCACGAGGGATGTCCCACTGTCGGACCGGCTTCAAACCCTGCGAGGCCTGTCACAAACTGATGTCTGTGACGGACCTGCACCTCATGTGCCTTTGGTGTCTGGAGTGCGACCACGTCCTGAAGTCGTGCTCCAACGGCGGGCCATCAATCCAAAGTCTTTGCGGGAGCGGTCCCGAAAGCTCTTGGAGGCACCGCAGTCGGCTCCCGGTCTCGCTCGAGGGGAAGGTCTCGAGCCCGCTCGCGGAGCCACCACACCTCATCCCATTCCAAGTGTTCGAAGTCCTCGGGTAAGTCAAAGCACAAGAAGAAGGCGAAGAAGCACCGGCGCTCTTCGCCTTCTCCCCGTCGGTCGGCTGATGCGACGCTGGATACGGAGCGTCGTCGCTCTAAGGCTCAGTCTTCGGTGCCTCCTTCAGGGACGACTCCACGCTTCCCTCTGTTTCCGGGAGCCAGGGCGTCCCCTGCCCAACTTCGTGCATTTTACGAAGCCCTCCACAGTATCTTTGTGCAGCCCGACTCCGCAGGCGCGCCTTTGGGCCCTGCGGAGCCAGTTAAGGGTCCTGGGCCTTCGATGCAGGCGACTCTGGCACCAGAGGGCCTCTGCGGATCCAGGCCTGGATCCGGATCGACGCCGGTCGACCTTACTCGACCTTCGCCGACGCCGTCCCCATCCTCACCCCCGAGATGGAGCCGGACTGACGTCAGTCGAATCCGACGCCGGAGGGTACTTGGTTCCCCTGTTCATCCCTGGTGTTCCTGATCGCCCAGAAGGTGGTGATGAGGATTGGGAGGGGTCGCTGGACCCTATGGCAGACCAGCTTGAAGAGCCAGACTAGAGAGAGGACCTGTGTGACGCACGTGGTCTGGACACTTCTCCAGACCTTGGTATGCTTTCTCCCCCTACCGTGGCCACGGGGGGAGTGTCTTACGCTGTGGTGGTGCGAAGGGCACCCGAGGCCTTGAACCTGGAGCTCCCTTCAGTGGCAGTCAGGACTAATCTCCTGACAGAGGTGCTTCAGCCTGCAGCAACCTCCTCTGAACCCCTTTTGCCCTTCAACGAAGCCCTCACTGACGTCCCTCTGGGCACCTGGTCCAAGCCCAGAACAGGGGCTCCTGAGGAAAGGACTATTGCCTGCCACCACCGCCCGGCTCCGGGCAACCTAGTTTTCCTTACCCAACACCCTTTCCCGAGAGCTTGGTGGTCCAAGCCTCTTCTTCCAAGGGCGCATGCCCTTCTGCTACCCCAGACAGGGAATCTAAGAAGCTGGATCCTCTTGGGAAGCGTATGCTCTTCCTCCAGCTTGGCACTGCAGTCCATGGATACCACGTGCCTCTTGGGCCGATATTCCCATACTATCTGGGATACGGTCACGCAAGTGCTGCCTCAGTGCCCGGAGGAGGCCCGGCACGTTCTCTCCCAAGCAGTGGCAGATGGGAGAGACACAGCTAAATTCTCTATTCGATGTGGACTGGACACCACCGACTCACTAGGCAAAACAATTGCCACGTCGGTAGCCCTTAGGCGCTTCGCCTGGTTGAGGACGTCTGGCTTTTCGAGGGATGTCCAGTCGACCTTGCTGAACATGCCCTTCGATGGCCGTCGCCCTTTTGGTGACAAGGCAGACTCGGCGCTGGCACGCTTTAAGGATTCTCATGCTACGGCCAGATTCTTGGGCCTCGCGGCATCTTCCCATCCACCCCAGTCTGCTTTTCACCCCTTTCACGGCTACAGAAGGGGCACCCCGCCACTTCTGGCCCAGTCTAGCCAGCGGTCCACGCAAGCTGCCCAGCCTCTGCGTGGCCGCGGACGTGGGACCCAGCGACCTGGTGAGTCTGGGAGCCAGCAGGCGGGCCAGTCCACCCTCCCCCCCTCCCCCCCCCCCCTGCAGCAGCCTCCAAGCCTTCGTAGTCCGACCTTTCAGGACCACCAACGGCCAGTGGGCAGCAGGATTTGCCATCGCCTCCCCCTCTGGCAAACCATCACGTTGGACAGGTGGGTTTTGCAAATAGTCCGAAGGGGCTCCTCCCTCCCCTTCGAGACTATCCCTCCCTCCATGCCACCGTCTTTCGATTGCATTTCGGAGGATCAATTGGTGCTTATCCGCCAGGAAATTTCAGCTCTCTT
This sequence comes from Calotriton arnoldi, assembly GCA_963921515.1. NCBI lineage: Eukaryota > Metazoa > Chordata > Amphibia > Caudata > Salamandridae > Calotriton > Calotriton arnoldi. The sequence goes on from CAWUFW010001592.1 coordinate 904,532, forward strand.
GGCCAAGGGAGCTATCAAGAGGGTTCCTGCGCCAGAAGTAGGTCGTGGTTGCTATTCCTGCTACTTTCTGGTGCCCAAGAAGGACAAAGGCCTGCGTCCTATTCTAGACCTCAGGGCCCTCAATTGCTTCCTCCGGAGGGAGAAGTTAAAAATGCTAACATTGGCTCAGGTCCTGTCTGCCCTCGACCCTGGAGACTGGATGGTGGAGCTGGACTTGCAGGACGCCTATTTCCACATCCCCATCCTGCCAGCCCACAGACGCTACCTACAGTTCACGGTAGGCCACAAGCATTTTCAGTTCACCATGCCCCCCTTTGGCCTTACCAGTGCCTCTTGGGTGTTCACGAAAGTGATGGCGATGGTCGCACCTCATCTGCGCAGATCAGGGGTTCCAGTCTACCCCTATCTCGATGACTGGATGTTGAAGGCGGGCTCTCCCCAGACTGTCGTCTCCCACCTCCAGACTACGGCAGACCTCCTGCATTCGCAGGGGTTCACTATCAACGTGCTGAAGTCACACCTGACTCCCTCTCAGACGCTCCCTTTCATCAGGGCTGTTCTGGACACAGTGCAGTTTCGGGCCTATCCTCCCGAGCAGCGAGTACGGGATATTCGGGCTATGATACTGAAGTTTCAGCCTCTATCCTGGATTTCGGTGAGAATGACCTTGACGCTGTTGGGCCTTATGTCCTCCTGCATCCTGCTGGTGGATCATGCCAGATGGCATATGCGGGCTCTGCAGTGGGACTTAAAGCTCCAGTGGGTGCAGCATCGGGGGAATATTTCCGACTACGTCAAGATCTCGGAGGTAACTGCACAACAGCTGCAGTGGTGGTTAACGAACCAAGCTTGGGTCAGAGGCAGCCCTCACTGTAGTGACAGATGCGTCACTCCTGGGATGGGGCGGCCATTTGGGGGAGGCGGACATCAGAAGCATCCGGTCTCTGGCAGAGTCCAGGCTCCATATAAACCTGCTGGAGCTCCGGGCGATCCGCCTGGCACTGAAAGCATTTCTTCCCTTTCTCAAAGAGAAGGTGGTGCAGGTGTACACGGACAACACCACCGCCATGTGGTACTGCAACAAACAAGGCGGGGTGGGGTCGTGGACCCTATGTCAAGAGGCTCTTCCCCTTTGGACATGGCTGGAACATCAGGGCATGACCCTGGTGGTTCAACACTTAGCAGGTTCCCTGAACGCCAGGGCGGACGAACTCAGCTGTCGATGCCTGGTAGATCACGAATGGCGTCTTCACTCGGAGGTGGTGCAAGGTCTCCTTCAGCTCTGGGGAGAGCCTTGGTTAGATCTGTTCGCGACCCAAGAGAACGGGCAATGTCAACAATTCTGCGCGTTGAAGTTTCCAAGGTGGCGCTCGCTCGGCAACACTTTTCATTGCAGTTGAACTGCGGCCTCCTGTACGCCTTTCTGCCTGTACCACTTCTGCCCAGATTGCTGAAAAAGACCGCGACCGGGCCCAAGTTATTCTTGTGGTTCCGGACTGGGCAAGAAGAGTCTGGTACCCAGCGCTCCTGAGCATGGCCATCGATCCTCCACTCAGACTGCCCCTCTGGGAGGATCTTCTGTTGCAGCAGAAGGGAACGGTTCTTCACTCGAACCTCTCCAGCCACCACCTCCTTGCATGGAGATTGAGCGGTGACAGTTGACAGCTTTCGACCTTCCGCCCGAAATCTGTAATGTCATCTTGGCAACCAGGCATCCCTCCACTAAAACGGTATACGCCTGTAGATGGAACAAGTTTGTGGCTTGGTGCACAGCAAAGGCTGTGGATCCCCTTTCTGCCCTTCTTTCAGAAGTCCTCTTGTATATACTTTCTTTTGCCCAGCAGGGCACTGCTCTGGGCACTCTTAAAGGCTATCTTGCGGCTATCTCTGCCTTCCTTCGGTTGTCCTATCAGCCATCCTTGTTCAAGTCCCCTCTTGCAATTTGATTTTTTTAAGGGCATTACTTATCTCTTTCCTCCATCTCCTTTCATAATGCCCCAGTTGGACTTGAATCTTGTCCTTACTTATCTCATGTGTGCTCTCTTCGAGCCCCTTCATAACTGTCCTCTCAGGCTCCTCTCTTTGAAAACTGCCTTCCTTGTTGCCATCACTTCTGCTCGCAGGGTGAGTGAGCTTCAAGCTCTTTCTTCCAAGCCCCCTTTCTTCTCCGTGCATCTTTTGCTTTAAAATAATCTGAAATAAGACCCCGTGAGTGCGGACTGGGTCTCCCTGTCTTGCAACTGTACTACATGGCAGGACAACTCCAATATGCCGCATTACGGTGCGTGGAGGGAGGAAGTATGGAGGAGAATGAGCTCCCCAAACACCTTATGAGTGGCGTAAGGGTGCCAGTGGACTGTCTGTATGTGATGCGGCAGGTGGCAAGGTCTGGGAATTAGCAGTGAAGCAGGTGATGGAGAAGCTCCCGTATGCTCGCCTGCTGCCGTTCTGGCGGTTGAAGCACCTTCAGAGGATGCAGTCACTGATGGATATGTCCTAATGGATGGAGGGTGGCTGCCATAGAATGGGGGATCTCTACCTGAATAGCTCCTTTATTACGTTGGCCGAAACTGCCCTCTAGTTTCAGGTGGGAAAGGGTCAGTTTTTGCAGTATGCCAAACTTTCCTGCACGATACGAGAGATCTGGACGGACTTCCTGGCTGAGCCGGGTAAGTCATTAACGCTCACCACGCTCTTGTATCCGGGATCTAGTAGGGGGATTGTATCCTGTTTGTATGTAGCGCTGAAGGGGATAGGCGCATTGACCTGACTGCAGTTCGTACTAGCTGGAACGAGGACTTGGGGAACCAGCTTACGGATGGGGAGTGGAAACGTATAAAAGCCCAGGTGAAGGAAACATCCATCAACGCCCGCTTTAAACTGACGCAGTTCTTTTCCCTGCATTACGCATCACTCACAGCGCAGTATCTATATAGGATCTTCCCTGCATGGTGGGATTCCAGCAGGTATTCAGTAATCCATGTAAGGAGCAATGCTGCAATGTTTCGGAGTTTATTTGTTATTGTTGTATAGGTCTGTTCTGGAAAACCTTAAATAAACATATTTAAAAAAAAAAAAAAAAATTGTCAGCTTTTACCCGTTCTTGCCTTCTGCAGGTTACGTCAGGAGTTGTTTGACCTTATATGTAGGAAAGTAGGATTTGCTTTTATGGTTACCCCCACTTTTTGCCTGGTGCTATGCTGTTTCTGACTAGTCTGACTGGGATCCTGCTAATCAGGACCCCAGTCTCTGTGCTTTCTCCACTAAATTGCTATGGTAAGTATTTGGGTACTTCCCAGATTGGACACTGGTGTACCCTTATCAGTCCCTAGTATATGGTACTGAGGTACCCAGGGCATAGGCACACCAGGGGTCCCCCATGGGCTGAAGCATGCATAATGCCAACCATGGGGGATCACTCAAACTGTAACTACAGGCCTGCCATTGCAGCCTGTGTAGTCTGGTGCTAGCACCACTTACGACAGATATAGGTTTCCCTATATCTGAGGTCACTGCACTTAAAACCTATAAATTACCCCTAAAGCAGGCCTTTCAATCCTGAAGGCAAGGTGCTCGGTTCTAAGTGTGAGGGTGCCCCTGCATGAGCAGGACACCCCTACAACCTTCGTAGTCCATTCTCCCGTGCATCAGCCATTACGAGTAGCCATGCGTCATTATGCGATGACAATCTCTAAACTGGCTGTAACGAACCCTATCATGTTTGGTATCAAACATGTTGGAATCATACCTCCCACACCGTAAACGGTGTGGGAGGTATGATTCCATGCACTGTAAAGCGCCTCCAGGAGGCCCTCAGTGCTCCCGGTACCAGTCTTCTAGACCCGGACAGCACAACATGGATGCTGCCGACCAGAGACACGATTCTGCCCTCCTGCTGCTGAGCTAAGCTCGAGCAGGGGAAGGCAGAACAATAGGTATCCTGTCAAAGCGAGGTGTGACCACCTCCCAGACAGGGTTTAGTGTATTGGGGCTGGGTGGGAGCGCTTGCCAGCGCCACTCAGTCTGCTTGGGGGGCACATTTGGTGCCCTCCTTGCATAGTCCAGTTCAAACCTACTCAGGGAGCCGTTGGCTCCATCTCTGGTGCGAAACTGGACAAAGGACATGGGAGTATCCTCTCCACTTTCCGACCCCTCCCCTGGGAGTGAACTCTGAATCGTCTCAACCCTTTCCTTAGGGTACTTAAGGGCTTACCTGTAGGTGGGTCCCTAGATTCATCGTGGGACAAGATTCATTTCAAGACACCACTTCTACTTCGACTGTCTGGGTAATAAGACTGCAGCTGGGAAGACTCCTGCTGCTCCTGGTCTCGTTGCCCTGCTCTTCTGCTGCAACGTATGCCTGTGCTCCATACAGGAACCTTCCAAGGCCTGTGGACATCCAAGACACCTGAAGGAATCTCCCTTGAAGTGAAGGAGTCACTCCCCTACATCTGCAGGCACCGCAACAAAGCTGACCGGTCTACTGATCCCGAGCTCCCACGGACTCCGAAAGGCTCAGCAACACAGGTGGGGGTTCTTCACATATCTCGAGGCCTGCCTGGTCCTCTCACCAAGTTTGAGGCCAGTATCCATCGGGCCGAAGGAACCGAACCCCTGTGCACCGCCTCGACTTGCTGTTGCAAAGGCTTGTTGGCTTCCTTCCTCCAAGATCTTCGGGCTCCAAGTAGCCCCAACCTCAAGCATCTCCAGTGATCAAGATCTTCGTCCTCACCGCAATACTTGCATCGTGGGCCTGCATCTTTGGTGAGCTGCTGGAGGTCCTCTTGCGACTCCAGTACCTCCGGCCTTTGGGTCCTCTTGAGGGTCTTCTTTGATTTCTGCAGGCTCCCCTGATTGCTCGGGGCATTCCCTGACTCCCCTGCTTGTGGTGAGTCACCTGGATCTTGCTGGTTGCAGTTGCCAAGGCTTGTTGGTGTTCTTGACGGACACCGACCCCATAACTCTTGACATCTGACCTGGGACAGCTCGTGAACGGCTCCTGGTCTTCCACAGCATCTCCTGGTCCTCACAGCTGCAGCTCCAAGGTCACCGTCATCTCTCCGGCAACACTCGACATCAGTGGGCATTAGTCTTCCGTGCCTCCTGGTCACTCCTGAGTGACATAGACTCTGTCCCCTCTGCTTGCAGGTACTTCTCATCCTGAATCCACCTTTGGGTTCCAACAGACACTTTCACCTTCTCCAGCAGCGGCATCTTCCTGAAGTCTCCCATTGAGTTCGACAGCGGTTTCCGACGCCACTTCACACCTATCCACCCGGCTTCCCTGGTGTAGGTATCCTGGTTGATAGGGTATCCACAGGTGGGGTGGCTCTCCAACCTTCTGTCTTCCACTGGGTTTCTTCAGGATCCACTGGAAAGGGTTCTTCTTTAAAATTGCAACCGCAACTTACCCATTGATTTGTTTTGCTCACGCGGTCGTGTTCCCACTCTGCACATGTCCTCCGTGGTGCTCCTGGTTACTTACCTCGGGTGGTTCCCTGGGTCCCCGGCACTTGTATCTGTTAGTGACTGTCTTATAATAAATACATACTTTTATAAATACTCTTTGTGGTTCTTTTTCACTTAATCTATACCTATAGATTATGTTCTGGTAAAACAAGCTGCTTTACACTCCTTCTGGACTAAGCCAGAAGGCTGCTCTCCACAGCTACCATATAGAGAGCTTTCTAAGGTTGTCTAAGACCTCTTAAATCACCATAAGAGTTGTGCAGGGTGCCCACTTACATAAGTGATACCAAAGGGGATGATGGACGGAGCGTTAGAGCAAATCAAACACTCACCCCCAGTCAAATGATCTGGGTTTAATCCATCATCATTCTTTAGCTCACTCCACCACCCCAGTTCAGACATGGCCATATGCAAATCAGTCTGACCCTGTGCCTCATGGGAACAGTCCAGCCCGAACTGCCAAGCCATGTCTTCCCTGGACCGGAAACAAGCATCCTGGGACCGGTTTCGGGTTCAAAACCCTCACCAGGCTATCTTGAATCCAGTGGCAAAGTGAGCAAGGGACCCACGTCTGGGCATACCCTGCCAACTTAGGGCGAACAAAGCGATACCAAAGGGGATGATGGACGGAGCGTTAGAGCAAATCAAACACTCACCCCCAGTCAAATGATCTGGGTTTAATCCATCATCATTCTTTAGCTCACTCCACCACTCCACCACCAGTTCGGGCTGGACTGTTCCCATGAGGCACAGGGTCAAGACTGATTTGCATATGGCTGGGTCCAAACTGGAATGGCATGGTGAGCAAAAAAACGATGGATTTAGGCCCAGATCTCTGTACTGGGGTGAATGTATGACATTGTTCTGCATTCTGTCCATCAACTGTTGTTTTTGCACTTACATAAGTGTGCATCATATACCAAGCCAGCTTCTCACATTATAGAACACCACTGATAGGTCTAGAGGGATATGTATGCTAGAGCCACCCTTCTCCAGTATGTGTTGTGCATCTTCCACATTTTAAGGATAACTCCTTCAGCGTTAGACCCAGATCTAAATCCAGTGTAGTTTATCAGATCCAACACAATCTGCAATGAATTGTTTACTTTGAAACCCTACGCAGCTTTCTAGGATTTTGATAAAAATGTACATTTTTTTACAGGGTGAGTTACTTAGATTTCCGTGAGCATCTCATGGTGTTTGCAGGAGTGGGATGATCAGTCCAGGACCTCGCCATGAGACACAACTAAGAGCTGCTCAGGCTTGTTTATTATAGTTAGGCTGTCTGGTTTTAGGTTTAAACCTATAATAACTGATAAAACCCCACCGAAAGGGAAATAGCCCTCACCAGTGTAAACATATAAACACTGAAAAAACACCTGCACAACCACAAACTAAATGCCATTCAAAGAAAGGAAAAGGAGAGTGAAAGTCATTTTTTTCTTCCTGAAAGAAGGGCCAATACAATATAACTTTGTTATACAAGCTAGCAGCAAGAAAGACTGGGCTAACATTACTCTGCTTGAGTTTTGTTGTTTAGGGATGTCACTAAAATATTGTTTCTTCTTCCTTTTTGCTTTTCATTTTTGTGGTCTTTGGACTAAAGATGCAGGGTTAAGAAGCATGGTTTAGGACTTGTTTAATTATTTTATAAACTGTAGAGAATCAGGAAATATCAAAATCATATTTGATATTTTGGATGAGTTTGATTTTTTCACTGATGGGTAAAATGGCTGGTTTCATAAGAATCTTTTCGAATATGTGCCATCACATTTACCCACAGAAAATGGGTAAAAACCCTTGATACATCAGCCCCCAGTTTCTAGTGAGTTCGTATTGATAGTAGGTGAATTGCCAACACCTCAGGCTTTAAACATTCAATGCAAGGTATAGTGACAAGTATATGTGAAAAGTGCGCTATCACCAAACATCTGGGATAGTGGTGAAAACATGACACCAGACTTTTGGAAAACATGGAACGCAGTGTCACTTGGAATGCTCTGCAAAAAGGTTCTTTCCAAGTTCAACAAAGATTGGGGTGATATTGTTTGTATTTGCAGTGATTCAGCTCCGTATATGAAAAAGTTGTGTGATGACCTGTCAAAATCGATACCTGAGCTGAAGTGCTTCCCTGTAAGAGATCCTTGCCACTTGTTAGATGGTATGCTGAAAGCATCTTTACAATCTTCAGAGTTAATGTAGAATGCTATTGACTTTTTGGTCCATTTTGGTGCACTGTTTTGTTATGCACGCGTACTAAAACGCAAATATTTATCGCTTTGTGTGGCATCAAAGAAAGAGTCATCCCAACTGTGTCCCTTAGCTGATGGTTCTCAGTAGAAGGGGTTGTGAATGCTATATGATCCATGTGTTTACAGAATTTTTGCTGAGTGATGATGCTAAAGGCAAGAAATGTGAGGATCTTTGGTCGCATATTGATAGTACAATTTACTGCATTCTTGGATTTTTACAGGAAAGCATAACTGCTGTAGTGGACATAATAAAAAACTAGAGTCTGAAAACACCCTTGTCTGCCAAGTGTTCAGCATAATTGGTGTAGATGTGAAACATCTCCTTGAGAGTAGGCTGGGCGACTCCTTTAGTGACTTTGGAACTGCAACATGTTCCATATTAGAATGCTTGCTACTCGGTAAGCAAAGCAATGTTGAAGAGCAATTCAGGAACTTTTATTATACAATGTATGAGTAATGGCTTGCAATGATGCATAGAAATGCCCCTTTACAAACCATGGCATTTGAAGTAAATGAAACCTCACTGTGGTACTCTGTTCTAGATCCCTTCCGTAAAGGGGAATTTTCTCCATAGTTTCAAAAGTGATGCTTCATTTTTGACCGCTTCAATAACTCTGAGGGCATAAACGCCCAGTTCAACACAAATGTTGCAGAACCTGCCCAGAGAATCGCAATCTTCAAGTGCACCAGTATTGGCATGGAAAGCTATGTCTGTGGCCAGAGTTAGCAAATTGTGTACTGGCTGTTTTGGTGGTACCCGTCTCAAGTGCTAATGTTGAGAGGGCCTTTTCACAGAAAAAAGTTTACATGGGAAGGAAAGAGCGAGCCCACATGACCAAAGACTCACTGAAGAAGTATTGTATGGTGTACTGCAATAAGTTTGATTTGCAAAAATGTATTTGGACCTCATATACACTGTACGTACACTGTCTATATACCATGCACTATAAGTGCAGAAAGCAAGCAATAATAAAAACAAAACTTTCCATAAACACCGGAAAAACACTGTTTCTGTTGTTTTTATTGGCGCAAAAATGTGTAACCACTGATAACCACTGTTTTTTTAAAGTATGAAAATCACTTGAAAACACTGACAAAACCCCACCAGAATTGACCAAAAATAGAAACTGAAAACAGGAAAGCCTAATCATATGATTCGCGTCCTGAGTAACAGCAGTACGTGACCAGTTCTGTCCCCCATTCCCTGATGACATCACAGGACATTACATCCGCATGATCAGTTTGCTTTGCTACAATGCTGCTCTGTATGTGAGAGTGCTTCCATGTACATCCAATTGCTGCTTTTAATTACAAACGCAGCTAAGAATATCTGGGCAGTATCAGGAGGGGGATGCTGTGTAATACATCAACAATGTTAGGAGCCATTCAATATTGGTGATCAAGGACTGGGGCAGCTAGTGAGATGTGGGGGGGGGTAGCCAGTGAGATGTGGGGGGGACCGTCAGTGAGATGTGAGGGGGACCGTCAGTGAGATGTGAGGTGGGTGGGTTACGTAACTTTAAATAGAGCGGGTTTCAGGCGTACGGGTGAAACGGATGTCGGATATGGAGGTCGGTACATGGCAGGTTTACATCAGGTACGAACTATAGTTGGATAGGATTAAATAATGATCCGTTACCGCATGAGGAGCCAGAGGGCTTGTGTAAAGGATGTTTCAAGTGCAGTAGAGGGGAATATTGGGAGTTATTAAAGTTACAAGATTGGGTAGAGTACGATTTGGGGGAGGTTTGGATGTATGCTTAGGTTTAAGTTATTTAAAAGATTTGTTTGATGACACATGATTACAGGGTGGTTTTATTCAGTTTTAATAGGTATTGTTGTTATGATGCTGGGGTAGAATCAATGAACACGGGGTGTGTGTGGGATTATAAATTAGCTGTCACTCGAATTTGAAGTGGGTATATTATTTAAAGTATTTGTGAATTACACTGCGTGTTAATTTAAAGTGACTGATACATGTATATTTTCACATCATAGATACCCCTGACGAAGGTTGTTACCGAAATGCATTGGGTGTGATGGAACTCTGGCATAATTTGGAGGACTCGAAATTCAAACAAATGCTTATGTTTAGGCCTGGATAGGCAATCATGAAGTAATTACATGCATCAGTTTAAAATGAATTTCGTGGCTTTGGCGTGACAATGAGACTTGGATAAAACATGGAAATAAAACGGATAAAACTTGGAATAATTTTGGTGAAAGTGAAGTATTTGGAATACTATAGTTCATACAGCTGTGCAACTCGCGATGACCTGCAAGGTGCGGGCCATCACCCTTCATGAAAGGAAAGAGCGAACCACTGATAACCACTGTTTTTTTAAAGTATTAAAATCACTTGAAAACACTGACAAAACCCCACCAGAATTGACCAAAAATAGAAACTGAAAACAGGAAAGCCTAATTATAGTGCAGGAGATGGGCTGATCTCTTGTCGGGGTGGGGGGGTGTAGCCCATCCCAGGCACGCTGGCCATTGCTTCAGTCTTTCTGCCACATTCTTTTGGTCAGTAGTGGAGGATGCTGAAAGGCTGAGGAGTATCAACACAGCTTCTCAGCTTTCGTTTAAGGTGAGAAGCAGATCTTCTCTGGTGTTGGCCAGTGCACAATCTGCACCCCTGAGGTTTGAACCCTTATTGAAAGTCTGTTAGGATGGTATTTTGCTTGACGTTTTTGGAGATGTTGGGCTAGTTCCTTTCTAAGGTTTTGTGTGGTGATGCTATACTAGATGGTCGGTTGTTCCACCACGTCTGAAGATCTTTAAGAGTGGGGTGAGAAGGACCCGGGAATCCTGCCAGTGGGTATGGACAGCTGCAGTGGGCCTCTAGGAGCCTCCCAGCACAGTGGTTCTTAACCTGTGATCTGCGACACCTACTCCGGGGATCTGAGACTATTGAGAAATTAACTAATGGAAGGTTAATAATAATATATATATATACATATATAAGTGTTAAAACGTTGTGTAAATGTGAAGTAATTTAAAATTGGAGACAAAACATTAAGTTGGTTTCCTTAACTCGATTGGTAAGAGCAGCGCCAAGTGCAGCAAACAGAACATAGCATGGAGCATGAGAGGCCTCATATGAAGTGCTAACAAAAACAGAGCAAGCATTACAAGTAAAAAAGGCAAAATGATCTGCTAGAGTCTAGCTTATCGCTTGGTCTTTTTCAATTAAAAAGCAAATTAAAATTTCGATTTTTCTCTAATTGTGAATTAAACCAATATTTCCTATTGTGTGTCTTTGTTTGTTGTATACTTGTTTCTGCATTTTTGTGTATTGTATTGTTTTGACAGTAAAGTCTTAGAAATTGCGTGGGCCGGGGTCCCTGATTTCGAGTAATAACTCATTGCCAGTCCCTGAATTCCAGGAATGGTTATGTGGGGTACCCGGAGTCCAGTAGGGGTCCCCAGAAGTCAAAATGTTAATAACTGCTATCCTGGTAACTAGAATAGCAACACCCCTTCTCTTGTTTTTGTCCAGAGCTTGCTACTGGACCTGGAAAACCCTTGATGTGTGTTCTTTGATCAATAAATGCAGCTGTTTGAGCTCTGATGTGATCAATACAGGGCCATACCATTTCACGGATGGTTAAACTGTGTCTTTGACTTTGCATTATAACCTTGGTAAAGTGGCAAACTAGCTCTTTAGTGCACACACAGCCAGAACAGATCTGTCAACAGCAGGAGTAGCTTCTCTAGTTCTAGTAAGGCTTCACACTGGAGACTTGCATCCCGATGGCCACACTTGCGTGGGTCTCTCTTGACGAAAGCCTCAGGTAATTCTCAGCAGATCTAGTCACAAAACCCAAACCAGATGCATTGGCTTTGTCAATGCTTGCTTTCAAGGTGCTTGAGTTTTTGAATCCTCTTTAGGGGGCATTAGTCCTGCCATATAAATAGTTTATGCAAGCTAGAATGGCGTCCGCATAAAAAAGAAATGCCTTCTTGAGCCTTGACAAACCAGTGCTAATGGGTTCCATGTTTCCCTAGAGCCGCCACTGCCCAACCTTCCCTGTGAGGCGGTCCCATGCCCCTCGGCCAGCCCATTATTTGTTAACCCCTGTTGGCCCTCTCGTGCACTGGCACACCATGGGCCTGCAGTCCACCCTCTAGCCGATCCTTTCTTCTGTGCCCTTCATACACACTGTGACCCCCCCGCGCCCCAGTCTACATGGAAGCCCCTGGCCGGATGTAATGCCCTGTAGATATTCACCCTCCTGCCTCCTTCATACTCTGTAGCGCCCCTGCAAGCTGCCATAGCTCTTCACCCCTCCTTCCATGTTCAGACCCACTAATACCCGATTCCCTTCAAACACCCCTCCTGCCCACTCTGGAGCGCTCTTCACCCCTTCAGGGCCACTCTGGCACCCTGCTCGCCAGTCTCCGTGGAATTACCTGGCCTGATTTATTGCCCTTTAGTTGTTCACTGCTACTTTCCCTTCAGACCCGGGGTGCTCCAGGGCCCTCCACTCTGCCTCTGGGATTTCAGCCCTTCTGCCCCCTACAGACTCAGTAATGCCCCATGCCCTGCCAGCCTCCAGGTGAGTTCCTGATCTGATTAATGCCCGGTAACTAACCCCGTCAGACTCAGTAATGCCCCTTAAGTCAGTCTTTTAGCATTCCTGCCCCCTACAGACTCATGAATGCCCCATGCCGTTCCATTCCCCAGGCCAGTTCCTGGTCTGAGCTTTTCCGAGGGACAGAAATGTACAAGTTTGAAAGCTGAGGCCTTCTCCTCAAATTGTCTCAGTGGAAAAATGACCTCTCTCCCCACCCCCTCACACTCCCACACAGAATGTATACCAAATGTGATCAACAGTTTATTAGAAAATAGTTCTGTCCGATCTGTATGCAAAATGTATCAGTTTGGGGGAGTCCTTACATATACACTCATACCATCGGCCTAACCAGGTCTACAATACTCGCCCATTTCACCGGATATTTGTTCAGTGGACAGACTGAGTATACAGGACATCATATTTTCTTATTGTTTCATATGCGCCTTACTGCATGAGTACTTTGGGCTACCCCAAATCCGACAGAACCCTTATCTAACATATGTTGTAACCGGCCCAGGTTCTGAGGGACACAGGGTAACCCCATACTATGCTGCGCCAGCCTGATCAACAGCACAGTAAAAAAGGGAAGGTACTATGACCCCCACCAGACTGTTATGATGAGAATAATCAAATGCCCGGACGCAATCAGTTTATTTACCTGCCATTTAAGCTGGCCTGCTTCCTCTAGCCTGGCAGGAGTGCATGGCAAACTCGCCACCTAGCAGAGCCAGCCAGCTGACCTCTAGTCGGGTTGGGTGTATCCCAGCAGAGCCAGGTGACCTCTAGTCGGCTTGAGTGTATCCCAGCAGAGCCAGGTGACTTCTAGTCGGCTTGGGTGTATCCCAGCAGAGCCAGGTGACCTCTAGTCGGCTTGGGTGTATCCCAGCAGAGCCAGGTGACCTCTAGTCGTCTTGGGTGTATCCCAGCAGAGCCAGGTGACCTCTAGTCGTCTTGGGTGTATCCCAGCAGAGCCAGGTGACCTCTAGTTGGCTTGGATGTATCCCAGAGCCAGGTGACCTCTAGTCGTCTTGGGTGTATCCCAGCAGAGCCAGGCGACCTCTAGTCGTCTTGGGTGTATCCCAGCAGAGCCAGGTGACCTCTAGTCGGCTTGGGTGTATCCCAGCAGAGCCAGGTGACCTCTAGTCGGCTTGGATGTATCCCAGCAGAGCCAGGTGACCTCAAGTCGGCTTGGGTGTATCCCAGAGCCAGGTGACTTCTAGTCGGCTTGGGTGTATCCCAGCAGAGCCAGGTGACCTCTAGTCGGCTTGGGTGTATCCCAGAGCCAGGTGACCTCTGGTCATCTTGGGTCTATCCCAGCAGAGCCAGGTGACTTCTAGTCAGCTTGGGTGTATCCCAGAGCCAGGTGACTTCTAGTCGGCTTGGGTGTATCCCAGCAGAGCCAGATGACCTCTAGTCGGCTTGGGTGTATCCCAGAGCCAGGTGACCTCTGGTCGTCTTAGGTCTATCCCAGCAGAGCCAGGTGACTTCTAGTTGACTTAGGTCTATCCCAGCAGAGCAGGTGACTTCTAGTCGGCTTGGGTGTATCCCAGAGCCAGGTGACCTCTGTTAGTCTTAGTTCTATCCCAGCAGAGCCAGGTGACCTCTAGTTGACTTGGGTGTATCCCAGCAGAGCCAGGTGACCTCTAGTCGGCTTGGGTGTATCCCCGCAGAGCCAGGTGGCCTCTAGTTGACTTGGGTGTATCCCAGCAGAGCCAGGTGACCTCTAGTCGGCTTGGGTGTATCCCCGCAGAGCCAGGTGACCTCTAGTCGGCTTGGGTGTATCCCAGCAGAGCCAGGTGACCTCTAGTCGGCTTGGGTGTATCCCAGCAGAGCCAGGTGACCTCTAGTCGGCTTAGGTGAATTCCAGCAGAGCCGAGTGACATCTGGTTGGTCTAGGTGTATCACATCCTCAAGAGTAGATGCTTGCCCTGTTGAGGAAGGATGCCATAGAGAGGGTACCCCCGCAACAAGGAAGCGGAGTCTACTCCCTCTGCTTGCTAATTCCCAAAAAGGACAGCTCCCTTAGACTTTTTCTCGACCTGATGCCACTCAACCATAATCCTATCAGAACATTTCGCATGGCAGCTCTGCAGGATCTTCTACTCCAACAGGGAGATTACATGACGACACTCTATCTCAAGGACGCCTATTTGCACATAACTATCCACCCTGCTCATCAACGATATGTCATCGCTTGTGTTAAGTGGTCAACACTACCAATTCAGAGTTCTTTCTTTCGAGCCACCACAGTGCCAAGGTTGTTCACCAAGTTCCTAGAGGTGGTGGCTGCACATTTGTGAAGGGTGGGCATTCACTTCTTTCCTTACCTCGACAATTGGCTAACCAAAAGCAGCACCAAGCTGAAGTATCTACTTCACACACAACAGCAGTGTCCCTAATCCACAGCCTAGGGCTCACCATAAATGTTACTCAGTCCCACCTACAGCCTCTCCAGGAACAACCCTTCCTAAGATCAATCTTGGGTGGCACTAAGAGGAAGGCTTATCCTAATCAGCAGAGTTGCAGCTTTCTAGCAGTTGCTGTGTCTTTTTCAGCCAAACTGTCAACTCAGTGAAAACGGTCATGTGTCTTTTAGGGATGATGGCATTCTGCATCGCCATTGTTTATATGAAAGGCTCCATATGTGCCCCCAGCAACAGTGTCTCGCAGCTCGGTGATCTCAATGGAAGGGCCACTCGGAGGATCTAGTGTGGTTTCAGGATAAGACCGACAGCTGTCTGCAGTGGTGAAACAGCAACAATTTGTCGCAGGGCAGTCCTTATAGAGACCCACTAATGCAGCCAACCGTCACCACAGACTCCTCTCACAGGGTAGAGCACGCGCCTCAACAACCTGACTGTCCAGGGAATGTGTCTATCTCAATCCCAGACTCACCACATCAACTTCCTAGATCTATTAGCCGTCCGCTTGGCTCTAAAAGCCTTCTTGAAAATGTTCTTTCTTAAGTTGGTCCTAATCTGGACAGGCAACATGACCTCCATGTACCACTTACCGAAGCAGGGAGGAACACACTATCCTTAACTATCTGAGTTGTCCCAGTAGATTTGACACTGGGCAAACCACCACAACATTCACCTCATGGCAGAGCCTCTTCCAGGAATCAACAGCTTTGCCCAGCAGGACGCATCAGCAGGTAAACAAGAAGAAAATAAATCCCGAAGTCCTGTAGAGATACTTCCACGTTGGAGAACTTCAGACATAGACCTGTTCTCCACCCTGCAAAATTCCAAGACTTCACTTCTAGGTTTCCACGTCCACCGTCCATGGGCAATCCACTATAGATGAACTGGTCAGAGATATCTGCCTACGCCTTTCTACCTTTCCCATTGTATGTGGTGAGAAAGCTCAGGCAAACACCACTAACACTCCTTCTGGTAGAACTAACTTGGGCAAGACAACCATGGTAGTGTACCCACCCATCCTCATGAGAGGCCTCCATTCCGATCGGACCTCGTCAAGCAGATGCAGGAGCAAGGGCGTCATCCTGATCCTGGACAGCTCTGTTACGCAATTTGGCACCTGAGGTCCTAGAATTAGGTTACCTTAACGTCCCTCAGGAATTTACGTTCATTTTGAAGGCAGCCTGGCAGCCCACAATATGGGCCTATTATGTGGAAAAAAGTTTTGTTTTTCACTGTTTCCATGAACATCGATCTCTTCAACCTACAGTACAATACATTGCCTGCCTTTTGCAGAAAGCAGGCCTCACCTATACCTTTATTCGTTTGTGCTTAGCTGCCATTGCAGCCTAAATGCAAAATAGGGAGCATCTCTCTTTTTCAAATTCCAATTAAGAAGGCCTTCATGGAGAGTCTCAAAAGGATAATTCCTCCAAAAGTCCCTCCCACTCCTGTGTGGAACCAGACTGTAGTCCTCACTAAGCTTACGGGACTGCCTTTGGAGGCGCTACATTCATGTCCTCTTCAGTTCCTTTCATGGAAGGTAGTGTTGCTAATGGATATTGCTTCTTGTAGAAGAGTTAGTAACTTACCAAGAGCCATTTATACATGTCCACAAGACAGAATGGTTCTTTGAAGCAACCTTGAGTTTTGTCCGAAGGTGGTGTCACCTTTTCACCTCAGCCTCACCATAAAGAGCCCAGTTTTCTTTCCTCGCCTAGAATCTGTTGTGGAGAGAGCAATTCACACACTGGATGTTGAGATCTTATGTATTACATAGAACCAAAACATTTAAAAAAAATCAAATAAGCTGTTTGTCTGTTTTACAAAGCTGTAAAAGGACGGGCCATATCTAAAGCAGGAATAGCTATGTGGATAGTCAAGTGTATGTTCACTTGCTGTCGTAAAGCAAAGAGGGTTCTACATGCTCCACTTAGGGCTCACTCCACCCGTACAAAAGGAGCAACCATGGCTTTTTTGTGAAACATCCCATTATTGGATATTTGTAATGAAGTGACCTTGTCATTTCTGCACACTTTTCCGAAGCACTACACTGTGGACGCTTTAGGGCGTCAATTAGTCACTTTGGGTCAGACGGTGTTAAGAACCTTATTTCAAGCATCTGCATCATCCACGTGCTAGCCACCGCTTTCGAAGGGTTTTAGTTTTCCATCTATGCTAAACGTGAAGCTACAGCAGCACATGCTACTGAAGGAAAGTGTTACTTACTCTGTAAGCATCTGTTCATAGAGTGTATTGCTGTAGATTCACATGCCCGACCTCCTCCCCAGAAGCGTGTTTGTTGCAGATAGGTTATTTTTCTAGCTCTTAATACAAATAGTGCATCACACACTTTATGTATCATTACACTCCATACATAATACAACCCGCTGTGCAAAACAATCTAATATTAAATCAGTGTCCATGCGCAATGCACAAGAAGAGGGGCTCCCCCATATACAGTGACTCGAGACGGCAAACAAAAATAACTTGCAATCGTTCGAGCCAAACACTAGATGGCAGGAGTTAGCTAAATTTGTGAATCTACAGCACTACACGCTACAAACAGTTGCTTGCAGGGTAAGTAACATTGTCCTTATCTGATATTTTCTATCTCGTGATAATAAAACTGTGATCCACTCCAAGATCTCTTTGTAATGTCATTCAGTCAATCAACCTGGATTTCTATGGCGCGGCTAATCACCCATAAGGGTATCTAGGCGCAGACTCTTCATTAGTCAAAGAGAAAGGGTTGCATGCTTAATTTAAGCAACACATCCAGGTCCTCTCATTATCATCCTTATTAGCCATAATATTGACCGCGAGGAGGCAGTCTTCTGTCTGTATTGGCCGGCCTTGGAGCAGGCCCTTCTAAAATGGAGGCTTCCACCAGAGGAGGGAGCGAGATCCTTGAGAACACAACCTGCACTAACCAGAAATACCCTCCTCTAACCAATCGAGGGCATCTAAAACACCAAGCTACCAAAGGAGGTTTTGTTTAGGAATGTCTTAGTTGAGCCTCTCTTCAGGGAAAGGAGTGCTCCACACAGGGTTTTCTTTCCAAGCAGTCTCTCAGGAAGTGGTGTGTGGAGTGACACTTGAACGAGTTGAGTAGAGAAGCGTGCTTGAAGGCGGCAGCGGTCGCACAGGTTTAGTATTTACAAACTTTGTATTCTACTTCGGATTCTTGAACTTTATAAGACGAGCATATTGAGTACTGCTCTCAATGGTTACACAGGAACCATTACTGTTCCGATTGGTTGATGTTGATAAGACGAGCATATTGAGTACTGCTCTCAATGGTTACACAGGAACCATTACTGTTCCGATTGGTTGATGTTGATAAGACAAGTATATTGAGTACTGCTCTCAATGGTTACACAGGAACCATTACTGTTCCGATTGGTTGATGTTGATAAGACGAGCATATTGAGTACTGCTCTCAATGGTTACACAGGAACCATTACTGTTCCGATTGGTTGATGTTGATAAGACGAGCATATTGAGTACTGCTCTCAATGGTTACACAGGAACCATTACTGTTCCGATTGGTTGATGTTGATAAGACGAGCATATTGAGTACTGCTCTTAATGGTTACACAGGAACCATTACTGTTCCGATTGGTTGATGTTGATAAGACAAGTATATTGAGTACTGCTCTCAATGGTTACACAGGAACCATTACTGTTCCGATTGGTTGATGTTGATAAGACAAGTATATTGTTTGCAGTTGTTAATGGTTGCACGTTATGCATCATGGTCCCAGTTCTTGTAGTGATATAACCTGGGAACAGTTTTGCTTGTTTACATTATGGATAAACTTCTTATTTATGGCATGTGGTCTCCTGGGTTGGTGTTTTTGGGTTTGAACTGTAGGTGTTGACTTCCTTTCCAATGTAGCATGTTTAAATTAACACTAGCCCTTCGACTCCAATGGCATGTCCAACTACGTCATCAACTGCAGGCCCATATTTCATTCTTCCCATCATCTGCCACTGAGACTGTAATCCTACAAGTCACGGGTGACATTCCTCACTAGCAGAGGCGGCCCCTTCCCTCCTAGTGCTTCTGAATTTCTCAGTGTCTTTTTGAACCATCAACCACCAACTCCGCAGTGTTCAGTGGGTTTGCTGCTTCTTCCCATAAAAATAACTGTAGGTTCAAATGGATTCATCCAATATCGCCCTTTCCCATCTCTCCATGGAGCCCTAAGACCATTCCTAACCAATCAAGGAGTAGCCTCCCACTAATTCACAGGTGACACACAGCTTTTCGTTGAAGTGTGCTTGGTAACCAACATTCACTAGTTAAAACATTGCCACACTCCACTCTTCCCTGGGTGTGCTCCACCTTCTAACACTCAGTCGCATTAAACAGAGATTGTCCACAAGGCAAAAAACCACATTCGCAGGAGACTGAACAAAACACATTGTGATGCTTTCCTGCCATACTGTTGGACAGCATCAGATCATATTGTTTGGACGTTGATCCCATCCATATCCTTCACACTCTGTCTGTGAAAGAGCTCTGCCTGCCTGGCACCAGGTCACTGTTCAAGCCCTCGAGCACTCCACATCAGTGAAAGAGCTCTGCCTGCCTGGCACCAGGTCACTGTTCAAGCCCTCGAGCACTCCACATCAGTGAAAGAGCTCTGCCTGCCTGGCACCAGGTCACTGTTCAAGCCCTCGAGCACTCCACATCAGTGAAAGAGCTCTGCCTGCCTGGCACCAGGTCACTGTTCAAGCCCTCGGGCACTCCACATCAGTGAAAGAGCTCTGCCTGCCTGGCACCAGGTCACTGTTCAAGCCCTCTAGCACTCCACATCAGTGAAAGAGCTCTGCCTGTCTGGCACCAGGTCACTGTTCCAGCCCTCCAGCACTCCACATCAGTGAAAGAGCTCTGCCTGCCTGGCACCAGGTCACTGTTCAAGCCCTCGAGCACTCCACAGTAAAAGAGCTCTGCCTGCCTGGCACCAGGTCACTGTTCAAGCCCTCGGGCACTCCACATCAGTGAAAGAGCTCTGCCTGCCTGGCACCAGGTCACTGTTCAAGCCCTCTAGCACTCCACATCAGTGAAAGAGCTCTGCCTGCCTGGCACCAGGTCACTGTTCCAGCCCTCGAGCACTCCACAGTAAAAGAGCTCTGCCTGCCTGGCACCAGGTCACTGTTCCAGCCCTCGAGCACTCCACATCAGTGAAAGAGCTCTGCCTGTCTGGCACCAGGTCACTGTTCAAGCCCTCGAGCACTCCACATCAGTGAAAGAGCTCTGCCTGCCTGGCACCAGGTCACTGTTCAAGCCCTCGAGCACTCCACAGTAAAAGAGTTCTGCCTGCCTGGCACCAGGTCACTGTTCAAGCCCTCGAGCACTCCACAGTAAAAGAGCTCTGCCTGCCTGGCACCAGGTCACTGTTCAAGCCCTCGAGCACTCCACAGTAAAGAGCTCTGCCTGCCTGGCACCAGGTCACTGTTCAAGCCCTCGGGCACTCCACATCAGTGAAAGAACTCTGCCTGCCTGGCACCAGGTCACTGTTCAAGCCCTCGGGCATGCCACATCAGTGAAAGAGCTCTGCCTGCCTGGCACCAGGTCACTGTTCGAGCCCTCGAGCACTCCACAGTAAAAGAGCTCTGCCTGCCTGGCACCAGGTCACTGTTCAAGCCCTCGAGCACTCCACAGTAAAAGAGCTCTGCCTGCCTGGCACCAGGTCACTGTTCCAGCACTCCACATCAGTGAAAGAGCTCTGCCTGGCACCAGGTCACTGTTCAAGCCCTCGGGCACGCCACATCAGTGAAAGAGCTCTGCCTGCCTGGCACCAGGTCACTGTTCAAGCCCTCGAGCACTCCACATCAGTGAAAGAGCTCTGCCTGTCTGGCACCAGGTCACTGTTCAAGCCCTCGAGCACTCCACATCAGTGAAAGAGCTCTGCCTGCCTGGCACCAGGTCACTGTTCAAGCCCTCGAGCACTCCACAGTAAAAGAGCTCTGCCTGCCTGGCACCAGGTCACTGTTCAAGCCCTCGAGCACTCCACAGTAAAAGAGCTCTGCCTGCCTGGCACCAGGTCACTGTTCAAGCCCTCGAGCACTCCACAGTAAAAGAGCTCTGCCTGCCTGGCACCAGGTCACTGTTCAAGCCCTCGGGCACTCCACATCAGTGAAAGAACTCTGCCTGCCTGGCACCAGGTCACTGTTCAAGCCCTCGGGCATGCCACATCAGTGAAAGAGCTCTGCCTGCCTGGCACCAGGTCACTGTTCGAGCCCTCGAGCACTCCACAGTAAAAGAGCTCTGCCTGCCTGGCACCAGGTCACTGTTCAAGCCCTCGAGCACTCCACAGTAAAAGAGCTCTGCCTGCCTGGCACCAGGTCACTGTTCCAGCACTCCACATCAGTGAAAGAGCTCTGCCTGGCACCAGGTCACTGTTCAAGCCCTCGGGCACGCCACATCAGTGAAAGAGCTCTGCCTGCCTGGCACCAGGTCACTGTTCAAGCCCTCGGGCACGCCACATCAGTGAAAGAGCTCTGCCTGCCTGGCACCAGGTCACTGTTCGAGCCCTCGAGCACTCCACAGTAAAAGAGCTCTGCCTGCCTGGCACCAGGTCACTGTTCAAGCCCTCGAGCACTCCACAGTAAAAGAGCTCTGCCTGCCTGGCACCAGGTCACTGTTCCAGCCCTCGAGCACTCCACATCAGTGAAAGAGCTCTGCCTGTCTGGCACCAGGTCGCTGTTCAAGCCCTCGAGCACTCCACATCAGTGAAAGAGCTCTGCCTGGCACCAGGTCACTGTTCAAGCCCTCGGGCACTCCACATCAGTGAAAGAGCTCTGCCTGCCTGGCACCAGGTCACTGTTCAAGCCCTCGGGCATGCTACATCAGTGAAAGAGCTCTGCCTGCCTGGCACCAGGTCACTGTTCAAGCCCTCGGGCATGCCACATCAGTGAAAGAGCTCTGCCTGCCTGGCACCAGGTCACTGTTCAAGCCCTCGAGCACTCCACATCAGTGAAAGAGCTCTGCCTGCCTGGCACCAGGTCACTGTTCAAGCCCTCGAGCACTCCACATCAGTGAAAGAGCTCTGCCTGTCTGGCACCAGGTCACTGTTCAAGCCCTCGAGCACTCCACATCAGTGAAAGAGCTCTGCCTGCCTGGCACCAGGTCACTGTTCAAGCCCTCGAGCACTCCACAGTAAAAGAGCTCTGCCTGCCTGGCACCAGGTCACTGTTCCAGCCCTCGAGCACTCCACATCAGTGAAAGAGCTCTGCCTGTCTGGCACCAGGTCGCTGTTCAAGCCCTCGAGCACTCCACATCAGTGAAAGAGCTCTGCCTGCCTGGCACCAGGTCACTGTTCAAGCCCTCGAGCACTCCACAGTAAAAGAGCTCTGCCTGCCTGGCACCAGGTCACTGTTCAAGCCCTCGAGCACTCCACAGTAAAAGAGCTCTGCCTGCCTGGCACCAGGTCGCTGTTCAAGCCCTCGAGCACTCCACATCAGTGAAAGAGCTCTGCCTGGCACCAGGTCACTGTTCAAGCCCTCGGGCACTCCACATCAGTGAAAGAGCTCTGCCTGCCTGGCACCAGGTCACTGTTCAAGCCCTCGAGCACTCCACATCAGTGAAAGAGCTCTGCCTGCCTGGCACCAGGTCACTGTTCAAGCCCTCGGGCACTCCACATCAGTGAAAGAGCTCTGCCTGCCTGGCACCAGGTCACTGTTCAAGCCCTCGAGCACTCCACATCAGTGAAAGAGCTCTGCCTGCCTGGCACCAGGTCACTGTTCCAGCACTCCACATCAGTGAAAGAGCTCTGCCTGGCACCAGGTCACTGTTCCAGCCCTCGAGCACTCCACATCAGTGAAAGAGCTCTGCCTGCCTGGCACCAGGTCACTGTTCAAGCCCTCGAGCACTCCACATCAGTGAAAGAGCTCTGCCTGCCTGGCACCAGGTCACTGTTCCAGCCCTCGAGCACTCCACATCAGTGAAAGAGCTCTGCCTGCCTGGCACCAGGTCACTGTTCAAGCCCTCGAGCACTCCACAGTAAAAGAGCTCTGCCTGCCTGGCACCAGGTCACTGTTCCAGCACTCCACATCAGTGAAAGAGCTCTGCCTGGCACCAGGTCACTGTTCCAGCACTCCACATCAGTGAAAGAGCTCTGCCTGGCACCAGGTCACTGTTCAAGCCCTCGGGCACGCCACATCAGTGAAAGAGCTCTGCCTGCCTGGCACCAGGTCACTGTTCCAGCACTCCACATCAGTGAAAGAGCTCTGCCTGGCACCAGGTCACTGTTCAAGCCCTCGGGCACTCCACATCAGTGAAAGAGCTCTGCCTGCCTGGCACCAGGTCACTGTTCCAGCACTCCACATCAGTGAAAGAGCTCTGCCTGGCACCAGGTCACTGTTCAAGCCCTCGGGCACTCCACATCAGTGAAAGAGCTCTGCCTGCCTGGCACCAGGTCACTGTTCCAGCACTCCACATCAGTGAAAGAGCTCTGCCTGCCTGGCACCAGGTCACTGTTCCAGCCCTCGAGCACTCCACATCAGTGAAAGAGCTCTGCCTGCCTGGCACCAGGTCACTGTTCCAGCACTCCACATCAGTGAAAGAGCTCTGCCTGCCTGGCACCAGGTCACTGTTCCAGCACTCCACATCAGTGAAAGAGCTCTGCCTGCCTGGCACCAGGTCACTGTTCCAGCCCTCGAGCACTCCACATCAGTGAAAGAGCTCTGCCTGTCTGGCACCAGGTCGCTGTTCAAGCCCTCGAGCACTCCACATCAGTGAAAGAGCTCTGCCTGCCTGGCACCAGGTCACTGTTCAAGCCCTCGAGCACTCCACAGTAAAAGAGCTCTGCCTGCCTGGCACCAGGTCACTGTTCAAGCCCTCGAGCACTCCACAGTAAAAGAGCTCTGCCTGCCTGGCACCAGGTCGCTGTTCAAGCCCTCGAGCACTCCACATCAGTGAAAGAGCTCTGCCTGGCACCAGGTCACTGTTCAAGCCCTCGGGCACTCCACATCAGTGAAAGAGCTCTGCCTGCCTGGCACCAGGTCACTGTTCAAGCCCTCGAGCACTCCACATCAGTGAAAGAGCTCTGCCTGCCTGGCACCAGGTCACTGTTCAAGCCCTCGGGCACTCCACATCAGTGAAAGAGCTCTGCCTGCCTGGCACCAGGTCACTGTTCAAGCCCTCGAGCACTCCACATCAGTGAAAGAGCTCTGCCTGCCTGGCACCAGGTCACTGTTCAAGCCCTCGGGCACTCCACATCAGTGAAAGAGCTCTGCCTGCCTGGCACCAGGTCACTGTTCCAGCACTCCACATCAGTGAAAGAGCTCTGCCTGCCTGGCACCAGGTCACTGTTCCAGCACTCCACATCAGTGAAAGAGCTCTGCCTGCCTGGCACCAGGTCACTGTTCAAGCCCTCGAGCACTCCACATCAGTGAAAGAGCTCTGCCTGCCTGGCACCAGGTCACTGTTCAAGCCCTCGAGCACTCCACAGTAAAAGAGTTCTGCCTGCCTGGCACCAGGTCACTGTTCAAGCCCTCGAGCACTCCACAGTAAAAGAGCTCTGCCTGCCTGGCACCAGGTCACTGTTCAAGCCCTCGAGCACTCCACAGTAAAAGAGCTCTGCCTGCCTGGCACCAGGTCACTGTTCAAGCCCTCGAGCACTCCACATCAGTGAAAGAGCTCTGCCTGCCTGGCACCAGGTCACTGTTCAAGCCCTCGAGCACTCCACATCAGTGAAAGAGCTCTGCCTGCCTGGCACCAGGTCACTGTTCCAGCACTCCACATCAGTGAAAGAGCTCTGCCTGCCTGGCACCAGGTCACTGTTCCAGCACTCCACATCAGTGAAAGAGCTCTGCCTGCCTGGCACCAGGTCACTGTTCCAGCACTCCACATCAGTGAAAGAGCTCTGCCTGGCACCAGGTCACTGTTCAAGCCCTCGGGCACTCCACAGTAAAAGAGCTCTGCCTGCCTGGCACCAGGTCACTGTTCAAGCCCTCGGGCACTCCACATCAGTGAAAGAGCTCTGCCTGCCTGGCACCAGGTCACTGTTCCAGCCCTCGAGCACTCCACATCAGTGAAAGAGCTCTGCCTGCCTGGCACCAGGTCACTGTTCCAGCACTCCACATCAGTGAAAGAGCTCTGCCTGCCTGGCACCAGGTCACTGTTCCAGCACTCCACATCAGTGAAAGAGCTCTGCCTGGCACCAGGTCACTGTTCAAGCCCTCGGGCACGCCACATCAGTGAAAGAGCTCTGCCTGCCTGGCACCAGGTCACTGTTCCAGCACTCCACATCAGTGAAAGAGCTCTGCCTGGCACCAGGTCACTGTTCAAGCCCTCGGGCACTCCACATCAGTGAAAGAGCTCTGCCTGCCTGGCACCAGGTCACTGTTCCAGCACTCCACATCAGTGAAAGAGCTCTGCCTGGCACCAGGTCACTGTTCAAGCCCTCGAGCACTCCACATCAGTGAAAGAGCTCTGCCTGCCTGGCACCAGGTCACTGTTCCAGCCCTCGAGCACTCCACATCAGTGAAAGAGCTGTGCCTGCCTGGCACCAGGTCACTGTTCAAGCCCTCGAGCACTCCACAGTAAAAGAGCTCTGCCTGCCTGGCACCAGGTCACTGTTCCAGCACTCCACATCAGTGAAAGAGCTCTGCCTGGCACCAGGTCACTGTTCCAGCACTCCACATCAGTGAAAGAGCTCTGCCTGGCACCAGGTCACTGTTCAAGCCCTCGGGCACGCCACATCAGTGAAAGAGCTCTGCCTGCCTGGCACCAGGTCACTGTTCCAGCACTCCACATCAGTGAAAGAGCTCTGCCTGGCACCAGGTCACTGTTCAAGCCCTCGGGCACTCCACATCAGTGAAAGAGCTCTGCCTGCCTGGCACCAGGTCACTGTTCCAGCACTCCACATCAGTGAAAGAGCTCTGCCTGGCACCAGGTCACTGTTCAAGCCCTCGGGCACTCCACATCAGTGAAAGAGCTCTGCCTGCCTGGCACCAGGTCACTGTTCCAGCACTCCACATCAGTGAAAGAGCTCTGCCTGCCTGGCACCAGGTCACTGTTCCAGCCCTCGAGCACTCCACATCAGTGAAAGAGCTCTGCCTGCCTGGCACCAGGTCACTGTTCAAGCCCTTAAACACTTCACATTGGCTGAGGCAACACACTCCTCACTGGCTTTCAAGAGCACCTTCCACGCAGGCTGAAGACGCCCCTTGAATGCGGAAAATGTTCCTCTTCTAATGGTGGTGGGACCCATCCAGTCTCGCTGAAGGCTTCACTGAGGCTGTTTGTCTCTGCCTGCAGAGCAATGCCTGACAGTCCTCTGTCTATTTATTATGAATGGGAGTAGGAGGTGGAAACTCCCAGGTCTCAATATTGTGCTGAGGACCTTGCCCTGGAGTCTGAATTTGTGAATCTACTGTATCCGATCACATAGTAGCAAACTCGTTGTACCGAAGTACTTGTGAGGAGGAGAAAACTAGTTTGTCATGGTTGGCAGGTAGAGCTCGGACACTGGTGCAGACCGTCTTCTCAGAGGGTGAGAATATGTCACGCATGCCCGTCCATCAGCAAGCCATTGGAAAGGCTCTCTGTCTGCTGTTGGCTCGCAGCCCTTTGGCTTTGTCAGTTCTTATTTTGTTTTCTCATGGTTTTTATAAAACGTTATAGTTGAGGAAGCTGTCGATCCTCGCAAATATTGAGAACAATATTGACTAAAAGAGCAAATATTTTCTGATGTGTGAAAGCACACATTGCCTTAGTTGTCCTTGGTACTAAAGGGAGCTGCCTTGTGTGAGGGTGTGCTCCTTCTGGAAGTGCCGAATCCATCACTCATGGAGACGATAGCCAGTGGCTGAAGAGGGCGGACCCATTGCCTCATCCAAACACATTACCCAATCGCAAGTTGGGTTTGTGACCAAGTACTGATTTGAAAGGCATGTTTAGGGCATCTCTTCCAAATACCGAATCGGATTGGTATGTATCCATGTTAAGCGTCCGAATTGTGGTTGCAAAACATTCAACTTTAACCTCCTCCTCAAAGGAGGCGGTAAGCCGTTTGAAACAGGAAGGGATCCTGAAGGGACCCCTTCCCATTTGGCAATTTTGACAAAAAAGTTTTTTAAGAGTAGGCAGTGGTCCCTCGACCGCTGCCTGCTACGGACCTCTGCCTGCTACGGACCTCTGCCTGCTACGGACCTCTGCCTGCTGCGGACCTCTGCCTGCTGCGGACCTCTGCCTGCTGCGGACCTCTGCCTGCTGCGGACCTCTGCCTGCTGCGGACCTCTGCCTGCTACGGACCTCTGCCTGCTCCTTTATAACATTAAACTTGCACCTTTTATTTTACTTTTATTCTTAAAAGCAATCTCAGACCTCCATGGTGCTCTGCTAACCTCCGCAGGCCACCATTCCTGTCATGGCTGCGATTCCTTGTGGGTTGCAATTTGCAACCTTTTCATTAATGTACATGAGGTAGGTCAAATTGCAACTTACTAGGACTCAGTAATTTACGAACCAACCTATTAGTACTTGGGTAGGTTCACAAATGACCACACAGATCACACGAATGCTGGTCGCAGATTCCAACCAGTATTTTGTAGCCAGTTCTTAGTGCATCTGGCCCATAGTCTGGATGATGTGAGGGCAAGGAGGGTGAGGTGGAATATGGGAAAGTGGAGAAACGGTGTCCACCCGGTGGTGTGGGAGAGACGCATGGGCTGGTAGCTGCTCCACGAAGAAATGAGTACATTAGCATAAGGCACTTTTCTATACTTTCAGCATCCTGCTTTCATGCCGGGCTTAATTGTGCAGCTGGTAGTTTGAGATGCATTTTTTGACATTGCACATATTTATGGTAACTGTATGAACAGACCTTGGGTTTAGGTGAAATGGCCAGGGATGGTAGGCTTTTTATTTGATGTTTAATATTTAGTTTTGTGATTATTTTTAGGTTTTGCTTGTAGACCGCGCTCGCGCTGTCTGCAGGGGAAACCTGTTGTAGACTTAAAACTCAAAGGGGGCTTAGAGGCTGTTCATTACGTGCCATTGGTTGGCTTGCATGTTGCTCTTGTTTCCTTGCTTATTAGCCAGTCAGCGGCTCCCTGCTTCTTCCTTGGCTTCGAGTTTTTGTCCCGGCAGTGCAGCATGGACCAAACCAGTAAAAGGTGCAATGATGGAGTCATTGCTGACTGCGCCATATCCCTTAGTTTTTATTTACTTTAAGCCACGAAGCACAGCAGCCCGCCCTGCTGTGCAAAGTCTAAAAAATCCATTGACATTCGGTCTCGCATAGGTGCATCCTATTGGCTTTGCCAGTTCTTGTATGCTTTTCTTGTGTTTTTTTTTGTTTTTTAACAAACATGTACATGTCACATTTATACTGTTACATTTTTACTTTTTTTTTTTACTATTGCATATTTATTGCTTGTTGCACATGTTTGCAAAAATGACACTAAAACATTGCAAGCTTATGAAGACCAAAACTTTTGACTTTGCCATTGCTTGTTCTCCTTTTTTCAAGTTTTCACCTGTGGACCAGTGTCTGTTTCAATCTGTGCCAGTTGAACTGTCTGACCTCTCCAATCTGCCAAGCCCCTCTCATGCTCGGGGGTCACCGTGTTCTTCAATTCGAGGGGCTGTTGACCCCCATCACCAATGACAGGTCACTCTAGCTCTGCTAGCAGGGCATACTGTTTGAGGCTAAAGGCATCTCCTTGTAGCATTGTACTGTTTGGGCCAGGTATGGCCTTCAGGTGGACTCCTGCCTTTTCCCCTCATATCTTTTCCTCCACTTCTTCCGCCACCCTTTTTCCCAAATTTAACAACATTTCTGCGCTGGTTTTATTCACTGACTCCCACTTGACCACCTTTCTTCAATTACAATCCCATGTGTTGGGTTATGTCTTGGGTGCTTCTGGGCAAGCCCTTTACTGGGGTGTCCGCGCATTTCAGAAGCCCCCGTCCTGTCGTGTTATTTCTTCCCTTTGGGGGGATAGCCCACCTTTCATGGTACCTCCAGTAGATGCTGCATGTAGCACATTCTAGTCTTTTCATATTCCATAGAGGTGTTTGTGCATACCAGAGCGGCTGCCTTAATGGAGGCATGGCCAGAACATACTTGAAGAACTCACTAATCTGCATTTCCCTACATAAATGATACTACAACTATACATTGCTACAACCAAACGTACGTGTCCGCCTGTGAACCTGCCTGAAAGTTAGGAGTGCCACAATGCTGCATTCGTGGCACTTGCACACCATACGAATGCTAGATTATTTCACACATAAACGTACCCAGTCATCTGCCTTGTATACATTTGGAACCCATGTTCTTAATGGCTCAAAGCCTATGTGCTGTGATTTTTCTGGACGAGCAATAAGGGGGCTGTCCGTCTGGTCCCTGTGTTTGAGGGTGGATATTGTGCAGTTTGTTCTGTTTGGATCCAGATGATAAAAGCAAGAACTTAAGTATTTATTTGAAGCTTAAACAGGACTTCACATGCAGTCTGTGGCTGTGTATTAAGTCTGACAGGCCCGAAGGAGAACATTAACCCTTGTGTTGGAGACTGTCGTGTGTTGGAGACTGTCGTGTGTTGGAGACTGTCGTGTGTTGGAGACTGTCGTGTGTTGGAGACTGTCGTGTGTTGGAGACTGTCGTGTGTTGGAGACTGTCGTGTGTTGGAGACTGTCGTGTGTTGGAGACTGCCATGGCGGAGGAGACGGCCATGGCGGAAACCCTTATGGTGTAGGCCCTCGTCGCGTAGGCCCTCACCTGCACATGTTCAAGAAGGGTTTCAATTGATGAAACATAGCTAGACAACCGCGATTATGGGCTTTGCCTAGCACATTGTATAGCCACCCAAAAATACCAAAATGTTAGGTTTTCACCCTCATCTCACTGGCAGCACCCTCATCTCACTGGCAACACCCTCATCTCACTGACAGCACCCCGTCATATTGAGCAGCCCCCTGATCTCACTGGCGGCCCCCTGATCTCACTGGCGGCCCCTGATCTCACTGGCGGCCCCCTGATCTCACTGGCGGCCCCCTGATCTCACTGGCAGCCCCCTGATCTCACTGGCGGCCCCCTGATCTCATTGGCGGCCCCCTGATCTCATTGGCGCCCCCTGATCTCACTGGCGGCCCCCCTGATCTCACTGGCGGCCCCCCTGATCTCACTGGCGGCCCCCCTGATCTCACTGGCGGCCCCCCTGATCTCACTGGCAGCCCCCCCTGATCTCACTGGCGGCCCCCCTGATCTCACTGGCGGCCCCCCCTGATCTCACTGGCGGCCCCCCTGATCTCACTGGCGGCCCCCTGATCTCACTGGCGGCCCCCCCCTGATCTCACTGGCGGCCCCCCCTGATCTCACTGGCGGCCCCCCCCTGATCTCACTGGCGGCCCCCCTGATCTCACTGGCGGCCCCCTGATCTCACTGGCGGCCCCCTGATCTCACTGGCGGCCCCCTGATCTCACTGGCGGCCCCCGTCCCATTGAGCAGCCCCCTGCTCTCACTGGCGGCGGCCCCCTGATCTCACTGGCGGCGGCCCCTGATCTCACTGGCGGCGGCCCCTGATCTCACTGGCGGCGGCCCCCTGATCTCACTGGCGGCGGCCCCCTGATCTCACTGGCGGCAGCCCCCGATCTCACTGGCGGCCCCCCTGATCTCACTGGCGGCCCCCCGTCCCATTGAGCAGCCCCCTGCTCTCACTGGCGGCGGCCCCCCTGATCTCACTGGCGGCGGCCCCCCTGATCTCACTGGCGGCGGCCCCCCTGATCTCACTGGCGGCGGCCCCCCTGATCTCACTGGCGGCGGCCCCCCTGATCTCACTGGCGGCGGCCCCCCTGATCTCACTGGCGGCAGCCCCCCCGATCTCACTGGCGGCAGCCCCCCCGATCTCACTGGCGGCAGCCCCCCCCTCTCACTGACTGCCCCCCATCTCACTGACTGCCCCCATCTCACTGACTGCCCCCCATCTCACTGACTGCCCCCCATCTCACTGACTGCCCCCCATCTCACTGACGGCCCCCCATCTCACTGACGGCCTCCCCATCTCACTGACGTCCCCCACATCTCACTGACGGTCCCCCTCACATCTCACTGACGGTCCCCTCACATCTCACTGACGGTCCCCCTCACATCTCACTGACGGTCCCCCTCACATCTCACTGACGGTCCCCCTCACATCTCACTGACGGTCCCCCTCACATCTCACTGACGGTCCCCCTCACATCTCACTGACGGTCCCCCTCACATCTCACTGACGGTCCCCTCACATCTCACTGACGGTCCCCTCACATCTCACTGACGGTCCCCCTCACATCTCACTGACGGTCCCCTCACATCTCACTGACGGTCCCCCTCACATCTCACTGACGGTCCCCTCACATCTCACTGACGGTCCCCCTCACATCTCACTGACGGTCCCCCTCACATCTCACTGACGGTCCCCCCCACATCTCACTGGCTACCCCCCCCACATCTCACTAGCTGCCCCAGTCCTTGATCACCAATATTGAATGGCTCCTAACATTGTTGATGTATTACACAGCATCCCCTCCTGATACTGCCCAGATATTCTTAGCTGCGTTTGTAATTAAAAGCAGCATTTGGATGTACATGGAAGCACTCTCACATACAGAGCAGCATTGTAGCAAAGCAAACTGATCATGCGGATGTAATGTCCTGTGATGTCATCAGGGAATGGGGGACAGAACTGGTCACGTACTGCTGTTACTCAGGACGCGAATCATATGATTAGGCTTTCCTGTTTTCAGTTTCTATTTTTGGTCAATTCTGGTGGGGTTTTGTCAGTGTTTTCAAGTGATTTTAATACTTTAAAAAAACAGTGGTTATCAGTGGTTACACATTTTTGCACCATTAAAAACAACAGAAACAGTGTTTTTCCGGTGTTTATGGAAAGTTTTGTTTTTATTATTGCTTGCTTTCTGCACTTATAGTGCATGGTATATAGACAGTGTACGTACAGTGTATATGAGGTCCAAATACATTTTTGCAAATCAAACTTATTGCAGTACACCATACAATACTTCTTCAGTGAGTCTTTGGTCATGTGGGCTCGCTCTTTCCTTCCCATGTAAACTTTTTTCTGTGAAAAGGCCCTCTCAACATTAGCACTTGAGACGGGTACCACCAAAACAGCCAGTACACAATTTGCTAACTCTGGCCACAGACATAGCTTTCCATGCCAATACTGGTGCACTTGAAGATTGCGATTCTCTGGGCAGTTTCTGCAACATTTGCGTTGAACTGGGCGTTTATGCCCTCAGAGTTATTGAAGCGGTCAAAAATGAAGCATCACTTTTGAAACTATGGAGAAAATTCCCTTTACGGAAGGGATCTAGAACTTGTACAGAGTACCACAGTAAGGTTTCATTTACTTCAAATGCCATGGTTTGTAAAGGGGCATTTCTATGCATCATTGCAAGCCATTACTCATACATTGTATAATAAAAGTTCCTGAATTGCTCTTCAACATTGCTTTGCTTACCGAGTAGCAAGCATTCTAATATGGAACATGTTGCAGTTCCAAAGTCACTAAAGGAGTCGCCCAGCCTACTCTCAAGGAGATGTTTCACATCTACACCAATTATGCTGAACACTTGGCAGACAAGGGTGTTTTCAGACTCTAGTTTTTTTATTATGTCCACTACAGCAGTTATGCTTTCCTGTAAAAATCCAAGAATGCAGTAAATTGTACTATCAATATGCGACCAAAGATCCTCACATTTCTTGCCTTTGGCATCATCACTCAGCAAAAATTCTGTAAACACATGGATCATATAGCATTCACAACCCCTTCTACTGAGAACCATCAGCTAAGGGACACAGTTGGGATGACTCTTTCTTTGATGCCACACAAAGCACAAAATGATAAATATTTGCGTTTTAGTACCCGTGCATAACAAAACAGTGCACCAAAATGGACTAAAAAGTCAATAGCATTCTACATTAACTCTGAAGATTGTAAAGATGCTTTCAGCATACCATCTAACAAGTGGCAAGGATCTCTTACAGGGAAGCACTTCAGCTCAGGTATCGATTTTGACAGGTCATCACACAACGTTTTCATATACGGAGCTGAATCACTGCAAATACAAACAATATCACCCCAATCTTTGTTGAACTTGGAAAGAACCTTTTTGCAGTAGCAGTCTAAATGACACTGCGTTCAATGTTTTCCAAAAGTCTGGTGTCATGTTTTCCCCACTATCCCAGATGTTTGGTGATAGCGCACTTTTCACATATACTTGTCACTATACCTTGCATTGAATGTTTAACGCCTGAGGTGTTGGCAATTCACCTACTATCAATACGTACTCACTAGAAACTGGGGGCTGATGTATCAAGGGTTTTTACCCATTTTCTGTGGGTAAATGTGATGGCACATATTCGGAAAGATTCTTATGAAACCAGCCATTTTACCCATCAGTGAAAAAATCAAACTCATCCAAAATATCAAATATGATTTTGATATTTCCTGATTCTCTACAGTTTATAAAATAATTAAACAAGTCCTAAACCATGCTTCTTAACCCTGCATCTTTAGTCCAAAGACCACAAAAATGAAAAAAGAAAAAGAAGAAACCATATTTTAGTGACATCCCTAAACAACAAAACTCAAGCAGAGTAATGTTAGCCCAGTCTTTCTTGCTGCTAGCTTGTATAACAAAGTTATATTGTATTGGCCCTTCTTTCAGGAAGAAAAAAATGACTCTTTCACTCTCCTTTTCCTTTCTTTGAATGGCATTTAGTTTGTGGTTGTGCAGGTGTTTTTTCAGTGTTTATATGTTTACACTGGTGAGGGCTATTTCTCTTTCGGTGGGGTTTTATCAGTTATTATAGGTTTAAACCTAAAACCAGACAGCATACATATGATTAATGAAGTATGTTACCTATCCCACAACAAAGGCCAATTCTTGCCTCTTGGACTCTGTCCAAGGATGTGATACCGGGTTACACTAGGTGTGGTTTGGGAGTGCTTTGGTAGCGAACTGTGGCTGGTTGATGATCTATTTCACCCCCACAAGTCTGCCTCATACATCCTGACCTCTCCAGGAGGGATATCTTGAGACCTCCGACCTCTCCAGACATCCTGATGTCTCATGGAAGGATCTCATCAGAGCTCCAGATGTCTCAAGGTGGGGGCCTCTCCATACCGCTGACCTCTTCAAACCTCCTGACCTCTCCAGGAGGGACCTCTCCAGGCTTCTCTCCAGATGGTAACTTTTCAAGCCTCGCAGTCTCTCATGGAGGGGCCTCTCCATATCTCCTGACCTTTCCAGAACAGACCTCTCCAGATCTCCCAACCTCTCCATAAGGCACCTCCGAAGACCACCCAATCTCTCATGGAGGGACCTCTCCAGATCTCCCTACCTCTCCATAAGGCAGCTCTCCCGACCTCCCAATTTCTCATGGAGGGACTTCTCCTGATTTCCCCAGACCTCCCAACTCCTCATGGAGGGGCCTCTCCATATCTCCTGACCTTCCAACCTTTCCAGGATGGACCTCTAAAGACCTCCAGACCGCTCCGTAAGGCACCTCTCCAGACCTCACAATCTCTCATGGAGGGAACTCTCTTGTTCTCCCGACCTCACCGTAAGGCACCTCTCCAGACCTCCCAATCTCTCATGGAGGGACTTCTCCTGATTTCCCGACTGCTCCAGATCTCCCAATCCCTCATGGAGGGGCCTCTCAATATCTCCTGACCTTCCAACCTTTCCAGGAAGGACCTCTAAAGACCTCGCGACCTCTCCAGACCTCTCCGTAAGGCACCTCTCCAGACCTCCCAATCTCTCATGTAGGGAACTCTCCTGATCTCCCGACCTCTCCAGTATGAACCTCGCCTGACCTCGTGCTCTCTCCGAGTTGTAGCCAGGGAAGCCTGCGCCTAGACGTAGGTGTGCTTCTCCTTCCCAATCTCGATGGAATCCTCGGATTGTGGTTGTGAATGTAACCTGGATTCCTGAATATCCTGTATAACAATCTTAATCAGTTGAGCGCCCTTCGTAACAAGCTGTTTCTGACTAGTCCAGACCCACAGAGCCATCTCAGCCAGGACCCCCAGTATTCTAGGCAAGCGCCTAGGACGTCAGCAGGGGGAATCAAATAGCTTTTAGAAGCCTCAAATATGGTCCAGTTGGTTGGGTAGCAGCCATCAAAGCATCATTTTGATTAGGAATCCACAGATCCTTTTACCAGCCCTAAACCTTCAAGTTTAGTAAAAAAATAAAAAATAATACAATTGATTTGGGCAATTTTATTTGTTTGGATGCTTAGACTCTGTTTCAACACATTTGTTACTGTTCTTCATATGTGAAACAGTTTTTAGGGTCGACCCTAGACAGTGCATGCACTGTCTGAAAGACATGTATCTCTTCTGTGAGCATTTGGCATGCCAATCGATTGCCATTGGTTGTTTTCTGAGGCATTCTGTGATGCTTGCTTTTCATTAATCACATGTAATTGTCCCTCCTTTGTGTCACTCGTTCCCTCCCATGGCGACTTCACTAAGCGATCTTTCTGTTTGGCCATTACGCGTTCAGGTTCCTCCTGGTTGGCCATCACAACGTGCTCCAGATGGCTGACTACACAGGTCAAAAGCATGGTTTAAGTAGATAGATATGCCTGCAGCTGCGCGCTGCACTAACTCACTATCGCTTCAAGATGCGTGTATTCGCGCTTTGGAAACTTATTTTGTTATTTTTTAAACCGAGCACATGCTTCCCAAAGTGTTTGGAAAAAAGATTTGTTTTTATTGCTGAAGTAGAGTGTGGGCGTGTTTATCTTCAGCAAGCATATGCGTGCTTTAGAAAAATAACCAAATAGGTTTCCAAAGCATGTGCACACACACTTCCCGAAGCGTTTAAAGAAAGATTGCGTTTATAATGATTATACAGTGTGTGGGTTTACTATGTCTTTTTTTAACATTGTGCTTGTTTTACACTGGCGGGGCGATGTTACGTCGACAGTACGCATCTCTCCTTCTACATTGGAACTGCGGCACAGAGATGCGGCAATATTAGATACTTATAAGGTCCCAAAGGTGAGACCGATTGCATTGCAAATGCTTGTTCTTCTATATACTCCTAACCACTGGTATGTGTTTTTATCATTTTAAACTCCTTCATAATTTTTTAGCTCATTTAAAAGGCCTAAAAAGGGGGCGTGGTGAATAAGACGTTTTCTTTTCGTCTCCTCTGCCCCGCAGCCTGCCGATGCCGTAGCCATTGCCAAAACCGCCCAGAGAAGCCCACGATCGCCACAGGCGGGTGCGCTGACCGCCAGAGCCCAAGCGGCGAGCTTTTGATAAGCAGGAGCTGTTTGCTGCCCGGAAGCCGGCCACCAGCACCATATAAGGGCGGCCACGGCCTAGTTTGCCGAGTGGACCCCTGGAGGAGACCGGGTGCCACCCGGACATAGTGCTGGTCGTGGAGGCTGCCCCTCGGAGTGAGGTAGTCCAGGCCTGCGGTGGAGCCAATCCGTGACTGCTCCTGAGCCCCAGCGAGGCCCCCAGTGTGACGCGTGCAGGGAGAGAGCATTCGGAGGGCCGGGAGCAGCGGCCATGTTGAGGTAGACGGGACGCCACGCAAGAGTGCCTCCGCACCAACAGCACACCGGAGGACCAGAGCTTAAAGCAGGCCCAGCGGTTTACAGAGGAGCCACTGGAGGGGGCAGTGTAGGCCGCATATGCGAGTCCCGGAAGCAGCCGGGGAACTTGGAAGGCCCAAGCGTAGAGGCCACATTGTCGGAACACACTGGCGCGCAGGGGCCTGGGGATTGGTGAAGGCCCAATGGAGACCCGGTGAGGCAGCGTTGCGCCACAGTGATTTGACCACCGCCCCCTCCCTCATGGGCACAGCGGGAGGTGTAGGACAGAGCAACTGGGACTGGAGGGCCCAGGGGGCACTCAACAGTGACCTCGGGAAGATAAGGTGCAGATTGGATACAGCGTGTGAGTCAGTGGTCCTGTCCCATACCTCTGGTGACCTGCCTTGGCCCAGCAGGGGACCTGCTTAAGGAGCGCGGAGACACAAGGGAGTAATCTGGGCCCCCTCCTCAGCATTGCTCAGCTGGCATTTCGGAGTACTCCGTGGCACAATAGCAACTCTGAGAGAGCGGCCACCTCCCTTGCAATCTGTTGGTCACGACTCCAGGAGCATCCCCTGAGGTTTGCCACAGTGTTGTAGAAACCGGACCCGGGGTGCCAGTCCCCTCTACGCCCAGATGGCGGCTGCCAGAGCCAAAAAGGAGCGCACCTTAAAATAAATGCTCTCTAGACCACCAGGAGGCCAGGCCGGTGAGCTTCCCTCAGCACCGTTCACAAAACCCACACAGGAGGAAGAAGGCCCAGAAGAACCGGTTACCCGGTCGTTCCTGGGATCCCTATTTACTGCTCTCAGAGACGACCTGCAAGAGGTCAAACAAGACCTTTCCTCGGACATCCGGGAAATTAGGAGAGACGTGGACTCACTGGGGGATCGATCGGGTCTCGGCACTGGAGGACCAAGGCAATGGATACTCTGAAGATGTGGAAGCGCTACAACAAGAAATCTTGCGGCTTCGGGACCAGCAGTTAGACTTACAGGCGCACGCAGAAGACCTGGAGAACAGGTCCGAGCGGAACAACATTCTGATCAGAGGCGCACCACCCAAAACAGAAGGCACTGATCTCAGGGGCTATGTCTCGGACCTCTTTCGCTTTGTGCTGGACGCTCCCCTGACTCTTGAGATAAAAATCGATTGGGCGCACAGAGTAGGCCCCCAGCAAACGGGTTCAGCCCCACCAGCAGAAATCCTGGTCTGCTTGCAGGATTTCCAGTTGAAAGAGGACATTCTACGGAAAGTGCGAGAGAAGCATCCTATAGCCTTCCACGACCAGCCGCTCACTCTCTACCAGGACTTGGCGGCATCTACTTTAGAAAAGATATGGGCCTTCAGACCAGCGACTTCTCATCTCCGGAACATGGGGGTACCCTATGCCTGGGACCATCCTTTCCGATTGATCTTCCAGCTGGAGGGAGGCTCCACCAACTCTGCTCTTTTGAAGAAACATGCAAGATACTAGTGTAGGAAGCTGGCTCTGTATATACTATACCAAAGTGAGGTATAGTGTGCACAGAGTCCAGTGGATCCCCAAAGGTAGGCAGAGGTAAAGTTAGATAGCACCTCACTCTCTATTTGTGGTAGTGTGGTCGAGCAGTAAGGCAGTATCAGAGGACAGTGTTAAGCATTTGTTGTACACCCTCAGTCAGCAAATGAATTCACACACTCAAAGACTGAACTTCAGACCAATTGTTTTTGTATAAAAATATTCTTTTAGTTATTTTATTTTCTAGAACCAAGCAAGCCTGGCACAGGTAAGCAATAAATACTTTACAGTAGTAATGCAATTGAAATACAGTTTGAATGATAATTGTATATGCACTTTGGTTTGATTTACAGTATGGATTCAGAGAAATGCAATACTTAGTAAATGCAGTGCATAGACTTGAATAGGCTTTTTGGTAAAATAGCAGGTAAGTAACTTTTGAGATTACTAGG
Source organism: Calotriton arnoldi (assembly GCA_963921515.1). NCBI lineage: Eukaryota > Metazoa > Chordata > Amphibia > Caudata > Salamandridae > Calotriton > Calotriton arnoldi. Next base: position 942,787 of record CAWUFW010001592.1, read on the forward strand.
CGTACTCAGAGTAGTATACCTAGATACTACTCTGGGACATTTCCTGAAAACAGGTAAGTAAAATCGTTTTTGTTAGATTATGCAATTTTAAAGAATTTCTTTAGTTTCTCAAACTCCACACTTTTCACAGAAAAACAGTCAATGTTATCCTATAGAGGAAAATAGTGTTATCGGTTTTGAGGTAAGTATTTGGTAGTGGGAGTTGAGGTTCTGGGGGTAGACTCGGGGGTCCCCCAGGGTCAAGGATGCACTCTAGTTACACCCTCAGCGGCACTAGGGCGGCCGGGTGCAGTGTGCTGAGGCCCAATGTTATCCAATGGGGGATAGGGGGCCTCTGGTTGGTAGCTGCTGGCAAGCAGGCCACTGGGTTGTGGGAGCAAAGCTCCTGGACTTTAGCTCAGGGCAAATGGGGAAACAAAGTAGCACAAAAGGTGCACCCTCAGCGGCACTAGGGCGGCCGGTTGCAGAGTGCTGTTTCGACGTCGGACGCCCTGTTGTTTTCAATGGAGAACCTCCGGTTTGGAAAGACACTGCAAGCTTGGGGACAAAGGTCTTCTGGGTGCGACCACCACTTCGAGAGGTAAGTTGGGAAGTTAGGGGTTGGTTAGGCACCGTCGGTTTGGGCACACAAGGCCGTGGGGCGTCGGGTGCAGGGGTGCCTTTTGGGATCGGATCTTCTTACCAGCTCCTAGTCGCGGTTAGGGGGGTCTTCTGGATTTAGGCTGGAAGCTTGAGGCAGGTCAGGGGTCGCCGGATCTCGGGTCAGGATGGCCGGGCTGACCTCCTCGTGGTGTTTACCCACTCGAGCTCGGGCCGTGGACGACGGGTGCAGAGTGGGGCGGATTTGCGGTGTCCGGCCGGAGCCAGAGGTTGCAGGCGAACAAATCCGGTGTTCACTGGAGGCAAAGTTTTTGTGCTTGAAGGCAGGCAGGTCCTCTGGGGTTTTCTAGGTTGCTGGCTGCAGGACACACCGGGATTTCGCAGGAGCAAGTTCGAGGGGGAGACAGGCCGGTAGGGCTGGGGCCAAGTCAGTGGGCGTCTTCCTCTCGTTAGCTGCTACACGGCTGTTCGGTCCTTCTCCTTCTTCTTGTTGCAGGTTCTTGTCTGAGGAAGCAAGGTTCAGGGGTGCCCCTAAATACTAGATTTAGGGGCGTTACAGGTAGGTAAAAGGCAGGAACCAATGGGTCCCTTCCCTGGGGTGGGTACACCCCCTATTATGCCACCCTCCAGTGGGAGGGGGGCCCGAGCCTGTCCCTGGTTGGCTGAGTCCCCCCATCTTCAAGATGGCGTGGACTGAGAGTTGTGCTTCACCTCGCCTCCCCCACCTGAGGGGTGGAGTTGGCAGAGGTGGGCACACCTCTCTTCCTCACTTGTTTTTCCTGCCGGTTCTCCCGCCCAAAGTGGGGGTCAGAACCAGTGGGGACCAGTTGCTGAGAGCAGCAAGTGGCCTGGGGAAGCTCACAAAGGCGGCAAGCCTTTGAAGCTTCCCCTTCATGAACCCTGCCCATCCTGGGGGAGGAGGCTTGACACCTCGTCCCAGGATGTGCATTGTTTCAGGCCCCAGCAGGCTCTCGACCCAGTGGTCCAGAAACTTGTCTGGTGGTGGCAGCTGAAAGCAGCCACTCAGCCTGGACACTAGAGGTGGGTTAGTTTTCAGGGGGCGTCTCTAAGATGCCCTCTGTGTGCATTTTTCATTAAATCCCACACTGATTAAATCCCACACTGGCATCAGTGTGGGTTTAATGTGCTGAGAAGTTTGATACCAAACTTCTCAGTTTTCAGTGTAGCCATTATGGTGCTGTGGAGTTTGTAATGACAAACTCCAAGCACCATATACTCTTAATGGCAGCACTGCACTTACAATGTCTAAGAATGGACTTGGACACTGTAGGGGTACAGGGCTCATGCACCTGTACCGTCACCACTGGTATAGTGCACCCAGCTAGAGGGGTGACTGATCTATGCCAGGGCAGTGGGTTGTAGGCATGGCACATGTTGACTCTTGCAAGTATCAAAGGGAACTAGCTATTGAATAGGAGCTCCTGATATGTGTATGTAATGCAACACATATGTGTTTTTGAAGACCCTCACTCACCAACCTAGTTGGTGACATGCTTCATCATCGGGTCCCACCCAAGGTACCGAGTGTACCCTGGGTGTGCTTCGACGCCTGGATACAGCGGAGATGGTTCTGTGCAGTGAGTGTGCAGTGAAAGTGAAATGGGTGTGATTTAAAAAGCTGTCCGTAGGGTCCCGTTAAGTAACAAAGAGACTATTTTAATGTGTGGGCCCTCGGCAGTGATTAAAAGGAGAGGTGGATATCTCTGGAGATAATTAGGCTCCGATATCCTATGTGGTCAACATGTTTCAGCCAGTCTCTCAATGCTGGGCTGGCTTTCTTCAGGACCTTATGTGTGTGAGATTAAAAGGTGGTCTAAAACTAAATGTGTAAGAGACCATCTATGTGGCGCACTCGCTAAGGTGCGTTATGTGATAGAGGATAGTTTCCTCTCGCGACGCATACTCAGAAATTGTCTGAGAAATGCCCCATGAGTTCCGTGGGGGGGCCCGACCTATTGTCACACTTTCTTCAAGATCAGAGGCCCGTCTCCGTACCTAGTCTGGCCGCATCGGAACGCACCTTAGCGAGTGCGCCACATAGATGGTCTCGCACACAGAGGATGAGTTCATGCTCCTTACGATCGACGCAGGGAAGGCGTTTGACAGGTTCCACTGGCCTTTTCTAGAACAAGTGCTGATGCGATTCCGGGTAGCTGAAAGATTTCGCACCTGGATACTTAACTGCTACCAACTCCCCTCAGCATCGGTAAGAGTGAACAGCCACACTTCGTCACCCTTTTTCATCAACATAGGCTCGCGGCAAGGGTGTCCCCTTTCCCTGCTTCTGTTTGCCCTTTACATGGGGCCACTGGCCCAGAGGGTTCGCAATAACCCCACAATTAATGGCATAATGTTTGGAGGCGGCCAACATAAAATCAGCCTTTATGATGATGATGTGTTGGCGACCCTAGACAGACCAGTAACGGCCCTACCCGCTTTTCTCACCGAATTCGAAACGTTTGGCCTCGCTTCGGGTTTCCGAGTCAACGTCGCGAAGTCCGAGGCCTTGAGTCTCTCTCTATCTCATGAGACAGAATCTTGACTTGCAGCTCAGTTCCCCATTCATTGGACTAAGACCTCGATCCCCTATCAGGGCATCCAACTTGCGCCCTCTCTCTAGAAAACGACCGATATTAACTACTGATCTCTACATAAGCACATAAAATTAGAATGAACCTGGTGGGGCCGTCTCCAGACATCAGGGCTTAGAAGAATTGCAGCGCTCAAAATGACTATCCTTCCTAAAATTTTCTAGGTGTTCCCCTTCCGCCTCCGGCCGCAATGCTTCATATGCTACAGGTGGAATTTCACCACTATATCTGGGCTGGGAAGAAACTGCAGATGCGAAGAGAGGTCCGCTACCTCTCCCTAGGCGACGGGGGTCTGGGCATACCTAACCTCCAACTCTATTTCCACGCTGCCCAACTTCGATATCTGGTTGAATGGAATAGGGATGAATCCGAGCGTCACTGGATATTCCAAGACCGGGCAGTGGCTGGTACCTCCTTATGGAAGATTCCTTACCTGAAGAAGCCGCACCGCCCCCAGAACCTATATCTCTTGCCCATCACTAAGGTGACTATGGATAGCTGGGATCGGTGTAGTACACGCTATGGACTATCATCCTTCCCCTCTCCCCCTGATTTGATAACCCAGATTTTTCACCCGGGACTAACCCGGGCGCGTTCACAGCTTGGCAACAGACTAGTTGCCGCTCCATGGGGCACATGATGGATGAAGAAGGGGTAAATCCCTTCCCACAGCTACGCTCAGACTTTAACCTCCCGGAGACTGAACGCTTGCATTACCTGCAACTTCCTCACTGGCTCCTTCACCCCGACAATAAGGCCACATCGCAGCGGCACCTCACGGTCTATGAAAAATGGCTGATCACGAAAACCTCGGACAAGAGGACAATCTCTGACCTGTATGTCTTTTTACTCCAACCCACGAGGCACGCTTACAAGCCCAACAAAATACGTTGGGGAAAGAGGGATCTGGAGACAACTGTCCAAAACGGATTGGGGAAGATCTATCGAAGAGCCCGTCACACGTCTAGCCATACTGCCCTCACCGAAACATTCACTAAAGTAGTGACATATTGTTACCTCACCCCCAAGAGATTACATAGGATTGATCCATCCAAATCAGAGAATTGCTAGAGGGGCTGTGGGAGGGCGGGCTCTCCGACACACCTCCTGTGGGATTGTTCGCAGATTCAAACATATTGGACACAAATACTCGACGATATCGATCCCCATCTAGACACCCAGCTCCCTAGATTTCCATCTTCTATACTGTTAGGCCGTCCCAAATCCTCTCACTTATCCCTTGAAATCATTGCGAGGGCGCCAAATTGAACTTGTGCTGGGGGCAGCTATAAAAAAATTCTCTCACACTGGGGTGCAAAACACACACCCACCCACTTAGGATGGCTCCACCGCCTATGGCACATCTTTGGAAAGAATCACACTTACCAGCACGAAGGGCGAGTTATCCTACGGTGACCTATGGCAACCATACATGTCTCTTCTGTCCCAAGACTTTTGGGAACTCACATGCCCTAAATATCTTCGCATTCTGCGGCTTTCGGAACCTTCTGTAACTTCCGCTCAGGGACGACCACATGATATCAATTGATAACTGTGTTGAACAAGCTATGATGGGCAATGAGTGTGTTGGGGGGAGGGGGATGGGATAGGGTGTTATTTTTGTTTATTTGTTAACTGTCACATGCAGGGCCCCTGCCTGGCGGACCAGTTGTGTATGCCGTATACTGCTTGTCATTTACTCTGCAGGTTGGCTTCAAAGAATAAAAAGATTTGAACCATAAAAGGCCTAAAAAATCTGTAATGCATTTATAAACATTAGCATTGTCAGCAGAATACGTGACTGTACCTGTTGGTAAAGCGTTTTCTTTCAGTGGCACAATTTCGACTACTCCCGTGTTTGCAGGATATTTTAACTTGCACTTACATTTTAATCATTAAAAAAAAATCACCACTAAATTAAGGAAAAAAACATTTTGAAAAAAGTAGCCACCAATATTTCGGGGGTAAATGAAGCAGATTTGCGCCAACAGTTACACGTACCTAGAGCTATATTACCACTGGCGTCTCTAGAGAGGGCCCGATGGGGCCTGAGTCCCAGCTCTATTTGTCCTGCCGCCTCCAAGGACCCGCCACACACAGGTGTTGATTGTGCCAGAGAACAGCACTGAAAAAGAGAGACTGCCCCATGCTACATAGATTAATTTTTCCAAATACCTTTTACTTCTAAACAGTGTTTGTTTAAATCTGACTTTGTAGGTATGTGTTTATACATCTGTATATACATGTAAAGATATTCACAGGGCCACTGGAATTATGTGGCATGGTTGACTATATTGTGCAGACAGAAAAAGCAAATTCCCCAACATTGGATCTTTTATATTTTCACATGCTTGACTCATTCCCCGTTTCAGGGTGGGAATCCCCAGTACATTAAAATAACAGTATACAGTGTAAAAATATACAGCATATAGTATATAATGTAAAAAGGCCATAGGCCTGAAGCAACATAGTATGTTTAGTAACACATCCACCTCATTTGAAAGAACCCCAACATCAGCCAATGAAGTGGAAGCTTAAGCACTCCCCCTAAAGACCACAATAGCTCAGATTTCTACCGCACGTCGTGTGGGAGGGGGTCCCCTGTCGGAGCTCTGCTCTAACCTTTCAGTGAACCTGAAATTGTTTCCAATTTGTTCAGCCCTGGATTTCAGCCACCCCTATCTTCAGCCCTACTGTGAGTTGTTTCTAGGGAAGATTGTTAAAATTTCTGGTCCAGTGAGATCTTTTGGTCTGACAAGCAACTGTCACTATGGCTGACAAAGAGAAGAGATCTCTTTTTAAAACCTGTTTATCAGCGAGAAAATGGACACTGATGACCCACAATCTGTATTTATTGTCTTCATCCTAAACATAAGTTATTGGAATGCAAGATCTGTAAGTCTTTCTCCACTAAGACACTTAAGGACAGAGAAAGGAGGTTGGCATTATTCCTTATGAAGAAAGAGAATATTCCTCTTTTTAAAGGAGACGCCCCCTCTTAAGGGGAAGATTCAGTGAGAAGTGCCCCCCCCATGCACTTCCATGAAGGCAGCGTACAAGAAGAGACTTTTAAAGTTTCCTGAGAATGATCTATTTGGTACAGCGCTTGCAGCCACCTCCACTGCTGACAAACCAGAGTCTGAGTGCTTACGTGACTTACTTGTGACGAAAAAGATATGTCTAAGATTTTGAAGAGGATGCAATAAATGATGAGGAGTCCTACAGTGAATGTGTGTCAGCAGGAGTACAAGTCTGGAAGTTCTTGAATGGATTTAAGGCAGTAACCACCTACGTATTATAGAGAGCCAGATGTGGTTCAAGTGCCAATGGCCTTCTTATCAACGTTGCAACAAATGATGGATACTTTTACTAAATTATTCCCGTTCAACCTTATAAGAATGCCTACATGGGTTTACCTGCTGCTCCCACCCTCCTGGCTCCTCAACCTGCTCCTTAACCAGTTTCACCTCCTAGGCAGCAATCACCGCTACCACCTCCTCCAACACCAAGGAGTCGGTCCATGAAGAAGACATGAATGATGTTTGCTCTAATGGCTTTACCTATTCTGATATTCAAGGAGAGGAAGGTGAGCTACCATCAGATGGTGATGGAAGGGGTGATAATAGCTGAGATTTTGTTGTTCCAAGTTGAAACGATGGATCAATTCCACAAGATGCTCCAGATCATATCTCTAAATTTCGTCCATTGCTTGAAAGAGCTGCCAAGAAATTCAACCTACCAATGACTTCTGTAGTTCAACCATGTTTTCTTCATGACTTTGAAGAACAACCTCAAATACGTAAAATTCATACCTATTATTGATAGTCCGGTCAGGAGGTCTGAAATTAATTAAGACGCCTGCTACCGATCCAGCTGTGATTCCTCGTCTGGAAAAGAAATACAAGGCCTCGGATTCAGCTTCAAATTCCCTCATTGGTCATACTAGAACTAGACCATATTCAGTAATTGCTTAAGCGGCTCGAAGAAGAACCAAGACCCCAATAACGCCATCATCTAGTCCAGCAGACAAGGATAGCAAACGTATTGGCAATTTGGGTCGGAGAATATCCTCTCTGGCAGCAACCTCAATAAAGACGGCCAAATCCCTGGCTATTCATTGTCGTTATGATCACCAGATGTGGCATGTCATAGCTCTATTACTGGATCTTATTCCCAAGGATAAGAGGGCAACGGCGCGAGGAAGGAGAACTAACCTTCTTTCATTATTGATGCGGCGATGGATGCTTCAAATGCAGGTTTTCACCGGTTGGCAGGAGGGACTGTACAAAGGGACAAGGCTGGTTAAAATCCACAGCCTTCCTTACTGATGTCCAGTCTAAGATCTGAGACTTGCCTTTTGACGGCCTAACTCTTTTTGGTAAGCATCTTGATGAAACTCCGCAGGCCTTACAACCAACACTAATACTGCAAAGGCATTTGGACTTTGGCAGAATTACAGATTTGGAATGTCTAATTTTCGTGGCTCTCGAAGATCACAAAATTTCAGAGCAGGATTCAGTCAGTACAGAGGTCAAGGGCGCCTTTATTATCCTCAAAGACAGTCTGGATATGATCGAGGATACTCCTTAAATCGGAGCCAAAGACTTGCTTATGGGAGGCCTTCAGAAAGGGAGAGCGGTTCCTCACAAGCATGAACTAATGGCAATGAGAAGAGAGCCTGACTCCCAGCCACCCCCCCTTTTATATCTGGTCCTCAAATGTTGGGGGGGAGAGGGGGTCCCTTTTTGCTCCTGCATGGAACAACATAACATCAGACAAATGGGTGAGACTAATTGTTCAATTAGGCCAAATGTTCGAGTTAATTCGAAAACCCCAGGTTGTCCACCAAGTAAGGAACATCATCTTCATCTGAAGGAGTTGCAGATGGAAATTGTCATGCTTCTCTTCGAAGGAGCCATAGAGATTGCTCCAAATCACAAAGGATTCGAGGTTTTTATTCCAAGTTTTTCCCAATCAAAAAGAGACGGTTCAATGGAGACCAATTCAGGATCTGAGAGAGCTGAACAAGTTTCTAAAGAAACAGTAAGTTCGAGGCATGTGAGCTGCAGAGCTCACACTGTGCATTAGATCGCCATCTGGTGTTGGGCTCGGATGCTTGCACTTTGTTGTTGTCTTCGAAGAAGTCTTTGTAGTCATGTGATAGGTGACTCCTCCTTTGGACAATAGTGCGCATGGGCATCGACTCCATCCTCAGATTGTTTTTTTCCGCCATCGGGTTCGGATGCAATTTCGACACTCCGGTTCGAAACTTGTTTTTTTTTGCAACGTTTTTCACTTTTCAACACCTGATACCGACATCGACATCTCGACGTCCCTTCCTCGATCTCCTTTCCAGCCGTCGACGCGGGCCGTTGGGCCCATCGACGCCGTAAAGCCTACTGCCCATGGAAAGGACGCCATTCCGAAAATGCCCCCAATGTGGAGCAAAGTTTCCTCACAGTGACCACCACCAGGTCTGTAATCGGTGCCTCTCACCAGACCATAACGAGGCCACTTGTCCGGCCTGCGCCTCCTTCCACTCCAAGAAGACAATCCACGATCGTCGAGCCCGAAGGCACATCATGGCGCAAAGGTCCGCTCCGGAACCCGTCAACATCTTCGATGAGGGTCCCGATGTTCCGGAAGAAGACTCCGAAGACCTCGCTATCATCTCCGAGGCAGAGGACTCCGACGGTTCCATCCCTCCAGGGCAGCGTGTGAGTACTACTGCCCCTGCCCCAACCCTCCCTGCAAAATCGAAGGCACCGGTCAGCACTTCGCCTACGGGCCCCAGTCGAGACCGTAAACGTGCTTCGGACGCCCCGCCTCCGGGCTCGGCACCGAAGAAGAAAACAAAGCCTTCTAGTTCCTCGGCACCGACCAAACCACATGTGCCCGTTACACTGGCACCTTCGGCGCCGAAACACAAAGACCACCCGGCGCCGAAATCCAGTTCGGTCCCCAAATCCGCCTCCAAGCACGCGGATCCCTCGGCACCGAAACCGAAGCTACTCGACACACCCCTAAACTAAAGCCGGTCGAGCCTGTAGCTAAGCCGAAGGACGCCTCGACGCCTTCTAAAGCAAAGGAACATTTAAAGAAGCCATCACCACGTTCGGAACCGAAAAAGTCGGCGCCGAAAACTAATATTCAAGGGGAGGAACTGTTTACACCGGATCCCATCGATCTTAATCAACACAAGCTTTATATCAATCCTAAAACAGGGCACATTTCCTCTGTGCCACGTCACAAGCCTGTCCCTCCAAAGAAGAAGGACTCTTCCACTTCCCCTATGCCTCCTTCTTCCCCTATACCTCTAACACCCCTCCTCTCCACATCCCTATCACACCTCCTCAACCTGCGGATTCTCCCCACATGAGTATGAGGACAACATGGGGTACGGGGATGACCCTCATAATTTATTTCTGGATCCAGATAATCCACCACAGGATGACTGGGGTTATAATGACCCCGCAGACCCTACAGACCTCCCCAGCCCTCCACCTTATCCCACAAAACCATCTCCACCAGATGATCACATAGGTTTTGGGCAACTCATACATAGGGTGGCCGTTTTTCATGGGGTGCATATTCACACCGACCAACCAGAAGAAGACTTTCTTCTAGACACTTTTGAACGGTCTCAAAAAACTGTTCAAACTTTGCCCATGATCAAGGGTGTCATTAAACACGCACCTGAAATTTTTAACGACCCAGTCAGAGCCAGGATCCTTAATCCTAGAGTGGATAAAAAGTATAGACCTGCCCCGATGACCCCACCTACATCAAAGGTCAGCTCCCCCTTGACTCACTGGTCGTTTCTAATGCCAGAAAACGCGCCAATTCCCAAACTTCAGGGGATGCTCCGCCCCTGATAAAGAATCCAAATTGTTAGATTCCTCTGGCAAACGCGTAGCTGCGCAAGCCACCAACATCTGGCGCATCGCTAACACCCAAGCTCTACTAGCTAGGTACGACAGGGCACACTACGATCAGCTAGAAACCCTCCTTCAACATCTACCTGATCAATACAAAACACAAGCCACTGACCTCATTCAGGAAGGCAAACTTATTTCAAATGCCTCCATTAAGTGCGCCTTAGACGCAGCCGACACCGCCGCTAGGTCAGTTAACACTAGCGTGCTTATCAGACGACACGCCTGGCTTCGCATTTCAGGTTTTAAGCCAGAAGTCCAGACTACCATACTGAACCAGCCATTTAACCAAAACCAACTATTTGGTCCCGCTGTCGACACAGCACTAGAAAAGATGAAGAAGGATACTGACACTGCCAAATCAATGGGAGCATTGCAGTCCCCGCAGCAACGTGGCTCCTTTCGCCGCTCCTTTTACAGAGGGGCTCCAGGAATACCACCGCAGACAGTTCCTCTTCCTATCGAACAAACACCCAAACCTCTCCTAATAGAGGATACTTTAGTGGTGGTTACAGAGGCAACAACTCTAAGGGCAGAGGTCGAGGTAATAATAACAACACCCGTACCGCCACCACTCCCAAACAGTGACTTTCCTCCACTTCCCCCCGACCACAACACCCCTGTTGGGGGAAGGCTATCACAGTTCCTGCCTGTCTGGAACTCCATTACAACAGACAGGTGGGTGAGACAGATTATCCAACATGGCTACTGCCTGGAGCTAACAGCTACCCCCCACCATACCACCCAGGCAGCGTCCAATGTCCACAGACCATCTTACACTTTTACAACAAGAGGTACTTTCCCTGCTTCAAAAGCACGCCATAGAGCCAGTGCCTCTGCTACAGCAGGGCACAGGGGTTTACTCCCTGTACTTCCTCATTCCCAAGAAGGACGGCACTCTCAGGCCTATTTTAGACCTCAGACCTCTCAATCAATACATACACTCAGATCATTTTCACATGATCACTCTCCAACAAGTGCTTCCCTTACTACAACAACAAGACTTCCTTGCCACATTAGACCTCAAGGACGCCTACTTCCACATTCCCATACATCCTGCTCACAGGAAGTATCTAAGGTTCGTTCTCAATGGGCAGCACTACCAGTTCAAAGTACTCCCATTCGGAGTCACCACTGCTCCAAGAGTGTTTACCAAATGCCTTGCAGTAGTAGCAGCGCATCTACGAAGACAACAAATACATGTCTTCCCATACCTGGACGACTGGCTTATCAAAGCCAAATCATTCAACCAGTGTGTCCAACACACCCACCAAACGATACAAACATTACACAACTTGGGGTTCACAATAAACTATACCAAGTCCCACCTTCAGCCCTCCCATGTCCTTCAATATCTGGGAGCCACAATCAACACTTCCACTGCTCTAGCTTACCCCAGCCCAGCCAGGATAGCCAGTATACAAACCCTTGTCCCCAGGTTTCAAATGCAACACTCTCTTCCAGCCAGAGTGTTTATGCAGCTAATCGGCAGCGATACAAAAGGGGATGATGGACGGAACGTTTGAGCCAATCAAACACTCACCCCCAGTCAACTGATCTGGGTTTAATCCATCATCATTCTTTAGCTCACTCCACCACCCCAGTTCAGACATGGCCATATGCAAATCAGTCTGACCCTGTGCCTCATGGGAACAGTCCAGCCCGAACTGCCAAGCCATGTCTTCCCTGGACCGGAAACAAGCATCCTAGGACCGGTTTCTGGCATTTCAGCCGTCATCAGCCAGGCTTGCTTGAATCCAGTGGCAAAGTGAGCAAGGGACCCACGTCTGGGCATACCCCCGCCAACTTAGGGCGACCAAAGCGATACAAAAGGGGATGATGGACGGAACGTTTGAGCCAATCAAACACTCACCCCCAGTCAACTGATCTGGGTTTAATCCATCATCATTCTTTAGCTCACTCCACCACCCCAGTTCAGACATGGCCATATGCAAATCAGTCTGACCCTGTGCCTCATGGGAACAGTCCAGCCCGAACTGCCAAGCCATGTCTTCCCTGGACCGGAAACAAGCATCCTAGGACCGGTTTCTGGCATTTCAGCCGTCATCAGCCAGGCTTGCTTGAATCCAGTGGCAAAGTGAGCAAGGGACCCACGTCTGGGCATACCCCCGCCAACTTAGGGCGACCAAAGCGATACAAAAGGGGATGATGGACGGAACGTTTGAGCCAATCAAACACTCACCCCCAGTCAACTGATCTGGGTTTAATCCATCATCATTCTTTAGCTCACTCCACCACCCCAGTTCAGACATGGCCATATGCAAATCAGTCTGACCCTGTGCCTCATGGGAACAGTCCAGCCCGAACTGCCAAGCCATGTCTTCCCTGGACCGGAAACAAGCATCCTAGGACCGGTTTCTGGCATTTCAGCCGTCATCAGCCAGGCTTGCTTGAATCCAGTGGCAAAGTGAGCAAGGGACCCACGTCTGGGCATACCCCCGCCAACTTAGGGCGACCAAAGCGATACAAAAGGGGATGATGGACGGAACGTTTGAGCCAATCAAAAATGATGGCATCCTGCATTTTTATCGTCCCTCATGCAAAGCTTCAAATGCGTCCTCTACAAGAGTGCCTAGCGCGCCAATGGAACCAGGCTCATGGACATCTTACAGATCTGGTGTTGGTGGACAGCCGCACACATCGCTCTCTGCAGTGGTGGAACACCAACAATTTGTCCAAGGGGCGGCCGTTCCTAGAGCCGGTTCCACAAGTAGTACTAACCACGGACGCATCCCTTACAGGATGGGGAGCACACCTGTTACATCATACAACACAAGGCAAGTGGACCACTCAGCAGAAGCTGCTCCACATCAACCACCTAGAGTTACTAGCTATATTCCTAGCTCTCAAGTCCTTTCAACTCCACGTACAAAACAAAGCTGTCCTGATCCGAACAGACAACATCACAGCTATGTACTATATACAAAAACAGGGGGGACACACTCTCCACAACTGTCCCAACTAGCACAGGACATTTGGAGGTGGGCCATTCCACAAAACATATACCTTCTAGCAGAACACCTACCAGGGGTTCACAATCAGATTGCAGATCTGTTAAGTGGAGAGGTGTGGTGCAGCGGCCAGGGCAGCTGACTTCGGAGCACAGGGCTCACGGTTCGATCCCCGGCTCCGGCGGCAGCTCAGCTCAGCACCATGTGACTCTGGGCAATAGCTCACTTAATTTCCACGACGGCCCCCAGCGCCTTGAGACCCGTAAGGGTGAGTAGTTCGCGCTTTACAAATACGGATTTACATTTAAGTCTACAGACACAACAGATTCACGAGTGGGAACTACATCCACAAGTTATTCTACCTTTCTTCCAGATGTGGGGCCAGCCAGACTTAGATCTGTTCGCCACACACCAAAACGCCAAATGCCCAACCTTCGCCGCCAGGTTTCCACACCCGCAGTCCAAGGGCAATGCGATATGGATGAACTGGTCCGGCAGATTTGTGTACGCTTTTCCACCGCTCCCACTCATCCCACTTGTAGTACGCAAGCTTCGACAACAGTCTCTCAAAATGATACTAGTAGCCCCTACATGGGCACGCCAACCGTGGTTCACCACACTACTGGAGCTATCAGTAGTCCCATACCAAAGACTACACCTCTCCCCAACAATGCTAACGCAGAGCCATGGAGAGATAATGCACCCAGATCCATCTCAGCTGAACCTTGCAATTTGGCTCCTGAAGTCCTAGAATTCGGTTACCTTAACCTACCCCCAGACTGCATGGACGTTATAAAAGAAGCTAGACGCCCAACTACCAGAGCCTGCTATGCAGCTAAATGGAAAAGATTCGCTATTTACTGCACTAATAATAACATCCAACCATTACAAGCCTCTACGCAAAACATCATTTGCTATTTGCTACATTTGCAAAGATGTAGTCTTGCATACTCATCCATACGTCTGCACCTCGCAGCCCTTGCTGCTTACTTGCAAAACAGACAACACTTATCACTATTCAAAGTTCCCGCCATTAAAGCCTTCATGGAAGGCCTTAAGCGGATCATACCTCCCAGATTACCACCTTCCCCAGTGTGGAATCTTAATATAGTACTTACCAGGCTCATGGGTCCACCTTTCGAACCCTTACATAAATGTGAACTTCAATTCCTTACATGGAAAGTTGCGTTTCTAATTGCAATCACTTCTGTCAGGAGAGTCAGTGAGCTACAAGCTCTAACTATACAAGAGCCTTTCTTACAAATACATCATAAAAAGGTAGTTCTCGGAACAAACCCAAAATTCCTTCCCAAAGTCATTTCGCCTTTCCACCTTAACCAATCAGTAGAACTACCTGTGTTCTTCCAAAACCCAGATTCCGTGGCAGAAAGAGCTCTCCACACCCTAGATGTCAAGAGAGCCCTTATGTATTACATTGACAGAACCAAATCCTTTCGCAAAACCAAACAATTGTTTGTGGCTTTCTCTCCACCACACAAAGGTAATCCCATCTCAAAAGCCGGGGTTGCAAGGTGGATTGTTAAATGTATCCAAATCTGCTACCAAAAGCCAAACGCACATTATCAGTTCCCCTAGAGCGCACTCAACACGCAAACTAGGGGCCTCCATGGCATTCTTAGGGAACATTCCCTAGAAGACATATGTAAGGCAGCCACGTGGTCTACGACACACACCTTCACTAAACACTATTGTGTTGATGTGCAAGCCAAGCAACAAGCTTCCGTGGGCCAAGCTGTCCTTGAAACCCTTTTTCAAACTACTGCAACACATACAGGTAACCACCGCTAGGGGAGATACTGCTGTACAGTCTATGCACAGTGTGAGCTCTGCAGCTCACATGCCTCGAACGGAAAATGCTACTTACCAGTATGCATCTGTTCTTGGCATGTAGAGCTGCAGATCCTCACACGCCCACCCACCTCCCCGGGACCTGTATGTGCTCCAGTCCTATCTTAATTAGATACACACACATGGACATCTCTTCTTTTCTACTAACTCCATCACTCCCCAATATGGCGAAAAACAATCTGAGGATGGAGTCGATGCCCATGCGCACTATTGTCCAAAGGAGGAGTCACCTATCACATGACTACAAAGACTTCTTCGAAGACAACAACAAAGTGCAAGCATCCGAGCCCAACACCAGATGGCGATCTAATGCACAGTGTGAGGATCTGCAGCTCTACATGCCAAGAACAGATGCATACTGGTAAGTAGCATTTTCCTTTCGGATGCTTACTCTGCAAGAAGTCCTCCTGATGATGGTGGAAGGGGATTTTTTGACCTCCCTGGGTCTTCGGAATGCTTACTTCCACATTCCCATTCATTGAAAATGCCTTTGATTTTAAGTAGTGGGTCAGCACTACCAGTTCAAGGCGCTTCCTTTTAGACTCAAATCCGCGCCGAGAATATTCACCAAATGTCTTGCTGCAGTTGCCGCTTTTCTCAGGAGAGGTGGTCCCCAGGTGTTCCCATATCTGTACGACTGGTTAGTCAAAGTGCCATCCAGGAAAAGAGCAACAGCTTCCACGAATGCTTGCATCAATCTTTTTCAGAGATTAGGTCTCACTTGGAATAGGGAAAAGTCATTGTTGGAACCCCAAACGGATCCAATTTCTGGGAGCAATACTCAACACTCAGTTGGGAAAAGCCTTTTGATCGGCAGAAAAAGTGAGAAAGTTACAGACAATGTCAAAGACTAGTGAAAATAATCATTTATATTAAGGCAATACAAGTCCCTATTAGGCCTGATGACATCCTGTATAGGCCTCGTTCCGTTTTGCAGGCTTCGTATGAGACCTGTTAAGCAAGAGCTGGATTTGCAGTGGAATCGGGTCAAAGGCTTACGGGAAGATATGGTCCGTGTCACAAGGCACGTGAAACAAGCTCTGTGGACGAGGATTCCAGAAAACATAAATGCAGGTCTTTCCTGCCAATAACAGAGAGATATTACTCCCCACAGGTGTGTCCATGGACAGATCGGGAGCTCACCTGCAAGTTCTCCCAACCAGATGCCTTAATGTCAGATGCAGAGAAGAAGCACCACATTAATGTGTTGGAACTCTGCGCCAAAAGGCTAGGTTTACAAGCATTCCTCCCCAGATTGGCATGTTAACCGATCTTAGTCAGAACAGAGAAGACAACATTCATGTTCCACATAGCCAAACCAATGAGGAACACGGTCCAGGATCCTTTCAGAAGAAGCTCAGCCGCTGTAGAACTGGGCCATTTCTCCCAGGATAGACATTGCTGTGGAACATCTGCCAGAAAGATGAGGTGGGTGTGCTCAGCCGGCAAATGACAGATTATCTCGAGTGGGAACTGCAACAGAAACAGGTGGTGTAAATTTTCAGTCATTGGGGTCACCCCACAATCGATCTGTTTGCCACTCCGAACAACCAGAAATGCCTGTGCTTCGCAAGCAGGTTTTGGCATCCAGGGTCGATGGGCAATGCTCGTTAAATCAGTTGGTCCAAGATATTTGCCTACACCTTTCCACCTTTACCCCTGATCCCCAGGGTGTTGAAGGCGAAGGTAGAGAATTGCACTCTGATCTTCATTGCTCTGGCGTGACTTCGCCAGTACTGGTACAGCGAGCTGCTGCATTTGGCAGCACGTCCAGCCATTCCTTTGAAGGTGCATCCCAGGATGTTGTCCAGACATCATGGAGAGATTCTCCACCACGATCCCAAGTCACTGAACTTGACAGCATAGCTCCTGACCACCTAGAATTTGGCCATTTGGATCTTTTGCAAGAATGTAAACTGATTCTGGCGCAGGCTCATGCACCAGCGACCAATAAGACTTACAACGCTGCAACAAATGATGGATACTTTTACTAAATAATTGTCGTTCAAGCTTCTAATAATCTCAAGATGGGTTTACCTGCTGCTCCCATCCTTCCACCTTCTCAACCTGCTCCTTTACCAGTTTGGGTCTTTCTCTAGAATGTAAACAGATTCTGGCGCAGGCTCACGCACCAGCAGCCAGTAAGTCAATGCCAAATGGAAGCGTTTCTATGTCTGGTGCAGCAAGAATGATCAGCATCTGCTTCAAATAAAGCCTTCGGAGATCCTGCCATATTTGTTAAGTTTGTCCAAAAGTGGTCTCAAATATTCTTTAGTGCGAGTTAATCTGGCTGCAATCTCAAGATTTAGAAGGACTGACCGCTTGGCATCTGCACTGTTTTCTCTAAGGATCATTAAACAATTGATGATTTTCCAGCGCATATACATAGAGCGGACTTAAAATGTGTTTCATGGAAGGCAGCATCACTCCTGGCTCTGACATCTGCTAAGAGAGTGAGAGAGATTCAGGCATTCAGTATCGGAGAACCTTTTCTCCGCTTCACTAAGGACAAAGTGATACTCAGAACCAACCCTAAATGTATTCCTAAAATGCCCGACTTCCCTTTGAAGGAGCCTATTATTCTTCGATTCTTCTTCCCTAATCCAGCAGAAAGATCATTACATTCTCTAGACTTGCGTAGATGTCTCCAATTCTATGTAGTCAAGACAAAGGACATGCGCACATCAGACCAGGCTATTTGTATAGTTTTCACAACCATGAAAAGGTCAAGCTCCGTCCAAACAGGGTATAGCACGTTGGCTCTCAGCCTGCATTGGTTTCTGTCAAGATCGCCGACATCCACGACCGCTTCAACACCCAGACAGCCCCAACTAAGATCGATGCACCAGACCCGCCGCACACCATCGACCACAACCCCCTGCCAGCCTGGGCCAGCGTGAACATCGAGGACACCATCAAGACCATGAGCACAATACACTCCGGCTCCCCGTCAGACCCTTTCCCGCACCACATCTCCAACAAAGCCAGCAGCTCCATCGCACCCCACCTGTGCAACATCATCAATCTCTCCTTCGAGACCGCGACCTTCCCAGAGAGCTGGAAACACGCAGAGATCAACGCCCTACTCAAAAAACCCAAGGCGGACCCGAGAGACCTCAAGAACTTCCGGCCCATCTCCCTGCTTCCGTTCCCAGCCAAGGTCATCGAGAAGATCGTCAACAAACAGCTAACCCGATACCTCGAAGAAAACAGCATCCTGGACCCATCCCAATCGGGATTCCGCAGCAACCACAGCACTGAGACTAACCTCATCGCCGCCACCGACGACATCAGGATCCTGCTGGACAACGGTGAGACCGCAGCCCTCATCCTGCTGGACCTCTCCGCCGCCTTCGACACGGTCTGCCACCGCACTCTACGCGCACGCCTCCACGACGCAGGGATCCGAGACAAGGCCCTGGAATGGGCCACCTCCTTCCTCGCCGGCAGAACCCAGAGAGTCCGCCTCCCACCATTCCGATCCGAAGCCTCCGAGATCATCTGCGGCGTACCCCAGGGATCGTCCCTCAGCCCAACACTGTTCAACATCTACATGGCCCCGCTCGCACGCATCGCCAGACAGCACGACCTCAACATAATCTCCTACGCCGACGACACTCAACTGATCCTCTCCCTCACCAAGGACCCCTCGCCGCCAAATCCAACCTCCATGAAGGAATGAAGGCCGTCGCCGATTGGATGAAGATCAGCCGACTAAAACTGAACACGGAGAAGACAGAGGTCCTCATCCTCGGCTCCAACCCCTCAGCCTGGGACGACTCCTGGTGGCCAACGACGCTGGGAGCAGCCCCGACACCCACCGACCACGCACGCAACCTGGGAGTCATCCTCGACTCAACGCTCTCCATGGCCAAGCAAGTCAACGCAGTCTCATCCTCCTGCTTCAACACCCTCCGCATGCTTCGCAAGATCTACAGGTGGATCCCGACAGACACAAGAAGAACAGTCACCCAGGCCCTCGTCAGTAGCAGACTTGACTATGGGAACGCCCTCTACGCGGGAGCCCCGGCCAAGCTCATCAAGCGACTGCAACGCATACAAAACGCCTCCGCACGCCTGATCCTCGATGTACCACGCCACAGCCACATCACCCCCACCTGAGGAACCTGCACTGGCTCCCCGTCGACAGGAGAATCTCCTTCAAACTCCTCATCCACGCACACAAGGCACTCCACAAGACTGGCCCAGCCTACCTCAACAGACGACTCCTCTTCTACGTCCCCAACCGCCAACTCCGCTCCGCCGACCTCTCCCTCGCCACCGTCCCTCGCATTCGAAGAACTACCACCGGCGGCAGATCCTTCTCCCACCTCGCCGCCAAGACCTGGAACACCCTTCCACTAAGCCTACGACAGACCCAAGACCTGCTGACCTTCAGGAGGCTACTCAAGACCTGGTTGTTCGACCAGTAGCAGCACCCCCCCCCTTTTTTTCCCTAGCGCCTTGAGACCCTCGCGGGTAAGTAGTGCGCTTTACAAATTCTGTGATTGATTGATTGACTATGGATGAATTGGTCAGGGATATTTGCCTACGCTTTTCCGCCTCTCCCACTCATTCCATTAGTGGTTCGGAGGCTCAGACAGACGTGCCTGACATTAATCCTAGTTGCTCCCACATGGGCACGACAACCATGGTTCACAACCCTGTTGGAGCGATCAGTAGTTCCTCACCAAAAACTACACCTCACTCACTCCCAATCTCATCACCCAGAGCCATGGAGAGATAAGACATCCAGATCCCAGCCATCTCAACCTTGCGATCTGGCCCCTGAAATCTTAAGAGTTTGGCTACCTTAATCTATGCCAGACTGCATGAATATTATCAAAGAGGCTAGACGTCCTACCACAAGGGCATGCTATGCAGCAAAGTGGAAGCGATTTGTGATATACTGCAACAACAATCCGATAGATTCACTGGACGCTTCAGTTCAAAACATCATTTGCTATTTACTACATCTGCAGCGTTCCAATTTAGCGTACTCTTCCATACGCTTACATCTTGCTGGAATAGCTGCATATCTATAGAACCGACAACATCTGTCTCTTAGAGTGCCTGTCATTAAAGCATTTATGGAAGGTCTTAAAAGAATCATTCCTCCAAGAATTCCACCTGCTCCAGTATGGAATCTCAACATTGTCCTCACCAGGCTAATGGGTCAACCCTTTGAGCCATTGCATAAATGTGAGATTCAATTTCTCACTTGGAAGGTAGCTTTCCTCATAGCTATCACATCTCCGAGGAGAGTGGGTGAGCTTCAGGCGCTAACCATACAAGAACCGTTCTTACAAATGCACCAAAACAAAGTGGTTCTTCGGACCAACCCTAAATTTCTACCAAAGGTAATTTCTGCCTTTCATATCAACCAATAGGTTGAGTTGCCTGTGTTCTACCCTCAACCAGATTCTGTGGCAGAAAGTGCGTTACACACATTAGATGTGAAAAGAGCAATTCTTTACTATATAGAAAGGACTAAACCTTTCCACAAAACAACTATTTGTCGCTTTTGCTCCACCACATAAAGGCAATCCTATATCAAAAACAGGCATTGCAAGGTTGATAATCAAGTGCATTCAAATATGCTATGCAAAAGCAAAAAGAACACTAACAATTCCCCTGGAGCGCACTCCACACGCAAACTAGGGGCTTCTATGGCTTTCTTAGGAAATATACCCATAGATGATATCTGCAAAACTGCAACATGGTCTACACCTCACACATTCACAAAACATTATTGTGTAGATGTGTTAGCAAGACAGCAAGCTAGTGTGGGCCAGGCAGTTTTACATACACTATTTCAGACCACTGCAACAGCTACAGATTAGCCACCGCTTTGGGAGATAACTGCTTTATAGTCTATGCACAGCATGTGATCTACAGCTCACATGCCTCGAACGGAAAATGCTACTTACCCAGTATGCATCTTTGCTTGGCATGTAGAGCTGTAGAGTGACATGCGCCCACCCGCCTCCCCGGGTACCTATACCTGTTGCAGTTACATCTTAATTAGATGCATATATACATGGACATCTCTTACTACTCTTACTAACTCCATTATCACCCTCTGCGGCGACCAATCTAACAATGGAGTCGATGCCCATGCGCACTATCACCGAAAGGAGGAGTCACCTACCCCGTGACTGGAAAAGACTTCTTCGAACAAAAAGTTATATCAAAACAAAAAAACCTCTTCCAATGGAAACTCTGACCTAACAAAAACCGCACAGTGCAGACCGACAGTGTGTAACTAATTTATAAATATGTATAAATATATATGTATGTACGCCCAGCACTTCTATCTGCGGTCCATTGTGTACCCTCCTTAAATTTCTCTTCTAGAGATGGCACTGTGTATGGCATCGTGCCGTGTACCGTGCCCCCAGTACCGTGGGGGCCCCACTGGTGTGTTTGCCTGTTATCTGTGCCCCCCAGGCCACTGTAGTATTCCAGAAGGTGCTGCAGATGCTTTTGCGGCCTGCTGTGTCACAGAGATAGTGCTTGTGCTCTCTAAAGGGGGGGGGGGCATGACCCCATGGAAGTGATGGAAAGACTATACCACTGTGCCTGTGTCCATAATATGACGGGTGCAAAGAGCCCGTCAGGTGGCTGTCCATGGGTGCGCCTCTGGAGGGAGGAAAGGGGGCCCTATGGGCCTCCCATATATGCAGCTGGGTGCATCTCTCTCTGACCCCGTCTGCTGTGGTGCGCTCCGGTTACCCTTTGCTCAGTGGAAGAGGCGCCTTTCACTTATATACCCCCCACTGTGAGAAGTTGGCCTGGTATATGCTGTCCACTAATTAAAGTGGGCACCTTGCACCAGTCCAAACGACCCTTATTGATGATAGGTTAAAGACAACCTTTATTGAAAGCTATCCTAGTGGTAGCTATGGAGAGCAGCCTTCAGGCTAAGTCTTGAAGGAATGTAAAGCAGCTTGTTTTACCAGTATTTAACCTCCTGAATGACCAAATGAAAGGAGAACCACACGAGATATATAAAATATATGTATTTATTACTAAACACTCTCTACTAACCTCTTTATGAGATTAGAGCACACAGTACACAATATTAAATCAATAGAACAACAGTAAATAGCACAATACACAGCGGGCTCCAGGGAGAGACCGAACCATATACTAAGAAAGTGGTATAACAACCACGACTTAACTAGACACGGTGCCTAGAGCACGCAGAATCGCTGGGACCCCAAGAAACCACCCAAAGTAGTGACACAGGGGACCCACGGAGGACGGGTGCAGTGTGTGAACACAGGCGCGGGCTCCGTACAACTCTATGGGAAAGTCGCGGTTGGAAAATTACAAGTTAAGGACACTTCGGAGAGGACTTCAAACAAACTTTTGGAACATAGAAGGTTCTAAGGCCAGCACCCTTGTGAGTACCGAGGTACCCGTGTTACCTATCACAGAGGAGCTTGGTGCATAGGGGTCAAGTGGTGTCGGAAACCCACGTCGTTTTCAATGGCGTGATGCGAAGAAGTGCTGCTGCCGTGGAGAAGAAAAGTGTCAGGTGGAATCCAAGCCTGGATCCGAGGTGAGAAGAACCTGAAAGCAGAGGGGACAAAGTCTGGGCCACTTATCGTGACCAGGAGCAGAGCAGTTGAATGCCCACCGATGTCGGGTGCCTCAGGTGCGAAGATAGGATGCTTGACTCTGCAGCCACGCGGACCAGGAGACGTCGATGATGACCAAAGTCCGGAGGTGAGCTGTCCCACGGAGGATGTCGATGACTGAGGGGTCAGTGTCCGGCTGGAGCACCAACAAGCCTTGGCAACGGCAACCCACGCAGGCAGAGGAACCAGCTACGGTGAGGACCAGCAAGGTCCTGGGGACACTCCAAGCAATGGAGAGTCAGGGCACGTCTGGAGCAACCAGGGAAGCCCAACAATTAGAAGAGTGACCCTCGTTAGGACCCACAGGTCAACGGACCAGGGATCGCAAAGGGACGTCGAGCGAAAACACGAAGTACGGGCCCACAGAGCACTCGTGGAGTGGAGGCCAGCAATCTTCGGTGTTAATGCTGCTCGGAGTGGGGACCACACATGGTCCAATGCACAGCTTCAGGAATCGTCGTGAAGTGGGTGCACTTGCAAAATGACGCGGTGCACAGGAGTCACGGGTTGCACGGCCCCGCGAGGGATACTAGTCTCAGAATCGCTGAGAGGGTAGATCGACCTCGGGGACCTTGGGAACCCACCTCCTGTGTTGCAGAAATCTTCGGAGTCCGCAGGAGCTCTGGAGATGCAACCGGTCAGTTGCGTTTCGGTGCCTGCTGCTGCAGGGGAGTAACTCATTTACTCCAAGGGAGATTCTTCTGTCGTCCAGCGAAGTGCAGACCGACGAAGGTACTTGGTTTCAGTTGCAGAGTTTAGTCCAGGTAAAATCTAAAGTCCTGTAGTCAGGGTTCCTACTTTATACCCAAGGAAGGGGTGGGACAAACTCTGGGGACCCACCTATGGGAGGGTCAGGACAGAGGGGTGGCTACACCCATGTCCTTTGTCCAGTTTCGCGCCAGAGCAGGAGCAAATGGGTCCTGCAACCGGTTTGAGCTGGACTATGCACGGGGACACCAAATGTGCCCCCAGTGCTGACTTTCTGACAATCTAAGAGTGCCCCCACCCAGCCCCAATACACTAAAGCCTGTCTGTGACAGGAAACCTATTGTCTGGCCTTCCTCTGCTCGAGCTTGGCTCAGCAGCAGGAGGGCAGACTCGTGTCTGTGGCTGGCAGCATCCATTTTGTGATGCCCAGGTCGAGAAAGCTGGTACCGGGTAGACCGGTGCCCCATAGTAGTGGTACATGGTAGCGGTACATACCTCCCACACCAGTTACTGGTGTGGGAGGTATGATTACAAGGTGTTTGACACCAAACACGACATGTTTCTAAGCAGCCCTTTTAAAGTTAGCATTTACCGCGAGGTTATAATACACTTAAGTATATATGGTTGGCTGCATCACAGACCACCCCGGAGAATAGATTCGAAGGCTGCAGAGGGCTCTGCTCATGCAGAGGCACCCTCTCACACAAAACCCAGCACCCTGCCTTCAAGATTGATAAGGCCTGCCATAGGGGTGACTGATAGGTTTTTATGTGCAGTGAATTAGAATAGATATAGTGAACCTATATCTAAGTAAGGGGTGCATGCACCACCTTACACAGGCTGCAGTAGCAGACCTGTGGTGTCAGTTTGAATGGTCTCTCAGAGGTGGCATAATACATGCTGCAGCCCCTGGGAGGCCTCTGGTGTACCTATGCCCTGGGTACATAGTATACCATATACTAGGGACTGATAAGGGTACCCCAGTATCCAATCTGGAGTGTACCTAAAGTACATACACAACCAATTTAGGGAGAAAGCACATAAACTGGGGTCCTGATTAGCAGGATCCCAGTCAGACTAGTCAAAAACCAGCAAAACACCAGGAAAAAAGTGGGGGTAACCATGCAGTCAGATTCCACCTTCCTACACCCACCCCCCCGGGAGACCTGAGTTCGTGCCTGCCCTGGGGCAGCGCATTATCAGTAATAGAGTGCATGGGCCCAGTCTACTCACTTTTTATGTTTAAATTTCTTTTATTAGTTTCAGCATAGAAATAGAACAAACGAGCTAATGTGCTCTATAGACATCGGGATGGAACCCGGCAGTCATAGTGCTATGTCCAACAATCAAAAGCAAAGTGAAAAAGATGGAACAACCCCCCAACCCCCCCCTCCTCCTCCCTGAAAAAGAAAATACCCCTACAAGATGAGAGAACGAGGAACAACCTAGGGAAGGATTGTTTAGAGCATCCTAAGCGGTGGAGATGTTGGGGGCAGTCTGTGTAGGAGGGTCTGCGAGTCTCAGTAGTCGTAGGTATTTGGGGCAGGTAAGCTCCGTAAATTCTGACGTCAGTAGCGTAAGAAAGGGTGCTCACAAATCGTGGAAGGAGGCCCCCGGATGAGTCAAGGAGAGAGAGATCCTCTCCACTCCCAAAATGGCCCACAACCTATGAAGCCATCCTAGTCGTGTAGGGACTGTCTTGGTACCCCAGTGCGTCCGAACATTTTGGACCGCTGCTCCCAGGGCTAATGCCATCTGCTTACCCCTCCGGGATTTAAGGGTGAAGGTGATGGCGTTGGGGAGGCCCAGGAGAACATAGACTGGGAATCTGGGTGTCAAAGTGGGAATCCACATCGTCGAGGATTTGTTGCCAATATGTCCCCAGGGATGGACACTCCCACAGCAGGTGTGTAAGGGTGCCCAGTGAGCCACAGGCGCGCCAGCACTGCGGACTACGGGAGGGGTTGCCTTTATGGAGTCTAACAGGGGTGAGGTACCAGTAAGTGGCCACTTTAATTGCGGTCTCAATAGAGGCGACATTGCGTGCTGTGTGTCTGGCTCTGTGATAAATGTCATTCCATTCCTTTTGTGAAAGGACCCTGCCCAACTCCCTCTCCCAGCGTAGCTGTCCGGGGGACTTCCCGGTGTCGGAGGTGCATCTTGCGAATTTATAAAAGTCTGATGTCAGCCGCGCGTCGCTGTGTCGTGTGAGCAGCCACTTCTCGAACGATGTGAGATGCCTCTCCGTACCCTCGCGCACGTTTCTTTGGAGAACCCAGTGGCAGACCTGTGAGTATCGATACCGCTCTGTTTCGGGAATGCCCTGTTCAGTGCGGAGAGCAGAGAAAGAACGGGGACCTGAAAGATCAAAGAGGTGGCCTATGGAGCGGCAGGTCTCTGTAGTCCAGTGGTGGAATTCCCGGGGGTCGAGGCCTGGCGTAAAGTCAGGATTTTGTGCGATGGGCGTGATCGGTGATGGGAATGTCGTAAGCCCCCTAGGAGCCGCGGTCTTGTTCCATGCTAACAAAGTAGGTCGGGTCACCTCTGAGAGGTATAAGTTGCGAGGGCGCCTCGTGCGGGTGAGAAATGGGACCCCCCATAACGGCTGGCCAGCAAGGGACCTATCCATAAACAACCAGTGCTTCTCAGATTCCGGGCGGGACCACTCCACCAGTGCCCTCATCTGGGCCGCCCGCCAGTAGGCTAGAAGGTCGGGGATTCCCAGCCCCCCTTCCACCGGGTCTCTATAGGAAAGTTCCCGACGCAACCGAGCCCTCTGATCTCGCCTGACAAAGCGCTCAATATCATGTTGCAATGCACGTATGACCCCGGTAGGCGCGTCAGTGGAAGCGTGTGGAACAAGTAGAGAATTTGGGGTAATATCACCATTTTCACCGCTGCTATACGGCCCAGCCATGAGAGGGAATGCGGTCTCCATTTCCTGAGGGAATTGCAGATATGTCTCAGGATTACTGTGTAGTTCAACGTTCTAGTGTCTTTGATAGTAGCGGAGACTTGCAGCCCCAGGTAGGGAATGGAGTCGCGGGCCCACTGGATCGGGTAGGAGCGCTGTAATAGCCCTAATGTTTCGGACCCCAAAGACAGGTTGAGAGCTTGTGACTTGTGCACATTAATTTTAAAGCCGGAGGCAAGTGCGAACCTGTCTAATTCGTCCAGGAGAGCCAGTAAAGATTCCCTAGGGTTTTCTAGCGTCGCCACTACGTCCGCGTATAAACAGAGCTTATGTTCCGATCCCCCGAAGCGCGCTCCTCTAATGTCAGGGTCATCCCGGACCCTCTGAGCCATTGGCTCCATATAGAGGGCGAACAGGAGCGGCGACAACGGGCACCCTTGTCTGGTCCCTCTACAGATAGGAAAGGCCGAGGAAGCCACCCCATTCACCCGCACAGTAGCCGTAGGGTTCGCATAACTCCCAAACACCCAATCGATGAAGCGGTCCGGGAGGCCGAAATGGACCAGAGTCGCCCGGAGATACGGCCAGTGCACCCTATCAAACGCCTTTTCAGCGTCGACAGAGCGAATCATTCGTTCTGCTGGGAATCGTTCCGATCGATCCACGAGATGGAGGAGCCGTTTGGTTTTGTCGGAGCATTGGGGTCCGGGAACAAAGCCAGACTGATCCGGGTCAATCAACCCGGGAAGGTGACGAGAGAGTCTGGTCGCTATAATTCCAGTGAAAATCTTTAAGTCCACGTTGAGGAGGGATATAGGGCGGTATGAGCCGCAAAGACGCTTATCCTTGCCGGGTTTAGGGATGACCGATATCAACGCCTCCAGCATGGAGGGCGGAAAGGAGGAAGCCGGAGGGGACACGATCGAATTAAACACTCGTACCAAGAGTGGGGCCAGTGTCGCGCAGAACTTTTTATAAAAAACGGAGGAAAACCCATCCGGGCCTGGCGACTTATTGAGTTTCAAACGGGAGATTGCCGAGATGACCTCCTCCAGCCGGATAGGGGCCTCAAGCTCTGCCGCATGGTTCGGCAGTAGTTTAGCTGTGGCGACACCGTGAAGGTAATTGGTCGGCCCACTCTCAGGCACGGATTGAGCCGCGTATAAGGTCTCGTAGAATTGCCGGAACGCATCCACGATTTCTGGGTCATCGCCGCAGTCCCTCCCCCGCTGGTCCCGTATCTCCGCGACTTTAGACGCTTGTCGTTGCGCCCGGAGTCGATTTGCAAGAAGGCGCCCGCATCGATCACCCCCTACATAAAATGCATGTTTCAGGCGAAGGGCTGCGTATTCAGCCCGGTCAACATCTAACCCTGCCAGTTGTGCCCTGGCGGCTTTAAGGAGTTTCCAGACTCTGGGTGCCCCGGTCCGTTGATGTATACGCTCTAACTCGGTTACCTCCACCATCAAGCGCTCTAGTTTCTCTCTCCTGTCCTTGTTATCGGCCGCCGCTATGCCAAGAAATTCCCCCTGAACCACCGCTTTCAGTGCTTCCCATAGAGTTGTCGCCGAGATGGTAGGGGATTCGTTAAGGTCTAAGTAATCCGTTATGCACTTCTGAATTTGCTGTACTACTGAGGGGCGCTGCAACATAGTCTCGCGTAAGCACCAAAAACGACGAGTAGGGCGCCGGAGACGTAGCGATAGAGAGATCTTCATTGCCGAGTGGTCAGATAAAGGGCAGGGAAGGATCTCCGCGTCCCGCGTCTGTTGTGTCAGAGAGTCAGAGGTGAGAACATAGTCAATTCTAGCATATGTCTTGTGCGGGTGTGAGTAGAAAGTGTATGCCCTAGACCCGGGGTGCCGAAGTCTCCAAATGTCTGTAAGTCCGGCCTCTGTCAGCAAGCGTTTCCCTTCTTCAGAAAGGGCCCCTGTCTGCCCCCATCTCTGTCCTGAGTGGTCCATGTCGCCGTCGAAGGCTAAGTTAAAATCCCCCCCCCAGCAGCAATGTTTTGTCCGGAAGGCCTGAGAGTTCGTGTATTGCCTCTCTGATGAAGCCCTCTTGCCCGTCATTGGGGACATACACTGTAGCGATTGTGAATGTCTGGGTGTCTAGGGTAAAGGAGTGTGCCAAGAGCCTCCCTCCCTCCCCCCCCCCAGGGCTGCACAGGGACCCCCAGGGCTGCACAGAGACCCCCAGGGCTGCACAGAGACCCCCCAGGGCTGCACAGAGACCCCCAGGGCTGCACAGAGACCCCCCAGGGCTGCACAGAGACCCCCCCAAGGCTGCACAGAGACCCCCAAGGCTGCACAGAGACCCCCAAGGCTGCACAGAGACCCCCCAAGGCTGCACAGAGACCCCCCAAGGCTGCACAGAGCCCTCCAAGGCTCTGGGTGTCAGGCACCTTTCCCTACTGCCTCTGCCCTCCACCTTTCCCTACTGCCTCTGCCCTCCAGGGCTGCACAGAGGCCCCCCAGGGCTGCACAGAGGCCCCCCAGGGCTGCACAGAGGCCCCCAGGGCTGCACAGAGGCCCCCCCAGGGCTGCACAGAGGCCCCCAGGGCTGCACAGAGGCCCCCCAGGGCTGCACAGAGGCCCCCCAGGGCTGCACAGAGGCCCCCCAGGGCTGCACAGAGGCCCCCAGGGCTGCACGAGGCCCCCCAGGGCTGCATGGAGTCCCCCGACACTGCACAGACCAATCCAGGGCTGCACAGAGCCCTCCAGGGCTGCATAGGGCTTTCAACGGCTGCACAGAGCCCTTCAGGGCTGCACAGAGTCTGTGTATCAGGCACCTTTCCCTACTGCCTCAGGCCTCCAAGGCGGCACAGAGCCCTTCAGGGCTGCAAAGAGCCTTCCAATGCTGCACAGAGCCCCCCCAAGATTGCACAGAGCAATCCAGGGCTGCACAGAGACCCCCAGGGCTGCACAGAGACCCCCCCAGGGCTGCACAGAGAACCCCCCAGGGCTGCACAGAAACCCCCCAGGGCTGCACAGAGACCCCCCAAGGCTGCACAGAGACCCCCAGGGCTGCACAGTGCCCCCTCCAAGGCTGCACAGAGCCCCCCACCCCCCCAAGGCTGCACAGGCACCTTTCCCTACTGCCTCTGCCCTCCAGGGCTGCACAGAGCCCCCCCAAGGCGGCACAGACCCTCCAAGGCTCTGTGTATTAGGCACCCATCTCTCCTGCCTCTGCCCTCCAGGGCTGCACAGAGCCCTCCAGGGCTGCACAGAGCCACCCAAGACTGCACGGAGCCCTACAGGGCCGCACAAAGCCCTCCAAGGCTGCACAAAGCCCTCCAAGGCTGCACAGAGACCTCCAGGGCTGCGCAGAGACCTCCAGGGCTGCACAGAGCCCCTCCCCCAAGGCTGCACAGAGCCCTCCCCCAAGGCTGCACAGAGCCCCTCCCCAAGGCTGCACAGAGCCGCCGCCCCCAAGGCTGCAAAGAGCCGCCCCCAAGGCTGCACAGAGCCGCCCCCAAGGCTGCACAGAGCCGCCCCCCAAGGCTGCACAGAGCCGCCCCCAAGGCTGCACAGAGCCGCTCCCCAAGGCTGCACAGAGCCGCCCCCAAGGCTGCACAGAGACCCCCCAGGGCTGCACAGAGACCCCCCAGGGCTGCACAGAGACCCCCCAGGGCTACACAGAGACCCCCCAGGGCTACACAGAGACCCCCCCAGGGCTACACAGAGACCCCCCGAGGGCTGCACAGAGACCCCCCAGGGCTGCACAGAGACACCCCAGGGCTGCACAGAGACCCCCAGGGCTGCACAGAGACCCCCAGGGCTGCACAGAGACCCCCCAGGGCTGCACAGAGACCCCCCCGGGCTGCACAGAGACCCCCCGGGCTGCACAGAGACCTCCCCCGGGCTGCACAGAGACCCCCCGGGCTGCACAGAGACCCCCCGGGCTGCACAGAGACCCCCCCGGGCTGCACAGAGACCCCCCGGGCTGCACAGAGACCCCCCGGGCTGCACAGAGACCCCCCGGGCTGCACAGAGACCCCCCGGGCTGCACAGAGACCCCCCGGGCTGCACAGAGACCCCCCGGGCTGCACAGAGACCCCCTCCCAGGGCTGCACAGAGACCCCCCAGGGCTGCACAGAGACCCCCCAGGGCTGCACAGAGACCCCCCAGGGCTGCACAGAGACCCCCCAGGGCTGCACAGAGACCCCCAGGGCTGCACAGAGACCCCCCAGGGCTGGACAGAGCCCCCAAGGCTGGACGGAGCACCCCCCCAAGGCTGCACAGAGCCCCCACAGAGCCCCTCCCCAAGGCTGCACAGAGCCCCTCCCCAAGGCTGCAGAGAGCCGCCCCCCAAGGCTGCACTGAGCCGCCGCCTCCCAAGGCTGCACAGAGCCGCCCCCAAGGCTGCACAGAGCCGCCCCCAAAGCTGCACAGAGCCACCCCCCAGGGCTGCACAGACCCCCCCAGGGCTGCACAGAAACCCCCCAGGGCTGCACAGAAACCCCCCAGGGCTGCACAGAAACCCCCCAGGGCTGCACAGAGGCCCCCCCAAGGCTGCACAGAGACCCCCCAGGGCTGCACAGAGCCCCGCTCCAAGGCTGCACAGAGCCCTCCAAGGCTCTGGGTGTCAGGCACCTTTCCCTACTGCCTCTGCCCTCCAGGGCTGCACAGAGCCCCCCAGGGCTGCACAGAGCCCCCAGGGCTGCACAGAGCCCTCCAGGGCTGCATGGAGTCCCCGACACTGCACAGACCAATCCAGGGCTGCACAGAGCCCTCCAGGGCTGCATAGGGCTTTCCACGGCTGCACAGAGCCCTTCAGGGCTGCACAGAGTCTGTGTATCATGCACCTTTCCCTACTGCCTCTGGCCTCCAAGGCGGCACAGAGCCCTTCAGGGCTGCAAAGAGCCTTCCAATGCTGCACAGAGCCCCTCAAGATTGCACAGAGCAATCCAGGGCTGCACAGAGACCTCCAGGGCTGCACAGAGCCCTCCCGCCAGGCTGCACAGAGCCCCCCAAAGGCTGCACAGAACCCTCCAAGGCTCTTGTGTATCAGTCACCTTTCCCTACTGCCTCTGCCCTCCAAGGCAGCACAGAGCCCTCCAGCTACACATAGCCCTCCAGGGCTGCACAGAGCCCCCCCAGGCTGCACAGAGCCCCCCCCCCAGGCTGCACAGAGCCCCCCCCCAGGCTGCACAGAGCCCCCCCCCAGGCTGCACAGAGCCCCCCCCCAGCCTGCACAGAGCCCCCCCCCCAGGCTGCACAGAGCCCCACCAAGCCTGCACAGAGCCCCACCAAGCCTGCACAGAGCCCCACCAAGCCTGCACAGAGCCCCACCAAGCCTGCACAGAGCCCCACCAAGCCTGCACAGAGCCCCACCAAGCCTGCACAGAGCCCCACCAAGCCTGCACAGAGCCCCACCAAGGCTGCACAGAGCCCCACCAAGGCTGCACAGAGCCCCACCAAGGCTGCACAGAGCCCCACCAAGGCTGCACAGAGCCCCACCAAGGCTGCACAGAGCCCCCCCAAAGGCTGCACAGAGCCCCCCGACACTGCACGGACCAATCCAGGGTTGCACAGAGCCCTCCAGGGCTGCACAGGGCTTTCCAAGGCTGCACAGAGCCTTTCAGGGCTGCACAGAGCCCACCAAGGCTCTGTGCATCAGGCACCTTTCCCTACTGCCTCTGCCCTCCAGGGCTGCACAGAGCCCCCCCAAGGCGGCACAGACCCTCCAAGGCTCTGTGTATCAGGCACCCATCTCTCCTGCCTCTGCCCTCCAGGGCTGCACAGAGCCCTCCAGGGCTGCACAGAGCCCTCCAGGGCTGCACGGAGCCCTCCAGGGCTGCACAAAGCCCTCCAGGGCTGCGCAGAGACCTCCAGGGCTGCGCAGAGACCTCCAGGGCTGCACAGAGCCCCCTCCCAGGCTGCACGGAGCCCCCAAGGCTGGACGGAGTCCCCCCAAGGCTGGACGGAGCACCCCCCAAGGCTGCACAGAGCCCCCACAGAGCCCCTCCCCCAAGGCTGCACAGAGCCCCTCCCCAAGGCTGCACAGAGCCGCCGCCCCCAAGGCTGCACAGAGCCGCCCCCCAAGGCTGCACAGAGCCGCCCCCCAAGGCTGCACAGAGCCGCCCCCAAGGCTGCACAGAGACCCCCGCCCCAAGGCTGCACAGAGACCCCCAGGGCTGCACAGAGACCCCCCCAGGGCTGCACAGAGACCCCCCCAGGGCTGCACAGAGACCCCCCAGGGCTGCACAGAGACCCCCAGGGCTGCACAGAGACCCCCCAGGGCTGCACAGAGACCCCCCAGGGCTGCACAGAGACCCCCCCCAGGGCTGCACAGAGACACACCCCCCAGGGCTGCACAGAGACCCCCCAGGGCTGCACAGAGACCCCCAGGGCTGCACAGAGACCCCCCAGGGCTGCACAGAGACCCCCCAGGGCTGCACAGAGACCCCCCCAGGGCTGCACAGAGACCCCCAGGGCTGCACAGAGACCCCCCAGGGCTGCACAGAGACCCCCAGGGCTGCACAGAGACCCCCCACCAAGCCTGCACAGAGCCCCACCAAGGCTGCACAGAGCCCCACCAAGGCTGCACAGAGCCCCACCAAGGCTGCACAGAGCCCCACCAAGGCTGCACAGAGCCCCACCAAGGCTGCACAGAGCCCCCCCAAAGGCTGCACAGAGCCCTCCAGGGCTGCACAGAGTCCCCCGACACTGCACAGACCAATCCAGGGTTGCACAGAGCCCTCCAGGGCTGCATAGGGCTTTCCAAGGCTGCATAGAGCCTTTCAGGGCTGCACAGAGCCCACCAAGGCTCTGTGCATCAGGCACCTTTCCCTACTGCCTCTGCCCTCCAGGGCTGCACAGAGCCCCCCCAAGGCGGCACAGACCCTCCAAGGCTCTGTGTATCAGGCACCCATCTCTCCTGCCTCTGCCCTCCAGGGCTGCACAGAGCCCTCCAGGGCTGCACAGAGCCCTCCAGGGCTGCACAGAGCCACCCAAGACTGCACGGAGCCCTCCAGGGCTGCGCAGAGACCTCCAGGGCTGCGCAGAGACCTCCAGGGCTGCGCAGAGACCTCCAGGGCTGCACAGATCCCCCCCCTCCCAGGCTGCACGGAGCCCCCCCAAGGCTGGACGGAGTCCCCCCAAGGCTGGACGGAGCACCTCCCAAGGCTGCACAGAGCCCCCACAGAGCCCCTCCCCAAGGCTACACAGAGCCCCTCCCCCAAGGCTGCACAGAGCCGCCCCCAAGGCTGCACAGAGCCGCCCCCCAAGGCTGCACAGAGCCGCCCCCCCAAAGGCTGCACAGAGCCGCCCCCAAGGCTGCACAGAGCCGCCCCCCCAAGGCTGCACAGAGCCGCCCCCAAGGCTGCACAGAGCCGCCCCCAAGGCTGCACAGAGCCGCCCCCAGGGCTGCACAGAGACCCCCCCAGGGCTGCACAGAGACCCCCAGGGCTGCACAGAGACCCCCCAGGGCTGCACAGAGACCCCCCAGGGCTGCACAGAGACCCCCCAGGGCTGCACAGAGACCCCCAGGGCTGCACAGAGACCCCCCAGGGCTGCACAGAGACCCCCAGGGCTGCACAGAGACCCCCCAGGGCTGCACAGAGACCCCCAGGGCTGCACAGAGACCCCCCCAGGGCTGCACAGAGACCCCCCAGGGCTGCACAGAGACCCCCCAGGGCTGCACAGAGACCCCCAGGGCTGCACAGAGACCCCCCAGGGCTGCACAGAGACCCCCAGGGCTGCACAGAGACCCCCAGGGCTGCACAGAGACCCCCCAGGGCTGCACAGAGACCCCCAGGGCTGCACAGAGACCCCCCAGGGCTGCACAGAGACCCCCCAGGGCTGCACAGAGACCCCCAGGGCTGCACAGAGACCCCCCAGGGCTGCACAGAGACCCCCCAGGGCTGCACAGAGACCCCCCAGGGCTGCACAGAGACCCCCCAGGGCTGCATAGAGACCCCCCAGGGCTGCATAGAGACCCCCCCAGGGCTGCATAGAGACCCCCAGGGCTGGACAGAGCCCCCAAGGCTGGACGGAGCACCCCCAAGGCTGCACAGAGCCCCCACAGAGCCCCTCCCCCAAGGCTGCACAGAGCCCCCCCAAGGCTGCAGAGAGCCGCCCCCAAGGCTGCACAGAGCCGCCGCCCCAAGGCTGCACAGAGCCGCCCCCAAGGCTGCACAGAGCCACCCCCACCCCCCAGGGCTGCACAGACCCCCCCAGGGCTGCACAGAAACCCCCAGGGCTGCACAGAGGCCCCCCAAGGCTGCACAGAGACCCCCCAGGGCTGCACAGAGCCCCGCTCCAAGGCTGCACAGAGCCCTCCAAGGCTCTGGGTGTCAGGCACCTTTCCCTACTGCCTCTGCCCTCCAGGGCTGCACAGAGCCCCCCATGGCTGCACAGAGCCCCCCATGGCTGCACAGAGCCCCCAGGGCTGCACAGAGCCCTCTAGGGCTGCATGGAGTCCCCCGACACTGCACAGACCAATCCAGGGCTGCACAGAGCCCTCCAGGGCTGCATAGGGCTTTCCACGGCTGCACAGAGCCCTTCAGGGCTGCACAGAGTCTGTGTATCAGGCACCTTTCCCTACTGCCTCTGGCCTCCAAGGCGGCACAGAGCCCTTCAGGGCTGCAAAGAGCCTTCCAATGCTGCACAGAGCCCCTCAAGATTGCACAGAGCAATCCAGGGCTGCACAGAGACCTCCAGGGCTGCACAGAGCCCTCCCGCCAGGCTGCACAGAGCCCCCCAAAGGCTGCACAGAACCCTCCAAGGCTCTTGTGTATCAGTCACCTTTCCCTACTGCCTCTGCCCTCCAAGGCAGCACAGAGCCCTCCAGGGCTACACATAGCCCTCCAGGGCTGCACAGAGACCCCCCAGGGCTGCACAGAGACCCCCAGGGCTGCACAGAGACCCCTACAAATAAAGTATGCAGTTCCTAATATTAAGGGCAGGAAGTTGTGATCAATCAAGGGCTCCACATGATGGTGTAGAGCAAAACTACGGAGGAGAATCTCCTCCTTTAGGAAAAAGACCCTCACACCCCCCCATGGCTGCACAGAGCCCCCCATGGCTGCACAGAGCCCCCAGGGCTGCACAGAGCCCTCTAGGGCTGCATGGAGTCCCCCGACACTGCACAGACCAATCCAGGGCTGCACAAGAGCCCTCCAGGGCTGCATAGGGCTTTCCACGGCTGCACAGAGCCCTTCAGGGCTGCACAGAGTCTGTGTATCAGGCACCTTTCCCTACTGCCTCTGGCCTCCAAGGCAGCACAGAGCCCTCCAGGGCTACACATAGCCCTCCAGGGCTGCACAGAGCCCCCTCCCCCCAGCCTGCACAGAGCCCCTCCCCCAGCCTGCACAGAGCCCCCCAGCCTGCACAGAGCCCCCCCCAGCCTGCACAGAGCCCCCCCAGCCTGCACAGAGCCCCCCCAGCCTGCAAAGCCTGCACAGAGCCCCACCAAGCCTGCACAGAGCCCCACCAAGCCTGCACAGAGCCCCACCAAGCCTGCACACCAAGCCTGCACAGAGCCCCACCAAGCCTGCACAGAGCCCCACCAAGCCTGCACAGAGCCCCACCAAGCCTGCACAGAGCCCCACCAAGGCTGCACGGAGCCCCCAAGGCTGCATGGAGCCCTCCAGGGCTGCACAGAGTCCCCCGACACTGCACGGACCAATCCAGGGTTGCACAATGCCCTCCAGGGCTGCATAGGGCTTTCCAAGGCTGCACAGAGCCTTTCAGGGCTGCACAGAGCCCACCAAGGCTCTGTGCATCAGGCACCCATCTCTCCTGCCTCTGCCCTCCAGGGCTGCACAGAGCCCTCCAGGGCTGCACAGAGCCCTCCAGGGCTGCACAGAGCCACCCAAGACTGCACGGAGCCCTCCAGGGCTGCACAAAGCCCTCCAAGGCTGCACAGAGACCTCCAGGGCTGCGCAGAGACCTCCAGGGCTGCACAGAGCCCCCCCAGGCTGCACGGAGCCCCCCAAGGCTGGACGGAGCCCCCCAAGGCTGGACGGAGCACCCCCCCCAGGGCTGCACAGAGACCCCCCAGGGCTGCACAGAGACCCAACCCCCAGGGCTGCACAGAGACCCCCAGGGCTGCACAGAGACCCCCCAGGGCTGCACAGAGACCCCCCAGGGCTGCACAGAGACCCCCAGGGCTGCACAGAGACCCCCCAGGGCTGCACAGAGACCCCCCCAGGGCTGCACAGAGACCCCCAGGGCTGCACAGAGACCCCCAGGGCTGCACAGAGACCCCCAGGGCTGCACAGAGACCCCCAGGGCTGCACAGAGACCCCCCAGGGCTGCACAGAGACCCCCCAGGGCTGCACAGAGACCCCCCAGGGCTGCACAGAGACCCCCCAGGGCTGCACAGAGACCCCCCAGGGCTGCACAGAGACCCCCCAGGGCTGCACAGAGACCCCCCAGGGCTGCACAGAGACCCCCCAGGGCTGCACAGAGACCCTCCCCCAGGGCTGCACAGAGACCCCCCCAGGGCTGCACAGAGACCCCCCAGGGCTGCACAGAGACCCCCAGGGCTGCACAGAGACCACCCCCAGGGCTGCACAGAGACCACCCCCCAGGGCTGTACAGAGACCCCCAGGGCTGCACAGACCCCCCAGGGCTGCACAGAGACCCCCCAGGGCTGCACAGAGACCCCCAGGGCTGTACAGAGACCCCCCCAGGGCTGCACAGAGACCCCCAGGGCTGCACAGAGACCCCCAGGGCTGCACAGAGACCCCCAGGGCTGCACAGAGACCCCCAGGGCTGCACAGAGACCCCCCAGGGCTGCACAGAGACCCCCAGGGCTGCACAGAGACCCCCAGGGCTGCACAGAGACCCCCAGGGCTGCACAGAGACCCCCAGGGCTGCACAGAACCCCCAGGGCTGCAAAGAACCCCCAGGGCTGCACAGAACCCCCAGGGCTGCACAGAACCCCCCAGGGCTGCACAGAGACCCCCAGGGCTGCACAGAGACCCCCAGGGCTGCACAGAGACCCCCAGGGCTGCACAGAGACCCCCCAGGGCTGCACAGAGACCCCCAGGGCTGCACAGAGACCCCCCAGGGCTGCACAGAGACCCCCCAGGGCTGCACAGAGACCCCCCAGGGCTGCAGCACAGAGACCCCCCAGGGCTGCTGCACAGAGACCCCCCAGGGCTGCTGCACAGAGACCCCCAGGGCTGCTGCACAGAGACCCCCAGGGCTGCTGCACAGAGACCCCCAGGGCTGCTGCACAGAGACCCCCAGGGCTGCTGCACAGAGACCCCCAGGGCTGCTGCACAGAGACCCCCCAGGGCTGCTGCACAGAGACCCCCCAGGGCTGCTGCACAGAGACCCCCAGGGCTGCTGCACAGAGACCCCCCAGGGCTGCTGCACAGAGACCCCCAGGGCTGCTGCACAGAGACCCCCCAGGGCTGCTGCACAGAGACCCCCCAGGGCTGCTGCACAGAGACCCCCCAGGGCTGCTGCACAGAGACCCCCCAGGGCTGCTGCACAGAGACCCCCCAGGGCTGCTGCACAGAGACCCCCAGGGCTGCTGCACAGAGACCCCCAGGGCTGCTGCACAGAGACCCCCCAGGGCTGCTGCACAGAGACCCCCCAGGGCTGCTGCACAGAGACCCCCCAGGGCTGCTGCACAGAGACCCCCCAGGGCTGCTGCACAGAGACCCCCCAGGGCTGCACAGAGACCCCCAGGGCTGCACAGAGACCCCCCAGGGCTGCACAGAGACCCCCAGGGCTGCACAGAGACCCCCCAGGGCTGCACAGAGACCCCCAGGGCTGCACAGAGACCCCCAGGGCTGCACAGAGACCCCCCAGGGCTGCACAGAGACCCCCAGGGCTGCACAGAGACCCCCCGGGCTGCACAGAGACCCCCCGGGCTGCACAGAGACCCCCCGGGCTGCACAGAGACCCCCGGGCTGCACAGAGACCCCCCGGGCTGCACAGAGACCCCCGGGCTGCACAGAGATCCCCCGGGCTGCACAGAGACCCCCCCGGGCTGCACAGAGACCCCCCCGGGCTGCACAGACACACCCCCGGGCTGCACAGAGACCCCCGGGCTGCACAGAGACCCCCCAGGGCTGCACAGAGACCCCCACAGAGCCCCTCCCCAAGGCTGCACAGAGCCCCTCCCCAAGGCTGCAGAGAGCCGCCCCCAAGGCTGCACAGAGCCGCCCCCCCAAGGCTGCACAGAGCCACCCCCACCCCCCAGGGCTGCACAGACACCCCCCAGGGCTGCACAGAAACCCCCAGGGCTGCACAGAAACCCCCCAGGGCTGCACAGAAACCCCCCAGGGCTGCA
Organism: Calotriton arnoldi; assembly: GCA_963921515.1. Lineage (NCBI taxonomy): Eukaryota > Metazoa > Chordata > Amphibia > Caudata > Salamandridae > Calotriton > Calotriton arnoldi. Next base: position 981,301 of record CAWUFW010001592.1, read on the forward strand.
CAGAGGCCCCCCCAAGGCTGCACAGAGACCCCCCAGGGCTGCACAGAGCCCCGCTCCAAGGCTGCACAGAGCCCTCCAAGGCTCTGGGTGTCAGGCACCTTTCCCTACTGCCTCTGCCCTCCAGGGCTGCACAGAGCCCCCCATGGCTGCACAGAGCCCCCCAGGGCTGCACAGAGCCCTCCAGGGCTGCATGGAGTCCCCCGACACTGCACAGACCAATCCAGGGCTGCACAGAGCCCTCCAGGGCTGCATAGGGCTTTCCACGGCTGCACAGAGCCCTTCAGGGCTGCACAGAGTCTGTGTATCAGGCACCTTTCCCTACTGCCTCTGGCCTCCAAGGCGGCACAGAGCCCTTCAGGGCTGCAAAGAGCCTTCCAATGCTGCACAGAGCCCCTCAAGATTGCACAGAGCAATCCAGGGCTGCACAGAGACCTCCAGGGCTGCACAGAGCCCTCCCGCCAGGCTGCACAGAGCCCCCCAAAGGCTGCACAGAACCCTCCAAGGCTCTTGTGTATCAGTCACCTTTCCCTACTGCCTCTGCCCTCCAAGGCAGCACAGAGCCCTCCAGGGCTACACATAGCCCTCCAGGGCTGCACAGAGCCCCCCAGGCTGCACAGAGCCCCCCAGGCTGCACAGAGCCCCCCCAGGCTGCACAGAGCCCCCCAGGCTGCACAGAGCCCCCCAAGCCTGCACAGAGCCCCACCAAGCCTGCACAGAGCCCCACCAAGCCTGCACAGAGCCCCACCAAGCCTGCACAGAGCCCCACCAAGCCTGCACAGAGCCCCACCAAGGCTGCACAGAGCCCCACCAAGGCTGCACAGAGCCCCACCAAGGCTGCACAGAGCCCCTCAAAGGCTGCACAGAGCCCTCCAGGGCTGCACAGAGTCCCCCGACACTGCACGGACCAATCCAGGGTTGCACAGAGCCCTCCAGGGCTGCATAGGGCTTTCCAAGGCTGCATAGAGCCTTTCAGGGCTGCACAGAGCCCACCAAGGCTCTGTGCATCAGGCACCTTTCCCTACTGCCTCTGCCCTCCAGGGCTGCACAGAGCCCCCCAAGGCGGCACAGACCCTCCAAGGCTCTGTGTATCAGGCACCCATCTCTCCTGCCTCTGCCCTCCAGGGCTGCACAGAGCCCTCCAGGGCTGCACAGAGCCACCCAAGACTGCACGGAGCCCTCCAGGGCTGCACGGAGCCCTCCAGGGCTGCACAAAGCCCTCCAGGGCTGCGCAGAGACCTCCAGGGCTGCGCAGAGACCTCCAGGGCTGCGCAGAGACCTCCAGGGCTGCGCAGAGACCTCCAGGGCTGCGCAGAGACCTCCAGGGCTGCACAGAGCCCCCCTCCCAGGCTGCACGGAGCCCCCAAGGCTGGACGGAGTCCCCCCAAGGCTGGACGGAGCACCCCCCCAAGGCTGCACAGAGCCCCCCACAGAGCCCCTCCCCCAAGGCTACACAGAGCCCTCTCCCCCAAGGCTGCACAGAGCCGCCCCCCAAGGCTGCACAGAGCCGCCCCCAAGGCTGCACAGAGCCGCCCCCAAGGCTGCACAGAGCCGCCCCCAAGGCTGCACAGAGCCGCCCCCAAGGCTGCACAGAGCCGCCCCCAAGGCTGCACAGAGCCGCCCCCCAAGGCTGCACAGAGCCGCCCCAAGGCTGCACAGAGCCGCCCCCAAGGCTGCACAGAGCCGCCCCCCAAGGCTGCACAGAGCCGCCCCCCAAGGCTGCACAGAGCCGCCCCCAGGGCTGCACAGAGACCCCCCAGGGCTGCACAGAGACCCCCCAGGACTGCACAGAGACCCCCAGGGCTGCACAGAGACCCCCCATGGCTGCACAGAGACCCCCAGGGCTGCACAGAGACCCCCCAGGGCTGCACAGAGACCCCCAGGGCTGCACAGAGACCCCCAGGGCTGCACAGAGACCCCCAGGGCTGCACAGAGACCCCCAGGGCTGCACAGAGACCCCCCAGGGCTGCACAGAGACCCCCAGGGCTGCACAGAGACCCCCCAGGGCTGCACAGAGACCCCCCAGGGCTGCACAGAGACCCCCCAGGGCTGCACAGAGACCCCCAGGGCTGCACAGAGACCCCCAGGGCTGCACAGAGACCCCCCAGGGCTGCACAGAGACCCCCAGGGCTGCACAGAGACCCCCAGGGCTGCACAGAGACCCCCGGGCTGCACAGAGACCCCCCGGGCTGCACAGAGACCCCTCGGGCTGCACAGAGACCCCGGGCTGCACAGAGACCCCCGGGCTGCACAGAGACCCCGGGCTGCACAGAGACCCCCCGGGCTGCACAGAGACCCCCCCGGGCTGCACAGAGACCCCCGGGCTGCACAGAGACCCCCGGGCTGCACAGAGACCCCCCAGGGCTGCACAGAGACCCCCCAGGGCTGCACAGAGACCCCCAGGGCTGCACAGAGACCCCCAGGGCTGCACAGAGACCCCCAGGGCTGCACAGAGACCCCCCAGGGCTGCACAGAGACCCCCAGGGCTGCATAGAGCCCCCAAGGCTGGACGGAGCACCCCCCAAGGCTGCACAGAGCCCCCACAGAGCCCCTCCCCAAGGCTGCACAGAGCCTCCCAAGGCTGCAGAGAGCCGCCCCCAAGGCTGCACAGAGCCGCCGCCCCAAGGCTGCACAGAGCCGCCCCCCCAAGGCTGCACAGAGCCACCCCCCCCAGGGCTGCACAGACCCCCCAGGGCTGCACAGAAACCCCCCAGGGCTGCACAGAGGCCCCCCAAGGCTGCACAGAGACCCCCCAGGGCTGCACAGAGCCCCGCTCCAAGGCTGCACAGAGCCCTCCAAGGCTCTGGGTGTCAGGCACCTTTCCCTACTGCCTCTGCCCTCCAGGGCTGCACAGAGCCCCCCCATGGCTGCACAGAGCCCCGCCATGGCTGCACAGAGCCCCCAGGGCTGCACAGAGCCCTCTAGGGCTGCATGGAGTCCCCCGACACTGCACAGACCAATCCAGGGCTGCACAGAGCCCTCCAGGGCTGCATAGGGCTTTCCACGGCTGCACAGAGCCCTTCAGGGCTGCACAGAGTCTGTGTATCAGGCACCTTACCCTACTGCCTCTGGCCTCCAAGGCGGCACAGAGCCCTTCAGGGCTGCAAAGAGCCTTCCAATGCTGCACAGAGCCCCTCAAGATTGCACAGAGCAATCCAGGGCTGCACAGAGACCTCCAGGGCTGCACAGAGCCCTCCCGCCAGGCTGCACAGAGCCCCCAAAGGCTGCACAGAACCCTCCAAGGCTCTTGTGTATCAGTCACCTTTCCCTACTGCCTCTGCCCTCCAAGGCAGCACAGAGCCCTCCAGGGCTACACATAGCCCTCCAGGGCTGCACAGAGACCCCCCCAGGGCTGCACAGAGACCCCCCAGGGCTGCACAGAGACCCCCCAGGGCTGCACAGAGACCCCTACAAATAAAGTATGCAGTTCCTAATATTAAGGGCAGGAAGTTGTGATCAATCAAGGGCTCCACATGATGGTGTAGAGCAAAACTACGGAGGAGAATCTCCTCCTTTAGGAAAAAGACCCTCACACACCCCCCATGGCTGCACAGAGCCCCCCATGGCTGCACAGAGCCCCCAGGGCTGCACAGAGCCCTCTAGGGCTGCATGGAGTCCCCGACACTGCACAGACCAATCCAGGGCTGCACAGAGCCCTCCAGGGCTGCATAGGGCTTTCCACGGCTGCACAGACCAATCCAGGGCTGCACAGAGTCTGTGTATCAGGCACCTTTCCCTACTGCCTCTGGCCTCCAAGGCGGCACAGAGCCCTTCAGGGCTGCAAAGAGCCTTCCAATGCTGCACAGAGCCCCTCAAGATTGCACAGAGCAATCCAGGGCTGCACAGAGACCTCCAGGGCTGCACAGAGCCCTCCCGCCAGGCTGCACAGAGCCCCCCCAAAGGCTGCACAGAACCCTCCAAGGCTCTTGTGTATCAGTCACCTTTCCCTACTGCCTCTGCCCTCCAAGGCAGCACAGAGCCCTCCAGGGCTACACATAGCCCTCCAGGGCTGCACAGAGCCCCCCCAGCCTGCACAGAGCCCCCCAGCCTGCACAGAGCCCCCCAGCCTGCACAGAGCCCCCCAGCCTGCACAGAGCCCCCCAGCCTGCACAGAGCCCCCCAGCCTGCAAAGCCTGCACAGAGCCCCACCAAGCCTGCACAGAGCCCCACCAAGCCTGCACAGAGCCCCACCAAGCCTGCACAGAGCCCCACCAAGCCTGCACAGAGCCCCACCAAGCCTGCACACCAAGCCTGCACAGAGCCCCACCAAGCCTGCACAGAGCCCCACCAAGCCTGCACAGAGCCCCACCAAGCCTGCACAGAGCCCCACCAAGGCTGCACGGAGCCCTCCAGGGCTGCACAGAGTCCCCCGACACTGCACGGACCAATCCAGGGTTGCACAAAGCCCTCCAGGGCTGCATAGGGCTTTCCAAGGCTGCACAGAGCCTTTCAGGGCTGCACAGAGCCCACCAAGGCTCTGTGCATCAGGCACCCATCTCTCCTGCCTCCCTGCCCTCCAGGGCTGCACAGAGCCCTCCAGGGCTGCACAGAGCCACCCAAGACTGCACGGAGCCCTCCAGGGCTGCACAAAGCCCTCCAAGGCTGCACAGAGACCTCCAGGGCTGCGCAGAGACCTCCAGGGCTGCACAGAGCCCCCCAGGCTGCACGGAGCCCCCCAGGCTGCACGGAGCCCCCCAAGGCTGGACGGAGCCCCCCAAGGCTGGACGGAGCCCTCCAAGGCTGGACGGAGCCCCCCAAGGCTGGACGGAGCACCCCCCAGGGCTGCACAGAGACCCCCAGGGCTGCACAGAGACCCCCCAGGGCTGCACAGAGACCCCCAGGGCTGCACAGAGACCCCCCAGGGCTGCACAGAGACCCCCAGGGCTGCACAGAGACCCCCCAGGGCTGCACAGAGACCCCCCAGGGCTGCACAGAGACCCCCCAGGGCTGCACAGAGACCCCCCCAGGGCTGCACAGAGACCCCCCAGGGCTGCACAGAGACCCCCCCAGGGCTGCACAGAGACCCCCAGGGCTGCACAGAGACCCCCCAGGGCTGCACAGAGACCCCCAGGGCTGCACAGAGACCAACCCCCCAGGGCTGCACAGAGACCACCCCCAGGGCTGCACAGAGACCACCCCCCAGGGCTGTACAGAGACCACCCCCCAGGGCTGTACAGAGACCACCCCCCAGGGCTGTACAGAGACCCCCCCAGGGCTGCACAGAGACCCCCCCAGGGCTGCACAGAGACCCCCCAGGGCTGCACAGAGACCCCCCAGGGCTGCACAGAGACCCCCCAGGGCTGCACAGAGACCCCCCAGGGCTGCACAGAGACCCCCAGGGCTGCACAGAGACCCCCAGGGCTGCACAGAGACCCCCCAGGGCTGCACAGAGACCCCCAGGGCTGCACAGAGACCCCCCCAGGGCTGCACAGAGACCCCCCAGGGCTGCACAGAGACTCCCCAGGGCTGCACAGAGACCCCCAGGGCTGCACAGAGACCCCCAGGGCTGCACAGAGACCCCCCAGGGCTGCACAGAGACCCCCCAGGGCTGCACAGAGACCCCCCAGGGCTGCACAGAGACCTCCCCCGGGCTGCACAGAGACCTCCCCGGGCTGCACAGAGACCTCCCCCGGGCTGCACAGAGACCTCCCCGGGCTGCACAGAGACCTCCCCGGGCTGCACAGAGACCACCCCCCGGGCTGCACAGAGACCACCCCCCGGGCTGCACAGAGACACCTCCCGGGCTGCACAGAGACACCCCCGGGCTGCACAGAGACACCCCCCGGGCTGCACAGAGACACCCCCGGGCTGCACAGAGACACCCCCGGGCTGCACAGAGACACCCCCCGGGCTGCACAGAGACACCCCCCGGGCTGCACAGAGACACCCCCCGGGCTGCACAGAGACACCCCCGGGCTGCACAGAGACACCCCCCGGGCTGCACAGAGACACCCCCCGGGCTGCACAGAGACACTCCCGGGCTGCACAGAGCACCCCACAGAGCCCCTCCCAAGGCTGCACAGAGCCGCCCCCAAGGCTGCACAGAGCCACCCCCACCCCCCCCAGGGCTGCACAGACACCCCCAGGGCTGCACAGAAACCCCCCAGGGCTGCACAGAGGCCCCCCAAGGCTGCACAGAGGCCCGCTCCAAGGCTGCACAGAGCCCTCCAAGGCTCTGGGTGTCAGGCACCTTTCCCTACTGCCTCTGCCCTCCAGGGCTGCACAGAGCCCCCCATGGCTGCACAGAGCCCCCAGGGCTGCACAGATCCCTCCAGGGCTGCATGGAGTCCCCCGACACTGCACAGACCAATCCAGGGCTGCACAGAGCCCTCCAGGGCTGCATAGGGCTTTCCACGGCTGCACAGAGCCCTTCAGGGCTGCACAGAGTCTGTGTATCAGGCACCTTTCCCTACTGCCTCTGGCCTCCAAGGCGGCACAGAGCCCTTCAGGGCTGCAAAGAGCCTTCCAATGCTGCACAGAGCCCCTCAAGATTGCACAGAGCAATCCAGGGCTGCACAGAGACCTCCAGGGCTGCACAGAGCCCTCCCGCCAGGCTGCACAGAGCCCCCCAAAGGCTGCACAGAACCCTCCAAGGCTCTTGTGTATCAGTCACCTTTCCCTACTGCCTCTGCCCTCCAAGGCAGCACAGAGCCCTCCAGGGCTACACATAGCCCTCCAGGGCTGCACAGAGCCCCCCCCCAGGCTGCACAGAGCCCCCCCCAGGCTGCACAGAGCCCCACCAAGCCTGCACAGAGCCCCACCAAGCCTGCACAGAGCCCCACCAAGCCTGCACAGAGCCCCACCAAGCCTGCACAGAGCCCCACCAAGCCTGCACAGAGCCCCACCAAGCCTGCACAGAGCCCCACCAAGCCTGCACAGAGCCCCACCAAGCCTGCACAGAGCCCCACCAAGCCTGCACAGAGCCCCACCAAGCCTGCACAGAGCCCCACCAAGGCTGCACAGAGCCCCACCAAGGCTGCACAGAGCCCTCCAGGGCTGCACAGAGTCCCCGACACTGCACGGACCAATCCAGGGTTGCACAGAGCCCTCCAGGGCTGCATAGGGCTTTCCAAGGCTGCACAGAGCCTTTCAGGGCTGCACAGAGCCCACCAAGGCTCTGTGCATCAGGCACCTTCCCTACTGCCTCTGCCCTCCAGGGCTGCACAGAGCCCCCCAAGGCGGCACAGACCCTCCAAGGCTCTGTGTATCAGGCACCCATCTCTCCTGCCTCTGCCCTCCAGGGCTGCACAGAGCCACCCAAGACTGCACGGAGCCCTCCAGGGCTGCACAAAGCCCTCCAGGGCTGCGCAGAGACCTCCAGTGCTGCACAGAGCCCTCCCTCCCAGGCTGCACGGAGCCCCCAAGGCTGGACGGAGTCTCCCCCAAGGCTGGACGGAGCACCCCCCCAAGGCTGCACAGAGCCCCCACAGAGCCCCTCCCCCAAGGCTGCACAGAGCCCCTCCCCCAAGGCTGCACAGAGCCCCTCCCCCAAGGCTGCACAGAGCCCCTCCCCAAGGCTGCACAGAGCCGCCCCCAGGCTGCACAGAGCCGCCCCCACCCCCAAGGCTGCACAGAGCCGCCCCCTAAGGCTGCACAGAGACCCCCCAGGGCTGCACAGAGACCCCCCAGGGCTGCACAGAGACCCCCAGGGCTGCACAGAGACCTCCCAGGGCTGCACAGAGACCCCCCAGGGCTGCACAGAGACCCCCCAGGGCTGCACAGAGACCCCCAGGGCTGCACAGAGACCCCCAGGGCTGCACAGAGACCCCCCAGGGCTGCACAGAGACCCCCCAGGGCTGCACAGAGACCCCCCCAGGGCTGCACAGAGACCCCCAGGGCTGCACAGAGACCCCCCCAGGGCTGCACAGAGACCCCCCAGGGCTGCACAGAGACCCCCAGGGCTGCACAGAGACCCCCCAGGGCTGCACAGAGACCCCCAGGGCTGCACAGAGACCCCCAGGGCTGCACAGAGACCCCCCAGGGCTGCACAGAGACCCCCAGGGCTGCACAGAGACCCCCAGGGCTGCACAGAGACCCCCCAGGGCTGCACAGAGACCCCCCACCAAGCCTGCACAGAGCCCCACCAAGGCTGCACAGAGCCCCACCAAGCCTGCACAGAGCCCCCCAAAGGCTGCACAGAGCCCTCCAGGGCTGCACAGAGTCCCCCGACACTGCACAGACCAATCCAGGGTTGCACAGAGCCCTCCAGGGCTGCATAGAGGCTTTCCAAGGCTGCATAGAGCCTTTCAGGGCTGCACAGAGCCCACCAAGGCTCTGCATCAGGCACCTTTCCCTACTGCCTCTGCCCTCCAGGGCTGCACAGAGCCCCCCAAGGCGGCACAGACCCTCCAAGGCTCTGTGTATCAGGCACCCATCTCTCCTGCCTCTGCCCTCCAGGGCTGCACAGAGCCCTCCAGGGCTGCACAGAGCCACCCAAGACTGCACGGAGCCCTCCAGGGCTGCACAAAGCCCTCCAGGGCTGCGCAGAGACCTCCAGGGCTGCGCAGAGACCTCCAGGGCTGCACAGAGCCCCTCCCAGGCTGCACGGAGCCCCCCAAGGCTGGACGGAGCACTCCCCCAAGGCTGCACAGAGCCCCCCACAGAGCCCCTCCCCAAGGCTACACAGAGCCCCCCAAGGCTGCACAGAGCCGCCCCCAAGGCTGCACAGAGCCGCCCCCAAGGCTGCACAGAGACCCCCCAGGGCTGCACAGAGACCCCCCCAGGGCTGCACAGAGCCCCCCAGGGCTGCACAGAGACCCCCAGGGCTGCACAGAGACCCCCAGGGCTGCACAGAGACCCCCAGGGCTGCACAGAGACCCCCCAGGGCTGCACAGAGACCCTCCCAGGGCTGCACAGAGACCCCCCAGGGCTGCACAGAGACCCCCCCAGGGCTGCACAGAGACCCCCCCAGGGCTGCACAGACCCCCCCAAGGCTGCACAGACCCCCCCAGGGCTGCACAGAGACCCCCTCCAGGGCTGCACAGAGACCCCCTCCAGGGCTGCACAGAGACCCCCTCCAGGGCTGCACAGAAACCCCCCCAGGGCTGCACAGAGACCCCCAGGGCTGCACAGAGACCCCCCAGGGCTGCACAGAGACCCCCCAGGGCTGCACAGAGACCCCCGCCCCAGGGCTGCACAGAACCCCCGCCCCAGGGCTGCACAGAGACCCCCCAGGGCTGCACAGAGACCCCCAGGGCTGCACAGAGACCCCCAGGGCTGCACAGAGACCCCCAGGGCTGCACAGAGACCCCCAGGGCTGCACAGAGACCCCCAGGGCTGCACAGAGACCCCCCAGGGCTGCACAGAGACCCCCCAGGGCTGCACAGAACCCCCCGCCCCCAGGGCTGCACAGAACCCCCCCGCCCCCAGGGCTGCACAGAACCCCCCCGCCCCCAGGGCTGCACAGAACCCCCCCGCCCCCAGGGCTGCACAGAACCCCCGCCCCCAGGGCTGCACAGAACCCCCAGGGCTGCACAGAACCCCCCCAGGGCTGCACAGAACCCCCGCCCCAGGGCTGCACAGAACCCCCCGCCCCAGGGCTGCACAGAGACCCCCCAGGGCTGCACAGAGACCCCCAGGGCTGCACAGAGACTCCCCAGGGCTGCACAGAGACCCCCAGGGCTGCACAGAGACCCCCAGGGCTGCACAGAGACCCCCCAGGGCTGCACAGAGACACCCACAGAGCCCCTCCCCAAGGCTGCAGAGAGCCGCCCCCAAGGCTGCACAGAGCCGCCGCCCCAAGGCTGCACGGAGCCGCCGCCCCCAAGGCTGCACGGAGCCGCCCCCACCCCCCAGGGCTGCACAGAAACCCCCCAGGGCTGCACAGAAACCCCCCAGGGCTGCACAGAAACCCCCCAGGGCTGCACAGAGCCCCGCTCCAAGGCTGCACAGAGCCCTCCAAGGCTCTGGGTGTCAGGCACCTTTCCCTACTGCCTCTGCCCTCCAGGGCTGCACAGAGCCCCCCATGGCTGCACAGAGCCCCCAGGGCTGCACAGAGCCCTCCAGGGCTGCATGGAGTCCCCCGACACTGCACAGACCAATCCAGGGCTGCACAGAGCCCTCCAGGGCTGCATAGGGCTTTCCACGGCTGCACAGAGCCCTTCAGGGCTGCACAGAGTCTGTGTATCAGGCAACTTTCCCTACTGCCTCTGGCCTCCAAGGCGGCACAGAGCCCTTCAGGGCTGCAAAGAGCCTTCCAATGCTGCACAGAGCCCCTCAAGATTGCACAGAGCAATCCAGGGCTGCACAGAGACCTCCAGGGCTGCACAGAGCCCTCCCGCCAGGCTGCACAGAGCCCCCCAAAGGCTGCACAGAACCCTCCAAGGCTCTTGTGTATCAGTCACCTTTCCCTACTGCCTCTGCCCTCCAAGGCAGCACAGAGCCCTCCAGGGCTGCACATAGCCCTCCAGGGCTGCACAGAGCCCCCCCAGGCTGCACAGAGCCCCACCAAGCCTGCACAGAGCCCCACCAAGCCTGCACAGAGCCCCACCAAGCCTGCACAGAGCCCCACCAAGCCTGCACAGAGCCCCACCAAGGCTGCACAGAGCCCCACCAAGCCTGCACAGAGCCCCACCAAGCCTGCACAGAGCCCCACCAAGCCTGCACAGAGCCCCACCAAGGCTGCACAGAGCCCCTCAAAGGCTGCACAGAGCCCCTCCAGGGCTGCACAGAGTCCCCCGACACTGCACGGACCAATCCAGGGTTGCACAGAGCCCTCCAGGGCTGCATAGGGCTTTCCAAGGCTGCATAGAGCCTTTCAGGGCTGCACAGAGCCCACCAAGGCTCTGTGCATCAGGCACCTTTCCCTACTGCCTCTGCCCTCCAGGGCTGCACAGAGCCCCCCCAAGGCGGCACAGACCCTCCAAGGCTCTGTGTATCAGGCACCCATCTCTCCTGCCTCTGCCCTCCAGGGCTGCATGGAGTCCCCCGACACTGCACAGACCAATCCAGGGCTGCACAGAGCCCTCCAGGGCTGCATAGGGCTTTCCACGGCTGCACAGAGCCCTTCAGGGCTGCACAGAGTCTGTGTATCAGGCAACTTTCCCTACTGCCTCTGGCCTCCAAGGCGGCACAGAGCCCTTCAGGGCTGCAAAGAGCCTTCCAATGCTGCACAGAGCCCCTCAAGATTGCACAGAGCAATCCAGGGCTGCACAGAGACCTCCAGGGCTGCACAGAGCCCTCCCGCCAGGCTGCACGGAGCCCCCCCAAGGCTGGACGGAGTCCCCCCAAGGCTGGACGGAGCACCCCCCCAAGGCTGCACAGAGCCCCCACAGAGCCCCTCCCCAAGGCTACACAGAGCCCCTCCCCCCAAGGCTGCACAGAGCCGCCCCCCAAGGCTGCACAGAGCCGCCCCCCAAGGCTGCACAGAGCCGCCCCCAAGGCTGCACAGAGCCGCCCCCAAGGCTGCACAGAGCCCCCCAAGGCTGCACAGAGCCGCCCCCAAGGCTGCACAGAGCCGCCCCCAAGGCTGCACAGAGCCGCCCCCAAGGCTGCACAGAGCCGCCCCAAGGCTGCACAGAGCCGCCCCCAAGGCTGCACAGAGCCGCCCTCCAAGGCTGCACAGAGCCGCCCCCAAGGCTGCACAGAGACCCCCAGGGCTGCACAGAGACCCCCAGGGCTGCACAGAGACCCCCAGGGCTGCACAGAGACCCCCCAGGGCTGCACAGAGACCCCCCAGGGCTGCACAGAGACCCCCCAGGGCTGCACAGAGACCCCCCAGGGCTGCACAGAGACCCCCCAGGGCTGCACAGAGACCCCCCAGGGCTGCACAGAGACCCCCAGGGCTGCACAGAGACCCCCCAGGACTGCACAGAGACCCCCAGGACTGCACAGAGACCCCCCAGGGCTGCACAGAGACCCCCCAGGGCTGCACAGAGACCCCCCAGGGCTGCACAGAGACCCCCCCGGGCTGCACAGAGACCCCCCGGGCTGCACAGAGACCCCCGGGCTGCACAGAGACCTCCCGGGCTGCACAGAGACCCCCGGGCTGCACAGAGACCCCCGGGCTGCACAGAGACCCCCAGGGCTGCACAGAGACCCCCCAGGGCTGCATAGAGACCCCCCCCAGGGCTGGACAGAACCCCCAAGGCTGGACGGAGCACCCCCCAAGGCTGCACAGAGCCCCCACAGAGCCCCTCCCCCAAGGCTGCACAGAGCCCCCCAAGGCTGCAGAGAGCCGCCCCCCAAGGCTGCACAGAGCCGCCGCCCCCAAGGCTGCAGAGAGCCGCCCCCCAAGGCTGCACAGAGCCACCCCCCCCAGGGCTGCACAGACCCCCCAGGGCTGCACAGAAACCCCCCAGGGCTGCACAGAGGCCCCCCAGGGCTGCACAGAGGCCCCCCCAAGGCTGCACAGAGCCCCGCTCCAAGGCTGCACAGAGCCCTCCAAGGCTCTGGGTGTCAGGCACCTTTCCCTACTGCCTCTGCCCTCCAGGGCTGCACAGAGCCCCCCATGGCTGCACAGAGCCCCCCATGGCTGCACAGAGCCCCCATGGCTGCACAGAGCCCTCTAGGGCTGCATGGAGTCCCCCGACACTGCACAGACCAATCCAGGGCTGCACAGAGCCCTCCAGGGCTGCATAGGGCTTTCCACGGCTGCACAGAGCCCTTCAGGGCTGCACAGAGTCTGTGTATCAGGCACCTTTCCCTACTGCCTCTGGCCTCCAAGGCGGCACAGAGCCCTTCAGGGCTGCAAAGAGCCTTCCAATGCTGCACAGAGCCCCTCAAGATTGCACAGAGCAATCCAGGGCTGCACAGAGACCTCCAGGGCTGCACAGAGCCCTCCCGCCAGGCTGCACAGAGCCCCCCAAAGGCTGCACAGAACCCTCCAAGGCTCTTGTGTATCAGTCACCTTTCCCTACTGCCTCTGCCCTCCAAGGCAGCACAGAGCCCTCCAGGGCTACACATAGCCCTCCAGGGCTGCACAGAGACCCCCCAGGGCTGCACAGAGACCCCCCCAGGGCTGCACAGAGCCCCCCAGGGCTGCACAGAGACCCCTACAAATAAAGTATGCAGTTCCTAATATTAAGGGCAGGAAGTTGTGATCAATCAAGGGCTCCACATGATGGTGTAGAGCAAAACTACGGAGGAGAATCTCCTCCTTTAGGAAAAGACCCTCACACACCCCCATGGCTGCACAGAGCCCCCCATGGCTGCACAGAGCCCCCCAGGGCTGCACAGAGCCCTCTAGGGCTGCATGGAGTCCCCCGACACTGCACAGACCAATCCAGGGCTGCACAGAGCCCTCCAGGGCTGCATAGGGCTTTCCACGGCTGCACAGAGCCCTTCAGGGCTGCACAGAGTCTGTGTATCAGGCACCTTTCCCTACTGCCTCTGGCCTCCAAGGCGGCACAGAGCCCTTCAGGGCTGCAAAGAGCCTTCCAATGCTGCACAGAGCCCCTCAAGATTGCACAGAGCAATCCAGGGCTGCACAGAGACCTCCAGGGCTGCACAGAGCCCTCCCGCCAGGCTGCACAGAGCCCCCCAAGGCTGCACAGAGCCCCCCAGCCTGCACAGAGCCCCCCCAGCCTGCACAGAGCCCCCCAGCCTGCACAGAGCCCCCCAGCCTGCACAGAGCCCCCCCAGCCTGCACAGAGCCCCCCCAGCCTGCAAAGCCTGCACAGAGCCCCACCAAGCCTGCACAGAGCCCCACCAAGCCTGCACAGAGCCCCACCAAGCCTGCACAGAGCCCCACCAAGCCTGCACACCAAGCCTGCACAGAGCCCCACCAAGCCTGCACAGAGCCCCACCAAGCCTGCACAGAGCCCCACCAAGCCTGCACAGAGCCCCACCAAGGCTGCACGGAGCCCCCAAGGCTGCATGGAGCCCTCCAGGGCTGCACAGAGTCCCCCGACACTGCACGGACCAATCCAGGGTTGCACAAAGCCCTCCAGGGCTGCATAGGGCTTTCCAAGGCTGCACAGAGCCTTTCAGGGCTGCACAGAGCCCACCAAGGCTCTGTGCATCAGGCACCCATCTCTCCTGCCTCTGCCCTCCAGGGCTGCAGAGCCCTCCAGGGCTGCACAGAGCCCTCCAGGGCTGCACAGAGCCACCCAAGACTGCACGGAGCCCTCCAGGGCTGCACAAAGCCCTCCAAGGCTGCACAAAGCCCTCCAAGGCTGCACAAAGCCCTCCAAGGCTGCACAAAGCCCTCCAAGGCTGCACAGAGACCTCCAGGGCTGCGCAGAGACCTCCAGGGCTGCACAGAGCCCCCCAGGCTGCACGGAGCCCCCCAGGCTGCACGGAGCCCCCCAAGGCTGCACGGAGCCCCCCAAGGCTGGACGGAGCCCCCCAAGGCTGGACGGAGCACCCCCCAGGGCTGCACAGAGACTCCCCAGGGCTGCACAGAGACCCCCAGGGCTGCACAGAGACCCCCCAGGGCTGCACAGAGACCCCCAGGGCTGCACAGAGACCCCCCCCAGGGCTGCACAGAGACCCCCCAGGGCTGCACAGAGACCCCCCCCAGGGCTGCACAGAGACCCCCCAGGGCTGCACAGAGACCCCCCAGGGCTGCACAGAGACCCCCCAGGGCTGCACAGAGACCCCCCCAGGGCTGCACAGAGACCCCCAGGGCTGCACAGAGACCCCCAGGGCTGCACAGAGACCCCCCCAGGGCTGCACAGAGACCCCCCCAGGGCTGCACAGAGACCCCCCAGGGCTGCACAGAGACCCCCAGGGCTGCACAGAACCCCCCAGGGCTGCACAGAACCCCCAGGGCTGCACAGAACCCCCCAGGGCTGCACAGAGACCCCCCAGGGCTGCACAGAGACCCCCCAGGGCTGCACAGAGACCCCCCCAGGGCTGCACAGAGACCCCCAGGGCTGCACAGAGACCCCCCCAGGGCTGCACAGAGACCCCCCGGGCTGCACAGAGACCCCCGGGCTGCACAGAGACCCCCGGGCTGCACAGAGACCCCCGGGCTGCACAGAGACCCCCGGGCTGCACAGAGACCCCCAGGGCTGCACAGAGACCCCCCAGGGCTGCACAGAGACCCCCAGGGCTGCTGCACAGAGACCCCCAGGGCTGCTGCACAGAGACCCCCCAGGGCTGCTGCACAGAGACCCCCCAGGGCTGCTGCACAGAGACCCCCAGGGCTGCTGCACAGAGACCCCCCAGGGCTGCTGCACAGAGACCCCCCCAGGGCTGCTGCACAGAGACCCCCCAGGGCTGCTGCACAGAGACCCCCAGGGCTGCTGCACAGAGACCCCCCAGGGCTGCTGCACAGAGACCCCCCAGGGCTGCTGCACAGAGACCCCCCAGGGCTGCTGCACAGAGACCCCCCAGGGCTGCTGCACAGAGACCCCCCAGGGCTGCTGCACAGAGACCCCCCAGGGCTGCTGCACAGAGACCCCCAGGGCTGCACAGAGACCCCCGGGCTGCACAGAGACCCCCCGGGCTGCACAGAGACCCCCGGGCTGCACAGAGACCCCCCCGGGCTGCACAGAGACCCCCCGGGCTGCACAGAGACCCCCCCGGGCTGCACAGAGACCTCCCCCCGGGCTGCACAGAGACCTCCCCCCAGGGCTGCACAGAGACCTCCCCCAGGGCTGCACAGAGACCTCCCCCCGGGCTGCACAGAGACCCCCCCGGGCTGCACAGAGACCCCCCGGGCTGCACAGAGACCCCCCCAGGGCTGCACAGAGACCCCCCCCAGGGCTGCACAGAGACCCCCAGGGCTGCACAGAGACCCCCAGGGCTGCACAGAGACCCCCAGGGCTGCACAGAGACCCCCCAGGGCTGCACAGAGACCCCCCCCCAGGGCTGCACAGAGACCCCCAGGGCTGCACAGAGACCCCCCAGGGCTGCACAGAGACCCCCCCAGGGCTGCACAGAGACCCCCAGGGCTGCACAGAGACCCCCAGGGCTGCACAGAGACCCCCCCAGGGCTGCACAGAGACCCCCCAGGGCTGCACAGAGACCCCCCAGGGCTGCACAGAGACCCCCCAGGGCTGCACAGAGACCCCCCAGGGCTGCACAGACCCCCCCAGGGCTGCACAGACCCCCCCCAGGGCTGCACAGAGACCCCCCAGGGCTGCACAGAGACCCCCCCAGGGCTGCACAGAGACCCCCCCCAGGGCTGCACAGAGACCCCCAGGGCTGCACAGAGACCCCCCAGGGCTGCACAGAGACCCCCCAGGGCTGCACAGAGACCCCCCAGGGCTGCACAGAGACCACCCCCAGGGCTGCACAGAGACCACCCCCAGGGCTGCACAGAGACCACCCCCAGGGCTGCACAGAGACCACCCCCCCAGGGCTGCACAGAGACCACCCCCCCAGGGCTGCACAGAGACACCCCCCCGGGCTGCACAGAGACACCCCCGGGCTGCACAGAGACACCCCCCGGGCTGCACAGAGACACCCCCCCGGGCTGCACAGAGACACCCCCCCGGGCTGCACAGAGACCCCCCCGGGCTGCACAGAGACCCCCCGGGCTGCACAGAGACCCCCCCGGGCTGCACAGAGACCCCCCGGGCTGCACAGAGACCCCCCCGGGCTGCACAGAGACCCCCCGGGCTGCACAGAGCACCCCACAGAGCCCCTCCCCAAGGCTGCACAGAGCACCCCACAGAGCCCCTCCCCAAGGCTGCACAGAGCCCCTCCCCCAAGGCTGCACAGAGCCCCTCCCCAAGGCTGCAGAGCCGCCCCCCAAGGCTGCACGGAGCCGCCCCCAAGGCTGCACAGAGCCACCCCCACCCCCCCAGGGCTGCACAGAAACCCCCCAGGGCTGCACAGAAACCCCCCAGGGCTGCACAGAAACCCCCCAAGGCTGCACAGAGGCCCCCCCCAAGGCTGCACAGAGACCCCCCCCCAGGGCTGCACAGAGCCCCGCTCCAAGGCTGCACAGAGCCCTCCAAGGCTCTGGGTGTCAGGCACCTTTCCCTACTGCCTCTGCCCTCCAGGGCTGCACAGAGCCCCCCATGGCTGCACAGAGCCCCCAGGGCTGCACAGATCCCTCCAGGGCTGCATGGAGTCCCCCGACACTGCACAGACCAATCCAGGGCTGCACAGAGCCCTCCAGGGCTGCATAGGGCTTTCCACGGCTGCACAGAGCCCTTCAGGGCTGCACAGAGTCTGTGTATCAGGCACCTTTCCCTACTGCCTCTGGCCTCCAAGGCGGCACAGAGCCCTTCAGGGCTGCAAAGAGCCTTCCAATGCTGCACAGAGCCCCTCAAGATTGCACAGAGCAATCCAGGGCTGCACAGAGACCTCCAGGGCTGCACAGAGCCCTCCCGCCAGGCTGCACAGAGCCCCCCAAAGGCTGCACAGAACCCTCCAAGGCTCTTGTGTATCAGTCACCTTTCCCTACTGCCTCTGCCCTCCAAGGCAGCACAGAGCCCTCCAAGGCAGCACAGAGCCCTCCAGGGCTACACATAGCCCTCCAGGGCTGCACAGAGCCCCCCCCCAGGCTGCACAGAGCCCCACCAAGCCTGCACAGAGCCCCACCAAGCCTGCACAGAGCCCCACCAAGCCTGCACAGAGCCCCACCAAGCCTGCACAGAGCCCCACCAAGCCTGCACAGAGCCCCACCAAGCCTGCACAGAGCCCCACCAAGCCTGCACAGAGCCCCACCAAGCCTGCACAGAGCCCCACCAAGGCTGCACAGAGCCCCACCAAGGCTGCACAGAGCCCCACCAAGGCTGCACAGAGCCCCACCAAGGCTGCACAGAGCCCCCTCAAAGGCTGCACAGAGCCCTCCAGGGCTACACAGAGTCCCCCGACACTGCACGGACCAATCCAGGGTTGCACAGAGCCCTCCAGGGCTGCATAGGGCTTTCCAAGGCTGCACAGAGCCTTTCAGGGCTGCACAGAGCCCACCAAGGCTCTGTGCATCAGGCACCTTTCCCTACTGCCTCTGCCCTCCAGGGCTGCACAGAGCCCCCCCAAGGCGGCACAGACCCTCCAAGGCTCTGTGTATCAGGCACCCATCTCTCCTGCCTCTGCCCTCCAGGGCTGCACAGAGCCACCCAAGACTGCACGGAGCCCTCCAGGGCTGCACAAAGCCCTCCAGGGCTGCGCAGAGACCTCCAGTGCTGCACAGAGCCCTCCCCTCCCAGGCTGCACGGAGCCCCCCAAGGCTGGACGGAGTCCCCCCCCAAGGCTGGACGGAGCACCCCCCCAAGGCTGCACAGAGCCCCCACAGAGCCCCTCCCCCAAGGCTGCACAGAGCCCCTCCCCCAAGGCTGCACAGAGCCCCTCCCCCAAGGCTGCACAGAGCCCCTCCCAAGGCTGCACAGAGCCGCCCCCAGGCTGCACAGAGCCGCCCCCCCAGGCTGCACAGAGCCGCCCCCACCCCCAAGGCTGCACAGAGCCGCCCCCCCCAAGGCTGCACAGAGCCGCCCCCCAAGGCTGCACAGAGACCCCCCAGGGCTGCACAGAGACCCCCAGGGCTGCACAGAGACCCCCAGGGCTGCACAGAGACCCCCAGGGCTGCACAGAGACCCCCAGGGCTGCACAGAGACCCCCCCAGGGCTGCACAGAGACCCCCAGGGCTGCACAGAGACCCCCAGGGCTGCACAGAGACCCCCAGGGCTGCACAGAGACCCCCAGGGCTGCACAGAGACCCCCCCAGGGCTGCACAGAGACCCCCCAGGGCTGCACAGAGACCCCCCAGGGCTGCACAGAGACCCCCCAGGGCTGCACAGAGACCCCCAGGGCTGCACAGAGACCCCCCCAGGGCTGCACAGAGACCCCCCCAGGGCTGCACAGAGACCCCCAGGGCTGCACAGAGCCCCCCAGGGCTGCACAGAGACCCCCCAGGGCTGCACAGAGACCCCCAGGGCTGCACAGAGACCCCCCAGGGCTGCACAGAGACCCCCAAGGGCTGCACAGAGACCCCCAAGGGCTGCACAGAGACCCCCCAAGGGCTGCACAGAGACCCCCCCAAGGGCTGCACAGAGACCCCCCAGGGCTGCACAGAGACCCCCCACCAAGGCTGCACAGAGCCCCACCAAGGCTGCACAGAGCCCCACCAAGGCTGCACAGAGCCCCCCAAAGGCTGCACAGAGCCCTCCAGGGCTGCACAGAGTCCCCCGACACTGCACAGACCAATCCAGGGTTGCACAGAGCCCTCCAGGGCTGCATAGGGCTTTCCAAGGCTGCATAGAGCCTTTCAGGGCTGCACAGAGCCCACCAAGGCTCTGCATCAGGCACCTTTCCCTACTGCCTCTGCCCTCCAGGGCTGCACAGAGCCCCCCAAGGCGGCACAGACCCTCCAAGGCTCTGTGTATCAGGCACCCATCTCTCCTGCCTCTGCCCTCCAGGGCTGCACAGAGCCCTCCAGGGCTGCACAGAGCCACCCAAGACTGCACGGAGCCCTCCAGGGCTGCACAAAGCCCTCCAGGGCTGCGCAGAGACCTCCAGGGCTGCGCAGAGACCTCCAGGGCTGCACAGAGCCCCCTCCCAGGCTGCACGGAGCCCCCCAAGGCTGGACGGAGTCCTCCCCCCCAAGGCTGGACGGAGCACCCCCCCAAGGCTGCACAGAGCCCCCCACAGAGCCCCTCCCCTTAGGCTACACAGAGCCCCCCCAAGGCTGCACAGAGCCGCCCCCAAGGCTGCACAGAGACCCCCAGGGCTGCACAGAGACCCCCCAGGGCTGCACAGAGACCCCCCAGGGCTGCACAGAGACCCCCCAGGGCTGCACAGAGACCCCCCAGGGCTGCACAGAGACCCCCAGGGCTGCACAGAGACCCCCCAGGGCTGCACAGAGACCCCCCAGGGCTGCACAGAGACCCCCCAGGGCTGCACAGAGACCCCGCCCCCAGGGCTGCACAGAGACCCCGCCCCCAAGGCTGCACAGAGCCCCGCCCCCAGGGCTGCACAGAGACCCCGCCCCCCAGGGCTGCACAGACCCGCCCCCAAGGCTGCACAGAGCCCCCGCCCCCAGGGCTGCACAGAGACCCCCCCAGGGCTGCACAGAGACCCCCCCAGGGCTGCACAGAGACCCCTCCAGGGCTGCACAGAGACCCCCCAGGGCTGCACAGAGACCCCCCAGGGCTGCACAGAGACCCCCCAGGGCTGCACAGAGACCCCCAGGGCTGCACAGAGACCCCCAGGGCTGCACAGAGACCCCCCAGGGCTGCACAGAGACCCCCCAGGGCTGCACAGAGACCCCCCCCAGGGCTGCACAGAGACCCCCAGGGCTGCACAGAGACCCCCCCAGGGCTGCACAGAGACCCCCCCAGGGCTGCACAGAGACCCCCCCAGGGCTGCACAGAGACCCCCCAGGGCTGCACAGAGACCCCCCAGGGCTGCACAGAGACCCCCCAGGGCTGCACAGAGACCCCCCAGGGCTGCACAGAGACCCCCCAGGGCTGCACAGAGACCCCCCCCAGGGCTGCACAGAGACCCCCCAGGGCTGCACAGAGACCCCCCCCAGGGCTGCACAGAGACCCCCCCAGGGCTGCACAGAGACCCCCAGGGCTGCACAGAGACCCCCCCAGGGCTGCACAGAGACCCCCCCCAGGGCTGCACAGAGACCCCCCAGGGCTGCACAGAGACCCCCCAGGGCTGCACAGAGACCCCCAGGGCTGCACAGAGACCCCCAGGGCTGCACAGAGACCCCCCAGGGCTGCACAGAGACCCCCAGGGCTGCACAGAGACCCCCCAGGGCTGCACAGAGACCCCCCAGGGCTGCACAGAGACCCCCAGGGCTGCACAGAGACCCCCCCCCAGGGCTGCACAGAGACCCCCCAGGGCTGCACAGAGACCCCCCAGGGCTGCACAGAGACCCCCAGGGCTGCACAGAGACCCCCCAGGGCTGCACAGAGACCACCCCCCAGGGCTGCACAGAGACCCCCCAGGGCTGCACAGAGACCCCCCCCAGGGCTGCACAGAGACCACCCCCCAGGGCTGCACAGAGACCCCCCCCCAGGGCTGCACAGAGACCCCCCAGGGCTGCACAGAGACCCCCCAGGGCTGCACAGAGACCCCCCAGGGCTGCACAGAGACCCCCCCAGGGCTGCACAGAGACCCCCCCAGGGCTGCACAGAGACCCCCCCAGGGCTGCACAGAGACCCCCCAGGGCTGCACAGAGACCCCCCAGGGCTGCACAGAGACCCCCCAGGGCTGCACAGAGACCCCCCCAGGGCTGCACAGAGACCCCCCCCCAGGGCTGCACAGAGACCCCCCAGGGCTGCACAGAGACCCCCAGGGCTGCACAGAGACCCCCCAGGGCTGCACAGAGACCCCCCAGGGCTGCACAGAGACCCCCCAGGGCTGCACAGAGACCCCCAGGGCTGCACAGAGACCCCCCAGGGCTGCACAGAGACCCCCCCAGGGCTGCACAGAGACCCCCCCAGGGCTGCACAGAACCCCCCAGGGCTGCACAGAACCCCCCCAGGGCTGCACAGAACCCCCCAGGGCTGCACAGAACCCCCCCAGGGCTGCACAGAACCCCCCCCAGGGCTGCACAGAACCCCCCCAGGGCTGCACAGAACCCCCCGCCCCAGGGCTGCACAGAACCCCCCCAGGGCTGCACAGAGACCCCCAGGGCTGCACAGAGACCCCCCAGGGCTGCACAGAGACCCCCCAGGGCTGCACAGAGACCCCCCAGGGCTGCACAGAGACCCCCCAGGGCTGCACAGAGCCCCCACAGAGCCCCTCCCCAAGGCTGCACAGAGCCGCCCCCAAGGCTGCACAGAGCCGCCCCCCCAAGGCTGCACAGAGCCACCCCCACCCCCCCAGGGCTGCACAGACACCCCCAGGGCTGCACAGAAACCCCCCAGGGCTGCACAGAAACCCCCCAGGGCTGCACAGAAACCCCCCAGGGCTGCACAGAGCCCCGCTCCAAGGCTGCACAGAGCCCTCCAAGGCTCTGGGTGTCAGGCACCTTTCCCTACTGCCTCTGCCCTCCAGGGCTGCACAGAGCCCCCCATGGCTGCACAGAGCCCCCAGGGCTGCACAGAGCCCTCCAGGGCTGCATGGAGTCCCCCGACACTGCACAGACCAATCCAGGGCTGCACAGAGCCCTCCAGGGCTGCATAGGGCTTTCCACGGCTGCACAGAGCCCTTCAGGGCTGCACAGAGTCTGTGTATCAGGCACCTTTCCCTACTGCCTCTGGCCTCCAAGGCGGCACAGAGCCCTTCAGGGCTGCAAAGAGCCTTCCAATGCTGCACAGAGCCCCTCAAGATTGCACAGAGCAATCCAGGGCTGCACAGAGACCTCCAGGGCTGCACAGAGACCTCCAGGGCTGCACAGAGCCCTCCCGCCAGGCTGCACAGAGCCCCCCCAAAGGCTGCACAGAACCCTCCAAGGCTCTTGTGTATCAGTCACCTTTCCCTACTGCCTCTGCCCTCCAAGGCAGCACAGAGCCCTCCAGGGCTACACATAGCCCTCCAGGGCTGCACAGAGCCCCCCCCCAGGCTGCACAGAGCCCCCCCAGGCCTGCACAGAGCCCCACCAGGCCTGCACAGAGCCCCACCAAGCCTGCACAGAGCCCCACCAAGCCTGCACAGAGCTCCACCAAGCCTGCACAGAGCCCCACCAAGCCTGCACAGAGCCCCACCAAGGCTGCACAGAGCCCCCTCAAAGGCTGCACAGAGCCCTCCAGGGCTGCACAGAGTCCCCCGACACTGCACGGACCAATCCAGGGTTGCACAGAGCCCTCCAGGGCTGCATAGGGCTTTCCAAGGCTGCATAGAGCCTTTCAGGGCTGCACAGAGCCCACCAAGGCTCTGTGCATCAGGCACCTTTCCCTACTGCCTCTGCCCTCCAGGGCTGCACAGAGCCCCCCAAGGCGGCACAGACCCTCCAAGGCTCTGTGTATCAGGCACCCATCTCTCCTGCCTCTGCCCTCCAGGGCTGCACAGAGCCCTCCAGGGCTGCACAGAGCCACCCAAGACTGCACGGAGCCCTCCAGGGCTGCACGGAGCCCTCCAGGGCTGCACAAAGCCCTCCAGGGCTGCGCAGAGACCTCCAGGGCTGCACAGAGCCCCCCTCCCAGGCTGCACGGAGCCCCCCAAGGCTGGACGGAGTCCCCCAAGGCTGGACGGAGCACCCCCCCAAGGCTGCACAGAGCCCCCACAGAGCCCCTCCCCAAGGCTACACAGAGCCCCTCCCCCCCAAGGCTGCACAGAGCCGCCCCCCAAGGCTGCACAGAGCCGCCCCCCCAAGGCTGCACAGAGCCGCCCCCCAAGGCTGCACAGAGCCGCCCCCCAAGGCTGCACAGAGCCACCCCCACCCCCCCAGGGCTGCACAGACCCCCCCAGGGCTGCACAGAAACCCCCCAGGGCTGCACAGAGGCCCCCCCAAGGCTGCACAGAGACCCCCCCAGGGCTGCACAGAGCCCCGCTCCAAGGCTGCACAGAGCCCTCCAAGGCTCTGGGTGTCAGGCACCTTTCCCTACTGCCTCTGCCCTCCAGGGCTGCACAGAGCCCCCCCATGGCTGCACAGAGCCCCCCCATGGCTGCACAGAGCCCCCCATGGCTGCACAGAGCCCCCCATGGCTGCACAGAGCCCTCTAGGGCTGCATGGAGTCCCCCGACACTGCACAGACCAATCCAGGGCTGCACAGAGCCCTCCAGGGCTGCATAGGGCTTTCCACGGCTGCACAGAGCCCTTCAGGGCTGCACAGAGTCTGTGTATCAGGCACCTTTCCCTACTGCCTCTGGCCTCCAAGGCGGCACAGAGCCCTTCAGGGCTGCAAAGAGCCTTCCAATGCTGCACAGAGCCCCTCAAGATTGCACAGAGCAATCCAGGGCTGCACAGAGCCCTCCCGCCAGGCTGCACAGAGCCCCCAAAGGCTGCACAGAACCCTCCAAGGCTCTTGTGTATCAGTCACCTTTCCCTACTGCCTCTGCCCTCCAAGGCAGCACAGAGCCCTCCAGGGCTACACATAGCCCTCCAGGGCTGCACAGAGACCCCCCAGGGCTGCACAGAGACCCCCCCCAGGGCTGCACAGAGACCCCCCCAGGGCTGCACAGAGACCCCCAGGGCTGCACAGAGACCCCTACAAATAAAGTATGCAGTTCCTAATATTAAGGGCAGGAAGTTGTGATCAATCAAGGGCTCCACATGATGGTGTAGAGCAAAACTACGGAGGAGAATCTCCTCCTTTAGGAAAAAGACCCTCACACACCCCCCCATGGCTGCACAGAGCCCCCCCATGGCTGCACAGAGCCCCCCATGGCTGCACAGAGCCCTCTAGGGCTGCATGGAGTCCCCCGACACTGCACAGACCAATCCAGGGCTGCACAGAGCCCTCCAGGGCTGCATAGGGCTTTCCACGGCTGCACAGAGCCCTTCAGGGCTGCACAGAGTCTGTGTATCAGGCACCTTTCCCTACTGCCTCTGGCCTCCAAGGCGGCACAGAGCCCTTCAGGGCTGCAAAGAGCCTTCCAATGCTGCACAGAGCCCCTCAAGATTGCACAGAGCAATCCAGGGCTGCACAGAGACCTCCAGGGCTGCACAGAGCCCTCCCGCCAGGCTGCACAGAGCCCCCCAAGGCTGCACAGAGCCCCCCAGCCTGCACAGAGCCCCCCAGCCTGCACAGAGCCCCCCCAGCCTGCACAGAGCCCCCCCAGCCTGCACAGAGCCCCCCCAGCCTGCACAGAGCCCCCCCAGCCTGCAAAGCCTGCACAGAGCCCCACCAAGCCTGCACAGAGCCCCACCAAGCCTGCACAGAGCCCCACCAAGCCTGCACAGAGCCCCACCAAGCCTGCACACCAAGCCTGCACAGAGCCCCACCAAGCCTGCACAGAGCCCCACCAAGCCTGCACAGAGCCCCACCAAGCCTGCACAGAGCCCCACCAAGGCTGCACGGAGCCCCCAAGGCTGCATGGAGCCCTCCAGGGCTGCACAGAGTCCCCCGACACTGCACGGACCAATCCAGGGTTGCACAAAGCCCTCCAGGGCTGCATAGGGCTTTCCAAGGCTGCACAGAGCCTTTCAGGGCTGCACAGAGCCCACCAAGGCTCTGTGCATCAGGCACCCATCTCTCCTGCCTCTGCCCTCCAGGGCTGCACAGAGCCCTCCAGGGCTGCACAGAGCCCTCCAGGGCTGCACAGAGCCACCCAAGACTGCACGGAGCCCTCCAGGGCTGCACAAAGCCCTCCAAGGCTGCACAGAGACCTCCAGGGCTGCGCAGAGACCTCCAGGGCTGCACAGAGCCCCCCAGGCTGCACGGAGCCCCCCAAGGCTGCACGGAGCCCCCCAAGGCTGCACGGAGCCCCCCAAGGCTGGACGGAGCCCCCCAAGGCTGGACGGAGCACCCCCCCAGGGCTGCACAGAGACCCCCCAGGGCTGCACAGAGACCCCCCAGGGCTGCACAGAGACCCCCCCAGGGCTGCACAGAGACCCCCCCCAGGGCTGCACAGAGACCCCCCAGGGCTGCACAGAGACCCAACCCCCAGGGCTGCACAGAGACCCCGCCCCAGGGCTGCACAGAGACCCCCCCAGGGCTGCACAGAGACCCCCCAGGGCTGCACAGAGACCCCCAGGGCTGCACAGAGACCCCCCCAGGGCTGCACAGAGACCCCCCCAGGGCTGCACAGAGACCCCCCCAGGGCTGCACAGAGACCCCCAGGGCTGCACAGAGACCCCCAGGGCTGCACAGAGACCCCCAGGGCTGCACAGAGACCCCCCAGGGCTGCACAGAGACCCCCCCAGGGCTGCACAGAGACCCCCCCCAGGGCTGCACAGAGACCCCCCCAGGGCTGCACAGAGACCCCCCAGGGCTGCACAGAGACCCCCCAGGGCTGCACAGAGACCCCCAGGGCTGCACAGAGACCCCCCAGGGCTGCACAGAGACCCCCCAGGGCTGCACAGAGACCCCCCAGGGCTGCACAGAGACCCCCCCCAGGGCTGCACAGAGACCCCCCAGGGCTGCACAGAGACCCCCCAAGGGCTGCACAGAGACCCCCCCAGGGCTGCACAGAGACCCCCCAGGGCTGCACAGAGACCCCCCAGGGCTGCACAGAGACCCCCAGGGCTGCACAGAGACCCCCCCAGGGCTGCACAGAGACCCCCCAGGGCTGCACAGAGACCCCCCCAGGGCTGCACAGAGACCCCCCCCAGGGCTGCACAGAGACCACCCCCCAGGGCTGCACAGAGACCACCCCCCAGGGCTGCACAGAGACCCCCCCAGGGCTGCACAGAGACCTCCCCCAGGGCTGCACAGAGACCCCCCAGGGCTGCACAGAGACCCCCCCAGGGCTGCACAGAGACCCCCCAGGGCTGCACAGAGACCCCCCCAGGGCTGCACAGAGACCCCCCCAGGGCTGCACAGAGACCCCCCCCAGGGCTGCACAGAGACCCCCCCAGGGCTGCACAGAGACCCCCAGGGCTGCACAGAGACCCCCCAGGGCTGCACAGAGACCCCCCCAGGGCTGCACAGAACCCCCCCCAGGGCTGCACAGAGACCCCCCAGGGCTGCACAGAACCCCCCCAGGGCTGCACAGAGACCCCCCCAGGGCTGCACAGAGACCCCCCCCAGGGCTGCACAGAGCACCCCCCAGGGCTGCACAGAGACCCCCCAGGGCTGCACAGAGACCCCCCAGGGCTGCACAGAGACCCCCCAGGGCTGCACAGAGACCCCCCAGGGCTGCACAGAGACCCCCCCCAGGGCTGCACAGAGACCCCCCAGGGCTGCACAGAGACCCCCCCAGGGCTGCACAGAGACCCCCCAGGGCTGCACAGAGACCCCCCCAGGGCTGCACAGAGACCCCCCCAGGGCTGCACAGAGACCCCCCAGGGCTGCACAGAGACCCCCCAGGGCTGCACAGAGACCACCCCCCCAGGGCTGCACAGAGACCCCCCCGGGCTGCACAGAGACACCCCCCGGGCTGCACAGAGACCCCCCCCGGGCTGCACAGAGACACCCCCCCGGGCTGCACAGAGACACCCCCCCGGGCTGCACAGAGACACCCCCCCGGGCTGCACAGAGACACCCCCCCGGGCTGCACAGAGACCCCCCGGGCTGCACAGAGACCCCCCCCGGGCTGCACAGAGACCTCCCCGGGCTGCACAGAGACCCCCCCGGGCTGCACAGAGACCCCCGGGCTGCACAGAGACCCCCCCGGGCTGCACAGAGACCCCCCGGGCTGCACAGAGACCCCCGGGCTGCACAGAGACCTCCCCGGGCTGCACAGAGCACCCCACAGAGCCCCTCCCCCAAGGCTGCACAGAGCCCCTCCCCCAAGGCTGCACAGAGCCGCCCCCCCAAGGCTGCACAGAGCCACCCCCACCCCCCCCAGGGCTGCACAGACACCCCCCAGGGCTGCACAGAAACCCCCCAGGGCTGCACAGAAACCCCCCAAGGCTGCACAGAGGCCCCCCCAAGGCTGCACAGAGACCCCCCCCAGGGCTGCACAGAGCCCCGCTCCAAGGCTGCACAGAGCCCTCCAAGGCTCTGGGTGTCAGGCACCTTTCCCTACTGCCTCTGCCCTCCAGGGCTGCACAGAGCCCCCCATGGCTGCACAGAGCCCCCAGGGCTGCACAGATCCCTCCAGGGCTGCATGGAGTCCCCCGACACTGCACAGACCAATCCAGGGCTGCACAGAGCCCTCCAGGGCTGCATAGGGCTTTCCACGGCTGCACAGAGCCCTTCAGGGCTGCACAGAGTCTGTGTATCAGGCACCTTTCCCTACTGCCTCTGGCCTCCAAGGCGGCACAGAGCCCTTCAGGGCTGCAAAGAGCCTTCCAATGCTGCACAGAGCCCCTCAAGATTGCACAGAGCAATCCAGGGCTGCACAGAGACCTCCAGGGCTGCACAGAGCCCTCCCGCCAGGCTGCACAGAGCCCCCCAAAGGCTGCACAGAACCCTCCAAGGCTCTTGTGTATCAGTCACCTTTCCCTACTGCCTCTGCCCTCCAAGGCAGCACAGAGCCCTCCAGGGCTACACATAGCCCTCCAGGGCTGCACAGAGCCCCCCAGGCTGCACAGAGCCCCACCAAGCCTGCACAGAGCCCCACCAAGCCTGCACAGAGCCCCACCAAGCCTGCACAGAGCCCCACCAAGCCTGCACAGAGCCCCACCAAGCCTGCACAGAGCCCCACCAAGCCTGCACAGAGCCCCACCAAGCCTGCACAGAGCCCCACCAAGCCTGCACAGAGCCCCACCAAGCCTGCACAGAGCCCCACCAAGCCTGCACAGAGCCCCACCAAGCCTGCACAGAGCCCCACCAAGGCTGCACAGAGCCCCCTCAAAGGCTGCACAGAGCCCTCCAGGGCTACACAGAGTCCCCCGACACTGCACGGACCAATCCAGGGTTGCACAGAGCCCTCCAGGGCTGCATAGGGCTTTCCAAGGCTGCACAGAGCCTTTCAGGGCTGCACAGAGCCCACCAAGGCTCTGTGCATCAGGCACCTTTCCCTACTGCCTCTGCCCTCCAGGGCTGCACAGAGCCCCCCAAGGCGGCACAGACCCTCCAAGGCTCTGTGTATCAGGCACCCATCTCTCCTGCCTCTGCCCTCCAGGGCTGCACAGAGCCACCCAAGACTGCACGGAGCCCTCCAGGGCTGCACAAAGCCCTCCAGGGCTGCGCAGAGACCTCCAGTGCTGCACAGAGCCCTCCCTCCCAGGCTGCACGGAGCCCCCCAAGGCTGGACGGAGTCCCCCCCCAAGGCTGGACGGAGCACCCCCCCCAAGGCTGCACAGAGCCCCCACAGAGCCCCTCCCCAAGGCTGCACAGAGCCCCTCCCCAAGGCTGCACAGAGCCCTCCCCCAAGGCTGCACAGAGCCCCTCCCCAAGGCTGCACAGAGCCGCCCCCCCAGGCTGCACAGAGCCGCCCACCCCCAAGGCTGCACAGAGCCGCCCCCCCCCAAGGCTGCACAGAGCCGCCCCCCAAGGCTGCACAGAGCCGCCCCCCAAGGCTGCACAGAGACCCCCCCCCCAGGGCTGCACAGAGACCCCCCCAGGGCTGCACAGAGACCCTCCAGGGCTGCACAGAGACCCCCCCAGGGCTGCACAGAGACCCCCCAGGGCTGCACAGAGACCCCCCAGGGCTGCACAGAGACCCCCCCAGGGCTGCACAGAGACCCCCCAGGGCTGCACAGAGACCCCCCCAGGGCTGCACAGAGACCTCCCTCCAGGGCTGCACAGAGACCCCCTCCAGGGCTGCACAGAGACCCCCCAGGGCTGCACAGAGACCCCCCCAGGGCTGCACAGAGACCCCCCAGGGCTGCACAGAGACCCCCCCAGGGCTGCACAGAGACCCCCAGGGCTGCACAGAGACCCCCCCAGGGCTGCACAGAGACCCCCCAGGGCTGCACAGAGACCCCCAGGGCTGCACAGAGACCCCCCAGGGCTGCACAGAGACCCCCCCAGGGCTGCACAGAGACCCCCAGGGCTGCACAGAGACCCCCCAGGGCTGCACAGAGACCCCCCAGGGCTGCACAGAGACCCCCCCAGGGCTGCACAGAGACCCCCCAGGGCTGCACAGAGACCCCCCCCAGGGCTGCACAGAGACCCCCCAGGGCTGCACAGAGACCCCCCAGGGCTGCACAGAGACCCCCCCAGGGCTGCACAGAGACCCCCAGGGCTGCACAGAGACCCCCCAGGGCTGCACAGAGACCCCCAGGGCTGCACAGAGACCCCCCAGGGCTGCACAGAGACCCCCCAGGGCTGCACAGAGACCCCCCAGGGCTGCACAGAGACCCCCCAGGGCTGCACAGAGACCCCCCAGGGCTGCACAGAGACCCCCCCAGGGCTGCACAGAGACCCCCCAGGGCTGCACAGAGACCCCCCAGGGCTGCACAGAGACCCCCAGGGCTGCACAGAGACCCCCCAGGGCTGCACAGAGACCCCCCCAGGGCTGCACAGAGACCCCCCCAGGGCTGCACAGAGACCCCCCCAGGGCTGCACAGAGACCCCCCAGGGCTGCACAGAGACCCCCCCAGGGCTGCACAGAGACCCCCCAGGGCTGCACAGAGACCCCCCAGGGCTGCACAGAGACCCCCCAGGGCTGCACAGAGACCCCCCAGGGCTGCACAGAGACCCCCCAGGGCTGCACAGAGACCCCCCCAGGGCTGCACAGAGACCCCCCAGGGCTGCACAGAGACCCCCCCAGGGCTGCACAGAGACCCCCCCCCAGGGCTGCACAGAGACCCCCCAGGGCTGCACAGAGACCCCCCCAGGGCTGCACAGAGACCCCCCAGGGCTGCACAGAGACCCCCCCAGGGCTGCACAGAGACCCCCCCAGGGCTGCACAGAGACCCCCCAGGGCTGCACAGAGACCCCCCCAGGGCTGCACAGAGACCACCCCCAGGGCTGCACAGAGACCCCCCCAGGGCTGCACAGAGACCCCCCCAGGGCTGCACAGAGACCCCCCCAGGGCTGCACAGAGACCCTCCCAGGGCTGCACAGAGACCCCCAGGGCTGCACAGAGACCCCCCCAGGGCTGCACAGAGACCCCCCAGGGCTGCACAGAGACCCCCCAGGGCTGCACAGAGACCCCCCAGGGCTGCACAGAGACCCCCAGGGCTGCACAGAGACCCCCCAGGGCTGCACAGAGACCCCCCCAGGGCTGCACAGAGACCCCCCAGGGCTGCACAGAGACCCCCAGGGCTGCACAGAGACCCCCAGGGCTGCACAGAGACCCCCAGGGCTGCACAGAGACCCCCCCAGGGCTGCACAGAGACCCCCCAGGGCTGCACAGAGACCCCCCCCAGGGCTGCACAGAGACCCCCCCAGGGCTGCACAGAGACCCCCCCAGGGCTGCACAGAGACCCCCAGGGCTGCACAGAGACCCCCCAGGGCTGCACAGAGACCCCCCAGGGCTGCACAGAGACCCCCAGGGCTGCACAGAGACCCCCAGGGCTGCACAGAGACCCCCCAGGGCTGCACAGAGACCCCCCCAGGGCTGCACAGAGACCCCCCAGGGCTGCACAGAGACCCCCTCCCCCAGGGCTGCACAGAAACCCCCCCCAGGGCTGCACAGAACCCCCCCAGGGCTGCACAGAACCCCCCGCCCCAGGGCTGCACAGAACCCCCGCCCCCAGGGCTGCACAGAACCCCCGCCCCAGGGCTGCACAGAACCCCCGCCCCCAGGGCTGCACAGAGACCCCCCCAGGGCTGCACAGAGACCCCCTCCCCAGGGCTGCACAGAGACCCCCCAGGGCTGCACAGAGACCCCCAGGGCTGCACAGAGACCCCCCAGGGCTGCACAGAGACCCCCCAGGGCTGCACAGAGACCCCCCAGGGCTGCACAGAGACCCCCCAGGGCTGCACAGAGCCCCCACAGAGCCCCTCCCCAAGGCTGCACAGAGCCGCCCCCAAGGCTGCACAGAGCCGCCCCCCAAGGCTGCACAGAGCCACCCCCCACCCCCCCAGGGCTGCACAGACACCCCCAGGGCTGCACAGAAACCCCCCAGGGCTGCACAGAAACCCCCCAGGGCTGCACAGAAACCCCCCAGGGCTGCACAGAAACCCCCCAGGG
The DNA here is from genome assembly GCA_963921515.1 of Calotriton arnoldi. Taxonomy (NCBI): domain Eukaryota; kingdom Metazoa; phylum Chordata; class Amphibia; order Caudata; family Salamandridae; genus Calotriton; species Calotriton arnoldi. Next base: position 1,012,666 of record CAWUFW010001592.1, read on the forward strand.
CTGCACAGAGCCCCGCTCCAAGGCTGCACAGAGCCCTCCAAGGCTCTGGGTGTCAGGCACCTTTCCCTGCTGCCTCTGCCCTCCAGGGCTGCACAGAGCCCCCCCCAGGGCTGCACAGAGCCCCCCAGGGCTGCACAGAGCCCTCCAGGGCTGCATGGAGTCCCCCGACACTGCACAGACCAATCCAGGGCTGCACAGAGCCCTCCAGGGCTGCATAGGGCTTTCCACGGCTGCACAGAGCCCTTCAGGGCTGCACAGAGTCTGTGTATCAGGCACCTTTCCCTACTGCCTCTGGCCTCCAAGGCGGCACAGAGCCCTTCAGGGCTGCAAAGAGCCTTCCAATGCTGCACAGAGCCCCTCAAGATTGCACAGAGCAATCCAGGGCTGCACAGAGACCTCCAGGGCTGCACAGAGCCCTCCCGCCAGGCTGCACAGAGCCCCCCAAAGGCTGCACAGAACCCTCCAAGGCTCTTGTGTATCAGTCACCTTTCCCTACTGCCTCTGCCCTCCAAGGCAGCACAGAGCCCTCCAGGGCTACACATAGCCCTCCAGGGCTGCACAGAGCCCCCCCAGGCTGCACAGAGCCCCACCAAGCCTGCACAGAGCCCCACCAAGCCTGCACAGAGCCCCACCAAGCCTGCACAGAGCCCCACCAAGCCTGCACAGAGCCCCACCAAGCCTGCACAGAGCCCCACCAAGCCTGCACAGAGCCCCACCAAGCCTGCACAGAGCCCCACCAAGCCTGCACAGAGCCCCACCAAGCCTGCACAGAGCCCCACCAAGGCTGCACAGAGCCCCCTCAAAGGCTGCACAGAGCCCTCCAGGGCTGCACAGAGTCCCCCGACACTGCACGGACCAATCCAGGGTTGCACAGAGCCCTCCAGGGCTGCATAGGGCTTTCCAAGGCTGCATAGAGCCTTTCAGGGCTGCACAGAGCCCACCAAGGCTCTGTGCATCAGGCACCTTTCCCTACTGCCTCTGCCCTCCAGGGCTGCACAGAGCCCCCCAAGGCGGCACAGACCCTCCAAGGCTCTGTGTATCAGGCACCCATCTCTCCTGCCTCTGCCCTCCAGGGCTGCACAGAGCCCTCCAGGGCTGCACAGAGCCACCCAAGACTGCACGGAGCCCTCCAGGGCTGCACGGAGCCCTCCAGGGCTGCACAAAGCCCTCCAGGGCTGCGCAGAGACCTCCAGGGCTGCACAGAGCCCCCCTCCCAGGCTGCACGGAGCCCCCCAAGGCTGGACGGAGTCCCCCCAAGGCTGGACGGAGCACCCCCCCCAAGGCTGCACAGAGCCCCCACAGAGCCCCTCCCCAAGGCTACACAGAGCCCCTCCCCCCAAGGCTGCACAGAGCCGCCCCCCAAGGCTGCACAGAGCCGCCCCCCCCAAGGCTGCACAGAGCCGCCTCCCAAGGCTGCACAGAGCCGCCCCCAAGGCTGCACAGAGCCACCCCCACCCCCCCCAGGGCTGCACAGACCCCCCCCAGGGCTGCACAGAAACCCCCCAGGGCTGCACAGAGGCCCCCCCCCAAGGCTGCACAGAGACCCCCCCAGGGCTGCACAGAGCCCCGCTCCAAGGCTGCACAGAGCCCTCCAAGGCTCTGGGTGTCAGGCACCTTTCCCTACTGCCTCTGCCCTCCAGGGCTGCACAGAGCCCCCCATGGCTGCACAGAGCCCCCCATGGCTGCACAGAGCCCCCATGGCTGCACAGAGCCCTCTAGGGCTGCATGGAGTCCCCCGACACTGCACAGACCAATCCAGGGCTGCACAGAGCCCTCCAGGGCTGCATAGGGCTTTCCACGGCTGCACAGAGCCCTTCAGGGCTGCACAGAGTCTGTGTATCAGGCACCTTTCCCTACTGCCTCTGGCCTCCAAGGCGGCACAGAGCCCTTCAGGGCTGCAAAGAGCCTTCCAATGCTGCACAGAGCCCCTCAAGATTGCACAGAGCAATCCAGGGCTGCACAGAGCCCTCCCGCCAGGCTGCACAGAGCCCCCCCAAAGGCTGCACAGAACCCTCCAAGGCTCTTGTGTATCAGTCACCTTTCCCTACTGCCTCTGCCCTCCAAGGCAGCACAGAGCCCTCCAGGGCTACACATAGCCCTCCAGGGCTGCACAGAGACCCCCCCCCCCCCGGGCTGCACAGAGACCCCCCCCCCCCAGGGCTGCACAGAGACCCCCCCCCCAGGGCTGCACAGAGACCCCCCCCCCCAGGGCTGCACAGAGACCCCTACAAATAAAGTATGCAGTTCCTAATATTAAGGGCAGGAAGTTGTGATCAATCAAGGGCTCCACATGATGGTGTAGAGCAAAACTACGGAGGAGAATCTCCTCCTTTAGGAAAAAGACCCTCACACACCCCCCATGGCTGCACAGAGCCCCCCCATGGCTGCACAGAGCCCCCCAGGGCTGCACAGAGCCCTCTAGGGCTGCATGGAGTCCCCCGACACTGCACAGACCAATCCAGGGCTGCACAGAGCCCTCCAGGGCTGCATAGGGCTTTCCACGGCTGCACAGAGCCCTTCAGGGCTGCACAGAGTCTGTGTATCAGGCACCTTTCCCTACTGCCTCTGGCCTCCAAGGCGGCACAGAGCCCTTCAGGGCTGCAAAGAGCCTTCCAATGCTGCACAGAGCCCCTCAAGATTGCACAGAGCAATCCAGGGCTGCACAGAGACCTCCAGGGCTGCACAGAGCCCTCCCGCCAGGCTGCACAGAGCCCCCCAAGGCTGCACAGAGCCCCCCCAGCCTGCACAGAGCCCCCCAGCCTGCACAGAGCCCCCCCAGCCTGCACAGAGCCCCCCCAGCCTGCACAGAGCCCCCCCCAGCCTGCACAGAGCCCCCCCCAGCCTGCACAGAGCCCCCCAAGCCTCGCAAAGCCTGCACAGAGCCCCACCAAGCCTGCACAGAGCCCCACCAAGCCTGCACAGAGCCCCACCAAGCCTGCACAGAGCCCCACCAAGCCTGCACACCAAGCCTGCACAGAGCCCCACCAAGCCTGCACAGAGCCCCACCAAGCCTGCACAGAGCCCCACCAAGCCTGCACAGAGCCCCACCAAGCCTGCACAGAGCCCCACCAAGGCTGCACGGAGCCCCCAAGGCTGCATGGAGCCCTCCAGGGCTGCACAGAGTCCCCCGACACTGCACGGACCAATCCAGGGTTGCACAAAGCCCTCCAGGGCTGCATAGGGCTTTCCAAGGCTGCACAGAGCCTTTCAGGGCTGCACAGAGCCCACCAAGGCTCTGTGCATCAGGCACCCATCTCTCCTGCCTCTGCCCTCCAGGGCTGCACAGAGCCCTCCAGGGCTGCACAGAGCCCTCCAGGGCTGCACAGAGCCACCCAAGACTGCACGGAGCCCTCCAGGGCTGCACAAAGCCCTCCAAGGCTGCACAGAGACCTCCAGGGCTGCGCAGAGACCTCCAGGGCTGCGCAGAGACCTCCAGGGCTGCACAGAGCCCCCCCCCCAGGCTGCACGGAGCCCCCCAAGGCTGCACGGAGCCCCCCAAGGCTGGACGGAGCCCCCCAAGGCTGGACGGAGCCCCCCCAAGGCTGGACGGAGCACCCCCAGGGCTGCACAGAGACCCCCCAGGGCTGCACAGAGACCCCCCCCCAGGGCTGCACAGAGACCCACCCCCAGGGCTGCACAGAGACCCAACCCCCAGGGCTGCACAGAGACCCAACCCCAGGGCTGCACAGAGACCCCCCCAGGGCTGCACAGAGACCCCCCAGGGCTGCACAGAGACCCCCCCCAGGGCTGCACAGAGACCCCCCCCAGGGCTGCACAGAGACCCCCAGGGCTGCACAGAGACCCCCCAGGGCTGCACAGAGACCCCCCCCCCAGGGCTGCACAGAGACCCCCAGGGCTGCACAGAGACCCCCCCAGGGCTGCACAGAGACCCCCCCAGGGCTGCACAGAGACCCCCAGGGCTGCACAGAGACCCCCCAGGGCTGCACAGAGACCCCCAGGGCTGCACAGAGACCCCCCCAGGGCTGCACAGAGACCCCCCCAGGGCTGCACAGAGACCCCCCCAGGGCTGCACAGAGACCCCCCCAGGGCTGCACAGAGACCCCCCCAGGGCTGCACAGAGACCCCCCAGGGCTGCACAGAGACCCCCCCAGGGCTGCACAGAGACCCCCCCAGGGCTGCACAGAGACCCCCCAGGGCTGCACAGAGACCCCCCCCAGGGCTGCACAGAGACCACCCCCAGGGCTGCACAGAGACCACCCCCCAGGGCTGCACAGAGACCCCCCAGGGCTGCACAGACCCCCAGGGCTGCACAGAGACCCCCCAGGGCTGCACAGAGACCCCCCAGGGCTGCACAGAGACCCCCCCAGGGCTGCACAGAGACCCCCCCAGGGCTGCACAGAGACCCCCAGGGCTGCACAGAGACCCCCAGGGCTGCACAGAGACCCCCCAGGGCTGCACAGAGACCCCCAGGGCTGCACAGAGACCCCCCAGGGCTGCACAGAGACCCCCCCCCAGGGCTGCACAGAGACCCCCCCAGGGGCTGCACAGAGACCCCCAGGGCTGCTGACACTGAAGACCCCCCCCCAGGGCTGCTGCAGAGACCCCCCAGGGCTGCACAGAGACCCCCCCAGGGCTGCACAGAGACCCCCCAGGGCTGCACAGAGACCCCCCCAGGGCTGCACAGAGACCCCCCCAGGGCTGCACAGAGACCCCCCCAGGGCTGCACAGAGACCCCCCCAGGGCTGCACAGAGACCCCCCAGGGCTGCACAGAGACCCCCCCAGGGCTGCACAGAGACCCCCCAGGGCTGCACAGAGACCCCCCAGGGCTGCACAGAGACCCCCCCAGGGCTGCACAGAGACCCCCCAGGGCTGCACAGAGACCCCCCCAGGGCTGCACAGAGACCCCCCCAGGGCTGCACAGAGACCCCCAGGGCTGCACAGAGACCCCCCCAGGGCTGCACAGAGACCCCCCCCAGGGCTGCACAGAGACCCCCCCCAGGGCTGCACAGAGACCCCCCCAGGGCTGCACAGAGACCCCCCCAGGGCTGCACAGAGACCCCCCCAGGGCTGCACAGAGACCCCCCAGGGCTGCACAGAGACCCCCCCCAGGGCTGCACAGAGACCCCCCAGGGCTGCACAGAGACCCCCCCCAGGGCTGCACAGAGACCCCCCCAGGGCTGCACAGAGACCCCCCCCAGGGCTGCACAGAGACCCCAGGGCTGCACAGACCCCCAGGGCTGCACAGAGACCCCCCCAGGGCTGCACAGAGACCCCCCAGGGCTGCACAGAGACCCCCCCCAGGGCTGCACAGAGACCCCCCCCCAGGGCTGCACAGAGACCCCCCAGGGCTGCACAGAGACCCCCCAGGGCTGCACAGAGACCCCCCCCAGGGCTGCACAGGACCCCCCCCCAGGGCTGCACAGAGACCCCCCCCAGGGCTGCACAGAGACCCCCCCCAGGGCTGCACAGAACCCCCCCCAGGGCTGCACAGAGACCCCCCCCAGGGCTGCACAGAGACCCCCCAGGGCTGCACAGAGACCCCCCAGGGCTGCACAGAGACCCCCCCAGGGCTGCACAGAGACCCCCCAGGGCTGCACAGAGACCCCCCAGGGCTGCACAGAGACCCCCCCCCCAGGGCTGCACAGAGACCCCCCAGGGCTGCACAGAGACCACCCCCAGGGCTGCACAGAGACCCCCCCCGGGCTGCACAGAGACCTCCCCCCCGGGCTGCACAGAGACCTCCCCCGGGCTGCACAGAGACACTCCCCCCGGGCTGCACAGAGACCCCCCGGGCTGCACAGAGACACCCCCCCCGGGCTGCACAGAGACACCCCCCCGGGCTGCACAGAGACCCCCCCCGGGCTGCACAGAGACCCCCCCCAGGGCTGCACAGAGACCCCCCCCGGGCTGCACAGAGACCCCCCAGGGCTGCACAGAGACCCCCGGGCTGCACAGAGACCCCCGGGCTGCACAGAGACCCCCCGGGCTGCACAGAGACCCCCCAGGGCTGCACAGAGACCCCCCCCAGGGCTGCACAGAGACCCCCCCCGGGCTGCACAGAGACCCCCCCGGGCTGCACAGAGACACCCCCCGGGCTGCACAGAGCACCCCACAGAGCCCCTCCCCCAAGGCTGCACAGAGCCCCTCCCCCAAGGCTGCACGGAGCCGCCCCCCCCAAGGCTGCACAGAGCCACCCCCACCCCCCCCCAGGGCTGCACAGACACCCCCCAGGGCTGCACAGAAACCCCCCCCAGGGCTGCACAGAAACCCCCCCCCAAGGCTGCACAGAGGCCCCCCCCAAGGCTGCACAGAGACCCCCCCCCCCCCAGGGCTGCACAGAGCCCCGCTCCAAGGCTGCACAGAGCCCTCCAAGGCTCTGGGTGTCAGGCACCTTTCCCTACTGCCTCTGCCCTCCAGGGCTGCACAGAGCCCCCCCCATGGCTGCACAGAGCCCCCCAGGGCTGCACAGATCCCTCCAGGGCTGCATGGAGTCCCCCGACACTGCACAGACCAATCCAGGGCTGCACAGAGCCCTCCAGGGCTGCATAGGGCTTTCCACGGCTGCACAGAGCCCTTCAGGGCTGCACAGAGTCTGTGTATCAGGCACCTTTCCCTACTGCCTCTGGCCTCCAAGGCGGCACAGAGCCCTTCAGGGCTGCAAAGAGCCTTCCAATGCTGCACAGAGCCCCTCAAGATTGCACAGAGCAATCCAGGGCTGCACAGAGACCTCCAGGGCTGCACAGAGCCCTCCCGCCAGGCTGCACAGAGCCCCCCAAAGGCTGCACAGAACCCTCCAAGGCTCTTGTGTATCAGTCACCTTTCCCTACTGCCTCTGCCCTCCAAGGCAGCACAGAGCCCTCCAGGGCTACACATAGCCCTCCAGGGCTGCACAGAGCCCCCCCAGGCTGCACAGAGCCCCACCAAGCCTGCACAGAGCCCCACCAAGCCTGCACAGAGCCCCACCAAGCCTGCACAGAGCCCCACCAAGCCTGCACAGAGCCCCACCAAGCCTGCACAGAGCCCCACCAAGCCTGCACAGAGCCCCACCAAGCCTGCACAGAGCCCCACCAAGCCTGCACAGAGCCCCACCAAGCCTGCACAGAGCCCCACCAAGGCTGCACAGAGCCCCACCAAGGCTGCACAGAGCCCCACCAAGGCTGCACAGAGCCCCCTCAAAGGCTGCACAGAGCCCTCCAGGGCTACACAGAGTCCCCCGACACTGCACGGACCAATCCAGGGTTGCACAGAGCCCTCCAGGGCTGCATAGGGCTTTCCAAGGCTGCACAGAGCCTTTCAGGGCTGCACAGAGCCCACCAAGGCTCTGTGCATCAGGCACCTTTCCCTACTGCCTCTGCCCTCCAGGGCTGCACAGAGCCCCCCAAGGCGGCACAGACCCTCCAAGGCTCTGTGTATCAGGCACCCATCTCTCCTGCCTCTGCCCTCCAGGGCTGCACAGAGCCACCCAAGACTGCACGGAGCCCTCCAGGGCTGCACAAAGCCCTCCAGGGCTGCGCAGAGACCTCCAGTGCTGCACAGAGCCCTCCCTCCCAGGCTGCACGGAGCCCCCCCAAGGCTGGACGGAGTCCCCCCCCCCCAAGGCTGGACGGAGCACCCCCCCCCCCAAGGCTGCACAGAGCCCCCCACAGAGCCCCTCCCCCAAGGCTGCACAGAGCCCCTCCCCCAAGGCTGCACAGAGCCCCTCCCCCAAGGCTGCACAGAGCCGCTCCCCAAGGCTGCACAGAGCCGCCCCCACCCCCAAGGCTGCACAGAGCCGCCCCCCCCAAGGCTGCACAGAGCCGCCCCCCCAAGGCTGCACAGAGACCCCCCCAGGGCTGCACAGAGACCCCCCAGGGCTGCACAGAGACCCCCCAGGGCTGCACAGAGACCCCCCAGGGCTGCACAGAGACCCCCCCCAGGGCTGCACAGAGACCCCCCAGGGCTGCACAGAGACCCCCCAGGGCTGCACAGAGACCCCCCAGGGCTGCACAGAGACCCCCCAGGGCTGCACAGAGACCCCCCAGGGCTGCACAGAGACCCCCCAGGGCTGCACAGAGACCCCCCAGGGCTGCACAGAGACCCCCCCCCCAGGGCTGCACAGAGACCCCCCCAGGGCTGCACAGAGACCCCCCCCAGGGCTGCACAGAGACCCCCCCCAGGGCTGCACAGAGACCCCCCCTGCCAGGACCCCCAGGGCTGCACAGAGACCCCCCCCAGGGCTGCACAGAGACCCCCCAGGGCTGCACAGAGACCCCCCCAGGGCTGCACAGAGACCCCCCAGGGCTGCACAGAGACCCCCAGGGCTGCACAGAGACCCCCCCCAGGGCTGCACAGAGACCCCCCAGGGCTGCACAGAGACCCCCCAGGGCTGCACAGAGACCCCCCCAGGGCTGCACAGAGACCCCCCAGGCTGCACAGAGCCCCACCAAGGCTGCACAGAGCCCCCCAAAGGCTGCACAGAGCCCTCCAGGGCTGCACAGAGTCCCCCGACACTGCACAGACCAATCCAGGGTTGCACAGAGCCCTCCAGGGCTGCATAGAGCCTTTCAGGGCTGCACAGAGCCCACCAAGGCTCTGCATCAGGCACCTTTCCCTACTGCCTCTGCCCTCCAGGGCTGCACAGAGCCCCCCAAGGCGGCACAGACCCTCCAAGGCTCTGTGTATCAGGCACCCATCTCTCCTGCCTCTGCCCTCCAGGGCTGCACAGAGCCCTCCAGGGCTGCACAGAGCCACCCAAGACTGCACGGAGCCCTCCAGGGCTGCACAAAGCCCTCCAGGGCTGCGCAGAGACCTCCAGGGCTGCGCAGAGACCTCCAGGGCTGCACAGAGCCCCCCCTCCCAGGCTGCACGGAGCCCCCCCAAGGCTGGACGGAGTCCTCCCCCCCCCCCCCCCAAGGCTGGACGGAGCACCCCCCCCCCAAGGCTGCACAGAGCCCCCCACAGAGCCCCTCCCCCAAGGCTACACAGAGCCCCCCCCCAAGGCTGCACAGAGCCGCCCCCCCAAGGCTGCACAGAGACCCCCCCAGGGCTGCACAGAGACCCCCCCCAGGGCTGCACAGAGACCCCCCCCAGGGCTGCACAGAGACCCCCCCAGGGCTGCACAGAGACCCCCCCAGGGCTGCACAGAGACCCCCCCAGGGCTGCACAGAGACCCCCCCAGGGCTGCACAGAGACCCCCCCAGGGCTGCACAGAGACCCCCCCAGGGCTGCACAGAGACCCCCCCAGGGCTGCACAGAGACCCCGCCCCCAGGGCTGCACAGAGACCCCGCCCCCAAGGCTGCACAGAGCCCCCGCCCCCAGGGCTGCACAGAGACCCCCCCAGGGCTGCACAGAGACCCCCCCAGGGCTGCACAGAGACCCCCCAGGGCTGCACAGAGACCCCCCAGGGCTGCACAGAGACCCCCCCAGGGCTGCACAGAGACCCCCCAGGGCTGCACAGAGACCCCCAGGGCTGCACAGAGACCCCCCAGGGCTGCACAGAGACCCCCCCAGGGCTGCACAGAGACCCCCTCCAGGGCTGCACAGAGACCCCCTCCAGGGCTGCACAGAGACCCCTCCAGGGCTGCACAGAGACCCCCCCAGGGCTGCACAGAGACCCCCCAGGGCTGCACAGAGACCCCCCAGGGCTGCACAGAGACCCCCAGGGCTGCACAGAGACCCCCCCAGGGCTGCACAGAGACCCCCCAGGGCTGCACAGAGACCCCCCAGGGCTGCACAGAGACCCCCCAGGGCTGCACAGAGACCCCCCCCAGGGCTGCACAGAGACCCCCCCCAGGGCTGCACAGAGACCCCCCCAGGGCTGCACAGAGACCCCCCCAGGGCTGCACAGAGACCCCCCCAGGGCTGCACAGAGACCCCCCAGGGCTGCACAGAGACCCCCCCAGGGCTGCACAGAGACCCCCCCAGGGCTGCACAGAGACCCCCCCCAGGGCTGCACAGAGACCCCCCAGGGCTGCACAGAGACCCCCCCAGGGCTGCACAGAGACCCCCCCAGGGCTGCACAGAGACCCCCCCCAGGGCTGCACAGAGACCCCCCCCAGGGCTGCACAGAGACCCCCCCAGGGCTGCACAGAGACCCCCCCAGGGCTGCACAGAGACCCCCCAGGGCTGCACAGAGACCCCCCCAGGGCTGCACAGAGACCCCCCAGGGCTGCACAGAGACCCCCAGGGCTGCACAGAGACCCCCCAGGGCTGCACAGAGACCCCCCAGGGCTGCACAGAGACCCCCCCAGGGCTGCACAGAGACCCCCCCCAGGGCTGCACAGAGACCCCCCAGGGCTGCACAGAGACCACCCCCAGGGCTGCACAGAGACCACCCCCCAGGGCTGCACAGAGACCACCCCCCAGGGCTGCACAGAGACCACCCCCCCAGGGCTGCACAGAGACCACCCCCCAGGGCTGCACAGAGACCCCCCCCAGGGCTGCACAGAGACCCCCCCAGGGCTGCACAGAGACCCCCCCAGGGCTGCACAGAGACCCCCCCCCAGGGCTGCACAGAGACCCCCCCAGGGCTGCACAGAGACCCCCCAGGGCTGCACAGAGACCCCCAGGGCTGCACAGAGACCCCCCCCAGGGCTGCACAGAGACCCCCCAGGGCTGCACAGAGACCCCCCAGGGCTGCACAGAGACCCCCCCCAGGGCTGCACAGAGACCCCCCCAGGGCTGCACAGAGACCCCCCAGGGCTGCACAGAGACCCCCCAGGGCTGCACAGAGACCCCCCCAGGGCTGCACAGAGACCCCCCAGGGCTGCACAGAGACCCCCCCAGGGCTGCACAGAGACCCCCCCAGGGCTGCACAGAGACCCCCCCCAGGGCTGCACAGAGACCCCCCCAGGGCTGCACAGAGACCCCCCCAGGGCTGCACAGAGACCCCCCCAGGGCTGCACAGAGACCCCCCCAGGGCTGCACAGAGACCCCCCCAGGGCTGCACAGAACCCCCCCAGGGCTGCACAGAGACCCCCCCCAGGGCTGCACAGAGCCCCCCACAGAGCCCCCCCCCCAAGGCTGCACAGAGCCGCCCCCCCCAAGGCTGCACAGAGCCGCCCCCCCCCCCCCAAGGCTGCACAGAGCCACCCCCCACCCCCCCCCCCCAGGGCTGCACAGACACCCCCCCCAGGGCTGCACAGAAACCCCCCCCCCCAGGGCTGCACAGAAACCCCCCCCCCCCCCAGGGCTGCACAGAAACCCCCCCCCCAGGGCTGCACAGAGCCCCGCTCCAAGGCTGCACAGAGCCCTCCAAGGCTCTGGGTGTCAGGCACCTTTCCCTACTGCCTCTGCCCTCCAGGGCTGCACAGAGCCCCCCCCATGGCTGCACAGAGCCCCCCAGGGCTGCACAGAGCCCTCCAGGGCTGCATGGAGTCCCCCGACACTGCACAGACCAATCCAGGGCTGCACAGAGCCCTCCAGGGCTGCATAGGGCTTTCCACGGCTGCACAGAGCCCTTCAGGGCTGCACAGAGTCTGTGTATCAGGCACCTTTCCCTACTGCCTCTGGCCTCCAAGGCGGCACAGAGCCCTTCAGGGCTGCAAAGAGCCTTCCAATGCTGCACAGAGCCCCTCAAGATTGCACAGAGCAATCCAGGGCTGCACAGAGACCTCCAGGGCTGCACAGAGCCCTCCCGCCAGGCTGCACAGAGCCCCCCCAAAGGCTGCACAGAACCCTCCAAGGCTCTTGTGTATCAGTCACCTTTCCCTACTGCCTCTGCCCTCCAAGGCAGCACAGAGCCCTCCAGGGCTACACATAGCCCTCCAGGGCTGCACAGAGCCCCCCCCCAGGCTGCACAGAGCCCCACCAAGCCTGCACAGAGCCCCACCAAGCCTGCACAGAGCCCCACCAAGCCTGCACAGAGCCCCACCAAGCCTGCACAGAGCCCCACCAAGCCTGCACAGAGCCCCACCAAGCCTGCACAGAGCCCCACCAAGCCTGCACAGAGCCCCACCAAGCCTGCACAGAGCCCCACCAAGCCTGCACAGAGCCCCACCAAGGCTGCACAGAGCCCCCTCAAAGGCTGCACAGAGCCCTCCAGGGCTGCACAGAGTCCCCCGACACTGCACGGACCAATCCAGGGTTGCACAGAGCCCTCCAGGGCTGCATAGGGCTTTCCAAGGCTGCATAGAGCCTTTCAGGGCTGCACAGAGCCCACCAAGGCTCTGTGCATCAGGCACCTTTCCCTACTGCCTCTGCCCTCCAGGGCTGCACAGAGCCCCCCAAGGCGGCACAGACCCTCCAAGGCTCTGTGTATCAGGCACCCATCTCTCCTGCCTCTGCCCTCCAGGGCTGCACAGAGCCCTCCAGGGCTGCACAGAGCCCTCCAGGGCTGCACGGAGCCCTCCAGGGCTGCACGGAGCCCTCCAGGGCTGCACAAAGCCCTCCAGGGCTGCGCAGAGACCTCCAGGGCTGCGCAGAGACCTCCAGGGCTGCACAGAGCCCCCCCTCCCAGGCTGCACGGAGCCCCCCCAAGGCTGGACGGAGTCCCCCCAAGGCTGGACGGAGCACCCCCCCCAAGGCTGCACAGAGCCCCCCACAGAGCCCCTCCCCAAGGCTACACAGAGCCCCTCCCCCCCAAGGCTGCACAGAGCCGCCCCCCCAAGGCTGCACAGAGCCGCCACCCCCCCAGGGCTGCACAGAGCCCCCCCCAGGGCTGCACAGAGCCGCCCCCCCCAGGGCTGCACAGAGACCCCCCCCCAGGGCTGCACAGAGACCCCCCCCAGGGCTGCACAGAGACCCCCCCAGGGCTGCACAGAGACCCCCCCCAGGGCTGCACAGAGACCCCCCCAGGGCTGCACAGAGACCCCTCCCAGGGCTGCACAGAGACCCCCCCAGGGCTGCACAGAGACCCCCCCAGGGCTGCACAGAGACCCCCCAGGGCTGCACAGAGACCCTCCAGGGCTGCACAGAGACCCCCCAGGGCTGCACAGAGACCCTCCCAGGGCTGCACAGAGACCCCCCAGGGCTGCACAGAGACCCCCCACCAAGGCTGCACAGAGCCCCACCAAGGCTGCACAGAGCCCCACCAAGGCTGCACAGAGCCCTCCAGGGCTGCACAGAGTCCCCCGACACTGCACAGACCAATCCAGGGCTGCACAGAGCCCTCCAGGGCTGCATAGAGCCTTCCACGGCTGCACAGAGCCCACCAAGGCTCTGCATCAGGCACCTTTCCCTACTGCCTCTGCCCTCCAGGGCTGCACAGAGCCCCTCAAGGCGGCACAGACCCTCCAAGGCTCTGTGTATCAGGCACCCATCTCTCCTGCCTCTGCCCTCCAGGGCTGCACAGAGCCCTCCAGGGCTGCACAGAGCCACCCAAGACTGCACGGAGCCCTCCAGGGCTGCACAGAGCCCTCCCAGGGCTGCGCAGAGACCTCCAGGGCTGCGCAGAGACCTCCAGGGCTGCACAGAGCCCCCTCCCAGGCTGCACGGAGCCCCCCAAGGCTGGACGGAGTCCTCCCCCCAAGGCTGGACGGAGCACCCCCCCAAGGCTGCACAGAGCCCCCACAGAGCCCCTCCCCAAGGCTACACAGAGCCCCCCCAAGGCTGCACAGAGCCGCCCCCAAGGCTGCACAGAGACCCCCCCCCAGGGCTGCACAGAGACCCCCCCAGGGCTGCACAGAGACCCCCCAGGGCTGCACAGAGACCCCCCAGGGCTGCACAGAGACCCCCCCAGGGCTGCACAGAGACCCCCCCAGGGCTGCACAGAGACCCCCCAGGGCTGCACAGAGACCCCCCAGGGCTGCACAGAGACCCCCCCAGGGCTGCACAGAGACCCCGCTCCCAGGGCTGCACAGACCCGCCTCCCAAGGCTGCACAGACCCGCCCCCCAAGGCTGCACAGAGCCCTCGCCCCAGGGCTGCACAGAGACCCCCAAGGGCTGCACAGAGACCCCCCAGGGCTGCACAGAGACCCTCCAGGGCTGCACAGAGACCCCTCCAGGGCTGCACAGAGACCCCCCCAGGGCTGCACAGAGACCCCCCAGGGCTGCACAGAGACCCCCCAGGGCTGCACAGAGACCCCCCCAGGGCTGCACAGAGACCCCCCCGGGCTGCACAGAGACCCCCCAGGGCTGCACAGAGACCCCCCCAGGGCTGCACAGAGACCCCCCCAGGGCTGCACAGAGACCCCACCAGGGCTGCACAGAGACCCCCCCAGGGCTGCACAGAGACCCCCCCAGGGCTGCACAGAGACCCCCCCAGGGCTGCACAGAGACCCCCCCAGGGCTGCACAGAGACCCCACCAGGGCTGCACAGAGACCCCCCCCAGGGCTGCACAGAGACCCCCCCCACCAAGGCTGCACAGAGCCCCACCAAGGCTGCACAGAGCCCTCCAGGGCTGCACAGAGTCCCCCGACACTGCACAGACCAATCCAGGGTTGCACAGAGCCCTCCAGGGCTGCATAGAGCCTTTCAGGGCTGCACAGAGCCCACCAAGGCTCTGCATCAGGCACCTTTCCCTACTGCCTCTGCCCTCCAGGGCTGCACAGAGCCCCCCCAAGGCGGCACAGACCCTCCAAGGCTCTGTGTATCAGGCACCCATCTCTCCTGCCTCTGCCCTCCAGGGCTGCACAGAGCCCTCCAGGGCTGCACAGAGCCCTCCAGGGCTGCACGGAGCCCTCCAGGGCTGCACGGAGCCCTCCAGGGCTGCACAAAGCCCTCCAGGGCTGCGCAGAGACCTCCAGGGCTGCGCAGAGACCTCCAGGGCTGCACAGAGCCCCCTCCCAGGCTGCACGGAGCCCCCCAAGGCTGGACGGAGTCCCCCCCAAGGCTGGACGGAGCACCTCCCCAAGGCTGCACAGAGCCCCCACAGAGCCCCTCCCCAAGGCTGCACAGAGCCCTCCCCCAAGGCTGCACAGAGCCGCCCCCAGGCTGCACAGAGCCCCCAGGCTGCACAGAGACCCCTCCCAGGGCTGCACAGAGACCCCCCCAGGGCTGCACAGAGACCCCCCAGGGCTGCACAGAGACCCCCCCCAGGGCTGCACAGAGACCCCCCCCAGGGCTGCACAGAGACCCCCCCAGGGCTGCACAGAGACCCCCCCCAGGGCTGCACAGAGACCCTCCCCAGGGCTGCACAGAGACCCCCCCCAGGGCTGCACAGAGACCCCCCAGGGCTGCACAGAGACCCCCCAGGGCTGCACAGAGACCCCCCAGGGCTGCACAGAGACCCCCCCCAGGGCTGCACAGAGACCCCACCAGGGCTGCACAGAGACCCCCAGGGCTGCACAGAGACCCCCCCCAGGGCTGCACAGAGACCCCCCACCAAGGCTGCACAGAGCCCCACCAAGGCTGCACAGAGCCCCACCAAGGCTGCACAGAGCCCCACCAAGGCTGCACAGAGCCCTCCAGGGCTGCACAGAGTCCCCCGACACTGCACAGACCAATCCAGGGTTGCACAGAGCCCTCCAGGGCTGCATAGAGCCTTTCAGGGCTGCACAGAGCCCACCAAGGCTCTGCATCAGGCACCTTTCCCTACTGCCTCTGCCCTCCAGGGCTGCACAGAGCCCCCCAAGGCGGCACAGACCCTCCAAGGCTCTGTGTATCAGGCACCCATCTCTCCTGCCTCTGCCCTCCAGGGCTGCACAGAGCCCTCCAGGGCTGCACAGAGCCACCCAAGACTGCACGGAGCCCTCCAGGGCTGCACAAAGCCCTCCAAGGCTGCACAGAGACCTCCAGGGCTGCGCAGAGACCTCCAGGGCTGCACAGAGCCCCCTCCCAGGCTGCACGGAGCCCCCCAAGGCTGGACGGAGTCCTCCCCCCAAGGCTGGACGGAGCACCCCCCCAAGGCTGCACAGAGCCCCCACAGAGCCCCTCCCCAAGGCTGCACAGAGCCCCCCCCAAGGCTGCACAGAGACCCCCCCAGGGCTGCACAGAGACCCCCCCAGGGCTGCACAGAGACCCCCCCCAGGGCTGCACAGAGACCCCCCCCAGGGCTGCACAGAGACCCCCCAGGGCTGCACAGAGACCCCCCCCAGGGCTGCACAGAGACCCCCCCCAGGGCTGCACAGAGACCCCCCCAGGGCTGCACAGAGACCCCCCCCAGGGCTGCACAGAGACCCCCCAGGGCTGCACAGAGACCCCCCCCAGGGCTGCACAGAGACCCCCCCAGGGCTGCACAGAGACCCCGCCCCAGGGCTGCACAGACCCCCCCAGGGCTGCACAGACCCGCCCCCCAGGGCTGCACAGAGACCCCCCCCAGGGCTGCACAGAGACCCCCCCAGGGCTGCACAGAGACCCCCCAGGGCTGCACAGAGACCCCCTCCCAGGGCTGCACAGAGACCCCCCCAGGGCTGCACAGAGACCCCCCCAGGGCTGCACAGAGACCCCCCCAGGGCTGCACAGAGACCCCCCCAGGGCTGCACAGAGACCCCCCCAGGGCTGCACAGAGACCCCCAGGGCTGCACAGAGACCCCCCCAGGGCTGCACAGAGACCCCCCAGGGCTGCACAGAGACCCCCCCAGGGCTGCACAGAGACCCCCCCAGGGCTGCACAGAGACCCCCCCAGGGCTGCACAGAGACCCCCCCAGGGCTGCACAGAGACCCCCCCAGGGCTGCACAGAGACCCCCAGGGCTGCACAGAGACCCCCCCCAGGGCTGCACAGAGACCCCCCCAGGGCTGCACAGAGACCCCCCAGGGCTGCACAGAGACCCCCCCCAGGGCTGCACAGAGACCCCCCAGGGCTGCACAGAGACCCCCAGGGCTGCACAGAGACCCCCCCAGGGCTGCACAGAGACCCCCCCCAGGGCTGCACAGAGACCCCCCCAGGGCTGCACAGAGACCCTCCCAGGGCTGCACAGAGACCCCCCCAGGGCTGCACAGAGACCCCCCCCAGGGCTGCACAGAGACCCCCCAGGGCTGCACAGAGACCCCCAGGGCTGCACAGAGACCCCCCCAGGGCTGCACAGAGACCCCCCCAGGGCTGCACAGAGACCCCCCCAGGGCTGCACAGAGACCCCCCCAGGGCTGCACAGAGACCCCCCCCAGGGCTGCACAGAGACCACCCCCCAGGGCTGCACAGAGACCCCCCCAGGGCTGCACAGAGACCACCCCCCAGGGCTGCACAGAGACCCCCCCAGGGCTGCACAGAGACCCCCCCCAGGGCTGCACAGAGACCCCCCCCAGGGCTGCACAGAGACCCCCCCAGGGCTGCACAGAGACCCCCCAGGGCTGCACAGAGACCCCCCAGGGCTGCACAGAGACCCCCCCAGGGCTGCACAGAGACCCCCCCCAGGGCTGCACAGAGACCCCCCCCAGGGCTGCACAGAGACCCCCCCCAGGGCTGCACAGAGACCCCCAGGGCTGCACAGAGACCCCCCCAGGGCTGCGCACAGAGACCCCCCCAGGGCTGCACAGAGACCCCCCCAGGGCTGCACAGAGACCCCCCCAGGGCTGCACAGAGACCCCCCCCAGGGCTGCACAGAGACCCCCCAGGGCTGCACAGAGACCCCCCAGGGCTGCACAGAGACCCCCCCCAGGGCTGCACAGAGACCCCCCCAGGGCTGCACAGAGACCCCCCAGGGCTGCACAGAGACCCCCAGGGCTGCACAGAGACCCCCCCAGGGCTGCACAGAGACCCCCACGCCCCCAGGGCTGCACAGAGACCCCCCCCAGGGCTGCACAGAAGACCCCCCCCAGGGCTGCACAGAGACCCCCCCCAGGGCTGCACAGAGACCCCCCCCAGGGCTGCACAGAGACCCCCCCAGGGCTGCACAGAGACCCCCCAGGGCTGCACAGAGACCCCCCAGGGCTGCACAGAGACCCCCCAGGGCTGCACAGAGACCCCCCCAGGGCTGCACAGAGACCCCCCCAGGGCTGCACAGAGACCCCCAGGGCTGCACAGAGACCTCCCAGGGCTGCACAGAGCACCCCACAGAGCCCCTCCCCAAGGCTGCACAGAGCCGCCTCCCCAAGGCTGCACGGAGCCGCCGCCCCAAGGCTGCACAGAGCCGCCCCCCCCCCCAAGGCTGCACAGAGCCACCCCACCCCCAGGGCTGCACAGACACCCCCCAGGGCTGCACAGAAACCCCCCAGGGCTGCACAGAAACCCCCCCAGGGCTGCACAGAAACCCCCCCCCCAGGGCTGCACAGAGCCCCGCTCCAAGGCTGCACAGAGCCCTCCAAGGCTCTGGGTGTCAGGCACCTTTCCCTACTGCCTCTGCCCTCCAGGGCTGCACAGAGCCCCCCATGGCTGCACAGAGCCCCCAGGGCTGCACAGAGCCCTCCAGGGCTGCATGGAGTCCCCCGACACTGCACAGACCAATCCAGGGCTGCACAGAGCCCTCCAGGGCTGCATAGGGCTTTCCACGGCTGCACAGAGCCCTTCAGGGCTGCACAGAGTCTGTGTATCAGGCACCTTTCCCTACTGCCTCTGGCCTCCAAGGCGGCACAGAGCCCTTCAGGGCTGCAAAGAGCCTTCCAATGCTGCACAGAGCCCCTCAAGATTGCACAGAGCAATCCAGGGCTGCACAGAGACCTCCAGGGCTGCACAGAGCCCTCCCGCCAGGCTGCACAGAGCCCCCCAAAGGCTGCACAGAACCCTCCAAGGCTCTTGTGTATCAGTCACCTTTCCCTACTGCCTCTGCCCTCCAAGGCAGCACAGAGCCCTCCAGGGCTACACATAGCCCTCCAGGGCTGCACAGAGCCCCCCCAGGCTGCACAGAGCCCCACCAAGCCTGCACAGAGCCCCACCAAGCCTGCACAGAGCCCCACCAAGCCTGCACAGAGCCCCACCAAGCCTGCACAGAGCCCCACCAAGCCTGCACAGAGCCCCACCAAGCCTGCACAGAGCCCCACCAAGCCTGCACAGAGCCCCACCAAGCCTGCACAGAGCCCCACCAAGCCTGCACAGAGCCCCACCAAGGCTGCACAGAGCCCCCTCAAAGGCTGCACAGAGCCCTCCAGGGCTGCACAGAGTCCCCCGACACTGCACGGACCAATCCAGGGTTGCACAGAGCCCTCCAGGGCTGCATAGGGCTTTCCAAGGCTGCATAGAGCCTTTCAGGGCTGCACAGAGCCCACCAAGGCTCTGTGCATCAGGCACCTTTCCCTACTGCCTCTGCCCTCCAGGGCTGCACAGAGCCCCCCAAGGCGGCACAGACCCTCCAAGGCTCTGTGTATCAGGCACCCATCTCTCCTGCCTCTGCCCTCCAGGGCTGCACAGAGCCCTCCAGGGCTGCACAGAGCCACCCAAGACTGCACGGAGCCCTCCAGGGCTGCACGGAGCCCTCCAGGGCTGCACAAAGCCCTCCAGGGCTGCGCAGAGCCTCCAGGGCTGCGCAGAGACCTCCAGGGCTGCACAGAGCCCTCCTCCCAGGCTGCACGGAGCCCCCCAAGGCTGGACGGAGTCCCCCCCAAGGCTGGACGGAGCACCCCCCCCCCAAGGCTGCACAGAGCCCCCACAGAGCCCCTCCCCAAGGCTACACAGAGCCCCTCCCCCCAAGGCTGCACAGAGCCGCCCCCCCAAGGCTGCACAGAGCCGCCTCCCCCCAAGGCTGCACAGAGCCGCTCCCAGGCTGCACAGAGCCCCCCAAGGCTGCACAGAGCCGCCCCCCAAGGCTGCACAGAGCCGCCCAAGGCTGCACAGAGCCCCCCAAGGCTGCACAGAGCCGCCCCCCAAGGCTGCACAGAGCCGCCCCCCAAGGCTGCACAGAGCCGCCCCCAGGGCTGCACAGAGCCGCCCCCAAGGCTGCACAGAGCCGCCCCCCAGGGCTGCACAGAGACCCCCAGGGCTGCACAGAGCCCCCAGGGCTGCACAGAGACCCCCAGGGCTGCACAGAGACCCCCCAGGGCTGCACAGAGACCCCCCAGGGCTGCACAGAGACCCCCCAGGGCTGCACAGAGACCCCCCAGGGCTGCACAGAGACCCCCCAGGGCTGCACAGAGACCCCCAGGGCTGCACAGAGACCCCCCAGGGCTGCACAGAGACCCCCCCAGGGCTGCACAGAGACCCCCCAGGGCTGCACAGAGACCCCCAGGGCTGCACAGAGACCCCTCCCAGGGCTGCACAGAGACCCCCCAGGGCTGCACAGAGACCCTCCCAGGGCTGCACAGAGACCCCCCAGGGCTGCACAGAGACCCCCCAGGGCTGCACAGAGACCCCCCCAGGGCTGCACAGAGACCCCCCAGGGCTGCACAGAGACCCCCCAGGGCTGCACAGAGACCCCCCAGGGCTGCACAGAGACCCCCCAGGGCTGCACAGAGACCCCCCAGGGCTGCACAGAGACCCCCCCCGGGCTGCACAGAGACCCCCCCAGGGCTGCACAGAGACCCCCAGGGCTGCACAGAGACCCCCCAGGGCTGCACAGAGACCCCCAGGGCTGCACAGAGACCCCCAGGGCTGCACAGAGACCCCCCCAGGGCTGCACAGAGACCCCCCAGGGCTGCATAGAGACCCCCCAGGGCTGGACAGAACCCCCCAAGGCTGGACGGAGCACCCCCCCAAGGCTGCACAGAGCCCCCCACAGAGCCCCTCCCCCAAGGCTGCACAGAGCCCCCCAAGGCTGCAGAGAGCCGCCCCCCAAGGCTGCACAGAGCCGCCGCCCCAAGGCTGCACAGAGCCGCCTCCCAAGGCTGCACAGAGCCACCCCCCCCCCCCAGGGCTGCACAGACCCCCCCAGGGCTGCACAGAAACCCCCCCAGGGCTGCACAGAGGCCCCCCAAGGCTGCACAGAGACTCCCCCAGGGCTGCACAGAGCCCCGCTCCAAGGCTGCACAGAGCCCTCCAAGGCTCTGGGTGTCAGGCACCTTTCCCTACTGCCTCTGCCCTCCAGGGCTGCACAGAGCCCCCCATGGCTGCACAGAGCCCCCCAGGGCTGCACAGAGCCCTCTAGGGCTGCATGGAGTCCCCCCGACACTGCACAGACCAATCCAGGGCTGCACAGAGCCCTCCAGGGCTGCATAGGGCTTTCCACGGCTGCACAGAGCCCTTCAGGGCTGCACAGAGTCTGTGTATCAGGCACCTTTCCCTACTGCCTCTGGCCTCCAAGGCGGCACAGAGCCCTTCAGGGCTGCAAAGAGCCTTCCAATGCTGCACAGAGCCCCTCAAGATTGCACAGAGCAATCCAGGGCTGCACAGAGACCTCCAGGGCTGCACAGAGCCCTCCCGCCAGGCTGCACAGAGCCCCCCAAAGGCTGCACAGAACCCTCCAAGGCTCTTGTGTATCAGTCACCTTTCCCTACTGCCTCTGCCCTCCAAGGCAGCACAGAGCCCTCCAGGGCTACACATAGCCCTCCAGGGCTGCACAGAGACCCCCCAGGGCTGCACAGAGACCCCCCAGGGCTGCACAGAGACCCCCCCCAGGGCTGCACAGAGACCCCTACAAATAAAGTATGCAGTTCCTAATATTAAGGGCAGGAAGTTGTGATCAATCAAGGGCTCCACATGATGGTGTAGAGCAAAACTACGGAGGAGAATCTCCTCCTTTAGGAAAAAGACCCTCACACACCCCCCATGGCTGCACAGAGCCCCCCATGGCTGCACAGAGCCCCCAGGGCTGCACAGAGCCCTCTAGGGCTGCATGGAGTCCCCCGACACTGCACAGACCAATCCAGGGCTGCACAGAGCCCTCCAGGGCTGCATAGGGCTTTCCACGGCTGCACAGAGCCCTTCAGGGCTGCACAGAGTCTGTGTATCAGGCACCTTTCCCTACTGCCTCTGGCCTCCAAGGCGGCACAGAGCCCTTCAGGGCTGCAAAGAGCCTTCCAATGCTGCACAGAGCCCCTCAAGATTGCACAGAGCAATCCAGGGCTGCACAGAGACCTCCAGGGCTGCACAGAGCCCTCCCGCCAGGCTGCACAGAGCCCCCCAAGGCTGCACAGAGCCCCCCCAGCCTGCACAGAGCCCCCCCAGCCTGCACAGAGCCCCCCCAGCCTGCACAGAGCCCCCCAGCCTGCACAGAGCCCCCCAGCCTGCACAGAGCCCCCCCAGCCTGCACAGAGCCCCCCCAGCCTGCAAAGCCTGCACAGAGCCCCACCAAGCCTGCACAGAGCCCCACCAAGCCTGCACAGAGCCCCACCAAGCCTGCACAGAGCCCCACCAAGCCTGCACACCAAGCCTGCACAGAGCCCCACCAAGCCTGCACAGAGCCCCACCAAGCCTGCACAGAGCCCCACCAAGCCTGCACAGAGCCCCACCAAGGCTGCACGGAGCCCCCAAGGCTGCATGGAGCCCTCCAGGGCTGCACAGAGTCCCCCGACACTGCACGGACCAATCCAGGGTTGCACAAAGCCCTCCAGGGCTGCATAGGGCTTTCCAAGGCTGCACAGAGCCTTTCAGGGCTGCACAGAGCCCACCAAGGCTCTGTGCATCAGGCACCCATCTCTCCTGCCTCTGCCCTCCAGGGCTGCACAGAGCCCTCCAGGGCTGCACAGAGCCCTCCAGGGCTGCACAGAGCCACCCAAGACTGCACGGAGCCCTCCAGGGCTGCACAAAGCCCTCCAAGGCTGCACAGAGACCTCCAGGGCTGCGCAGAGACCTCCAGGGCTGCACAGAGCCCCCCCCCAGGCTGCACGGAGCCCCCCCAAGGCTGGACGGAGCCCCCCCAAGGCTGGACGGAGCACCCCCCCCCCCCAGGGCTGCACAGAGACCCCCCAGGGCTGCACAGAGACCCCCCCCCAGGGCTGCACAGAGACCCCCCAGGGCTGCACAGAGACCCCCCAGGGCTGCACAGAGACCCCCCAGGGCTGCACAGAGACCCACCCCCAGGGCTGCACAGAGACCCACCCCCCAGGGCTGCACAGAGACCCCCCCAGGGCTGCACAGAGACCCCCCCAGGGCTGCACAGAGACCCCCCCAGGGCTGCACAGAGACCCCCCCAGGGCTGCACAGAGACCCCCCCAGGGCTGCACAGAGACCCCCCCAGGGCTGCACAGAGACCCCCCCAGGGCTGCACAGAGACCCCCCAGGGCTGCACAGAGACCCCCCCAGGGCTGCACAGAGACCCCCCCCAGGGCTGCACAGAGACCCCCCCCCCAGGGCTGCACAGAGACCCCCCCAGGGCTGCACAGAGACCCCCCCCAGGGCTGCACAGAGACCCCCCAGGGCTGCACAGAGACCCCCCAGGGCTGCACAGAGACCCCCCCAGGGCTGCACAGAGACCCCCCAGGGCTGCACAGAGACCCCCCCCCCAGGGCTGCACAGAGACCCCCCCCCCAGGGCTGCACAGAGACCCCCCCCCCAGGGCTGCACAGAGACCCCCCCCCAGGGCTGCACAGAGACCACCTCCCCCAGGGCTGCACAGAGACCCCCCAGGGCTGCACAGAGACCCCCCAGGGCTGCACAGAGACCCCCCCAGGGCTGCACAGAGACCCCCCCAGGGCTGCACAGAGACCCCCCCAGGGGCTGCACAGAGACCCCCCCCAGGGCTGCACAGAGACCCCCCCAGGGCTGCACAGAGACCCCCCAGGGCTGCACAGAGACCCCCCCAGGGCTGCACAGAGACCCCCCCAGGGCTGCACAGAGACCCCCCAGGGCTGCACAGAGACCCCCCCCAGGGCTGCACAGAGACCCCCCCAGGGCTGCACAGAGACCCCCCCAGGGCTGCACAGAGACCCCCCCAGGGCTGCACAGAGACCCCCCCAGGGCTGCACAGAGACCCCCCCAGGGCTGCACAGAGACCCCCCCCCAGGGCTGCACAGAGACCCCCCCAGGGCTGCACAGAGACCCCCAGGGCTGCACAGAGACCCCCCCAGGGCTGCACAGAGACCCCCCCAGGGCTGCACAGAGACCCCCAGGGCTGCACAGAGACCCCCCCAGGGCTGCACAGAGACCCCCCCCAGGGCTGCTACAGAGACCCCCCAGGGCTGCACAGAGACCCCCCAGGGCTGCACAGAGACCCCCCCCAGGGCTGCTGCACAGAGACCCCCCCCAGGGCTGCTGCACAGAGACCCCCCAGGGCTGCACAGAGACCCCCCCAGGGCTGCTACAGAGACCCCCCCAGGGCTGCACAGAGACCCCCCCAGGGCTGCACAGAGACCCCCCCAGGGCTGCACAGAGACCCCCCCCAGGGCTGCACAGAGACCCCCCAGGGCTGCACAGAGACCCCCCAGGGCTGCACAGAGACCCCCCCAGGGCTGCACAGAGACCCCCCCAGGGCTGCACAGAGACCCCCCCCAGGGCTGCACAGAGACCCCCCCCCGGGCTGCACAGAGACCTCCCCCAGGGCTGCACAGAGACCCCCCCCGGGCTGCACAGAGACCCCCCCCCGGGCTGCACAGAGACCCCCCCCGGGCTGCACAGAGACCCCCCGGGCTGCACAGAGACCACCCCCCCGGGCTGCACAGAGACCACCCCCCCAGGGCTGCACAGAGACACCCCCCCAGGGCTGCACAGAGACACCCCCCGGGCTGCACAGAGACCCCCCCGGGCTGCACAGAGACCCCCCCCGGGCTGCACAGAGACCCCCCGGGCTGCACAGAGACCCCCCCGGGCTGCACAGAGACCCCCCCGGGCTGCACAGAGACCCCCCGGGCTGCACAGAGACCCCCGGGCTGCACAGAGACCCCCCCGGGCTGCACAGAGACCCCCCCGGGCTGCACAGAGACCCCCCCGGGCTGCACAGAGACCCCCCGGGCTGCACAGAGACCCCCCAGGGCTGCACAGAGCACCCCACAGAGCCCCTCCCCCAAGGCTGCACAGAGCCCCTCCCCAAGGCTGCACGGAGCCGCCCCCCCCCAAGGCTGCACAGAGCCACCCCCACCCCCCCCAGGGCTGCACAGACACCCCCCCAGGGCTGCACAGAAACCCCCCCCAGGGCTGCACAGAAACCCCCCCCAAGGCTGCACAGAGGCCCCCCCCAAGGCTGCACAGAGACCCCCCCCCAGGGCTGCACAGAGCCCCGCTCCAAGGCTGCACAGAGCCCTCCAAGGCTCTGGGTGTCAGGCACCTTTCCCTACTGCCTCTGCCCTCCAGGGCTGCACAGAGCCCCCCCATGGCTGCACAGAGCCCCCAGGGCTGCACAGATCCCTCCAGGGCTGCATGGAGTCCCCCGACACTGCACAGACCAATCCAGGGCTGCACAGAGCCCTCCAGGGCTGCATAGGGCTTTCCACGGCTGCACAGAGCCCTTCAGGGCTGCACAGAGTCTGTGTATCAGGCACCTTTCCCTACTGCCTCTGGCCTCCAAGGCGGCACAGAGCCCTTCAGGGCTGCAAAGAGCCTTCCAATGCTGCACAGAGCCCCTCAAGATTGCACAGAGCAATCCAGGGCTGCACAGAGACCTCCAGGGCTGCACAGAGCCCTCCCGCCAGGCTGCACAGAGCCCCCCAAAGGCTGCACAGAACCCTCCAAGGCTCTTGTGTATCAGTCACCTTTCCCTACTGCCTCTGCCCTCCAAGGCAGCACAGAGCCCTCCAGGGCTACACATAGCCCTCCAGGGCTGCACAGAGCCCCCCCAGGCTGCACAGAGCCCCACCAAGCCTGCACAGAGCCCCACCAAGCCTGCACAGAGCCCCACCAAGCCTGCACAGAGCCCCACCAAGCCTGCACAGAGCCCCACCAAGCCTGCACAGAGCCCCACCAAGCCTGCACAGAGCCCCACCAAGCCTGCACAGAGCCCCACCAAGCCTGCACAGAGCCCCACCAAGCCTGCACAGAGCCCCACCAAGGCTGCACAGAGCCCCACCAAGGCTGCACAGAGCCCCACCAAGGCTGCACAGAGCCCCCTCAAAGGCTGCACAGAGCCCTCCAGGGCTGCACAGAGTCCCCCGACACTGCACGGACCAATCCAGGGTTGCACAGAGCCCTCCAGGGCTGCATAGGGCTTTCCAAGGCTGCACAGAGCCTTTCAGGGCTGCACAGAGCCCACCAAGGCTCTGTGCATCAGGCACCTTTCCCTACTGCCTCTGCCCTCCAGGGCTGCACAGAGCCCCCCAAGGCGGCACAGACCCTCCAAGGCTCTGTGTATCAGGCACCCATCTCTCCTGCCTCTGCCCTCCAGGGCTGCACAGAGCCACCCAAGACTGCACGGAGCCCTCCAGGGCTGCACAAAGCCCTCCAGGGCTGCGCAGAGACCTCCAGTGCTGCACAGAGCCCTCCCTCCCAGGCTGCACGGAGCCCCCAAGGCTGGACGGAGTCCCCCCCCAAGGCTGGACGGAGCACCCCCCCCCCAAGGCTGCACAGAGCCCCTCCCAAGGCTGCACAGAGCCCCTCCCCAAGGCTGCACAGAGCCCCTCCCCCAAGGCTGCACAGAGCCCCTCCCAAGGCTGCACAGAGCCGCCCCCCCCAAGGCTGCACAGAGCCGCCCCCCCCCAAGGCTGCACAGAGCCGCCCCCCCCCCAAGGCTGCACAGAGCCG
Source organism: Calotriton arnoldi (assembly GCA_963921515.1). Lineage (NCBI taxonomy): Eukaryota > Metazoa > Chordata > Amphibia > Caudata > Salamandridae > Calotriton > Calotriton arnoldi. Next base: position 1,038,901 of record CAWUFW010001592.1, read on the forward strand.
CCCCCCCCCAAGGCTGCACAGAGCCGCCCCCCCAAGGCTGCACAGAGACCCCCCAGGGCTGCACAGAGACCCCCCCAGGGCTGCACAGAGACCCCCCCAGGGCTGCACAGAGACCCCCCCAGGGCTGCACAGAGACCCCCCAGGGCTGCACAGAGACCCCCAGGGCTGCACAGAGACCCCCCAGGGCTGCACAGAGACCCCCCCAGGGCTGCACAGAGACCCCCAGGGCTGCACAGAGACCCCCAGGGCTGCACAGAGACCCCCCAGGGCTGCACAGAGACCCCCCAGGGCTGCACAGAGACCCCCCCAGGGCTGCACAGAGACCCCCCAGGGCTGCACAGAGACCCCCCCAGGGCTGCACAGAGACCCCCCCAGGGCTGCACAGAGACCCCCCCAGGGCTGCACAGAGACCCCCCAGGGCTGCACAGAGACCCCCAGGGCTGCACAGAGACCCCCAGGGCTGCACAGAGACCCCCCCAGGGCTGCACAGAGACCCCCCCAGGGCTGCACAGAGACCCCCCAGGGCTGCACAGAGACCCCCCAGGGCTGCACAGAGACCCCCCCCAGGGCTGCACAGAGACCCCCCAGGGCTGCACAGAGACCCCCCCAGGGCTGCACAGAGACCCCACCAAGGCTGCACAGAGCCCCACCAAGGCTGCACAGAGCCCCACCAAGGCTGCACAGAGCCCCCCCAAAGGCTGCACAGAGCCCTCCAGGGCTGCACAGAGTCCCCCGACACTGCACAGACCAATCCAGGGTTGCACAGAGCCCTCCAGGGCTGCATAGGGCTTTCCAAGGCTGCATAGAGCCTTTCAGGGCTGCACAGAGCCCACCAAGGCTCTGCATCAGGCACCTTTCCCTACTGCCTCTGCCCTCCAGGGCTGCACAGAGCCCCCCAAGGCGGCACAGACCCTCCAAGGCTCTGTGTATCAGGCACCCATCTCTCCTGCCTCTGCCCTCCAGGGCTGCACAGAGCCCTCCAGGGCTGCACAGAGCCACCCAAGACTGCACGGAGCCCTCCAGGGCTGCACAAAGCCCTCCAGGGCTGCGCAGAGACCTCCAGGGCTGCGCAGAGACCTCCAGGGCTGCACAGAGCCCCCTCCCAGGCTGCACGGAGCCCCCCAAGGCTGGACGGAGTCCTCCCCCCCCCCAAGGCTGGACGGAGCACCCCCCCCAAGGCTGCACAGAGCCCCCCACAGAGCCCCTCCCCCAAGGCTACACAGAGCCCCCCCAAGGCTGCACAGAGCCGCCCCCCCAAGGCTGCACAGAGCCGCCCCCCAAGGCTGCACAGAGACCCCCCCAGGGCTGCACAGAGACCCCCAGGGCTGCACAGAGACCCCCCCAGGGCTGCACAGAGACCCCCCAGGGCTGCACAGAGACCCCCCAGGGCTGCACAGAGACCCCCAGGGCTGCACAGAGCCCCCAGGGCTGCAGACCCCCAGGGCTGCACAGAGACCCCCCCAGGGCTGCACAGAGACCCCGCCCCCAGGGCTGCACAGAGACCCCGCCCCCAGGGCTGCACAGACCCGCCCCCCAAGGCTGCACAGAGCCCCCGCCCCCAGGGCTGCACAGAGACCCCCAGGGCTGCACAGAGCCCCCCCAGGGCTGCACAGAGACCCCCCAGGGCTGCACAGAGACCCCTCCAGGGCTGCACAGAGACCCCCCCAGGGCTGCACAGAGACCCCCAGGGCTGCACAGAGACCCCCCCCAGGGCTGCACAGAGACCCCCCCAGGGCTGCACAGAGACCCCCCCAGGGCTGCACAGAGACCCCCCCAGGGCTGCACAGAGACCCCCCAGGGCTGCACAGAGACCCCCCCAGGGCTGCACAGAGACCCCCAGGGCTGCACAGAGACCCCCAGGGCTGCACAGAGACCCCCCCAGGGCTGCACAGAGACCCCCCAGGGCTGCACAGACCCCCAGGGCTGCACAGAGACCCCCCCCAGGGCTGCACAGAGACCCTCCCCCAGGGCTGCACAGAGACCCTCCCCCAGGGCTGCACAGAGACCCCCCCCAGGGCTGCACAGAGACCCCCCCAGGGCTGCACAGAGACCCCCCAGGGCTGCACAGAGACCCCCCCAGGGCTGCACAGAGACCCCCCAGGGCTGCACAGAGACCCCCCCCAGGGCTGCACAGAGACCCCAGGGCTGCACAGAGACCCCCCCAGGGCTGCACAGAGACCCCCAGGGCTGCATGAGACCCCCAGGGCTGCACAGAGACCCCCCAGGGCTGCACAGAGACCCCCCCAGGGCTGCACAGAGACCCCCCAGGGCTGCACAGAGACCCCCAGGGCTGCACAGAGCCCCCCAGGGCTGCACAGAGACCCCCCAGGGCTGCACAGAGACCCCCCAGGGCTGCACAGAGACCCCCCAGGGCTGCACAGAGACCCCCCAGGGCTGCACAGAGACCCCCAGGGCTGCACAGAGACCCCCCCAGGGCTGCACAGAGACCCCCCCCAGGGCTGCACAGAGACCCCCCAGGGCTGCACAGAGACCCCCCAGGGCTGCACAGAGACCCCCCCAGGGCTGCACAGAGACCCCCCCAGGGCTGCACAGAGACCCCCCAGGGCTGCACAGAGACCCCCCCCAGGGCTGCACAGAGACCCCCCAGGGCTGCACAGAGACCCCCCAGGGCTGCACAGAGACCCCCCAGGGCTGCACAGAGACCCCTCCCCCAGGGCTGCACAGAGCCCTCCCCCAGGGCTGCACAGAGACCCTCCCCAGGGCTGCACAGAGACCCCCCAGGGCTGCACAGAGACCCCCCCAGGGCTGCACAGAGACCCCCCCCAGGGCTGCACAGAGACCCCCCCCAGGGCTGCACAGAGACCCCCCCCAGGGCTGCACAGAGACCCCCCCAGGGCTGCACAGAGACCCCCCAGGGCTGCACAGAGCCCCCCAGGGCTGCACAGAGACCCCCCCCCAGGGCTGCACAGAGCCCCCCCAGGGCTGCACAGAGACCCCCCAGGGCTGCACTGAGACCCCCCCCAGGGCTGCACAGAGACCCCCCCAGGGCTGCACAGTGACCCCCCAGGGCTGCACAGAGACCCCCCCAGGGCTGCACAGAGACCCCCCAGGGCTGCACAGAGACCCCCCAGGGCTGCACAGAGACCCCCCCAGGGCTGCACAGAGACCCCCAGGGCTGCACAGAGACCCCCCAGGGCTGCACAGAGACCCCCCAGGGCTGCACAGAGACCCCCCGGGCTGCACAGAGACCCCCCCAGGGCTGCACAGAGCCCCCCCGGGCTGCACAGAGACCCCCCAGGGCTGCACAGAGACCCCCGGGCTGCACAGAGACCCCCAGGGCTGCACAGAGACCCTCCCCCAGGGCTGCACAGAGACCCCCCAGGGCTGCACAGAGCCCCCCAGGGCTGCACAGAGCACCTCCCCCAGGGCTGCACAGAGCCCCCACAGAGCCCCTCCCCCAAGGCTGCACAGAGCCCCCCCAAGGCTGCACAGAGCCGCCGCCCCCAAGGCTGCACAGAGCCGCCGCTCCCCAAGGCTGCACAGAGCCGCCCCCCAAGGCTGCACAGAGCCGCCCCCCCAAGGCTGCACAGAGCCACCCCCACCCCCCAGGGCTGCACAGACCCCAGGCTGCCGACCCCCAGGGCTGCACAGAAACCCCCCCAGGGCTGCACAGAGACCCCCCCAGGGCTGCACAGAGACCCCCCAGGGCTGCACAGAGCCCCGCTCCAAGGCTGCACAGAGCCCTCCAAGGCTCTGGGTGTCAGGCACCTTTCCCTACTGCCTCTGCCCTCCAGGGCTGCACAGAGCCCCCCCATGGCTGCACAGAGCCCCCAGGGCTGCACAGAGCCCTCCAGGGCTGCATGGAGTCCCCCGACACTGCACAGACCAATCCAGGGCTGCACAGAGCCCTCCAGGGCTGCATAGGGCTTTCCACGGCTGCACAGAGCCCTTCAGGGCTGCACAGAGTCTGTGTATCAGGCACCTTTCCCTACTGCCTCTGGCCTCCAAGGCGGCACAGAGCCCTTCAGGGCTGCAAAGAGCCTTCCAATGCTGCACAGAGCCCCTCAAGATTGCACAGAGCAATCCAGGGCTGCACAGAGACCTCCAGGGCTGCACAGAGCCCTCCCGCCAGGCTGCACAGAGCCCCCCAAAGGCTGCACAGAACCCTCCAAGGCTCTTGTGTATCAGTCACCTTTCCCTACTGCCTCTGCCCTCCAAGGCAGCACAGAGCCCTCCAGGGCTGCACATAGCCCTCCAGGGCTGCACAGAGCCCCCCAGGCTGCACAGAGCCCCACCAAGCCTGCACAGAGCCCCACCAAGCCTGCACAGAGCCCCACCAAGCCTGCACAGAGCCCCACCAAGCCTGCACAGAGCCCCACTCAAGCCTGCACAGAGCCCCACCAAGCCTGCACAGAGCCCCACCAAGCCTGCACAGAGCCCCACCAAGCCTGCACAGAGCCCCACCAAGGCTGCACAGAGCCCCTCAAAGGCTGCACGGAGCCCTCCAGGGCTGCACAGAGTCCCCCGACACTGCACGGACCAATCCAGGGTTGCACAGAGCCCTCCAGGGCTGCATAGGGCTTTCCAAGGCTGCACAGAGCCTTTCAGGGCTGCACAGAGCCCACCAAGGCTCTGTGCATCAGGCACCCATCTCTCCTGCCTCTGCCCTCCAGGGCTGCACAATGCCCTCCAGGGCTGCACAGAGCCACCCAAGACTGCACGGAGCCCTCCAGGGCTGCACAAAGCCCTCCAAGGCTGCACAGAGACCTCCAGGGCTGCGCAGAGCCCTCCAGGGCTGCACAGAGCCCCCCAAGGCTGGACGGAGCCCCCCAAGGCTGGACGGAGCACCCCCAGGGCTGCACAGAGCCCCCCAGGGCTGCACAGAGACCCATCCCCCAGGGCTGCACAGAGCCCAACCCCCAGGGCTGCACAGAGACCCAACCCCCAGGGCTGCACAGAGCCCCCCCCAGGGCTGCACAGAGCACCCCCCCAAGGCTGCACAGAGCCCCCCCAGAGCTGCACCCCCCCAGGGCTGCACAGAGACCCCCCAGGGCTGCACAGAGACCCCCCAGGGCTGCACAGAGACCCCCCCAGGGCTGCACAGAGACCCCCCAGGGCTGCACAGAGACCCCCCAGGGCTGCACAGAGACCCCCAGGGCTGCACAGAGCCCCCAGGGCTGCACAGAGACCCCCCCAGGGCTGCACAGAGACCCCCCCAGGGCTGCACAGAGACCCCCCAGGGCTGCACAGAGACCCCCCAGGGCTGCACAGAGCCCCCCAGGGCTGCACAGAGACCCCCCCCAGGGCTGCACAGAGCACCCCCAGGGCTGCACAGAGACCACCCCAGGGCTGCACAGAGACCACCCCAGGGCTGCACAGAGACCCCCCCAGGGCTGCACAGAGCCCCCCAGGGCTGCACAGAGACCCCCCAGGGCTGCACAGAGACCCCCTCAGGGCTGCATGCAGAGACCCCCAGGGCTGCACAGAGACCCCCAGGGCTGCATAGAGACCCCCAGGGCTGCACAGAGACCCCCAGGGCTGCACAGAGACCCCCAGGGCTGCACAGAGACCCCCAGGGCTGCACAGAGACCTCCCCCAGGGCTGCACAGAGACCCCCCAGGGCTGCACAGAGACCCCCAGGGCTGCACAGAGCCCCCCCAGGGCTGCACAGAGACCCCCCCAGGGCTGCACAGAGACCCCTCCCAGGGCTGCACAGAGACCCCCCCACCCCAGGGCTGCACAGAGACCCCCCCCCCCCAGGGCTGCACAGAGACCCCCCCCCCCCAGGGCTGCACAGAGACCCCCCCCCCCAGGGCTGCACAGAGACCCCCCCCCCAGGGCTGCACAGAGACCCCCCCCAGGGCTGCACAGAGACCCCCAGGGCTGCACAGAGCCCCCAGGGCTGCACAGAGACACTCCCCCAGGGCTGCACAGAGACACCCCCAGGGCTGCACAGAGACACCCCCCCTGGCTGCACAGAGACCCCCTGGCTGCACAGAGACCCCCCTGGCTGCACAGAGACCCCCTGGGCTGCACAGAGACCCCCGGGCTGCACAGGACCCTCTCCAGGGCTGCACAGAGACCCCCCGGGCTGCACAGAGACCCCCGGGCTGCACAGAGACCCCCCGGGCTGCACAGAGACCCTCCGGGCTGCACAGAGACCCCCCGGGCTGCACAGAGACCCCTCGGGCTGCACAGAGACCTCCGGGCTGCACAGAGACCCTCCACCCCCTGGCTGCACAGAGACCCTCCGGGCTGCACAGAGACCCCCGGGCTGCCAGAGACCTCCGGGCTGCACAGAGACCCCCCCCCCCTGGCTGCACAGAGACCCTCCAGAGGCTGCACAGAGACCCCCCAGGGCTGCACAGAGACCCTCCAGGGCTGCACAGAGACCCCCAGGGCTGCACAGAGACCCCCCCAGGGCTGCACAGAGACCCCCAGGGCTGCACAGAGCCCCCCAGGGCTGCACAGAGACCCCCCAGGGCTGCACAGAGACCCCCCAGGGCTGCACAGAGACCCCCCAGGGCTGCACAGAGACCCCCCAGGGCTGCACAGAGACCCCCAGGGCTGCACAGAGACCCCCAGGGCTGCACAGAGACCCCCAGGGCTGCACAGAGACCCTCCCCAGGGCTGCACAGAGCCCCCCAGGGCTGCACAGAGACCCCCAGGGCTGCACAGAGCCCCCAGGGCTGCACAGAGACCCCCCAGGGCTGCACAGAGACCCCCCCAGGGCTGCACAGAGCCCCCCCAGGGCTGCACAGAGACCCCCAGGGCTGCACAGAGCCCCCCAGGGCTGCACAGAGCACCCCCAGGGCTGCACAGAGACCCCCCCAGGGCTGCACAGAGACCCCCAGGGCTGCACAGGACCCCCAGGGCTGCACAGAGCCCCCCAGGGCTGCACAGAGACCCCCCAGGGCTGCACAGAGACCCCCCACGGCTGCTGAGACCCCCAGGCTGCACAGAGACCCCCCAGGGCTGCACAGAGACCCCCAGGGCTGCACAGAGCCCCCCAGGGCTGCACAGAGCCCTCCCAGGGCTGCACAGAGACCCCCAGGGCTGCACAGAGACCCCCAGGGCTGCACAGAGACCCCCCAAGGCTGGCACGGAGCACCCCCCCAAGGCTGCACAGAGCCCCTCCCCAGGGCTGCACAGAGCCCTCCCCACCCCAGGGCTGCACGAGACCCCCCCCCCAGGGCTGCACAGAGACCCCCCACCCCAGGGCTGCACAGAGACCCCCACCCCAGGGCTGCACAGAGACCCCCCACCCCAGGGCTGCACAGAGACACCCCCAGGGCTGCACAGAGACACCCCCAGGGCTGCACAGAGACACCCCCCAGGGCTGCACAGAGACACCCCAGGGCTGCACAGAGCCACCTCCTAGGCTGCACAGAGACCCCCAGGCTGCACAGAGACCCCCTGGCTGCACAGAGCCCCCCTGGCTGCACAGAGACCCCCTGGCTGCACAGAGCCCCCTGGCTGCACAGAGACCCCCTGGCTGCACAGAGACCTCCCTGGCTGCACAGAGACCCCCCGGGCTGCACAGAGACCCCCGGGCTGCACAGAGACCCCCCAGCCCCTGGCTGCACAGAGACCCCCGGGCTGCACAGAGCCCCCAGGGCTGCACAGAGACCCCCAGGGCTGCACAGAGACCCCCAGGGCTGCACAGAGACCCCCAGGGCTGCACAGAGACCCCCAGGGCTGCACAGAGACCCCCCAGGGCTGCACAGAGACCCCCAGGGCTGCACAGAGACCCCCCCAGGGCTGCACAGAGACCCCCCCAGGGCTGCACAGAGACCCCCCCCAGGGGCTGCACAGAGACCCCCCAGGGCTGCACAGAGACCCCCCAGGGCTGCACAGAGACCCCCCAGGGCTGCACAGAGACCCCCAGGGCTGCACAGAGACCCCCGGGGCTGCAGAGACCCCCGGGGCTGCACAGAGACCCCCGGGGCTGCACAGAGACCCCCAGGGCTGCACAGAGACCCCCCCAGGGCTGCATAGAGACCCCCCAGGGCTGCACAGAGACCCCCCCAGGGCTGCACAGAGACCCCCAGGGCTGCACAGAGACCCCCAGGGCTGCACAGAGACCCCCCAGGGCTGCACAGAGACCCCCACAGAGCCCCTCCCCAAGGCTGCACAGAGCCGCCCCCAAGGCTGCAGAGAACCGCCCCCCCAGGGCTGCACAGAGACCCCCCCAGGGCTGCACAGAGACCCCCAGGGCTGCACAGAGACCCCCCAAGGCTGGACGGAGCACCCCCCCCAAGGCTGCACAGAGCCCCTCCCCAAGGCTGCACAGAGCCCCTCCCCCAAGGCTGCAGAGAGCCGCCCCCCAAGGCTGCACAGAGCCGCCCCCCAAGGCTGCACAGAGCCGCCCCCCAAGGCTGCACAGAGCCGCCCCCCCAAGGCTGCACAGAGCCCCCTCCCAAGGCTGCACAGAGACCCCCTCCCAAGGCTGCACAGAGACCCCTCCCAGGGCTGCACAGAGACCCCCTCCCAGGGCTGCACAGTGCCCCCTCCAAGGCTGCACAGAGCCGCCCCACCCCCGCCCCCAAGGCTGCACAGGCACCTTTCCCTACTGCCTCTGCCCTCCAGGGCTGCACAGATCCCCCCCAAGGCGGCACAGACCCTCCAAGGCTCTGTGTATTAGGCACCCATCTCTCCTGCCTCTGCCCTCCAGGGCTGCACAGAGCCCTCCAGGGCTGCACAGAGCCACCCAAGACTGCACGGAGCCCTACAGGGCCGCACAAAGCCCTCCAAGGCTGCGCAGAGACCTCCAGGGCTGCGCAGAGACCTCCAGGGCTGCACATAGCCCCCTCCCAAGGCTGCACAGAGCCCCTCCCCCAAGGCTGCACAGAGCCCCTCCCCCAAGGCTGCACAGAGCCCCTCCCCCAAGGCTGCACAGAGCCGCCGCCCCCCAAGGCTGCACAGAGCCGCCCCCAAGGCTGCAAGGCTGCCCCACAGACTGCGAGCCCCCCCAGGGCTGCACAGAGACCCCCAGGGCTGCAGAGAGCCCCCAGGGCTGCACAGAGACCCCCCCAGGGCTGCACAGAGACCCCCAGGGCTGCACAGAGACCCCCCAGGGCTGCACAGAGACCCCCAGGGCTGCACAGAGACCCCCCAGGGCTGCACAGAGACCACCCCCCAGGGCTGCACAGAGACACCCCCAGGGCTGCACAGAGAGCCCCCAGGGCTGCACAGAGACCCCCCAGGGCTGCACAGAGACCCCCCCAGGGCTGCACAGAGACCCCCCCAGGGCTGCACAGAGACCCCCCAGGGCTGCACAGAGACCCCCAGGGCTGCACAGAGACCCCCCAGGGCTGCACAGTGCCCCCCCCAGGGCTGCACAGTGCCCCCCAGGGCTGCACAGTGCCCCCTCCAAGGCTGCACAGTGCCCCCTCCAAGGCTGCACAGAGACCCCCCGGGCTGCACAGAGCCCCCGGGCTGCACAGAGCCCCCAGGGCTGCACAGAGACCCCCAGGGCTGCAGAGACCCCCAGGGCTGCACAGAGACCCCCCAGGGCTGCACAGAGACCCCCAGGGCTGCACAGAGCCCCCCAGGGCTGCACAGAGACCCCCAGGGCTGCACAGAGACCCCCCCCAGGGCTGCACAGAGACCCCCCCAGGGCTGCACAGAGACCCCCCAGGGCTGCACAGAGACCCCCCCAGGGCTGCACAGAGACCCCCCAGGGCTGCTCGGAGACCCCCAGGGCTGCACAGAGACCCCCCAGGGCTGCACAGAGACCCCCCCAGGGCTGCACAGAGACCCCCCAGGGCTGCACAGAGACCCCCAGGGCTGCACAGAGACCCCCAGGGCTGCACAGAGACTCCCCAGGGCTGCACAGAGACCCCCCAGGGCTGCACAGAGACCCCCAGGGCTGCACAGAGACCCCCAGGGCTGCACAGAGACCCCCCCAGGGCTGCACAGAGACCCCCCCCCAGGGCTGCACAGAGACCCCCCCCAGGGCTGCACAGAGACCCCCCAGGGCTGCACAGAGACCCCCCCAGGGCTGCACAGAGACCCCCCAGGGCTGCACAGAGACCCCCCCCAGGGCTGCACAGAGACCCCCCAGGGCTGCACAGTGCCCCTCCAAGGCTGCACAGTGCCCCCTCCAGGGCTGCACAGTGCCCCCTCCAAGGCTGCACAGTGCCCCCTCCAAGGCTGCACAGTGCCCCCCTCCAAGGCTGCACAGAGCCGCCCCAGGGCTGCACAGAGACCCCCGGGCTGCACAGAGACCCCCCCCGGGCTGCACAGAGACCCCTCCCCCAGGGCTGCATAGAGCCCCCCAAGGCTGGACGGAGCACCCCCCAAGGCTGCACAGAGCCCCCCACAGAGCCCCTCCCCAAGGCTGCACAGAGCCCCCCAAGGCTGCACAGAGCCGCCCCCAAGGCTGCACAGAGCCGCCCCCCAAGGCTGCACAGAGCCACCCCCAGGGCTGCACAGAAACCCCCCCAGGGCTGCACAGAGGCCCCCCCAAGGCTGCACAGAGACCCCCCAGGGCTGCACAGAGCCCCGCTCCAAGGCTGCACAGAGCCCTCCAAGGCTCTGGGTGTCAGGCACCTTTCCCTACTGCCTCTGCCCTCCAGGGCTGCACAGCCCCCATGGCTGCACAGAGCCCCCCATGGCTGCACAGAGCCCCCATGGCTGCACAGAGCCCCCAGGGCTGCACAGAGCCCTCCAGGGCTGCATGGAGTCCCCCGACACTGCACAGACCAATCCAGGGCTGCACAGAGCCCTCCAGGGCTGCATAGGGCTTTCCACGGCTGCACAGAGCCCTTCAGGGCTGCACAGAGTCTGTGTATCAGGCACCTTTCCCTACTGCCTCTGGCCTCCAAGGCGGCACAGAGCCCTTCAGGGCTGCAAAGAGCCTTCCAATGCTGCACAGAGCCCCTCAAGATTGCACAGAGCAATCCAGGGCTGCACAGAGACCTCCAGGGCTGCACAGAGCCCTCCCGCCAGGCTGCACAGAGCCCCCAAAGGCTGCACAGAACCCTCCAAGGCTCTTGTGTATCAGTCACCTTTCCCTACTGCCTCTGCCCTCCAAGGCAGCACAGAGCCCTCCAGGGCTACACATAGCCCTCCAGGGCTGCACAGAGCCCCCCAGCCTGCACAGAGCCCCCCCAGCCTGCACAGAGCCCCCCCCAGCCTGCACAGAGCCCCCCAGCCTGCACAGAGCCCCCCCAGCCTGCACAGAGCCCCCCCAGCCTGCACAGAGCCCCACCAAGCCTGCACAGAGCCTCACCAAGCCTGCACAGAGCCCCACCAAGCCTGCACAGAGCCCCACCAAGCCTGCACACCAAGCCTGCACAGAGCCCCACCAAGCCTGCACAGAGCCCCACCAAGCCTGCACAGAGCCCCACCAAGCCTGCACAGAGCCCCACCAAGCCTGCACGGAGCCCTCCAGGGCTGCACAGAGTCCCCCGACACTGCACGGACCAATCCAGGGTTGCACAAAGCCCTCCAGGGCTGCATAGGGCTTTCCAAGGCTGCACAGAGCCTTCCAGGGCTGCACAGAGCCCACCAAGGCTCTGTGAATCAGGCACCCATCTCTCCTGCCTCTGCCCTCCAGGGCTGCACAATGCCCTCCAGGGCTGCACAGAGCCACCCAAGACTGCACGGAGCCCTCCAGGGCTGCACAAAGCCCTCCAGGGCTGCACAAAGCCCTCCAAGGCTGCACAGAGACCTCCAGGGCTGCGCAGAGACCTCCAGGGCTGCACAGAGCCCCCCAGGCTGCACGGAGCCCCCAAGGCTGGACGGAGCCCCCCAAGGCTGGACGGAGCCCCCCAAGGCTGGACGGAGCACCCCCCCAGGGCTGCACAGACCCCCCCAGGGCTGCACAGAGACCCAACCCCCAGGGCTGCACAGAGACCCCCCCAGGGCTGCACAGAGACCCCCCAGGGCTGCACAGAGACCCCCCAGGGCTGCACAGAGACCCCCCCAGGGCTGTACAGAGACCCCCAGGGCTGCACGAGGCCCCCAGGGCTGCACAGAGACCCCCCAGGGCTGCACAGAGGCCCCCAGGGCTGCACAGAGACCCCCCCAGGGCTGCACAGAGACCCCCCAGGGCTGCACAGGAGACCCCCCAGGGCTGCACAGAGACCCCCCAGGGCTGCACAGAGACCCCCCCCAGGGCTGCACAGAGACCCCCCAGGGCTGCACAGAGACCCCCAGGGCTGCACAGAGCCCCCCAGGGCTGCACAGAGACCCCCCCAGGGCTGCACAGAGACCCCCCAGGGCTGCACAGAGACCCCCCAGGGCTGCACAGAGACCCCCAGGGCTGCACAGAGACCCCCCAGGGCTGCACAGAGCCCCCCAGGGCTGCACAGAGCCCCCAGGGCTGCACAGAGACCCCCCAGGGCTGCACAGAGACCCCCCCAGGGCTGCACAGAGACCCCCCCAGGGCTGCACAGAGACCCCCCAGGGCTGCACAGAGACCCCCCAGGGCTGCACAGAGACCCCCCCCAGGGCTGCACAGAACCCCCCAGGGCTGCACAGAACCCCCCAGGGCTGCACAGAACCCCCCCAGGGCTGCACAGAACCCCCCCAGGGCTGCACAGAACCCCCCCCAGGGCTGCACAGAGACCCCCCAGGGCTGCACGGAGACCCCCAGGGCTGCACAGAGACCCCCCAGGGCTGCACAGAGACCCCCCAGGGCTGCACAGAGACCCCCCAGGGCTGCACGAGACGACCCCCAGGGCTGCACAGAGACCCCCCAGGGCTGCACAGAGACCCCCCAGGGCTGCACAGAGACCCCCCAGGGCTGCACAGGGACCCCCCAGGGCTGCACAGAGACCCCCCAGGGCTGCACAGAGACCCCCCAGGGCTGCACAGAGACCCCCCCCAGGGCTGCACAGAGACCCCCAGGGCTGCACAGAGACCCCCCAGGGCTGCACAGAGACACCCCCCTGGCTGCACAGAGACCCCCCTGGCTGCACAGAGACCCCCCTGGCTGCACAGAGACCCCCTCCGGGCTGCACAGAGACCCCCCGGGCTGCACATAGACCCCCCGGGCTGCACATAGACCCCCCCGGGCTGCACATAGACCCCCCCCAGGGCTGCACAGAGACCCCCCAGGGCTGCACAGAGACCCCCCAGGGCTGCACAGAGACCCCCCAGGGCTGCACAGAGACCCCCCAGGGCTGCACAGAGACCCCCAGGGCTGCACAGAGACCCCCCAGGGCTGCACAGAGACCCCCCAGGGCTGCACAGAGACCCCCCAGGGCTGCAGCAGAGCCCCCCCAGGGCTGCACAGAGACCCCCAGGGCTGCACAGAGACCCCCAGGGCTGCACAGAGACCCCCCAGGGCTGCACAGACCCCCCCAGGGCTGCACAGAGACCCCCCAGGGCTGCACAGAGACCCCCAGGGCTGCACAGAGACCCCCAGGGCTGCACAGAGACCCCCAGGGCTGCACAGAGACCCCCCAGGGCTGCACAGAGACCCCCCAGGGCTGCACAGAGACCCCCCCAGTGCTGCACAGAGGCCTCCCCCAGTGCTGCACAGAGACCTCCCCCCCCAGGGCTGCACAGAGACCTCCCCCCCAGGGCTGCACAGAGACCTCCCCCCAGGGCTGCACAGAGACCTCCCCCAGGGCTGCACAGAGACCTCCCCAGGGCTGCACAGAGACCCCCCAGGGCTGCACAGAGACCCCCAGGGCTGCACAGAGACCCCCCAGGGCTGCACAGAGACCCCCAGGGCTGCACAGAGACCCCCCAGGGCTGCACAGAGACCCCCCCAGGGCTGCACAGAGACACCCCCCAGGGCTGCACAGAGACCCCCCAGGGCTGCACAGAGACCCCCCAGGGCTGCATAGGGACCCCCCAGGGCTGCACAGAGACCCCCAGGGCTGCACAGAGACCCCCCCAGGGCTGCACAGAGACCCCCCAGTGCTGCACAGAGACCCCCAGTGCTGCACAGAGACCCCCCAGTGCTGCACAGAGGCCTCCCCCCAGTGCTGCACAGAGACCTCCCCCCCAGGGCTGCACAGAGACCTCCCCCCCCCAGGGCTGCACAGAGAGACCTCCCCCCAGGGCTGCACAGAGACCTCCCCCAGGGCTGCACAGAGACCTCCCCCCCCCAGGGCTGCACAGAGACCTCCCCCCAGGGCTGCACAGAGACCTCCCCCCCCCCAGGGGCTGCACAGAGACCTCCCCCCGCCCCCAGGGGCTGCACAGAGACCTCCCCCACCCCCCAGGGCTGCACAGAGCCCCCCAGGCTGCACAGAGTCCTCCAAGGCTCTGGGTGTCAGGCACCTTTCCCTACTGCCTCTGCCCCCCAGGGCTGCACAGAGCCCCCCAAGGCTGCATGGAGTCCCCCTACACTGCACAGACCAATCCAGGGCTGCACATAGCCCTCCAGAGCTGCATAGGGCTTTCCACGGCTGCACAGAGCCCTTCAGGGCTGCACAGAGCCCACCAAGGCTCTGTGTATCAGGCACCTTTCCCTACTGCCTCTGCCCTCCAGGGCTGCACAGAGCCCCCCGAGGCTGCACAGAGCCCCCCGAGGCTGCGCAGAGCCCCCCAGGACTGCACAGAGCCCCCCAAGACTGCACAGAGCCATCCAAGGCTCTGTGTATCGGGCACCTTTCCCTAATGCCTCTGCCCTCCAAGGCTCCACAGAGCCCTCCAAGGATGCATAGAGCCCTCCAAGATGGCACAGAGACCCCCTGGGCTACACAGAGACCCCCTGGGCTGCACAGAGACCCCCTGGGCTGCACAGAGACCCCCTGGGCTGCACAGAGCCTCCCCAGACTGCACGGAGCCCCCCGAGGCTGCACAGAACCCTCCAATGCTGCACAGAGCCCTCCAAGGCTCTGTGTATCAGGCACCTTTCCCTACTACAGCTGCCCTCCAAGGCTGCATAGAGCCCCCAAAGCTGCACAGAGCCCTCCAAGGCTCTGTGTATCAGGCACCTTTCCCTACTACAGCTGCCCTCCAAGGCTGCATAGAGCCCCCAAAGCTGCACAGAGCCCCCCAAAGCTGCACAGAGCCCTTCAGGGCTGCACTGAGCCCCCCAAGTCTGCACTGAGCCCCCCAAGACTGCGCAGAGCCCTCCAGGACTGTACAGAGCCCGCCAAGGCTCTGTGTATCAGGCACCCTTCTCTCCTGACCCTGCCCTCCAGGGCTGCACAGAGACCCCCAGGGCTGCACAGAACCCTCCAGGGCTGCACAGAGCCCCCCACTCCCCCCAAGGCTGCACAGAGCTAACCAAGGCTCTGTGTATCAGGCACCCTTCCCTATTGCCTCTGCCCTCTAGGGCTGCACAGAACCCTCCAGGGCTGCACAGAGCCCCCCACCCCCTGCCCCCTCCCGAGGCTGCACAGAGCCCTCCGAGGCTGCACAGAGCCCTCCAGGGCTGCACAGAGCCCTCCAGGGCTGCACAGAGCCCTCCAGGGCTCTGTGTATCTGGCACCTTTCCCTACTGCTTATCACACAAACGGAAGGGGGGAAAGGCAAAATCTCTCTACTCTGGCCTCCCCAATCATATAACTATAACACGCACGGAGGAGTAGAGTAGCGAGTGAAAATACGGAGGTTGCACGTGCTCAGTGAAAAAATACTGCTCTCACTCACAAAATTGTGATATGCTTCATCATCGGGCCTGCTTCAGTACACCCCCACGCAGACCAACGCCTGGGGTGGAGCAAAAGGGAGGGTAAGACAATACAACAACAAAACAAATGATATACAGATGTAATTCTGGGATCACCGAAAGAAAAGTGCAGTGAAGGTTAAAACTAGTCCGGTGGTGTCCTTGCTCAACAATTTGTTCCTGGACCCACCGGCTAGGTTTAAAAAATGTGAAGAATGGTGGTGATAGGAAAGAATTAAGAGTTCCTTCACCCGTCCTTACTGCCTAAGTGTCCAAGGCGGCAAAGAGCCCTCCAATGCTGCATAGAGCCCTCCAATGCTGCATAGAGCCCTCCAATGCTGCATAAAGCCCCCAGGTCTGCCACATAGCCCCCAGGTCTGCACATAGGCCCCCAGGTCTGCACATAGGCCCCCCAGGTCTGCACATAGGCCCCCCAGGTCTGCACATAGCCCCCAGGTCTGCACATAGCCCCCCAGGTCTGCACATAGCCCCCCAGGGCTGCACATAGCCCCCCAGGGCTGCACAGAGACCCCCAGGGCTGCACAGAGCCCCCCAGGCTGCACAGAGTCCTCCAAGGCTCTGGGTGTCAGGCACCTTTCCCTACTGCCTCTGCCCCCCAGGGCTGCACAGAGCCCCCAAGGCTGCATGGAGTCCCCGACACTGCACAGACCAATCCAGGGCTGCGCATAGCCCCCCAGGTCTGCACATAGCCCCCCAGGTCTGCACATAGCCCCCCAGGTCTGCACATAGCCCCCAGGTCTGCACATGGCCCCCAGGTCTGCACATGGCCCCCAGGTCTGCACATGGCCCCCCAGGTCTGCACATGGCCCCCCCAGGTCTGCACATGGCCCCTCCAGGTCTGCACACGGCCCCTCCAGGTCTGCACACGGCCCCTCCAGGTCTGCACACGGCCCCTCCAGGTCTGCACACGGCCCCTCCAGGTCTGCACACGGCCCCTCCAGGTCTGCACACGGCCCCTCCAGGTCTGCACACGGCCCCTCCAGGTCTGCACACGGCCCCTCCAAGGCTCTGTATATCAGGCACCCTCCTCTCCTGCCTCTGCTCTCCAAGGCTGCACAGAGGTCAGGGCACATCAAGCACACGTCGGGCAGCTAAGGTCTCAAGTGCCTGCCTTCAAGAGGACAGGAATGCGCCTGCCACTTGGCACACCCTGGGCCTCTCGGGACCCTTGCCTCACAGGTGCCAGAGGTTGGCGTGCAGAGACATGGCTGTCCCCTGTGTGCTTCAGCCAAAGGTATGGTGACAAATATTTAGTTTCACTTCAAAATCTTTATTATATTTTTTTCATGGGGCATTTGTTGCCTGATTTACATGTTTGTCGGCTCGGCTCGTGCGTTGGCTCTTAAAGCCAAGACATGCTTCTGGCTCGGCTCTTCCAAAACCTGAAATTTAGTGTCTGCTACGCCCGTTTTGCTGAAGGATCTCTTTCCAGACAAGTGTGACTTCTTCTCTGATTAACTCCTCGTACTTCCCATGATTGTCACATGGAGTTAAAATTGTACGTGTTACTCTCTCTTGATTTATTCATTTGTGGTCCTGAGACCTAGTCTCCCGTGACACTCCATGGACTGAGGGTCCCATGAATCTCTTGGGGCCCCTAGACTCGGTTGACCCTCTTGAGTCCCGTAGGCTCCTCTGACCCCCCCCCCCCCGGCTCCCGTGACCCCCCTGAGCCCCCTAGGCTCCCGTGACCCCCCTGAGCCCCCTAGGCTTCCGTGGCCTCCTGAGCCTCCTTGTCTCCCGTGACCCTCCTGAGCCCCCTTGTCTCCCGTGACCCTCCTGAGCCCCCTTGGCTTCCGTGACCCTACTGAGCCCCCTAGGCTCCCGTGACCCTACTGAGCCCCCTAGGCTCCCGTGGCCCTACTGAGCCCCCTAGGCTCCCGTGACCCTACTGAGCCCCCTAGGCTCCCGTGGCCCCCTTGAGCCCCCTTGGCTCCCGTGGCCCCCTTGAGCCCCCTTGCCTCCCGTGGCCCCCTTGAGCCCCCTTGCCTCCCGTGGCCCCCTTGGCTCCCGTGGCCCCCTTGAGTCCCCTTGGCTCCCGTGGCCCCCTTGAGCCCCCTTGGCTCCCGTGGCCCCCTTGAGCCCCCTTGGCTCCCGTGGCCCCCTTGAGCCCCCTTGGCTCCCGTGGCCCCCTTGAGCCCCCTTGGCTCCCGTGGCCCCCTTGAGCCCCCTTGGCTCCCGTGGCCCCCTTGAGCCCCCTTGGCTCCCGTGGCCCTCTTGATCCCCGTATGCTCCAGTGACCCTCCTGAGCCCCCTATGCTCCTGTGACCCTCCTGAGCCCCCTAGGCTCCTGAGCCCCCTAGGCTCCCCTCTCCCTCCTGAGCCCCCTTGGCTTCCGTGACCCTACTGAGCCCCCTAGGCTCCCGTGACCCTACTGAGCCCCCTAGGCTCCCCGTGACCCTACTGAGCCCCCTAGGCTCCCGTGACCCTACTGGAGCCCCTAGGCTCCCGTGACCCTACTGAGCCCCCTAGGCTCCAGTGACCCTCCTGAGCCCCCTAGGCTCCCCCTACTCAACTGAGCCCCTAGGCTCCCGTGACCCTCCTGAGCCCCTAGGCTCCCGTGACCCTCCTGAGCCCCTAGGCTCCCGTGACCCTCCTGGAGCCCCTAGGCTCCCGTGACCCTACTGAGCCCCCTAGGCTCCCGTGACCCTACTGAGCCCCTAGGCTCCCGTGACCCTACTGAGCCCCCTAGGCTCCCGTGACCCTACTGAGCCCCCTAGGCTCCCGTGACCCTACTGAGCCCCCTAGGCTCCAGTGACCCTCCTGAGCCCCCTAGGCTCCCCCTACTCACCTGAGCCCCCTAGGCTCCCGTGACCCTCCTGAGCCCCCTAGGCTCCCGTGACCCTCCTGAGCCCCCTTGGCTCCCGTGACCCTCCTGAACCCCCTAGGCTCCCGTTCCTCCTGAGCCCCATAGGCTCCTGTGACCCTCCTGAACCCCCTTGACTCCCATGATCCTCTTGGGCTCCTGTGATCCTCCTGGGCTCCTGTGACCCTGCTGAGCCCCCTAGGCTCCCGTGACCCTCCTGAGCCCCCTAGGCTCCCCCTACTCACCTGAGACCCCTAGGCTCCTGTGACCCTCCTGAGACCCCTAGGCTCCCGTGACCCTCCTGAGACCCCTAGGCTCCCGTGACCCTCCTGAGCCCCCTAGGCTCCCGTGACCCTCCTGAGCCCCCTAGGCTCCCGTGACCCTCCTGAGCCCCCTAGGCTCCCGTGATCCTGCTGAGCCCCCTAGGCTCCCGTGATCCTGCTGAGCCCCCTAGGCTCCCGTGACCCTCCTGAACCCCCTAGGCTCCCGTGCCTCCTGAGCCCCATAGGCTCCTGTGACCCTCCTGAGCCCTCTAGGCTCCCGTGACCCTCCTGAACCCCCTTGACTCCCGTGATCCTCTTGGGCTCCTGTGATCCTCCTGGGCTCCCGTGACCCTGCTGAGCCCCCTAGGCTCCTGTGACCCTGCTGAGCCCCCTAGGCTCCTGTGACCCTGCTGAGCCCCCTAGGCTCCTGTGACCCTGCTGAGCCCCCCTAGGCTCCCGTGACCCTGCTGAGCCCCCCTAGGTTCCCGTGACCCTGCTGAGCCCCCTAGGCTCCCGTGACCCTGCTGAGCCCCCTAGGCTCCCGTGACCCTGCTGAGCCCCCTAGGCTCCCGTGACCCTGCTGAGCCCCCTAGGCTCCCGTGACCCTGCTGAGCCCCCTAGGCTCCCGTGACCCTGCTGAGCCCCCTAGGCTCCCGTGACCCTGCTGAGCCCCCTAGGCTCCCGAGACCCTGCTGAGCCCCTTAGGCTCCCGAGACCCTGCCCTGCTGAGCCCCTTAGGCTCCCGAGACCCTGCTGAGCCCCTTAGGCTCCCGAGACCCTGCTGAGCCCCTTAGGCTCCCGAGACCCTGCTGAGCCCCTTAGGCTCCCGAGACCCTGCTGAGCCCCTTAGGCTCCCGTGACCCTGCTGAGCCCCCTAGGCTCTCGTGACCCTCCTGAGCCCCCTTGGCCCCCGTGACCCTCCTTAACCCCTAGGCTTCCGTGACCCTCCTGAACCCCCTAGGCTCACCTCAACCTCCTTAGCCCCATAGGCTCCTGTGACCCTGCTGAGCCCCCTAGGCTCCCGTGACCCTGCTGAGCCCCCTAGGCTCCCGTGACCCTGCTCAGCCCCCTAGGCTCCCGTGACCCTGCTCAGCCCCCTAGGCTCCCGTGACCCTGCTGAGCCCCCTTGGCTCTCGTGACCCTCCTGAGCCCCCTAGGCTTCCCCTACTCACCTGAGCCCCCTAGGCTCCCCTCACCCTCCTGAGCCCCCTAGGCTCCAGTGACCCGCCTGAGCCCCTTAGGCTCCCTTGACCCTCCTGAGCCCCTTAGGCTCCCTTGACCCTCCTGAGCCCCTTAGGCTCCCGTGGCCCTCCTGAGCCCCCTAGGCTCCCGTGGCCCTCCTGAGCCCCCTAGGCTCTCCTTACCCTCCGGAGCCCCCTAGGCTCCCGTGACCCTCCGGAGCCCTCTAGGCTCCCGTGACCCTCCGGAGCCCTCTAGGCTCCCGTGACCCTCCGGAGCCCCCTAGGATCCCGTGACCCTGCTGAGCCCCCTAGGCTCCTGTGACACTGCTGAGCCCCTTAGGCTCCCCTACTCACCTGAGCCCCCTAGGCTCCCCTCACCCTCCTGAGCCCCCTTGCCTCCCGTGGCCCTCTTGAGCCCCCTTGCCTCCTGTGGCCATCTTGAGCCCCCTTGACTCCCTAGACCCTCCTGAGCCCCTTAGGCTCCCGTGACCCTCCGGAGCCCCCCTAGGCTCCTGTGACCCTCCCTAGCCCTCTAGGTTCCCGTGACCCTCCCTAGCCCTCTAGGCTCCCGTGACCCTCCGGAGCCCCCTAGGATCCCGTGACCCTGCTGAGCCCCCTAGGTTCCTGTGACCCTGCTGAGCCCCCTACTCACCTGAGCCCCCTAGGCTCCCCTCACCCTCTTGAGCCCCCTTGCCGCCCCCTTGCCTCCCGTGGCCCTCTTGAGCCCCCTTGCCTCCCGTGGCCCTCTTGAGCCCCCTTAGGCTCCCGTGACCCTCCTGAGCCCCCTAGGCTCCCGTGAGCCCTCTAGGCTCCCGTGACCCTCCTGAGCCCCCTAGGCTCCCATGACCCTCCTGAACCCCCTTGACTCCCGTGATCCTCTTGGGCTCCTGTTATCCTCCTGAGCTCCCGTGACCCGCCTGAGCCCCCTAATCTCCTGTGACCCTGCTGATCCCCCTAATCTCCTGTGACCCTGCTGATCCCCCTAGGCTCCTGTGATCCTGCTGATCCCCCTAGGCTCCTGTGACCCTGCTGATCCCCCTAGGCTCCTGTGACCCTGCTGATCCCCCTAGGCTCCTGTGACCCTGGTGAGCCCCCTAGGCTCCTGTGACCCTGCTGAGCCCCCTGGGCTCCTGTGACCCTGCTGAGCCCCCTGGGCTCCTGTGACCCTGCTGAGCCCCCTGGGCTCCTGTGACCCTGCTGAGCCCCTGGGCTCCTGTGACCCTGCTGAGCCCCCTGGGCTCCTGTGACCCTGCTGAGCCCCCTGGGCTCCTGTGACCCTGCTGAGCCCCCTGGGCTCCTGTGACCCTGCTGAGCCCCCTGGGCTCCTGTGACCCTGCTGAGCCCCCTGGGCTCACGAGGCCCTCCTGAGCCCCCTAGGCCCCCGTGACCCTCCCTAGGCTCCCGTGACCCTGCTGAGCCCCCTAGGCTCCCGTGACCCTGCTGAGCCCCCTAGGCTCCCGTGACCCTGCTGAACCCCCTAGGCTCCCGTGACCCTGCTGAGCCCCCTAGGCTCCCGTGACCCTGCTGAGCCCCCTAGGCTCCCGTGACCCTGCTGAGCCCCCTAGGCTCCCGTGACCCTGTTGAGCCCCCTTGGCTCCCGTGACCCTGTTGAGCCCCCTTGGCTCCGTTGAGCCCCCTTGGCTCCCGTGACCCTGTTGAGCCCCCTTGGCTCTCGTGACTCTCCTGAGCCCCCTAGGCTGCACCTACTCACCTGAGCCCCCTAGGCTCCCCTCACCCTCCTGAGCCCCCTTGCCTCCTGTGGCCCTCTTGAGCTCCCGTGGCCCTCTTGAGCCCCCTTGCCTCCCGTGGCCCTCTTGAGCCCCCTTGCCTCCCGTGGCCCTCTTGAGCCCCCTTGCCTCCCGTGGCCCTCTTGAGCCCCCTTGCCTCCCGTGGCCCTCTTGAGCCCCCTTGCCTCCCGTGGCCCTCTTGAGCCCCCTTGCCTCCCGTGGCCCTCTTGAGCCCCCTTGCCTCCCGTGGCCCTCTTGAGCCCCCTTGCCTCCCGTGGCCCTCCTGAGCCCCCTTGCCTCCGCTCACCCTCCTGAGCCCCCTAGGCTCCTGTGACCCGCCTGACCCCCATAGGCTCCCCTCACCCTCCTGCACCCCCTATGCTCCTGTGACCCTCCTGAGCCCCCTGGGGTCACAGCTCCCCTCACCCTCCTGCGCCCCCTGGGGTCCCTCACCCTCCTGAGCCCCCTGGGCTCCCCTCACCCTCCTGAGCCCCCTAGGCTCCCGTGACCCTCCTGAGCCCCCTAGGCTCCCGTGACCCTCCTGAGCCCCCTAGGCTCCCGTGACCCTCCTGAGCCCCCTAGGCTCCCGTGACCCTCCTGAGTCTCCTAGGCTCCCGTGACCCTGCTGAGCCCCCTTGGCTCCCCTCACCCTCCTGAGCCCCCTTGGCTCCCCTCACCCTCCTGAGCCCCCTTGGCTCTCCTCACCCTCCTGAGCCCCCTTGCCTCCTGTGAGCTTCCTGAGCCCCCTAGGCTCCCGTGACCCTCCTGAGCCCCCTAGGCTCTCCTCACCCTCCTGAGCCCCCTAGGCTCTCCTCACCCTCCTGAGCCCCCTAGGCTCTCCTCACCCTCCTGAGCCCCCTAGGCTCCCCTGAGCCCCCTAGTCTCCCTTGACCATCCTGACCCCTAGGCTCCGGTTACCCCCCAGCACTCAGTCCGCTGTGTTCTGTGCAGCCAGTCCTAGATGTAGTGCATGTGCTGGATGCCCGAGGCATTCTGGTTGGGGCGCCATAGCAGAGGCAGATGGTTCCCTAGAGAGTCCGTGGGGAGCATCTTGTCAGCAGCCTCCTTTGGACCACGACAAGCAGCAGGTGTGGGCGAAGCCTGCCTACCTAAGGCTGCGTCTACAGGGAGGAAGGAGGGATGCTCTGGACTACGACTCCAAGCATCAGGGGTGGACAGAGCCAGCCTATTCAAGGCTGCCCCTACAGGGAGGAAGGAGGGATGCTCTGGACCACGACAAGCAGCAGGTGAGCGAAGCCAGTCTACCCAAGGCTGCCGCCTACAGGGAGGAATGAGGGATGCTCTGGAACACGACAAGCAGCAGGTGTGAGCGAAGCCAGTCTACCCAACGCTGCGCCTACAGGGAGGGAGGAGGGATGGTCTGGACCACGACAAGCAGCAGGTGTGAGCGAAGCCAGTCTACCCAAGGCTGCACCTACAGGAAGGAGGGATGCTCTGGAACACGACAAGCAGTAGGTGTGAGCGAAGCCAGTGTGTACCCTAGGCTGCGCCTACAGGGAGGAATGAGGGATGCTCTGGACCACGACTCCAATCATCAGGTGTGGACAGAGCCAGCCTACCCAAGGCTGCGCCTACAGGGAGGAATGAGGGATGCTCTGGACCACGACTCCAATCATCAGGTGTGGACAGAGCCAGTCTACCCAAGGCTGGGCCTATAGTGAGGAGGGAGGGATGCTCTGAACCACAACCAGCAGCAGGTGTGAGCGAAGCCAGCCTACCCAAGGCTGACGCCTACAGGGAGGAAGGAGGGATGCTCTGGACCACGACAAACAGCTGGTGTGAGCGCAGCCAGCCTACCCAAGGCTGCGCCTACAGGGAAGAAGGAGGGATGCTCTGGACCACGACTCTTTAAGCATCAGGGGTGGACAGAGCCAGCCTACAGGGCGGAGGGAGGGATGCTCTGGATCATGACTCCAAGCAGCAAGAATGGGCAAAGCCAGCCAACCCAAGGCTGAACCTACAGGGAGGAAGGAGGGATGCTCTGGACCACGACTCCAAGCATCAGGGGTGGACAGAGCCAGCCTACCCAAGGCTGCGCCTACAGGGAGGAAGGAGGGATGCTCTAGACTACGACTCCAAGCATCAGGGGTGGACAGAGCCAGTCTACCCAAGGCTGCGCCTACAGGGAGGAAGGAGGGATGCTCTGGACCACGACAAACAGCTGGTGTGAGCGGAGCCAGCCTACCCAAGGCTGCGCCTACAGGGAGGAAGGAGGGTTGCTCTAGACCAGGACAAGCAGCAGGTGTGAGTGAAGCCAGCCTACCCAAGGCTGCACCTACAGGGAAGAAGGAGGGATGCTCTGGACCACGACAAGCAGCAGGTGTGAGCGAGGCCAGCCTACCTAAGGCTGCGCCTACAGGGTGGAGGGAGGAGGGATGCTCTGGACCACGGCTCCAAGCATCAGTGGTGGACAGAGCCAGCCTACCCAAGGCTGCGCCTACTGGGAAGGAGGATGGATGCTCTGGACCACAACAAGCAGCAGGTGAGCGAAGCCTGCCTACCTAAGTTTGCACCTACAGGGAGGAGGGAGGGATGCTCCGAACCACGACAAGCAGCAGGTGTGAGTGAAGCCAGCCTACCTAAGGCTGCGCCTACAGGGTGGGCGGAGGAGGGATGCTGTGGACCACGACTCTAAGCAGCAGGAATGGGTAAAGCTAGCCTACCCAAGGCTGACGCCTAAAGGAAGGAGTAGGGATGCTCTGGACAACGACCATCAGCAGGTGTGAGGGAAGCCTGTAGGAGAGTAGGATCGGCTTCTTCTAGTTACCCCCACTTTTTGCTGATGTCTCACTGTTTTGGGCCTAGTCTGACTGGGATCCTGCTATTCAGGAACCCAGTCTATCTGCTTTCTCCTGTAAATTGCAACACATGTACTTTAGGTACACTCCAGATTGGATACTGGGGTACCCTTATAAGTCCCTAGTATATGGTACACCATGTACCCAGGGCATAGGTACTCCAGAGGCCTCCCATGGGCTGAAGCATGTATTATGCCACCCCTGAGAGGCCATCCAAATTGACACGACCAGCCTGCTACAGCAGACTGTGTAAGCTGGTGCTTGCACCCCTTACTTAAGATATAGGTTTACTATATCTGTCTAAATCACTACAGATACAAACCTATCAGTCACCCCTATGGCAGGCCTTCTCAATCCTGAAGGCAGGGTGCTGGGTTTTATGTGAGAGGGTGCCCGTGCATGAGTGGGGCCCCTCTGCAGCCTTCGGAGACCCTTCTCTGGGGTTGTCTGTGATGCACCTAACCATATATACTTAAGTGTATTATAACCTCGCGGTAAATGCTAACTTTAAAATGGCTGCTTAGAAACATGTCGTGTTTGGTGTCAAACACCTTGGAATCATTGGTGTGGGAGGTATGATTCCACCCTTCTAGAACCACTACTGTGGGTCACCGGTCTACCCGGTACCAGCTTTCTCGACCTGGGCAGCACAAAATGGATGCTGCCAGCCACAGACACGAGTCCGCCCTCCTGCTGCTGAGCCAAGCTCGAGCAGAGGAAGGCCTGACAATAGGTTTCCTGTTACAGGGAGGTGTGACCACCTCCCAGACAGGGTTTAGTGTATTGGGGCTGGGTGGGTGCACTCTTAGAGTGCCAGAAATTCTCCACTGGGGGCACATTTGGTGTCCCCATGCATAGTCCAGCTCAAACCAGTTCTGGGAGCCATTGGCTCCTGCTCTGGCGTGAAACTGGACAAAGGACATGGTTGTAGCCACCCCTCTGTCCTGCCCCTCCCTTAGGAGGGTCCCTAGAGTCAGTCCAACCCCTTCCCTGGGTATAAAGTGGGAAACTTGATCACAGGACTTTAGATTATACCTGGACAAGACTCTGCACAGAAACCAAGTACTTCGACGGTCTACACTTCGCTGGACAACAGAAGAATCTCCCTTGGAGTAAAGGAGTTACTCCCCTGCAGCAGCAGGCACCTAAGCGCATCTGACCGGCTTGTATCTCCAGAGCTCCTGCGGACTACGAAGATTTCTGCAACACAGGAGGTGGGTTCCCGAAGGTCCCCGAGGTAGATCTGCCCTCTCAGCGATTCTGAGACCAGTATCCCTCGTGGGGGCCGTGCAACCCATACCCCTGTGCACTGCATCTATTTGCAAGTGCATATGCTTGTTGGCGATCCCTGAGCTTGTGCATTGGACTACGTGTAGTCCTGACGCCGAGCACCATTTGCACCGAAGATATCCGGCCTCCACTCCACGAGTGCCCTGTGGGCTGGTGCTTTGTAAATTCGCTCGAGGTCTCCTCGCGATCCCTGGTCCATTGGCCTGTGGGTCCTGGCGAGGGTCATCTCGTTTGTTCTTGGGCTTCCCTGGTTGCTCCAGACGTGCCCTGACTCTCCATTGCTTGGAGAGTCCCCTGGACCTTGCTGGTCCACACCGTAACCTGTTTCCTCTGCCTGCGTGGGTTGCCGCTGCCAAGACTTGTTGGTGCTCCATCCGGACACTGACCCCTCAGCTCTCGACATCCTTCGTGGGACAGCTCACCTCCGGACCCTGGTCGTCGTCGACGTCTCCTGGTCCCATGGCTGCAGAGACAAACACCCTTTCTCTTCACCTGAAGCACCCGACATCGGTGGGCATTCGACTACCGAGCCCCTGGTCACCTGAAGTGACCCAGACTCTGTCCCCTCTGCTTTCAGGTTCCTCTCAACTAGAATCCAGGCTTGGATTCCACCAGACACTCTTCGCCTTCCTGGCAGTAGTACTTTCTTGCAGCTCTCCATTGAAAACGACTGAGGTTTCCGACACCACTTGACCCCTATGCACCCGGCTCCTCTGGGATAGGTAACACGGGTACCTCGGTACTCACAAGGGTGCTGGCCTTGGAACCTCTTATGTTCCAAAGGGTTTGCTTGAAGTCCTCCTAGAAGTGTCCTTAAACTGTAATTTTCTAACCGCGACTTTTCCATAGAGTTGCACGCGGTCGTGTTTCCTCACTGCACCCGTCTTCCGTGGGCGCCCTGTGTCACTGCCTTGGGTGGTTCCTTGGGGTTCCAGCGATTCTACGTGCTCTAGGCCCTGTGTCTATTGAAGTCGTTGTTGTTGTTATACCATTTTTTTAGTATATGGTTCGGTCTCCCCCTGGAGCCCGTTGTATATTTTGCTACTTACGTATGTTCTATTGATTAAGTATTGTGTGCTTTGTGTTCTAATCTCGTGTAGAGGTTAGTAGAGTGTTTTAGTAATAAATACATATTTTTACGTAACACTTGTGTGGTCCTCCTTTCATTTAGTCATTCAGGAGGTGATATTCTGGTAAAACAAGCTGCTTTACATTCCTTCAAGATTAAGCCTGAAGGCTGCTCTCCACAGCTACCACTAGGATAGCTTTCTAAAGGTTATCTTTGACCTCAGACATTGTAGGAAGGTGGAATCTGACTGCATGGTTAGCCCCACTTTTTTCCTGGTGTTTTGCTGGTTTACGACTAGTCTGACTGGGATCCTGCTAATCAGGACCCCAGTTTATCTGCTTTCTCCCTAAATTGATTGCATGTACTTTAGGTACACTCCAGATTGGATACTGGGGTACCCTTATAAGTCCCTAGTATATGGTACACCATGTACCCAGGGCATAGGTACCCCAGAGGCCTCCCAGGGGCTGCAGCATGTATTATGCCACCCTGAGAGACCATTCAAACTGACACCACAGGTCTGCTACTGCAGCCTGTGAGGTGGTGCATGCACCCCTTACTTAGATATAGGTTCACTCTATTCTAAATCACTGCACATAAAAACCTATCAGTCACCCCTCTGGCAGGCCTTATCAATTCTGAAGGCAGGGTGCTGGGTTTTGTGTGAGAGGGTGCCCCTGCATGAGGAGAGCCCCTCTCAGCCTTCGGAATCTATTCTCCTGGGTTGTCTGTGATGCAGCCAACCATATATACTTAAGTGAATTATAACCTCGCGGTAAATGCTAACTTTAAAACGGCTGCTTAGAAACATGTTGTGTTTGGTGTCAAACACCTTGGAATCATACCTCCACACCCGTAACTGGTGTGGGAGGTATGATTCCTCCCATGTAGTACCACTACTATGGGGCACCGGTCTACCCGGTACCAGCTTTCTCGACCTGGGCATCACAAAATGGATGCTGACAGACACGAGTCTGCCCTCCTGCTGCTGAGCCAAGCTCGAGCAGGGGAAGGCTTGACAATAGGTTTCCTGTCACAGGGAGGTGTGACCACCTCCCAGACAGGATTTAGTGTATTGGGGCTGGGTGGGTGCACTCGGAGTGTGTTTGAAGTCTGCACTGGGGGCACATTTGGTGTCCCTGTGCATAGTCCAGTTCAAACCGGTTGCGGGAGCCATTTGCTCCTGCTCTGGCGCGAAACTGGACAAAGGACATGGGTGTAGCCACCCCTCTGGCCTGACCCTCCCATAGGTGGGTCCCCAGAGTTTGTCCCACCCCTTCCTTGGGTATAAAGTAGGAACAGGACTTTAGATTTTACCTGGACTAAACTCTGCAACAGAAACCAAGTACCTTCGACGGTCTGCACTTCGCTGGACGACAGAAGAATCTCCCTTGGAGTAAAGGAGTTACTCCCCTGCAGCAGCAGGCACCGAAACGCAACTGACCAGTTTCATCTCCAGAGCTCCTGCGGACTCCGAAGATTTCTACAACACAGGAGGTGGGTTCCCTAAGGTCCCCGAGGTCGATCTACCCTCTCAGCGATTCTGAGACTAGTATCCCTCGTGGGGGCCGTGCAACCCGTACCCCTGTGCACCGCGTCATTTTGCAAGTGCACACACTTCACGACGATTCCTGAAGCTGTGCATGGACCACGTGTGGTCCCCACTCCGAGCAGCATTCACACCGCAGATTGCTGGCCTCCACTCCACGAGTGCTCTGTGGGCCCGTACTTCGTGTTTTCGCTCGACGTCCTTTGCGATCCCTGGTCCGTTGACCTGTGGGTCCTAACGAGGGTCACTCTTCTAATTGTTGGGCTTCCCTGGTTGCTCCCAGACGTATCCCTGACTCTCCATTGCTTGGAGAGTCCCCAGGACTGCTGGTCCTCACCGTAGCTGTTTCCCTCTGCCTGCGTGGGTTGCCGTTGCCAAGGCTTGTTGGTGCTCCAGCCAGACACTGACCCCTCAGTCATCGACATCCTCCGTGGGACAGCTCACCTCCGGACTTTGGTCATCATCGACGTCTCCTGGTCCCCGTGGCTGCAGAGTCAAGCACCCTATCTTCGCACCTGAGGCACCCGACATCGGTGGGCATTCAACTGCTCCGCTCCTGGTCACGTGAAGTGACCCAGACTTTGTCCCCTCTGCTTTCAGGTTCTTCTCACCTCGGAGGATCCAGGCTTGGATTCCACCGGACACTTTTCTTCTCCACGGCAGCAGCACTTCTTCGCATCACGCCATTGAAAACGACGAGGGTTTCCGACACCAATTGACCCCTATGCACCCGGCTCCTCTGGGATAGGTAACACGGGTACCTCGGTACTCACAAGAGTGCTGGCCTTAGAACCTTCTATGTTCCAAAGGGTTTGCTTGAAGTCCTCTCCGAAGTGTCCTTAACTTGTAATTTTCCAACCGCGACTTTCCCATAGAGTTGTACGGAGCTCGCGTCTGTGTTCACACACTGCACCCGTCCTCCGTGGGTCCCCTGTGTCACTACTTTGGGTGGTTCCTTGGTGTCCCAGCGATTCTACGTGCTCTAGTCACTGTGTCTAGTTAAGTCGTGGTTGTTATACCACTTTCTTAGTATATGGTTCGGTCTCCCCCTGGAGCCCGCTGTGTATTGTGCCATTTACTGTTGTTCTATTGATTTAATATTGTGTACTGTGTGCTCTAATCTCATAAAGAGGTTAGTAGAGAGGGTTTAGTAATAAATACATATATTTTATATATCTCTTGTGTGGTTCTCCTTTCATTTGGTCATTCAGGAGGTTCTGATCTGGTAAAACAAGCTGCTTTACATTCCTTCGAGACTTAGCCTGAAGGCTGCTCTCCACAGCTACCACTAGGATAGCTTTCTATAAAGGTTGTCTTTAACCTAATCATCAATAAGGGTCGTTTGGACTGGTGCAAGGTGCCCACTTTAATTAGTGGACAGCATATACCAGGCCAACTTCTCACAGACATAAGGGTTGTTTGGACTGGTCCAAGGTGCCCACTTTAATTAGTGGACAGCATATACCAGGCCAACGTCTCACAAAGCCAGCCTACCTAAAGCTGCGCCTACAGGGTGGAGGGAGGAGGGATGCTCTAGACCACGATAAGCAGCAGATGTGAGCGAAGCCTGCCTACCTAAGGCTGCGCCTACAGGGTGGAAGGAGGGATGCTCTGGGCCACAACTTTAAGCAGCAGGAGTGGGTGAAGCCAGCTTACCCATGGCTGCGCCTTCAGGGAGGAGGATGGGATGCTCTGTACCACGACAAGAAGCAGGGGTGGACAACGCCAGCCTACCCAAGGCTGGGCCTATAGTGAGAAGGGAGGGATGCTCTGGACCACGACAAGCAGCAGGGGTGAGCGAAGCCACCCTACCCAAGGCTGTGCCTACAGGGAGGAAGGAGGGATGCTGAACAGGAAGGAAGAAGGGAGGGTGAACAGGGATGCCCTCGCTTAATATTTAATCCCATATTAAAGTCCGTTGAAGCAACAGCTGAGACAGTCATATTAATCCAAACTATATCTGAAGCAGTATAAATAATTGACAGCGCACAGTGAAATCCTATATATGAGCCATCAAAGAGTGCATCAGCTTCATGTCAGAGGTGTTGACGGGCTGTGTGCACGGATAGAGAGAGAGGTGCTGACTGGCTGTGTGGACAGATAGTGTTGCGGGGATTCTGCTCATACACAGAACTATGCACAAGAAAACAGGGCCTCAGTAAATAGGGGTGTACCTCCTATCACCTTAGTACCCAAAATCTCAACCGACTAGCAATAGTGTCTCATTCGGTCTCCTACAAATATCAAGAAGCAACGAATGTTTAGACAACCCAGAACACGAGCACTCCCGACTCACCTCAGAGTCAGCGGGAACAAGACACTCTTTCGCTCTCACGTACTTGTTCACAATAAAAATAATCAGAGTCACTAAATAAGTTCAAAATGTTTATTTTGACTAAAGTGATTCATAAAACAGTATGCGAACCACAACTAGCAGCAAAATGCATAAGGCAAGAATCATTAGCATTGTTACAATACCATAGAATATAAAAGGAGTCGTCATTTTATAAAGACTGTGACAAAGGCAAAATAACTGGGCCTAATCACCCTCCCCACGGCAGTAAGAAGTTATTTTACATAACAGAAGATCTCTAGGTGTTATTAGCAGACCCCCTACCTGAAAGCCTAAACGCAAAGGTTTACATCATAGGAACAGTAGAGCTCAGCTCCATGGAACGGCTTTCTTCGAGTGTGTTTCAAAAACATGCAACAACGTTATATCAAAGCACGATTCTTCCACATTGCAGCTGTTGGTAACATGTTTTGTCTAGGTAATAGGACTGACCAGAACAGAATAACAAGAGACATTGTTGACCGACCTTGCACATTATGTTCAGACAGAATTGAAGGAAAGCTGAGAACATGAAAAACAATCTGTTATCATGTACAGGGCAGAGGCAAAGTGTTGCGAAAACAAACTCTTAGCAGAGGCGTGCGCAAAAGCAGCAGCATAGGGCAAGCAAAACTCATGCTAACTTAGCAATGTCGACAATGTGTCTTAGGGCTATATAACCCCATATAACACCCTCCCCTGGTAAGTCAGTAGGACATAGACAGAAGAACAAAAACAGAGTTCAAAAGTCAGGCATTGTTTAAAATATTGGTGAGGGACTTTCTAAAAAAAAAAAATCGGAGAAAAAAAAGGGAAAGTTTGAAGAAAAAGCTAATGGCATTTTGAGCTTGAAAAAAGAGTGTGTATTTCAGACAGTGGAGTAGGGACGACCCAAGTAGTCAATCTATGAAGGTTTGGGTGAAAAGGAATGCAATTCCTTCCAATAGTTCATCATTGTCATTGGTGGAAAAAAGTGAAGACATCCAATTAAGTAAGTCGAAGGAACAATCATGTTCCTCACAAATGGGAGCATCCAAAAATAGAAAAGGCAAACCTGCGTGATATTCAATGAAACTTCGTTGTAGGAAAGTCTGCGCAGCCGCACAGATATCCCATTGATCCATCCACAGAACAGGCCAAGTCATGCGTCTCTAAGTGACCCATCAACCGGCTGAAATCAGGGATTGGACACCACGTGTTCGATAAGCAAAGTTCCATCGCCCAGGAGAAATGACATTGTTTGCAATGAAGCACTGGTTGCACGCAAGTAAAATAGGCAAAGCGGAATGTCAAGTCATAACTCACGCCAAGCGTTGCTAAAGGCAAGCATCCAAAAGCCTCATACAGCCGATCACGGTACAGTTGTAGTTGGTCCGGCCTGTGCAGAGGCACAAAGTGAGCAGCCATTGCGAAGCACAAGAACGAGAAGCAGGACACCAGCAGCCAGCGCAAATATTAAGGAGAACCCTCCGAAAACGCTGGAAAAGATAGAATGAATAAAAGCCGGTATTACCCCGAATATAGTTTGAAAGGAAGAGACCAGGCCAGATCCCACACATTTAAAAAAAAATGGGCAAGGCCTGTCGTTTCAGATGCATTAAATATTTGGTGAATTAATTCCCCAAAATGAAGTGGGAGGTTAGTGTTAAGAAGCGACTGTATCTCACTCGAGGTCCGAGCCACCTGCAATCTGAATGTTTCACGGGCGGAAGTGAGGGCCACCTCCTGTTGGAATAAAAGGGCTTTGAGCCTGCTCAACTTGTTGAACTCTGTTTTCAAAGTCGGAATGTAAGGCCAAAGCGAAGAATCTAAACTCCCATGCGGGGGCGGGAAAAGGACATTGCTACAGCAAGTTACGCGCTGGGAAACAGTTACCAAGTATGGGACACCCGCCTGCAAACCACAACAGTCTTGATTGTTTAAAATGAGATAGCTGCTGTTAGTCAGCAATGTAAAGACAGGCGTGATGGATGGTACTGGGGTCCCTTTTAAAAAGCAAGCGAGATTGGGCGCTGACACGTTACACTCGCCGTGTAATTTAACGTGTTTGCACACGAGAGTGACCCACTACCGAATCACACTCCTCCCCTGTGAGGAAAACAACTTTATCCTCCCTCAAACACTGATGAGCAAAGGGCAGAACCCATATTCATGCAGAAAAGCAGTGCCAAGCGGTTCAAAGCGGCCAACAGGAAAGTGTTGCATACATGATTTAAATTGAAAAAGCGAAAAGGGCAAAGTGATAAAGCCATGAATTAACCAAACAGCAGAGTCCGTTTCCGCTACGGAGAACGGCAAAGGCTCCAATTGTTCAATATGTAACAGCGTGTATACATCATCTTTCATGGACATAAACTTCTGTTTATCAGTCAGGTTAAAAGGCAAAAATAAAGCAGTGGCATTTAAATAATCCCAAGGCACTTTACCCATTTTCAGTGTCTGCAATGTCCAAGCAAATTGCATGACCGACCTTAACTGATTCTGACCATGATATAACACAGAAACATCACTTTGCACAATATCTATTACAGAAGAAACAATATTGTCTAAGGTGTAAATGCGTGAAGAAAGCGTGTTAATGCTGTTGTCCACCACAGCAAGGACATTTTCCAAGTTTGCCTGGTCAATTTGACGCAGACGGAAGGCGGCTTCCATCTGGGAAAGTTTCCAAATTTCATTATAAGAGGCATAAAGAAATCTCTTGGCCCTTTGATTACGTGGGCCTAAGAGAAAATCAGCCAAATCGATATCATTCGACAGGATCGAAAGGTGCTGTTTGACAGATGCAATGGTAGAGTGGTCTAGCCACTGCTGGCACAATTTACCTACCGAGTATGTCGTCACAGAATGATGAGGTGGATAACGAGGGTCAGGCTTAGTCTGAATGAAACCAGGTGTAACATTATAGAAACGCAACTGGCATGCATTAGCATTAGTCTGCCACAACAACCATCCTAATGGATCAATTTCAGAAACATTAAAGGAGGCATTTTGAAGGAGAACCTGCAAAGCCTCAATGGTGTAGTTATTATGCAACTGCCAATCGTCATATTCAGCTAATGATGGAATGGAGGGGGTATGTAGGCTTTTGACAGTTGCAAGGCCATTACAGGATGTTTGGTAAATGGTTCTATTTAAAAACAGCAATTGAGTCGGGATCAGGCAGGCACTATGTAACGCCTCAGTGTCCTGAACCTGCCATGGCTTTGTGCCCCAGATAGATTTTAAATCTATAGTCTGTTTCCAATGGTCATAACAGTGTGTGGCCAACTGTGTTCTAAACGAGTTGCCGTAGATTCGTTTAGTGTGGGATAACAGGTACTTAGATACAGGGGATTTTTGAAGCTTAAAAAAATAGGATTCAGGATTGGTCAAATCATAACTAAGGGAGTGGGACAATGTTCCCATTGGGTAAAATTAAAAACGGGTCGCATGGTGTGGGTTTTGTGTAAAAAATGATGCCCATAATGTTGATAGCAAAAGAGATCACCATAATTGGCAGAATTTAAATACAAATCTTCAGCATCAAAGGCAGCATAATAATTTAATTCTGAAAACAATGCATGAACTGCCTGCACATCCCAATCATCCGAATGTATGTCCCGTGTCACCACATCTCCTAATGAGACGCGAAATACGTACGGAACGGACCTCAGTCGGGCCATGGATTTCGTAAGCTACTTTGTCCCAAACGATGCCATCAGGAACTGGGAAAGCTGCAATGTTCACAAAAGACTTGTCACGTTTCATGATATGGGACGATGTGTGAGGAGCCAAAGTTCCGTCGACCATTTTTACTGCAGAGCGTTCAGGGAGATAATGGCCATTTATAAGTAAAAAGAACACTGTCACAAATCCAATTGACATGAAGAGAAATATCAGGATAAGCACCAACCAAATGTAGGTCCATGGGGGAACAAAGTAAGTTTTTTTTTTAACCAGGAGTAAAAAATACGCAACTTACAAACTGGAAGAGGAGGAGGACGAGGCAGAAGAAAGGTGTGCCAGTTCCCCATCGCAGGCACTCGCTGGATTCGCAAGCAAAGGTGAAAGTGTCGAATCGTCCATCCGTACTCGTGGGCTAGATGGCATCTCACTCACGGAATCAATAGCCGGAAAAGGACACAATATCCATTGCAGAAGAGGATTGTCGCATAGGCTGAAGATCAATTACAGTGTCCAACATATGAGCAGACATTCTTGTGGCAGAATGTGACGACAAAGTTAACGGTGCTAAGGATATTGCGTTGCACGAAACTGCAGGTGTCACACTATTCAGAATCGGCCAAACGGTGTAACTTGACATGGTCCACTGAGATGTATCTGTTGTCTTTGCGACCTGGCAATGGTGGTAGAATGACAGTACGAGTACCCTTCAGTCCAAGTACAGAAACCGGAGCACGGTATGAGGGACCAAATTCTTTTTTGTTTTCAATCTTCTCCCGCACTTGATCTCCAACTTTAGGAAGCCAACCGGTAACATGAATCAGTTGTGCATCAGCAGGCGAAGATTGTAAATGCTCAGTTGCCAGAGTATCACGGGACTTTTGTAGATCCTGTAACATAGCAGAATGATTATCTACGTCAAACTTGGAGGCAGCCGCCACGATGTCCAGACCATCAAGGTCAGGAACAAACATGTGGAAGCCAAAGAGCATTTCGTAAGGGGTCCGCCCACCCAGAGATCTTCTAGGGAGATTATTTAGCTGCACGTTGGACCCCATACAAGTGGGACAGCCAGACCCTGCCAGTACCTAAGACTCTAGCTGTCAAGGATTGCTTTAAGTCACGGTTCATTCGCTCCACAACTGAATTGCCCTCAGGCCTGTATGGAGACAAACTGCACCTGTACCCCCAACGACTTCATCGCATCCTTGTAAGCCTAAGAGGCAAACGCTGGACCTTGGTCAGAATGGAAGGTACCACAGGCAAACATCCCGATAAAGACACGCAAATCCCTGATGACATTTCGAGCGTCAGCACTACGTTGTGGCCATACCCACAGGAATCGAGTGCACGAATCAACCGCAACCAAGATATACTTGTATGCAGTAGAAGAAGAAAGAGGACCGCATTGATCAAGATAGACACAGCCAAAGGGTCTATTAGAAATACTTAGCTGTGTTTGTGGCGGACGTGTGACAGTAGAAGGCTTGATTTGTTGACAAACATCACAGCAAAGAACATAGTTACGAGTCTGTTTATATAAACCACGCCACCAGTAACGTTGCTGAAGAATAGAGACTGTTGCCGACACACCAGCATGTGCCGAAGCAATGCCTTCGTGTGCGGCCTGGCTCAAAGCTTGTCTGCGGTCAGAGTTGGGAATCAGCCGATCCCCAACTGAAGGAATGGTAGCATAAGGAACCTGTTCGTGAGTTACATGATAAGAGTACTTAGAAGGGAAACCCGCAGGATAATTACCTCCCTCCCTAGTTGCAGCGACCGCTGCCAGAATCTCATTATCAACTTTAGTCATAGATCTTGTAACTGCTGCTATGGAACACGTGGCTACTGCAGACTTGGCTGCTTCATCAGCCAGAGAATTACCAACAGCGTGTGTTCCGACACGGTGGTGGCCAAGAGTGTGAATAACATGTGTGAGAGGCAGACGTTGTTTAAGATCTGCGACTCGAACCCAAAGCGTTTTATGCTTAATTGCGCTGCCTTTAGAATCGCGGTAATCATTTTGAGACCAAAAGAATAAGTTATCATTGAACGACTGGACACAATAGTACAAATCGCACACAATAAGGGTATTCACAAGAGGATCAGCAAACTCTAGAGCTAGAACAAGAGCACGCAACTCGGCTAATTGCGCTGTGCAGTCTCCTAGTGCCTGTGTGTGCACAATGGATGACTTTAACTCTCCATCTTCAATGGAGCCAGCCACAATAGCGCAAGCCGCAGAATAAGCATGTTTGGAACCCGTGGCCGGCTGCGCCGAGCCATCGGTATAAATGATGCATTTGTATTCACTCAGAGGAAGAAGCGACAAAGGAGGAGGATGAACAAATTCATACTGCAAAAACTCCTGAGTCTGAAGAGATGGATCATAGACAAAAGTGACATCCGAAGACGTCAAAGAAGTGGCCCTCTGAATCCAACGTGGGTGTAATGCCTTCGAGTTAGGCACAGTAGCTTTAGTCACTGCTTCCAAAGCAGGGAAGGGAAGTGACCATAAGAATGCATTTGCCCTCCTTAAGTGAGCGTTCCTTAAGAATAGCCATCTGCACTGCAGTCAAGATTTTCTCAACAGAGGAAAAACGCATTTCAGCCGCAGTGTACAAGTGTGATTTGTATGCAATAGGTATTGTGTCACCTACATTGAATGTTAAGTACGTGAAACCCACTGCCCTGAAACGATGCGTATTACCCACCTGATTGCGATACACCGCTGGGGCTAAGGCCAAAGCCCATTCCTCTGCGAAAGCCTGCGCTTTTTCCTCAGGGACACAACGTGAAAAACTCGGAAGTATCGCATCTCCCCCCCTCCCACCCCCCCCCCCCCGAGAAGAGGATAACACAAAGGGTGGAGGCCAATCTTTCTCCGCCAATAAAATATCATATGTAGTGGTTAGATTCTCCCAGAAAACAACCTTAATGGGACGCAGTATATCACCTTCAATTTGGAAAAGTACTTCGTATAGTCTATCCGGGGGGGCAACCCGGGTATCTGCAGTCTCAATTGTAACAAACGTGTCAGTTGCTGTCACATCCAGACTGGGACGTAGAGCCTCCCTGACTATGGTAACTTCCGCCGCGCTCTCGAGCAGAGTCACTGCCCAAGTCCAATCCAGGAGTCGCGTCCTCACCGTCTATGGCATATCTCGCTGTTAAAGAGGCAACCTTTTTCTTTTGAAAAGGACGGGTTTGTGCTAAATCACCCTGCTTGTCCTTGACTTCAAACTGTCGAGGCTGTTCACGAAGTTGTGACGCAGGTTGACTTCTACCCCGATCCTGGCGATCCCCTCCACCGGCTTGTGAGCCTGATGTTTCCTGTAAAGAACGAGGAGAACGTTGGTCAGGAACCTGAAATCTTTCAGGAGTCTTAATTTTAGCGCAATCGCGCAAGTCATAAGTACGTTCAGAAGCATCAGGGGTCGGTGAACTGGCACGCGAAGCCTGCTTCTGTTGTTGGGAACCCTGTTTCTTATTTCTTTGCCAATTCTTTTTAGGAAAGAAAGGGCACCCATCCTTGTCAGGCTGGGCTTTCTGTTGTACTTGAGACTGCGTTTGTGTTTGAGTTGTAGGCTTATTCCCCAGACTATTGCGGCCTATGGTTTTGTAAGCCTTTGCAATAATCTTTGGTAATTCTCGTGGTTTGTCAGCCTCCGCGACCGCTTCTAAGCGGTTTGCTACTTGAAAGCTAACGGCATCGCCCTTGACATTCGCAAGGATCATATCAGCAACCACGTCGAACACCCCCACCAGTCTCATCCCCAGCTCGACAGCCGCTTCTGCTCCGTGTTCATCTTGAACGCGTTTAAATACAGAGGGGAGTACAGTCATGGAGGGGGTGCCGAAACACATAGAATATACCGCTGCAAACACCATGCCCCAGGTGTTACAATCAGCCAATTCGGGAATTAAGTCTTTAGGTAAACTAATAGTTAAGATCCTGTGTTTCTCCACAGGAGTGGTATTAGGAAAGACAGCTTCTATCCGTCCAAATTTCTCGGCAAACCAATAAGGAAATTCATCCTTATTCTGTGGGTGCTTGCCCATGATAGAATGAACTATAACGGGACTGATGGTTACGCCTAACAGGACCCGCAGTTTTGTACAGCAGCGCCAGGTGGTCCCACCTGGACGGTGCGGGTTACGTACTGTATTACAGCTCTATATATACGCCGTACTCAACGATGTATGTAAGACGCGGAGCTCTGCCAGTCGCAGTTGTAAAAGCACTAGGGTGTGGGGTAAACCCCAGCCAAACGGGCCATGTGGCCCCATCTATAGATAAAGGGCCTAAACGGGACTGCCGTTAATGGGTGAGGAAGGGCGCCATTAAACCAAATACGGTGTTGCCAAGCTGTAAGCGGAATCTCAAGAGCTCTATAAGGCTGATACTGTTGAGGAACGGCAGTGGCAGCATATGTGTGAAACAAATCATCAGTGCCATCCACCGCCGGAAAGGTGACCCAAGAGTAAAAACTTCCAAACTGGTGAGCCAGATCGGCTTCCACCACAAAAATAAGCGCGGCCCCAGCATCAGGGACTGCATAATGAGTCAAGTGTGCCCTCAGCGCTGCTCTGCTATGAGCCGGAATATCAACTACAGCCATTATAGAGAAGACAGTAGAACAACTTAAAGAGTGGCAGCGCAAACTCGGGTTATAAGAAAAGAAAGACCTTTTAAAAACTTCAAGCTTGAATAAACCTATAAAAATGTCAATATAGGAGGTTACTCCGTCACAGCTGTCTCCGGAAACAGAAGTGAGGGTATTGTGGACCAGCACGATCACTACTCAGCTGGTCTCGCAGAGAAGAACCAGGCCAAACGTTGGCGGCGCCATGTTGCGGGATTCTGCTCATACACAACTATGCACAAGAAAACAGGACCTCAGTAAATAGGGGTGTACCTCCTATCACCTTAGTACCCAAAATCCCAACCGACTAGCAATAGTGTCTCATTTGGTCTCCTACAAATATCAAGAAGCTACGAATGTTTAGACAACCCAGAACACTGAGCACTCCCGACTCACCTCAGAGTCGCGGGAACAAGGCACTCTTTCGCTTCTCACGTACTTTGTCCACAATAAAAATAATCAGTCACTAAATAAGTTCAAAATGTTTATTTTGACTATAGTGATTCATAAAACAGTATGCGAACCACAACTAGCAGCAAGATGCATATAGGCAAGAATCATTAGCATTGTTACAATACCATAGAATATAAAAGGAGTCGTCATTTTATAAAGACTGTGAAAAAGGCAAAATAACTGGGCCTAATCACCCTCCCCACGGCAGTAAGAAGTTATTTTATATGACAGAAGATCTCTAGGCGTTATTAGCAGACCCCTACCTGAAAGCCTAAACGCAAAGGTTTACATCATAGGAACAGTAGAGCTCAGCTCCACGGAACGGCTTTCTTCGAGAGTGTTTCAAAAACATGCAACAACGCTATATCAAAGCTTGATTGTTCCATACTGCAGCTGTTGGTAACATGTTTTGTCTAGGTAATAGGGACTGACCAGAACGGAATAACAAGAGACATTGTTGACCAACCTTGCACATTATGTTCAGACAGAATTGAAGGGAAAGCTGAGAACGTGAAAAACAATCTGTTATCATGTACAGGGCAGAGGCAAAGTGTCGCGAAAACAAACTCTTAGCAGAGGCGTGCGCAAAAGCAGCAGCAAAGGGCAAGCAAAACTCATGCTAACTTGGCAATGTCGACAATGTGTCTTAGGGCCATATAACCCCATATAACACAGGCACTGACAGGCTGTGTGCACAGATGGAGACAGTGGCCCTAACAGGCTGTGTGCCTAGATGGAGTCAGAGCCACTGACAGGCAGTGTGCATGGATAGAGACAGGCGTTAATAGTTTGTGTGCCCTGATAGAGACAGAGGCTGAGGCACTGACAGGCTGTGTGCATGGATAGAGACAGGCGCTAAAAGTGTTGGAAGCTGTACACTGAGGGTGTCTCTGGGGACAGTCTTGAGCGCTGAGGGTGTCTCTGGGGAGTCTTGTGAGCTGAGTACTGACTGTCTCGAGCAACACTTTCAGGAGGTGAGCACTGAGGGTGCTTCGAGTGACACTGGTGCT
This sequence comes from Calotriton arnoldi, assembly GCA_963921515.1. Taxonomy (NCBI): domain Eukaryota; kingdom Metazoa; phylum Chordata; class Amphibia; order Caudata; family Salamandridae; genus Calotriton; species Calotriton arnoldi. Next base: position 1,079,277 of record CAWUFW010001592.1, read on the forward strand.
GAGCACTGATGGTGACTGGGGACAGTCTCGGGTGCTGAGCACTGAGGGTGTCTCTAGGGAGTCTCAGGAGCAAAGTACTGACGGTTTTACGAGCTAACCAGGACCCCAGTCTCTGTGCTTCTTCCCTAATTTGGACATGGTGGGTACACTCAGAATGGCTACTGGGGTACTCTTGTAAGTCCCTAGTAAATGGTACTAAGGTACCCAGGGCATAGGTACACCAGGGGTCTCACATGGGCTGAAGCATGCATTATGCCACCCATTAGAGACCACTCAAATTGTGACTACAGGCCTGCCATTGCAGCCTGTGTAAGCTGGTGCTAGCACCACTTACAGCAGATATAAGTTTCCTAATATCTTAGGTGACTGCACTTAAAACCTAGAAGTCACCCCTAAGGCAGGCCTTTCAATCCTGAAGGCAGGGTGCTCGGTTCTAAGTGTGAGGGTGCCCCTGCATGAGCAGGACACTCCTACAACCTCCGTAGTCCATTCTCCCTGGTTGTAAGTTCATCAGCCATTACGATACATAGTGGCCTTTCGTCATTACGTGATGACCATCTCTAAACTGGGTGTAACGAACCCTGTCATGTTTGGTGTCAAACATGTGGAATCATACCCCCACACCTCACATCTTAAATGGTGTGGGGGTATGATTCCATGCACTGTGAAGCTCCTCCAGGAGGCCATCAGTGCTCCTGGTACCAGTCTTCTAGACCTGGACAGCAAGCTATGGCTGCTGCCGACCAGAGACCCGATTCTGCCGTCCTGCTGCTGAGGCAAGCTTGAGCAGGGGAAGGCAGGTCAATAGGTGTCCTGCCACAGGGAGGTGTGACCACCTCCCAGACAGGACTTAGTTTATTTGGGCAGGGTGGGGGCACTTGCCAGCGTCACTGAGACTGCTTGAAGGGCACATTTGGTGCCCTCCTTGCATACTCCAGTTCAAACCAGTTCAGGGAGCGGCTGGCTCCTGCTCTGGCGCGAAACTGGTCAAAGGGCATGGGAGTATCCTCCCCACTGTCCAGCTCCTCCTCTGAATCGTTCCAACCCTTTCCTGAGGGTACTTAAGGGCTTACCTGTGGGTGGGTCCTTAGATTCATTGTGGGACAAGATTCAAATCCAATACCATTTCTTCTTCAACCGTCTGGGCTCTCTGGACTTTTCTTTGGGAACCGAGACTGCAACTGGGAAGGCTCCTGCTGCTCCTGGTCTCGTCGTCCTGCAAGTCTGCTGCAACATCTGTGCCTGTGCTCCATACAGGTTCTTCACAGGACCTATGGGCATCCAAGACACGCGAAGAAATCTCCCTTGGAGTGAAGGAGTCACTCCCTTCCATCTGCAGGCACTGCAACAAAGCTGACCAGTCTGCTGATCCTGGGCTCCCACGGTAAGGCTCAGCAACACAGGTGGTGGTTCTGCAACTCCCTCGAGGCCTGCACTGTCTTCTTACCGAGTTTGAGGCCAGTATCCCTCGTCTGAACCGCTGTAACAGAACCCCTGTACACCGCGTCGACTTGCCGTTGCAAAGGCTTGTTGACTCTCTCCTTCAGAGATCTTCGGGCTTCAAGAAGCTTCAGCCTCAAGCATCTCCTGCAGCTAAGATCTTTGCCTGCACCACGTCCTGTGCACCATGGACCTTCATCCTTTGGTGAGCTGCTTGAGGTCCTCCTGCGACTCCTGTGCCTTCGGTCTGTGGGTCCTCTTGAGGGTCTTCTTTGGCTCCAGTGGGCTCCCCTGCTTGGGGCCTGCTCTGAATTACCAGCTCATGGTAAGTCACTTGGACCTTGCTGGTCCCGACACTGCAACGTTTTCTACGACTAAGTTGGTTGCCGTTGCCAAGGCTTGTTGGTGCCGCTGCCGGACACTGACTCATTGGCTCTAGACATCGGACGTGGGACAGCTCGTAAACGGCTGCTGGTCTTCAACAGCTGCAACTTAAAGGGCACTGTCAGCTATCCTGCATCTCTGACATCGGTGGGCATTCGTCTTCCGTGCCTCCTGGTCACTCCTGAGTGGCATAGACTCTGTCCCCTCTGCTTGCAGGTACCTCTCCTCCTGAATCCACCTCTTGTTTCCATCAGACTCTTCTCACCTTCTTCATCAGCGGCATCTTCCTGCAGTCCTCCATTGTGGGCTACGGCGGTTTCCGATGCCACTTCGCACCTATGCACCCGACTTCCCTGGTGTAGGTATCATGGTTCCTGGGATATCCACAGGTGGGGTGGCTCTCCAACCTTCCGTCCTCCACTGAATTTTTTCAGGGTCCGCTGGGAAGGGTCAATCTTCTCTAAAATTGCAACCGCGACTAACCCATTGACTTGAATGGAGTACGCGGTCGTGTCGCCAAACTGCACACGACCTCTGGGGGGTCCGTAGATACTCACCTTGGTTGGTTTCTTGGGTCCCCAACTCTTCTACGTCTTCTCGGTCCACTCTTGACTTGAGTCGTGGTTCACATTCCACTGTTAGTATATGGTTCGGCCTCCCGCTGGAGACCACTGTGTATTCTGTGCTATTTGCGTATTCTTTTGACAAAGTGTTGTGTGTATTGTGTTTATATCTCCGGGTGTCAGACACCCCACAAGACTTACCTTATGCTTGTGAAGCGGTCTTGCAGAGACGACATGACCCACCGCCACCGTACCCACCTTATCCCAGTAGAACGCGTAATCTAGCTAGGATGGCGTTGGGAACGGGAAGGAGGCTAGAGGTGATGGAGTTGGTGTCCAGACGACAAAGAGGATATCATCCGTAGTTCAGTAAGATGGTCTATTGTACCGTCTAATGAAGGGAGATAAGGGAAACCCCATTACATGGGCACACGCAAAACCCCCATTCCCTAGTACAGCAGTTCTTGAGGTACAATAGATCACCTTGTATACATACACCTCCAATTTGGTAGAAAGTAACACCGGCCAGGAACTAGTTTGAATTCCGGTACACCAGAAGGGAAGTATCAGCAAGGCGCCCTAGCGCGGTTCAAGGCACAAACAAATTAGAAGGCAAAATCAGCAAAGCGCTCCAGCGTGGTTCAAGGCACAAACAAACAGAAAGCAAAATCAGCAAGGCGCTCCAGCGCGGTTCAAGGCACAAACAAAATAGAAGGCAAAATCAGCAAGGCGCTCCAGCGCGGTTCAAGGCACAAACAAAATAGAAGGCAAAATCAGCAAGGCGCTCCAGCGCGGTTCAAGGCACAAACAGAACAGAAAGCAAAATCAGCAAAGCGCTCCAGCGCGGGAGACAGAAACCAAAAATAAGCAGCCAAAATCAGCAAGGCGCATTAGCGCGGTTCGTTACCTGCGGCTCGGCGGTTTCCAGTGAGGCGTTCCGAGAATCTGAAATCGGCGTCCGGGAAGGGCTGGCGTCCGATGGCGGTTAGGGCTTTGAATACGAAGCGCTGACCTGGCGTGAACCGCAGAGGTTTTAAGCGGCTTTTAGCGGAAGTGCTGAGTGGCGTGGCAGTGGCTTCCGGTGCCCAGGACTAGACCACGGACCTTTGTTTGGCGGAAGTGAGGCAAGTCTGTTCCGCGAAATCATGGAGTACGATGCATTTGATGCTCGTGATTTCACGGAACCTATCGCAACCATGACACGGGTAGGAGATAATACATTGTGTTAGTGAGTGCTAATAATAAATACATATTTTTATAACTACACTGTGTGGTTCTTTTTCACTTATCCTATACCATAAGATTAAGTACTGGTAAAACAAGCTGCTTTACTCTCCTGGACTAAGCCTGAAGGCTGCTCTCCACAGCTACCACTTAGAGAGCTTTCTAATGTTGTCTAAGACCACTAAAATCACCATAAGGGTTGTCTGGATTAGTGCAGAGTGCTACACTTACATAAGTGAGCACCAGATACTAAGCCATCCTCCTATACCCAGCACAGAGACCGCAGACATTCCTCCCTCTCGAGACCTCTGTGACAACTTCGACACCTTCTTCCACTGCAAGATCAAGGAGATCTACGACTGCTTCACAACCCAATACACACCCACCCCACCTGCAAGCACTGCACCCAATGGTTCCAGACCCCAGCAGACCTTGCCCAACTGGACTACCCTCACCTCTGACGACACCCTGAGCCCTCATTAACATGAAGACCATCCACTCCAGAGCCCCCTCGGATCCCTGCCCTCACCACATCTTCAACAGAGCCGGCACCTCCATTGCACCCAAACTCTGTTGCACCATCAACTGCTCCATCGAGTCCACCACCTTCCTGAAAGACTGGACGCACGCAGAGATCAACCCCTGCTGAAGAAACCCTCTGCCGACCCGATGGACTTCAAGAACTACAGACCCATCGCTCTGCTCCCATTCCCAGCCAAAGTCATTGAGAAAGCCATCAATGTCCAACTCTGTGTTCATCGAAACAAACCACATCCTGGACCTCTCCCAATCGGGCTTCAGAAGCAACCACAGCACTGAGACCGCTCTCCTTGCCGCTACAGACAACATCTGCACCCTCCTAGACTGAGGCGAAACTGCTGCCCTCATCCTCCGGGACCTCTGTCGCCTTCAACACCATCTCCCACCACACCCTCTGCGCCAGACTCCATGACGCCGGCATCTGCGACAAAGCCCTAGAATGGATCCGCTCCTTCCTCACCGGCCGAACATAGAGAGTCAGACTTCCACTGTTCAACTCAGAACCCACAGATATCAGCTGCGGAGTGCCTCAGGGATCCTCCCTGAGCCCCACCCTCTTCAACATCTACACGGCCCCGCTTGCAGCCATCGACAGCCGCCAAGAGCAACTTCCTCAACGGGATAAAGGCAGTCGCCACCTGGATGAAGGACAGCTGCCTCAAGCTTAACTCAGACAAGACCGAAGACCTCATCCTTGGCTCCACCCTCTCCGCCTGGGGCGGCTCCTAGTGGCCAGCAGTGCTCGGAACACCCCATCACACGTAACCTTGGCATCATCCTGGACTCCTCGCTCTCCATGAACAGCCAAATCAATGCTGTTTCGTCCTCCTGCTTCCACACTTTGCACCTGGTTCGTAAGATCTTCAAGTGGATCCCCACCTAGTCCAGAAAAAGTCACCCATGCGCTCGTCGGCAGCAGACTCGACTACTGCAACGCACTGTACGCCGGTACCACCCAGAAACTCCTAAAGAAACTTCAGAAAATTGAGAATGCCTCCTCCAAACTCATCCCATGCCGCAGCCACATCACCAGCCACTTGAGACCTTCACTGGCTACCTGTCAGCAAGAGAAGTACCTTCAAGCTCCTCATGCACACCTACAAAGCCCTCCACAATGCTGGTCCTGCATAGCTGAAACCACCGCCTCTCCTTCTACACTCCCACCAGACATCTTGCTCCACCCAACTGGTCCTGGCCGCCATCCCATGGATCCGCAAGACCACGGCTGGAGGAAGATCCTTCTCCTACCTTGCTCCAAAGATCTGGAACTTCCTGCCTTTAAACCTCAGGCAATTGCCATCGCTGACGCAATTCAGGAAGGACCTCAAGAACCGGCTCTTCGAGCCGCAGATCCAGCCCCCACTTAGCGCCTTGAGACCCTTACGGGTGAGTAGTCTCACTTAAAAAGAAACCTGAATAATTGATTGATGAGTGACACTCTCAGGAGCTGAGCACTGAGTGTGTTTCTGGGGACGGTCTTGTGTGCTTTGCACTGAGAGTATGTTTAGGGAGTCTTGGGAGCCGAGTACTGATGGTGTCTCGAGCGACACTTTCAGGAGGTGAGCACGGAGGGTGTCATGAGCGACACACTCAGGAGCTGAGCAATGAGGGTGTCATGAGCAACACTATCCGGAGCAGAGCACTGAGAGTGTCGCTGGAGACTTCTGGCTCCAGAAAAGATGAGGACCCAGTGTGTGCCTTTCAGCCTCTTGCAGCCCAGGCAGACTGGTGGGGGCAGTAATGAGATTATGGCCTAGTTCATGGTTGGGCTTGGCTAGCGCAGGTCTCTGTGTCCCCCTTGGACCATCTAAGGAACGCAAAACATCATGTGTTATGAATCCTCATGCGTCCAGATGTAGCTACGTTTTTCCATATCATGAAAGATTTACATTCCTTGAGATACAACCTTGTAAAGGTCATAAACATCTAAAGGTCATCCGAGGGACAGCCTTACCCCACTTTGGGGCTCTCCAAGAAATTGTCCAATAAATACTGGAGCTCCTTTCTGAGGTATTAGTTTCTTTTTGCCTCTCCTAGTGGCAGAGGCAGTAGGCGGTGGCAGCTGTCCACAGTCTTATGTTTGTGTGGCTTCAGTGATATCCTCCCTTTCGCTACGTTCTGGGTGGTTGTGCTGTTTTGTCCTGCCCTGTGGCAACCACTTGGAGGCAATGACACCTTCAGAGCAAGTCACAAAATGATTCTGTGGGTCCATCTCCTGTGGATGAATCCTGTGCAAAAGAAACAATTGATGGACGGAATGCTGGACAATGCAAACATTCACCCCCAGTCACAAGGATCTGGGTTAAATCCATCATTCTTTTGCTCACCACACCACCCCAGTTTGGACCCAGCCATATGCAAATCAGTCTTGACCCTGTTCCTTGTGGGAACAGTCAAGCCCGAATTGCCAAGCCAGGTCCTCCCTGGACCGGAAACGAGCATCCTGGGACCGGTTTCAGGGCATCACCCTTCATCAGCCAGGCTAGCTTGAATCCAGTGGTGTAGTGAGCACGGGACCCACGTCTGGGCATACCCATCCCACTTAGGGCGACATGTGCAAAAGAAACAATTGATGGACGGAATGCTGGACAATGCAAACATTCACCCCCAGTCACAAGGATCTGGGTTAAATCCATCATTCTTTTGCTCACCACACCACCCCAGTTTGGACCCAGCCATATGCAAATCAGTCTTGACCCTGTTCCTTGTGGGAACAGTCAAGCCCGAATTGCCAAGCCAGGTCCTCCCTGGACTGGAAACAAGCATCCTGGGACCGGTTTCAGGGCATCACCTTTCATCAGCCAGGTTAGCTTGAATTCAGTGGTGTAGTGAGCACGGGACCCACGTCTGGGCGTACCCTTCCCACTTAAGGTGACATATGCAAAAGAAACAATTGATGGACGGAATGCTGGACATTGCAAACATTCACCCCTAGTCACCTCCTGTGGCTCCATCGCCTGTGGATGAATCCTCCTGTTGATCCATCTTCTGTGGATGTACCCTCCTGTGGATCCATCTCCTGTGGATGAATCCTTCGAGTTGGACTCCAGCCAACACCACAGCTATGGAACTCACTCCCGACTGAAGTAACATCTAAAGTCTCCCGCCTTTTATTCTGTGTACTTTCTCCGACTCCTCTCTGTTTCCACTAGTGGACTCTTTTGTGCGACTTGTTCTTTCTGGACAACGACCACCAACCCATATACACCCCTTATGTGTGGCTCGTCTTTACTTGGCAAGGACCACCGCCCCCGATGCACTGTCCGATGCACCCTTATGTACAGCCTTCCTCATTGGACAAGGACCACCGCCCCTGATGCACTGTCCTATGCACTCTTTAGTGTGTCTCGTCCTCACTGGACAAAGACCAGCAACCCATATACACCCCTTATGTGTGGCCCATCTTTGCATGAGACCTGTGGTCCTTGTCAAGTAGATTCCAATGCACCCTTAGCTATGATGACTCCTTACTGCACTGTCCTATGCACCCTTGTGTGACTCATCTGATGTACCCTTATGTGTGATTTGTCATCACCAGACAACAACCACTGCCCTGATGCACAGTCCGATGCACTCTTATGTACAGCTCTTCCTCATTGGACAAGGACCATCGCTCCCGATGCACAGTCCGATGCACCCTTATGTACAGCCTTCCTCATTGGACAAGCACTGCCACCCTGATGCGTGGCTCGTCCTCATTGGACAAGGACCACTGCCCCCGATGCACTGTCCGATGCACTCTTATGCGTGGCTCGTCCTCTCTGTACAAGGACCACAGCCCCCGATGCACAGTCCGATGCACCCTTATGCGTGGCTCGTCCTCACTGAACAAGGACCACCGCCCCCGATGCACTGTCCGATGCACCCTTATGCGTGGCTCATCCTCACTGGACAAGGACCACCGCCCCAGATGCACAGTCCGAGGCACTCTTTAGTGCATCTCGTCCTCATTGGACAAGGACCACCGCCCAGATGCACAGTCCGAGGCACTCTTTAGTGCATCTCGTCCTCATTGGACAAGGACAACTGCCCCCGATGCACAGTCAGATACACCCTTATGTACAGCCTTCCTCATTGGACAAGGACCACCTCCCCCGATGCACTGTCCGATGCACCCTTATGCGTGGCTCGTCCTCACTGGACAAGGACCACCGCCCCCGATGCACTGTCCGATGCACCCTTATGTATGGCTCGTCCTCACTGGACAAGGACCACCGCCCCCGATGCACTGTCCGATGCACCCTTATGTATGGCTCGTCCTCACTGGACAAGGACCACCGCCCCCGATGCACAGTCCGATGCACCCTTATGTATGGCTCGTCCTCACCGGACAAGGACCACCGCCCCCGATGCACAGTCCGAGGCACTCTTTAGTGCATCTCGTCCTCATTGGACAAGGACAACCGCCCCCGATGCACAGTCAGATACACCCTTATGTACAGCCTTCCTCATTGGACAAGGACCACCGCCCCCGATGCACTGTCCGATGCACCCTTATGCGTGGCTCGTCCTCACTGGACTAGGACCACCGCCCCCGATGCACTGTCCGATGCACCCTTATGTATGGCTCGTCCTCACTGGACAAGGATCACCGCCCCCGATGCACAGTCCGATGCACCCTTATGCGTGGCTCGTCCTCATTGGACAAGGACCACTGCCCCAGATGCACAGTCCGAGGCACTCTTATACGTGGCTCATCCTCTCTGTACAAGGACCACAGCCCCCGATGCACAGTCTGATGCACCCTTATGCGTGGCTCGTCCTCACTGGACAAAGACCACCGCCCCCGATGCACCCTTATGCGTGGCTCGTCCTCACTGGACTAGGACCACCGCCCCAGATGCACAGTCCGAGGCACTCTTTAGTGCATCTCGTCCTCACTGGACAAGGACCACCGCCCCCGATGCACTGTCCGATGCACCCTTATGCGTGGCTCGTCCTCACTGGACAAGGACCACCGCCCCCGATGCACTGTCCGATGCACCCTTATGCGTGGCTCGTCCTCACTGGACAAGGACCACCGCCCCCGATGCACCCTTATGCGTGGCTCGTCCTCACTGGACAAGGACAACCGCCCCCGATGCACAGTCAGATACACCCTTATGTACAGCCTTCCTCATTGGACAAGGACCACCGCCCCCGATGCACAGTCCGAGGCACTCTTATGCGTGGCTCATCCTCTCTGTACAAGGACCACAGCCCCCGATGCACAGTCTGATGCACCCTTATGTATGGCTCGTCCTCACCGGACAAGGACCACCGCCCCCGATGCACAGTCCGAGGCACTCTTTAGTGCATCTCGTCCTCATTGGATAAGGACAACCGCCCCCGATGCACAGTCAGATACACCCTTATGTACAACCTTCCTCATTGGACAAGGACCACCGCCCCGATGCACTGTTCGATGCACCCCTATGTCCGGCTCATCCTCATTGGACAAGGACCACCGCCCCTGATGCACAGTCCGATGCACTCTTTAGTGCATCTCGTCCTCACTGGACAAGGAGCATTTTCCATGATGCAGCATCTGATGTTTTGGCTTTGCCAGTCCTGGTCCCACATGAAGTTAGAGCATCCTATTGTGCAAGAAAAGCACTGAGATGAGCACACGTTGCCTCTGAAGTACAACTCGTCCTTAGTGAGAAGGTTCCAGTCACTCAAAGACCGATGTTTTTGAATGCAGCGGCTGGAGTAGCTCTGCTGGTGGAGCAGATGTGGCAGCAACTGCTTTCCTGTGTTACTTTTTTACCCACACGTTATTAGAGGCAGCAGTTTTCTTTCTTTCTGCGGTGCGCACTCTGTTTGTACAGTATTAACTCTAGATCAGTCAATATTGGAATAAAGTGAATGATTAACATGCAGCGTGCAGGTGCAGCTGGTAATGGGTCGTCCTGAACCCTGCGGTAGGTGCATGGCCTGCCTAAGGACTTTGAGCAATAGTATAGTTTATGGACATGGGCATAGGAACCTTGGGGTGGGTGGGGCTTATTCCCCCCAGATTTTGGAGGGGGGAAGCAATGAACAATCGTTACCCCCACCCAGCCAGATTTTGAAGTGGAAACTGAACAGTGGCAGACAGAACATGCCTCGCTGAAGCCACGCTGCACATCGCCTGTCTCATTGAAGCTCTGTGACCTGAGGAGCGGTATCTTTGGGGGTTGCAGTCACTGAGCTGTTGAGCCTCTCCTAAGATCATTCTGTTTCAGTACAGGGGAACTAGCAGAGAAAGGGAAGGCAGGAAATGCTAGTTTATGTTAACATTATGGCTGGCTCAGCTGACTTGTTTATAAACACTGATTTTAGGGCAGGCTGAATACCTCAACCACTGCAATTAAATACGTGGCAAAGAGGAGAAGGTCTCGGACCTCCCAAAGTTTGGTTTTTAGGTTCTAGGCCTTCAAGGAGATGCATGTGAAGCGCAGCATCTTTCAGACCGGCATGTTCTGTCGCTGTAAGGGCGACGGGTTCAGAGGAAACTAATTATTTGATACAGCGCTTGAATTAGGTTCTGAGGCCTAGAGTTTTTTGGAGGTACTATTCTTTCATTCTTTTCAGCTCTCGTGGCGCTGTATTGCTCGTATTACAGTGAAAGCGAAGAACTAAAGCCAACACACGTTACACAATCTTACAGATAATTTTACTTTATCAGGACTTTATATAACCAAAGACACATATAAAAATAAACCGTTTACAAGAAATCGACAACAATAACAAGGAAGACAAATAAGCTGAAAAGGAAATCAAATTCTATATGAATATTGTTTCTATAACATCTAAATGGAAATTTAAACAAAAACATTAAAATGAATAATGAAAAAAAAAATACATGCATTAATAGAAAAAGATTGAGCGTAATGATCTCTTGTTCTCACAAACCGTAGACAACATAAAGTTAACATTTGGGACAGACTTACTTTCAGAAGATATGTAGTAATGTGAATTGCATACAATTTAATTTAAAGTAGTCTTTATGTAGCTGTACCATGTGAATATATTGGTGATCCTATTTCCTAATTAAGTTTATAAAATGGTAAATGTAGGCAGACTCTGGCCAAGTTAAAGAAACGTTCACAGAGGTGACCCTTAAATGGTTGGGATTGATGGTGCACTCGAGTGATGCTCATTTAACATGAAACATGCATGTAACCTCAGGCATTATGCCATGCATTTATCTTTTTTAAGAGAGTATCAGAAACGAGTAAAGACCCAGTTTGCGGTGTGAATTAAGTGAATGAAAATCATGGAAATTCATAAAAATAAGCAGCATAATTAGGTTGGTCCTTCTAGTGATATATCATGATATTAATGAGAAAAATATAATGCAGTACTCCATTGTTTAACATATTATTTTTCATCTAATACTTCTATATATGATGATCTCTTTCAGAGGGTCACAAAGAGTTTCATTAAGATACCCTTCCTATCAAGAAAGTATGTAGTTCCTCATCAGTGTTTAATCCATAATGACAGGATGGCAACTTGTAAATCCAGAAACGTTGTCTCCCTTAGTCCTTGCTCTCTATTGCCTCCTCGTTGTCTTTTAAATAGTACAAATTGCTATGAATCAGATTTGATCTGTGCTGTATTGGCATTCTGACCTTTTCGTTGAGGCCTCATATATCTCTTTGCATGCACATACAATTAAATATACACAGTCTGCTGTGTAACAGTTCAAGAAGTCGTGAACCTTATATTCATGGAGTTTCCAAGCATCCTAAAAGGTGCGGTGTTTATCCCTAGTGTACGGGCAACAGTTACAACTCCCACATTTGAAAAAGCCTGTTAGATGAGTAATAGTTACACCTCTGTATGGCATTGGGGGGAATATTTTATAGTGTCACTCGGGCGCAAAACATTTAACTCTCCTTTCCTGAAAGTTATGGCAGGTTTTTTAGTTATATGTTTGGATAACTTCTTTTCCAACTGTAGGATGTGCCGATGTTTCCTGAGTTATTAATTGCTATTTTTGTTCCAAATCTTGCTCGCCATATTTGCTTCTTTTATAGGAAGTAATATCTGAACTGGCTAGCTGCTCTATTTTTAGCTGTGCTAATATTGTGGTTGGTGTAACCCCTTTGTAAAAATCGACTTTGAAGGATCTGTGTTTCTTTAGCTTAATCATCATCTCTGCTTCACAATCTGCATGCTCTGAGAAATTTGCCAAAAGGAATATTGTTCTTCTGGTGTTTTGGGAGAGCTGATCTTGCATGCAGTGTGCTGTTCACTGAGGTGGGCTCTCTAAAGAGTCTACTTTTAATTTTGTTCAGGGCTATGCATAGTTCAGTATCCAAGAAGGTAATATTTAAAGTACTGAACACCAATGAAATGTCCGTTTCTATCATTATTATTGAGTTTTTTTCTGTGAAACTCAATTTGTTTCTCACTGTTCTCTTTCCATATGACAAAGATATATATCTCGGCCATAGTGAAAGGTCATTGTCAGATTCCTGCAGGTCCACTCTTGCGGCATCCCCTCTCAAACTATCCCCATGAAAAGGGAAGCATGCAGTGGAGCAAAATGTGAGCCCATCGTAGTCCCCTTAATTTGTTGATAGCTATTCATTATGATAAATTAATCAATTAACATCTCACTATGCAATAATCATTTGTCGGGTTTTGTATATAGGAAATGTTGCATACACTAAATTCCAACGTTGTGTCCAATGCAAGTGCATAGGAGTTTTACATCCATTGCAACCAGCAACATGTTCGTCGCTGTGTTTAATCTTCAGTGTCTTTGGCAACATTCCAAAGAAGCCCATCTTTGAATATTATGACTATTCATGTGTATAGCTGTGTGTAGTGTCAGTTTGATTCAAGGTGCGACAAGTGTATTTATTGAACTCCATATGCTACCAGTAATTGAGTAACTGTACACAAAGCACCGACCATTTGTAATCAATGGAAGAGAGTCTGTAGTCTCTGAACTGCACAATATGCAATCCTGGACTCAAATCCCAGCTTCCCCATTTGACCAAATTGTGTGATCCTCAGCCTATTGCTTTACTTCAATGTGCACCATTTTCATTAGCCATTCATTTTGAGAGCACATTGAAGTCATTCACTTCAGGGTCTGTGCTCGACAAAAAACGTATTTATATATGGTTAATATATATGTCACTCAATTCAGTCTTATAATAGTATGTACTTGATTACGACTCAGAGAAATGTTAAAACGTTATGATGACTCGACTCGTGCTTTGGCTCTCAAAGTCAAGCCAGACCCCTGGCTCGACTCTACCCAAGGAGGTCAGTAACCCCCCTAGAAATGTAGTGTATCCTACACCCTTGTGTAGGAGGCTGGCTTGGTATATGTTGCACACTTTTTCAAGTGTAGCACCCTGCACCAATCCAGACAACCCTTATGGTGTTTTTAGTGGTTTAGACAACCTTAGAAAGCTCTTTAAGTGGTAGCTGTGGAGAGCAGCCTTCAGGCTTAGTCTAGGAGGAGTGTACAGCAGCTGGTTTCACCAGTGTCTAATCTTATAGTGCAGATTAAGTGAAAAAGAACCACACAGTGTAGCTACAAAAATAGTAATTTATTGCAGACACTCACTAACCCAATGCAATTTTTCCTACCTAGAGATATAATTACAATACACACAATACGACAGGTAAATAGCACGAAAATACAGTGGGCTCTTGAGACCAAACCAAATACAAAAATAGTGGAATGCGACTAGCGACCGAAGTCGAGAGTGGACCCAGAAGACTTACAAGTGCTTGGGGGACCACGGAACCACCCGAGGTAAGGACCCAGGAACCCCACGGACGCCATGTGCTAAGTGGATACACGACCACGTGCTCAAGGTAAGTCAATGGGGAAGTCGCGGTTGCAATTCTTATGAAAAAGGACCCTTCCCAGAGGACTTGAAAGACACGGTTCGAGAGTCACCCCACCCGTGGATAGGTATGAAGTGACGTCGGGAGCCGCCGTAGACTCCAATGGAGGACTTTAAGCGAGATGCTGCTGGCAAAGAAGCTCGAAGAGTCCGGTGGAACCCAAGGGTGGATTCAAGAAGAGTAGTACCTATAAGCAGAGGGGACATAGTCTGTCACTCAGGAGTGACCAGGGGGCACGAGAGTAGAGTGCCCACCAATGTCTGCTGTTGCAGGAAAGTTGACGGTGTCCTTGTCTCTGCAGCTACGTGGACCAGGTGACGCTGAGGATGACTAGGAACAGTGTACGAGCTGTCCCGCGTCGGATGTCGATATCCAGGGGGCTGGTGTCCGGCGGGAGCACCAACCGGCCTTGGCAGCAGCAACATGTGGAAGAACACAAAAAGTTACTGTGTCAGGACCAGCAAGGTCCAAGTGACTCGCCACGTTCAAGCAAGTCAGAGTAGGCCCCAAGCAAGCAAGGGAGCCTACTGGAATCGAAGACCCTCGACAGGGCCCGAAGACCTCTGGAGATGAGTCGGCCAGCCGACACGGTACACAGGGACTCGGTTCCAGCAGGGTCCATAAAGGATCATGGCCTTAGACTTGGTCTGAAGACAGTGCAGAGGAAGTTGTAGAACCGTCACCTGTATTACCGACCCGGTTGGAGACCAAGCTCCGCAATTGGTCAGCTATGTTGCGATGCCTGCGGATGCAGGGGAGTGACTCCTTCACTCCAAGGGAGATTCCTCCGGGTGTCTCTGGATGTCCACAGGACCTGGAAGGGACCTGTATGGAGCACGGACACCGACGGTGCAGCTGGCTTGCAGAACGAAGAGATTAGGAGCAGACGGCGTCTCCCCGGTTACAGTCTCGGTTCCAAAGGCGAAGTCCGATGCGGTCAGTCCGACACGGTTGCACGACTCGGTCAGAATGTCCAGACGGTTGAAGAGGACGCAGAGTTTGATCTGAATCTTGTCCCACGACGAATCTAGGGACCCACACTCGGGTAAGTCCTTAAGTACCCTAAGGAAATGGTTGGGACGATTCAAGGTTCCCTCCCAGGGGAGGGGTCAGACAGGGGGGAGGTTACTCCCATGTCCTTTGTCCAGTTTCGCGCCAGAGCGGGAGCCAACGACTCCCTGTACTGGTTTGAGCTGGAGTATGCAAGGAGGGCACCAAATGTGCCCCTCAAGCAGAGTGAGTGGCGCTGGCAAGCGCTCCCACCCTGTCCCTGTACACTAAACCCTGTCTGGGAGGAAGTCATACCTCCCTGTAACAAGAAACCTATTGTCCTACCTTACCCTGCTCATGCGTGGCCCAGCAGCAGGAGGGCAGAATCATGTCTCAGGTCTGCAGCAGCCCTAGTTTGCTGTCCGGTTCTGGAAGACTGGTACCGGGAGCACTGAGGGCCTCCCGGAGGAGCTTTACAGTGCATGGAGTCATACCTCCCACACCATTTACGGTGTGGATGTAGGATTCCAACATGTTTGATATCAAACATGACAGGGTTCGTTACAGCCAGTTTAGAGATGGTCATCACGTAATGACGCATGGCCACTCTCTATATCGTAATAGCTGATGCACTTACAACCCGGGAGAATGGACTCCGAAGGTTGTAGGGGTGTTCTGCTCATGCAGGTGCACCCTCACACTTAGAACCGAGCACCCTGCATTTAGGACTGAAAGTCCTACTAGAGGTGTGACTTAGAGGTTTTAAGTGCAGTGATGTGAGATATAAGGTAACTTATATCTTTCGTGAGAGGTGAAAGCACCAACTCATGCAGACTGCGATGGAAGGCCTGTAGTCTGAGTTTGGAGGGTCCCTTATGGGTGGCATAATACATGCTGCAGCCCATGGGGGACCCCTGGTGTACCTTAGTCCTAGGTACCTTAGTACCATATACTAGGGTACACCAGCAGCCAATCAGGAATGTACCAAGGTACTCACCATGACCAATTTAGGGGGAAGCCCAGTGACTGGGGTCCTGATTAGCAGGATCCCAGTCAGACTAGTCGAAACAGAATGACACCAGGTAAAAGTGGGGGTGACCATGAAAGCAGATCCTACTTTCCTACACCTTGTTTGTACCGATCACGTCCTGTTCAACCAGCAGAATCTGGATCGATGCAGTGAAGTGTGCACTAGTTCTTACAGAGGGTGGACCTTGCTGAATAGCAACAATGCGCTGTGCGACACGACAACACGACGATATGTGATATGTTAGTTGCTTGTTAGTTAAGGAGGATCCAATATTAATAGTAAAACCCATCTTGAAGGGCACAATAAAGCAAATATATTCCCATCAGTGGAACAAGTTGATGTGGCAATAAGATATTGGGCACAAATTCTGCTTCACTGGTGGAACAATGCCAGTGTCACCTTCTTTAACCAATGTCAATGCAATGGTGTGAGCTACTGTTGAACAGAACCCTACGCTTCACTCATGGCGGACCCTCCCCGGTCTCACTGGTTTTAGTTTACTAAACCCTTAAAGTGATCAGTGCAGCCATGAAGCCTACATAGTATGCTGTATTAGTTCTATAGTGAACCCGACTAGAGTCTAAGGCGCTCGCCAGTTCCTGTGCAGCGAGCTAGGGTCTTCCGCATCATAACCCTCTGTATTCAGACCATAATCTTTAAAAGAGAGGCAGCCGCGCTTCAAAGCTCTTTATACGGGAATGGGAGGAATCCGGCCCTCAAACCAACATTCTTTTCACAGGCTGGTTCAAGTTCTGAAAGATACAAAGGATTTCCAAAACTCTGGGGCAGAGGGGGACAATTATGTGAATTTTACCTAACTTTTTAACACCTTATTGGTAACAATCTGTGAGTGTTCAGCACGTTTGTTCTCCACTAGTGATCTGGGGGTCTCCTAACACTTCTGCCTCTAATAAATCATTTGTGAAAGTATTCCCGAAATTCTTGTGAATCTACGTTTAAAAAGTGTTGTCAAGTAAAGTCCGTTTTTTTATGCAAACACTATTAAATATGTTATTTTCTTTGTCACTACAGTCATTAGTTACTATACGTGACACTCGTTCAGTGCATCGACCGGTTTCAGAGCCTTTTATCCAAATATGCCCTTTTTATCGTGACTAAAACATGAATAGCATATGGCACAGCACAAAACACTTCTCTTTTGTGGTCCCAATTCAGAGGTCTATTCTCCATCCATTGGGCCCCCCCGCCTCCTCTTGCGTAGTACAGTTCGTTAGGCGTAGGTCTCCACAGTTTGGCTCCAGCTCTGTTGTAGCGTTGCCTCGGCTAGGCTCTGTCGTCCAACCTGCCCGTGTCTTCTCGTCCTCTTCCAGCTCACAGGTTCGTGGTGTCCTTCCCTCGCTCCTCGCCTGCTGTATGGATGAACTGTCCACTGTCGTGTGCTGTTTAACGAGGATCCCGTCCCACCTCACTCCCCTCTTTCAACCACCATCTTCCTTCCTTTGATGGCTCTCCCAGGCTCCGAACGCTCGACTTTCCCATTATGGATTAAACTCCTAGAAACCTACTCCCTGCTGGGGTGGGCCCTGGTTCCCCGTCCACAACTGCGGTGAAGGTACTATTGGTTGAAATTAGTATATTTGTAGTTGCAAATATTTGTATTTTCTAGTTGGATTTCACTTTCTCTTTATTTTCTCTTTCAATAGAGTTGATGCCTAGTGCTGTAATGCCCACTGCCATCACCCCCTCCGTCGCGCCCACTGCCATCACCCCCTCCGTCACGCCCACTGCCATCACCCCCTCCGTCGCGCCCACTGCCATCACCCCCTCCGTCGCGCCCACTGCCATCACCCCCTCCGTCGCGCCCACTGCCATCACCCCCTCCATCGCGCCCACTGCCATCACCCCCTCCATCGCGCCCACTGCTGTTATGTCCTCTGAGCCTCTGCCGTTTGACATAAACTCCTCAGACCCTCTGTATTTCCTCGTGTGTTGCACCCTGTAGGATATCAGACTGTTATGCTGTGGGGGGAGAGGAATCAGTCTTGAAGTGACCTCTGACCTCCCACAAGGTCAAACACACTGACCTCGAAACGGTAAAGAGGTTTTTGTGAGGACTTCCTCCTCACCCTTGGTGAGAGCAGCAAGGCTCCCATTAGAGAACTGCATGGTGGACATGTACAGCCATGGACGAAGACAATACTGGTAAGAACATAAAGAACTGAAAGGTCAACATTAGTTTAAAGAAGTAAAGTCATACAACAATAGACGAAAGCTGATGTAGGGATCAAATGTTGTAGCAAAAACCAAGCGGGTAGAAGTCCCCATCATGCAGAACTATTTTTTGTTTTAAAATGGGCGCACAGAGATAGTCGTACATTTAATCTGGTCTCTGCAAGGAAACGGTGAGCTTCATGGCAGCCCCTTCAAGAGGAAGAGAGATTATACTTGATTTCAGTAGAGATACCTCACTTTAGAGGGAATGTTCTTGATTTAATAAAAAAAACCAAATACCTTGGAAATCAATCTTAACATCTTAAGGACTGGTTCCTCAGATACCAGCCATTCTTTCCAGTTGGAGAGGGTGCCCAGCAGCCCAAGTTTAGATAAAAAGAATAGCATTCATTCTCGACCAGTCCTCATCCGTTCTCTTTGTTCAAATAATATTACGCAAACCCACACCCAGGGAAGTTATAAGGGAGCAAGCAAGCTTCATTTGAAAGATCTGCCCTGTTCGTCCTTTGTGGTCAGCTAGAGCTTGGCACCATGAGTCATTCTGCAGCCTTCTGGACTCAAAGATTCAATGTAGAGCTGGAGACCCTCCCACCCACAGAGCACAGTTAGGGCGGCAGTCATTTATTTATGTAGTAAGCAAAACATTCTGGTTCTATGTTCCAAACAGTTCTCTTCTGATGACCCCTGTGCCAGTAAGACCAACCTTCTCAGGCTCCCTACTTAGAATTATTTGTGGTTCCTGTTCTAGGAATGTGCTTTCAGCTTTCTTGGTACCGAACGCTGCAGAAACCAAAATGGTGGACCCTTTGGTGGACCCTTTGGTGGACCCTTTGGTGGATCCTTTGTGCACCTGAGCACAGCTCTGCTAGTCTCTTAACTCCACCCTAAGCCAGCCCATTTACTCCTAACAGGCATTGAAAGAGGTTTCTAACCTCAGGTCGTCTCCTGCTCTGCCCCGTGGAGTTCCTGATCCACACCTGTAAAGAAGAGAGCGACAACAACTGGTCGGACGGAGAGGTAACACGGAGACAAAGAGGCTGATGTCCCCTGCCTCTCCCAGTCTTCCATCGGGTCGCTTTTGTTCAGCTGCTGGGAATGACCGGAACTAGATCTGAAGATGTGGCTGTCTAACAAGCACTTTCCTGAGCTGAGACATGTGATATTGTTGTTTTTTTGGTTGGTCTCAACTCCTGCCTCTCTAGCTCTGCTTGCTGTATGGTGGTTATGTCAGCCTAGCGGAGTCGCTGTTTATTACGCGTTGACACAATGGAGCATTGGAGCCAGTCCATTATGAACTGTTGTGAGGTTGTTAACAAGAATTAGATTAACCACTAGTAGAAGTATACATGTGACCATGCCAGTGATCTGTTCATACTAGATTACCTATACACCACACATTTGATTTTGTTAGCACTTTTCTATATAAAGTTACAAAGTTAAAGTTTTAGCCATAAGACTGACAGCAGAAAACTTGTGTTACATTTTAGGGTTGAATAAGATTCTCCTTCACTCCCCCACCCTACATTTGTACTTTTTACAGCAACACAAAGCATTAGCGCACAAGGAGTTGAATTACCAGTCATAGCTATGTCAATTTTAGAATAAAACCAGTTGTCGTTTAAAGCAGAGCATGTGCAGCTGGGCGCGTTTCGAGAGGTGTAGCCAATGCAGACCTCAAAAACAATGAGCGGAATAAATAGGGAGTGACCTAAGAGAAAGATGGATTTCTTAAAACCTACCCAGGGTCCTATTCCACTTTGTCAGAATCCTCTATTGATCTCGAGATCCAGTGTATTTTCTTCCATTCTTTTATCCTGCAGTTGCTAGGATTGGGCAGAGTTTTCTAAATGTACTTGGATCTAAAGCTCAGAAATAGCATTTGCAATAACTACATGATGGTGGTTGGCCGTCCTGTAGGCGACCATGAAATGAAAAGGCAAATGTGCCCAAAGTAACAATGTTCACCCTGAATGAGCATCATGGGGACCAGTTGAAAAGCATTGTTCTGATTAATATGGGCATTAGATTGTGCATAATCTAAGAGCAGGAATGCGTCATTACATTGCATTTAGTGTGGTGGCGGTACTACATGCAGGACGATGGTTACCTTATTGCACAGTATGAACCGAGTGTTCTGAATGTTGTTTGAGTGGTTGGTTCTAACACAGAGCTCCTGCCTCTCTAGGTCTGCTTGCTGGACGGTGGCTAAGTCAGCCTAGCAGGACTTGGTGTTTATTACGCTTCGACACAGTGGAGCTTGGTGTTTATGTACGCTTCGACACAGTGGAGCTTGGTGTTTATTACGCTTCGACACAGTGGAGCTTGGTGTTATATTACGCTTCAACACAGTGGAGCTTGGTGCTTATTACGCTTCGACACAGTGGAGCTTGGTGCTTATTACGCTTCGACACAGTGGAGCTTGGTGTTTATTACGCTTCGACACAGTGGAGCTTGGTGTTTATTACGCTTCGACACAGTGGAACTTGGTGTTTATTACGCTTCGACACAGTGGAGCTTGGTGTTTATTACGCTTCGACACAGTGGAGCTTGGTGTTTATTACGCTTCGACACAGTGGAGCTTGGTGTTTATTACACTTCGACACAGTGGAGCTTGGCGTTTTACGCTTCGACACAGTGGATCTTTACAGCCACTGCGGTGGGAACTGTTCTGAGGCGGTTGTCTACAAACGGGCCGTTTGGCAGAAAGTTAGAGGAAGCCTCATGCTTTGTGTAATTGCCAGAGCTCTTCTTTTGGTTTCTTTGCATCTGCAGTGTACAGTGATGTTAAGAGAGTAGTAATACTATTTTATGCAAATCGTTGCCTCGCCATGTTGAAAAGGGTTAAACTTCATCCAGCCAATGAGAAGCCGTAACAGCCGAAATGAGAACTGAAACATTTTGCTCATATAGACCTATTTTTATTTGATGGACCATATAGGTAGATGGTCTGATGTGTAATGTGGCCAATAAGGTGGCACTCGAGTGGCTTCTGCAGTGCGTATGAGTGGTCCGTCAAGGCTCTACGCCTTTGTCTTTTCTATTTAAGAAATGCAGCTCTTGGAGAAACTACCAGGTCCATCGACTTCAAGCTCTTTCATATGCCAACGAGACCCAGCTCCTGCGCTCCTTCTGCCACAGTTCAGAGAGTCCGGGCAGTATGCCATGGAACTGGGGTTAGTGACAATTCACAACGGGCTAGCCAGCCATTATTCTAAAATGAAAGGAGACAAGACAGAACTCCTCTTAATTGGAAGAAAACCACTGATTTGGGTCCTGATGGATGGGCCCCCCCGGCCCCCCCTGCTCACCAAGTAAAATAATACGGGAGTTTGGATTAGCAACAACTTCTCCTCTAGCTACGGTCCACAGGTCCGCTCATTCTACCCATGTTGAAGAAGAGTCTGCCTTTCCTGACACGCTAAGGTGGGGGGTGAAGTACTCCTGCCTAGCCAAGGCTGCTTCAGTGCCATCACGTATTACCAGACTCCATAGCACGCAGAACATGGAGGACCGACTGGTTTGACTTCTTCTTAAGTGTGATCATGTCTTGAAGGGCTAACTCCTAGTCCAAGCACAAATTTACCTCAAGGTACTTTGCCTGATACACCAAGCGAGGCGCTCCTGCTCCAAACTACTTTCTATCCTGGTCTCCCCCTATTTACCAGCAAGATCCCTTGGCTCTAGCTGGGTCGCCCTCTAGAAGAGCGACTCAGCCCTTCTAGGAATGATAAAGGAATGAAAAAACAGAAGCAGATACCTTGGGATCTTTGGTCTTAAACGTTGGAATCCACTCCCACTTGACCTCTTTGGCAACTTTAAGGCCTCCCCTCTTTATCTCATGACCTTTCTGCCTTCCTGCCCTCCCCTGCTCTTCATTTTCTTCTCTTTCCCTTCTGCATGTTGCTGCATTGATGGCGACCAAGTGCTTTATAAATATTTAAATGTAAATAAAATTTCAGACACCGCATTTCTGGCTCTTTGGCAGTAAGGGGCAATCCCAGAACATAGCCAAGCCCACATCTGCCACTCACACTGCAGCGCTACGTGCAAGGCGTGATACTAAGGTACACAAACGGTGATTAATGGAATGCTTGAATTAATCTGGTGATATCTCGGGCCGACGTGCAAGGAGTCAGCAGTGCAGGTATGAGCTGTGACAAACCTGTGCGGCGTCACAGGCCACGGAGTAGCAAACCCATTGCTTTGCCAGTCCTAGCCTTCATGCTCTTCTGCTGGTGCCCGGCACTCCTGCAGGTACCAACAAAGGAGGTAGCTCAGCGCCAGAGTGCTGCGTGGTTGCCCGCCGGGGGAGCTGGCAGGGCCCATCTGCTTCTGTTGTTGGGATCAGGGCACTGGTGTTGATTGCATTTAAGGAGGCCGAGGGGCATCTGTGGAGCCAGAGTCTGTCTGCCTCTTGGGCTCAAGTCACTAATGATGGACTCTCGTTCATTATTTCGTGCCATGCTTCCTGCCAAAGCCGCTTTAGAATCTTTTCTTTTCGTTGCACAAGTGAATTTTGTTGGTGAACATGTATCTTGTGTAAGCTGCTACCAGATTCAGAGGTATAATGCCAACTGTACATGCGTGGGCATGTAAGAGCATGCCCTTGTGCCGCTTGTAATGCTGTACCTGTGTATGCATAAGTAAGGAGGAAGCTTGCAGTGCTGCTACTAGTGATTGTGTGTGTCTGCCTGTGTGGATGTGAGTGAAGCTTGCACTGCTAATACTGAAACTGTGCTTTGTGTGTCTTTATGTGGGAACTTAGAGTGCTGCTGCACATACTCTGTGCGTATGTTGGGGAAGCTTGTGCATGCACTACGTCTTACGAGAAGCTTGCCCCGCTGTCGTACCATTCTTGCATCCACTTTTATATTCCAGTACACTCTAGATCTTAGATTGTACTAGCAAAGCAATGTTAGAGGCCAGCACCTTAACACGGCAGAGAACCCCCACACCTCTGGCTGGCCCAAATTGCCAGTGAAGTGCAAACACCCTGCCGCCCCTCCCACTCTTTAGGAGGCTGGGGGAGCAAAGAGGATCAAGTATGGAGGAAAGCCCAGGAAGAAGGAACTCCATTAGTGGTGTGGGCGGGATAGGAAGGTGAAAAGATCATCTAAATGGGAGTGAATTGAACTATGGTGGATCTGATGGGACAAGTTAAAGAGGATGCTTCAGATCACACCGTGTGGACTGCAGACGGTGAAGAAATGGGAGGAGAAGCTCACTGGGTGGTAGTTTCCAGATCAATCAGGAGGTCTTCTAAGGGGCCGCAGGAGCAGCAAGAGCTACCCAGCTCAGCAGGGACGAAGGCTGACCCAAGGCAGGAGACAGTGCTTGCCTACAGAAAGAACCAGGGCGCACATGGTGTGGGTGGGAAACGTGCAGGCAGCCCACCAGTGAGGGAAACTGGAGACGGACTGTCGTGAGAAAAGGAGATGCAAGGTAGAGTCCAAGACTTTTTGAAGTTAGGACCGATCACACTTCTCCTCAAGAACCTGGGAGCAGACCCTGAAGACCTGAACAACTTCCACCGTGTCACCAACCTTCCCATCCTGGAAAAAGTCTTGAAAAATGTGTACTGTCCCAACTCACTCAACAGATGGAAGAATGTGACCTACCTGACATCCTGCAGTTAGGGATCATGGTAGCTTCAGTACAGAAACGGCCATTCTCAATGTCACTAACATTTTTAGGATGCTCTTTTTAGGGAGCTATTCATAGTCTTTGACCTCACCTCGGCCTTTGACATGGCCAAACACAACATATCATAAGCACCCTAAAACGACACACCATCATCGAATGCACAGTCGTGAAATGTTTCTCCTCATACCTCAACAATGGCATACAACTAATCAAACTAAAAGACTCCCACCCAAATCCAAGCCTGTTCAACCAAGGGCTTCCTTGTGGCTCCAGCCTATTCCCCACTCTTCACTCTCTACGTGGAGCTGCTGACCTTTATCCTGTAACACACCAACCTTGCATACTTTCTATGCGCAGACGACACCCAACGCTACATGAAAATCTCCTCTCAATGTCCTGCAGCTAAACCAAGCTCTAAAAAGTACAGCAGTGGCTGTCCCTCGCCCACTTAAAGCTCAACCCACAGAAGACGCAATTACTACTATTCTCTCCACAGTGCAGGTCCGCTCCTATCCAAAGCTGGATCGTCCCTCTAGATGTGCCCAACTGCACTCCCAAAGCCATCGACTGCCCTAAGTCGCTGGGAATAGCACTGGACACGAGCCTTAACATGAAATCTACATCAATTCTACAGCTAGCAATGCCACGTACAACCTAAGACTCATCCTGAAATTGGACCTCAAAAATGTGGTGTAGATGCTTGTCATACCTAGACTTGAAAATGGAAATGCTACCCTCACCGGCACCCCAAAACTTTACCTGGTCCTGTGGAGGTCACAGTCCATGCAGCAGCCAGACTTGTCTGAGGTACGCGGCGTTTTGATCACATTACTCCCACAATCCTCATGCTCGAATGTCATTCAATCCAAGTGTAATATATCTTCAAGACTCCTTCAATTACACAGAAAACGCTTCACTTTGGAACTCCAAAATACCTGACTTCAAAATTGACCAGATCATGGCCGTCCATATGCAGCTCAGACTCGCTACTCCTGGAGCCGCCCAGATTCACAAGAAGGAAGAATCAGATTGTGCACTTTCACCAAAACTTCCTTCAGCCACAAATGCAAGCCAACCCCTCCACGCCAGCCTTCAAGAGAAGCATCAAAAACCTTTATTACCTCAATCAGCACCAAGCTCACCTTGGAGATGAACCTGCAGTCCCGCCTGTATAATTTGTAAGGTATGTACTGTCTCAGTCCAACTCAGTTCAAGGTATAAGAGATGGAGGCTTACGTGGCCAAGCTTAACCCATCATTTGTAATGACTGACCCCTTTTGTACATTATGTAGTTATTATGCACTCTGATGTAATCCTGTGATCTGTGTAATCACCATCGTAATGATCATTGGCTCGCGTGTTCCTGTACTGCACTCTGATACCTCCGGTCATGTACACTCTTAAGAAAGTGCTCAAATAAAGAAGAAGCGGGGTTCCACTGACAGCGACCTCTCACCTTACAGCACAGTAGAGCTGTGCAGGAGGGACCGCTGGGAGATCTAGTGGAGATCTACCTCCCTCAAGAAACTGAGAGAGTTCCCCACCAACTCACAGCATTCACGGGGGACATTTGGCAACAGACTTTAACCCAGGCGACGTCACCGACTGCTAAACACAGAGATCCCGGAGGGGCCAAACCAAGTAGGACAAGAAAAGGCCTACTGATTGTGAGGTGCGCCGTGCTGGGCTCGGAGACCGACTCCGAGACCAGCCCGGCGGCTCAGCACAAGGCTATCACTGAGGTCTTTGCGCAGCAGCTACACATCACATGATTCAAAGGGAGCAGGACCACGAGGCCCTCAGAATGGCAAGGAGATCATAGACGGTGGCAGCGGCCAAGAGGACAACAGGATCATGCCTTGAAAGCAGGCTGAGAAGTCCACCCTGGACAGTGAAAGCGATCCACAAAAGGATCATACTAATGGCAAGGGAAGCAGCTGGGATACACCGAAAGGAGTGGCTGCTGGGTCAAGTGTTGGGCAATGCAGATCCACCAAGGGTGAAACAGAGGGTGGAATGGAACCAGGAGAGATGGGGAAGAAACGGAGATGAGCAAACAAAAGACCAGGAGCCCAGAGGGCAACGGCAGGGAGCAAGTAGACAGCGGTGCACGCAATGTGCTGATGGCTGGTTAACACAAGCATTGGGATTATACCTAGCAATTTAGAGCATGGTTGAAGGAAGAGGCCCTTTACTGGGGCTGACTTTAATCCTTTTTTATGAATTTGAGGAGCAGTAAGGCTTGTAGAAAAGAAGCCTTCATGTCTGTCTACTTAAGTATGGGATTGTCAGATATGCAAATACTTTCTAATATCAATGACCAAATTATTGACCGCTTTGGGAATTCTTTTTTATTTTTGTCCCAGAGCAGGTGATGTATTTGTCTTTTTTGTTTGTGATTATACTTTAAGTACCCCCACTCTCTCTTCTGTTCAGCGAAACAGTATTGTATTTGTCCTGATGAAGGTGGTCTTCTGATTGGCTTTCTCCATCGAAACATCTATCAACTCTTTTTATAGGTCCATTGTAATGTGACACATAATGTGGATATGTATAAAAGTGAGGGAAGCTACATGTGCTACATGTGCTACATATGAGAATACCCGAGTTTAAGTGTTTCTCCAGGGTCCATAGGACATAATATCTGTGTGCATGTATAAATTAATTAGGTAGTGTTGAGTGTGAGTGATGGAAGGTAGTTGTGGAGCACTGCTCAGTGGAGCTTTCAGTCACAGGCTCTCCTTGTTGGCTTACCATCTGATTGAAGCTGGTCATGGAGCACCAGTTGATTAAGCTTAGGGTCACAGACTTTCCTTGGTGGTTTATCACCTGATGGAAGTGAGCTGTGCAGCGCCAGTCAGTGGAGCTCTCCTTGATAGTCGACCACCTGAAGGAAAGGAGCCGTGGAGCGCCAGTAGGTTCAAGCTTTGGATCACAGGCTCCCCTTGGTTCTTTACCCCCTGATGGAAAGGAGCTGTGGAGCGCCAGTTGGTTCAAGCTTTGGATCACAGGCTCCCCTTGGTTCTTTACCCCCGATGGAAGGGAGCCGTGGAGGCCAGTTGGTCCAAGTTTTCGATCACAGGCTCGCCTTGGTTCTTTACCCCCTGATGGAAGGGAGCCGTGGAGCGCAAGTTGCTTCAAGCTTTGGATTACAGGCTTGCCTTGGTTCTTTACCCCCTGATGGAAGGGAGCCGTGGGCGCCAGTTGGTCCAAGCTTTGGATCACAGGCTCACCTTGGTTCTTTACCACATGATGGAAGCAAGCCGTGGAGCGCTGCTCAGTGGAGCTCTCCTTGGTAGTTGACCACTTGATGGAAGCAAATCTGATCACTGAAGCACCATCGCAGTCGTCACCAGAACACACCCTGCATTGGTGCAGGTGTCGGGATTGGTTCTAGGTGTAGTGTACTTCCTTTAGGGCCTGTTGGCACTTGGAACGATGCGCCTGTTGAGTTTCCAGTATACTCCGAAGAACCAGAATGTTGTTTTCATATTACACATAAACGTGCCTAATTAGTGAGAAATATTTCAACTATATGTATCGCAAAGCCTGCGGATGGGGGCTTTTATTTCAAGTTTCATATGAAAACTTGGAGGGACATGAATCGTTGAAGGTGGAGCACAGCAATTTCGCTATGGGGACCCATCTAAGCAGATGGGAGAAAACATACCTCAAAAGGTGATTTTTCTTCTGAATGTCTTACTTCAAGCAAAATACGAAAGTCATGTGATGTTTGTTAACAGCCGATAGTTGAAGCAATAGCATTTATAGAAACTGCCTTTATGAAGTTTTGAAGAAAGTACTGCTGGAAAATGTTTAAAAACATGCAATGATTATTCAAACGCATGGGCATGGTGTGCGCTCAGAATACAAGCAGTGAGCTATTTTGGAGCAAAATATGGGATGTTTAAATTTCTTTAAATGACAAGGCATTGTTATGTTTGCACACGCCTGCAGGTGACCCTAGCGCCATCTTGGTGAACTTGCAGCACTAACAGCCCACACTAATGGGTGATGAGCGCTGCACAAACGCGGACACCCTAAGATTGCATAACCCAGATTTCATGAACACTGAATGTTTTTAGCCATTCATCCCCCCGCTGCCATGCGTCCCCCACTGCCACGCGTCCCCCGCTGCCACGCGTCTTCCCCGCTGTCACGCGCCTCCCCCGCTGTCACGCGCCTGCCACGCGTCTCCCCCGCTGCCACGCGTGTCTCCCCCGCTGCCACGCGTGTCTCCCCCGCTGCCACGCGTCCCTCCCCCGCTGCCAGGCGTCCCTCCCCCGCTGCCAGGCGTCCCTCCCCCGCTGCCAGGCGTCCCTCCCCCGCTGCCAGGCGTCCACCCCTGCCACACGTCCATCTGCCTGCTGCCACACATCCACATTGCTGTACATCTGCCTGCTGCCACACATCTGCTATCTGCCACACATCCACTCTCTGGTACATTCCCCGCTGCTGTACTTCTGCCCATTGCCACACTTCCACTTTCTGCTGTACATCTGCCCCCTGCCACACTTCCACTTTCTGCTGTGCATCTGCCCGATGCCACACTTCCACTTTCTGCTGTGCATCTGCCCGCTGCCACACTTCCACTTTCGGCTGTACATCTGCCCGCTGCCACACTTCCACTTTCTGCTGTACATCCGCCCGCTGCCACACTTCCACTTTCTGCTGTACATCCGCCCGCTGCCACACTTCCACTTTCTGCTGTACATCCGTCTGCTGCCACTTATCCACTTTCTGCTGTACATCGCCCGCTGCCACCCATCCACTCTCTGCTGTACATCCGTCTGCTGCCACTCATCCACGTTGTGCTGTACATCGCCCGCTGCCACACACCCGTCCACTGCCACACATCCATTCTCTGCCACACATCCACCCGCTGCCACACATCCGTCCGCTGCCACACATCCGTCCACTGCCACGCATCCACTCTCTGCATTGCGTCCACTGCCACGCTTCCACTGCTGCGCATCCATTCTGCTGTACATCCGCCCGCTGCCACACAGCCACTGTTTGCTGTACATCCACCCGCTGCCGCATATCGGGCACTGTCACACATCGACTCTGCTGTATATCCGCCGCTGCTACACATCCGCCCACTGCCACACACACACTACTGTAGATCCGCCTGCTGCCACACATCCACTCTGCTGTACATCCGTACGCTGCTAAACATCCATCTGCTGCCATACATCCACTCTCTGCTGTACATCTGCCCGCTGCCACACATCTGTTCTCTGCTGTACATCCGGCCACTGCCACGCATGCACACTCTGCTGTGCATCCGCCTGCTGCCACACATCTGTCCACTGCCACATATCCACTCTCTGCTGTACATCCGCCTGCTGCCACACATCCGTCCACTGCCATGCATCCACACTCTGCTGTACATCGGTCTACTGCCATGCTTCCACTGCTGCACATTCACTCTCTGCTGTACATCCGCCCGCTGCCACACATCCGCCCGCTGCCACACAATCACTCTTTGTTGTACATCCACCTGCTGCTGCATATCCGGCCACTGCCACACATCGACTCTCTGCTGTACATCTGCCCGCTGTTACACATCCGCCCACTGCCACACATACACACACTACTGTAGATCTTCCCGCAGCCACACATCTATCTGCCATAAATGCCCCCGCTGCCACACATCCACTCTGTTACATTCGCCTGTTTGCACACATCTGCCTGCTGCTGTACATTCACTCTCTGCCGTACATCCGTCCGCTGCTACACATCTGTCCGCTACCATACATCCACTTTCTGCTGTACATCTGCCCGCAGCCACACATCCATTATCTGCCATGAATTCCCCCGCTGCCACACATCCACTGTTGCATTCTCTGCTTGCACGCATCTGCCTGCTGCTGTACATCCGCCCCCTGCCACACGTCCACTCTCTGCTGTACATCCACCAGCTGCCATATATCCGTCCACTGCCACGCATCCTTCCACTGCCATGCATCCACTCTCTGCTGTACATCTACTTGCTGCCACACATTCACTCTCTGCTGTACATCCGTCCGCTGCCACACATCCGTCCACTGCCACACATCCGTCCACTGCCACACATCCGTCCACTGCCACACATCCGTCCACTGCCACACATCCGTCCACTGCCACACATCCGTCCACTGCCACACATCCATTCACTGCCACACATCCGTCCACCACCACACATCCACTCCCCGCTATACATCCACCTGCTGCCACACGCCCATCCACTGCCACACAGTGGCATCTGCCCGCTTCCACAAATCCGTCCACTGCCACATATCCACGCTTTGCTATACATCCGCCCACTGCCACACATCCACGCGCTGCCAGACATCCATCCACTGCCACACATCCACTCTCTGCTGTACATCCACGCGCTGCCACACATCTATCCTCTGCCACACATGCACTCTCTGCCAGACATCCATCCACTGCCACACATATACTCTCTGCCAGACATCCACTTTCTGCTGTACATCCACGCGCTGCCAGACATCCGTCCACTGCCAGACATCCACTTTCTGCTGTACATCCACTCGCTGCCAGACATCCATCCACTGCCAGATATCCGTCCACTACCACACACCCACTCCCTGCTGTGCATCTGGCTTCTGCCGCACATCCCCTGGCTGCCATAGATGCATCCGTGCTATGGTCTGTGTAAAAAACTCATTTTAAGCTGAAAGAGTTGGGCATTGTTGGGTGTGTGAGCCTCCTTGTCTTGTGGTGTCCGGTGTGTGTGTGTGTGTGTTTTCCTGAAGTTCTGTAGTATCAGCCAGATCAATGAACCCTGGCCGAGTCCGAGATGGAAGTGGGCGGGGTCTGTTGCGAATGACCTTCGCACGCTTTGTCACCAAAGCAGTTCCTACACTTTGACTACAAAATGTTTTGTCCACGGTTGCCTCGGGCTGAAGGGGAAGAAGCGTCCCTGATCTCCACTGTTGTGAGGCGACAGAAGGGACAGAGAACCTGGTGCCTGCCCAGTCTCCCTGGTGTCTGTCCAGTCTCCCTGGTGCCTGCCTGCCCCCCCTGGTGCCTGCCTGCCCTCCCTGGTGCCTGCCTGCCCTCCCTGGTGCCTGCCTGCCCTCCCTGGTGCCTGCCTGCCCTCCCTGGTGCCTGCCTGCCCCCTCCCCCCGTGCCTGTCCAGTCTCCCTGGTGCCTGTCTGCCCTCCCCCTGGTGCCTGTCTGCCCTCCCCCTGATGCCTGTCTCCCCTCCCCCTGATGCCTGTCTCCCCTCCCCCTGATGCCTGTCTCCCCTCCCCCTGATGCCTGTCTGCCCCCCCTCTGATGCCTGTCTGCCCCCCCTCTGATGCCTGTCTGCCCCCCCTCTGATGCCTGTCTGCCCCCCCTCTGATGCCTGTCTGCCCCCCCTCTGATGCCTGTCTGCCCCCTCTCCGGTGCCTGTCTGCCCCCTCTCCGGTGCCTGTCTGCCCCCCTCCCTCCCCGGTGCCTGTCTGCCCCCCTCCCTCCCCGGTGCCTGTCTGCCCCCCCGTGCCTGTCTGCCCCTCCCTCCCCTGTCTGCCCCCCTCCCCGGTGCCTGTCTGCCCCCCCTCCGGTGCCTGTCTGCCCCTCCCCCTCTCCACCCCTTCCGATGCCTGTCTGCCCCCCGAATGAGATGTTCCTGTGCGCAGCCGGTTCCTCAGCAGATCTGGGGCTGCGCGGGAGCCGTCCGGGCTTTTAATGAAAGAATCATTGACTGAGTGTCTTAAGGTGGACTGTACGGGCACTGGCACTTCTGGAATGACTCCTAATAGAAACCTGTTGAAAAGGTTTGCACTCGGTACCAGAAATCCAACTTTAGAAGGCATTGAAAGCATTTACGCACCGAATCTTTCCCCACATTTTGTGCCGCCTCTTCTACTTAATGCAGTTTATTTTATATCGCAAAATGAATTTTAAACTGCAGCACCCTGTCTTATAGTGCATACAATCCATTTTACACTCATGATTCACGTATGGACAGAGCTTTCTATCACAGACGGGGACCTCCTAGCACATGCCAGTATTCACCAGTGCACCAATCGGGGTTCCAACCAGTGACAGTCCCTTTACAACGGGGGTGATGCATTATATGCGGCGGACTCCGGTCAAGAGACATTAACATAGTTACAGAATATTTTGTTCTTTTAGCTACATCTCTGACCCCGCCCCCGCATTCACTGACCCCGCCCCCGCATTCACTGACCCCGCCCCTGCATTCACTGACCCCGCCCCTGCTCAGAGGAAGCTCAACAGGACATTTGTCATATTTTGAGCATTTTTTTTCCAAAACATGGTAATTCCATTTAGAATCCTTTATATAGGAATATAATAAGTAGGGTTTTCAATGGGCGAGTTCCTGGTCTCTCCATCAGTGCTGCGTGAGTCACACATGGAGCTGGGCCCTCTGCAGCACACTTGGTGCTGCGTGAGTCACACATGGAGCTGGCCCCTCTGCAGCACACTTGGTGCTGCGTGAGTCACACATGGAGCTGGGCCCTCTGCAGCACACTCAGTGCTGCGTGAGTCACACATGCAGCTGGGCCCTCTGCAGCACACTCAGTGCTGCGTGAGTCACACATGGAGCTGGCCCCTCTGCACCTCACTCAGTGCTGCCTGAACTGATCATGGAGCTGGCCCCTCTGCAGCACACTCAGTGCTGCGTGAACCACACATGCAGCTGGGCCCTCTGCACCGCACTCAGTGCTGCGTGAGTCACACATGGAGCTGGGCCCTCTGCAGCACACTTGGTGCTGCGTGAGTCACACATGCAGCTGGGCCCTCTGCACCGCACTCAGTGCTGCGTGAGTCACACATGCAGCTGGGCCCTCTGCACCGCACTCAGTGCTGCGTGAGTCACACATGCAGCTGGGCCCTCTGCACCTCACTCAGTGCTGCGTGAGTCACACATGGAGCTGGCCCCTCTGCAGCACACTTGGTGCTGCGTGAGTCACACATGGAGCTGGCCCCTCTGCAGCACACTTGGTGCTGCGTGAGTCACACATGGAGCTGGGCCCTCTGCAGCACACTTGGTGCTGCGTGAGTCACACATGCAGCTGGGCCCTCTGCACCGCACTCAGTGCTGCGTGAGTCACACATGGAGCTGGGCCCTCTGCAGCACACTTGGTGCTGCGTGAGTCACACATGCAGCTGGGCCCTCTGCAGCACACTTGGTGCTGCGTGAGTCACACATGGAGCTGGGCCCTCTGCAGCACACTTGGTGCTGCGTGAGTCACACATGCAGCTGGGTCCTCTGCAGCACACTTGGTGCTGCGTGAGTCACACATGGAGCTGGGCCTTCTGCACTGTTCTCAGTGCTGCGTGAGTCACACATGGAGCTGGACCTTCTGCACCGCACTCAGTGCTGCGTGAGTCACACATGCAGCTGGGCCCTCTGCACCGCACTCAGTGCTGCGTGAGTCACACATGCAGCTGGGCCCTCTGCACCGCACTCAGTGCTGCGTGAGTCACACATGCAGCTGGGCCCTCTGCACCTCACTCAGTGCTGCGTGAGTCACACATGGAGCTGGCCCCTCTGCAGCACACTTGGTGCTGCGTGAGTCACACATGGAGCTGGCCCCTCTGCAGCACACTTGGTGCTGCGTGAGTCACACATGGAGCTGGCCCCTCTGCAGCACACTTGGTGCTGCGTGAGTCACACATGGAGCTGGCCCCTCTGCAGCACACTTGGTGCTGCGTGAGTCACACATGGAGCTGGGCCCTCTGCAGCACACTTGGTGCTGCGTGAGTCACACATGCAGCTGGGCCCTCTGCACCGCACTCAGTGCTGCGTGAGTCACACATGGAGCTGGGCCCTCTGCAGCACACTTGGTGCTGCGTGAGTCACACATGCAGCTGGGCCCTCTGCAGCACACTTGGTGCTGCGTGAGTCACACATGGAGCTGGGCCCTCTGCAGCACACTTGGTGCTGCGTGAGTCACACATGCAGCTGGGCCCTCTGCAGCACACTCAGTGCTGCGTGAGTCACACATGGAGCTGGCCCCTCTGCACCTCACTCAGTGCTGCCTGAACTGATCATGGAGCTGGCCCCTCTGCAGCACACTCAGTGCTGCGTGAACCACACATGCAGCTGGGCCCTCTGCACCGCACTCAGTGCTGCGTGAGTCACACATGGAGCTGGGCCCTCTGCACCGCACTCAGTGCTGCGTGAGTCACACATGCAGCTGGGCCCTCTGCACCACACTCAGTGCTGCGTGAACCACACATGGAGCTGGGCCTTCTGCACTGTGCTCAGTGCTGCGTGAGTCACACATGGAGCTGGGCCCTCTGCACCGCACTCAGTGCTGCGTGAGTCACACATGCAGCTGGGCCCTCTGCATCGCACTCAGTGCTGCGTGAGTCACACATGCAGCTGGGCCCTCTGCACCACACTCAGTGCTGCGTGAACCACACATGGAGCTGGGCCTTCTGCACTGTGCTCAGTGCTGCGTAAGTCACACATGGAGCTGGGCCCTCTGCACCACACTCAGTGCTGCCTGAACTGATCATGGAGCTGGCCCCTCTGCAGCACACTCAGTGCTGCGTGAACCACACATGCAGCTGGGCCCTCTGCACCGCACTCAGTGCTGCGTGAGTCACACATGGAGCTGGGCCCTCTGCACCGCACTCAGTGCTGCGTGAGTCACACATGCAGCTGGGCCCTCTGCACCGCACTCAGTGCTGCGTGAGTCACACAGGGAGCTGGGCCCTCTGCAGCACACTTAGTGCTGCGTGAACCACACATGGAGCTGGGCCCTCTGCACCACACTCAGTGCTGCCTGAACTGATCATGGAGCTGGCCCCTCTGCAGCACACTTAGTGCTGCGTGAGTCACACATGGAGCTGGGCCCTCTGCACCACACTCAGTGCTGTGTGAACTGCACATGGAGCTGGCCCCTCTGCAGCACACTCAGTGCTGCGTGAGTCACACATGGAGCTGGGCCCTCTGCACCACACTCAGTGCTGCGTGAACCACACATGCAGCTGGGCCCTCTGCAGCACACTTAGTGCTGCGTGAGTCACACATGGAGCTGGGCCCTCTGCACCACACTCAGTGCTGCGTGAACTGCACATGGAGCTGGCCCCTCTGCAGCACACTCAGTGCTGCGTGAGTCACACATGGAGCTGGGCCCTCTGCACCACACTCAGTGCTGCGTGAACCACACATGCAGCTGGGCCCTCTGCAGCACACTTGGTGCTGCGTGAGTCACACATGGAGCTGGGCCCTCTGCAGCACACTTGGTGCTGCGTGAGTCACACATGGAGCTGGGCCCTCTGCACCACACTCAGTGCTGCGTGAGTCACACATGGAGCTCCCCAGTGCCATGGCTCATGTCAATGCAGCATCTGCTGCTCCTTTTTCAGGTTATTTGCTCATGTTAGCGAGTCCTGTGCTATGAATCCCATGCGGTCTCCTCGCGTGGGTGACACAAACTGTGCTGTGCATGGCATGTTTTCTACTCCTGTTAGTGGGCTTTCCCCGGGCCTGGCATGTTCTCTGCTTATCTTAGCGCGTTGCTTACTGAGCTATCTGCTCATATTAGTACCCCTGCACTGAGTATGCCATGCTATCTGCTCATGGTAGTACCCCCTGCACTGAGTATGCCATGCTATCTGCTCATGGTAGTACCCCCTGAACTGAGTATGCCATGCTATCTGCTCATGGTAGTACCCCCTGCACTGAGTATGCCATGCTGTCTGCTCATGGTAGTACCCCCTGCACTGAGTATGCCATGCTATCTGCTCGTGGTAGTACGGTCTGCACTGAGTATGCCATGCTATCTGCTCATTGTAGTACCCCCTGCACTGAGTATGCCATGCTATCTGCTCATTGTAGTACCCCCTGCACTGAGTATGCCATGCTATCTGCTCATTGTAGTACCCCCTGCACTGAGTATGCCATGCTATCTGCTCGTGGTAGTACGGTCTGCACTGAGTATGCCATGCTATCTGCTCATATTAGTACCCCTGCACTGAGTATGCCATGCTATCTGCTCATGGTAGTACCCCTGCACTGAGTATGCCATGCTATCTGCTCATGGTAGTACCCCCTGAACTGAGTATGCCATGCTATCTGCTCATGGTAGTACCCCCTGCACTGAGTATGCCATGCTGTCTGCTCATGGTAGTACCCCCTGCACTGAGTATGCCATGCTATCTGCTCGTGGTAGTACGGTCTGCACTGAGTATGCCATGCTATCTGCTCATGGTAGTACCCCCTGCACTGAGTATGCCATGCTATCTGCTCATGGTAGTGCGGTCTGCACTGAGTATGCCATGCTGTCTGCTCATGGTAGTACGGTCTGCACTGAGTATGCCATGCTATCTGCTCATGGTAGTACCCCCTGCACTGAGTATGCCATGCTATCTGCTCATGGTAGTACCCCCTGCACTGAGTATGTCATGCTATCTGCTCGTGGTAATACAGTCTGCACTGAGTATGCCATGCTATCTGCTCATGGTAGTACCCCCTGCACTGAGTATGCCATGCTATCTGCTCATGGTAGTGCGGTCTGCACTGAGTATGCCATGCTGTCTGCTCATGGTAGTACGGTCTGCACTGAGTATGCCATGCTATCTGCTCATGGTAGTACCCCCTGCACTGAGTATGCCATGCTATCTGCTCATGGTAGTACCCCCTGCACTGAGTATGTCATGCTATCTGCTCGTGGTAGTACAGTCTGCACTGAGTATGCCATGCTATCTGCTCATTGTAGTACCCCCTGCACTGAGTATGCCATGCTATCTGCTCATGGTAGTACGGTCTGCACTGAGTATGCCATGCTGTCTGCTCATGGTAGTACGGTCTGCACTGAGTATGCCATGCTATCTGCTCATGGTAGTACCCCCTGCACTGAGTATGCCATGCTATCTGATCATGTTAGTACCCCCTGCACGGAGTATGCCATGCTATCTGCTCATGGTAGTACCCCCTGCACTGAGTATGCCATGGGGTCTGCTCATGGTAGTACCCCCTGCACTGAGTATGCCATGCTATCTGCTCATGGTAGT
Organism: Calotriton arnoldi; assembly: GCA_963921515.1. Classification (NCBI taxonomy): domain Eukaryota; kingdom Metazoa; phylum Chordata; class Amphibia; order Caudata; family Salamandridae; genus Calotriton; species Calotriton arnoldi. The sequence continues at coordinate 1,116,120 of CAWUFW010001592.1, forward strand.
ACCCCTGCACTGAGTATGCCATGCTGTCTGCTCATGGTAGTACGGTCTGCACTGAGTATGCCATGCTGTCTGCTCATGGTAGTACCCCCTGCACTGAGTATGCCATGCTATCTGCTCATGGTAGTACCCCCTGCACTGAGTATGCCATGCTGTCTGCTCATGGTAGTACGGTCTGCCCTGAGTATGCCATGCTATCTGCTCATGGTAGTACCCCCTGCACTGAGTATGCCATGCTATCTGCTCATGGTAGTACCCCCTGCACTGAGTATGCCATGCTGTCTGCTCATGGTAGTACCCCCTGCACTGAGTATGCCATGCTAGCTGCTCATGGTAGTACGGTCTGCACTGAGTATGCCATGCTGTCTGCTCATGGTAGTACGGTCTGCACTGAGTATGCCATGCTATCTGCTCATGTTAGTACCCCCTGCACTGAGTATGCCATGCTATCTGCTCATGGTAGTACCCCCTGCACTGAGTATGCCATGCGGTCTGCTCATGGTAGTACCCCCTGCACTGAGTATGCCATGCTATCTGCTCGTGGTAGTACCCCCTGAACTGAGTATGCCATGCTATCTGCTCGTGGTAGTACCCTCGGCACTGAGTATGCCATGCTATCTGCTCGTGGTAGTACGGTCTGCACTGAGTATGCCATGCTATCTGCTCATGGTAGTACCTCCTGCACTGAGTATGCCATGCTGTCTGCTCATGGTAGTACCCCCTGCACTGAGTATGCCATGCTATCTGCTCATGGTAGTACGGTCTGCACTGAGTATGCCATGCTGTCTGCTCATGGTAGTACGGTCTGCACTGAGTATGCCATGCTATCTGCTCATGGTAGTACCCCCTGCACTGAGTATGCCATGCTATCTGCTCATGGTACTACCCCCTGCACTGAGTATGCCTTGCTATCTGCTCATGGTACTACCCCCTGCATTAGTATGCCATGCTATCTGATCATGTTAGTACCCCCTGCACTGAGTATGCCATGCTATCTGCTCATGGTAGTACGCCCTGCACTGAGTATGCCATGGGGTCTGCTCATGGTAGTACCCCCTGCACTGAGTATGCCATGCTATCTGCTCGTGGTAGTACCCTCTGCACGGAGTATGCCATGCTACCCGCTCGTGGTAGTACCCCCTGCACTGAGTATGCCATGCTATCTGCTCATGGTAGTACGGTCTGCACTGAGAATGCCATGCTATCTGCTCATGGTAGTACCCCCTGCAGGGAGTATGCCATGCTGACTGCTCATGGTAGTACCCCCTGCACTGAGTATGCCATGCTATCTGCTCATGGTAGTACGGTCTGCACTGAGTATGCCATGCTGTCTGCTCATGGTAGTACGGTCTGCACTGAGTATGCCATGCTATCTGCTCATGGTAGTACCCCCTGCACTGAGTATGCCATGCTATCTGCTCGTGGTAGTACGGTCTGCACTGAGTATGCCATGCTATCTGCTCATTGTAGTACCCCCTGCACTGAGTATGCCATGCTATCTGCTCATGGTAGTACGGTCTGCACTGAGTATGCCATGCTATCTGCTCATGGTAGTACCCCCTGCAGGGAGTATGCCATGCTGACTGCTCATGGTAGTACCCCCTGCACTGAGTATGCCATGCTATCTGCTCATGGTAGTACCCCCTGCACTGAGTATGCCATGCTGTCTGCTCATGGTAGTACCCCTGCACTGAGTATGCCATGCTATCTGCTCATGGTAGTACCCCCTGCACTGAGTATGCCATGCTCTCTGCTCATGGTAGTACCCCTGCACTGAGTATGCCATGCTGTCTGCTCATGGTAGTCCCCCTGCACTGAGTATGCCATGCTATCTGTTCATTGTAGTACCCCCTGCACTGAGTATGCCATGCTATCTGCTCATGGTAGTACCCCCTGCACTGAGTATGCCATGCTATCTGCTCATGGTAGTACCCCCTGCACTGAGTATGCCATGCTATCTGCTCATGGTAGTACCCCCTGCACTGAGTATGCCATGCTATCTGCTCGTGGTAGTACGGTCTGCACTGAGTATGCCATGCTATCTGCTCATTGTAGTACCCCCTGCACTGAGTATGCCATGCTATCTGCTCATGGTAGTACGGTCTGCACTGAGTATGCCATGCTATCTGCTCATGGTAGTACCCCCTGCAGGAGTATGCCATGCTGACTGCTCATGGTAGTACCCCCTGCACTGAGTATGCCATGCTATCTGCTCATGGTAGTACGGTCTGCACTGAGTATGCCATGCTGTCTGCTCATGGTAGTACCCCCTGCACTGAGTATGCCATGCTATCTGCTCATGGTAGTACCCCCTGCACTGAGTATGCCATGCTCTCTGCTCATGGTAGTACCCCCTGCACTGAGTATGCCATGCTGTCTGCTCATGGTAGTCCCCCCTGCACTGAGTATGCCATGCTATCTGTTCATTGTAGTACCCCCTGCACTGAGTATGCCATGCTATCTGCTCATGGTAGTACGGTCTGCACTGAGTATGCCATGCTGTCTGCTCATGGTAGTACCCCCTGCACTGAGTATGCCATGCTATCTGCTCATGGTAGTACCCCCTGCACGGAGTATGCCATACTATCTGCTCATGTTAGTACCCCTGCACTGAGTATGCCATGCTCTCTGCTCATGGTACTACCCCCTGCACTGAGTATGCCATGCTATCTGCTCATGGTAGTACCCCTGCACTGAGTATGCCATGCTATCTGATCATGTTAGTACCCCCTGCACTGAGTATGCCATGCTATCTGCTCATGGTAGTACCCCCTGCACTGAGTATGCCATGGGGTCTGCTCATGGTAGTACCCCCTGCACTGAGTATGCCATGCTATCTGCTCATGGTAGTACCCCCTGCACTGAGTATGCCATGCTATCTGCTCGTGGTAGTACCCTCTGCACTGAGTATGCCATGCTATCTGCTCATTGTAGTACCCCCTGCACTGAGTATGCCATGCTATCTGCTCATGGTAGTACGGTCTGCACTGAGTATGCCATGCTGTCTGCTCATGGTAGTACGGTCTGCACTGAGTATGCCATGCTATCTGCTCATGGTAGTACCCCCTGCACTGAGTATGCCATGCTATCTGATCATGTTAGTACCCCCTGCACGGAGTATGCCATGCTATCTGCTCATGGTAGTACCCCCTGCACTGAGTATGCCATGGGGTCTGCTCATGGTAGTACCCCCTGCACTGAGTATGCCATGCTCTCTGCTCATGGTAGTACCCCCTGCACTGAGTATGCCATGCTGTCTGCTCATGGTAGTCCCCCCTGCACTGAGTATGCCATGCTATCTGCTCATTGTAGTACCCCCTGCACTGAGTATGCCATGCTATCTGCTCATGGTAGTACGGTCTGCACTGAGTATGCCATGCCATGCTGTCTGCTCATGGTAGTACCCCCTGCACTGAGTATGCCATGCTATCTGCTCATGGTAGTACCCCCTGCACGGAGTATGCCATACTATCTGCTCATGTTAGTACCCCCTGCACTGAGTATGCCATGCTCTCTGCTCATGGTACTACCCCCTGCACTGAGTATGCCATGCTATCTGCTCATGGTAGTACCCCCTGCACTGAGTATGCCATGCTATCTGATCATGTTAGTACCCCCTGCACTGAGTATGCCATGCTATCTGCTCATGGTAGTACCCCCTGCACTGAGTATGCCATGGGGTCTGCTCATGGTAGTACCCCCTGCACTGAGTATGCCATGCTATCTGCTCATGGTAGTACCCCCTGCACTGAGTATGCCATGCTGTCTGCTCATGGTAGTACGGTCTGCACTGAGTATGCCATGCTGTCTGCTCATGGTAGTACGGTCTGCACTGAGTATGCCATGCTATCTGCTCATGGTAGTACGGTCTGCCCTGAGAATGCCATGCTATCTGCTCATGGTAGTACGGTCTGCACTGAGTATGCCATGCTATCTGCTCATGGTAGTACCCCCTGCACTGAGTATGCCATGCTATCTGCTCATGGTAGTACGGTCTGCACTGAGTATGCCATGCTAGCTGCTCATGGTAGTACGGTCTGCACTGAGTATGCCATGCTGTCTGCTCGTGGTAGTACGGTCTGCCGTGAGCATGCCATGCTGTCTGCTCGTGGTAGTACGGTCTGCCGTGAGCATGCCATGCTGTCTGCTTGTGGTAGTACGGTCTGTACTGAGTATGCCATGCTGTCTGCTCGTGGTAGTACGGTCTGCCGTGAGCATGCCATGCTGTCTGCTCGTGGTAGTACGGTCTGCCGTGAGCATGCCATGCTGTCTGCTTGTGGTAGTACGGTCTGTACTGAGTATGCCATGCTGTCTGCTCGTGGTAGTACGGTCTGCCGTGAGCATGCCATGCTGTCTGCTCGTGGTAGTACGGTCTGCCGTGAGCATGCCATGCTGTCTGCTCGTGGTAGTACGGTCTGGCGTGAGCATGCCATGCTGTCTGCTCATCAAGCAATTGGGATTTATAAAGCGCGGCAAATCACCCCTGAGGGTCTCAAGGTTCTGGAGTTGCTTACTGCTTCGCGGAGAAAGCAGTGAAAAACGAGGCAAAGGCAGGAGAAAGCACTCAGAAAAAAGGGGGAAAGGATGAAGAAAACAGTAAAAAAAACAAGAGAAAAGCAGGAGGAAGCACTCTGAAAAACAAGGCAGAAGCAGGAGAAAGCACTCAGTAAAATGCGGTAGAGCAAGAAGAAAGCAGGTAAAAAAACCAAGGCAAAAGCAGAAAATAGCCCTGAAAAATAGAGGGGAACGAAAGATAGTAGTAAAAATGAGGCAAAAGCAGGAGGAAGCACTCAGAAAAATTGGAAAAAGGAAGGAGAAAACAGTAAAAAAACAAGGAAAAAGCAGGAGAAAGTACTCTGAAAAAAGGGGAGGAAGAAGAGCGGTGGAGCAGCACGGAGGAGCTGGGCCTGGGGGCTGCTCATGGTCGTACGCCCTGCGCCGAGAATGCCATGCTGTCTGCTCGTGATAGCGCACCCTGCATGCCATGCTGTCTGCTCGTGGTAGTGCACCCTGCATGCCATGCTGTCTGCTCGTGGTAGTGCACCCTGTATGCCATGCTGTCTGCTCGTGATAGCGCACCCTGCATGCCATGCTGTCTGCTCGTGGTAGTGCACCCTGTATGCCATGCTGTCTGCTCGTGATAGCGCACCCTGCATGCCATGCTGTCTGCTCGTGGTAGTGCACCCTGCATGCCATGCTGTCTGCTCGTGGTAGTGCACCCTGCATGCCATCTGCTCGTGGTAGTGCACCCTGTATGCCATGCTGTCTGCTCGTGGTAGTGCACCCTGTATGCCATGCTGTCTGCTCGTGGTAGTGCACCCTGTATGCCATGCTGTCTGCTCGTGGTAGTGCACCCTGTCATGCTTTCTGCTTGTACAAGGTCCTGTTACTGTGGCAGCAGTGAAATGAGAGCAGCAGATGCTGCAGAAAACACCTCGTGGAGGAGGTGTTTGTGAGACGCTGAGAGCCTGTGCAGGGGCTGCTGCAAGCCCGAACTATTAATAGGTCTCTGGGCTCTGAGAGGGTCCATTAGAGAGATGAAGCCAGCGGGACTAGGAAAGATGGTGAGACAGGGGCAAGAAAAAATCCTTTCCTAAACTCTTTCCTTCTGAATAATGAAATGCAAGAATGCAATCACCAGGTGGGCAGTATCAGAACAGAACACTAGCTCGGACATAGGAACGCACAAGGCCTGTGCCGCCTTCTGCCCACCTCTCTCTTCTGTGGCAAGATGCTGAGAAGGTCTGTAGGGTCCTCAAACGCAGCCTCTTATTCTTGCCTCCAAGGCAAACACTCTGCCCACACTGGTGACCTCTGGAGAGTGACACTTGGCCACTCTCTGAGGTTGCAGGTAGGATAGAAGGCAGTGCCGAGAGAACCGGACACGGTCAGATGACTATAGGTCTCCCAAAAGAATCGGACGCTTTCCTAGCAGCAAAGTACATTTTACACTGAGCCTCTCGAGTTCGAAACGAGCTCTGTCCGCTTCAGGCTCTTCTTGCCCTGGACTGGTGAGTCCAGAAGCCCTGCCGGGCAATACTGAATCATCATCTTTTGACTTTGTTTCATGTGATGAAAAAACATGAAAGTGCACACAGCAGCATAGGCATAAAAACATGAAAGTGCACACAGCAGCATAGGTATAAAAACATGAAAGTACACACAGCATAGGCATAAAAACATGAAAGTGCACACAGCAGCATAGGCATAAAAACAAGAAAGTACACACAGCAGCATAGGCATAAAAACATGAAAGTACACACAGCAGCATAGGCATAAAAACATGAAAGTACACACAGCAGCATAGGCATAAAAACATGAAAGTACACACAGCAGCATAGGCATAAAAACATGAAAGTACACACAGCAGCATAGGTATAACAACATGAAAGTACACACAGCAGCATAGGCATAACAACATGAAAGTACACACAGCAGCATAGGTATAGAAACATGAAAGTACACACAGCAGCATAGGCATAAAAACATGAAAGTACACACAGCATAGGCATAAAAACATGAAAGTGCACACAGCAGCATAGGCATAAAAACATGAAAGTACACACAGCAGCATAGGTATATAAACATGAAAGTACACACAGCATAGGTATATAAACATGAAAGTACACACAGCAGCATAGGTATAGAAACATGAAAGTACACACAGCAGCATAGGTATATAAACATGAAAGTACACACAGCATAGGTATATAAACATGAAAGTACACACAGCAGCATAGGTATAAAAACATGAAAGTACACACAGCAGCATAGGTATAAAAACATGAAAGTGCACACAGCAGCATAGGTATATAAACATGAAAGTACACACAGCATAGGTATATAAACATGAAAGTACACACAGCAGCATAGGTATAACAACATGAAAGTACACACAGCAGCATAGGCATAACAACATGAAAGTACACACAGCAGCATAGGCATAAAAACATGAAAGTACACACAGCAGCATAGGTATAACAACATGAAAGTACACACAGCAGCATAGGCATAACAACATGAAAGTACACACAGCAGCATAGGCATAAAAACATGAAAGTACACACAGCAGCATAGGTATAACAACATGAAAGTACACACAGCAGCATAGGCATAACAACATGAAAGTACACACAGCAGCATAGGCATAAAAACATGAAAGTACACACAGCAGCATAGGCATAAAAACATGAAAGTACACACAGCAGCATAGGCATAAAAACATGAAAGTGCACACAGCAGCATAGGCATAAAAACATGAAAGTACACACAGCAGCATAGGTATAAAAACATGAAAGTACACACAGCAGCATAGGCATAAAAACATGAAAGTGCACACAGCAGCATAGGTATAACAACATGAAAGTACACACAGCAGCATAGGCATAACAACATGAAAGTACACACAGCAGCATAGGCATAAAAACATGAAAGTACACAGCAGCATAGGTATAACAACATGAAAGTACACACAGCAGCATAGGCATAACATGAAAGTACACACAGCAGCATAGGCATAAAAACATGAAAGTACACACAGCAGCATAGGTATAAAAACATGAAAGTACACACAGCAGCATAGGCATAAAAACATGAAAGTGCACACAGCAGCATAGGCATAAAAACATGAAAGTACACACAGCAGCATAGGTATAACAACATGAAAGTACACACAGCAGCATAGGCATAACAACATGAAAGTACACACAGCAGCATAGGTATAACAACATGAAAGTACACACAGCAGCATAGGCATAACATGAAAGTACACACAGCTGCATAGGCATAAAAACATGAAAGTACACACAGCAGCATAGGTATAACAACATGAAAGTACACACAGCAGCATAGGCATAACAACATGAAAGTACACACAGCAGCATAGGCCTAAAAACATGAAAGTACACACAGCAGCATAGGTATAACAACATGAAAGTACACACAGCAGCATAGGCATAACAACATGAAAGTACACACAGCAGCATAGGCATAAAAACATGAAAGTACACACAGCAGCATAGGTATAACAACATGAAAGTACACACAGCAGCATAGGCATAACAACATGAAAGTACACACAGCAGCATAGGCATAAAAACATGAAAGTACACACAGCAGCATAGGCATAAAAACATGAAAGTGCACACAGCAGCATAGGCATAAAAACATGAAAGTACACACAGCAGCATAGGTATAAAAACATGAAAGTACACACAGCAGCATAGGCATAAAAACATGAAAGTACACACAGCAGCATAGGTATAACAACATGAAAGTACACACAGCAGCATAGGCATAAAAACATGAAAGTACACACAGCAGCATAGGCATAAAAACATGAAAGTGCACACAGCAGCATAGGCATAAAAACATGAAAGTACACACAGCATAGGTATATAAACATGAAAGTACACACAGCAGCATAGGTATAAAAACATGAAAGTACACACAGCAGCATAGGCATAAAAACATGAAAGTGCACACAGCAGCATAGGCATAAAAACATGAAAGTACACACAGCAGCATAGGTATAACAACATGAAAGTACACACAGCAGCATAGGCATAAAAACATGAAAGTACACACAGCAGCATAGGCATAAAAACATGAAAGTGCACACAGCAGCATAGGCATAAAAACATGAAAGTACACACAGCAGCATAGGTATAAAAACATGAAAGTACACACAGCAGCATAGGCATAAAAACATGAAAGTGCACACAGCAGCATAGGCATAAAAACATGAAAGTACACACAGCAGCATAGGTATAACAACATGAAAGTACACACAGCAGCATAGGCATAACAACATGAAAGTACACACAGCAGCATAGGCATAAAAACATGAAAGTACACACAGCAGCATAGGTATAACAACATGAAAGTACACACAGCAGCATAGGCATAACAACATGAAAGTACACACAGCAGCATAGGCATAAAAACATGAAAGTACACACAGCAGCATAGGCATAAAAACATGAAAGTACACACAGCAGCATAGGCATAAAAACATGAAAGTACACACAGCAGCATAGGCATAAAAACATGAAAGTACACACAGCAGCATAGGCATAAAAACATGAAAGTGCACACAGCAGCATAGGCATAAAAACATGAAAGTACACACAGCAGCATAGGCATAAAAACATGAAAGTACACACAGCAGCATAGGTATAACAACATGAAAGTACACACAGCAGCATAGGCATAACAACATGAAAGTACACACAGCAGCATAGGCATAAAAACATGAAAGTACACACAGCAGCATAGGCATAAAAACATGAAAGTACACACAGCAGCATAGGCATAAAAACATGAAAGTGCACACAGCAGCATAGGTATAAAAACATGAAAGTGCACACAGCAGCATAGGTATAAAAACATGAAAGTACACACAGCAGCATAGGCATAAAAACATGAAAGTACACACAGCAGCATAGGCATAAAAACATGAAAGTGCACACAGCAGCATAGGTATAAAAACATGAAAGTGCACACAGCAGCATAGGTATAAAAACATGAAAGTACACACAGCAGCATAGGCATAAAAACATGAAAGTACACACAGCAGCATAGGCATAAAAACATGAAAGTGCACACAGCAGCATAGGTATAAAAACATGAAAGTACACACAGCAGCATAGGCATAAAAACATGACAGAGTATAAACATTTCAATTCAACAAACCGCATTAAAAGAAATGTTATTTCCAGAGAACAAGAAACATGATAGGGCCATTGGACAAAACCCTATTAACAGCTGTTCTTAAACATAAGCTAAAAATCACTTAAAATCACCCATAAACCCAATTAGACTTAAGCTGCATGGTGCGTTAGGGTATTGTTACCTCTCTTTCTGAGATGCCATATAGAGTTTAAGGAGCTGGCAGCCGAGTTAACCACACAGCTCCTAGTATCTGCCCTACATATTCTCATGGCATTATGCCTGTCGACAAGCCCAAGGAGGCGACAGAGGGATAATCCAGAGGACACGCTGTATGCACCACAGAAGATACTGGTCCGTTAGACTGCCCGAGGGAACAGTGAAGGGCAACATTCCAGTAGTGGCCTTTAATGAGACCGCGGGAGCTGCTGGTCATTGATGTTGGGTTGAAGCCAGAATTCAGGCAATCCTAGCTTATCCAGCCATAGTTTAGCATGTGCTATCTACGGGAGCCTAAGGGCCAGTAGGTGAGCTAACCTTTCCATAAGGCCCGCTCTGTATGGCGCAAGTGGCCTGGATAGCCATCTCCTTGCCCAGAATAAAATAGGCTGTGTCTGAAATATGCCTAACATTTAGGTCAAACCATTAGGGAAGCAGTGGTGTACCTTTTGGCAACTTCAGTAGGGGTCTAAAGAAGGAATTTTCACCTGTGTCTAACACATCAAGATTGCTGTATCCCCACAAATCTGAACCATAAATCGTAGTACTGCACACTTGGACCCTATATATTCCAGTGCTGGTGAGATAGGCTAGGAAAAGGCTTTATTTGCAAATCTGACAATAGACCCGGCTTTGTGCTTGAGGGACAGAGAGCTTTTTCCTATCTGCGCTGATCAACTGGTGGAGTCTGACAGTCTCATCCCTAGGTAGTCGAATTCTTACACCCTATCCAAATTGGCTCCATCTAAAGCCACATTCCCTTGAACTCTCTTGCTGTGTGTGAATATCATGTATTTCGTTTTAGACTTGTTTATTTCAAGGACATAGTCTTTACAAAATTGGTTGAACTTGCCCAAAAGGGAGTTAAGACCCACAACAGTTTTAGATAAAAGAAGTATGTCATTCGCAAATAGTGGAGTTGGTATTTTGGAGCTGGCAATTTTGGGAGCACCATTCACACAATTAATTAGTCAATGAATAATAAAAATAATGTGGGAGTAAGGACGCACCCTTGCCGAACACCATGCCCTATTGAAAGTTCTGTGGTTTCGCCCCCTGGGCCCCATCTGACTCTGGCAAAATTATCAGTGTACAAGTTCCGATTCAGCATCACTAGCCCTAAGAGAACCCCAATTTTTGTGAGGACCTCCTAAAGTTTCGGCCTTGGGACAAGGTCAAATGCCACGCAAAGATCAACGCAGGTGGCAAAGGGTGACCCCGTTTCAAGTCGACAACTTGACATTTTAAGGTCAAAAACTGAAGAATCTGGTCCACGGTGCTTGTTTGGGAATGAAGCCAGCTTGGAGGCGAGGTAGGGCCTTGGTGGATCTAACCAATCCCAAAGTCTGACTGAAAGTTGTTTGCTATATATTTTTTTTGATGTTCTCGATAAGGGGCAATAATTACGTGGTTGTTGCCATGAGCCCTTTTTATAAATATGTATTATTTCGGCCCCTCTCCCATGAGTTAGGGATAGGGGCACCCGCCGCGATTGCGTTAATCAGGATATCCATATAGGGAGCCCATATCAGAGGTTCGGTACGGAACCAGTCCGAAGGGATCCCGTCGATCCCAGTAGCTTTCCCCTCATTCTGCACCTTCAGTGCATTGAAGGGTTCTTCAATGGTAAAATACACCACCTCCTCCATGTCTGCCCTACAAAGGGCGGAGTATCGGGCTTAGTTGGAGGTGTTTTGGAGAGTGTCTCTGCATTGAGGGTCATGAAATGCTCCACCCAGTCTGCCTCTGGGATATGAAATTCAGGAAAAACAAAATCTTTGCCGCCATTGTGTTTAACCAAATGCCAGAACAATCTAGCGACCCTCCCCTTTGCTGCTTCCAACAGATCCTCCCAAGCCTAAACTTCCCACTGGGCCTTACTGGATTTTATTGCTTGGGCATAATTCCATCTAGCAGGTAAAATATCTGGCCTCATATTGCTGTTTAAGGCTTCCATCAGTGGTGTTTTAGCCACTCTGCATTTTTTATCAAACCGTTCATGTGATCGAGGGGCCAATTTGCGAGGTAGGATCTTTTTCTCAAAAAAAGGGTTGTTTCCCAATTAATGATTTGTGCGTGGCCACTATCGGGTGGGGAGTGCTAGCCTGATCTATACAACATGTTAGCGCATTATAGAAAGCACCAGACATCTCTTTCAATGAAGCCTCATTGCTTGCAATATCCACCCATTGTACTTTCGCCTATTGTTGCTCAGGGCCACAGTGTTAAGGGATGTTATCCCCAGACGAGATTTATCCTCGATGTGAGGGCAAGAGGAAAGTGATCGCTCTCCAGGCGATGGATAATCTCCATATCTACCATCTCATGCCAGATCGTACGGTCAAGTAATACATAGTCAAAGTTACTGGAGTAGTCTCCCCTCTTAAAGGTTGGCTTGGTAATAAGATCCGACTGGGCACACCCATTACAAGCTCTTAGGCTGTGGGTGGCTGTAAAGTCTAAAATTTGGATGGCAGTTGCACTCCTCTTCGGACTCCTTTTGGCTGAAGAATAGGGGGGAACCCCACAACATTCATCCTCAAGCAGGAATACATCTAGCTGGGGTTGGTAGGGCTCAAAGCAGCAGTTAAGATCATCTGCAATAACCTTGTGGATACCTGTCCCATAGTCTTCTAGAACAGTCTTAAGGATTTTCATAGCTTGCAATAATTTATTAAAAGGGGAGGACCTTTTGTACACATTCACCCGGAGGTAGGGGATACGCTGCTTTGAGGACAGTTTAATTGTGAGGAGGTCGGAGGGGATTCAATAACGATGACCTTGATCGAGCAATCTAGGGAGGTTTTAACCCATATGAGCAGACCGCCCGACGGTGTACCTGCTATAGAGAGGAGGTCCTTGCTTGTAAGCCTTGTCAACTGCCCAGGTTTCTTGGAAAATGCAGTTTGAAATCCCTCCAAAAATCACTCCCAATCCGCATCCGTCAGCTTGGATTTAATGTCTGCTATGTTCCAGGTCACACGCCGGATACCCACAGACCCGCTGTGAGAGCCCACAGTTGCAGAAACGGGAGTACCTAAGCTGTTGGAAATTCTGTTGACTTTGTTTAATCTGCCAGATTCAGGGTCACCAGGGGAAGAAGGTGCATCAGGAATGTTGCCCTTTCTACTAACAACAGAACCCAAATGGCAGCGTGCAGCGGTCTCGTGGGATTGGGGATCTAGTTGAGTTACTATGGGAGGGGGAACAATCGAAAGACTTACGTTGGGACGCAGTGTTGGTTAGTTTGGGCCCTGGTTTTGCCAATCTGGGAGGTGATGTTAGCTCTACTCCCACCCTCCAGTTGAAGAGACCCAACCTCGTGGCAGCCATTAGTTGCCCCCTCTGAAAAGCTATTGCTCTGAGGACCCACTCCATCAGTGAGCTAATCGACTCTGCCCAGTACATCAAGCGATTTGAAACTGGTATGTTGTAGATCCTGTTAGAACAGCATTGGTCATAGGAAAGAACTTTGGTGGAAAGTGGGAGCAAAAGCAGCGGCCTTGGGTAGATATAGCCCAGAGGTAAAAGGGCATTATTCAACTCCCCCGCCTGTCTGTGCACATCTTCAAATAGTAGCCTTTGAACCAAATTGGGATCTTTAAAGTTAATAATATTGCAATCCCCTGGAAGGTCTACCCGGACCTGGCCAATCCACCCAACTCTGCGAGTTAGAAGAATGTTATATGCCAGTGAGACCAGAAAGGTCTTGTTTTTCACAAGCCAGTTCAGACATTTATTGGCCAGTTTCTCATGCATCTCCCTCTGCCCTTCTCGCAATTCGAGTACTCCTAACAGAATTGCCTCATAGGGCAGGACACGGGTGGCAAGTTGATGACCGGAGGCTTGTGACTGTGAGTTGAACTAACTGACCCATGGTTCTCCATGCTGCTTCTCTTCAAACCGGGTTGGGCCCCTCTTTGGCCCCCAAAGGTGGGCTGGCCATTAAATGGTTGGATTGCTCTGGGAGTTGGGGAATGAACAGTAGGAGGGGGAAGGAGGGAAACTACTATTTACATGACTAGGGCCAGTGTTCGTACGAGACAGGGCAGGATTGTTTAGGTAATCCCGCTTCCCCCGTGGCCTGCTGGGATTGTAGCTGGGTTTTCTGAGTGTCTTTACAAATTTGCTCAGTGGTTTCAAGGCGCACCAGTATTGGTGTAAGTTCCAAGCACAAGGCAGCCTTGACTTTTTCCAACTATCTCCACCACCATTTGAGCCGCCCAGCTTGGATAAAACTCAAGACCCCTTTCAACAGTTACACAGTGGCTGAGCGGGCACAGGAGTAATAGAAATGGAATCAACATGCGCGCCAGTTTTGCACTGTTTGTTCCGGAATGCTCTCTGCATTTTGTTGCTGTTTGTTGAAATTCCTCACAGACCGCCTCGGAGAAGTGGGCTCTATTCGATGCACCAGGCGGTGGGTGAGTAACCCGTCTGCCCCTCCGGACTCCACCTCAAGGGTGTCAATAGCAACAGTTGTTTCAAATAAATTGTACTGTGGCTTAGGCATGTCCCCTACCCCCAGGGAGAGTCTCCTCTCTGTCAGTTCAAATTCAGTGGACACCACCCCTATTGCCCTCTGCAACATCCAGTCTATTGATGTAGTTTTGGGGAAAGGGTGGCGATAAGGCCTATGGGGGCCACCAGCACACTTCCGTTTTCCCATGGGGACTGCAGGGGGGGAGCAGAATAGTTAAGAACAGGGTACAGGTCAAAATAAGGGAAGAATGAAAGAAAAATAGACAAAAGCAGCGGTGACGAGGCCAACAGAACACAGGCAGTGTAGCAATGAAACAAATCCCGAGGCAGCAACAGCAGTTGTCCACTTACCTCCTTCCCCTGGTCTTGCTGCAGCCCCGCCTCCACCCACATAAACCAAGGTCGCAAAAAGGACGGGCAGGACAGACAATTGCTAGGTCTATAAAGTCTCTATACAAGTTTCTGGCCTCAATGCTGGCGGTCCGCTGCAAGTCCGCTCACTCGCTCAGCATCTTGCTGGTTTGCTTGGTTAGTTTGGCCCTAGGGCTGCAAAATTAGGTTGTAAGCAGCCAGTAACTACCACATCGAACCTTATGAAAGTACATGTGCCCTCTGCAGCGAAAGGGACTCCACAGCGGGTCCAAGGATGCCAGACTGCAGCCAAACATGACTCAGCATGTAGCATAACACCTGTGGCCGCCACCTACAGCGCTCCCTGCCCTACTGTATACTCATGTCTGCCTGTCTCCATGTGTGGGCCAGGTGCAGGGGTCAGGAGCAGCAGCAGTGAACAAGATCCGGGGGCTGAAGAAAACAGCAGCGTAGGTCCAGGTAAGCACCCCAAGGGCTTGCAGGCCTGGGGGGCAGATCTGCCAGTTCATAGAGCAGCGATCCGGGGATTGCGACCTTCCTTGTGGCTCTCAGCGTGTGTGATGCGTGTGGGCGGGCACAAGCGCGGCATCAGGGGGAGGAGTTCAGTCTGAATCAGTCCTTGTAACTTCTGCTATCATTCAGATGGTATCCAGTTCCTGACAGTTTGAGATTATGCAGGGTTCAGTGTCCCCATCGCCACCAACCCAGACAACAAGGCTGAAGAAGAGAGGACCTGGAAACTTGAGACATCTCCCTTTCCACTAGGCTGAAGAAGGCGGCACCTGGAAGCTTGAGCTATTTCCCTTTGCCCTCATTACTTCCATCCACAAGCTGTAGAAGGGAGAACCTAGAAGCTTTTGAGATCTACCTGACCACAAGGCTGAAGAAGAGAGGACCTGGAAGAATGAGAAATCTACCTGACCACAAGGCTGAAGAAGAGAGGACCTGGAAGAATGAGAAATCTACCTGACCACAAGGCTGAAGAAGAGAGGACCTGGAAGAATGAGAAATCTACCTGACCACAAGGCTGAAGAAGGGAGGACCTGGAAGAATGAGAAATCTACCTGACCACAAGGCTGAAGAAGAGAGGACCTGGAAGAATGAGAAATCTACCTGACCACAAGGCTGAAGAAGGGAGGACCTGGAAGCATGAGAAATCTACCTGACCACAAGGCTGAAGAAGGGAGGACCTGGAATCCTTTTCCATCTCCCTCTTCCCTCACCCCCTCCACACCTGCCTCCTATTCCCCCTATTCCACAAGCTGTAGAAGGGAGGACCTAGAAGCTTTTGAGATCTACCTGACCACAAGGCTGAAGAAGGGAGGACCTGGAAGCATGAGAAATCTACCTGACTACAAGGCTGAAGAAGAGAGGACCTGGAAGCATGAGAAATCTACCTGAGCACAAGGCTGAAGAAGGGAGGACCTGGAAGAATGAGAAATCTACCTGACCACAAGGCTGAAGAAGGGAGGACCTGGAAGCATGAGAAATCTACCTGACCACAAGGCTGAAGAAGGGAGGACCTGGAATCCTTTTCCATCTCCCCTCACCCCCTCCACACCTGCCTCCTATTCCCCCCATTCCACAAGCTGTAGAAGGGAGGACCTAGAAGCTTTTGAGATCTACCTGACCACAAGGCTGAAGAAGAGAGGACCTGGAAGCTTTTTCCATCTCCCTCTTCCCTCACCCCCTCCACACCTGCCTTCTAATCCCCCCCTATTCCACAAGCTGTAGAAGGGAGGACCTAGAAGCTTTTGAGATCTACCTTACCACAAGGCTGAAGAAGAGGGGACCTGGAAGCTTTTTCCATCTCCCTCTTCCCCTCCACACCTGCCTCCGATTCCCCCCCATTCCACAAGCTGAAGGGAGGACCTGAAAGTTTGAGTGATCGCCTTCTGCCCTCATCCCTTCCCCTACTACTTAGCAGATGCTGTCCTTCCCTCTGCCTTTAATCTAGTTCTGACCCTGCTGGTTACAAGGGTACAGGGTGATGCCATCATCCTTAAATGTGGCTGCTTTTAGTTACTAAACAGAAGGGACGGCTAATTACGTGTAAGTTCTATAAGAATCTCTTAGGTGATCTGGCATTTGGGATGAATGTAAGGGGAGGAGGCTTTGTCGGTGATCCAGTACTCTGGGTGAGTAGCTGGAGTATGAGGATCTCCATAGGGGATCTAGTATTTGGGGTGAGTGGATGGAATATGAGGGTCTGTAGGTGTGCCGGTGGTGAGGGCAGGAGACGAGGGTCTCCATAGGTTATCCAAGAGTGAGTGTGAGGTTAGGACGGCCTCCGTAGATACTCCAAGAATGAGTGAGTGTAGGAGGAGGAGGGTCTCCTTAGGTGATCGAAGAGTGAGTGTGAGGTTAGGAGGGCCTCCGTAGATACTCCAAGAATGAGTGAGTGTAGGAGGAGGAGGGTCTCCTTAGGTGATCCAAGAGTGAGTGTGAGGTTAGGACGGCCTCCATAGATACTCCAAGAAGGAGTGAGTGTAGGAGGAGGAGGGTCTCCTTAGATGATCCAGGAGTGAGTGTGAGGTTAGGACGGCCTCCGTAGATACTCCAAGAATGAGTGAGTGTAGGAGGAGGGTCTCCTTAGATGATCCAGGAGTGAGTGTGAGGTTAGGAGGGCCTCCGTAGTTACTCCAAGAATGAGTGAGTGTAGGAGGAGGAGGGTCTCCTTAGATGATCCAGGAGTGAATGTGAGGTTAGGAGGGCCTCCGTAGATACACCAAGAATGAGTGAGTGTATGAGGACGAGGGTCTCCATAGGTTATCCAAGAGTGAGTGTGAGGTTAGGAGGGCCTCTGTAGATACTCCAAGAAGGAGTGAGTGTAGGAGGAGGAGGGTCTCCTTAGGTGATCCAGGAGTGAGTGTGAGGATAGGACGGCCTCCGTAAATGATCCAACAGTGAGTATAAGAGGATGAGGGCCTCTGTAGTTGATCCAAGAGTGAGTGAGTTTAAGAGGAGGAGGGTCTCTGTACATGATCCAGTAGTGAGTGTAAGGAGAGGAGGGTCACCATAAATGATCCAAGAGTGAATGTGGGGATAGGTCGGTGATCAGAAGTGAGTGCAAGGGGAGGAGGGTCTCTATAGGTGGCTCAGTATTCATGGTGAGTGTAAGAGAGGGAGGAACTGTGATGGCGTCCTGTATTCAGGGGCAGTGTACAGGATGAATGTCTCTCTAGGCGATCCATAAATGATGGTCAGGAGTGTGACATCTCTGTAGGTGATGCAGTATTCACGGTGAGTATAAAAGGAGGACCTCTGAAGGTGTCCTGTTTTCAGCCGGTTCTGGTGGCTCAGTGAACTAATGCATCCACTGCAGGGGCCTATGTTCGACCTCATGGTCACAGATTCAAATCCCGGCAGGTCCACTCAGCCTTTCATCCATCTGCGGTCGATAGTATCTACGGAGATTCGGAAGGTAGCGGGTAAATGCTACGGGGCCATGAAAATCCTGAGGAAAGTCCTTGATCTTTTACCATCTAATGCCAGGAAAACCATAGTACATGCGGTAATAACATCCCAATTGGATTACGGGAATGTACTATACCTTGGCACTACAAAAAAAGGACTATCCAAACTACAGAGGGTGCAGAATGCGGCGGCTCGATTGGTACTGAGCCTCCCGAGAAGAGCTAACACGAAGAAAGCCCTGACAGTACTGCACTGGCTGCCAGTGGAAAAAGTCGTGTTTAAGGCAATGTGCCATTGTCACCGCATTCTAGTAAAGAACGGCCCAAGGTACCTTCAACCACTACTAACCCAATACATCCCAGGACGGAGTTTAAGATCTATGGGAAAGGCACTGGTGACGGTACCGAGAATATTTAGAGCAAGAATGGGGGCACGCTCCTTTAGGTACCTTGCAGCAAAAACATGGAACACCCTACCGATTGCTCTAAGAATAGAGCCATGCGAAAGCAGATTTCGCAAACAGCTAAAGACCTGGCTGTTCGCTAAAATTGAATAAGGCTAACATCTCGGATAGCCTGTACTACTCGGTAGGACATGCAGATAGCAGTCACATCCTCTCAGAGTCTATGTCTTAGCGCGGGGACACACCGGTGGTGTAACCATGCGCTCTACAAATGGGTAAATAAATAAATAAATAAAATGAGTACCATTGAGTTGGGTAACAAACATCTGTTATTCAGCGCCAAGATGCCTCTGGGTGAACGTGCGCTTTACAAATACACATGTTATGTTATTCAGGGGCAGAGTACTGGGATGAGTGTCTCTCTAGGCGATCCAGTAATGAGGGGTCAGGAGAGTGACATCTCCGTAGGTGATGCAGTATGCAGGGTGAGTGTAAGAGAAGGAGGACCTCTGAAGGTGTCCAGTATTCATGGTAGTGTACGACGATGAGTGTCTCTCTAGGCGACATCTTTAAAGGTGATGCAGCCTTCAGGAGTGTGTGAGAAGATGTCACTGCAGAGGATCCAGTAGTGAGTGTAGGATCAAGAATCTCGATAGGTGGTCCAGTAGTGAGCATAAAGTGAAGAGTCTCCGTGGGCGGTCCATTATTGAGTGTCAGGGGAGGGGTTGCTGTTGGTGCTCCACTATTGAGTGTAAGGGGAGGGGTCTCCGTAGTGGTCTAGTATTAAGTGTAAGGGGAGGGGTCTCCGTACGTGGTCTAGTAGGGAGTTTAAGGGGAAAAGGGTCTTTTTTAGGTAGTCCAGCAGTGAGTTTAAGGAGAAGGGTCTCTGCAGATGGTCAGTAATGAGAGTAAGGAGAGGGGTCATCATACACAGTACAGAAGTGAGTGTAAAGGAATATCTGTAGGTGGTCCAGTAGCGAATGTAGGGGGTAGGATAGTGAGCCTAAGCAAGGGTTCACTGTAGGCAGTCCAGTAGTGAGTGTAAGAGGAGGGGCCTCTGTAGGTGGTCCAGTACTGAATGTAAGGTAAGGGATCTCTGTAGGACAGTCTGTAGTGGGATTAAGCAAGTGTTCAATGTAGGCAGTTCAGTAGTGAGTGTAAGGAGACGGCCTCTGTAGGTGGTCCAGTGGGAGTTTAAGATGAGGGATCTCCACAGGGGATTTCGTAGTAATTGTAAGGTCAAGGGTTTACGTCTGTGGTCCAGTAATGAGTGTAAGGAGACGCCCTCTGTAGGTGGTCCAGTAGTGAGTGTAAGGAGAGGGGCTCTGTAGGTGGTCCAGTGGGAGTGTAGGATGAGGGATCTCCATAGGGGATGTTGTAGTGATTGTAAGGTCAAGGGTTTACGTGGGTGGTCCAGTAGTGAGTGTAAGGAGACGGCCTCTGTAGGTAGTCCAGTGGTGAGTGTAAGATGAGGGATCTCCATAGGGGGGATGTCGTAGTGATTGTAAGGTCAAGGGTGTACGTGGGTGGTCCAGTAGTGAGTGTAAGGAGACAGCCTCTGTAGGTGGTCCAGTAGTGTGTGTAAGATGAGGGGTCTCCATAGGGGATGTCGTAGTGATTGTAAGGTGAAGGGTTTACGTGGGTGGTTCAGTAGTGAGTGTAAGGAGACCGCCTCTGTAGGTGGTCCAGTGGTGAGTGTAAGATGAGGGGTCTCCATAGGGGATGTCGTAGTGATTGTAAGGTCAAGGGTGTACGTGGGTGGTCCAGTAGTGAGTGTAAGGAGAGGGGCTCTATAGGTGGTCCAGTAGTGAGTGTAAGGAGAGGGGCTCTGTAGGTGGTCCAGTGGGAGTGTAAGATGAGGGATCTCCATAGGGGATGTCGTAGTGATTGTAAGGTGAAGGGTTTACGTGGGTGGTCCAGTAGTGATTGTAAGCTGAGCCGCCACCATACACAGTCCAGTGGAGAGTGTAAGGAGCTGGATCTGTAGGTGGCCCTGTATTGAATGTAGTTCGTGGGATCTCCATATATGATCATGTAGTGAGATTAAGCGAGGGTTCATTGGAGGCAGTCTGGTAGTAAGTGTAAAGGGAGGGGCCTTTGTTGGCGGTCCAGTAGTGAATGTAAGGGAGAGGGACCTCTGTAGGCTGTACTGCATTGGCGAGAGATACACGAGGGGGAAGCGCTGCTTGAACCTGTGGTTTCTCCATTGATTTCAGAGGCGAAGGAGAGGCATCGTAACAGCCAAACCCAGTGCGCAGTACACCACTGCATTGCACATGCAAAGTATGGCCTGGAGCAAGGCCCAGCATGCGCTACACTGTACAATAGAATGCTCTGAAACACAGCCCAGTTCAGAGTACTATAGAGGTTAGCACATACATACAGCGAAAAGTATCCTCCTGGCCGGTCCATGTCAGACCCATGGCTTGTATTACCTGCACAGAGGCATGCTCTGCTCCCATGTGCAGTACATTGTACACTTGTGGCCATGCCCAGTACATTGTGTACATGTGCAGTATTTATTGTATGCTGGCATACTCTGCAGGTATGCCCTCTCTAGAGTATACTTGTGCCCTGGAGATGCTACATATAGACATGGCATTCAGCTCTACCATGTGCACATTTCATACTCCGGGAGGCATGATATGCAGTACCTGAAGGGTACAGCATGTGCTCAGCACACACTCAGCACGGACTGCGGCTATGCCCTATACATACGCTTTAACCTGCCTACAGGTCTTAAACTTTAAAAGGGCTAATCCCCCCTCTCTCTAGTAGGGTGCTTGAAAAGAGCATGCCCACTCCTTCGGATATGTGCATTATACTTGCAGTGTGCATTATCAATTGATAAACTTGATGCCAAAATAGAGGAATTATCACCATGACAGGATTATTTGTGACATAGACAGTTGGCGAATCCATAGCACAGAGCAAGAGTTGCCAATGAAAAGGCCACCAGCTTTAATGTGAGAAAATGCCCCTCTTTGCGTGGTCATCCACACTTGTTGCTGGATTTATTGCTAGTTTTTAGATTCTGATCACTGGAACACTGCTGTCCCAGTGACCAGGGTATATGTTCAGACCCATTAACATGTAGAAAATGGCTAATCCATCATTGGCATAGTTAACGTTTCTATAAGGCCTTAGTATATGGTGTGGAAATACACCCATGGCATGGAAAGTGAAATGCCACCTGTGAACTGCAGCACTTATTGTGTCGACCACTAGTGTGACAAAGGAAAGCATAGCCTCAGGTGTACCATTATAGCCTGGTTGCTGCAGTGTAAGACAGGTAAAACCCTCTTTTTAAAGATTAGTAAATAAGCCCTAGGTAGACCTTATAGCCTGAAAGATAGAATGCATGGTTTTTAAAGTGGGACATGTTTAAAATTAATGTTACCATGTCCCCACAGTTACAGGGCCCTAAAAGCAATTTTCACTGTGGAAGGCCTAGCTGTCTTATGTAGAAGATCAGAGTACAGATTAAAATATTAATACTGTATCTCTGGAATGGGAGCAGCTAGAGAGATAATTAAACCACTATTTTAATAGGTATTAAAAATCCAAGTCAATAGTGAAGTTAGATTGTTAATAAATATTTTGAAAGAGCAACTTTTAGAAGTTAATTATTTCCTTCCTGAAGTTCCTGAATGCTAATTTGCATAAACTCTCCAGCTTCTCCCAGCCTGTGCTCAGCCCAGCAACAGTTGTGAAAAAGATATGACATTCCTCCCATGAGCGTGCAATAGACTTACCTGATTGGGCTGTGCTGACTCCTCTGAGCTCAATAGAATATGCATGGTGGGGGCTGTGGGCATTCTGTTGACAACACAGTGTCATATCCTTCATGATGGGTCGGTCTGAAGCATGTGTAAAAGTTATGCACTTTCAAAGGGAGCAAACAGGATGCCAGAACAGTTGTTGTATATACCATGTCTGGTTTATGAAGGACCCTGCTTTTGCCCTATCAGAATTCTGTCTCTGGGTTTGTTATGGGTACAGTGCCTGCTTTAAACTGGGTTTTAGTGTTAGACATGAGAGGACACTAGGATAACAATAGTCCACTCCCCACTCACATCCCCAGCCTTCAGAGCCCAAGTTTGGTGTGGCCGAAGACCTTCTCCATGTTGGATTTGCCTGGCACATTGCATTTTGGGCCTGTTTGCAGTAAAGCAAACAGGATTGGCGTATAGATTCTGCAGAGTGCTTGAAAGTTGTGAACGCCCCAATACTTTCCCTTTCAGTAGGAAATGACATTCAGAAGAAGTGTTTGATTGGTATGGCTGACTCACTCACACACTATCTCTGTATCTATCTGCCTATATATACATATATATTTATATATATATTTTTTTCACTGAAAAAGCAAAGGTTACACTTAAGGAAGGTGCTAAGATTTTAGCTTACATTAAAAAAATTGAAATTTGCTGAAAAAAGTAAAGGTTAAAGTGACGTTCAAGATGGTAATTTTAGGAGGGAGCAGGGCGGACGGGACACACAAACACACTCTCAGCCATACATTCCCACACGCATGCATACACACACATCCATTCACAACACTCATTACCAAATATTCATACATACATACACGCATGTACGCACCAAACATTAATTTAAAAAATGAATCACACTTACTTGCAGCTCTACCTCGGAGGTCCCAGGAGGCTTGAGGCTGCTGCCTTTCCTCATTGGCTGACACAAGGTCAGCCAGTGAGGGAAGGCAGCAGTCCCAATGTCATCACAGAATGATATGGGGTCAGTGAGACTGCTGACCCCTCCCCACTCTGTGATGAAGTGTCACTGATTGACACTCGACCCTGGGCGCTTCGGGGCTTAAAAACTGAAGCGTACAGCTGCGAGCCAATGAGTGATGCTTCCCCTCGTTACGAGCAGGAGGACCTCGAGGTCCTTTGCTGAGATGAGGAGGTTACACCAACTGGAGCTGTGACATCCTCCGCCCATTTAGCGCATTTCTGGCTCCTGGCTGCCTGACCTGAAAATGAACAATGTCCGTCAGACACTGTACTTGGGGGCAAAAGGTGAGGCGGCGTGGCCCCTCAGCCCCAATGGACCGGCTGCGGCTGTAAATGACATAATTGATGCCTTCGAAAATGACATCATTGATGACATCATCCGAGCTACTGCTCTTCAAATCGAAACAGTGTGTTAATGGAGACTAGTCTCATTCAATATGTTAAAAGTAGTTTACTATAGATACCAGGGACGTTTTTGTCAGTACTTCATTAAAGCAGGGTAGAGACTGAGCACAATTGGTTTGTGGTGCAGATGTGCATTTCAAATAGGTTGTGCCTTATTTGAAAGGCTCGTTACCAAAAACTTGTGAGAAAAACTAAAGCTTCTCATTAAAATACATTATTCACCTGTGGATTTTTGTGTATATGTCGGCATTAAAGAGTTGTCTTGTTGTGTATTAGAGACAACTTCTTTATAAACTAGAGATTTATAAAATGCAGATATTTTTTTTCCAAAAGGTCAGTGAAAATTCTGAGACGTTATACAATGCTGTAGAATGTATAATCTATGGGTGACTCACTCACAGGTGGTTTAAATCGCTGATTGATTGTAAGCGTTGTTAACATGGTATACACGATTCTGCTCATGTCAGGATTCTGTGTAGGGTAGGTTTACATACTACGGAGGGTTGTCTATAGGGCCTGATAGTGTGCGCTTTTTAATTGGCTGATGTCTAGAACTGTAGTCATTCTCTTTAAATTCTACGTCAGACAAGGCATTTAACAGGCACATCTCATTAAGGTGAATTATAATCAAACCCGGTTTTTGAGTGGTATTTCACGGTTTAATAAGTTGCTGATCTCATTAATGTCTACAGAGCCAATACCTTTCTTAAGTACCGAAATACCAGTAAAATGAAAGAGCATAATGTCTACTGTTATGGGCGACTTCGCAGCTATGATTAATATTCTGCTTGCTGCAGAAGTTTACGCTCATTTTATGGAAAGTTTGGTCTATGTGCTGAATACCTTCTATTATGAAAAGTTATAGTGCACTGTCATCAATGATGTCATTGAACATGTCATGTATGATGTAAGAGCATAAGCAGTGCATGACGGGGGCGCAAGTTATGTTTGACTCACTGATCTATAATTCGTCAATTTCAGTGGTTGTTTGGTTTTTATATTATTACAACAGGTAACTTTAATGTTACTTTAACCTTTGGGGTTTTTTTTTTCCAGTAAAAAAGAAGTATATATATATTTTTATATTTACTACACAGTGGCGGTCGCCTCTGTTTAGTTATAGTTAGGTCAGCGTTTCCAAAGGAAATTTCTTTACTGTTTTGCTAGTAACTTTTGCGCCGTTTGATGAATCTTCACGAAACCTTCCCAAAAAAGTGCTCTTTTTTGTCTATCATGTGGATGGGAAGTTTCGGCGTGATACGTCCTGCAGTGACCAAGAAAAAGAGGAGGGGGCCCAAACACAAAACCCCCATGTATTTTCCATAGACTTTTTTCAGAAGCACTAATGTCAAAGCTGCTGAACGGAATTACCCCAGATTCGGCAGGAAGCTAGATCTTGGCCCAGAAAGCGTACTTTTTGTGATTTGGTGTAGATCAATTCAGTAGTTTTGGAGAAATTAAGGTTCAGCATTTATAGTCATCGAGAAGATCGTCAACAAACAGCTAACCCGATACCTCGAAGAAAACAGCATCCTGGACCCATCCCAATCAGGGTTCCGCAGCAACCACAGCACTGAGACTGCCCTCATCGCCGCCACCGACGACATTAGGATCCTGCTGGACAACGGTGAGACCGCAGCCCTCATCCTGCTGGACCTCTCCGCCGCCTTCGACACTGTCTGCCACCGCACTCTACGCGCACGCCTCCACGACGCAGGGATCCGAGACAAGGCCCTGGAATGGGCCACCTCCTTCCTCGCCGGCAGAACCCAGAGAGTCCGCCTCCCACCATTCCGATCCGAAGCCTCCGAGATCATCTGCGGTGTACCCCAGGGATCATCCCTCAGCCCAACACTGTTCAACATCTACATGGCCTCGCACGCATCGCCAGACGGCACGACCTCAACAAAATCTCCTACGCCGACGACACTCAACTGATCTTCTCCCTCACCAAGGACCCCCTCGCCGCCAAATCCAACCTCCATGAAGGAATGAAGGCCGTCGCCGATTGGATGAAGATCAGCCGACTAAAGCTGAACACGGACAAGACAGAGGTCCTCATCTTCGGCTCCAACCCCTCAGCCTGGGACGACTCCTGGTGGCCAACGACACTGGGAGCAGCCCCGACACCCACCGACCACGCACGCAACCTGGGAGTCATCCTCGACTCTACGCTCTCCATGGTCAAGCAAGTCAACGCAGTCTCCTCCTCCTGCTTCAACACCCTCCGCATGCTTCGCAAGATCTACAGGTGGATCCCGACAGATACAAGAAGAACAGTCACCCAGGCCCTCGTCAGTAGCAGACTTGACTATGGGAACGCCCTCTACGCGGGAGCCCCGGCCAAGCTCATCAAGCGACTGCAACGCATACAAAACGCCTCCGCACGCCTGATCCTCGATGTACCACGCCACAGCCACATCACCCCCACCTGAGGAACCTGCACTGGCTCCCCGTCGACAGGAGAATCTCCTTCAAACTCCTCATCCACGCACACAAGGCACTCCACAAGACTGGCCCAGCCTACCTCAACAGACGACTCTTCTTCTACGTCCCCAACCGCCAGCTCCGCTCCGCCGACCTCTCCCTCGCCACCGTCCCTCGCATTCGAAGAACAACCACCGGCGGCAGATCCTTCTCCCACCTCGCCGCCAAGACCTGGAACACCCTTCCACTAAGCCTACGACAGACCCAAGACCCAAGACCTGCTGACCTTCAGGAGGCTACTCAAGACCTGGTTGTTCGACCAGTAGCAGCACCCCCCCCCCCTTTTTTTTTCTCCCCAGCACCTCGCGGGTAAGTAGTGCGCTCTACAAATTCTGTGATTGATTGATTGATTGATAGATATCTGGACAGTTGGTATCCAGATATGTCCTCATTGGCCAATTTAAAGGGGACTAGTCAATCCTGGTTGGTTGGTTTTAACCTTAACAATGTTTTTGCCACCCGTTACAAGGCTCAGGGACTTAGTCCCTGTCTCGTGTAAATATATTAAAAATAATATGTAAGGGGGCAGAATGAGCACACCCAGCCCCAAAGGGCATGTGGGGTAGGTAGAGTGTCTGAAAGGGACCATCCTTTATTGGCTGGCCACAACATGGGCAACATGCTGTGGCAGCAGTTACAGGACTCTGGGACATGTGCCCCTTTAAAATGCATTGTAGTGAATGTTAGGTTTTGAGAGTCACAAAAAGGAGAACATATAAATGGTGATAACAGATCTTAGTTACAATATAAATGTAAGGATCCACTCTAACGCAGTGTAGGAAGGAATATAATCTTTATTGGAGTAAGATATATTCACAGGTACCTCCAGCTCGTTCTCCCAGCTTCTGAGCTTCAACCACCCTTTGCCTTCAAAGAGCAACATTCCACCCACCAACCTGGTTCTAAATTCCATCCCTAGGAGGTTAAGACAACTCCACACATCTTCCCCCTTATACACAGTAAAACAAATTTGTCAGTACTTTAACAGTATATGAACAGACATGTTGAAAATGGTCATGGGGAATGGGAAGCAAGACATTAGTCACTAGAACATTAGTCGCCAGGAATTGGCTGGGGAGCACAACATTTACAGACATTCCCCGCACTCCAAGCAGAATCATCAGCTAAAATGAGAATATTCTTCTTACCTGTTTTTACTTGCACAGGTTTAGAAAATTTGCTCTCACCCTTGATGACAATTCTGCTCCTTTTAACCGCAACCCAATCGCCCTCCTTTATATCAGGCACCATGACACCTTTCCTGGCATTGTAATACTCCTTTGCAACAAGTTGCTTCTGGGTCACATCACTCTCTACAGCAGCACAATCGACCCACACACTGTCTTTGTTTTTTAGCCAACCTGGGACCTCTTTCACACCCGGCTCTCGCCCCTTGAGAGAGATGAACGGTGACACTCCAGTCACTGATTGTGGCGTCACCCTATATGACCACACCAATTTCTTCAATTCTTCAAACCAGGATAGCCCATTCAAGAGTTGTATGTTTTCCATTATCAAACGGTTAATTCTCTCAACCAATCCATTGGCTTGATGCCTGAACAAAGCCACCTTTTCATGCTTGATCCCCAGTTTGCACAGGAATTCTTGCATCTTCATCGATACTAATTGTACACCATTGTCGGATACTAGGGTCTTTGGAATGCCTTTGTTCATAAACACCCTCTCCAAAAACCCTACTATCTTCTCAGTGTCAATACAATCGGTGGTTTCAATAACAAACCACTTGGAGTGGTAATCCACCAGAACCATCACAAATTTGGTACGCGACCCAAGTTTAGATATTGGACCCAAGACATCAATCGCCACCCTTTCCCAAGGCCGCTTGGGAAGAGCCACACAGGCCAGAGGGGGTTGTCTTATGATTTTAGTCTTATTGCTCTTCCCACATGCATAGCATTCCCTCACAACCTCTTTGATGTCACCATCCATGCCAGGCCACCAAAAAGATTGCCGTACTCGTCTCTTAGTCATATTCCTACCCAGGTGCCCCTCATGCGCAATGTTAACAATCCTCTTCCTAAGTCCCACCGGTGGCACAAACTGACTCCTCCTCAATAACCTCCCATCACATACACTCAACTCAGCCTCCACGTGGATATAACCCTTGAAGCAGACGTCCTCCATCAGATCCTCATTCCAACCTTCAGACACACACCTCCTCACACGCTGTAAGACATCATCTTCCGACATGGCAGTCGCCCACTCCACTTTATCAAGGGCCAGTTCCTCCCTGCTGCCCCTTACCACTTCAATTTCTTCATCCACCCCCAATTCAACTTCATTCACTGGCATCCTAGACAAATAATCAGCCACCACGTTCTTTAAACCTTTCACATATTCAACCTCAAAATTGTACTCCAGGACAGATAGCATCCACCTGGAGATCCTGGGGGTTAGACTACCTTCTAAACCCCTACCTCCCTTAAACAAATGAATAAGGGGCTTATGATCCGTGCGGACCTTGAAAGCTAAACCCCAAACAAAGTACCTGAAATGCCCCAACATGCTAGAGCCTCCTTCTCAATCACTGAATAGGACACTTCTGCGTCCCGAAGTCTTCTGGACGCGAACCCTGTGACCCTTTCCTGACCTTCATATACCTGGGTTAGCACAGCTCCAATCCCTACTGCACTAGCATCAGTAGTGATAAAAGTTTTGGCTCCGACATCAAAGTGGCCAAGGGTCGGGGCATGAAGGATACAGGTCTTCACCTTACTGAACGCCTCATTGCAGGCCTCGTCCCATTCTAACACGGCGCTCTTCTTCATCAATAGTCTCAGCGGTTCTACAATCTCAGTGAACCCACCCACAAACATGGAACAATAATCCGCTAGACCAAGAAAAGATTTTAACTGTTTCTTGTTAAGGGGAGTAGAGGCGTCCTTCACAGCAGAGACTATGCTCTTCTTAGGTTTGATTCTAGCCTTAGATATTTCGTGCCCCAAATATGTGTCACAACTCTTTTTCAGTTGGCACTTCTCCTTCTTTATTGTTAGACCATAACTCTCCATTTGCCTCAGCACCTCATTCATCACTTCATCATGATGCATACTATTCCTTCCTACAACCAACACGTCATCTTGGAAACAGAGAACATCTCTCAGTCCCACGAATATCTGCTACATGACCCTCTGGAACTCCGCTGAGGCAGACGCCAAGTCAAACGGCATCCCACCATAGCGGAATGCCCCCAGCGGTGTTACAAACGACGGGAGGTGTCTAGAATCCTTAT
This sequence comes from Calotriton arnoldi, assembly GCA_963921515.1. Taxonomy (NCBI): domain Eukaryota; kingdom Metazoa; phylum Chordata; class Amphibia; order Caudata; family Salamandridae; genus Calotriton; species Calotriton arnoldi. Next base: position 1,145,578 of record CAWUFW010001592.1, read on the forward strand.
GAAGATCGATCTGGTGGTACGCTGCAGACATGTCAATCCCTCCCACTCAACCCACCCCCCCCCATGGCCGTCAGCATTTCAGAGATATTAGGCAGGGGTTGTCTATCAACCCAAATATTTTTGTTCGTCGCGCAACTCAACACATAGACGAATTTTGTCCTCATCCTTGGGTGCGACTACGGTGGGTGCTAACCATTCTGAGGCCTCAATGGGTTCTATTATTCCCTGTGCTAATACATTTTTGAGCTCCTCTTGGAGGGGTTCTTTCATTAAATGTGGCATGTTCCTAACTTTTTGCACAACAGGCACAGCATTTTTTTACAGAATGATTCTGTGAGAGAAATCCTTAAGCTTCCCCAACTTGTCAGAGAAAACTCCAGGATACCTCTCCATTATGGTTGTCTCGTAAGTATCAATAACGTGCACCACCGTGGTCATGACTGGTTCAATGGTATTGGGATTCAAAATGATGCCGAGGTCCTTCTGATGACGCCAGCCTAGTAAACTTGAGCCCGGTTTCGTTAAGTACACTCGACCGTTTACCTTTTTCCCATTGAAGCTGATTACCATCCACATCAACCCCAGAATCTCTATAGTTTTCCCACCGTATCCAACAGCCTTAATGTCAGACTAGTCCCACAAAGGCTCCTCATCTCTCCATGCCTTGCAATACATTTCCCGAGACAATAGCGTGTACAGATTCCCAAATCGACCAACATCATGACGTCACACTCATTCAAACCTATAGTACAGTGGGGTTTCTCTAGTTTGTCTGTGCTTTCTCTGACAATGTCACAACTTAGTACACAAGGGCTGCTACGAGATTCCCCAGAAGCACCACGATCCTCCACACTCAATGTTAATTTGTGGACACTTTCACACGTATAATCTACTTCTTAAACTTGACGAAATTGAGTTTTAGCTCTACAAACCTTGGCAAGATGTCCCCTCCTACCACATGCCCTACATGTTACATTCCTGGCCATGCACTTGGTACTGGAAGCAATGTGGCCAGGGGCACCACAACGATAACATTTAATTACCCTTGTATTAAATCCTGGGGTGACAGAGGCAGCTCGCCAGGTGTTAGGTTTGTTAGAAGACTGCAGTTTCGTTGTAGGCTTTACCTTTTTAGTCTCATCAACAGATGCATGTACCTCCGGCACTTTAGAGACCTGTTCCTTTGACGATATGGTACTACTACACTTGTCCATTTCCTTGATCCATAAATCTGTGTGCTCTAACCCCTTAGCGATCTGAATCGCTTCCTCCAATGTAGGGTCCCTTATAAGCAATTTTTCCATCACCCTCTTGTTATTGGTGCATCTAACTATCTGATCTCGTATAAGGGAATCCCCCAACCTCTCAAATCGGCATGTTAGGGAAAGTCCCCTTAATGCAGCAACATATGTCGCAATATCCTCATCCATCTTTTGCACACAACAGAAAAATTTGTCTCTCCAAAACAATATTAACTTTAGTAATGAAACACATATCCAACATTTGCATTGTCATCTCGTAAACGTTATTTGGCTGACAATCCCTAAAGAATCTCAGGGAGGTCTTCATATAAGCGCTGCCCCTCAACTCTCAAGTGATGAAGTAGGATAGCTTGCCTGCGCATGGGACCGTACTTGTCTGCACCAGTTGCTAACACATGGATGAGGAACAACTTCGTCCATTCTTTCCAAGGAACGGGAGGCTCACCAGGAGTCGCAAGGAAAGTGGGTGGCGCCGCCAAACCTTGGTCCGCCATAATGACACTAACTATATATATATATATATATATATATATATCTATATCCTCAATATACGTCTTGGAGTGCACACACAATATCAAAACTGTTGCCAAAACACAGTCTATTTCAAAGTCCCACCGGCAAAAGAGGTTGTTTGTTACAAGAACATCGAAATAACAAACCAATACTTCGTGGGTAGACGTGGCGGAGATGGCATGCAGTTAGTGGAGCAATCCGAGTAATCCGTTCATCGAAGGAGCAGTTGTAGAGAAATAAATGAGGAGACTTCGTGCGGAAACGCTGTATATTCAATACAAGGAGGTTTCACCCAACCCCTTAAAATGGCCGCCACCGTACGTGGTTGTGCGCGCAGTTTTTTGAGGAATTAGAGCACAGCCGACAGAGCAGGACGGAGTCGCGTGGAATGTAGATGGAGCCACGGAGAACTCCGCGAGACAGGATTTGAAGGTACGCACCCAACAGTTCTTTGAAGTCAATTTTACGTAAGCTTTGCGCTTTAATGTCGGGCGCTGCAGTTTTGCCCTCGCGTTATGCACGACTAGAAGGTAAAGTTGGGCAGAAGCACAGCCACACAGTTAACAGCAGTTCAGTACTCTACCACTGCACAGCACTTTACCATGGTAGCACTCAAGTCACACTGCAATCCTATCCCAAGCCCGATGTGCAAATATAATGCCGCAGTCAGTGCAAATTAATTTGTCCCTGCTTGCACACTCCACTCTGCAATATCGGGCGGTAGCCACAGTAAATGGCACTTTAGAGAGATGAAAGGACACGCAGTGAAAGTCATTCGTAAAACAGCGCAGAAGGTTTAAGCTGGGAAGGTGCCACTTTTCGTAGTAGAAAGCTCACACTCTGCTGCCACACATAAAGCACTCACAATGCCTTGGCGCACAGTGCAGCAGAATGGCACCCCGTAGAAAATGTTTTCCTCTGCACATCAAAATCCAGGGGTGGAGGTACTGGTTGTCTGCCCCCTGCGCAGAGCGGGTTTAACTCGTCGCCAGTGTAAGGATCCACTCTAACGCAGTGTAGGAAGGAATATAATCTTTATTGGAGTAAGATATATTCACAGTTACCTCCAGCTCGTTCTCCCATCTTCTGAGCTCCAACAACCCTTCGCCTTCAAAGAGCAACATTCCACCCACCAACCTCCAAGGTGATTTTACATTTTGAAAAAGCCTTCTGCTAGGATTTTATTAATCATGTTTGAGAGAAAGCTGTTTTCTCATAGAGGTTATGGAAGGTGATCCAGAAGCTAAAATGAGAGCATATGTTTTGTAAATTCACACCATCTTCCTCCACCATGTGAGAATAAAGTCTGACATTCTCAGTAAATCATATACTTCCAACAGCAGCAGCAGCATCGGTCAGCTGATACCCCTGTACTACTGCAGCCTCCCAGAGTGCTGTAAAGAACAACTAAAGCGCTAACAGTCTTACTTATGACAAAAGTGTGGCAGACCTGATGCCATCTTGATTGGATCAAAATGGTAAAACTTAAAACATTTCATTTAGAAAGGAACAAAATGAGGGGGTTTATTTTGTCACAGAAATTATGAATAGTGCTGTAGAAAGAAAAATAAGGACACATTTTAAATGAGTTCTCAAATATCTTCTTCTATTTCATTCAAACATTCTGACCTGCAGACTGAAACCTGCACTTTCTACATTCGCAGCAGACTGAAACATGCACTTTCTACATTCGCAGCAGACTGAAACCTGCACTTTCTACATTCGCAGCAGACTGAAACATGCACTTTCTACATTCGCAGCAGACTGAAACCTGCACTTTCTACATTCGCAGCAGACTGAAACATGCACTTTCTACATTCGCAGCAGACTGAAACCTGCACTTTCTACATTCGCAGCAGACTGAAACATGCACTTTCTACATTCGCAACAGACTGAAACATGCACTTTCTACATTCGCAGCAGACTGAAACATGCACTTTCTACATTCGCAGCAGACTGAAACCTGCACTTTCTACATTCGCAGCAGACTGAAACATGCACTTTCTACATTCGCAGCAGACTGAAACATGCACTTTCTACATTCGCAGCAGACTGAAACATGCACTTTCTACATTCGCAGCAGACTGAAACATGCACTTTCTACATTCGCAGCAGACTGAAACATGCACTTTCTACATTCGCAGCAGACTGAAACATGCACTTTCTACATTCGCAGCAGACTGAAACATGCACTTTCTACATTCGCAGCAGACTGAAACATGCACTTTCTACATTCGCAGCAGACTGAAACATGCACTTTCTACATTCGCAGCAGACTGAAACATGCACTTTCTACATTCGCAGCAGACTGAAACATGCACTTTCTACATTCGCAGCAGACTGAAACATGCACTTTCTACATTCGCAGCAGACTGAAACATGCACTTTCTACATTCGCAGCAGACTGAAACATGCACTTTCTACATTCGCAGCAGACTGAAACATGCACTTTCTACATTCGCAGCAGACTGAAACATGCACTTTCTACATTCGCAGCAGACTGAAACATGCACTTTCTACATTCGCAGCAGACTGAAACATGCACTTTCTACATTCGCAGCAGACTGAAACATGCACTTTCTACATTCGCAGCAGACTGAAACCTGCACTTTCTACATTCGCAGCAGACTGAAACCTGCACTTTCTACATTCGCAGCAGACTGAAACATGCACTTTCTACATTCGCAGCAGACTGAAACATGCACTTTCTACATTCGCAGCAGACTGAAACATGCACTTTCTACATTCGCAGCAGACTGAAACATGCACTTTCTACATTCTCAGCAGACTGAAACATGCACTTTCTACATTCGCAGCAGACTGAAACATGCACTTTCTACATTCTCAGCAGACTGAAACATGCACTTTCTACATTCGCAGCAGACTGAAACATGCACTTTCTACATTCGCAGCAGACTGAAACATGCACTTTCTACATTCGCAGCAGACTGAAACATGCACTTTCTACATTCTCAGCAGACTGAAACATGCACTTTCTACATTCGCAGCAGACTGAAACATGCACTTTCTACATTCGCAGCAGACTGAAACATGCACTTTCTACATTCGCAGCAGACTGAAACATGCACTTTCTACATTCGCAGCAGACTGAAACATGCACTTTCTACATTCGCAGCAGACTGAAACATGCACTTTCTACATTCTCAGCAGACTGCTGATCAGCAGCTTTACTATAGTGTTCTGATGAGCAACTGGAGTGCTAACATTCTGAATTTATGACAAAAGTGTGGCACATCTGAACAATGTGGCACTTGATGGAACTGAAGTGGAAAACTGAAAGCTTTTTCTACTAAGAAATGTGGGAGCTTTTTATCAAAAAAGTCTTCCAAGATGGCCACCAGAGAAAAAAGAGCCCAAGTGTACCCCAAGTATAGCCCAAGGACAGAAGTGTGCAGTTTTATTTAGTGTGGACTGACTAGACCCGAAGGTATTGGAGTGCTTTACAGGAGCATCAGTTACATTACACAAGGACTAGTTAATTTTGGCTTTAGGCATGGGGAGATTAAATGATTTGCCCAGAATCATAGGATGTTGAGCCGAAGCCGAAAGTTGAACCTTGTTCTCCAGTTACAAAGTCAGCAGCTCAGGCCGTAACACAATATCCTCTGCCCAAAATGCAACAAATAATCAAGTGATAAAAAAATATAAAGACAGCAAATAATTTAGAAGCGCTTTGTCGCTATTACAGAAAATGTGTCCTCGATTTTAGAGCACTAATTTCTATGGGAAAAAAAACTCCCTCATTTTTATAATTTCTAAAGGAAATGCTTTAGGTTTTACCGTTTTGATTACATCAAGATGACTTCAGGCTTGCCACTCTTTTGTAATAAATACAGAATGTTCGCAATCTAGTTGTTCATTAGAACTCTGTGGGAGGCAGAGGTCAGGGCATGTACTCGGACAATTGAAGGGAGGGAGGAGGGGGCAGAGACAGCACAACGGGCCATGGAGGGCAGAGGAATGGGGGGCAAGGGCCGCAAACCAACCATACAGTACAGGCAAGAGAGGCTATGGCAACACAAAATACCATTGAGGGCAGAAGGGAGAGGCAGTGGCAGTACAGCCATATTTGCCAAAAGACCTTATTCAGGCAAGGGACTCCTGATGTTTGAAAGCCCAAAAATCTGTCTTCCACCTAAAATCTCTTTTTCAATGTAAGTCAATGGGGAAAATCAATTCCCTCAAATATTTTTTCGAAATCTCTTTACCAAGTTCAAAATGTTGGCATGTATGGTACATTGGACCACAGAGGGCAGGAGGAATGGGGTAGGGACATGGACTCGGACAATAGAGGGCAGGAGGAAGCTGGGCAGGGGCACCAAACTGACCTTACAGGGCAGGCGCCAGGGGTTGCAGCAGCACAATATACCATTGAGGGCAGAAGGGAGAGGCAATGACAGTACAGCCATATTTGCCAAAAGACCTTATTCAGGCAAGGGACTCCTGATGTTTGAAAGCCCAAAAATCTGTCTTCCACCTAAAATCTCTTTTTCAATGTAAGTCAATGGGGAAAATCCATTCCCTCAAATATTATTTCGAAATCTCTTTACCAAGTTCAAAATGTTGGCATATATGGTACATTGGACCACAGAGGGCAGGAGGAATGGGGTAGGGACATGGACTCTGACAATAGAGGGCAGGAGGAAGCTGGGCAGGGGCACCAAACTGACCTTACAGGGCAGGCGCCAGGGGTTGCAGCAGCACAATATACCATGCAAGGCAAGCGGGACGGCAGTACAGCACAACGGACCATGGGAAGCAATAGGGAGGGGACAGGGCCATGAACATGGACAACGGAGAGTAGGGGGGAAAGAGACAAGGGCAGCAAGCTGACCATACTGGACAGACAGGAGGGACAGTTGCAGCATAGTGGACCATGAAGGGTCGGAGGGAGGGGGCAGTGGCACGAAAATGGACCAGACAAGGAAAGAGGGAGGGAAGAACGGAGCCTGCACATGGACAACGGAGGGCAGGGAGAAAGGGCAGGGGCAGCAAGCTGACAATGCAAGGCAGACGGGATGGGCACCGGAACCACAACACACCATGGAGAGCAACAGGGAGACTATAATGGCATACACACGGACAACGGGGGGAAGATGGAAGGGGGTCAGTGGCAGCAAGGTGACCACATAAGGCAGGTGGGAGAGGCAGTAACAGCACAAAAGACAATGCATGGCAAGGGGTTAGTGGCAGCACAGTGGCCCCGGTGGGCAAGAGGGAGGGGGTAGGGGCATGCACAAAGGACCATGGAGGGCAGAAGGCGGGTGTGGAGGCGGGACACAGACGAGAGGGCAAGGGAACATGGAGGGCAGAAGGGAGTGGCAGCGAAATGGACCATGGAGGACACAAGTAAGGGGATAGGGTCATGGAACTCCGACAGTGGTGGAGGAGCAGGGACAGGCGGTAGCCATCTGACCATGCTGGACAGGTGGGAGGGGCAGTGGCAGCTCAACAGAACACTCAGAGTAGACAGGCGGAGAAGTGGCTGCTCCATGGAACATGGTGGGCAGAAGGGAGGGGGTAGGGACATGCACACAGACATCAGAGGGCAGGACGGTAGTGATAGGGGCATAGACTTGGACAACGGAGGGCAGGAGGAGTGGGCAAGGACATCAAGCTAACTGGAGGGCAGTGGCAGCACATCGGACCATGCAGGGCATGAGGTAAGGGCAGCAAGCTAACTGTGCAGGGCAGGCAGGAGGGGCAGAACAACATCCCCATAGGGCTGGAATGAGGGGGCAGGGGTATGGACTTGGACAGTGTAGGGCAAGGAGGAGGGGGCATGGGCAGCAACCTTGGAGGGGGGCAGCACAACGGACCATGCCAGGCAAGGCCTTCATCTAGCCCCTGCCCTGCTAGAAATTCACTGAAAGAACCAAAGGTTAAAGGGATGTTATAGCTGGGTGAAAATGTCACGTAAAACATACCATTTGAAACTAGCAAAACCACTGAAATTCACCAGTTATAGTTATCTGAAGTAACTATGACCCCTACCCTGAAGTAACCATAACTTGCACCCTCACTGCTTTTACCCTTGCATATTAAATCACTCATGACCTATTCATTGGCTACATTCATAACATCCTTAATGATATCTGAAATTCCATCATTGTTGATAATACTGTGCATAGCGGCGGCACAAGTTAAAATTACTTTAGGGCACGAGTTCTAGTTACTGCCCAGAGTTCTCAAGAAGATCAGGAACAAATGGGCCCAAGTCATCCTTGTGGCTCTGGATTGTGCTTGGAGAGTTTGGTATCCCGAGCTGGTGAGCATGGCCATTGGTCCTCCAATCAGGCTGCCCCTTTGGGAGGATATTCTGTCGCAGCAGTATGGGAGGGTTCTCCACCCGAACCTGGCAACACTCCACCTTCATGCGTGGAGATTGAGCGGCTACAGCTGACAACTTTCGACCTTCCGCCCTAAGTCTGCAATGTTATCTTGCCAGCCTTGCGTCCCTCCACGAAGATGGTATACGCCTTCAGGGCAAGTTTGTGGCATGGTGTGTAAAAAAAAAAAAAAAAACGGTGGACCCCTTTTCCGCTCCACTTTCTCAGGTCCTTCTATTTCTTCTTTCTCTTGCCTAGCAGGGCTCTGCTTTGGGCACCTTCAAGGACTATATCTCTGCCATCTCAGCATTTCTGCAGTTGCCAGATCAGCCATCCCAGTTCAAATCCCTTGTTGTGAATAGGTTTTTGAAAGGTCTTCAAAACAGGTTTCCACTTTTACCCTTTATATGCCTCAGTGGCACCTCAATCTAGTGCTCACCTTTCTGATGTGCGCTCCTTTTGAGCCACTGCACAATTGTACTCTCAGGCTCCTTACCATCAAGACGGTCTGTCAAGTGGTAATAACATCTGCCCGGAGGGTCAGTGAGCTCCAGACTTTGTCATCTAAGACTCCATACCCAAACATCTTCCCATACAAGCTGGTTCTTTACACTAGAACTTCCTTCCTGCCGAAAGTTGTCACTCCCTTTCATGTAGGCCAGTCCATCACCCTGCCTACCTTTTACACTCGGCCGCATCCTTCTGAGAAAGACAAGCGACTGCGCCAACTGGACCCAAAAAGAGCCTTGTTTTCTACCCTGACCGTACAAAAGAGTTCCGGGTGGACGACCAACACTTCGTGGAGTATGTCGAAGCAAAGAAGGTGAAGCTGTGCAGAAACGGACCATATTCTTATGGATCGTGCTCTGCATTAAAATCTGCTACACGCTGGCCAAGAAGGAACCCCCTGAGTGTTTGTGTGCTCATTCCACCAGATCTAAGGCTGCGACCACTGCGTTAGCACACAAAGTTCTTCTCCTGGATATCTTCCATGCAGCAATATTGGCTTCTCTGCACGCAATCACCAAGCATGACTGCCTGGACAGCCCGGTCCATAAAGATGTGCACTTTGCTTGTTCGGTCCTGCTGGACCTTTTGGTGTGAAACGGTTTCTCAATTCTCAGACCCACTTCTGGGGAGGTATTGCTTGGGTATGTATTCTAAGGTAAGGAATCTGCAGCTAGAAGTCTCTATCAGATGAGCAAGTTACTTCCCTTGGGTGATGCCTTATCTGGCAGAGACTCTTGCTAGCTGCAGATTCCTTACTGACCCACCCATCCTTCCTGCTCTGCAAACAGATTTCTAGTCTGAGGGGTGTTACCCTTTTAGGGCCCTAGTTTTCCACACCAGTGGTCGGTGTTCTCTGTGGCTCTGAGCTCCTGGCGTGGAAAGTCGCAATACGAAACTGACGTCAGCACACTGGGGTGGTGCCTATATAGGGACCGTACACGTCACTTCTGGCACAGAAGACTCCACGTGGAGCTGAATGACAGCACTTACCGGCGCACAGGGGTACTGCTCACGAAAACATTCCGGATCCAGTCTGACGCTTGGTGATAATTCTTAGGTAAGGAATCTGCAGCTAGATAGTCTTTATATATATATATATATCTCTAGATAGTCTTTATATATATGTCTAGATAGTCTTTATATATATGTCTAGATAGTCTTTATATATATGTCTAGATAGTCTACAAGATAAGGCGTCACCAAAGGTGAGTAAGTTGTTCATCTCCCTGCTTAACTGCTCTAAAGTTTTCAGAAATTCTGTCTTGCAAGGGTCTAAACGTACTACCAACATAGATCCATTTACAAATCAAAATGTGTACCACAAAGTTTGTTCCACAATTAATATTGCGTTTAATCTCATAAATTGGACTGCTTTTATATGTAGTAAAATGTTTTTACCCTGTCTCTCTACAGACAGCACAATGCCCACACTTAAAAACCCTTTGTTATTATGAAGGCATAATAGTCCTTAATCCAAGTAACTGGGGCTAACAATGTGCCTTATCGTACGACGTTTACTGGGATAAGGGGTAACTTATTTCCTAACCTCCATGTCTTCCATCAAAAAATGCTTTTGCATAAGAAGTTTACTGGCTTCTGAACCACAAGATGTAATTCATCTAATTATTTCTTTAGTTCCCGTATGTTTTTTTGTCTTGTCTCATGTGTCTCGAGTTAAATTCTTGTGAGTACACAGCAATTTACTCCTCATTACAAAATCATTTTTTTCAAACCATATTTTTCGATTGTTTATTTTAGACGTGATATTTATACACAGATAGACTTAACTTACAGTGAACCTTTTTCAGATTTGAGTCTGTGGACACACAGTGATTAGGGCTTGTCTGGCTTTTCTAATGGTATTGAGTTGTTGGTATTGTTTTACAGCGTATAAAGAGATGGGCCTTGTTACTTTGCAAAGGATAGTGTCCTAAATGTTGATAATAGGAACAGTTACGCATTGTGTCTATTTACACACCTTTCACTTTTCTATTTTATATAGCTCTTAGGACTTGTGGGTGTCAACAGATCTGGTGCGTCACATTAGGTGAATTCTAATTCCTTCTGTAACATATAAGGTGTTTGGAATAGATCTGTCAAAAGAATGGATGGACCTTACATTTATAACCAATATGAAATATTCTCTTCGGTTCATCTCTTAGTACACTGTCGCCATTTGGCAGATGGTACTTTTGATTTATGACACTTGGGTGAGGGTTTTTCTTTTTCCCACTAGTTTTACTATGATATCTTAATGCATTTTTACTTTTCCTTTGCCCTGAGGCAGTCGAGTTTGCTAGTGTTACGAAGAATGTGTACATTAAGCATCTGATGCTCGCATCTCTGTGAATCAAATACTAAGAAATCTCTTTGCCTAAGATTGGAAGCTCGGAGATCACCCCTGGATATTGTCCACTCTGAGGAAGGTTTGGTGGCATTCCCCCATCCCCCATCCCCCATTTCCCCCATCCCCCATTTCCCCCATTCCCCCCATCCCCCCATCCCCCTCCCCCATCCCCCATCCCCCCATCCCACCAGATTCTGGATCTTTATAATATAATATGCTGTGCTGGTTGGTTTATCATTTGGAACAGCAGGTCTGTGTGCGCTGTTTATCACCCAGCCACCATCCCCCCATCCCCCCATCCCCCCTCCCCCCATCCCCCCATCCCACCAGATTCTGGATCTTTATAATATAATATGCTGTGCTGGTTGGTTTATCATTTGGAACAGCAGGTCTGTGTGCGCTGTTTATCACCCAGCCACCATTCTTCATTTGTTTTATCCTCAGTCATCACTAACACTCCCCATGACAGAGCATCCAGTTTATTTTCAGATAAGGTGCTGTGGTGGCATTTTTCCCAAATTTCAATTCAGTTCAAAATGTCCAGACGCAAGTCCTGAACTCGCAGGTTCAGCGACAGGAGACTACGAAGAGATCACGACAGGCAGATGAAACGGACCCGCAGCAAAAGATCCATTTTTAAGTGGAAATATGTTGACTAAACTGCAATAACCACGTTCTGCTTCTAACATGTGATGAAAAGGTTTAGAGCATGTTATGATCCAACTGCCGCTTGAGTGCTTGTCTCGCGTCTAAACTCTGTTAGACTCGGGATTGCAATACTCTGCATTGAAGGGAGCTTTGTTAATTTGGTTTTCCTGGTATGAATTACAGTAGTAAACCCCTGAGATCAAGAATCCTCATTTCATAGGAGGTGTTCTGCAGTTTTTAGCTTATAAGAGTGATCTCTGTAGGCCTGTTTACAGGTTCCCCAGAAAGCGGGCGGGACGCATGCACTTCTATCCTGGGAATTTGTCAGGTGGCCAAAGAGAGCACCTTACTAAGCTGCAAGTTATTCAGGTTTATCCCCCGGAATGGAGAATAACACCTGGATGGGGAATACCAGGTCTAATTCTGCAGATTTCTCACCCTCCCAGATGGAAACACACACATGTACTACCTACTTAGAGCGGTGGTAAATGAGTGGAGACCTCTTCTCTCAGCCATGGTGCTAGGGTAGCAGAAGGGCACAGTGACTTTAGATTCAGCTGAGGCACTTTTTCTGCTCCCTCATGCTGCTGTGTGTGGGCAAGGGCTAGGTGGAGTGGCTACCCTCGCCTCTACACAAAGCTCTGGGTCCATTGTCTTCAAGCCAGGAATTATGTGGGTGCGGAGTTTGTTGACCCAATAGTTCTGGGCTCAGAAATGCCGGGAAAGTTGCTGTTGCCCAGTGCAGTGCCTTCTCCAGGCAATGCATAAAAGGAGCCTTAATTGTAACACTGTCTAGATACCTGCACATGTCTCGTGTCTTAAAGCCCTGTATTACTTCTCTTCCATGTACATTTGCTATCCTTGAGGCTACATGCATTGAACTGTTCTTTTTTCCTCTTGCAGGTCTGATGTGGTCGTCCTATGCTTTTCCTTGGCGAATCCCAATTCTCTCCGGCATGTGAAGACCATGTGGTACCCCGAGATCAAGCACTTCTGCCCACGCACGCCGATCATCCTAGTGGGATGCCAGTTGGACCTGCGCTACGCTGATCTTGATGCTGTAAATCGAGCCCGGCGGCCACTGGCGAAGTAAGAAGAACGAAGGCAGGGGGATCTGGGTGAATTGCCTACCCCAAAGAGCAAAAAGCACAGGCAGATTCCCACCCCGGGGGGAAAGCCAGCTTGCCTAAACTGGGCCCGCACGCTGGGGCAGTACCGGTGGGCATGACGCAGCATTGTAAACTAGAGGAATGCTGAGTAGTGAGTACGGCCCACAGCAGATACTGTCACCCCATAGTCCACTATCATAAGCAGCTGTGTTTCAGGTACAGCTGTCTCCAAGGATGGGCGCATACCACAGTAGTGCATTCTCATTCAACCTTGTGCTTCTGAGGAGGCGGGAAGAAGTGCACCCAAGTGAACCTTTGACCTGGGTCACTATAGAGTCAAGTAGCTGAGCTGAGACCGAGTGTGAGTAGATGACAAGTTGTCATGTAATTGGCACCACATAATGTGACTAATTTTTAAGCATTTCCTGCCCAACAGGGATGGGTCAAAAGGTCTGGGTGTAGAGATAAGAGGTTGACTTTATCTCCATTACGGATGTATGGTGTTGACCCTGTAGGCATTAATTACACAGAGGTGCCCTGGTCACGTCTGTCACATCAACAAATTGGAGGTTTCATCCCACCATTGGGTCCAGAATCCATCTAGATAAGTGATCTGCCATTTTGTTTTGTACAGTTGTGCCATTGTGGTGCTAGAGACAGTCAGATATTGCCTACAAGGTCAGGCTAGCTTGCTTTGTGAAGAGAGGTGAATATGTTGGCAGCAAGGAGAGGTAGACTGGGCCCCTCCTCCACAGAGCCCTGGTTAGAGCAGCTGCATGGTGTCAGGTTAGTTTTGGGCTTCCAGGTCATTGCAGTCTGGTGTCTTGGAAAAGGGCCCGTTGCTGCACACTTTACTCTGCCTTATGTTATGTCACTTTGTTTAAAGATCCCAGCATGTTTGACCCTTTTCCCTCACCCTCGTCTGTTTAGGTCTGTAGCAAAAGGCTTTTTGTTGTAGGAGATGATTGCATGCTTAGTCGGTACAACCTTGTTAGACTCTGTATCGGTACTTCTCCCTCTTTGTTTCTCATCGTCTGCTGGTTATTGGCCGTTGAGATTAGATGTCCTATGAAGACACATAAGCTTACCCTCATGCTCTGTTAACGCAATCTGCAAAAAGATTATCTTGCAATTCTGCTGGCTCTCAATTGCCTGTATGCGCTTTCGGGTGCATGCAAGAACAAGATTCCCTTTGGAAAACAAATAGATGGTTTAATTTAGGAAGACCCATCTCCCTTCTCCCAGGCTTTCCTCTCTGCTACCTTCCCGGGTCCTTTGTCGAAGGAGTAATGCTGGACTGAGCTCATGGACTTCCACTGTAAGCTGGTTCAGGACTTTTAATCTCCTTACCACGTACAAACTGCTCAAAGTATGACCAGCAGTTGTGCAGCCAGAGAATTAGATGTGCTGTATCCCAGGAGGAATCTTTTACAAAGCTGAATGAGCTGGTGGCGATTGACGGCATATCTAGGACTTACTTCTTCGTGTACCACCACCTCCGAGAAGCCCGACCTGTCTTGTCCGCTCTTGAAGTGTCGTCTTGCCACCATTCTTGTCTCTGTTTTCCCTCTTTCTGTGTCTGTTTTGTCATGTGTATGCTCCTGTGTTTGTTGTCAATTGACTGTGGATACTCACAACTGCTTTACTGTACACAGTTGTGTTTACTGCCTTACTTATAATTTAGTAAACCGTAGTACTTCTAATCACTTCAGTATACCCGTCCTTGTGTGATTGGCAATTGTTATGTCTGATTTTTGGAATCTGACAGGTTATCTTTTGAATACCCCTGTCTCCTGGGAAAGCAACAGAACCCAGAGACCAGTGTGCTATAAAATATTGGCTGACACCCAGCTCTGGGTCCTGCATGAGGTGCAGTCAACGCTGAAGAACAGATGGATCCCTCTGTTATCCTCTGAGCGTCTTAGTCTCTGTCCTACAGCTGGCAGAGGGCGGCCCTTGGGTCCTCTCATCCATTGAGCTCAGTGTTTTTTAAACTGTGTGGCCAGAGTGCACAGAGCTTGAGAAGTGTAGGCTAAGTAGGTAATCAGCAGAATAAAATAAGGCGCTGCACCAACTATCAAGGGAGCCTCTCCTAGAACATTGTGTCCTGTTCTCCATGCGGAGCATCGTGTCCACATCTCCAGAAGGTGAAATATCGATTGTAGATAGTCCTGAGGAGAGCTTTCATGGGTGCCCAAGGCCCGTGTCAGCAGATAGTCCAGAGGAGAGCTTTCATGGGTGCCCAAGGCCCGTGTCAGCAGATAGTCCAGAGGAGAGCTTTCATGGGTGCCCAAGGCCCGTGTCGGCAGATACCAAGGCCCGTGTCAGCAGATAGTCCAGAGGAGAGCTTTCATGGGTGCCCAAGGCCCGTGTCGGCAGATACCAAGGCCCGTGTCAGCAGATAGTCCAGAGGAGAGCTTTCATGGGTGCCCAAGGCCCGTGTCAGCAGATAGTCCAGAGGAGAGCTTTCATGGGTGTCCAAGGCCCGTGTCAGCAGATAGTCCAGAGGAGAGCTTTCATGGGTGCCCAAGGCCCGTGTCAGCAGATAGTCCAGAGGAGAGCTTTCATGGGTGCCCAAGGCCCGTGTCAGCAGATAGTCCCGAGGAGAGCTTTCATGGGTGTCCAAGGCCCGTGTCAGCAGATAGTCCAGAGGAGAGCTTTCATGGGTGTCCAAGGCCTGTATCAGAAATCTTCTGAAAAATGTGAGACGCATCTGACCAGCTGGAGAGGGTCTAGAAACCTCTTCCCTCTCAGAGCTGTCTGATAGCAGAGGTGTCTTGGGATGGTATTAAATGCCGCACAATCGCATCTTCGTCACTCACAGGAGGATCAACAGAGTAAACAGAACCTCCTAATGAACAAGAGCTCTTGACCTTCAGCTAGAAATTCAACATGAAAGATTGAAAATCATCCAGTTTTAATTTTCACATTTTAGGTTTACCTAACTAAAACAAATCCCAATGTTCCATCTTAAATGTCCTTTACTGTATTCAATCTGTGGTACAACGTATCTCGTCAGCAGAAGTCAGAACTAGTTGTAATGCTAAAGTAAAGAGATGGAAAAAAGGGACCTTGGAGAGACAAGGACGGATGGAACGAGATAAACTGGGTAGTACGCCCTGTGAAATAACTGATCTTCCCCAAAATACTTAGGAGTAGATGTACAAAGATGTTGCGCTGGGTGAGCGTCACAAAAGTGACGCTAACTTGCACAAATTATTTTTTCCTAATTTACTTTCCAGTGCAAAGCTTGTGTTTCGCTGGAAAGTACCCTGAAAGTATCACAAAGCAGTGCAGAGCACTGCTTTGTTTTACTAAGTGCCAAGGGGGCATTTCATGGGTGGTACATAGGCGTCCCCATGCAACCAGCCATGCCTTTTAACACAAAACCCCATCTACAAACAATAGTTGACAGGGTTTAGCGCCAAAAGTTAACGCCATCTGAAAGAAGGGTGGTAAGAGGAAAAATGTTTTTATTTCTCCTTTCTTTTCCGACTTTGCATGCGTGCTGCACTGTGCAGCACACAAACAGTCGGAAAAGTTTTAAAGTGCGTCTAAGCACAGTATTTTGTACTGGAAGGGTACCCTTCCAGTATAAAACCTATGCTAGACTCCCGTAGACACCCTAGCACTATGGGGCTAAGGTGTGTGCCTGGCGCACGGCAGCTGAAATCTGTGCCGGCGCTAGGGAGGGGGGAGGAGAGAGCCATATCTCTGTGAATGTCTCTCTCCTGCTCCCTCCCTGTCACGCAACGCAGCATTTGTGGCTGCTGTGCTGCGTTACGGGACAGTTTTGTAAATCTGGGTCCCAGTGGATGTGGCAGTGGTGGGTTGCGAGTACTAATCTCCACTGTCTAAGTGGTAGAGAAGGAGGGAACAGTAGAGACAATGAAGCAGCAACTCTGGGAAGTGTCGAGCAGTAGAAGACGAAGATTGGTAAAAAATCATGTGTGTGACCAAAAGAGTATGAAAAATAGAATTCACAGTGCACTGTTAGAGGTAGCAGGACAGGCAAGATGGATTCCCTGAGTTGCCCTCCTCACCTCAATAATGTCTTTATTCATGTGCTTTGAATTATGCACACCAAGAAGTTAATTGCTTCTAGACGCTTTTTCTGTTGAATTAGTTTACACAAGCCCTGTGAGGGTGTGATGTTGTGAAAAGAGGGCTTTACAATTTTTCTGGTGAAGAGGATGTTGCCATAAGATTGATGTTCCAGTGGGAATGTAATCTAGGCCCGGTGTGGAGCAGCATGGATTTCTTGATTTCTAGAAGATGTAATGAAGAGAGATATGTAATGGCAGCTCATAAGGTTCGCATGCATCCTTCATCTAGGCTGCAGCTTGTGTTTCAGTGCACTTTTGTAGAAAACATTTTACTTGAAAGTAAATGTGCCCCTCGATGAGATGTCCATCTGGACCTCTTGTGGAGGCAGAGACCGCTTACTGCTGTTTTTGTTGGTTAATCATCATTAGCATTTTGACTCCTTTCAATCAATCAATCAAGGGTTGGTAAAATGCAACTATTGTGAGGGTCTCAAGGCGCTGGGTGGAGGTGAGGAGCAGATCCGTCTAAGTGCTGGGGTCATTCCAAGAGCCAGGTCTTGAGGTCCTTCCTGAACTGGGGTTGCATGGGAGATAGTCTGAGGTGGAGGGGTAGGATGTTCCAGGTCTTGGCAGTGAGAAAGGAGAAGGACTTTCCTCCAGTTCTGGTCTTGCGGATCCGTGGGACGGTGGCCAGGGCAAGCTGGGCGGAGCGAAGGTGTCTTTTGGGTGCATGGAAGGAGAGGCGGCTGTTCAGGTATGCTGGTCCACCTCCTTTGCGTAGGAGCAGAAGGCTGAGGAGATGCAATAGTGTTTATGATGGATTTGTTTCTTTAAAGAGAGAGTCCAGTAATCACATGCGCCCACCAGCTGCGCCTTCACATGCGCCCACCAGCTGTGCCTCCACAAGTTCATGCCTGTGGCACTGCTACATGTGCCCTCCACCTCCACATGTGCCCACCAGCTGCGCCACCACATGCCTGCCAGTTGCGCCTTCACAGGCACTTGCCTGCTACTCCTCCACATGCGCCTGCCAGCTGCGCCTGCCAGCTGCGCCTCCAAATGCGTCTGCCAGCTGCTCCTCCACATACGCCCGCCAGCTGCGCTTTCACACGCGCCAGAAAAACCACCTCCATACTTGCCTGCCAGCTGCGCCACCACATGCACCTTGAAAGCTGCACCTCTACATGTGCCTACCACCTGCACCCCCAGATGTGCCTGCCAGCTGCACCTCTACATGCGCCCAACACCCGCACCTCCACACGTGCCTGCCAGCTGCTTCACTACATGCGCTCATCACCTGCACCTCCACATTTGCATGCCAGCCGCGTCACTACATGTGCCCACCATCTGCACCTTCACGTGCACCTGCCATATGTGCCTCTACATGTGCCCACCACCTGCACCTCCATATGTGCCCACCACCTGCACCTCCACATGTGCCTACCAGCTGTCTCTGCATGTGCCCACCTCCTGCACCTCCACATGTGCCTGCCAGCTGCACCTTCACGTGTTCCTGCCAGCTACACCGCCACATGCACCTGCCAGCTGATCCTCTACATGAGCCCAGCACCTCCACATGTGCTGAGAGTGGCGCCTCTAGATGTGCCCACCACCTGCACATCCACATGTGCCCAGCACCTGCACCTCCACATGTGCCTGCCAGCTGTGCCTCTATATGCGCCCACCACCTGCACCTCCATCTGCAACTGCCAGCTCCACCTCTACATATGCCTGCCAGCTGCGTCTCTACATGCACCCACCACCTGCACATTCGCATGTGCCTGCCAGCTGCACCTCCACACATGCCTGCCAGCTGTGCCTCTACATGCGCCCACCACCTGCACCTCCATATGTTCCTGCCAGCTGCGTCACTACATGCACCCACCACCTGCACCTCCAAATGTTCCTGCCAGCTGCCTCACTACATGCCCACCACCTGCACCTCCACATGTACCTGCGCCTCTACGTGCCCCCACCACCTCCACATGTGCCTGCCAGCTGCGCCTCTACATGCGCCCACCACCTGCTCCTCCACATGCCCACCACCTGCACCTCCACATGTGCCTGCCTGCTGTGCCTCCACATGTGCCTGTCTGCTGCATCTCCACATGTGAACGTCTGCTGCGCCTCCACATGTGCCTGTCTGCTGCGCCTCCACATGTGCCTGTCTGCTGCGCCTCCACATGTACCTGCCAGCTGCACCTCCACATGCCCCTGCCAGATGCGCCTCTACATTCGCCCACCATCTTCACCTGGACATGCGCCCACCAATAACATCTCCACATGTACCCACCACCTGCACCTCCACATGTGCCTGCCAGCTACACCTCCACATGTGACTGCCAGCTGCGCCTCTACATGCGCCCACCACATGCTCCTCCACATGCCCACCACATGCTCCTCCACATGCCCACCACCTGCACCTCCACATGTGCCTGCCTGCACCTCTACATGTGCCTGCCTGCTGTGCCTCCACCTGTGCCTGTCTGCTACATCTCCACATGTGCCTGCCTGCTGTGCTTACACATGTACCTGCCAGCTGCACCGCCACATGCCCCTACCAGCTGCGCTTCTACATTCACCCATCTTCACCTGTCCATGTGCCCACCACCTGCACCTCCACATGTACCCACCACCTGCACCTCCACATGTACCTGCCAGCTGCACCTCCACATGTGCCCTCCACCTGCAACACCACATGTGGCCACTACCTGCACCTTCATATGTGCCCACCACCTGCACCTCCTCACGCGCCCCCCAACTTCGCCTCCACATGTGCCTGCCACCTGCGCCTCCGCATGTGCCCGCCACCTGCGCCTCCGCATGTGCCCGCCACCTGCGCCTCCGCATGTGCCCGCCACCTGCTCCTCCGCATGTGCCCCCCATCTTCGCCTCCGCATGTGCCCCCATCTTCACCTCCGCATGTGCCTGCCAGATGCGCCTCCACATGTGCCTGCCAGATGCGCCTCCACATGTGCCTGCCAGATGCGCCTCCACATGTGCCTGCCAGCTGCGCCTCCACATGTGCCTGCCAGCTGCGCCTCCACATGTGCCTGCCAGCTGCGCCTCCACAGGTGCCTGCCAGCTGCGCCTCCACATCTGCCTCCCAGCTGCATCACTACATGTGCCCGCCACCTGCACCTTCACGTGTGCCCGCCAGCTGCACCTCCACACACGCCAACCACCTGCACCTCCACATGCGCCTGCCAGCTGCATCTCTACATGCGCCTGCCAGCTGCATCTCTACATGCGCCCACCACCTGCACCTCCACATGTACCCACCACGTGCACCTCCACATGCACCTGCACCTCCACATTTGCCCACCTGCTCCCCCACATGTGCCACCACACCTCCACGTGTGCCTGCCAGCTGCACCTCCACGTGTGCCTGCCAGCTGCACCTCCACGTGTGCCTGCCAGCTGCACCTCCACGTGTGCCTGCCTGCTGCACCTCTACATGCACCTGCCTGCTGCACCTCCACATGCACCTGCCAGCTGCACCTCCACACATGCCTGCCAGCTGCGTCACTACATTCGCCCACCACCTGCACCTCCACATGTGCCTGCCAGCTGCCCCTCCATATGAGCCTGCCAGGTGCCCCTCCACATGCGCCTGCCAGGTGCCCCTCCACATGCGCCTGCCAGGTGCCCCTCCACATGCGCCCACCACCCTCCACTCCACATGTACCTGCCAGCTGCGCCTCTACATGGGCACCACCTCCACATGCGCCACCACTTGCACCTCCACGTGTGCCTGCCAGCTGCACCTCCACGTGTGCCTGCCAGCTGCACCTCCACGTGTGCCTGCCTGCTGCACCTCTACATGCACCTGCCTGCTGCACCTCCACATGCACCTGCCAGCTGCACCTCCACACATGCCTGCCAGCTGCGTCACTACATTCGCCCACCACCTGCCCCTCCATATGAGCCTGCCAGGTGCCCCTCCACATGCGCCTGCCAGGTGCCCCTCCACATGCGCCTGCCAAGTGCCCCTCCACATGCGCCTGCCAGGTGCCCCTCCACATGCGCCTGCCAGGTGCCCCTCCACATGCGCCTGCCAGGTGCCCCTCCACATGCGCCTGCCAGGTGCCCCTCCACATGCGCCCACCACCCTCCACTCCACATGTACCTGCCAGCTGCACCTCTACATGGGCACCACCTCCACATGCGCCACCACTTGCACCTCCAACTGTGCCTGCCAGGTGCCCCTCCACATGCGCCTGCCAGGTGCCCCTCCACATGCACCTGCCAGGTGCCCCTCCACATGCGCCTGCCAGGTGCCCCTCCACATGCGCCTGCCAGGTGCCCCTCCACATGTGCCTGCCAGGTGCCCCTCCACATGTGCCTGCCAGGTGCCACTCCACCTGTGCCTGCAAGCTGCACCTCCACATGCGCCACCACCTGCACCTCCACATGCGCCACCACCTGCACCTCCACATGCGCCACCACCTGCACCTCCACATGCGCCACCACCTGCACCTCCACATGCGCCACCACCTGCACCTCCACATGCGTCCACCACCTGCACCTCCACATGCGTCCACCACCTGCACCTCCACATGCGTCCACCACCTGCACCTCCACATGCGTCCACCACCTGCACCTCCACATGCGTCCACCACCTGCGCCTACACATGCCCCCACCACCTGCGCCTACACATGCGTCCACCACCTGCGCCTCCACATGCGCCTGCCAGGTGCCCCTCCACATGTGCCTGCCAGGTGCCCCTCCACATGTGCCTGCCAGGTGCCCCTCCACATGTGCCTCCCAGGTGCCCCTCCACATGCGCCTGCCAGGTGCCCCTCCACATGCGCCTGCCAGGTGCCCCTCCACATGCGCCTGCCAGGTGCCCCTCCACATGCGCCTGCCAGGTGCCCCTCCACATGCGCCTGCCAGGTGCCCCTCCACATGCGCCTGCCAGGTGCCCCTCCAACTGTGCCTGCAAGCTGCTTCTCCACATGCGCCACCACCTGCACCTCCACATGCGCCACCACCTGCACCTCCACCTGCGCCTCCACATGCACCACCACCTGCACCTCCACAGGCCCCACCACCTGCGCCTACACATGCGTCCACCACCTGCGCCTCCACATGCGCCCGCCACCTGCGCCTCCAACTGTGCCGACCACCTGCACCTTCACATGTGCCTGCCACCTGCACCTTCGCATGTGCCTGCCACCTGCACCTCTGCATGTGCCTAACTGCTGCGTCTCTGCATGCGCCTGACTGCTGCGTCTCTGCATGCGCCTGGCGGCTGCGTCTCTGCATGCGCCCACCACCTGCACCTCCACAGGTGCCTGCCAGGTGCCTGCCAGCTGCATCTCTACATGCGCCCACCACCTGCACCTCCACATGTGCCCACCACCTGCACGTCCACATGCACCTGCGCCTCCATGTGCCCGCCACCTGCACCTCCAGGTGTGCCCGCCACCTGCACCTCCAGGTGTGCCCGCCACCTGCACCTCCAGGTGTGCCCGCCACCTGCACCTCCACGTGTGCCCGCCAGCTGCACCTCCACGTGTGCCTGCCACCTGCCCCTCCACGTGTGCCTGCCACCTGCCCCTCCACGTGTGCCTGCCACCTGCCCCTCCACGTGTGCCTGCCAGGTGCCCCTCCACGTGCGCCTGCCAGGTGCCCCTCCATATGTGCCTGCAAGCTGCTTCTCCACATGCGCCCACCACCCTCATCTCCACATGCCAGCTGTGCCTCTACATGCGCCACCACCTGCACCTCCACATGCGTCCACCACCTGCACCTCCACATGCATCCTCCACCTGCACCTCCACATGCGTCCACCACCTGCACCTCCACATGCGCCCGCCACCTGCACCTCCAACTGTGCCTGCCAGCTACGCCTCTAAATGCGCTGACCACCTGCACCTTCACATGTGCCTACCATCTGCACCTTCAAATGTGCCTGCCACCTGCACCTCCACATGCGCCTGACTGCTGCGTCTCCGCATGCGCCTGGCGGCTGCGTCTCTACATGCGCCCACCACCTGCACTTTCATGTGCCTGCCAGTTGCACCTCCACACGCGCCCTCCACCTCCAAATGTGCCTGCTAGGTGCCCCTCCACATGCGCCTGACTGCTGCGTCTCTACATGCGCCTGACGGCTGTGTCTCTACATGCGCCCACCACCTGCACCTTCACGTTTGCCCGCCAGCTGCACCTCCACACACGCCAACCACCTGCACCTCCAAATGCGCCTGCCAGCTGCATCTCTACATGCGCCCACCACCTGCACCTCCACATGTGCCCACCACCTGCACGTCCACATGCACCTGCACCTCCACATGTGCCCACCACCTGCACCTCCACATGTGCCTGCCACCTGCTCCTCCACATGTGCCTGACACCTGCTCCTCCACATGTGCCTGCCACCTGCTCCTCCACGTGTGCCTGCCACCTGCTCCTCCACGTGTGGCTGCCACCTGCTCCTCCACGTGTGGCTGCCAGCTGCAGCTCCACATGTGCCTGCCTGCTGCACCTCCACATGTGCCTGCCTGCTGCACCTCCACATGTGCCTGCCTGCTGCACCTCCACATGTGCCGGACAACTGCGCCTCTACATGCGCCCACCACCTGCGCCTCTACATGCGCCCACCACCTGCACCTCTACATGCGCCCACCACCTGCACCTCCACGTGTGCCCGCCAGCTGCACCTCCACGTGTGCCCGCCAGCTGCACCTCCACGTGTGCCCGCCAGCTGCACCTCCACGTGTGCCCGCCAGCTGCACCTCCACGTGTGCCCGCCAGCTGCACCTCCACGTGTGCCCGCCAGCTGCACCTCCACGTGTGCCCGCCAGCTGCACCTCCACGTGTGCCCGCCAGCTGCACCACCACGTGTGCCCGCCAGCTGCACCACCACGTGTGCCCGCCAGCTGCACCACCACGTGTGCCCGCCAGCTGCACCACCACGTGTGCCCGCCAGCTGCACCTCAACGTGGGCCTGCCACCTGCGTCACTACATCGCCTGCCACTTGCACCTCCACATGTGCCTGCCAGCTGCACCTCCACATGCGGCTGCCAGCTGCACCTCCACATGCGCCTGCCAGGTGCCCCTCCACATGCGGCTGCCAGGTGCTCCTCCACATGCACCCACCTCCCACACCTCCACATGTACCTGCCAGCTGCGCCTCTACATGGGCCACCACCTAAACCTCCACAAGCGCCACCACCTGCAGCTCCAACTGTGCCTGCCAGCTGTGCCTCTAAATGCGCAGACCACCTGCACCTTCACATGTGCCTGCCACCTGCCCCTCCACATGCGCCATCACCTGCCCCTCCACATGCGCCACCACCTGCACCTCTACATGCGCCACCACCTGCACCTCTACATGCGCCACCACCTGCACCTCTACATGCGCCACCACCTGCACCTCTACATGCGCCACCACCTGCACCTCTACATGCGCCACCACCTGCACCTCTACATGCGCCACCACCTGCACCTCTACATGCGCCACCACCTGCACCTCCACATTCCACATGCGCCACCACCGGCACCTCCACATGCGCCCACCACCTGAACCTCCAACTGTGCCTGCCAGCTGTGCCTCTAAATGTGCAGACCACCTGCACCTTCACATGTGCCTGCCACCTGCACCTCCACATGCGCCTGACTACTGCGTCTCAGCATGCACCTGACTGCTGTCTGTGCATGTGTCTGACGGCTGCATCTCTACATGCGCCCACCACCTGCACCTTCACGTGCCTGCCAATTGCACCTCCACATGCGCCCTCCACCTGCACCTCCAAATGCGCCCGCCACCTGCACCTCCACATGCGCCTGACTGCTGCGTCTCTACATGCGCCTGACTGCTGCGTCTCTACATGCGCCTGACTGCTGCGTCTCTACATGCGCCTGACTGCTGCGTCTCTACATGCGCCTGACTGCTGCGTCTCTACATGCACCCACCACCTGCACCTCCACATGTGCCTGCCATCTGTCACTATATGCGCCCACCACCTCCACATGTGCCTGCCAGCTGCACCTCTACATGCACCTGCCAGATGCCCTTCCACATGCGCCTGCCAGGTGCCCTTCCACATGCGCCTGCCAGGTGCCCCTCCACATGCGCCTGCCAGGTGCTCCTCCACATGCGCCTGCCAGGTGCCCCTCCACATGCGCCTGCCAGGTGCCCCTCCACATGCGCCTGCCAGGTGCCCCTCCACATGCGCCTGCCAGGTGCCCCTCCACATGCGCCTGCCAGGTGCCCCTCCACATGCGCCTGCCAGGTGCCCCTCCACATGCGCCTGCCAGGTGCCCCTCCACATGCGCCTGCCAGGTGCCCCTCCACATGCGCCTGCCAGGTGCCCCTCCACATGCGCCTGCCAGGTGCCCCTCCACATGCGCCTGCCAGGTGCCCCTCCACATGCGCCTGCCAGGTGCCCCTCCACATGCGCCTGCCAGGTGCCCCTCCACATGCGCCTGCCAGGTGCCCCTCCACCTGCGCCTGCCAGGTGCCCCTCCACATGCGCCTGCCAGGTGCCCCTCCACGTGCGCCTGCCAGGTGCCCCTCCACGTGCGCCTGCCAGGTGCCCCTCCACGTGCGCCTGCCAGGTGCCCCTCCACGTGCGCCTGCCAGGTGCCCCTCCACGTGCGCCTGCAAGCTGCTTCTCCACGTGCGCCCGCCACCCTCACCTCCACATGTACCTGCCAGCTGCGCCTCTACATGGGCCACCACTTGCACCTCCACATGCGCCACCACCTGCACCTCCACATGGGCCACCACTTGCACCTCCACATGCGCCACCACCTGCACCTCCACATGCGCCACCACCTGCACCTCCACATGCGCCCGCCACCTGCACCTCCAACTGTGCCTGCCAGCTGCACCTCTTATTGCGCCAGCCACCTGCACCTGTACCTTCACATGTGCCTGCCACCTGCACCTCCACATGCACCTGACTGCAGCGTCTCAGCATGCGCCTGACGGCTGCGTCTCTGCATGCGCCCACCACCTGCACCTTCACGTGCCTGCCAGTTGCACCTCCACACGCGCCCTCCACCTGCACCTCCAACTGTGCCCGCCACCTGCACCGCCACATGTGCCTGCCAGGTGCCCCTCCACATGCGCCTGACGGCTGCATCTCTACATGCGCCTGACGGCTGCGTCTCTACATGCGCCCACCTCCTGCACCTCCACATGTGCCTGTCAACTGTCACTAAATGCGCCCTGCACCTGCCTGCCAGCTGCACCTCCACACGTGCCCTACACCTGCAACTCCACACGTGCCCTCCACCTGCAACTCCACACGTGCCCTCCACCTGCAACTCCACACGTGCCCTCCACCTGCAACTCCACACGTGCCCTCCACCTACAACTCCACACGTGCCCTCCACCTACAACTCCACACGTGCCCTCCACCTCCACACGTGCCCTCCACCTGCAACTCCACACGTGCCCTCCTCCTGCAACTCCACACGTGCCCTCCTCCTGCAACTCCACACGTGCCCTCCTCCTGCAACTCCACACGTGCCCTCCTCCTGCAACTCCACACGTGCCCTCCTCCTGCAACTCCACACGTGCCCTCCTCCTGCAACTCCACACGTGCCCTCCTCCTGCAACTCCACACGTGCCTGCCAGCTGCACTTCCACATGTGCCTGCCAGCTGCACTTCCACACGTGCCTGCCAGCTGCACTTCCACACGTGCCTGCCAGCTGCACCTCCACATGTGCCTGCCAGCGCGCTACTTTCCTCTACTGGTTCCTACTTCTTATTTCATTTACTTTTATTTAGCATTCTTTACAAAGCATGCTCACCACAAGCATCAGTGAGCTGTACATATGAACAACAAAGTGTATGGCATCGTGACATGGAAGAATATTATGATAAGCCCAGTAACAAGCCTAATGTTAAGTAGCTCTACATTATCACAGAGCATGGTACAAATGAGAAGAGATGGTGAAAGATAACACAGGCTCAGCTAAGTAAGAGTTAGAGGGAAGATGGGCTGGCAGAGGTGGAGGAGTAGAGGAGAGGTGTTGGGAGGCAGAAGTCAAAAGTAGGTACATTGAGGATATACAGGTTAAGGGATATGTCGGAGAGTCTTCTGAGGTAGAGTATAAATCTGTCAGACAGAGGATGGAAAAGTAGGCCAGCGTGAAAGAGAAGATGACGAAGAAGAGGAGAGAAAATGAGCATTACAGTTGTAAGGGCAATGCATTGGTAGCGGGTCTACAGTTACTCCAGTTAAACTCGAACGTTTGTGTTTTCAGTTCTATGAGTTTACTGAAAGAGAGTTCCAGAGTGCTGGTGTTTTGTCAAGCAATTATCGATTCATGGCATATTGGGTTTGTGTTTCTTGTTTTTAGAATTATGTGCTGTACCTTCTAAGATTCATGTATATTCTAGATAATCCGAGGGCGTCATGCAGCTATCCAGCCACTGCAGATGTAGTGCTTTGTAGATAATATAGGATACCTAACCAGGGGTGTGGAATTTAATAAAATATCTACTTGTCCATGGGGCAGGTTGCTTCATAAATCTACTTGTCCCATTTGTGCCATGTAATACAGCGACAAATTACGGCAGCAATCTCATTATATAAGAGTTCTGATATAGCATCTCTAATTGTGCCAGGGCTCGTACCATATTAGGGTTTGAATACTAGCAATTTCCTTATGTTGCTACATTTCTACAGGTCTACATACTGGGGCTGAAGGTAGTGGTAAGCAATAGTTCAAGGGTTGGAATGCCATTTTGAGCCTGTGCAAACCTACTAACTTGCATGTTTTCAGGGTTTTCACCGACTCTTTTCTAATCTTTTCCCATACTGAAAAAGGTTGGAAATTTACTCCTGACAGTAGCAGATATAAAACTTCTTCCAGGGTTGGGAAAAAAGTGGTTGGAGGAAAAGAGAACTTGAAACATTCAGATTTTCACATGAGCAAATCTACACATGCACATTTGCTCATGCTAAAATGCAGTTCACAAATATTTTCTAGGAGTACTATTTCTTGGCCTACTTCAGTAAATTCTTGTGAATTCACGGAAACTGTATATATGCACTTAATACAAGGATATATACCATGGATTTAATAATTGGGTCTCTGATTAGGCCTGGCGTTAACCATGACCTTTTGTGTTTAGTAAAATTCTGTCTTTCTCGCTCTCTCTCGGCCTATCGGCTGGCTTCACTGTGAGTGACAGTATTATGCTCTTTTACAAGGAGCATATTGGCATACAAAGTAGTTTTGTTCAGTGCCTGGAACTGCTGTGCCAATGTGTGCTTTTTGAGACCAAAAACATTTTTTGCTTTTGCCAATGCTGGTTAGAATGGTGAGGGCCCAGCAGCTCCCACACCGATAAGGTTTTACAAAAACCATGCCTAAACACGTCACGCATTGACAAAACCAAAAGGCTGAAAACCAATTTCAGACCTACTGGCTTTGCCAATGCTTTTTATTTTTGTTTCCCATAATCATATTTCAACTGGTTACACCGATTTTCCATTATGAATATTTTTGGGAAATACAAGCATACATCAACATGTTACTAAATGATGCTGCAAAGAAATGGTACCTAAAATCTTACAGTAGTTTAGTAAAATGTTTTTTTTCCTACTTGCATTTTTTTGTGAACATTTTATTTTGAAAGCAAAGAATCATCAATCTTGCTTTCAAGCTTCTGATAATATTTACATATAATCAGAGTGCATTCTGGGAGCATTATACATAGCCTCATATTACTAAACTTTGAAAACGTGTGTACACATTTATACTTGAACCACCGTCCGTAGTGGAGGCCCTGAGCTTGCAACATTTACTTTTAGTGCTCACCCTAATAATAAAGGCTTTGCATTAATGAACCATAAATACAAGTAAGTTTGAACAGCAATTACACATGGACACACATATAATTCTTAACTGTAGACAATGCCCTTCCCTGATCCATAATGTGGTACTGCAAACTGGCAGCCAAAGGGTTTGTGCTGCAGGGGGTTGGGCCTACTTGTCCCTAGGACAAAATACACATGAGAACTTGTTGCCCTTTGACCCCAAACAATATGTCCCGGGCGTCGGGCTATAGGAAATCCACATCCCTGCCTAAAATTGTGTTTAGTAACCAAAGGGAGGCAATGCAGTTCTCTAGGCCAGGATTGATGTCATGTATTCTTGGACCCGAAATGAGACTATCAGCTGAGTGGAGTACAACATTTATGGGGGTGAGTGATGAATCTGGGGTGCCCATGAAGATGGAGTTTCCATAATCCATGCTGGATACTGCGAATGCCTGAATGATCTGTCTGAAGTCCTTGTGAGGAAGGAAAGGCTTGAGTTTCTTGATGGCATAAAGTGCTGCATGCCTTGGATGCAGCATCCGCAGTCTGTGTGGACGCGGATAAGCCTTTCTCTATGAAATCAGTCAATCAATCAGCATTTGTAGAGCGCAGCACGATCACTCCTGGGGGTATCTGGGCGCTGGGGTGTGAGGTCTCCGTCGTGTCAGCTTACCCTGCGACAGGTCTTGAGATGGGGGGGGGGGGGGAAGAGTGAAGAAATGAGCAGAAAACGGAAAAACAGAGGGCAGAAAAGCGAGCAGGAAAGGCAAAACAGAGGGGGGCGAAACTAGCAGAAAAGGCAAAAAAGAGCAGAAGAGGGCAAAACAGAGGGCAGAAAAACGAGCAGAAAAGGCAAAACAGAGCAAGAAACGAGCAGAGGAGGCACAACAGAGGGCAGCAGGTCCACAGGCAGCAGAGGGTAGCAGACTGTGGACAAGCTGGACTGGCATACTGTCGCAGGGGGAGCTGGCACGAGGACCTGCTCATGAAATTAATTGAAAGGGTACCAGTACCAACAGAGCCTTTTATTATTTATTTATTATAACTCATTTCTTAAGCTTGTTATATTTCTGATTGTTTGTAAGGCTACAAGTGATTCTAAGCACCAGTACAACCAAACAAAGAGCCTGTGCAGGGCCCACCTAGTAACATCAGTTGCTGATGAGGTCGCCCCTCAATGATGAAGTAGGTCCTCTGGGTGACTCTGCGTCCTTTTTTTAAGGAAGAAAAAAACCATTTGGAACCTACCAATCAACGAGAAAAATAATATGGTTAAGAAATGAGAAATAATTTAAAAAAAAGAAAATTGTTTTGCTCTTTAGTATCGCAAACCCAGTGCCCAAGGGCATTAGAGCACTTTAAAACACAAGCAGACTAAGTTCTGCATTGTTTTAGGCACAGGAAGAGTAAATCATTTTCCAAGAATGACAGGATGTTGAGCTGAGGCCGGGATTTGAACCTTGGTTCCCATGTTCCAAAGACAACAGCTCCAGCCACTAGTCCACCTCTTCTGTTGGCTCTGGCACCCTTTGTGTCATAGTGTGGGAGAATGTACTCTTAGCCATGAAGTTTCCCACTCTGCAAATAGGTGTTTTGAAATATGACTTTCGCAATATGCCCAGGCACCTGACATCATTGGACAGGGAGAGTGAGGACCCAACTTTCTGCTCTTTGGTAAGCCAAACTATATTTAATTTTTCATCACACCAGACAATGAATCAAGATGAATTCCGATTCTTTCAGGACTGAGCCTTAAAAGAGTATCTTACGTTTGTGGAGCTTGGAAGGCAATCTTCCTGTGTGACAATATATGTCAATGATGGAATCATCAGATAAATCTGTGTCATCAACATATTGATGAATAATCTTTCGTTAACTTCATTCAGTGATGCTGCTTTGTGGAAATGTGCTTTTTAATGAGCACACCGGTGCAGGGGTCACCCTTCTCTTGTCCACGGGTCCATAGACCAACAAAATAGAGATTGGCACTGAAGCTGGAATTCAAATAACAAGTTTATTAATCACTCATGAGTGGGACTACGTCCACACAGCACTCTCAAGTGCTGCCTGAGGTAGTACACTGAAGTCACAGACCATGGTGCTTATATACAGAGTTTGTTGCAGAGTAAGCATGTAGTTACAAATAGAAGGTACAAGCATACACAGGAATAACTACCTACAAACATGGACAGATGGGTGATCACTTAGTCAGCAGAGTGGGAGGGGGAACAGAACTGTTTACATCAGCAAAAAACAGTTGACAGCTATATCTTTAGCCAGGTGCATTCTAGCAGCTACAGGCCTTTGCTCAGCACATTGCTTTTAGCTCAGTACAGAAGGAGTTAACTAGAGTTGATGACACAAGCAGAATAGAAGGGCAAGCAACAGTGAAGACGGAAGAATTACATAGCTAACAAAATGGATGCCACAAACAAGATGGCTTCAGCCTATGCTAACAGAAATTATTTCAGATTTCCACAGACCCTTTTAGCATATGCTGAAGGCCTCTTCTAGGCTTTATAAGGAGTACGGAAAATATCATATACATCTATCTGCATTAATTCATTAATTTCTTGATCACCTGCTAATCGGGCATTTACATTCTTAACATTTTGTTTAGTCGGTATACACGAGGTGCAAGTAGAAACACAAAGGGAACAAAGCATTGGGCCACATTGAATACATAGGCAACAAGTGAAAAGAATAGCAAAAAATATACATAAGGCTGACAATAGCTTCCAGCCCCATACAGTAAACATGTTCCATAGCCATCCAGTCAAAGTCCAAGTTCCTGAATCCTGATGGATTTCAGTGGCTATTTTGTGCAACTTGGAAATTGCGTCAAAAACAGAAGGGGCGTGGTCAGGGATATAGACACAGCAGCTACTCCCGATGATGCGACATGCTCCACCACGGTCGGCCAGGATGACATCAAGGACCATCCTATTTTGGAGCGCCACAATTCTCGCAATTTGTAGTTCTTCTGTGATGTTTCCAAGCGCCATTGCTGTCTGATTGGTTACAGCCTCTACAACACGTGTCAAGCGCCTTATTTTTCTACTGTTTAAGGCCGCACCCACAAAGAAGAATAGTCCCAAATTAAAGTCAATATACTGCTGTAGTGCAGTATCAGTTTGATCCACCTCATCATTGTTTATTCTTTTTTTTTCTTCTGTTCTTGGAAATGTCATTATACAGTTTATAGTCTTTATGGTAGGATGCAGGTGCCAAAAACACAGGTGGAAGCAAAAAGGACACGTAGCAGATGCCGGACCAACCAATAGGTAGATGGTAATAACCTTTACTTCCGCAAATAAAATAGGTGTTGTGTGAGGACAAAAAGCTGCTATTCATTCCAGTAATGTTCAACACTAAAGTACAGTCACTTTTTCCCACAGGAATACTGCCAATACTGCTCACACAGAGATCTGCTCGAGCTCTAGTAACAGCAGTAACAGGAGGCCCATTCCCCTTAGTTGTTCGAGTGTTAGGGAAAACATAGTGTATGGAGGAATTTCCTCGGCGATACTCCTCCATTTCCCACACAGTTCCTTTAGCTTGTGGATCTCCTTCCTCGTCGGGGTAACAAACTTTATTCAACTGAGCTTTTAGTCCACCTACATCAGCATAAGTAATATTAGCAACTTCAGAAGCCCACAACAATGCAAACCAGGCTCTGCAGGAGCCATTATGTGAAAACGGCAAGGGAATAAAAGGCGTTCCTCCCTTTTTCTGATGAGCTGGCATCATTCCACATACCCAGCAATTGGTAACGTTCGTGGCATTGTGGGTATGATGCAACATTTGAATGAAAGTGTTATTGAGGTAGGACATTCTATGCTTTTTCTCATGATACGGTAGAGTGAAATAATGATGTTCAATTGGGACAGGAGTAGTAGTAGTCAGTAGATTTCGGACAGGAGCTACTTCCTCTACAATCCATATTATTGCAACAATTATAATGTTCAAAGTAAGTACAATAGCAATTATTGTTCTTTTGCTACAAACTCTTGCAGCAGTTGGTTTCTTCTCCTTAGACATATTCATTTAGTCGACAAACAATAAAGAAGATGGTGCCCTAAGGTCCTGGGCAGGCGTTGATTTCTTCACTAACGTTGAGACGAGTAATCACTAATAGAATACCCCCCTTTGAAGTCAGGCTTTAACTACCCAGGACAGTGGCTCAAACAGTCTCTTTCAATGAAATGTCTTTCTTCCTGGGTCGAAGCTGATATCGAGATGTACCAGAAATCGTGTGGTCCGGGAAGACTTCCTCAGGTCCTTCAGGTGACACAGCTTGTCCTTTCTTGGTGACCAGGATATCGCGGTGATCTGCCAACACAGCTGGGCTCACTAGGTCTTGCAACACTTTTCGACAGTGTGTTGCATGGACCCAGTTTTTCCGGTTCGTCACTCGAACTGCAGTCCTGGTAGCCAGTAGTACCTGCTCTGGTCCTCGCCACCTCGGTGCTAGGGAGCTGGTCCTCTGGAATGACTTTACGACCACAAAGTCACCAGGCCGTAAACAATGGCCCTCACCTTGCGACCTGTCTGGAAGAGTCTCCCGAGCCTGTTGATAAATAGAAGACAAACTGTCAGTCAACTGAGACAAATAGTCATTCATCAATACATAGGGTACATCATGTATAGGGCGTGGCTTAGGAATCCCCCAAATATTCATTGGCCTTCCAAAAACCACCTCATACGGTGTGAGGCCAGATCGTGTATGTGGTATCGATCTAATGGATAGCAATGCCAAAGGCAGTGCATCAGGCCATTTCAAAGATGTGGAAGCCTGTTTCTTAGCCAATTTTAGTTTCAGAGTGGAGTTGTAACGTTCCACTAATCCTGCTGATTGTGGGTGGAAAGCAGCATGAAACTTCTGCTTAATTCCCAATCCTTTCATGAGATACTCAACAACTTGCCCAATAAAATGGGGTCCGTTGTCACTCCACAAAACTCGGCAAATGCCGAATCGGGGAAAGAACTCCTTGAGGAGCACCTTTGCTGTCGTAAGAGCTGTATTATCCTTCGTAGCGTATGCTTCCACCCATTTACTGAAGGCGCAAACCACTACTAAGTCATACTTTAGGTTGTTACAAGCTGGATGTAATCCATTTGCAGGACCTCAAAAGGTGCAGTTGGTATTGCAAACCCTCCTGTTGGAGTTCATGTTCCCTTTCCAGGATTATACTGGAGACAGATCAGACAGGACTGGACTATTTTCTTAGCCGTACCGACAATCTCTGGATGATCCCAAACTTGCATAAGTTGCTTTGCAATTGAGGATGCTCCAACATGTGCCGGCCCATGTGCCATGTGAATCATAGGATGTAAATAGGCTGCGGGTAACTTCCATTTTGTCATTTCTTTATTCTTCCAACAGCCCTCGTCATCCAATGTTCCCTCCTTGGACCATTGGTCTAATTCATCAACAGAAGCAGATTGCTGCATGTCCAGCACCTCTTGCCTGGCATCATGCCAACGTTCAGCCTGTGACTTAACTTCATACATAGATGTGGTACTTCGCTGCATTGCAGTCTCACGAGCTGTGCAATCCGCAAAGGCATTGCCTGCTCCTATTTTATCAGTCACTTTCTTGTGTGCACTACATTTAACAATTGCCACTTTCTTAGGATAGGTCAAGGCAGTAAGGAGATTATGTACTAATTCCCCATGCACTATTTGTGTCCCATGTGAAGTGAGAAAGCCTCTTTCTTTCCAAAGTTGCCCGAAGTTATGAGCCACGCTGAAGGCGTATTGGCTATCAGTGTAAATGTTAACAAGCAACTCTGTCTTGTCAGTGCTATCAACTCGGCTGCTTGAGCTGACTTCGGTGGGATACGAGCTGTCTCAACTACGGTCTGAAGTGTTGTAATTGCATAAGCAGCAGATGTAGTGCCATCATGCAATTTCAGGCAGGATCCATCAACCCACAATTCCCCTTCAACACTAGAAAGAGGTGTATCTTGTAGGTCAACACGACCCTTTGTTCGTTCTTCAGTAAGGGATATACAGTCATGTAACTCTTGTGACTGAGACTGAGTAGCTGGAAATGGCAAGCAATAATGTAGCAGGGTTCAGAGTCAAACATCTTTTTAACGTGATATGAGGGGCCAAAAGTGTCAATTCATATCCTGTCAAGCGAGCACTAGTCAGATGCTGTGTTTTTGTTTGATTTAACAAGGCATCAACTGAATGGGGTACTAACACAAGCAATCTATGTGACAAGACTATTCCCTCGCTCTGACGTATGGACACAGCCGTTGCCACCACCGCTCGAAAACAACCAGGCAGTGCGCAGGCAACTGGATCCAGGACAGCTGAGAAATATGCACAAGGACGTTGTTTATCACCGTGTGTTTGTGTTAAAACTGAGAGGGCGCAACCTTCCCTCTCGTGTACATAGAGTGTGATGGTCTTAGTGTAGTCTGGAGTTCCTAATACTGGTGCAGAACAAAGAGCTTGACGTAACTGTTGGAAGGCATCCTGGCACTCAGTAGTCCATGGGAGAGGCATCGGAGTGTCTTTAGTCAAAAGGGCCAACAAGGGTTTAATAATGTGAGAAAAGCTAGGGATCCACTGCCTACAAAAAGAAGTAAGGCCAATCAGTGCACGGACATCCTTCTGAGTACGGGGCACGGGAGTGTCTAAAATAGTTTGAATGCGATCTGGTGTGAGTGCACGTCCCTCCTTAGACAGGAGGTGACCTAAATAGGTAACCTGCTGTCTACAAAATTGCAGTTTCTTCCTAGAGACTTTGTGATGATGAGAGGCAAGAAATAACAATAATGACAGTGTTCCTTCTTTTCACTGTTCAGGGGTATCAGCAGCCAACAAGATGTCGTCGACATATTGAATAAGAGCCACCCCTTTTGGTACAGGAAAAGAATCAAGCTGCCTTTTCAACGCCTGACTATAAATGCTAGGACTCTGTATATCCTTGTGGAGCTCTACAGAACCTGAATGATCTATTATTCAAAGTGAAGCCGAACAAATAACGGCTGTCCGGGTGAATAGGTATTGAGAAAAATGCATTCTTTAAATCAATTACACTAAATGTAGTGGCAGTAGGAGGAACCATGGTGAGAAGTGTCGTGATATCAGAGACTACCGGGTATTGGGGCACCATGATTTTATTAACCTCTCGTAAATATATAATAAATCTGTAAATTTTGGTATCCGTGTCTTTTTACAAAATAGGAAGGATAGGACTATTACAAATGTTATAAGGGACTTCTTCCACAATCCCCACCTTGATCAAATCCTGAACAATGAGTGTTAATGCTTCTTCGCCTTCCCGAGATATTTTATATTGGGGCAATCGAGGCAATGAAGCACCTTCCTTCACTTGAATATGCACTGGTGGAATAACCATATGTCCCTCATCGGTATCTGATGTAGCCCACAAAGTACTAGGTAAAGATGCCAAAGCGATATCTTCTTTAATGAGACAAGACCTCTCAACCATTGGATAATTATCATTTAAGATAACACGCACACCTTCTGGGGAGCAACGTATTGTAGCACGAAAATGTTTAAGCATATCAATGCCCACAATATTATCCGGCGTGTTAGGGGAAAGCAGAAATGGACATGTTGCAGTAAATTTATCAAGACTAAATGCAAGTGGCTGTGACAGTGGGCTAGGTGTAGGTGTCGCATCGAATCCTATCGATGTTATCATTGCGCCAGACAGGGGAGCCCTAGCAACCAATTTTTTAGACAGAGCACTACGAGTAGCTCCTGTATCAACCAGAAACCGATCAGTAGAACCCAAGACATTTGCATCAACATGGACCCTTTTGATCTACTGTGACCTCAACCGGTTCCTTACCCCATCCTAGGCATTCCTATGCATAATCAGAATCCGCAAGACCATCAGCCGAATAATCAGACATTTGATATTGATTTCGTCTATCAAAGGTATTAGAATAATTTGGTCCTTGTTCAACTGCCTCAAACCTGGGACGGGTTCCTATTCCTCCCCTATTTCCTGAATTCCCTGGGCGTCCTCTCATACTTCCTCTACCCCGTTGATACTGCTGACCTCGCAAAGGGGGCACTCAGAACGCCAATGTCCAATCTCTTTACAATAAGCACACTGATCAGAAGACAAAGTTGATCGAGAGAAAGGGGTACACCAGGTGTATATACTGCATGTCCACCTCTGCCACCACCTCTGAATGGTGGACCATATACTTGAGCCAACATAACTTTTGTTTTTAAATCCTTAACCTTCTTATCCTCTTTGCCCTTTGCTTCCAATTCCGGACGCTCATAATACTGGGCCATAGTCAAAAGGGATACTGGGGAAGACGTAGTCCATGAACTCTCGCTGACCTTTAGGCGACGAGCTATTTCTGGCATCTGTTAGCTACAAATTTGTCGACGAACAGATGCTTACCTGTGTCATCTGTCAAGGACTGGCCACTAAAGTCATGGAATGTCTCTTCAAATCGTGTAAAGAAATCAGAAACTGACTCATCCGCTTTCTGTTTACAAGACGCTAACGTAGTCCAATCTATTTTCTTAGGGGGTATAAGAGTTTTCAACTTAGTCACAATAGCTTTGGGAAGATCTAATATCTCCTGTTGTGGTTTCTGCGCAGGCTCTCTAGCCGCATCTATTTCTTCTAAATGCACCCAAGTATCACCATATGCTACATTATCATCTATTTTCCGAATTGTTCTCCACATATCGGGGCAAAATAAGTCCAAAAAACATATCAATATCTGGCAGAGTCATAGTACAGGAGCTAATGGCTCCTTCTACTTCTTCATAGAAAGCGGCAGGATTTTTCCGCGGATCGGGCAAAGCGGCTTTAAGAGCCATAACATCTGCTCTACTCCAAGGGGTATAAACCCAATTATAAATGAAATACCCTTTCGCATCATCTGAAGTCTTATCTTCATTTGTTCCCGTACCCTTTGGAGAAACATACAAAGGTGCAGCTTCGCGCATTGGTCGTATACCAACTTCAGTACTACTAGATCCATTATTTGTCTCTGAAGTTTCTACTATCTGCGCTGGGGTTTGGGCTACTTGTACAGTTTTAGTTTTACTAGCTTCTTTTTTCTCCGCTTTTAAGCAAAATGTTTCATCTCGTAATTTAACCACTCGCCTAATTAAATCAGGTATGTTTGAACAAAGGAAAGTTCCATCACTCAATTGTTTATAATCAGAATTTATATCAGTGG
Organism: Calotriton arnoldi; assembly: GCA_963921515.1. Taxonomy (NCBI): domain Eukaryota; kingdom Metazoa; phylum Chordata; class Amphibia; order Caudata; family Salamandridae; genus Calotriton; species Calotriton arnoldi. The sequence goes on from CAWUFW010001592.1 coordinate 1,183,355, forward strand.
GCTCTAAGTTTTTAGAAAGGTCTCTAAAATTAAGTATAACTTCCCAAGCAAACTTCTCTGCAAAATATAACTGTTCTAAATCTTTCCACTGCTGAACCATTGCTACAAGATCTGAAGGAAGAGTTTTCTTACGGGCTTCTGAACGAACAGTGGATCTAATGTGGCTTTTTCATCAGTAGTTAAAGTAGAGCGAGTCTGTCGCCCATCTTGCTTATCTATATCTTTATCGTCGAAAGAATGATGTTTTTCATCGGAAGGATCCTCCTCGGGGGCAGAGGGAAATTTATACGGGGCGGAGGTCGATCTAATAAGATAGAATCATCTTGAGGTTTATTAAGCATGGGATAAAGGGGGCGCCTTATAGGGTAATGGCCAGTTACCTCTAAACGACGCTCCCTCTCTTCTTATTCTTTTATTTCCGTCATCTCCATATTTTTTAATTCTAGCGCTTTTTGATATATCGTTTTTCGTTCTTTCTCTGCTATAGCTGATTCTCTCTTTGCTCTTTCATTCACTTCTTTCTCCCACATTCGTACACAATCAAACATATCTTGTCGACTTTTTTTGTTAAACAAACACTGTTCTACATATTGAATCTTTTTAAAGTCAAATGACCCATTCACAGGCCATTGGAGATCAGGATCCTTTTTCGTATATTTGTTCCACAGTGTACTATACATTATGGAAGAAATACCGTATTTAATATACATATGTCTATTACGTGTTCCCTCTAAGGGAGCCGGCTGACTTCTTTCCAAATCCATTTTGGTACCACAAAGACAGCAACACAACCTACGGAGTGTGCTGGAAACAGGCATGCTACCAAGTTTTTGTAAAATATTACGTTTCCAAATTGTTCAAAAGTAGAGAAAAATCTCCACATTACCTGCCTTTATTTTCTGCAAAAAATAAATCAAACAAACAAAACCAGAATCTTGGCCAAGCAAACAAGAGTGCCGCTCCAGCGACCTTACCAAACAAAAGTCTCCAACTGCCAATCTCTTGATCGACCTAATGGTCACTGCAAAAATAACGCCAAAGGATACCTCAGTCAGGACCGGCCGCCACCTGGACGGTCAAATCGAAAATCCGGAAAAGTCACTTTGGCTGCAAAGACAAGGGTCTCCTCATGCAGGACGTCTCCTCAGTAATATTCCACTCTTCCGTCAAGACCACTCCTTCAGACGGCCGCGTCCTCGATGAGGCCCCACGTATCGGGCGCCAACTGTGGAAATGTGCTTTTTAATGAGCACACCGGTGCAGGGGTCACCCTTCTCTTGTCCACGGGTCCATAGACCAACAAAATAGAGATTGGCACTGAAGCTGGAATTCAAATAACACGTTTATTAATCACTCATGAGTGGGACTACGTCCACGCAGCGCACTCAAGTGCTGCCTGAGGTAGTACACTGAAGTCACAGACCATGTTGCTTATATACAGAGTTTGTTGCAGAGTAAGCATGTAGTTACAAATAGAAGGTACAAGCATACACAGGAATAACTACCTACAAACATGGGCAGATGGGTGATCACTTAGCAGAGTGGGAGGGGGAACAGAACTGTTTACATCAGCAAAAAACAGTTGACAGTTATATCTTTAGCCAGGTGCATTCTAGCAGCTACAGGCCTTTGCTCAGCACATTGTTTTTAGCTCAGTACAGAAGGAGTTAACTAGAGTTGATGACACAAGCAGAATAGAAGGGCAAGCAACAGTGAAGACGGAAGAATTACATAGCTAACAAAATGGATGCCACAAACAAGATGGCTTCAGCCTATGCTAACAGAAATTATTTCAGATTTCCACAGCTTGTGTAAAGTCGTGGTTCTCCAAAGCTGTCCCAAATTATCCTTCTTGACCAAGAACTAGATTGTTCATTTTGTGAATCATTGTCCTTTCAGTCAGCAATTCACTTACGTTTTCTTATTCACTGCTCCATCAGGACATGTAGAATTTTATAGCTAGGCAAAACTTTAGGTATGTCTCCTTCAAGACTTCCTCTTTAAAAAGCTTTGTGAGGTCATCTTACACTTTTTTCTGATGATTTCTCATTCTCCTTAAATCTTACTTCAGCAGTCTTTCTGCTGTGTATCTGAGATTAGTAAACAAAACTTGCTACATAATTAAAATCTTTTTATTTGCATCATTTGCAAACATTATGTTCGAGGCATGTGTGCTGTAGATACATATGCTTTGCATAGTCATGCCATCTAGAGTTGGGTCCGGATGTTTGCAAGTTATTTTTCTTCGAAGAAGTCTTTCCTAGTCACAAGGTAAGGTGACTCCTCCTTTCAGTGATAGTGCGCATTGGCATCGACTCCATTGTTAGATTGTTTTTTTTACACCATCGGGTTCGGACGTGTATTGCTGCGCTCCGGTTCAAAACCGTCCTTCGGGTGCCCCTCGGTGCACAATCCACTGTACCCTCGACGGTATTGTTACCGTACGCGTTTCCCTTTCTCCGCGTATCCATTCAATCGGGAAAGTCTCATCTTCGGTCAAAAACATCGTGGGCGGCCTTCGGGCCTAGCCACGTCGGTCCATTCTTCTGCCGATGGAACGTGCCCCGTTTCAATTCTGTCCTCGGTGCCGCTCCAAGTACCCTCACACCGATCTACACCAAGTCTGTAACTTGTGCCTCTCACCGCAGCACAAGGAAGAAGATTGCGAGGCCTGTCGGTTGTTCCAATCGAAAAAGACTCTTTGAGATCGTCTGGCTCACCGACGAGAAATGCATCGCCAAAGCACTCCACATACTCCGGATATCTTCGGAGAAGAATCCGAACATGAAGCAACAGCTGCCGAGGAAGAGGCCTTCTCTGTCGCAGAATCTGATTCCGACCTAGAGATCGAATTGGAGTCCGAAGATATTCCAGTGGGACAGGTGGTCGTGAGTACTAAAACCCCCGTACTCCATAAGCTATCTTCCACTAAACATAAGGCTTTGGCACCACCTCTGCCTTCTGGCCTTGGTCGACACCGAGATGACATTTCTGACGCCCCGCCCTCGGGCCCAGCACCGAAACAAGTAGTCAAGCCTTCCGGCTTGGGATCAAGCCGAGACAGATCGTCTTTGGACTTGAAACATTCTGCTCCAAAAGACACATCTGGTTCCGTTTCAAAACAAAAGTCCTCTTAGGAGCAGAAACCTTCCGCTTCTAAGGACAAAAAGGACAATTCCGGTTCGGCACCGGAACTTTCGGCGCCTACATCCAAAGAAGATATTTCAGATGCCCCGTAACTAATCTTAGACATTATGAAAGACAGATTGGATCCAAAGCAGAAAAAGCTTTAAATCAATCCAGACACTGGACATATATTAGCCAAAATTCCTTCCAAAAGGCAAGTCAGTTCAGAGGACACTGGATACAAGATCCCCCTTAGGAAGAAGTACATTGCTACAAGTCATATCCATCCTACTTTTCCGTCCCCTCCACCACTTCCACCATCTTCACCTTTACCAATACTGCCAGGATTAGATCCATTACACATAACACCACAGGGATCTCCTCACACACAGCCTGATTTAGGAGATGGGGATGATAATGATGACGGTGACAATGTTCACTTACCTACAGATCCGTGGGATGGTTATAATATTGATCCACCCATGGATAATGATCCAGAGCTATATCCTGGAAAAACTTCACCTCCAGATGATAATGTTTCCTATCTGGAGCTAATTTCCAGAGCAGCAGCATATCATGGGGTTACACTGCATAAAGAGACCTTAGATGACGATTTTTTATTTGAGACACCAGGGTCTTCACACAAAGTTAGTCAGAGTCTCCTCCCTATGTTAAAAGGCATGATGAGACATGCAGATGACATTTTTAAGGACCCTGTTCGGGCACGAATTTTAACACCTAGTGTAGAAAAAAAACCTTTTCAGGGGTTTACTGATGCACCTGGTCCTTAAACCAACAAAGAAGAGATTGGCACGGAAGCTGGAATATCAAAATAACTTTATTAACCTCACATGAGGGAGACTGTGTCAATACAGTACCCTCATGCCACTGTAGGAGCCAGTCTAAGGAGTGCAAAGATCCTGGGTCTTTTATGCCCAGTTTACCGCTGAGTTAGCATGTAGACTCAAAAGAGGCGGTACAAGTATACACATGAATAGCTAGTTACATATAAGGATACATAAGAATTGCTTAGTCAACAGAGTGGGAGGGTTTACAATATTGCTGACATTAGTTAAAATAGCCTGACAGTTACTCTGAGAGCAGGTGCATTCTAGCAGCTAGGCCTTTCTGAGCATGTGCAGTGCTCTGGCTCAGTACTGAAGGAGTTAATTATAGTTCCTGACTCAAGTGAAATACAAGAGCAGGCAACAGTGAAGAGGGAGAAAGCACATGGCGAGCACATGGCTAACTAAAGTGGCTGCCAAAAACAAAATGGCTTCAGCTGATGCTAACAACCATTGCAGCTAGTTTTCCACAGATGGGCGTTTTAGCATTAGCTGAAGACATCCGCTATGAATTAATAGAAGCATGGAAGTTATCCTGCACATTTATCCTCATAAACCCATTAATATCCTGATCCATTGCTAGGTGGGCATTTAAATTTTTAACATTGTTTAACTGGTGAGATACAAGTAGAAATACATGGGGAACAGAGCATTGGGTCATAATGAACACACAGATAGCAGGAGAAAATAATGGCTATTATTACATACAGAACTACCAATTTTTCCAACCCCAAGCAGAAAGTAAATCCCAAAACCATCCAGTCCAATTCTATGTTTCAGGGCTCCTATGTATTTCAGTGACCATCTAATTCAGCTTCAGAATAGCCAACAGCACATATCTAATATAATATCTTAAATAAAAAGCATTTTTTTAATAGACCTTTCCAGTGTTCTTTTTATGAGGGCTAGAGTATCAATTGATATGCTCAGGAGGAGGGCAGAGTAGTATTTATCAGCTGTTCAAAAAAACGTTTCTCTTGCAGAATAAACATTCCTAATGCAAATATTAAAGCAAATACAAGGATCATTACAAAAACAATTTTCGCTTCAGGGGACCAGGAAGACCAAACGGGGCCATGGGAATTAGGACGAGGAGCCGCAAAGGGCTGCTCGTCCTCAAAAATGGGACGACCAAAGGGGTACATTGCTAAAAAGTACTTAAAGAATAGAAGCCGCTGTACAACCAGCCAGAGGGGAGTCTTCTCCCTGTGTCCGTCTGAGCCTCACAGGCAGGCTCCTATTGAAGTTCTTTTCCAGCGGTGGAGCTGCACAACTTGCAACTCAAGAAAACAATCACGGCCCAGTTTTAAGGGGAAAAGTTTCTTCTTTCAGGATAGGGCAATCACCCTTCGGGGCAAATGCCCTCAACGATCCTGTCCAGTGTCTCAGGCAGTGCACCAGTTTTCTTCACTTTAATCTAACAGGCACCAAAGGCACAGCACCTATACCCTGAACTCAAGTCCTTCCCTAACTCCTGTGTTGCTCCGCTGGCGCACTGCTCTTTTGTCTGGGCCAAAGATTGTACCCAGTATGCCCAGGCACCTCCTTATCAACAAACAAAGGTGCAGACTTGCATTCACTTGGGGACCAGGACTCAAAGGCCTGATGCTGGGATATCTGAGGCAACCCTTGTTTCAAAGGGGGTCACCTCAAGCAAAAGCCTCCTTGCCGTCCTTGTCGGTCTGTGACTTTCTCAGCTGGGCATCAAAAACTGGATCCACACCAAGAATTCTCCAGCCTGATTTGTGACCCCGTCTTTCATCCAAGACAGTAGCAGGGGTACACACTTCACGTCCCAGTGCTTCCGGCCTTCTACCTTCACTGTGGTCCTAGTTGCCAGCAATGCCTGTGCTGGTTCCCTTCACCTTGGCTTCAAGCTGGACTGGCGCTAACTCCCCAGGCTGAATCTGATGTCTGGGCCCCTCTGGCAATGGTTGTAGGGCAGCAGATATCTATTGATGGACAGAACAAAAAATCTTTAGACAAGGCATACAAATAATCTATCAACAGAGAGGATACTCTATTTCCAAATACCTCTCTAGTCTTGGGGCGCCTCATATATTAGCAAGGCACCCAAGAACCACTTCATCTATCTGAGAGTAAAAAACAACCCTGGACCTATTAGTGAGTACAAAAGGAACTTTTTGGTGAACTGACAAGAGTAAAACGTTACACTATTTGAAGCAGCCAAGGAAGTCTATATTTATTTACTAAATTCTGAGGGAAAAAGAAAAACAATACGGACATACTCTAAATCCTTACATTTGTATATTCCTATATTATTCATCTGAAGAACCTCAAGAAAGGGAATTTTTAGAACAAGCATTCTTTTGTGCTTCTTGTCTTAACAAGCTTGTGTTTCATAAGTTATAACCTTTCACTACTTGTACAGGACTGCAGACACTTCTAAAATTATTTTTGTTACGTAAAAACACCTACATTTTACGCTTAGGACCATGCTCTCATGTTATAGGCGCGGCGGGAAAATCTAAAACTGCTAATTTAACAGGGATCCTGTCAGCTCAATTACACAGACTAATAAGAGACTAATAATGCCTTTGCAAAACTGTATGTAGCATAAAAATAACAAACAATAATGGTGTTATCACCTGAGAATTTTAGAACAAAAACTACCCACATATAGTTCCCCTTTAAAGGTCAAATAAGGGAACATCAATCTAGACTACTCATCCTTTCATAATGTCATCAGACAGGATGTGCAGTAACATGGCGTATTTTTTTATTCTTTTTATGAATCTTAACAATTTTAAAACAGTATTACTGAATAGTCAATTAAACGTCTCATGGCTGTTTCTAGACAACTTAGACAGGCTCAAGAGAGTGAGAAAAAGAGAGAGAGAGAGAGAGCACATAAATCAAGAAAATTTACAATGTATTTCTTAATTTTGCTTACCCTTAATTTGCCCAGGAGCTAATCTCCCTAATCTCTTCACCTCATTCGACAGCAGGTAACCTGAAACAGGTGACCTTCTGTCGACACTATTTACCCCTATTTTTGGCAGCTGGGCACAAACAAACTTGTAGGAGGTAAATAGCACATTTAGCTAACTAGAAAACATTAATAACCAACTACCAATTCCTTTAGCAATTGTACTAGTGTAACATGAGGGCGCATGAATGCAAACTGAATTTCATTGCCTCCTTATTATAGCCTTTGCACAGCAATCTTTAAACTAAAAGCATTATTTCTATATCATGGCAGAGCTATGCTCTACACAGGGCCCACATACGGTACTGCCTTTCCTTTGCTTCTTATGACTGCGCAAAACCTGCCTGGTCTTTTGCCAAAAATAATAAGCAAAGCTTCTCTTTCTCTCTGCGCTGTCATCCCTTCCTTCAGAATCGTTTCCAAGGTCGAAGTGCCAAAGCAAGCCTATTAGAAAAACCCCTCCTTTTGCTGGTCTGCTAAATACAGAACTCGACCTCTGCCCCTTAAACCTGCTGTCCCATTTCTGTAAGGATATTCCCATGCGGTTTCCAATTCAAAGTAACTCTGAAGAAGCACAGCTGAAAAGCAGTCCTATTCCGTGCCTGTGAGCTAAGAATTTTAAAGGTAGGATGTAACTTCTGCTGTTGTTTTTATACTCGTTTTTATTTGTGTGCACTGTGTGATGTGCTTTCTAGCAGTTTAGAGGCCAGCTGCTTGTTCTGCAGTTGCATGTGTGCACTGCTGAAATCTAAGATCAGTTTGAAAACAGCCCTGGGTGCCAGGACTGCTTTTAAAAAGTAAATTGTGCCCAAACTCGACTTTGGTGGTAGGGGCACTTAAAAATGAATAACCTACAATGTTTTGGCATATTAGGGACCCCCAGGGTCTCCCCTAGATATCCCAGGGGTGGGGGGTCAGAAATGTATAAGGTACACCCTTATAAAATAAGTTTTTATATGCCTGGGTAAAGTGAAATTTCACATTTCACTCCCCACATTGTGGTAAAATGCTGCTCAAATTCAACTTTGATGCTAGGAGCTTATATATTTGTCACAGTAGGATTATTAGACATTATAAAGATCAATAGAAAAAACGATTTTGGTGCAATTATTGTTAATAATTTTTTTTTTTTTAATAATGATCACTAGCTCTTTTAATGTTTCCACATATGAAAAGCAAGCCTCATTCCTTTCCTTTTGCCTTTAAATGCATGTATTTATAACACTAAGCACAGAAGCTGTACTGAAACATAAAATACTTTGTTGCACTTTTTAAAGGGCAGTAATTATTTACCATCAGAACCACAGATATGCTTATTTAGAAAAGCAACAAGAAAGAAAATCCCTGCTTTTAATCCTTTCTATTTTATCCAAAATAATGAAGCTGTATTTGTAACTTTTAAAATCAGTAGTCTTTAACGCACGTGCTGGATCTGTAGCTTGTGGCCGAGCATAGCCATGTGTTGTTTACTCAGCTGTGTTTTTACGACCAGCAAGCCTCAACTTCCACGCCTTTTTCAGGAGAAAAACCCTTTGCTGTATTGTAATGTCCTGAAAAAGTTTGATCTCCGTCTGTTTTGACAGACAGCTTCCTTCGGTACAGACAGCTTTGAACAGCTGTTGAAAAGCTCTTTTTTCTAGCGCAGGGAATGAGCACAGTGCAGTCTATTTAAAACCCAGGCATTCCAAGCCAGCACAAATCTATCGTCTTGTAATGTGAAAAAAAGGCGCGTTTATTTCAGCAGCAACCAATTTACTCAGATGATGTGAATGCCTTTTAATATTAATATCTTAAGGATAATGCTGTAACATTTGGTATCAAGTCCTAGTTTGAAAGCACACAAATTCGTTTTTTTTTCTTTCTATGAGGCCTATTTTTTCCCTATTGAGTGTTAATTCTAATGTCTCTTTACCATTGTGGCAATATTTACACATCTATAGTCTGTTACTGTTTTACTTCTAATGGTAGCGTGCAGCTATTTAGCATATGTTACATAATTCATTCCTTGAATTTTAAAATGTAGTTCTTTCAATGACATTTGCATAACAGAATGACGACAAAAAACCAAATTGAGCTCATTCCAGACATTTTCAAGAAGGGGGGCCACACACTCAGAGCACACAACACTGCTTATTAAAGCAAGCCATTCTCACACAAAAAACAGAGTCACTACTTACTGAAACAAGTACTTTCAAGCAGCACCACCGGTGTCGATCCACAACCACATGGACACTCAAAAAAAACAATTAACCCACAAATTAACACTTAGGACAAAAGCAAGAGACAGCCCACAGACTACTCAAACCAAACCATTTGTAAATACCAATTGTAAGTCATATTTACAAACAAAAGGACTCTAAAAAAAAAAAAAAAGGTACAGAGATTACACCAAGACAAATAGACAGCCAAAAGACTGCCATGTTCAAAAAGACAGGCTCGCGCCTCAAAACCTTTTCCAATAATACACCAAATTACCAATTGTGCGCAGATCAGGATCCTTTTATATATATATATATATATATATATATATATATATATATATATTTATTCCATAGTGTACTAGTCATCATGGAAGAAATACCATTTTTTAATATACCTAAACCCATTTAGGTATCCCCTCTTAGGGGGAGTCAGCTGAGTACTTCCTAAATCCATATTGGTACCTCCAAGACAGCAACACTTTCTACGAAGTGTGCTAGGAGCAGGCATGCCAAGAATATTATAGCATATATAATATTATACTCCAAGTGACACTTAACACAATTTGTGCCGTTGAAGTTTTCAAAGTTAGAGAAAAATCTCCTCATTACCTGCCTTCATTTGCTGCAGCAAACAAACAAACCAAAATCTTGGCCAAGCTAATCCAAACAAAAGTGTTGCTACAGCAACCTTACCAAACCAAAGTCTCCAACCTCCACCTGCCAAGTTCTGAGTGACCTAACGGTCATTTGAAAATACTCACACCAAAGAAGATCTGTCGGGAGCGGCCAACACCTGGAGGGTCAGATCGGGAAAACCGGAAAACACGTTGGTCTGCAAAGACAAAGGGTCTCCTCATGCAGGGTACCTCCTTAGTAGATTCCTGTCTTCCGTCAAGACCACTCCCTTGGATAGCCGCGTCTCCGATGAGTCCCACGTTCGGGCGCCAATTTGTAGAAAAGAAACCTTTTCAGGGGTTCACTGATGCACCTGGTCCTTAAACCAACAAAGAAGAGATTGGCACGGAAGCTGGAATATCAAAATAACAACTTTATTAACCTCACATGAGGGAGACTGTGTATACAGTACCCTCAGGCCACTGTAGGAGACAGTCTAAGGAGTACAAAGATCCTGGGTCTTTTATGCCCAGTTTACCGCTGAGTTAGCATGTAGACTCAAAAAGAGGCGGTACAAGTATACACATGAATAGCTAGTTACATATAAGGATACATAAGAATTGCTTAGTCAACAGAATGGGAGGGTTTACAATATTGCTGACATTAGTTAAAATAGCCTGACAGTTACTCTAAGAGCAGGTGCATTCTAGCAGCTAGGCCTTTCTGAGCATGTGCAGTGCTCTGGCTCAGTACTGAAGGAGTTAATTATAGTTCCTGACTCAAGTGAAATACAAGAGCAGGCAACAGTGAAGAGGGAGAAAGCACATGGCGAGCACATGGCTAACTAAAATGGCTGCCAAAAACAAAATGGCTTCAGCTGATGCTAACAACCATTGCAGCTAGTTTTCCACACTAGGATTGATAAAAAATATAAACCTTCACCCTCTGATCAGGTTTTCATTAAAGGACAGCTCCCTCTAGATTCACTGGTAGTTTCCAACGCTCGTAAAAGTGCGAACTCACAGACCTCTGGAGATGCACCTCCTCCAGATAAAGAATCGGAGCTTATTGACGGATCTGGTAAAAGGGTAGCTGCTCAAGCTGCTAATCACTGGCGCATTGCCAACACGCAGGACCTACTAGCTAGGTGTCACAGGGCACACTGGGATGAGATGGAAGGCCTACTTCAGTACCTCCCAGAAGAGCACAAGAAAAAGGCACGAGCTAGTTCAAGAAGGGAAGCACATTTATAACTCTTCTATTCGATGTGCTCTTGATGCTGCTGACCCTGCAGCGAGAGAACTTAATACCAGCATTCTCTTACGTAGGCATGCCTGTCTTAGAATTTCAGGCTTTAAACCAGAAGTAAAACAGTCTATTTTAAACACTCCTTTTAACAAACATCTTTTCGGACCTCAGGTTGATGAGGCTTTAGAAAAGAAAAAAAGACACAGTCCATGGGAGCACTTCAATCTCCTTTAAGCAGAGACTCCTTTTGTCTTTCATTCTATAGAGCAGGGTCTAAAACTACATCCTCAGACCCTAGCACTTCCTCGTATAAGTCCAACACGCAACCCTCTTCCGGTAGAGGTTTCTTTAGAGGAGGGTACAGAGGAAAACATTTTAAAGGTAGAGGTAAGGGCATGTCAACACGTAACTCCCCTTCACTCCAATAGGCAGTGACTTCCCTACGCTTCCCCCCAATCATCTAACACCTGTTGGGGGAAGACTTCAACAATTTCTCCCCATTTGGCAATCCATAACAGACAAATGGGTGCTAGACATTATCCGACATGGTTATTGCCTGGAGCTCACCAGCAATTCCCCCCAACATTCCACCTCGCACTCACAAACTCTCGTCAGAACACCTGCAGCTTCTCAAACAAGAGGTACAAGCTCTTTTAACAAAAGAAGCTATAGAACCAGTCCATTACAGTACCAAGGTTCAGGAGTGTACTCTCTAATCCCCAAGAAGGATGGCTCCTTAAGACCAATTGTGGATCTAAGGACATTAAATCTGTACATACTTTCAGAACATTTCCACATGGTTACGCTTCAACTGGTCCTTCCACTGCTACAGCAAGGTGATTTTATGTCCGCACTACACTTAAATGACACATACTTTCTTATTCCGGTTAACCCAGCTCATCGCAAATACCTCAGATTTGTGATAGCAGGAAACCACTATCAATTCAAGGTACTCCCGTTCAGAGTAACCACTGCTCCAAGAGTATTCACAAAATGTCTGGCAGTAGTGGCGGCACATCTCAGAAGACAACAGATTCATGTCTTCCCATACCTAGACGACTGGCTCATCAAAGGCAGCACACACCAAAAGTGTCTACAACACACTCGGACTACATTAGACCTACTCCACCAATTGGGTTTCACGGTCAGTGCTCAGAAGTCTCACCTTCAGCCTTCACAAATGCAGTCTTATCTGGGAGCAACTCTAAACACTTGCACAGCTCTAGCCTCTCCCAATGCTGCCAGAATTCAGAATATTCAATCTCTACTAATACAGTTTCAGGCCAATCAATACTCAGCAGTCAGGACGTTCATGCAACTGCTAGGGATGATGGCATCATGCATCGCAATAGTGCCTCATGCAAGATTGCACATGCATCCTCTACAGGAGTGCTTAGCACATCAGTGGAATCAGTCTCAGGGTCAGTAAACAGATCTAGTGTTGGTAGACAGCCGCACCCATCGCTCTCTGCAGTGGTGGAGCACACCAAACTTATCAAAAGGGCGGCCTTCATCGACTCTGTTCCACAGATCATGCTAACAGCAGACTCATCCCTCACGGGTTGGGGTGCCCATCTTCGCAGCTTGACAATTCAAGGCCTTTGGGACAACAGGTACAAAGCTCTGCACATCGCCTATCTAGAACTTCTAGCTGTATATCTAGCACTGAAAGCTTTTCAGTCTCACCTTATAGGGAAAGTTGTCCTAGTCCGCACCGACAACATGACAGCAATGTACTATGTACAAAAACAGGGGGACACATTCTCTGAAACTGCCACGCCTCTCTCAGACAATTTGGCTTTGGGCAATTCTTCACAAAGTCCATCTTCAGGCAGAACTTCTCCCAGGAGTGGACAATCAGATTGTTGACCTCCTAAGCAGAAGACGGCAACAAATTCACGAGTGTAAACTTCATCCCCAGGTTCTCCTTCCATACTTTTAACAATGGGGACAAATAGATCTTTTCGCCACAGTGGACAACTCAAAATGCCCAAACTTCGCCTCCAGGTTCCCACACCCTCTATCCAAAGGCAATGCCCTATGGATGAATTGGTCAGGGATATTTGCCTATGCTTTTCTGCCTCTCCCTCTCCTTCCATTTCTAGTTCAGAGGCTCAGGCAAACATCCCTCATACTGATTCTAGTAGCTCCCACTTGGGCTCGTCAACCGTGGTTCAAAACACTTTTAGAACTATCAAAGCTACATCAAAAGCTACATCTCACTTCCAATCTTCTCACGCAGAACCATGGAGAAGTCAGACACCCAAACCCCAAGGAGCTCAATCTAGCGATTTGGCTCCTGATGTCAGAGTTTGGATATCTTAACTTGCCACCAGAATGCATGACCATTCTTAAGGAAGCAAGAAAGCCTACTACCAGAGCATGTTATGCAGCTAAATGGAAACGATTTGTTATGTATTATAAATATAAAATGGATCCTCTAAGTGCATCTACTCAAAATATAATTTGTTACCTTCTGCATTAACAGCGTATTAGTTTAGCCTACACTTCCATTTGTTTGCATCTTGCAGCAATAGCCACATATTTGCAAAACAGGCAACATCTATCTTTGTTCAAGGTTCCAGTAATTAAAGCCTTTATGGAGGGCCTTAAGAGAATAATACCACCCAGGATACCTCCAGCACCAGTTTGGAATCTGAACATTGTGCTTACACGGCTCATGGGTCCACCTTTTGAGCCATTACACAAGTGTCCGCTACAGTTTCTTTCATGAAAAGTGCCTTCCTCATTGCAATCACTTCATTGAGGAGAGTTGGTGAGCTACAAGCTTTAACCTTAGAAGAACCCTTCTTTCAACTTCATAGAGACAGGGTAGTTCTTCGCACCAACCCAAAGTTTCTTCCCAAAGTGGTTTCTGCTTTTCATATCAACCAATCAGTTGAGTTGCCTGTGTTCTTTCCTCAACCTGATTCGGTAGCAGAAAGAGCTCTTCATACTCTTGATGTCAGAAGAGCGCTATTGTACTTCATTGAAAGAACAAAAGATTTTCGCAAAACAACTGTTTGTTGCATTTGCTACACCTCACAAATCTGGTATTGCAAGATGGATTGTTAACTGCATTCAAACCTGCTACACTAAAGCTAAACAAACTTTATCTATACCTCCTAGGTTTTTAGGTAACATCCCTATAGCTGACATTTGTAAAGCAGCAACATGGTCCACACCACACACTTTTACCAAACATTACTGTGTGGATGTGTTAGCACGTCAACAAGCCAATGTAGGCCAGGCAGTGCTAAAAACACTTCTTTAAACAGCTGCAACATCTATTGGTTAGCCACCGCTTTGGGAGAATACTGCTATGTAGTCTATGCAAAGCATGTGTATCTACAGCACACATGCCTCAAACGGATTATGCTACTTACCCAGTAAGCTTCTGTTCTTGGCATGTAGAGCTGTAGATTCACATGTGCCCTCCCACCTTCCCGGGCACCTGTAGCAGTTTTGCATTAATACATTACATACGCATGGACATCTCTGTACTACTCTTACTTACTCCATTCTCACCCTCTTGCGGGAAAACAATCTAACAATGGAGTCGATGCCCATGCGCACTATCTCCGAAAGGAGGAGTCACCCTACCTCGTGACTAGGAAAGACTTCTTCGAAGAAAAATAACTTGCAAACATCCGGACCCAACACTAGATGGCAGGAGTATGCAAAGCATGTGAATCTACAGCTCTACATGCCAAGAACAGATGCTTACTGGGTAAGTACCACAATATATATATATAAATAACGTTTTTTTTTCTCTCTCTGAATACATGAAATGGGTAAGGTGGGTGGGATAATGCTAACCTCTCTGTCTTTAATAAAACATTTATTGTCTTGTCATACTTTAAGAATCGCCGCTTTATGACAAGAATGGAGACCGTTGTAAATTTTTAAAACCTCTCAGGGCAACACTAATCCCACACTTGTTTTCAAATAGAAAATTGCATAAACACCTGATTTTGATCAATCTGATCTCCAATCTACCTCCGGATTTAAAACAAAAATAAAAAACTTTCTGTTCTGTGCTTTGTAAAGAACTCCAAACATTGACTTCTCCAGTATTGAATCTTTTATGGATTCACATGGTTGAATCTTCCCCGTCGTCATGGTGGCAGTCCCACGGTAACATAATAAATAGCAGTATTATAACATTACCATAGACATCCATAGAACAGAAAAGTCACTTAAGTAACTTTTGAGCCTCATTTTAGAACATCCAAACCTCAGCCAATCACAGCTGAGACCTCAGAGTTCCCTTTCCCCACAGAGCCACCATACCTCCGATTTCTTACCGCACGTCGTGTGATAGGGAGTCTCCCTGAGCTCTGCTCAGTTACAGTATTTTCTTCTCAACTTTTAACCTCCAGTCTCCGCTTCAGCTGCTCTCAAGGTATTTCTTGGACTTAATACTTTTGACCTTCCTGCTTTTGAGATGCCAGAGCCTAAAAAAAGGCTGTTTAGGCCCTGTAAGACCCCTGTGGGAAGTGTAGGCTATTCTCTGCAGACCCCCACAAACAGTGTCTGTATTGCCTCTACTCTGACCATAAACCCAGGGAATGCAAATATTGCCACACAATTTTTCAGCCAAAACCCTCAAAGGTAGGGAGGGTAGGCTGTTACTCTGGTTACAGAAGAGAAAGGCTGCTTCAGATTCAGAGCCTGAAACTGAGGAAAAGGCTCATTCTTCCTTAAAGAAAAGAAAGGATGTCAGTCCCTCTTCACTTCATGGGGACTAAATCCCAGGACAAATCTGAGCCTAAACACCACAGGAAATCTCAGTCAGAGGCTTCAAAACCCGTTTCAGCTCCTGTGTCTGCCTCTCTGACTCCTCTGAGACCAATCTTCTCGACCATCGACGGCGTCGTCGAAGTTTTCACTCTCCTCAAGAAAAAAAGAGGTTCCTGCACCGTCGACAGCTTCGTCGTCAACGACGACGACGGTTAAGACGTCGACTACAGTAACGGCAACAGGAGCTTCGACGGTAACAACAACGTCCTCGTCGACGAGGCCTTCACCGTCGATGAGAATTTCACTGTCCACTAGCGGTTCGTCGACAGTTCCAGCGACGACGACCCCGCAGACGCAAGCCGCCCACGCACCGTCGACGGTCCCACAGAGTGTTGCATCGACGGAGGGAAAAATCAGTATCCTTCGGCACAAGCAAATTGAGGATTACTCAAAGATATCTCCTTTACCTCCTGCTGGCCTTCTGGACTTCCAAGAGTCAGAGGATGAAGGTATGTTTGGCCCTGCATACAGTCCATCGCAGTTAAGGGTCAAGTGCTAAGATTCTGATGATGAGGACATTGAAGGCCATGATCTATCTTCTTATCTGGCAGGGGAATTTTCATTTGAGGAAAGAGGCACATCCGTCATCCAGAGGCAAGATTCCTTCCAGGAACGCTATCCTTACGATGACAGAGGAGGAGCGTCATCAGTTCAGGGAACAATCAATGAACGTTCCAATTTCTCTGGTGTCTGATCTCCGTCTCATGCTTAACGATTATTACAAGTGTTTTCCGGACGCAAATTCTGCTCAGAAGCCTTTACCTCCTCTAGAGGTACCCTCTATTCTTTCGGGCCAAAGTACTCCCAAATCCACAAGGGAGAAGACCCTTCCTCCTCATATAGTCATCACGAAGGACACTCAGGATGCTCAGATGGAAGAAGGTGAGATACAAACAGACACAGATGCCCATGATGAATGGGATGACTACATAGCCCCTATGCCACCATCTCCTAATCCTCCTGCTGCGGATTCCCCTCCGGCAGATATCCAAGGATTTCATGTTCTCCTGGAGCGGGCATCCAAACGTTTTGACTTACCAATGCCAACCAAACAGACTGAGTGTTTTCTATATGATTTAAACCAGTCACTCAACGTTCAGTGAGAGCAATTCCTATAATTGACTTTCTATGGCAAGAAGGGCTAAAGTTGATGACGACACCTGCCTCAGTTCCAGCGGTTATTCCAAAACTGGACAAAAAATATAAGGCTCCTGATGACTCGCCTGCGTGCCTCATTGGTCACCCGAGGTCGGACTCTGTGATCATGCCGGCAGCACAGAGAAGAGCCAAGAATCTAGCATCTTCCTGCACTGCCCCACCGGACAAGGAGGGTTGTCGCCTCGACAATATTGGAAAGAGGTTCTCGGCTTTGGCGGCTACCTCCATTAGAGCCTCTAATGCCATGGCCATTTTGGGGAGATATGACCGGCAGATGTGGTCGGACATCTCTACTCTGTTGGAGTATCTGCCAGAGGATAAAAAGATAGAGGCAAAAGATATTCTTTTGGAGGGAGAAAGAGCTTTTTCAGAGCTCATTGAGATAGCCATGGACGTTTGATCCACTGCCTTTCGACAGATGGCAGGAGCGGCGGTCATGCAGCGTCAGGGATGGTTAAAGGCAACCACCTTTGATCTGGAGGTCCAGGCCAAAGGTTTTAGATATGCCTTTTGATGGGGAGTGCTTATTTGGTAAGCACATAGACGAGGAGTTACAATCTATCAAGAAGGACACTGATACAGTCAAAGCCTTTGGCAATCTCCAGCAGCGCCGCTTTCAGTCCTTTCGGCTAGAGGTCGGGAGCAGTTCTTATCTCGTCCGCAATTTCAGCAGCGGTACCAACCATATCCGCAGACTTCCTCCCAGCCATACAACCGGTCTTTTCAGTCCAACACTGCTCAGACTTATTCGAGACCGGAAGGACGCAAGAGGCAGCAATCTGCTGGAAAGTCCCAAGACTCCAATAGGAGACCATGAAGAGCATCAGGCCCCTGCTATCATAGTCCCACACCACAATCACTTCTTCTCCGCATCCTTACAGAAATGGAACTCCATTTCTTCCGACCGATGCGTTCTAGACATTTTCCATCATGGCCACGCTAGAATTCATTCAGCATCCTCCAAATGTTCCACTGCGCAAAGTTCTGCTCCGTCACCTTCCAGATCTCAAGAAGGGAATAAATTTGCTTCTACTCAAGCAGGCTATAGAGGAAGTACCCCTCAACCAGCAAAACTGGGGGTTTTATTCTCACTTCTTTCTTATCAAAAATAAAAATGGGAAAAGGAGGCAGGTCATGGACCTAAGAATGCTGAACAAGTTCATAAAGAGTCAATTTTTCAGGATGCTCTCGCTTCAGGAGATTCTTCTTCTAATGGAGAAAGGGGATTTTCTGACGTCTCTCGATCTCCTCGACGCCTATTTTCATATTCCCATTCACCCACAACATCGAAAATTTCTCAGGTTCAAGGTGGCAGGGCGCCATTATCAAAGTACTCCCTTTTGGTTTAAAGTCTGCTCCCAGGGTGTTCACAAAGTGCATGGCACCGATGGCAGCCTTCTTAAGATGTTCAGGTCACCAGGTGTACCCATACCTTGACGATTGGCTCATAAAGGCTTCGTCTTTCCAAGCGGCAGAAATTTTAACAAGAGCCTGTCGGATTCTCTTCCAGTTTCTAGGTCTTCGCATCAATCGGGAAAAATCGTCCATTATCCCGGCCAAATCGTTGGTCTTTCTGGGTGCACGTCTCAACACAGAACTGGGCAAAGCCTTTCCCACTCAGGAAGGAATAATACGCATTATGGATACGACAAAGCTTCTTTTATCAAGAAGGTTCGCTTCTGTGAAGCAGTACAAGTCCATGCTGGGGATGATGTCCTCTTGCATCCAGCTCATTCCCAATTGCCGACTTCGCATGTGGCCGCTGCAGGAACAGCTCGATGCGCAGTGGGTTCAGTCTCAAGGCTCATTCAATGACAAGGTTCGTATTTCAGCATCAATGTCGGCCGCCATGGCCTGGTGGATGGTCAGGGACAATCATTCGCAAGGTTTCTCTTTCATCTACTCTGTACCACAGCTGGTGATGACCTCGGATGCGTCGATGGATGGATGGGGGCTCACCTTCAAGAATTACAGGTTCATGGCAAGTGGTCCAAACAGGAATCGGAGTCTCAGATAAACATTCTGGAGCTCAAAGCAGTGTTTTTAGGTCTGAAGGCCTTCCTGCCTCGCATCAAAGGTGCGTCAGTGCTCGTCAGGACGGACAACACTACGACAATGTTTTACCTCTGAAAGCAAGACAGAACGAGATCTCTGGCGCTTTCCTTTCTTGCGCAACAGATATGGGAATGGCTCCTTGCCAACCACATCTCCTTGCCAGTGGAGCATGTGCCAGGAATTCACAACGAGAAGGCCGACTCTCTCAGCAGGGCCTCCAAGCAGAGCCACGAATGGGAACTCAACGACCAACATTTGAAGGAGGTGTTTCAATCCTGGGATTATGACAATGTCCTGGGATTACCCAACATTAGATCTGTTCGCTACGTTCCTCAACAAAAAGTGTCCTCTTTTCGCAAGCGGACATCCTCATCAAAATTCATGGGGAGACGCCTTCCAATTTCCTTGGACGGGGATGTTCGCCTATGCATTTCCCCCGTTTCCACTCATTCCTCGAGTACTTCAAAAAATGTCAGCAAGAGCCTTGTCGGATCATTCTCATCGCTCCAGGGTGGGCAAGACCGTTCTGGTGCACCGAGCTGCATCGCCTAACAGAGTGTGCCCCGATTCTCTTCCCTCCAAAGGAGCATCTTCTCTACATGAACCAGGGACAAGTGGTTCATCTGCTAATTCCCTCTCTTTATTTGTCAGCTTGGCTCCTCACCACGCTGAATTTGGGGATTTGAGGCTTTCCGAGGAGTGTACTAAGATACTTCAGAAATCTCAAGCTTCGTCTACGTTGAACTGTTACACAGCCAAATGGAAAATATTCTGTTCTTGGTGTATCTCGCAAACATTGCATCCATTCTCTTCATCTCCGGAGCAGGTGTTGCCTTATCTCTTGCACTTAGCAAAATCAGGACTTTCTCACTCTTCCATAAGAGTTTATCTTGCTGCAATTTCTAGGTATAGAAGGTGTTCAAATCCAACTTCTCCCAGGTCTAACCGACTCGTCAAAGAATTTATGAAGGGGCTTTTTAGAGTTTTCCCGCCTGTTAAGCTTCCTATATTTTTGTGGCAATTAAACACCGTTCTGTCTCAACTAATGCATCCTCCCTTTGAGCCAATACACAAATGCGAATTAAAGTTCCTCTCCTGGAAAGTGGCTTTTCTCTTGGCCATTACGTCAGCCGGACGTATCAGTGAAATCCAAGCTCTCACCATAAAGGCACTGTATATGCAGTTTTTTGCTGGACAGGCTTATCCATACGCAATAACCCTTCTTTTATGCCTAAGGTGCCTTCAACTTACCACCTCAATGAGCCGATTGTTTTACCAACGTTCTTTTCTAATCAGTCCTCAGCAGTGGAAAGGGCATTGCATTCTCTGGACATCAAACGATGCTTAAAGTTTTATCTGAAAAGAACGGAGTCATTCCGTAAATCCTCTCAGCTAATGATCTCTTTCTCGGCACCCAGGAAAGGACAGGCCTTGACAAGGGCCAGCATTGCTCGTTGGGTCACCTCCATGATTTCCTTCTGTCATGAAAAAGCTGGTCGTCTGCTTCTTGCACAAGCTCACTCTACCAGGAAAGTAGCGACTACCTCAGCCCTGTTTGCGGGAGCATCTCTCCTGGACATTTGCAGGGCGGCAACGTGGGCGAACGCTCACACATTCACGAAGCATTACTGCCTTGATGGTTGGAAAAAGGCAGATATCGCTGTTGGACAAGCTACACTTTGACGTCTCTTTGCTTAAGGTAGGCGGCTTTTAGCCTATGTTCTTTATAAACTCTGTGTATATTTGTATGCTTATTATTCTCCTCTTGGTTTTCTGATGCTACAAGTTTACGTCATGGTGGGATGGTTCGCCTCCCGCCACCATTTTCTTTTCTCTTATTGTGTTTTTACTGCTTACTAGTCGTATTCAAGCATGCGAATCTATAACAAATTCAATACTGGAGAAAAAACAAGTTACCTGTACACTGTGGTTCTCCAGTATCAATATCTTTTATATGCGACCCTCCCGCCTCCCCGATTAGGCTCACCAATTACCTCAGAGTTTGTATACCTTTACACTTGTGCTCGAAATCTGAGGTATTGTGGCTCTGTGGGGAAAGGGAACTCTGAGGTCTCAGCTGTGACTGGCTGAAGTTTGGATGTTCTAAAATGAGACTGAAAATTTACTTAAGAGAGTTTTCTGTTCTATGGAGGTCCATGGTAATGTTATATTACTGCTATTTCTTATGTTACACTGGGACTCCCACCATGACGACGGGGAAGATTCAAGCATGTGAATCAATAAAAGATATCAATACTGGAGAACCACAGTGTACAGGTAAGTAACTTGTTTTTTATACACACCAGACCCTTCCTTAATCCTTCTCAGTCACCTTGAAACTGTTGGTGCTGAAATAGCTCTAAATGGCTTCATGTGAAATCAATAAATGATATTGTTCTTGCAGCTAAATGTAGTTCTTGTTCCTTTATAGTCTTGTATGCAGTAAACCACACTCCATCTTGATTGTCCTCTCCATTCCTTGTCTATGTTCTTTCTCTCACATCAGAACATACTGTTCAAGGCAGGTGTGCTATACATACACATGCTTTGCATACTCCTGCCATCTACGGTTGGGTCCGGATGTTTGCAAGTTGTTTTTCTTCGAAGAAGTCTTTCGAGTCACGAGGTAAGGTGAATCCTCCTTTCGGTGATAGTGCGCATGGGCATCGACTCCATTGTTAGTTTGTTTTTTTCCGCCATAGGGTTCGGATGTGTATTGCTGCGCTCCTGTTCGAAACCGTTCTTCGGGTTCCCCTCAGTGCGCACTCCACTCCACTCTACCCTCGACGGGATTGTTCGTACGTGTTTCTTACTTCTCCGCGTATTGCTTCGGTCCACGAATCCTTCATTTTCGATCGAAAACTTTGTGGTCGCCTTTCGGGCCTGAACGCGTTGCTCCGGTCTTCTGCCGATGGAATGGACTCCGTTTAAATTCTGCCTTGGGTGCAACGCTAAGTACCCTCGCACCGACTCACATAAAGTGTGTAACTTGTGCTTGTCTCCAGAGCAAAAAGAAGACGACTGTGATGCTTGTAAATCGTTTCGGCCCAAAAAGATTCTTTGGGATCAACGGGCTAGACGTCATGAAATGCAACGTCAGAATATTCAACACACTTCGGATATCTTCGGTGAAGAATCCGAGCATGAAGACATCGAAGCGGCAGAAGAAGAAGAAGAGGCCATCTCGGTTCCAGAGTCCGATTCGGAACTCGAGATAGACATGGAGTCTGAAGACGTGCCTCCGGGACAGGGTGCCGTGAGTGGCCCCTTCCCCTTAGACCCATACCCAAAACTCCTTAGGCTTCGGCACCACCTCTGCCTTCTGTCCAAGGTCGGCACCGAGACGATGTTTCTGACGCCCGCCTTCTGGCTCGGCACCAAAACAATTAGTCAAGCCTGTCGGCTCCGGACTGAGTCAACCGAAATCCTCTTAGGTTCCGAAACCTTCCAGTTCGAATCCCAAATCCGGTTCGGAGCCGAAAATCCTCCACGCCGAAAGGAAAGCATGTTTTGGAGCCGAAATCTTCCGCTCCTAAAAACAAGCCCTTCCCGGCATCGAAACCTTTGGTGCCGAAATCAAAAGAGAGCAGTTTTGAACCTTCTGACTCTAATTTGGACATTGTTCATGCCAAACTCGATCCCAAACAAAACAAGCATTTGCAATGCAATCTGTCTCGCCTTTGGGACCTTATATGTATTTAGCTACGCTGCACATTAGCCTGGGTGCTGAAACATCTACTGTTCTTTAACATGGAGGTAAAGTAAGCACCAAACTGCGTGACACGCCAGGTATGGGAACACATGGAGAGAAATATTGCCTTTCAGCGGGAAATGGTATAGTCCAAGCTCTGTTTTTAATATAAAATCATGGCCTTCGGTGGTCATATCACTGAAAATGCAAGATTTGAAAAAAATATTGTCTACGGGTACTCGTGGAAGACAATTTCTATGGACTGGAATCTAGAGAATGCTAAAGTGATTCTGGTATTTTACTGACCTCTACTGGTCGTTTTCTATCAAGACAGTTAAATAGAGGCAGTTAAACAGAAAAAAAGTCCCTAAGCGGAAGCAGACAAGTCCTAGGGCTGATCTCCAGAGACCACAAAGTACATACACATATAAGTATATACTAAAGTATATACAAGAGGTCTTGAATGCTCGACCTAAAAAGATGTATGTCCATCCTGATACAGGACATATTCATGCTAAATCTCCAGTTAAACGCAAGCTTCCTTCTGAGGACTCTCACTATGATTCCTTTAAAGAAGAAAAAAAATGTGGCTGCCAGCCCTGTTTATCCTGCTCCACCATCCCCTCCATTTCCACCCTCTTCTCCACATTTAGATCCTTTACACATTTCACCTCCGGGGTCTCCACTTTTACAGCCTGAAGAGGGAGATATTGATGAGGAAGATATTCATTTGCCTGTAGACCCATGGAAGGATTACACCATTGACCCTCCATTAGACAATGACCCAGACCTTTACCCTGCAAAGCCTTCCCCACGCGATGATAATGTGGCTTGCCAGGAACTCATTGCTAGAGCAGCAGAGTACCATGGAGTGGAGTCACATAAAGAGTTGTTAGAGGAGGACATTTTATTTGAGACACTTGGGTCCACACACAGGTGAAGTCACACTCCCTATGCTGAAGGGCATGATAAGGCATACGAATGACAGTGCGAGCACGCATTTTGACTCCTAGAGTCGATAAAAAATATAAACCTTTGCCGTCTGACCCTGTCTTTTTTAAAGGTCAGCTGTCTCTTGACTCCCTTGTAGAGTCCAACGCTTGCAAAACAGCTAATTCACAAACTTCTGGTGATGCTCCCCCCCCCCCAGATAAAGAATCTAGGCTCATAGATGCTTCAGGCATACGTGTAGCCGCTCAAGCTGCTAATCACTGGTGCATCGCAAATACACAAGGCCTGCTAGTTGGGTACGACAGAGCATACTGGGATGAGATGGCGCAACTGCTCCAATGTCTCCCAGAAGAACACAAAAACAAGGCAAAAGAGTTAGTTCAAGAGGGCACATTTTTTTCTAACTCTTCTATTAGATGTGCTCTAGATGCTGCTGACACTGCTGCTAGGGAGATAAATACCAGCATTCTCCTCAGAAGGCAAGTATTCCTTAGGATTTCAGGTCTTAAACCTGAGGTACAGCAATCCATTTTAAACAACCCTTTTGAGAAAGAACACGTTTGGTCCTGTAGTCGACCAATCGCTAGAAAAAATGAAAAAGATACCGAAGTGCCAAAGTCCATGGGAGCGCTTCAGTCCCCATCAAATAGAGGCTCCTTTTGTCGCTCTTTTTACAGAGGAGGGTCCAAAACCACATCCTCGGACCCAAATGCTTCCTCTTATAAAGGCAACACTCAATCCTCTCCCTCTAGAGGTTTCTACAGAGGAGGTTATGGAGCAAACAATTCCAAAGGTAGGGGTAGAGGCGCCTCAGCACGCAACACTCCTTCCCCTAACAAACAGTGACTTGCCTACACTTTCCCCCGATCACTTAACACCTGTCGGGGGAAGACTTCTACAGTTTCTCCCCATTTGGCAATTCATAACAACCGACAAATGGATGATCGACATTATACGTCATGGTTATTGCCTGGAGCTTATCGACAATCCTCCAAACATTCCACCTCGCACTTACAAACTGTTGTCAGACCACTTAGTTACTCATTCAAGAGGTGCAATCCCTCTTACAGAAAGGAGCCATAGAACCAGTTCTGTTACACTACCAAGGTTCAGGGATTTATTCTCTATATTTCCTAATTCTTAAAAAGGACGGCTCCTTAAGACCCATTCTGGATCTCAGAGTGTTAAACTAGTACATACTCTCAGAACATTTTCATATGGTAACACTTCAACAGGTGCTTCCTCTTCTACAGCAAGGCGATTTTATGTCCACACTGGACTTAAAAGACGCATACTTTCACATTCCCATACATCCAGCTCTTCGCAAATTCCTCCGATTTGTGATAGAAGGCAAACGCTATCAGTTCAAAGTACTTCCGTTCGGAGTAACTACTGCCCCAAGGGTGATCACCAAATGTCTAGCAGCAGTGGCAGCTCATCTCAGAAGACAACAGATACATGTCTTCCCGTACCTAGACGACTGGCTCATCAGAGCCAGCACACACCAAAAGTGTCTACAACACACTCGGGTCACGCTATACTTACTCTACCAGTTGGGCTTCACGGTAAAGCATCAAAGTCCCACCTGCAGCCTTCACAAATACAATCTTATCTGGGAGCGACTCTCAACACTCAAAAAGCTCTAGCCTCTCTCAATACAGCCAGAATTCGCAATATTCAAGCTCTGTTACTTCAGTTTCAGGCCAACTACAAATTTCCAGCCAAAACCTTCATGCAATTGCTAGGAATTATGGCGTCATGCATAGCAATAGTGCCTCATGTAAGACTGCACATGCGTCCCCTACAAGAATGCTTAGCATGTCAGTGGAATACATCACAGGGTCAATTGACAGATCTAGTGTTGGTAGACAGCTGCACCCATCGCTCTCTGCAGTGGTGAAATCCACAAAATGTATCAAAAGGGCGGCCCTTCATCTACCCTATTCAACAGATCGTGCTAACCGCAGACGCATCTCTATCGGGTTGGGGTGCCCATCTCCAAGATTACACAATCCAGTACACCAAG
The DNA here is from genome assembly GCA_963921515.1 of Calotriton arnoldi. NCBI lineage: Eukaryota > Metazoa > Chordata > Amphibia > Caudata > Salamandridae > Calotriton > Calotriton arnoldi. The sequence continues at coordinate 1,209,024 of CAWUFW010001592.1, forward strand.
CACAAACATCTACACAAAAACTATCTAGAGCTTCTAGCAGTATTTCTAGCACTCAAAGCTTTTCAGTCTCACCTCCTAGGCAAAGTCGTCTTAATCCGCACGGACAACATGACAGCTATGTACTATATACAAAAACAGGGGGGGGGGACACATTCTCTCCAACTGTCATGCCTCTCTCAGACCATTTGGAGTTGGGCAATCCATCACAGAATTCATCTCCTGTCAGAACACCTTCCAGGGGTGAACAATCAGATTGCCGACCTCCTCAGTAGAAGTAGTCAGCAAATACAAGAGTGGGAACTTCATCCCCAAGTTCTCCTTCCATATTTTCGAGAATGGGGATTCTCACAAATAGATCTGTTTGCCACAGTGGACAACGCAAAATGCCCAAATGTCTCCTCCAGGTTCCCACACCCTCTCTCCAAAGGCAATGCCCTGTGGATGAATTAGTCAAGGATATTTGGCTACGTTTTCCGCCTCTCCCACTCCTTCCGTTTCTTGTTCGAAAGCTCAGGCAAACATCACTCACACTGATTCTAGTAGCCCCCACATGGGCTCGTCAACCTTGGTACACCACACCGTTAGAACTATCAGTGGTTCCACATCAAAAGCTGCATCTCAACCCCAGCCTTCTCACTCAGAGCCATGGAGAAATCAGGCACCCAAACCCAAAGGAGCCCAATTTAGTGATTTGGCTCCTGAAATCATAGAGTTTGGATATTTAGATCTTCCACCAGACTGTATGCAAATCTTAAAAGAAGCAAACAGTGATTCAATTTCGTTTTTATGCACCCATGTATCATTGCGTACATCGATATCAATATTAACATTCCCCCCTCTAGCTGAATTTTCAACTACATCATTTACCTCATACTTCATGACAGTCACATTATTAGGGGCTTGTTGTGTGTCAGTTTTAACTATTACTACTTCCCTAGTTCTTGCGTTCTACCCAATTTGAGGACTGCGTTTTTACAGCAAGAAACCCCTACTTGTAGGAAACTACACAAAAACAGTACAAAAATGAGAATAGGCAGCAATGACGTACACAGTCCTGTCACCCACCGGAGAAACCAGGAAAACCAGCTAATGTATCAGTCCTTTTCAGTGGCACCTCCTTCCGTACGCATGTTGGTTTGGAAACGAGGCAGTGCTTGGATGGCAAGCATCAGAGTCTCATTGTCTGTGTCACTGCCTGGGAAAAATGAGCAACATGATGCACCGATCTTGGCACACACCCTTCCCTCCATTGCGCTCATCAAGTCCAACACATATCGATGTTCCATAACCATGAGTCAGATGGCTCTTAGTTCTTCCTTGATGGCCTTAAGGCCGAGCTCAGTACTGTTCATCATTTTCATAATTTCCCATCTGGTTATTTGCAACCAGCGTGCGTTTGCTTTCGTCTGCTTAGTGAAGAAGGGTATGGACCATCCTGCATTGACGTGTGTGTCAGAAAACAGTCTGAATTCTTCTGGAATGTCCTTGAACTGAGCCCACCTAAAATAATCAGCAGTTCTAGTCTCTCAAGCCTGATGCAACAGAATTGTTTTCTTCTGTAGCGGATGTTGGTACAACTCTGACAGATCTTCTCCAGGAGTGACTGGGTAGTGTGTGTATGGTGACCAGGGAGCACAGGCCAGGCCATCCGGGGTCGAGCTGGGTGTAGGCAAACTAGCTGCACTGCCAGTACGTATCCATCAGCATGGAGGTGCCCCATTGCATGTCCGGTACATGCAGTATTGCTCCACAGTTCTCATTTGTGCTGAATGGAATCGTTCTTTTGCCTCTGAAACAGAAGGAATAGAGAGTAAGTTTCTGTACATTTAGGGGTTGTCCCTTCTATTCCAACTATGTGTACCTATCTATCTTGGAATCCTATATTTCCTGACATGGGTTATCTATGCTGGTGTTAACCTTCCCCTACGAGACTCATTTCCCTTTGTATTATTGAGGTGGATGGCCCTACACTGGAACTCCATGTCTGGTGTCCCTTTGTTATTAAAGAAGACTGCCCCAGACACGATGAGGGCCACCCTGGGACCACAGACGGAAGCTTGAGCAGATGTGTTTGTGCATTGGTGGGGTGGCTTTGCTACCTCCAAGAATCTCTTTTCTGGAAAGTCTTGGGGCCAAACAGTATCCTTCCCTTTGGTGCCTCGTCTGCGTATCCTATCTAACGCTGAATCTTGCTAGGATCGGTGAAGAGTTACAGTGCTGTGGGATTGGTCAAGAACGGGTGATGTTCACTACTACTCTATATGGTTCTACTCTGTTGGGTTGTATCGTGGCCCTAATCCTACATAGGTACAGGTGGAGAAGGCATTTAACATTTTCAGTACCTGTCTCTTGGGACAAGTAAAGCCTGTCTGTGCCTACTGCATGTGGTATCAGTGAGTAGACATAACATGACCTGGCTGATGTCTGGGCGCCCACGGTGTTTATGTGCCGATCTCATGTGTTGTGTAAGAGCGCGCTGTGTAGTGTGTATGGAATACTAGTGTTGAGTTCAGTGTAATTATAAGTGACATGGGAGAGGTCCCTAAGCAAGATATGTGCAAATGTCGGGGTGGACTTCATTTGACTAGGCAGATCTTTGACAACGTATGGATGCTGCCACACCCACATTAAACAGAAGGTATAAAATTGTACAATAATACATAACTTGTTGGACATTGTAGGTCGTGGGTATGGATCCAGGAAAGATGTCTGTAGTCCTACGGTGATTGGGAAATTTCTTTACTTCGGAAAGGTTGGAAAGAGTCTCTGATGAAAGTTTGCAAAAAGTTAATGGGGGGGGGGTTTGCTGTGGAAGGTTTCAGCTGTATGTCGGAAAAGGTGGACCCATGCCTCTCTTCCTTCTACCTTGAGGGCAGTAGGTGTTGCAAAAGTCACTCGGTAGGGTCCTTCAAACTTGGGCTGATTCCATTTCCTTACAAAATTTCAGATATACACTTCCTGCCTCAGTTGAGGTGTTTGAAACGGTAGCTTGCTAGTGGTGCCTTAAAGTTCCGATGGTTGACCTGTTTAGAGGAAACTTAACTGTCTTGGTTAATTCAGAGAGATACACATGCAATTCGTCCCCTAGTGCCTGTGAGCTCGCCTTAGCGCCTAATTTGGTCTGTGTTTTTGGGATGGGGTTCCCATCAGTCCATCGGTTACAATTTGGTGTGGTGTAAGATGATGATCGCTGCTCTGTATGTTCCGTAGCGTGAACAAGGCCAAGGGCAGACAGTGGAGTCACTTCTTATTAAGGCTGGCACAGATTTTACTTATTTTATTTTTCTACACAGGCCATTGAGTCTCTCCACTGCGCCGTTGCTTTGGGGTGATATACTGATGCTAGTTTGTGTTATGCCTAAAAGGGTGCAGATGTGACTGAACATGGAGTTGACAAAGTGCCTTCCAATGTCTGATTGGATGACGCCTGGTACCCCCATCAAGGTATTACTTCCCTGACGAGGAACGTTGCTGCAGCCTTGGCATCGCAGTGTATACAGGGGCCGGCTTTGATACACCTGGAGTACGGGCTGACCACTACAGTTAGGTATTGATAGTTGGTGCATCGATCGATCATATCGATAAAGTCAATGTGTAGCCCCTTAAAGGGCCCCGTCGGTCTGGGGATAGCCGATGACACAACCTTGAGTGAGTGTAGGTTTCGGTGAGTACAACTGGCAGACGGTGCATCCGTTTAACTGCATGATTACTGCTTTGGTAAGGTTAGGGATGAACCAGTCGCTCTGGAGTTCCGCTATCATGTTGTCTTTTGCTGTGTTCAATTGGGATAAAGCTATGTCAACTAAGCTCTGTGGCATGACTGTGTTTCCCTGTGGTTGTGTGTTGGTATATAAGGTCATGTGCGGTCTGTGTGCAGCCCCGGGCTAACCATCGCTCTCTTCCGTCGGCCAATGCTGATTCCTATAACTCCCTCAAGTACAACCCTGCTGTGTATGGCTTGTCTTGTGGTTGTTCCGTTTCTAGTGCCTGCTGTAAAGGGAGTACGTGTGTCTCTTTGATCATCCCGTCAGCTGCCCTTTTTGCAATTTGTTCTGCTAGTGCATTCCCCCAAGATACGAAGTCTTTGCTCCCAGTATGAGTGGCACATTTTACCACAGCCACACATTCAGGCAGGGTCAGTGCATCAATGATTAACTCTAGGAGGTCCCTGTGGGCGACAGGGGTGCCATCTGATTTCTGAAACCCTTTCTTCTCCAACCTTCCTATTCTAGAGTGCAACGTGGTGGTGACGTAAGCTGAATCGGAGTAGATGTTTGCCGTTTTTCCTGAGTTTTGGATGAGGGCTTCAATTAATGCTGTCAGCTTCGGCTCCTGTGCTGGGAGATGGGGGGGGGGGGAGGGGGTGAGTTAGCTGCACTGTTGCTTGCAGTGTCTCTGAGGGTGCGTTACTACTGCTGCCCCCGAATGTCTTACACCCATCTCTTGGTCTTTCGTGGAGGACCCATCAATGAACAATGCCTCCCTATCTAAGATAGCATCCTCCTCTGCCTGACTAATCCCCTCAGGGGTGTATGTTATGCAGTCATGGATCTCCTCCCCCTCCTAAACCTCATGGGCTAGGAAGGTGGCCTGGTTCACTAGGTGGACTATGTTTAGAGAAGGTCAGGAGAACATTAATTCGTAACCTGATACCTGTTGAGTAGCCAGTGTGTTCTTTCTCTTTTGGATGACTGCAAACACTGAATGCTTTGCAGAAAGCGTCAGCGGTGCTCCCATCACAATGGAGGTGCTTTTGTCGATTGTAATGGCTGCGGCTAGTGCCTGCTCGCATGAGAAATGACCCTGCATGACTGAGTCCAGGAGTCTACTGTAGTATGCAAGGGGTTTGTGCCCCAGGGAGTACTTTGATGTTAGGACGGCTGACATGACTCACCCGTTGCTATGGCTGAATAAGAAAAATTCCTTCTTATAATCAGGCGTTCCTAACACAGTGGAGTGCGTTATTTCTGTTTTGAGCTTGCCGAAGGCTTTGTGTATTTCAGGCGTCCATGCTAGTTCTTCATGGCCGGTCTTTGCCTTTTTCATTGCTTCGAGTAAGGGAGCAATAAGCGCACTGTAGTCATACCCACTGCCGAACATAGTTGCATAGTCATAAAAACCTTTGCATACCCTTTTTTGTTTTTGGTGGTGGCATAGCCAGATGGAATCTGTGCGTTTCGGCATGATCTGTCGACCAGACGCTGAGATTAGTTGTCCCAAATAACTAACCTGTTGTACATACTGCAGCTCCCCTCTCAACACTTTGTATCCTCTCTCAGCAAGTGCATTCAGAAGAGCTATTGTGCCCTGGCGACATAGGTCCTCAAAGGGACTGCATACTAAGATTTCATCAGCGTACCGAATCAGGGTGCTGTTCGATCCTTCCTCAGTATTCTATTGAAGATATTGAGGGACTCACAGTACCCTTGCAGCAGACTCCGTTATAGCAGCTGAACCCCTCGGAAGGTACTGACTGTCATGGTGCAGCAAAATGCTAAAGAATGCGTTCTTGATGTCTATCACAGAAAAATAGCAGTCGTCTGCGGGTATGTTTGTCAATATGATGGAGGGGTCTGGCACTACAGGGAAATCTGGGACCACGATGTCATTGAAGGGGCGCAAGTCCTGTATCAGGCGCCAGGTCCCTCCCTTACTTTTTTTGACTGGGAAAATTGGTTTATCACAGGGGGAGACCCCCACGTGGCGGTCCTCCTGATTAATTAGTGCTTAAATTGTCAGTGCTCTGCCCTCATCATATTCTTTGGCGAGCGGGTACTGGTGTGCCCAGGGCAAGATGGCCCCTTCTCACTGGGTTATCTTTACTGGTTCGACTGTATTGATGATCCCCATGTCATAGGGTCCCTTGGCCCATAGCTCTGGTGGTACTGCTGACACGTCTTGCTTCTGCCACGTTGCTAATACTGCCATGGGCAATGGGGCCCTATTCTGCAGTTCCACCCTAACCATAATCGGGTCGGCAAAGATTATTTCTGAGTCTCCGGGACACTAACTGAGCATCTGGCCATCAGTTGGCTCCCGTATGCAGAGACCGGCAGAACGAAGATGATACATACCCACATTGCAATCGCTTGGTCGGTGGCCAGCAGTACTTTGTATTCTGGCTCTACCAGCAAAACAGAGGCTGCTTCATATCATGGTGACCAGTCCAGCAGAATACAAATTCATGGGGCAGCTGTAGCTTTTAACCCAGCAGTTCCAGTGTATTGGCAATGATTGTGGGTACAGTGTTAGTGAAGGCCACCTGGCTGTGGGTGTTGCCCTTATCGGCCTGTCTGTGTCATAGTAGGGTGGGTTAAAGACATGAGTCTTGGTGTGGTAACCCCAGGGGTTGAGCAGTTCATTGTCCCGTCTTCTGAGAAATGAATGGTCATATTTAGTTTGCCCATTAAGTCTCTACCTAGGAGATTAGTCGGGGGATGAGGGGTGATATAACTGCCCTTTTGCGCAGCTGCCTCCCACGTCTATCTCCAGGGGTTTTGTGAAGGGGACCCTCATAACCTTGCCTGAGAACCCCTGCTTGTCCATGGAGTCTTTGGATAGGGTAACAATCCCTTCCCTTAAACACAACTTTGTTGCCCCTATGTCAATTAGGAGCTGTATAGTGTGGTATTCACCCACACTGTTACAATTGGTTCTTCCTCTGACAGTTGGGTCACTGACAGCATGGGGCATATGCCTGTTTGGGAGTGCGTGTCGCCCACCGGATGCTGGACTAGCCCGTATCGACCCTGCAGCTTGTCTGGTTCTGGGAGAGGAGGGGGGATCGCAAGCCGGTCTCGGCCTTGGGAGTTCTATGTACAACTTCCTCAAAACCTGCTACTACATACTAAATACTTCCTGAATTTCTGCGCTGGTACCCCCATGGTGCCGCCGCCTTCGGTGCCATTGCGGCCACAGCTATTCTGATAAGGATCGCCCACTCCCATCTCAGGGACTCTGTGACGATGTCCTGGTTCAGTCCCAACTTTTTCCTATTCTTCTTCTCTCTCCTTTCTTCCTGGACTTGCCTACTTTCCCATCTTATGAGGCATTGCTGCATGTAGGGGAAATTCCAGTTAAGATTTTCCCTCCCGTATCTGATGCAATCCTCGACCGTAGCCAGGTTTTCTGGCTCAAATGACCCTCCCCTATGCCAGGACCACCCAAATCTGTTCCCCCTTCTTAGTCCAGGCTGAGCGTAGGTCGCAGAACGGACAAGCAAAGTTTTCTCCTTCTTCTCTCTCTATTATTTCCCTCTGGGTCAGCCCATGATTATGTGCTCGGGCCCAGCGGCACCCCCTTTTGTCGCTAGTACCCCGAGGGCTGGGGCCCTTTTCTTCACCCCCACTAGTTGTATCACTGTCCAGGCCTGCTATTATCTCCCGGTCACCAGAGTGTGTTACCCCGGATGAATGGGTGTGCACACTCTGTGTTGCTGGGGTTCTATGGGTCGAATACGATGGATGGGGGTTGAGTTTCGGGGGGCTCTTGCACTGGACTGGGGTGATGCCTGCGCCTGGTGGCCTAATGGCCTCCCTTGTCTGGATCTAGTAGTTTGTTTGGTGGGGGACCCTCCGGCTCCCTCGACTGGTGCATTGGTATAACCTAATGCAGGGATGGCGGGTATTGGAGAGAGCACTTCCATTCCTACATACGGAGGGGGAGGTGGGATGCCTTACTTGCGGGTTCTAGGACAGGATTGTTTGTCTTGGCCTCATCAGTGATGTCCGATAGTTCTAACAGTGCCTCTCTTTTGGTCTTCTTTTGCCCTACATATTTGGTCCGAATGTGTGTTCTCGTGTGTTTGATTATGTTAGTGTTGAAGGTTCCTCCCTCTGGCCAGGTGAACGTGTGTGCCTTAGTGTGTGTGCCATTTTCGGCAATACTTGCTAAGTTTTTTTTAACCTGTGTGGGGAACCCAGTTTGCATGTGCTTTAGCGGCGATTCCATTATAGCTGGGAATTTTTTAAGGGACTGATGCGCTTTAGCTTCTGTGGATCAAATAATAGATTCTACGCTGATTTTGGGGAAATAAATACACAGGGATTACTGGTTAGAACTACTTCTACGTGCTTAATACTATATATGCAGATGCATCAAAGTAGACATTTCACAAACACAAACAAAACGCGCATATGAAGGGTCATAACCTGAAAGAAAGTTCAATTGTTAGTTCAAAACGTGTGAATTCAGCAGGAAAATGGCAGATATGAAAAACGATTGTAAGAATTAGCGGCACCTTCATAAGCACATTGAGTCATTAAAAAACACAACATTCAAGACAAAAATGCAGTTGCAACAATTTACCAAGACCACAACATCAAGAATGCATCAATTGACAACCACAAAGAAGAAAAAGAAAGAAAAAACTGACAGAGGAAAAAATGATGACTTTGTCACAAAAATACCTTAGCCTGCTCCTAAGCGCAAGCTACCCAGTGACGAGGGGAGGCTTTGTGCGGTACACGGGACTAAGTGAGCTCGATAGTCTGTCAATATTGGCTCCGGGAGAAAGATAACAACAATTTATGCGGAAACGCTGAACACTTGACAGCTACAGGCCCTCCTTAGCCAAGCACAAGCTACACCTAATCTCCAAGGTCCAAATTTTTCCTAATGTCCGAATTACACCCTATATCACACCCAGGGGTCATGCATGCCATCTGTATCACGCTCCGTGGTCCAAGCGAATAACACCTCTCACTTCTTTCAGATACCAACAGTGTTAAGAAACCGTTAGCACTGAGAAAACCCTTTTAGTCTGAAAAATAAGATCAAGGTGCTGGCCCTATATCACACCCAGGGTCTTTGCGTACCATCTGTATCACACCCAGCGGTCCAGGCGGAGAGGCCTAGCCCCTGTATCACACCAAGGGGACAATCAGACCATCTGTGTCGTGCCTAGCAGTCCAGGCGACTAACAACCTTCATGTTTCCTAGTGTGCTGGCTATCGAGGAAGGGTGACATCTGCGGGATCGCCTCCGAGGCCACCTTGCGACTGTACATGAATTTGTATCTGTTTTAAGCTAACCTTCTTAATCTTTTTAAATAATTTACCTTCAGCAGCATTTCAGAAGCATTTTGCTCGTTCTCGAAGGGCAGATTTGGGGGCTAGTCAGTTTTTCACACTGCCGGTAGTCCCGGAAACGGAGGGTCGGCGGTCTGGAAGCCGGACAGCAGGGGAGGTAAAAGCACGGCCGCAGCGCGATCACAGGTATAGTTTTATCTTGTGAATCGGCCGGTCACCACGCTATATAGTGGTTGTATTTTTACTTGAGATTAGCTGTGATTGTCTTTAGCAAGTACTCCGCCTCAACTACGCAATTTTAAACCCTGTATTGCACATTGTGCACTTTGCACATTGCGACTGTACATGAATTTGAATTTGTATCTGTTTTAAGCTAACCTTCTTAATCTTTTTAAATAATTTACCTTCAGCAGCATTTCAGAAGCATTTTGCTCATTCTTGAAGGGCAGATTTGGGGGCTAGTCTGTTTTTCACACTTCCGGTAGTCCCGGAAAGGGAGGGTTGGCGGTGTAGATGCCGAACAGCAGGGAAGGTAAAAACACGGTCGCATCGCGGCCGCACAGCGGGCACGCCGCCGTCTGCGCGCCAAAGGCAAGCCCGTCTGCGCCCGTCCCGTGCCTAGTGCCAGTCACTCTGCCAGTTTTGGTTTTAGTTCCCAAACTACCCCAAGACTGGCATACACCAGGGACCAGCTATTAGGCATTAATAATGCAAGTAAGTGTAAGTGGAAACCTTGCCTCTGTGACGACCCGTTCGCAGATTCTATTCGCTGCCCAGAGTGTAATGCTCATATTCACCCCACTAAACCACAATTACTATCACCGCCCCTTTCTCTGTAGCAAGAGGGCCCGGCAGAACCAGATCAATTATCTGCACCTTGATCAATGCACCATCACTTTGTAGGCATGCAGCTGAATTTGCCATCTTTCTGGAGGCTCAGGCGGTTGACCTAGCTTTCATCACTGAGACCTGGGCTGACGCCTCATCTGGCCCAGATTTAGCTATGGCCGTTTCTTCTGGGTACACTATTTTTAAACAAAACCGGCTGGGAAAAAAGGGTGGTGAGCTGGCCATAATCTATCGAAGCAGCTGCAAAGGGGTATTTATTACTCAAAATAACCTGTCAACCTTGGAATCCCTACTGTTCAAGATTTCCATTGATAATCGCTATACTTTTAATGGTTTATTACTTTATCGTCCTCCTGGTCCCAGGGCCGACTTCCTAAATACTGTGGGTCTTTCCTTGGATGTGATATCTCAGGCACCGGATTTCACACTCTTGGGTGATTTCAATTTACATCTTGAGGATCCATTAGATAGGGACGCAGTACATTTTATTGACATCATGAACAGTTTGGGTCTGACTCAGCAAGTAACTGGTAGTACCCACGCTGCAGGGCACCTGCTCGATGGAATATTTTCCAATAATAACGCTCTGCAATGTCTCCCGTCGCTCCCGATTTCCTGGTCCGACCACAAAGCTGTCATGTTCTCCCTCTCTCTTCAACATCTGGGATCAGAGAATCTGAGAAATACATTTCCCAGTAAGTTCCGTCCATGGAACAATATTGTCATAGAGACCCTAGAAAGCTCTCTGGCCCAAACTCCCCTTAGGAGTAATAATGATCCCAACACAGCAGCAGCCGCCTTCGAGCAGTGGCTTCGCAGTGCAATTGATCAGGTCTTACCTGAAAAATCCACCACCAATCAAAGATCAAGATGCTCTGAACCATGGTATACCAAACATCTTAAACTGCAGAAACAAAACTGTCGCCGACTTGAAAGGAAATGGAGATCTCGTTATGATACGAATGAGAAAATGGCCTACAAACAATCTGTTAGTCTATAAAAAGTTAATGCATGAAGAGAAGACACGATATTACACCACAGCTATAAGCGCAGCTAAAAATTCATCAAAAGAACTATTTGCCACAGTAAAAAAAACTGGCCAAACCCCCCAAAATTGCCAATACACCAGTAAGTCAGACTTTCTGTAACACCTTGGCCACTTTCTTTCAGGAGAAAGTCAGGTCAGTTTACAGTGTTTTTTTCTATGTCTATGTCCCCAAACCCTACCTCTTCTCAAAGTATGCCACCCACCTCTAATAGGGAAGAGGAAGCATTCTTAACCACCTCAAATCTTATCGATCCTCCGGAATTACTTTCCTTTCCACCCTTGACCTCTGATCAGGTCATTAATTGACTCCCATCTACCAAATCAGGATCCCCTTTAGACCCATGCCCTCCAAAAAAAATTCATCTTCTACCAGAAGTAATGGCCGCTCACTTATACACCATTTTCAACCAAATGTTTTCATCCGGCATATTCCCCACTAATTGGAAACGAGCCTCAGTCCTCCCCCTTGTAAAGAAAGTGAACCTGGATGGGGCGGATCCTAGCAACTACAGCCCTATCTCCAGTCTCCCCCTCCCTGCCAAAATGGTCGAGAAGGCCATGAATGTGACATTATCGGATTATATTGAGAAACATGCCTTTCTGGATGCCACCCAGTTCGGCTTTAGAAAGCACCATAGCACGGAACTGGCATTGATCTCGGCATCAGAACAGATCAGGCACAGTTGATGCAGGGGGCAATGCAGCACTGGTGTTGCTTGACCTCTCTGCCGCATTCGATATGGTAAGCCATACAAAACTACTGGAATGCCTGGAGAGAATAGGAATAAAAGGTAAAGCTCTCACCTTACTCAGGTCATTTCTGTCTGGCAGAGAACAGTTCGTAGCTCTCTCTGAATTCAAGTCACCCAACTTCACATTACCGTGTGGGGTACCTCAGGGCTCATTGTTGAGCCCGACCCTTTTTAACATTTACGTTGCACCTCTGGCACAGCTTATTAGATCCTTGGGCTTTTCAGCAATTTCCTATGCTGATGATACCCAAATTGTGGTATCAGTGACAGACTCGCCTTCGGACACAGCATCACAGTTCTTTACGTGCCTTCATCAAGTTGGTGATTGGATGGCCATCAACTCAACTGCCTGAAACTGAATTCTAGCAAAACTGAAGTACTACTCTTTGGTAGTAATACTACTTTTTGGTCCCCAGCTCTCTGGCCGTCGGAACTGGGATCTTTACCTGTCCCTACAACTAAAGTAAAATACTTGGGTGTCATCTTTGACTCCAAGCTTACACTGGAATATCATGTAAATCAGGTTACCTCTGTATCTTTTTATACATTAAAACTACTCAGAAACTGCCAGAGCCGATTATTGTAACGGTCTTTTCATCAACCTCAGAACCAAATGTCTGAATAAACTACAGATTGTGCAAAATGCTGCTGCGCGCATTCTGTTAGATATTCCTAAACACAAATCTGTTTCTGCTGCGCTAAAAGAACTACATTGGCTACCAGTAAAGAGACGTATGGAGTTCAAGGCTCTTTGTATAGCTTTTAAGGCTACCCATGACATAGGTCCAGCCTTTTTTTTTTTTATTATTGTTTTTTATTGATTTGAAGAACATATCAATCACAGTTCGGTTTCTTACATACATTTTACCACAGTAACCACATTCTTATACAAGATGAATCAACAGTAAATCAGCCATTTGTTTCAGCCTCACCTCTGTTAGTCTTTCTCATTTCCATTTCCTTGGTGGGCGATATACACAGTTCCCCCCGATACATATTCCATTTGCCCCATTTTTTGTCCCACTTCTTAGGACAACCCTGGGATTTAAACACCTCTTTTTCCGCTATCATACATCTGTCTAGTTCCTGTGTCCAACCTTTGGGCGATGGCTCCTCTCCCACACCCCACTTCATTGCAATTGCCCGTTTTACTAGCATATATCCCAGTGTGGTCATTTGTTGCTCCACTTCTGTAAGGTCAGTAGCCTCCCATATATTGAGGAGCCCTAACTGCGGCGTAAGGGCAAGCTCCTTACCCAGTGCCCTCTGCATATGTCTAGTCGCTCTTTCCCACAGGATTTGTATGCGGGGGCAGTCCCATATAGTGTGGTACAAAGTTGCCTCTTGCCGGCACCGGCGGAGACACATCGCATCCGGCCTATTCCCTATTTTTGCCAGCATGACCCCAGTTAGGTAGGTTCTATGAAGGATTTTTAATTGTATCAGGCGGAGCCTGAGTGGAATGGCTGCTTCCCTCGGGGACATCAATGCTGTTTGCCAGTCATCTTCAATATGTCCAATGTCCGCTTGCCATTTTTCTCTGAGAGTGTGAAACGGATCCAGCATATTGTTACATAACTTCTTGTATGTCAACGACACGGCTTTCTCGGGCATAGGTTCAGAGAGAAATCGGTCCTTTAGAGGGGAGGACTCCGGTATATCTGCTAGGTCTGTGATAGCTGCCTGTAGGGCATGGCGGACCTGCAGGTAATGGAAGATCTCTCCTTGGGCTAGATCATATTGTTTTCCTAGGTCAGTGAATGTCAGTATTTTTCCCCTCTTTACTAGATGGCCTATTGTAGAGATTCCAATGGTATCCCACTTATCAAAGCCCGGCTGGTGACATAGTAAACCTAGCTGTTGGGTAGACCATAATGGAGTAGCTTGAGTCAGTCTGCCAGACCATCCAAGACTTCTTTTAGCTTGGTGCCATACCTCGACTGTAAGGGCCGTGGGACCCAAATATCGATCTTTCCGGACTTTCGAGTAGAGGGCTCCGAGGTAGCCCTCTCTGCCCATTTGATATTTGTCCAGTAAATATGCTGGGTCCACCGGCAAGTGGTACGTCCACTGATTCACTACTATTAATTGTGAGGCCCAATAATATATGCAATACCTCCATCGTACCAACCCTTGGTTAACTTTTGCAGTGCTATACGTGGCACTCTCCCATAGTAGAGTTCTGACCTCACTTTCTACGTTTCTAAAATAGGAGTCCGGGACCTTATATGGACAGTTTTGAAGGAGATATAAAAACCGGGGAAGCGCTAGCATCTTGAAAAGGGCTGCTTGACCCAGTAAGGAGAGGGGAAGTGACCTCCAATATTTAACGTCATTTCGCAATCTCTCCAGTAGGGCGGCCAGGTTCTTGTCGTGGAAGGTCTTTGGATCTGGAGTTATATACACGCCAAGGTATCGGAATCCTACCGTCGCTATTTCTACCTCACAACCTGGGGGAAGTTTTGGAATCGGGCCATGAAGCGCAAAAATCACCGACTTGGTCCAGTTAATCGAGTAACCGGAGTGCTTTCCAAAGTTTGTGAAAATGGACAGGATTCTGTGGACCGACCTATAGGGGGACGCCAGATATAGCAGGATATCATCTGCATAGAGAGATATCCTATCTTCTTCTCCTTCTGCCCACTTCAGTCCTCTAAGCACTGGATCTCTCCTCACCCATGAGGCCAGTGGTTCTAAGATTAAAGAGAAGATCAGGGGGCACCCCTGTCTGGTGCCTCTCCGTAAGGAAAATGGTCTGGAAAGACGGTTGTTGACCCTAACCTTGCCCTTCAGGTCGGTATAAAGCAGCCTAACCCAGTTCACAAACTTCGGGCCGAACTCGAGGCGCCTGAGCACTTCAAAGAGATACGGCCATTCTATGGAATCAAACGCCAGTTTGGCGTCCAGTGATAATATCACTGCGTCCTCTTCTATCAGTTGTTGTCGGCCGAGAACATTATGAAGGTGACGGATATTCAATGCGGTGTTCCGGCCAGGCATAAAGCCAGACTGGTCCACATGAACCAGCGAGGGGAGCTTAGAGATCAAGCGAGATGCCAGTAGTTACGCCAGGATTTTCACTTCTACATTAATGAGCGATATCGGTCTATATGAACCGCAGCTGTCTGCGGGCTTTCCCGGTTTACGAATAACCACTATGGAGGCCAGCCTTTGGTCCTCCGGCAGGACTCCCTTTGTGTAACTCTCATTATACATTTCTCGCAGGTGAGGTGCGACATGGGAGGCCATTATTTTTAGGAACTCTATAGGGACTCCGTTGGGTCCCATCGCCTTGCCCGATTGTATACTATTTATTGCCAGGCGGATTTCATCATCTGAGAGATCCTCCTCGAGACTCTCCCTGTCTTCCGTGGACAGGGTGGGCAATTGAATATCGGCCAACAAGTGACGGGAGTCATCTGCCGTTGCAGTAGTCGAAGAAGCAAACACCGTTTCTAAATGGTCCGCAAATGTGTCTGCTACAGCTTGCGGATCCGAGATTTGTTGTTCGACACGGAGTGTCAATCTAGGCACCCATCGATCTTCCTGCTCCCTTTTTTAAAGCCATGCCAGCATTTTACCCGCTCTATCACCCAGTTCATAAAATCTGTGTCACGCGTCCAGCATTCAGGCCTTTACCCGCTCATTAGCCAGGGTTCTGTATTCTAGTTGTTTGATGTCTAGTCGATGGGCCGTTTGTTCGCTTGAGGTCCAGCCTTTTTTAAGCAGCACCTTCGTCGGTACATTCCCACACGCCACTTACGCTCAGCCGAGTCCTTTAATTTGGTGATCCCCATGTTCAGGAAAAGTTCCTGGGGCGGGAGAAGCTTTCTGGTCGGCACGGCCAGACTCTGGAACTCCCTCCCACAGAGGTTAAAAAACGAAACTCCCCTACTGGCATTTAGGAAAGCACTAAAAACTTGGCTGTTCAATCTCTGATGGTGTAATTAAACCCTCCGGCACCTTTTTACTAGATGAGCTAGCGCCTTGACACCTTCGGGTAATTGTATCGCGCTTTATAAATCTCATTTCATTTCGTGGAGAGGTCATCTCGGGTGAATTCGCCGACAGTGATTCGATTTCGTTTTTATGCACACATGTATCATTGCCTACATCAATATTCCTCTTGGGACTCATACCCTTGCTGTGCCACCAACCTGATATGTGCAATCCCTCAAGGCTCCTTGCTGATCCTGATTCTCTTCAGCAAGTATATATATGGCCCATCTCCACGACATCGACCGATCTTATAGCCTCAACATTATATTCTACGCAGATGGCACCAGCTCATAATCTCCCTCTTTGACGGAACCTTCAACGCCTGACTGAAGTTCACCACTGAGGTCACAAAGTGAATGAAGACTAATTGCCTGAAACTCAACTCCGGCAAGGTGTAAGTGATCCTTTTAGAAAATACATCTTGTTCTGGCCCTCAACCTTGGACCAACCCCCTTACCATCTAACTGAGCAAGAAACCTAGGGATCGTGGTGGACAAGCAAATTTCAATGTCTACCCGGGCCAGCACGGTCGCCTCCACATGTTTCTGCACCCTCAAGTTCCTGAAGAAAGTTTTCAGATGGCTCTCTACTAAGCCTGTGAAGATCCATCACTCGAGCACTGATCACCAACCAGCTGGACTGCGGAAACTTCCTCCATGTCAGAATCACTTTCACAATTCACCAAGAGAGTCCCTTTCAACCTCCCTATCAAGAGAGCTTGGCTCCCTGTGCACAAATGTGGCCTCTTCAAACTCCTCAACCCCCCCCTTCAGAGCAGTACACAAGCAAGGGCCTGCATACATGAACACCGGCATCAGCTTCCACATTGTGCCAGCCTCCCGCTCGCCCACATCTCAATAGCCAAGCTGGTGGTCGCACCTTTTCTTACATGGCTCCTAGAGCCTGGAATAACCTTCTTTCAGCTCCCACCTAGAATTTTGCAAGATACAAAAAAACCTGGCTTTTCTATTAGGCCCCCATTCGGGATACCCCCGGGTAATTTGCGCACCATATAAATCTTCATAGTATAAGATAGTTGAAATTGCCTGTCACTTTTTGAGAATGTTTGCCAGTGTAGGATGAGTCACAGGACAGCAGCAGCAATTATGGGTGTTATTTTTTCTGATGATGCAAACTCATGTTTTCATTTTTCCAGGATTTAGTATTTTACTAGATCCCAGTTAGAGATTTAGGTGGGCCTCATGTTAATCTCTTCTAAGAACATCTGCTGAATGCTGCGGTTGCAAGGCCACAAGGTTTGTCTTTGACTCAGCAAGGCCTCAATTGGAATTGTGAGCTCCTCTATGATTCTTAGTGGATGCTGGCCATATGCTTCCGCACCTGCTCGTTGTTCAGAATAATGAGGTGGCTTGGTTTAAGGCCACAAGAGTCGGGACAAGTAATATCCAGTTAGTTTCTGAGCCCATATATAAAGAAACCTCTCCCAAGTGGAGCACCTGGTTCTTCAGGTCCACAGGTGCCAGCTTGAATGTTGTTATTCTCTATGCATTCCAGCCAAGAAAAAGATCTCTCAGTTCCCAGCCCTTTTGACCCAGCGTTTTTAGTAGAACATCAGGTGTTGTGTTCTCAGCTGGTAGGAACAGAGTGCTACTTTCACGTTTGCCTTGTTGCCAGGTAAACGTAGCTCCACCAGGGGCTTGTTTCGTGGCTATGAGGAGAAGGGTTGGTCACACACTGAATCCGCGTTTGTCGATAAGAATATATAGGATGTGAGCAGAGGTGTAATTCCTGCAGACCTCATTTGGCACTGGAATTTCTATAAAGGCACTGCTTATCTGTGAAGGCAATTTGTATGTAGAAACCTCAACAATAGTTGACTTGCTGCTCAAACTCAGTAGGAAATGTACAAGATCAGAATTGAGTCTTGAGGGAACTCTCGCTTCCTTTATTGAAGTGATGTCGTCCAAACACCCCGGTGTGGCTTCTAGTGGTGGTGTTGATAAAGCCAACAGATGTGTTTTACATTATGTTCCCATGTTTGTGGTTTTCTTCAGAAAGTTGCTGCCATGTTTTAGGAGCCTATTGATGCTCATGATTCCTGAGTGCTGTAATGTGGCACGGGGAGAGAAATGTTGTGTTCTACATTTCAGTCCAATGATGAAAAACCTCTCCGTGTTTCTCAAAAAGATGGAATATTCTTCAGAGTTCTGAGAGTGAAGGCCAACGCCATCACTTACCTAAAACTTTAGTTTATGGTCATTCAAACACTTTTCCTTTAGATCTGAAAAGAACTTTTAGAAATAGCATAGAGGTCAATAATGCTTTAAGATCGAACACACAAATATTTTAGCATCTCTGTTCCTGCTGCTGGAAGTGGCCTCTTCTGTCATTCGAAAGGTTTCTTTCTCTGTGGAAGGGGCTAAATCTTCCCCTGTAGCGACTGTGCCTCCCGCTGAAGCTTCTAGATTACTCCAAGGAGCGCCTGGACCCCTGTCGACCATAGGTAGGTTTCTGCAGATTATCTGGTCCTTCTCACGGAACTCCTGAACCTCTTGTACAAATTCTGGACCTTCCCTCGGTATCTGGTCCATCTCAGCAGGTCTTTTCCTTCCTTGCCTTGAAGTGTCTGGACTTTGCAATAGTGCTTCTAAACCCCTCTAGGATCACCTGGTTCCTCCCCACACAGCACCTGGTTCTGCCCCGAGAGAGCGCGTGGTTCTGCCCCGAGAGAGCGCGTGGTTCTGCCCCAGGGAGCCCGTGGTTCTGCCCCGAGAGAGCGCATGGTTCTACCCCGAGAGAGCGCGTGGTTGAGAGAGCGCGTGGTTCTGCCCCGAGGGAGCGCGTGGTTCTGCCCCGAGGGAGCGCGTGGTTCTGCCCCGAGGGAGCGCGTGGTTCTGCCCCGAGGGAGCGCGTGGTTCTGCCCCGAGGGAGCGCGTGGTTCTGCCCCGAGGGAGCGCGTGGTTCTGCCCCGAGGGGGCGCGTGGTTCTGCCCCGAGGGGCGCGCGTGGTTCTGCCCCGAGGGGGCGCGCGTGGTTCTGCCCGAGGGGGCGCGCGTGGTTCTGCCCCGAGGGGGCGCGCGTGGTTCTGCCCCGAGGGGGCGCGCGTGGTTCTGCCCCGAGGGGGCGCGCGTGGTTCTGCCCCGAGGGGGCGCGCGTGGTTCTGCCCCGAGGGAGCGCGTGGTTCTGCCCCGAGGGAGCGCGTGGTTCTGCCCCGAGGGAGCGCGTGGTTCTGCCCAGAGGGGGCGCGTGGTTCTGCCCCGGGGGCGCGCGTGGTTCACTATAGAGCACATGGTTCCTCGCCACACAGCCCTGGTTTCACCCTTAAGAGCATCTGATTCTCTGAACATTTAGTTGCGGCATTTGATACCATTAGTCAAATTATCTTGACATAACCATAAAACACACTTTTACTGCTAAAGGTTTCTGTCTCGTTTACCCAACAGCAGTTTAATCTGCAAACATTTTACTGCTGCTCCCTCTGTTCAGAAGAGGGCTGCGTAGAGCCCCCCCCATTGACGCTGCTGCTCAATGCCCATGGAAGACCCTCAGCCATGATTGCTGGACCTTCTACTGGTGGATTTCACCCTCACATGAGACCTCACTTTAATTTAGTGTAAACTTTGTTCATCCAAAAACAGGGATCAGGTCAGTATATAGAGTCATTTTTCCCAATGAACTGCATTTGCTCCACTAGTAAACCGGGACATTTCAGGATGAGTCTTAATGTCTCAGATTCCTTAGACGGCCACTTCCGACTCTTGTACTCCCATTTTAAGACTTGTCAGCATCGGAATAATATCAGTTGATCGTCTATTCAGATTCTTAAACTACCAAATAAACTCAAGCAGGAAATGACTTTTTTTGTCTTCAGCTCCGAGTCCACATGTCACTGCCTCACCCTCCTTCGAGGTCACAGGTAACAAACCCTGACATACCTGCTGGACATGTTTGCAGGTCCCAATGCTTTACTCCAGATGGGCCCAGTGACCTGCGTCACTGGCCTGTCTCCTGTACATCAGACCTGCGTCACTAGCCTGTCTCCTGTACTCCAAACCTGCGTCACTGGCCTGTCTCCTGTGCTCCAAACCTGCGTCACTAGCCTGTCTCCTGTTCTCCAAACCTGCGTCACTAGCCTGTCTCCTGTACTCCAGACCTGCGTCACTAGCCTGTCTCCTGTGCTCCAAACCTGCGTCACTGGCCTGTCTCCTGTTCTCCAAACCTGCGTCACTAGCCTGTCTCATACTCCAAACCTGCGTCACTAGCCTGTCTCCTGTTCTCCAAACCTGCGTCACTAGCCTGTCTCCTGTACTCCAGACCTCCGTCACTAGCCTGTCTCTTATACTCCAGACCTGCGTCACTAGCCTGTCTCCTGTACTCCAAACCTGCATCACTAGCCTGTCTCCTGTACTCCAAACCTGCGTCACTGGCCTGTCTCCTGTGCTCCAAACCTGCGTCACTAGCCTGTCTCCTGTTCTCCAAACCTGCGTCACTAGCCTGTCTCCTGTACTCCAGACCTGCGTCACTAGCCTGTCTCCTGTGCTCCAAACCTGCGTCACTGGCCTGTCTCCTGTTCTCCAAACCTGCGTCACTAGCCTGTCTCATACTCCAAACCTGCGTCACTAGCCTGTCTCCTGTTCTCCAAACCTGCGTCACTAGCCTGTCTCCTGTACTCCAGACCTCCGTCACTAGCCTGTCTCTTATACTCCAGACCTGCGTCACTAGCCTGTCTCCTGTACTCCAAACCTGCATCACTAGCCTGTCTCCTGTACTCCAGACCTGCGTCACTAGCCTGTCTCCTGTACTCCAGACCTGCGTCACTAGCCTGTCTCTTATACTCCAGACCTGCGTCACTAGCCTGTCTCCTGTACTCCAAACCTGCATCACTAGCCTGTCTCCTGTACTCCAGACCTGCGTCACTGGGCTGTCTCCTCTACTCCAGACCTGCGTCATTGGGCTGTCTCCTGTACTCCAAATCTGCTTCAGTAGCCTGTCTCCTGTGCTCCAAACCTGCGTCACTAGCCTGTCTCCTGTTCTCCAAACCTGCATCACTAGCCTGTCTCCTGTTCTCCAAACCTGCTTCACTGGCCTGTCTCTTATACTCCAGACCTGCGTCACTAGCCTGTCTCCTCTACTCCAGACCTGCGTCACTGGGCTGTCTCCTGTGCTCCAAACCTGCGTCACTAGCCTGTCTCCTGTGCTCCAAACCTGCGTCACTAGCCTGTCTCCTGTGCTCCAAACCTGCGTCACTAGCCTGTCTCCTGTTCTCCAAACCTGCGTCACTAGCCTGTCTCTTATACTCCAGACCTGCGTCACTAGCCTGTCTCCTCTACTCCAGACCTGCGTCACTGGGCTGTCTCCTGTGCTCCAAACCTGCGTCACTAGCCTGTCTCCTGTGCTCCAAACCTGCGTCACTAGCCTGTCTCCTGTGCTCCAAACCTGCGTCACTAGCCTGTCTCCTGTTCTCCAAACCTGCGTCACTAGCCTGTCTCCTGTTCTCCAAACCTGCGTCACTAGCCTGTCTCCTGTTCTCCAAACCTGCGTCACTGGCCTGTCTCTTATACTCTAGACCTGCGTCACTAGCCTGTCTCCTGGTCTCCAAACCTGCGTCACTAGCCTGTCTCATACTCCAGACCTGCTTCACTAGCCTGACTCCTGTACTCCAAACCTGCGTCACTAGCCTGTCTCCTGTACTCCAAACCTGCGTCACTGGCCTGTCTCTTATACTCCAGACCTGCGTCACTAGCCTGTCTCCTCTACTCCAGACCTGCGTCACTGGGCTGTCTCCTGTGCTCCAAACCTGCGTCACTAGCCTGTCTCCTGTGCTCCAAACCTGCGTCACTAGCCTGTCTCCTGTTCTCCAAACCTGCGTCACTAGCCTGTCTCCTGTTCTCCAAACCTGCGTCACTAGCCTGTCTCCTGTTCTCCAAACCTGCGTCACTGGCCTGTCTCTTATACTCTAGACCTGCGTCACTAGCCTGTCTCCTGGTCTCCAAACCTGCGTCACTAGCCTGTCTCATACTCCAGACCTGCTTCACTAGCCTGACTCCTGTACTCCAAACCTGCGTCACTAGCCTGTCTCCTGTACTCCAAACCTGCGTCACTAGCCTGTCTCCTGTACTCCAGACCTGCGTCACTAGCCTGTCTCCTGTACTCCAGACCTCCGTCACTAGCCTGTCTCCTGTACTCCAGACCTCCGTCACTAGCCTGTCTCCTGTACTCCAAACCTGCATCACTAGCCTGTCTCCTGTACTCCAAACCTGCATCACTAGCCTGTCTCCTGTTCTCCAAACCTGCATCACTAGCCTGTCTCCTGTACTCCAGACCTGCGTCACTGGGCTGTCTCCTCTACTCCAGACCTGCGTCACTGGCCTTACTCCTGTACTCCAGACCTGCGTCACTGGGCTGTCTCCTGTACTCCAAATCTGCTTCAGTAGCCTGTCTCCTGTGCTCCAAACCTGCGTCACTAGCCTGTCTCCTGTGCTCCAAACCTGCGTCACTAGCCTGTCTCCTGTGCTCCAAACCTGCGTCACTAGCCTGTCTCCTGTTCTCCAAACCTGCTTCACTGGCCTGTCTCTTATACTCCAGACCTGCGTCACTAGCCTGTCTCCTGTTCTCCAGACCTGCGTCACTAGCCTGTCTCCTGTTCTCCAAACCTGCATCACTAGCCTGTCTCCTGTTCTCCAAACCTGCTTCACTGGCCTGTCTCTTATACTCCAGACCTGCGTCACTAGCCTGTCTCCTCTACTCCAGACCTGCGTCACTGGGCTGTCTCCTGTACTCCAAATCTGCTTCAGTAGCCTGTCTCCTGTGCTCCAAACCTGCGTCACTAGCCTGTCTCCTGTGCTCCAAACCTGCGTCACTAGCCTGTCTCCTGTGCTCCAAACCTGCGTCACTAGCCTGTCTCCTGTGCTCCAAACCTGCGTCACTAGCCTGTCTCCTGTTCTCCAAACCTGCGTCACTAGCCTGTCTCCTGTTCTCCAAACCTGCGTCACTAGCCTGTCTCCTGTTCTCCAAACCTGCGTCACTGGCCTGTCTCTTATACTCTAGACCTGCGTCACTAGCCTGTCTCCTGGTCTCCAAACCTGCGTCACTAGCCTGTCTCATACTCCAGACCTGCTTCACTAGCCTGACTCCTGTACTCCAAACCTGCTTCACTAGCGTGTATCCTGTGCTCCAAACCTGCGTCACTAGCCTGTCTCCTGTGCTCCAAACCTGCGTCACTAGCATGTCTCCTGTGCTCCAAACCTGCGTCACTAGCCTGTCTCCTGTGCTCCAAACCTGCGTCACTAGCCTGTCTCATACTCCAGACCTGCTTCACTAGCCTGACTCCTGTACTCCAAACCTGCGTCACTGGCCTGTCTCCAGTGCTCCAAACCTGCGTCACTGGCCTGTCTCCAGTGCTCCAAACCTGCGTCACTGGCCTGTCTCCAGTGCTCCAAACCTGCGTCACTGGCCTGTCTCCAGTGCTCCAAACCTGCGTCACTGGCCTGTCTCCAGTGCTCCAAACCTGCGTCACTGGCCTGTCTCCTGTGCTCCAAACCTGCGTCACTGGCCTGTCTCCTGTACTCCAAACCTGCGTCACTGGCCTGTCTCCTGTGCTCCAAACCTGCGTCACTGGCCTGTCTCCTGTACTCCAAACCTGCGTCACTGTCCTGTCTCCTGTGCTCCAGACTTGCATCACTGGCCTGTCTCCTGTGCTCCAAACCTGCGTCACTGTCCTGTCTCCTGTGCTCCAAACCTGCGTCACTGTCCTGTCTCCTGTACTCCAAACCTGCGTCACTGTCCTGTCTCCTGTACTCCAAACCTGCTACACTAGCCTGTCTCTGATACTCCAGACCTGCGTCACTAGCCTGTCTCCTGTTCTCCAAACCTGCGTCACTAGCCTGTCTCTTATACTCCAAACCTGCGTCACTGGCCTGTCTCCTGTGCTCCAAACCTGCGTCACTAGCCTGTCTCTTATACTCCAGACCTGCGTCACTAGCCTGTCTCCTGTACTCCAAACCTGCGTCACTAGCCTGTCTCCTGTTCTCCAAACCTGCGTCACTAGCCTGTCTCTTATACTCCAGACCTGCGTCACTAGCCTGTCTCCTGTACTCCAAACCTGCGTCACTGGCCTGTCTCCTGTTCTCCAAACCTGCGTCACTAGCCTGTCTCTTATACTCCAGACCTGCGTCACTAGCCTGTCTCCTGTTCTCCAAACCTGCGTCACTGGCCTGTCTCTTATACTCTAGACCTGCGTCACTAGCCTGTCTCCTGGTCTCCAAACCTGCGTCACTAGCCTGTCTCATACTCCAGACCTGCTTCACTAGCCTGACTCCTGTACTCCAAACCTGCTTCACTAGCGTGTATCCTGTGCTCCAAACCTGCGTCACTAGCCTGTCTCCTGTGCTCCAAACCTGCGTCACTAGCATGTCTCCTGTGCTCCAAACCTGCGTCACTAGCCTGTCTCCTGTGCTCCAAACCTGCGTCACTAGCCTGTCTCCTGTGCTCCAAACCTGCGTCACTAGCCTGTCTCATACTCCAGACCTGCTTCACTAGCCTGACTCCTGTACTCCAAACCTGCGTCACTGGCCTGTCTCCAGTGCTCCAAACCTGCGTCACTGGCCTGTCTCCAGTGCTCCAAACCTGCGTCACTGGCCTGTCTCCAGTGCTCCAAACCTGCGTCACTGGCCTGTCTCCAGTGCTCCAAATCTGCGTCACTGGCCTGTCTCCTGTGCTCCAAACCTGCGTCACTGGCCTGTCTCCTGTACTCCAAACCTGCGTCACTGGCCTGTCTCCTGTGCTCCAAACCTGCGTCACTGGCCTGTCTCCTCTACTCCAAACCTGCGTCACTGTCCTGTCTCCTGTGCTCCAAACCTGCGTCACTGGCCTGTCTCCTGTGCTCCAAACCTGCGTCACTGGCCTGTCTCCTGTACTCCAAACCTGCGTCACTGGCCTGTCTCCTGTGCTCCAAACCTGCGTCACTAGCCTGTCTCCTGTACTCCAAACCTGCGTCACTAGCCTGTCTCCTGTGCTCCAAACCTGCGTCACTAGCCTGCCTCCTGTACTCCTGGGTCACTAGTCTGTCTTTAAAAAAAAAAAAAAAAAAAAATGTTTTTATTAAAGCTCTAGTTTTGTGGATTAGATAAACATACAGGTGTCATTAGACCTTCATACAGTAGTGTCTTTTAGGACTCTGGTACATCAATACATAAATTTACCAGTTGTGTCTTTGATCATTGTAAAATATAAAATTCCTGAGGTTGACAACTAGGACATATTTATAATTGAAGGCCCAGCGGCTAATCTTGTAAAGCGTGGGAGTTTGTTCACTATGTACAAGGCCATATTTCAAAAGTATCATACCTAAACAAGTTAAATAACAATTATTAATAAAACTATTTAACAGTAAGAGCACCCCCGGGTTCCAGTAAGGATAACTAGGCAACTATCTGGATGTCATGCTGACAGGTGGTGTATACATGTATTCAGGATGGACTATTACTATTGACTGGGGAACATGGAATTGAGCATTCAGAGTGGTTGGACTTCCTCCGTGGCCTTAACGTAGTTGAGCTTATGTGATCTTTGCGCAAGCATAATGGACTATAGGATTCCTCCTTGGACCGGTCATAGTTGAACAGGGGTGTCATGTGTGCTAGGGGAATGGGCTATGAGCTTCCGGAGGAACCATCCCTTTCCCCCAAATCCCTTGCTTCCCACTCCTGCAACACCTCAGACCAAAGATCCGCTCTAGGGCGGCGTCTCACACATCTGATATCTTCTTCTGTGAGGGCTCTCTCTTCGGCTCACGCCCGGTCTGTAACATCATTTTCACAGTTTGCGATTTTTGGACCTGTGGAGGTTTTCCATCTTAGCGCTATCTGTCTTCTTGCCAATATTAAAGCTAGGTCTATAAACCGATTGCCGATTTTTTTCGCCTTGGGCCGAGGGAACAGGCCTAATAGGCATACTTCAATCTTGAAGGGATAGTGCGTGTGAGGACCTTATGTAGCAGCTCTGTAACTCGGTGCCAATAATCAAATGACAATGGGCAATCCCACATCATGTTTTTAAAATCTGCATCTAGGGCTGCTAGCTAACATTATATTGAGCTAATGTGGAGTAAGGTATGTCATGTGCAGAATGTTAAATTGAGAGTATTTAAAGCTGGAATTCATAGAGATTTTTTTGGTCAGGCTAAGCGCTTTTTTCCATTCTGCCTCTGATATGTCTCGGCAGATGAGTATTTCCTATTTGTTTTTCAGTGCTAACAGTGGTCCATCAACCATCTCCCTCATGGCCCAGTATAGCCATTTAACCAGATGCCTTGCCGATCCCAGTGTGACAACGGCGTGTAGTAAAGCATGTGTGGCTGGCTCCTGGTGCCCGTTACCCGGCAATATCCGAAATACCTTCTGTAGCCCGTGATAGTTCAGAAATTGCCCTGGAGGTAGATCATAATGGGAAATTAAGTCGCCCAACGGGATCAGTGCGCCGTCTAGGTAGCAATCTCTAGCTGTCAGTAAGCCTGCATTGCTCCACTCCCACAATTGGCTCTTGGTAAAGGATGACGAGGCGTTCCCGCGTGGTAGGCCTACCAAGGGGAGGTCAGGAGCATACAGTGGGATTCCTGGCGTTCGCAGTAAACTTCTACGCCAACATTTTAGTGCCACCGTGTTGAGTGCCATGGCGCGTGTCCCGCCTCCCGGGAAGTAGCAGCCCTGCAAATAATTTCCCTTTCAAATCTGTGTGCGGAGATACGTCCAGGGTTTCTATCTCTATCCCTTCCAGCCACTGCAGTTGGTCAGCCAAATAATACGCTTCAAAATCTGGTACTCCTAATCCCCCCCACCCCTCCTCCTTCCAGTGGTCGTTGGACAGTGGAGAATGACACTCTGTTCCGTCCCCCATCCCAAATCAGGTCTCTCAGTAGAGTATCTAGTTCCTTGAACCAGATTTTCGGGATGACCACAGGTAGATTTGCGAAATAATATAGTAGTCGTGGTAGCATTACCATTTTGGATAGGGCCACCCTGGACATGGTGGGTAGCTTAAGACAGCGCCAGAATGCAACGTTAGATTTAAGAGACCGCTGTGCTAGCCCAAGGTTACCCTCTAGGTCTTGCTGAGTATGGTATACTTGTATTCCCAAGTATCTAAAGGAACTGGGGGCCCAGTTAGTGTCAGTTGGAAAGGACGGTGGGCAGGGGGTCGTAGGGTCAAGCGGGAAGATGTGTGTCTTAGAGTTGTTAACCCTCAGGCCAGGATGTCCAACGCGCATTAGACCCCAGAGTCTCCGTTTCGCAAATATAGGAGGATATCATCTGCATAAGAGATATCATGAACTTCCTCCCGTCTGTCAGGCCCAGCCGTTCCTCTTCTCCCCTAAACCGCTCAGCCAAAGGCTCCATTGCTAGAGCAAACAGGAGAGGGGACAAGGGGCAGCCCTGTCTGGTACCCCTATGCACTTCGTAAGGGCTTGAGATTATTCCTCCCGTCCTAACTCTGGCTGTGGGGTGAGTGTAGAGCAACTTAACCCATTTCATCCACCAATCCCCCAGCCCCATTGCCTGCATTACCTGAATCAGGAAATACCAACTCAGGGAGTCAAAGGCTTTTTCAAGATCCACCGCCATGACCACCGCGTCAGGGTGGACCGAGAGATCACAATGTAACTTTGCATAGTATAATCGCCGGAAGTTTCCCGAAGTGGATCTAGTGGGAATGAATCCGTGTTGGTCAATGTGGACCAGTGTGCGCATGTGTGGGAGTAACCTCGTAGCTGAATTTTACTTAAAATGTTAAAGTCCATATTTAACATGGGCAATGGTCTAAATTCTGTGACAGAGGGAGTGCCCGATTTAGTTTTGGGGAGGGGAGCCACCAGAGCCTCCCTGGTCAATGCAGGCAGTTGGCCAGATCTCATTGAGTCAGCGTATAGTTTCTCAAGGTGGGTAGCCAACAGAGAGCTATAAACTGCATAAAATTCTGCCGGTAGTCCATCCGGGCCCGGGGTATTCCCTTTAGCCATCTCCTTAGTCGCCGCTCGGATCTCACATGCACCTATTGATTCCCCTAAATCTTTCTATACGTCAGGGTCTATTTTCTTCAGCTGGAGTTCCTCCAGGTATCTATGGATGTATTCAACCTACAGCTCAGGCGGGGGCTCATAAAGGGTAGTGTAGTAATTAAAAAAATGGTTGTAGAGTAAATAGTGGACCCATCTCTAGCCTGTAGTCTAGTTATGGGTGCTCCTCTGCTTTCAGGCTGAATCAGCCATGCAAGCAATTTCCCGGATTTCCCACCCTCAACATGTTGTCTTTTCCAGTATGTTTTAAGGTCGAGTGCTCGCAGTCTGTCTAATGTTTTATTATATTCGCTCCTGGCTGTTGACAGCTGTGTGCGAGTGTCAATCTGTGCCCCGAGCCTAGTTTCCAGAGCATGTATCTCGGTTTCATATTTTAGTAGTTCACGTTCTAACTCCCTCCTAACCCCTGTGGTCTGCCCCATGCAATGGCCCCTGATGACTGTTTTAAAGTCATCCCATTTGATTAGGGAAGAGCTTGCGGTGTCTTGATTCTCTAGGAAATATCCGGTGATGGAAGGGTGTAGTGATTGTTGGAAGCAAGTATCCTCCAACATGGCTGCATCTAGCCGCCAGTCTGGAATGGCCGTCTTTTCAGACTCAGGACAGAAGGACAGTAGTAATGGGCTATGATCCAATAGAGTGTGCCCTAAATATTCTGAGTCGGGGATTAACGGGCTTTGGTGTGTTGAACAGAAAAACATGTCTAGTGTGTAAGTGGTAAAGAGGGGAGTAAAAAGAGTAATCTCTGGCGTGTTCATGGTACAGTCGCCAAACATCTACCAACTCCCAGTGTTCCACCCAGTCCCGGAGAGCATTCGCAATAGAATTGGCTATTGTGCCATGTAGCGGAGGAGTGGATCTATCTATGTTAATGTCTACAACACAATTATAATCACCTCCCAATATCATGTCTTGTGCAGCAATTCCCGCCAGCGGGCTCGAGAGCTTGTGAAGAACTGAGGCTGGTCCTGATTGGGGCCATAGATACTGCCCAGCGTTACCTCTTCACCCAGTAACCTCCCCTTAACCAGCACATATCTACCCTCGGGATCTACCAGAGTTTGCAGCGCGTCAGAAGGGGTCCCAGGACGTATCCATACCAACACCCCTCTGGAAAAAGCAGAGTAGGTTGTTGCAAATAGTTGGCCTCTCCATCGCCTGTGAAGGCACTGTCCTTCCTCCAGAGTCAGGTGAGTCTCTGGGAGCATAACTATCTGTGCTCCCCTACGCCTAATGTAACTATGTATGTTTTGGCGTTTCGCGGGAGACCCCATGCCTCTAATATTCCTAGATAGGATTTTTATCCCTTTAAGCTGCACATTCGTGGCTGCCATGTGTGTTTGATGTCTTGACCTATCTGCCACATCTGGGTGGGGCTACGTCTGGATCCCCGGGTGCTCATTTGTACATTTAGAACCCCAACCCAAGGCAACAGCGCAACCGCTACTTGACCAAACCTGTAAACGAAACAGCACATTAAACAAGAACGCTGCCTCTGAACCATCAGGCAGAACACTGGTGGGGGGTGGAACCGACATGTTGAAGGAGCAATCGGGCTTCGTCCTGGGCTCTTCAAATGTACTTTTTCTAGGCGATAGCTCCTTGGCGGTTCCTCAGGCCCCCAGCCCGTGGAGCCCCCAGGATCAAACCCCCACTCCTCCTCTTCATTCAGTCAGTTTTGGAAGTTACGGACCGTGCCCTGAAACTGGTAGCACTTTGAAGTCCATTTAAATTAGGCAATGTCATCCACAGATCTTGGAGTGATTTTTGGAAGAGGAGGGTCATTTTCTAAGGAGTCTCCGGACTCGAACGTTGCGTCGTTGGACCTGGCTGATATGTCCAAAGGTCGCTCTTGGTTACGGGGTGAAATGAGTTGCACTACTGCTTGCAGTGCGGCTTGTCTGTCCCGTTGTGTCTGCGAGGCCGTGGGTTTAGATAGTCTGGATTTCTTCCGGGGCCGCTTCTGTCTTTTCCTGTTTGAGTGCAGCGCCGATGCTGTATTCTGCTTTTTCAAGGGCAGAGGCTTGCCCGCATTATACGCCTCCAACCAGGTCCAGACTTCGTCTGGAGAGTCGCAGAAATGTGAGGCCCCTTCTAGCATGATTTTAAGCCGAGCCAGGAAAATTAAGGAGTATTTTATCCCTGCTTCTCTGAGAGCTCTTTTAGCTTCCAGAAAGGATGCTCTTTGGGCCTGAAGTTTTGAGGTGAAATCAGGAAATATTAATACTTTGCTGTTTTCGATTATGTAAGGGCCATGCGCTCTGGAGTGTTGTAAAATTGTGTCCCGATCCCTATAGTGGAGGAGCTTAGCAATTACAAGACAAGGAGGCCCTCTTGGCACTGGCGGGCGAGCCGGAACTCTGTGTGTCCTTTCCAGGGAAAAGAATTGGGAAAGGAGTCAAGGAGCCACAACAGAACACAGCCATTTTTCCAGGTAATCCACCATGTTGGGCCCCTCTACTTGTTCTGGGATTCCAATGAGACGGACGTTGTTGCTGCGGCCTTCCGCATCTTCGGCCCTGCGCTTAAGAATTGTCACTCTGGAAGAGGAGGAGTGCGCGTTTTGTTCCGGTTGTAAATCAGTAATAGCAGATTCCACTTCTCGTACCCTATCCGCAAGCTTGCTGTGCTCTGCCCGCAAGAGGAACAGTCCCACAGAAACCACCCCAATGTCTTGGTGTCTGGGATGGCAGCTAGCACCCTGTCCAAGTGTGAGTGTAGGGAGTCATCTGTACCTGCAGTCTCGCCTCCCCCCAACTCTAGTGGAGCAGGCGAGGGTTCTCTGGTAACTGGTTGAGTGCACTGGATTTATGGTTCAGCTTTGGCATCTTGGACGGCACTGAGTCTGTAGGCTACTATTCGCTTTGCTTTTGCGTGAGTTC
This sequence comes from Calotriton arnoldi, assembly GCA_963921515.1. Classification (NCBI taxonomy): domain Eukaryota; kingdom Metazoa; phylum Chordata; class Amphibia; order Caudata; family Salamandridae; genus Calotriton; species Calotriton arnoldi. The sequence continues at coordinate 1,239,613 of CAWUFW010001592.1, forward strand.
TCGTACTGTAGACTTGTCTTCAGGCACGTATACAGGGTGCGAACGCCCTCCTCCTGATAGTCGTTGATCTTGAATTCCTTCGTACGTTCATGCCGTGCTGCGCCCTGCATTCAACCCCGCTGGGTCGGATCGTGTGCCACAGCAATGGGTCTAGGTGGCTATCCGTGGATAGAGCCAGTCCCACAGGGGTCGTCTTTAGGCCGCAAGCTCGCCGGGACCAGCCACACATTCAGAGCGGCTACTCAGTCCAGCCGTCTCCGGTGCAGAGAGAAGGGGTACGACTCCCTAAAGGGTACGACTCCCTAGGTTCATCCTCTCTAAGGGGCGCAATGTATCACCACCACTGCACCCCCTCGTTGTCCTGAATCTCCGCCCATCTTCTCAGGATTTACAGTCTAGTGTGGGTGTGCTGTTCGTTTCATTTGGGGCACGCCGAAGGAAACCTTCCAATAGGTCGCACCCCAGGTATTCAGGACCCTAGCTGGACGAGTGCCCGCATTGATTTCAGAGAGCCAACCCGTTACGTGATTGTCAGAGAGTCGGGTGTCTCTCAGGGTAAATCTCTCAAAGCCCCCAGCGTCTCGGTAAGATGTTTCCCAGTTCTATATAGGTACAGCCTCTCACGCACTCACCGGATCTTCTGCAAGGTTGAGGCTGGAACCATGACAGTGTCGCACGATGTGTCCCACAGGTAGCCGGGTCCTCGGGGTCACTTCAGGCCTCCGCAATCGTTGGGACCGGCTGATGACCATAGTTACGCACTCATCAGTTCCTCTGGGCCTTGATGTCTGTGTCGCAGCCACTCAGCCACCGCCGAACATGGTAGACTCCGCGGCTCCGCCCTGGTAGGCCCGTTCCCGAATCTCTGCCGTCCCGGGGGGGTCCGCAAACCCCGCCAGTGTCTCACGCCCAGGGGTCGTGGGTGGCTCTGGGCAACATGCGCTCTTTGTGCCCTCGGCGTGAGCGTTGCCGGTCCCGCCCCGCTGGATCAATTCTTCTCACCGCACTTCGGCCTCCGCTCCGGGTTCTCCGCAACTCCGGGGTCTGAGAGTCCCGCCGGATCCCCCAGCCCTGGTGTGGCGAGCTGGTTCCGGATTGCGTGTGCTCTCAGCTCCCACCGCGAGCTCCGCTCTGCGCTTAGTACGAACATGTCCTCAGTGCCGACAGGTTCTTGTCGCAGCACAGGATTCGGTCAGCAAAGCTCTACGCGATCAATACAGGCCGTTGCTATCCACCCCACAGTGTAGCGTGGCGGGGCGTTCTTTCTTAGCTGTTCTGGGATCGATGAACGTCTTTATAATGGCAGGATGTTTTGCGGGCCGGGACGGAGCTCCAGCCTCACACGTCTGCCATGCTTGGTGTCTTGGCCACCGTCACTAGTCTGTCTTAATGTCTCAGATTCCTTAGACGGCCACTTCCGACTCTTGTACTCCCATTTTAAGACTTGTCAGCATCGGAATAATATCAGTTGATCTTCTATTCAGATTCTTAAACTACCAAAGAAACTCAAGCAGGAAATGACTTTTTTTGTCTTCAGCTCCGAGTCCACATGTCACTGCCTCACCCTCCTTCGAGGTCACAGGTAACAAACCCTGACATACCTGCTGGACATATTTGCAGGTCCCAATGCTTTACTCCAGACGGGCCCAGTGACCTGTTTCACTATCCTGTCTCCTGTACATCAGATCTGTGTCACTAGCCGGTCTCCTGTTCTCCAAACCTGCTTCTCTAGCCGATCTCCTGTACTCCAGACCTGCTTCACTAGCCTGTCTCCTGTACTCCAAACCTTCTTCACTAGCCTTTCTTCTGTGCTCCAAATGTGCTTCACTAGCCTGACTCCTGTACTCCAAACCTGCGTCAGTAGCCTGTCTCCTGTGCTCCAAGCCTGATTCACTAGCCTGTCTCCTGTGCTCCAAGCCTGCTTCACTAGCCTGTCTCCTGTACTCCAAGCCTGCTTCACTAGCCTGTCTCTTGTGCTCCAGACCTGCTACACTAGCCTGTCTCCTGTACTCCAGAACTGCATCACTAGCCTGTCTCCTGTACTCCAGAACTGCATCACTAACCGGTCTCCTGTACTCCAGACCTGCTTCACTAGCCTGTCTCTTGTGCTCCAGACCTGTTACACTAGCCTGCCTCCTGTACTCCAGAACTGCGTCACTAGCCTGTCTCCTGTACTCCAGAACTGCGTCACTAACCGGTCTCCTGTACTCCAGACCTGCTTCACTAGCCTGTCTCTTGTGCTCCAGACCTGCTACACTAGCCTGCCTCCTGTAGTCTAGAACTGCGTCACTAGCCTGTCTCCTGTACTCCAGAACTGCGTCACTAGCCTGTCTCCTGTACTCCAGAACTGCGTCACTAGCCTGTCTCCTGTACTCCAATCCTGCTTCACTATCCGGTTTCCTGTACAACAAACCCGCTTCACAAGCCTGTCTCCTGTACTCCAGACCTGCGTCTCTAGCCTGTCTCCTGTACTCCAGACCTGCATCACTAGCCCGTCTCCTGTACTCCAAACTTTCTTCACTAGCCTTTCATCTGTGCTCCAAACGTGCTTCACTAGTCTGTCCCCTGTACTACAAACCTGCGTCACTTGCCTATCTCATGTTCTCCAAACCTGCGTCACTAGCCTGTCTCCTGTACTCCAGACCTGTGTCACTAGCCTATCTCCTGTACTCTAATACAGTTCATTAGCCTGTCTCCTGTACTCCAAACGTGCATCACTAGCCTGTCTCCTGTACTCCAGACCTGCTTCACTAGCCTGTCTCTTGTGCTCCAGACCTGCTTCACTAGCCTGTCTCGTGTGCTCCAGACCTGTTTTACTAGCTTGTCTCCTGTACTCTAATACACTTCATTAGCCTGTCTCCTGTACTCCAAACCTGATTCGCTAGCCTGTCTCCTGTACTCCAAACGTGCATCACTAGCCTGTCTCCTGTACTCCAGACCTCCGTCACTAGCCTGTCTCCTGTACTGCAGACCTCCATCACTATCCTGTCTCCTGTACTCCAGACCTCCGTCACTAGCCTGTCTCCTGTACTCCAGACCTCCGTCACTAGCCTGTCTCCTGTACTCCAGAACTGCGTCACTAGCCTGGCCCCTGTACTACAAACCTGCTTCACTAGCCTGTCTCCCATACTACAAACCTGCTTCACTAGCCTGTCTCCCGTACTCCAGACCTGCGTCACTGGCCTGTAAGCTGTACTCCAGTCCTGCTTCACTAGCCTGTCTCCTGTACTCCAAACCTGCTACACTAGCCTGTCTGCTGTACTCCAAACCTTCGTCACTAGCCTGTCTCCTGTACTTCAGACGTGCTTCACTAGCCTGTCTCCTGTACTCAAGACCTGCGTCACTAGCCTGTCTCCTGTACTCCAGACCTGCTACACTAGCCTGTTTCCTGTTCTCCAAACCTGCATCACTAGCCTGTCTCCTGTACTCCAGACCTGAGTCACTGGCCTGTCTCCTATACTCCGTCTGCTTCACTAGCCTGTCTCCTGTACTCCAAACCTGCTTCACTAGCCTGTCTCTTATACTCCAGACCCGCTTTACTAGCCTGTCTCCTGTAATCCAAACCTATGTCACTAGTGTGTCCCCTGTACTCCAGATCTGCGTCACTGGCTTGTCTCCTGTACTCCAAGCCTGCTTTACTAGCCTGTCTCCTGTACTCCAGACCTCCGTCACTAGCCTGTCTCCTGTACTCCAGACCTGCATCACTAGCCCGTCTCCTGTACTCCAAACTTGCTTCACTAGCCTGTCTCCTGTACTCCAGACCTCCGTCACTAGCCTGTCTCCTGTACTCCAGACCTGCATCACTAGCCCGTCTCCTGTACTCCAAACTTGCTTCACTAGCCTGTTTCCTGTACATCAAACCCGCTGCACTAGCCTGTCTCCTGTACTCCAGACCTGCGTCACTGGTCTGTCTCCTATTTTTTTTATTTTATTTTACAGAGTTTTATATAGCGCCAACTTGACCCGAATCGGGTATCGGAGCGCTTTACATAGCACCAGTTGCATTACATGAGGACACATTAATTTTTTTTGTTAGGCACGGGGAGATTAAGTGATTTGCCCAGAATCACAGGATGTTCAGCGTCATTGTCGAGACTCGAACCCAGTTCCCCAGATTCGAGGTCGACCGCCCTAGCCGTTAGGCCAACTCCTCTCCCCTGTGCTCCAAACCTGTCATTAGCCTGTCTCTGGAACTCTAGGCATGCCCTGGGATCTGCTTTACTAACCTGACTGCTGTACTCGGGTCAGGCCAAGAGATCTGCTTTACCAACCTAACTCCTGCATCTCAGACAATCCCACTTCTGAACTCCAGAAGGCTCACTCCTATACCTTAGCCTAGTGTTATCTTGACTACTCTAACTCTTGTATGCCAGACACAACCACTCCTGTACTACGTCTCAGCCCGGCAAATACATTCACTTATCCTGTTCTCCAGACATGTCTAGCAAATAATTTACTAGTCCTGTTCTCCAGATATGCCCGGCGAATACTTCACTAGTCCTGTACTCCAGACATGTTCAGCGTTCTCTCACTGTGACTGTACTCAAACATGCTCAGTGGTCTCTCACTAGGCCTGTACTCCATCCCAGCGAATACTTTCACTTATCCTGTACGCCAGACATGCTCAGCCGTCTCTCACTAGGACTGTACTCCATCCCAGCCCAGCGAATACTTCACTAGTCCTGAACTCTAGACATACTCAGCGGTCTCTCACTAGGACTGTACTCCAGACATGCTCAGCGGTCTCTCACTAGGCCTGTACTCCATCCCAGCCCAGCGAGTACTTCACTAGTCCTGAACTCTAGACATACTCAGCACTCTCTCACTAGGACTGTACTCCGCACATGCTCAGCGGTCTCTCACTAGGCCTGTACTCCATCCCAGCCCAGCAAATACTTCCCTAGTCCTGAACTCTAGACATACTCAGCGCTCTCTCACTAGGACTGTACTCCAGACATGCTCAATGGCCTCTCGATTGACTGTACTCCAGACATGCTCAGCGGTCTCTCACTAGGCCTGTACTCCATCCCAGCCCAGCGAATACTTCCCTAGTCCTGAACTCTAGACATACTCTGCGCTCTCTCACTAGGACTGTACTCCAGACATGCTCAATGGCCTCTCGCTAAGACTGTACTCCAGACATGCTCAGCGGTCTCTCACTAGGTGTAGGAAAGTGCCTCTTTTTGCATGTTGCCCTCACTTTTTGCCTGATGTGACTTCGAACTGTAAATGCACTGGGTCCCTTCTAACCAGGATCCCAGTGCCAGATCTCTTTCTCCTGTACCATGATTGGCACCACTTGAGCTTCCCCTGTGAGTCCTTAGTAAATGGTACCCCTAGTACCTAGAGCATGAGTACTGGAGTAGGTCCTCTGGGGCTGCAGCACTGGTTTTGCCACCCCAGAGACCCCTCACAAAGGCTATGCACTCTGCCATTGCAGATTAGGTGGCCTGGTGCAGAGCAATCCGAAGAGTCAACATGGCACACAGGGCTGTGTGCCGTGCATAAGATATAGGTAAGTCACCCCTACTGCAGGCCTTTCGCCCTAAGGCAGGGTGCGCTATATCCTATGTGAGGGCATATCAGCATGAGCAGAAATGCCCCAACAATGTTCAGTCTATCCTGAAATATTGTAAGTGCACAGGCAAGCCATAAGAAGTACATGGGCTGGATACTTGTCAAAACGAGTTGCCTAGCTCCATGATGACTTCACTGATTTCCAAGATGTTTGGTGCCAAACATCTTGCCTTAATAAATCCTCACTGAAACCAGTGTTGGATTTATTAATACATTAACACATGATACCCTTTTATAGGGTCCCCTGAAAACCTACAAAGCACTGGTGTGGTCTCTGACTTGTTTTCACCAGTCTGCCACCACCAGACATGTTTCTGACCTCATGGGGTGAGAGCCAGCGTTCTCATAGGACAGAGACAAAGCCTGCTCTGGGCATAGGTGCTTCACACCTTTTCCAGGACAGGATGGCCTTCCTGGTAGGAAAGCTTCAAAGGCGATGCCGCCTTTGAAATCCAACCCAGGGACCTTCAGAAAGTGGGGGAGGCCAAACCCTCTTTTCTGCTCCACTGTTGGCGGGAGGAAAACGGGAAAATTAGTTAGATTTGGAGGCGGGTCCCCACTGAGCCTACATCACCCCTAGGGCGGGGCAGGCGAGGTGAACCCCTCTCCTAAAATTCCCCCATCTTGGGATGGTGGAGAAACAACCTATCAGAGCTAGGGTAGTGTCCCTTCCCACAGGAAGTGCTCACTAGAGGGTGTAGACTCCTTATTGGTAGGTAGCCCATTCGCTGCTACCTGTCTCACCTTGTAACGCCCCTAAATTCAGTATTTAGATGGCACCCCAAGACCTGAATATCAGATTCGACAGACAAGAGAAGATCAGGACAAAGAAGACCCACTGCACGAGAACTGAAGCCCTGCTGCAGAAGAAAAAGGCTCCAAACCCTGCCTGCTGCCTCAAGGACTCGACAATTGCTTCCTGCTATGTCATCCTGAACCTGAACGGACTCCAAGAACCCCGGAGTACCTCCAACCGTCAAGAAATCGAAGAGAAGCTCCCTTGGAGTGAAGGTATCACTCCCTTGCAAACCCCAGGCACCGATCCTGTGAAGTCCGGTTTGTCAACTTGCTGCTCCTTGACTACCTCGACGCAGCACCGAAGCAAGAAAATGTACAACAGCTCCGGAGGGTCAGATCTGTCTCCACACCAAGTTTGGAGACACCATGACCTACCGAAGCCACGGCATACCAATACCTGGGGTACTGGACCCCCAAAGGCCATCACCGAGAAGAAGAGTCCACACCAAATTCCCAAAACACCAGAAGCAAGCACCCGTCGAGGGACGTCAAGACACCCGAGACCAACTTCCAGATAGGCCCAGCTGTCCCGAGATCGCCTCTCCATGTTCCTTGCTCCGTTCCGCGAGGACCTCAAAGGGCACGACGCCCAGCTGACCTGTTCACTCTGCACCCTGCACCACCGGCCCCGGCACCGACCTACCATCTGTGCTCCCATGGTGCCCAAGCTGTTGCGACCTCCTCCCTCAAAGGAGCCCTCTCTGACATACCTGTATGTCCTCCTGTGCAGTGCGTTTTCAAGTGGCCCCCTTCGTCTTTGCACACCAGCTTCCAAGACCCTCAGCACTCTTCTCTCGGCCGAACCCAGATGCTTCCGAACTTATCCTGCTGGAACTTTGGACCTGGTCCCGACATTCACCTATAACGAGAAGGTGAACTTCGTGAAAGAATCGCCTGATTTTATATGCATTTTTCAACTTTTCCTGCATTGTTTTCAAAGGTGCGTAATTGCGCACAAAAGTGATATATTTTCTGAACTTTGAAAAATCGTAACTCCGAAAGTACTTACCCTAGAACTGTTTTCTTGGTCTTAAACATTACATAACAATCGATATTTTTCTAAATTCATCTCAGATTTATTCTTGAGTGTGTGTCTCACTTATTGCCTCTGTGAGTACAACAAATGGTTAGCACTACCCTCTCATAAGCCTAACTGCTCGCTCACACTACCACAAAAAAAGCATTAGGATTGTCTGCTTTTACCTCTATATACCGCTGGACTCACTACACAGTATACTTCGTTTTAGTGCACTATATATAGAGCCAACTTCTTCCAGTAGGTGACTGTGGGAGTAACTGTATTGGTTGAGTGAGTGGGTGTGTGAGTTGTGGTATGAGTGAGTGACTTGGTGCATGAGTGACTATGGGTGAATGAGTTGATACATGTATGGCTGAGTCGATGTGTGAGTGGCTGTATGGGTGAGTGAGTCGGTGTGTGAGTGGCTGTATGGATGAGTGAGTGGATATGAGGGTGACTGTATGGGTGAGTGAATGTGTATGTGAAGGGCTGTATGGGTGAGAGGGTGGAGGAGTGGCTGTATGGGTGGGTGCATGAGTAGCTGTATTGGTGAGTATGTGTGTGTGTTAGCTTTGTGAGTGGGTGGGTATGTGAGTGTCTGTATGGGTAAGTGAGTGGGTATGTGAGTAGCTGTATGGGTAGGTGGCCTGTGAGTAGTGTATGGGTGACTGAGTGTATGTTGGTGGCTGCATAGGTGAGTGCGTGTGACTAGCTGTATGAGTGAGTAAATGACTGTGTGAGTCGTGTAGGGGTATGTGAGTGGGTGCCTGGTTGGCTGTATGAATGAGTGAGTGTGTGCTTGTGTGAGTGAGTGTGTGCTTGTGTGTGTTTGAGCAGCTGTGTGAGCAGCTGTATGGGTGAGTGACTCGTGCTTGAGTGGCTGTATGGTTAAGTGAGTAGGTGTGTGAATGGCTGTATGGGTGAGTAAGTGGGTGTATGGGTTTAGTGAGTGGCTGTGGGTTGCTGTAAGGGTGAGTGAATGTGTATGTGAGGGGCTGTACAAGTGAGAGAGGGTGCATAAGTGGCTGTACGGGTGAGAGAGGGTGCATAAGTGGCTGTATGCGTGAGTGAGTGGGTGTGTTAGTAGCTTTACGGGTGAGCGACTGGGTGTGTGAGTGGCTGTATGGGTGAGTGTGTGCTTGTGTCAGTGGCTGTATAAGTGAGTGCATGTGTTAGTATATGTATGAGTAACTGAGTGGGTGTGTGAGTATCTGTATGGGTGAGTGAATGTTAGTAGCTGTATTAGTAAGTGAGTCGGTGTGTCACTGGCTGTGTGGGTGTGTGAGTGCATGTACCGGTGTGTGATTGCGTGTGAGTGGCTGTGTCAGTGTGTGTCTGGATGTCTCAGTGGCTGTATCAGTCTCTCCCTTGGTGTGTACCTTGACAATGTAAGTTTGTTGAACAACACAGAAAGAAGTAAGTAGGAGATTACATTTTCCCAATAGATGGTGCCATTCATCTGTATAAAAAGAAAAGGAACAAGTATAAGTATAAGGTTCACCGCTAGACCCGTGCCCTCACCACATCTTCAACAAAGCCAGTACAGCCATCGCGCCCCATCTCCGGAAAATAATCAACATCTCCTTCGAGACAGCAACCTTCCCGGAAAGCTGGAAGCACGCCGAGATCACCGCCTTACTCAAGAAACCCAAGGCAGACCCCAAGGACCTCAAGAACTTCCGACCCATCTCTCTGCTCCCGTTCCCCGCGAAGGTCACCGAGAAAATCGTCAACAAACAACTGACCCGCTACCTCGAGGAGAACAACATCCTGGACCCTTCCCAGTCCGGCTTCCGCAGCAACCACAGCACCGAAACCGCCCTCATCGCCGCCACCGATGACATCAGGACCCTGCTAGACAACGGAGAAACAGCAGCCCTCATCCTCCTGGACCTATCAGCCGCCTTCGACACGGTCTGCCACCACACACTACGAACACGCCTTCACGACGCCGGGATCCAAGAGAAGGCCCTGGACTGGACCACATCCTTCCTTTCCGGCAGAACACAAAGCGTCCGCCTCGCCCCTTCCGATCCAAGGCCACCAAGATCATCTGCGGCGTACCCCAAGGCTCCTCCCTCAGCCCAACGCTGTTCAACATCTACATGGCACCCCTCGCCCACGTCGCCCGACAGCACAACCTCAACATCATCTCCTACGCCGACGACACCCAGCTGATCCTCTCCCTCACCAAAGACCCTCACACCGCCAAAGCCCACCTCCACGAAGGAATGAAGGCCGTCGCCGAATGGATGAGGACCAGCCGCCTGAAGCTGAACTCGGACAAGACGGAGGTCCTCATCCTTGGTTCCAACCCTTCAGCCTGGGACGACTCCTGGTGGCCAACATCACTGGGAACAGCCCCGCCACCCACCGACCACGTACGCAACCTAGGGGTCAGCCTCGACCCCACCCTCTCCATGACTAAGCAGGTCAACGCCGTTTCCTCATCCTGCTTCAACATCCTCCGAATGCTCCGCAGGATCTTCAAGTGGATCCCCACCGAAACAAGAAAAACAGTCACCCAGGCCCTCGTCACCAGCAGGCTGGACTACGGAAACGCCCTCTACGCAGGAACGACGGCTAAGCTCCTGAGACGGCTGCAACGCATCCAGAACGCCTCTGCACGTCTTATCCTCGACATCCCCCGACGCAGCCACATCACACCCCACCTGAGAGACCTGCACTGGCTCCCTGTCAACAAGAGGATAACCTTCAAGCTCCTCACCCACGCACACAAAGCACTCCACAACTCCGGACCAGCCTACCTCAACAGACGACTCAGCTTCTACACCCCCACCCGCCAGCTCCGCTCGACCAGCCTCGCCCTCGCCACAGTCCCCCGCATCCGGAAAACGACCGCCGGCGGCAGATCCTTCTCCCACCTCGCCGCCAAGACCTGGAACACCCTCCCAACCAACCTCCGACAGACCCAAGACCTACTGGCCTTCAGAAGACTCCTCAAGACCTGGCTCTTCGATCAGTAGCAGCACCACCCCCCTCTTCCCCCAGCGCCTTGAGACCCTCGCGGGTATGTAGTGCGCTTTATAAGTGACATGATTCAATCAATCAATCAATCACGGCATTTATAGAGCGCGCTACTCACCCGGGAGGGTCTCAAGGCGCTGGGGGAGGGGGTAAGTTACTGCTCGAACAGCCAGGTCTTGAGCTGCTTCCTGAAGGAGAGATGGTCCTGGGTTCGCCGAAGGTGAGTGGGGAGGGAGTTCCAGGTCTTGGCTGCCAGGTAGGAGAAGGATCTTCCTCCGGCGGTGGTTCTGCGGATGCGTGGTACGGTGGCGAGGGCGTGGCTGGTTGATCGTAGCTGGCGTGTGGGCGTGTAGAAGGTCATGCGGTCGTTGAGGTACTTTGGGCCCAGGTCGTGGAGGGCCTTGTGTGCGTGGGTGAGGAGTCTGAACGTGATTCTCTTGCTGACGGGGAGCCAGTGCAGGTCTTTCAGGTGCACGGTGATGTGGCTGTGTCGGGGGATGTCCAGGATGAGTCGTGCGGAGGCGTTCTGGATGCGCTGGAGTCTCTTTTGAAGTTTGGCTGTGGTTCCGGCGTAGAGGGTGTTCCCATAGTCCAGTCGGCTGGTGACATGATTGATTGATTGATTTAGTTAGTATTACATTTTACAAAATTACGCAAGAAACTTTTAATTTCTCCAATGCATAAGTTCCCATTATAAACAAAACAGTAGACATTCCTTATGCTGTAATAGTATCTCACTTTATATTAAAGTATGTCATTTTCCCTTTTTTTACTGTTCTCAGCTTCTATACTTGTACACCATAAACTATGTACTGTGTAAAGATTTATCCCTGAACAGTGGGTAAAAAACAATCATATAGATTGTAGAAAATAAAACAGAACTGCACAGTATATCACTACAAATAAGCCACACTGTGCATTGCACTCACTACAATACTTTAATCAATTCTTTTACCTATATTTACTGAACTAATCTAAACAAACATTTCTTGAAAATAATTCCTTTATTATTGAAATTGGTACAATACTACTAATAGATATAAAGGACACTGAAATTATGGAGATCCTTGTAAAGAAATCACCCCTGGTAGGTCGAATGAGCTCATAAGCACTGACGATCCATATAGAACAAATACCGGATACCACTTTTTTAACAGTAATCCTCCATAGAACTTTGGTTGGAGGACCAAAAGATAAGAATTTGGTGGTTTGAAAGGCAGTTTTTGTTTGAATTTAAGGTTGCTGTCATTACATTCTGTCCACCCAGTTTCACCCTTTAAATAGATCGTATTGTGTCCAGATGTAACACTAAGTCCTTCGTGAAAGATGATAGTCAGTACTATAAGTTCTTCTAGATATTGATATTTGTCCATCTTTGTAGTTTGTAATCTCTGTTTCCAATTTACTTCCATCTACTCTTCATCGTTGTAGTATTAATATTAGATACTTTCCACATCTTTGTACATGCAATTTTGACATAACATCTGACCGACAATTTGGGCAGATATTGTTTTGGTCAGCTTTTTTTGATCAATCTGTCAAAAGACATGGGTTTGCAACCTGGTAGTGTTAAATAAAGAAATTGCTCTTAATCTACTTGTGTATTTGACGTGAAAGAGCATTCTTTACACTCATGGTTTCATGAGTAACTCAATACTTATTTCTTCTTTCTCTAAAACTCCAAGTATGACCATTATAAACTCCTGTGCAACTTGTTGAGTATTTTGATTACATTGTACTGATCCAGTACATTTACCTACTTGTTGTGGGGTCGCAATGAGCGGTCGTAGGCCAGGTCGTTTTATAGACTCTTTTATTTTTCCATACAGTTTCTTTGTGGTATGGGACAGTCTTTCTGGGGAATATGGGGTCTGTTCCGCCTTCCGTCTGCTCCTCCTATGCTTCTCCAGCTTGGTATAGTCTTTCTCTCGGTGGTCCGGTCCTCTAACGGTCTCCCTCTCCGGGGTGCAGGAATGTAGCAGCGGTGAATGCCAAACAAGGGAAAACAAAAATATACTGGGTGTAAGGGTTTTTGTTTAGAAGTGTGTCAGGGATAGGGTAGTGCTGGGGACACCTCAAAACAACCCGTGCACCGAACGGCCGCGTGAACGTGAAAGGGGGAAGGGTGCAAGCGGGGCGACCGCGTTCTGCCCTCCCGGCCCTCTAGGTGTCGGAAGGTTCCCTCCTCCCTAGCCACCCTGTACACCGGTCCCGTACCTGGGTTAGCCACGCTCCTCCTGGAGCGTGGCTCGGCGAAGCGTGGTGCCGGTGGCCTCCTGGCGTATCCTGTAGTCCTCGGGGTCCCGTACCGCTACTCCCTCTCCGATCTTCCACTTCTCCGCTGTCGCTGCTCTCGGCTCTCGCTGCTATGTCTCTCCCGTCTCCTCCGGTTTCGATGCACACACGCCTCTTTGATCCCTCGCTCCTTATTGGCTGGTCTGTCGTGACGTCATAGGGAGGAGGAGTCCCGTCGCCAGGGAATCCCCACTTAAAGACGCCGTGCTCCTGATGTTCCGTGTCCTGTAATAGAGGCTGGTTTGGGGAATCCCACTCATCCTGCTGCGGGGAGATAAGGGGGGGGAGAGAGGGGCGTTGCAGTCCACCAGTCAATAGCGTCCTCCTGTTGTACCATTGCCGACCCCACCTTGCCACACAACTACATCTCAAATGCCTGGAACACAATGTATTACAGTCCTATCGCTATGTAAAATTGCAGAAAAGCACACAGTGCAGAACATAATCTCTTCTGTGGTTTCTGTTCAATTGCATTTACAAGATGTGGCAATTGAAAGAATACATTGAGAACAGCATTTGCTTAGTAGTTTAGACCGGAAGGGTTTGACAACTGGTATCCAACAATATCTCTCTCATTGTCAATTTTTTTTCCTTATTCTGCATCATTTTCTTTTTTTCAACAACATCACTACAGATCTTGTAAGTTTCCGTTTTGGATAGATGGTGTGTTTTGCATAAATGGGATACTGTCCTAAATGAGGAGCATATACACTTCTTAACCGATTGTATTCTTTAGCACAACTTGGATCAGCACTTACTTTGCTGTCATCAAAAGCAGTCAAATACAAACCGGACAATGTTCTAACTCGAGATAACGCTACATATGCCATACCTTCTTTAAATACAGTACTACCAGTATTTATAAAAGCTGCGTCTGCACTTAAACCTTGAGATTTATGGATAGTCACAACATATGCTGGAGTAACTAGAAACTGCTGATGCCGAACATACACGTTTTTTTCAAGCAAAAGCATACAATACACCTTCCAATTTGCTTTACGCCATCAATCTAATCAAATTTTATTGCTTTTTATGCAACCTCATTCATATTTGGAATGTTAATGAAATCAATTCCTTAACCATAGCACCATTTACTAATCCTTCCTCAACATTTAAATTGCTACGCAAAATTACTCTACAATTCTTGCAAACATTTAAACATTTCTCTAATCCCGCCATTCTGGATGCAGATTTTTCCAATGAATTTAGTTTTGCTTGTAGTTTTTCTTTTAGGAGTACTGTCACACCCTGGTGTTCCATTTTGTCTATTGCTGTAAGTTGCAAAATTTCCTCTTTCTCCAATTTTAGTAATTCTTCTTTAAAGCAGGAGCACTCTTGAAGTTTAGGCATTAAGCAGACAATCACTTTTTCTTCTTGAGTGAAACTAAACGTTTGCTCTGCTGCTGTCTTGGTTGTAGGAAACACTTTCTTAACAAGTCAACGTTCTAATTGACATTTTCCCTCTTTGGTGAGAACTCCTACTCAAATATCCTTGAGAATATTTCTGTAGTATAAGTCAGATGCTTGCCGCATATTCCTAAGTAGTTCTTTGTATTGGAAGCTTAAGAAAAGCGTTGTTTCCAATACTTCCCAAAGAATTTCGAGTTTCATCATGGAGAAGTGTCTTGAGCACAGGCTGCCCTTTCACAGGGGTACGTTGTAGTAGAAAGCAGCGAGTACTTCAATTAAAATGCTTTTCCTGGTGTCCGCTTGACCATGGACGTATAAAAGTATTGACTTAAATGATGTCCATGTACACTGTTTCTTCTTATGAAATAATCCATGCTCTATTTTCTCTCTTACCTCCATGTATATTTCTTTTTGCTCGTCATTCAGTTGTCCAACTAACTGTTCCAAATCAACACTTTCCTGTCTTGCTTGTTGCATTGCAGTCTCCACTTCATTTATGGCTATAGCAGCTTCATTTTCAATAATTGGTTGTCCAAGAGGATCTTGACTTAAAGGTTCTGAACTTTGGCTACTTTGTGAACTGTCTTTAGCTATCTCAGCAGCAGTTGTTTCCTCCTGTTCAATCTCATCATTTAACATTCTCAAATAGTTTGGAAACACTGAATGCTGTCTTTCACAACGTTGAAAGAATCTTCGTAGCAGTCATAGTCTTTGAGTAATTCCGATTCAGAACGCCAACGCTTGAAGAGTTGAGGAAGTGCCAAATAGAAAAACTCTTTAATCAGGAGTTTGGTAGCTAAGTTTTCTATGGTTAATTAGACTTCCTTTCGTGTATCTGATCAAACAACCGTCACAGCCAACTACTGCATATTTCCCTTCATCTACATTTTCTGTTACATTGTTTCTATATCTGTAGTGTTGAAGTATTTCATAAAGACACGTTTTCTAGATGTGGACTCCTTGGATAGTACTTATCCAACATATTTGTTTTCACAATGTCTGTACTTTCCGGGTCAGTGCTCGGTACTGAATTTCCAGGAAAGTCTTCAAGACTGTTTTGTGTGCTTGCAAGGCCTAGACTTACCCAAACAATTCCCCTTGACTTCGAGTACAAACTGGCTGAGCTCAACCGTTCACAGCATTCATAGGAGCCTATATGCCTATGTGAAAGCATTTTCAAGCTGAAGCTGTACAATTTCTTTGTTAGAGACTTTTCTGCAGAAATCTCCAACATCTCCTTCATCTGTCTTCTTTGATTTTGTAATGTCTGGAGTGACACATAACGAGCAACCGCGATGGAGTTGTCTGCAACAAATTGTATATCCATATTTGCATTCCACATTTTCAAGAATCACAAAATTTTAGCCATTAATATACTTGGAGGCCTGTTCTTCTGAGGTTGTATGCGTTTTTCGGTGATTTTCGTGTCAGTGTATGTCTGACTTCAGATAAAAAGCTGTTCAATCTTCCTTTGGAAATGACAGGTCTTGGAAATTCAAAACGTCCCATTGTGTAAAACCTTCCCGTTGCCCTGTATCTTCGACAACAGTACTTTCCACATCTATGTTCTTGAAAGCGCAGAACTTACTGTCTCGAACCTATATCGCCACTGTCTTTTGGGGTAGCACATGTCACATACCGCTGTATGAAGGAGAGTACAGTCATCACTATCTGTTCCAAATCTCAGTGCATCTTTTATCCATAACAGCATGTGAATATGAGGGGCACCTCTAGCTTGGTACTTCAAAGAGCAAAATTCTCCTGCTGTCTTCACATTGATGTCCTTAATGTTTGAGTTTGCTTCTCTAAAAAAAAATAAGTCATCGTACGCGTACTCTGCACAACTGAGTGTACAAACCAAGTAGGTGCACCTAGGTTTCTCAACATACATTTCAGTTGCCAATGACGACAATGCCAATACTCATTGGTGCCACATTGGCATGCCATCAAATTAATCAAATTGTATTCTAACTTTCCATGAACTTTGTCAACAAATTCCTTTGCAGATAGATTTTGTATATTAACTCCTGTCTTCAGTATGTGATTTACAGCATATGATAGTCCAGACAAGTCACTCTCAAATAATAGATGGAATATTAATGGAATACACTGGCGAAATCTAGTGTCCTTGGAATATAATCTGGGTGACCTGTACTCCGTTGCTGTTATTTGTACGGGGTGGTCATCATACTGGCCATCTGGTCCAGTGGGAAATAAATGTGGAAAACAGCAAGCCTCTGAATTTTTCTCCCACATACTCATGGGAACTCCTTTTGCTTTTTTCATTTGAAAGAGATCAATAGAATTGCCAATAACTTCTTTGGAATGCAGTGTATGAATGCTGTAGTGTTCATATAATTCTTCTGATTTGGATCGATCCAATTTTTCAATCTGTCCACTTGATTGTAATATTTCATCCTCCATACAACTTACATTTCCAAGAACATCGACATTTTTATAAAAAATATTATTTAGTTTGAGATATAATGTAGCTTTTTTAACTTTATCAACATCCACTATTGCCAGATGTTTTTGATAGGGACGCCATTTACAAGAATGATAAGTGGTTCATCAACATCTCTGTCTACACCAACAGTTTCAATATTCCGTTTAAAATCTAAAGGTAAGTAGACAACTCTTCCTTTAAGGCCTTTCTGTAACTCCATTGGTGGCAGCTTCACTGTCTTTGGTTCCATACGAACTATTGCCTGAAATGGATGTATATATCATGTGAGAATTGATTCATAAACATTTAATGCTCAAGTTCTTCTGGAATTGATACCAATTCTAACTTGTTATGCATTGCTCTGGCTGGCATTTTGTTATCCTGTAACTTATCATAGCAATACTTACATATAATTTGCCTGTTCCTCTACACCTGCATATACCAACTCCTCATTTTCCCCAGACTGCTCTTCAGGACCAAAGGAACAAAACTGAACATCTTCACAAACTTTTTCTACTTCTGCTACTGAACTGGAATGGGCAAGATGATTGGATCCCTGAAGCGCAGGCTCCAGGGCAGGAATGCCCTTGATGCTAATGGAGAGAACAATTAACGCTTCATAGGTACTTTCAGAGGATACAGTTCATACAACACGTGGTCCTATGAATACCAGACGGGGATGTAAAGAGCCCCAGTTATGGATGGCTGAATACACTTTAACCAGTGGACCTCTTTTTTTATCCAGCCCCATCTGTGGTCTCCCTGTGGAGTAGTGAGGGGGCAGTGACATCACTTTGTGAGGTGGTACATTGTAGATGCAGCCGGGCCAGCAGACAGTGTGCTGTACCAGCATATTAATAATAAACAATTACAGCCTCTAACCAACTATGTCAGATCAACGCCTGCGTCCAACGCACGCGTCCAACGCAGCTCAGATATATTATATAACGGGTTATCTGCAAGCTCACAAGAGTACCATCTATAATAATAATAATCACTGTGCTGAACAGAGCGTGTCAGACCAACACGCGTCCAACGCAGCTCAGATATGTAACATAACGGGTTATCTGCAAGTTCACGAGAGTACCACCCATATTAATAATAATCACTGTGCTGAACAGAGCACATCAGATCAATGCCTGCGTCCAATGCAGCTCAGATATATTATATAACGGGTTATCTGCAAGTTCACGAGTACCACCCATATTAATAATAATCACTGTGCTGAACAGAGCACATCAGATCAATGCCTGCGTCCAATGCAGCTCAGATATATTATATAACGGGTTATCTGCAAGTTCACGAGTACCACCCATATTAATAATAATCACTGTGCTGAACAGAGCACATCAGATCAATGCCTGCGTCCAACGCAGCTCAGATATATTATATAACGGGTTATCTGCAAGTTCACGAGTACCACCCATATTAATAATAATCACTGTGCTGAACAGAGCACATCAGATCAATGCCTGCGTCCAACGCAGCTCAGATATATTATATAACGGGTTATCTGCAAGTTCACGAGTACCACCCATATTAATAATAATCACTGTGCTGAACAGAGCACATCAGATCAATGCCTGCGTCCAATGCAGCTCAGATATATTATATAACGGGTTATCTGCAAGTTCACGAGTACCACCCATATTAATAATAATCACTGTGCTGAACAGAGCACATCAGATCAATGCCTGCGTCCAATGCAGCTCAGATATATTATATAACGGGTTATCTGCAAGCTCACAAGTACCACCCATATTAATAATAATCACTGTGCTGAACAGAGCACATCAGATCAATGCCTGCGTCCAATGCAGCTCAGATATATTATATAACGGGTTATCTGCAAGTTCACGAGTACCACCCATATTAATAATAATCACTGTGCTGAACAGAGCACATCAGATCAATGCCTGCGTCCAACGCAGCTCAGATATATTATATAACGGGTTATCTGCAAGCTCACAAGAGGTCCACCCATATTAATAATAATCACTGTGCTGAACAGAGCACATCAGATCAATGCCTGCGTCCAATGCAGCTCAGATATATTATATAACGGGTTATCTGCAAGCTCACAAGTACCACCCATATTAATAATAATCACTGTGCTGAACAGAGCACATCAGATCAATGCCTGCGTCCAATGCAGCTCAGATATATTATATAACGGGTTATCTGCAAGTTCACGAGTACCACCCATATTAATAATAATCACTGTGCTGAACAGAGCACATCAGATCAATGCCTGCGTCCAACGCAGCTCAGATATATTATATAACGGGTTATCTGCAAGTTCACGAGTACCACCCATATTAATAATAATCACTGTGCTGAACAGAGCACATCAGATCAATGCCTGCGTCCAATGCAGCTCAGATATATTATATAACGGGTTATCTGCAAGTTCACGAGTACCACCCATATTAATAATAATCACTGTGCTGAACAGAGCACATCAGATCAATGCCTGCGTCCAATGCAGCTCAGATATATTATATAACGGGTTATCTGCAAGTTCACAAGAGTACCACCCATATTAATAATAATCACTGTGCTGAACAGAGCACATCAGATCAATGCCTGCGTCCAATGCAGCTCAGATATATTATATAACGGGTTATCTGCAAGTTCACGAGTACCACCCATATTAATAATAATCACTGTGCTGAACAGAGCACATCAGATCAATGCCTGCGTCCAACGCAGCTCAGATATATTATATAACGGGTTATCTGCAAGTTCACGAGTACCACCCATATTAATAATAATCACTGTGCTGAACAGAGCACATCAGATCAATGCCTGCGTCCAACGCAGCTCAGATATATTATATAACGGGTTATCTGCAAGCTCACAAGAGGTCCACCCATATTAATAATAATCACTGTGCTGAACAGAGCACATCAGATCAATGCCTGCGTCCAATGCAGCTCAGATATATTATATAACGGGTTATCTGCAAGCTCACAAGTACCACCCATATTAATAATAATCACTGTGCTGAACAGAGCACATCAGATCAATGCCTGCGTCCAATGCAGCTCAGATATATTATATAACGGGTTATCTGCAAGTTCACGAGTACCACCCATATTAATAATAATCACTGTGCTGAACAGAGCACATCAGATCAATGCCTGCGTCCAACGCAGCTCAGATATATTATATAACGGGTTATCTGCAAGTTCACGAGTACCACCCATATTAATAATAATCACTGTGCTGAACAGAGCACATCAGATCAATGCCTGCGTCCAATGCAGCTCAGATATATTATATAACGGGTTATCTGCAAGTTCACGAGTACCACCCATATTAATAATAATCACTGTGCTGAACAGAGCACATCAGATCAATGCCTGCGTCCAATGCAGCTCAGATATATTATATAACGGGTTATCTGCAAGTTCACGAGTACCACCCATATTAATAATAATCACTGTGCTGAACAGAGCACATCAGATCAATGCCTGCGTCCAATGCAGCTCAGATATATTATATAACGGGTTATCTGCAAGTTCACGAGTACCACCCATATTAATAATAATCACTGTGCTGAACAGAGCACATCAGATCAATGCCTGCGTCCAATGCAGCTCAGATATATTATATAACGGGTTATCTGCAAGTTCACGAGTACCACCCATATTAATAATAATCACTGTGCTGAACAGAGCACATCAGATCAATGCCTGCGTCCAATGCAGCTCAGATATATTATATAACGGGTTATCTGCAAGTTCACGAGTACCACCCATATTAATAATAATCACTGTGCTGAACAGAGCACATCAGATCAATGCCTGCGTCCAATGCAGCTCAGATATATTATATAACGGGTTATCTGCAAGCTCACAAGTACCACCCATATTAATAATAATCACTGTGCTGAACAGAGCACATCAGATCAATGCCTGCGTCCAATGCAGCTCAGATATGTAACATAATGGGTTATCTGCAAGCTCACAAGAGTACCACCCATATTAATAATAATCACTGTGCTGAACAGAGCACATCAGATCAATGCCTGCGTCCAATGCAGCTCAGATATATTATATAACGGGTTATCTGCAAGTTCACGAGTACCACCCATATTAATAATAATCACTGTGCTGAACAGAGCACATCAGATCAATGCCTGCGTCCAACGCAGCTCAGATATATTATATAACGGGTTATCTGCAAGCTCACAAGTACCACCCATATTAATAATAATCACTGTGCTGAACAGAGCACATCAGATCAATGCCTGCGTCCAATGCAGCTCAGATATGTAACATAATGGGTTATCTGCAAGCTCACAAGAGTACCACCCATATTAATAATAATCACTGTGCTGAACAGAGCACATCAGATCAATGCCTGCGTCCAATGCAGCTCAGATATATTATATAACGGGTTATCTGCAAGTTCACGAGTACCACCCATATTAATAATAATCACTGTGCTGAACAGAGCACATCAGATCAATGCCTGCGTCCAATGCAGCTCAGATATATTATATAACGGGTTATCTGCAAGTTCACGAGTACCACCCATATTAATAATAATCACTGTGCTGAACAGAGCACATCAGATCAATGCCTGCGTCCAATGCAGCTCAGATATATTATATAACGGGTTATCTGCAAGTTCACGAGTACCACCCATATTAATAATAATCACTGTGCTGAACAGAGCACATCAGATCAATGCCTGCGTCCAATGCAGCTCAGATATATTATATAACGGGTTATCTGCAAGTTCACGAGTACCACCCATATTAATAATAATCACTGTGCTGAACAGAGCACATCAGATCAATGCCTGCGTCCAATGCAGCTCAGATATATTATATAACGGGTTATCTGCAAGTTCACGAGTACCACCCATATTAATAATAATCACTGTGCTGAACAGAGCACATCAGATCAATGCCTGCGTCCAATGCAGCTCAGATATATTATATAACGGGTTATCTGCAAGTTCACGAGTACCACCCATATTAATAATAATCACTGTGCTGAACAGAGCACATCAGATCAATGCCTGCGTCCAATGCAGCTCAGATATATTATATAACGGGTTATCTGCAAGTTCACGAGTACCACCCATATTAATAATAATCACTGTGCTGAACAGAGCACATCAGATCAATGCCTGCGTCCAATGCAGCTCAGATATATTATATAACGGGTTATCTGCAAGTTCACGAGTACCACCCATATTAATAATAATCACTGTGCTGAACAGAGCACATCAGATCAATGCCTGCGTCCAATGCAGCTCAGATATATTATATAACGGGTTATCTGCAAGCTCACAAGTACCACCCATATTAATAATAATCACTGTGCTGAACAGAGCACATCAGATCAATGCCTGCGTCCAATGCAGCTCAGATATGTAACATAATGGGTTATCTGCAAGCTCACAAGAGTACCACCCATATTAATAATAATCACTGTGCTGAACAGAGCACATCAGATCAATGCCTGCGTCCAATGCAGCTCAGATATATTATATAACGGGTTATCTGCAAGTTCACGAGTACCACCCATATTAATAATAATCACTGTGCTGAACAGAGCACATCAGATCAATGCCTGCGTCCAACGCAGCTCAGATATATTATATAACGGGTTATCTGCAAGTTTACGAGTACCACCCATATTAATAATAATCACTGTGCTGAACAGAGCACATCAGATCAATGCCTGCGTCCAATGCAGCTCAGATATATTATATAACGGGTTATCTGCAAGCTCACAAGTACCACCCATATTAATAATAATCACTGTGCTGAACAGAGCACATCAGATCAATGCCTGCGTCCAACGCAGCTCAGATATATTATATAACGGGTTATCTGCAAGTTCACGAGTACCACCCATATTAATAATAATCACTGTGCTGAACAGAGCACATCAGATCAATGCCTGCGTCCAATGCAGCTCAGATATATTATATAACGGGTTATCTGCAAGCTCACAAGAGTACCACCCATATTAATAATAATCACTGTGCTGAACAGAGCACATCAGATCAATGCCTGCGTCCAATGCAGCTCAGATATATTATATAACGGGTTATCTGCAAGTTCACGAGTACCACCCATATTAATAATAATCACTGTGCTGAACAGAGCACATCAGATCAATGCATGCGTCCAATGCAGCTCAGATATGTAACATAATGGGTTATCTGCAAGTTCACGAGTACCACCCATATTAATAATAATCACTGTGCTGAACAGAGCACATCAGATCAATGCCTGCGTCCAATGCAGCTCAGATATATTATATAACGGGTTATCTGCAAGTTCACGAGTACCACCCATATTAATAATAATCACTGTGCTGAACAGAGCACATCAGATCAATGCCTGCGTCCAATGCAGCTCAGATATATTATATAACGGGTTATCTGCAAGCTCACAAGAGTACCACCCATATTAATAATAATCACTGTGCTGAACAGAGCACATCAGATCAATGCCTGCGTCCAATGCAGCTCAGATATGTAACATAATGGGTTATCTGCAAGCTCACAAGAGTACCACCCATATTAATAATAATCACTGTGCTGAACAGAGCACATCAGATCAATGCCTGCGTCCAATGCAGCTCAGATATGTAACATAATGGGTTATCTGCAAGCTCACAAGTACCACCCATATTAATAATAATCACTGTGCTGAACAGAGCACATCAGATCAATGCCTGCGTCCAATGCAGCTCAGATATATTATATAACGGGTTATCTGCAAGTTCACGAGTACCACCCATATTAATAATAATCACTGTGCTGAACAGAGCACATCAGATCAATGCCTGCGTCCAATGCAGCTCAGATATATTATATAACGGGTTATCTGCAAGCTCACAAGAGGTCCACCCATATTAATAATAATCACTGTGCTGAACAGAGCACATCAGATCAATGCCTGCGTCCAATGCAGCTCAGATATGTAACATAATGGGTTATCTGCAAGCTCACAAGTACTACCCATATTAATAATAATCACTGTGCTGAACAGAGCACATCAGATCAATGCCTGCGTCCAATGCAGCTCAGATATATTATATAACGGGTTATCTGCAAGTTCACGAGTACCACCCATATTAATAATAATCACTGTGCTGAACAGAGCACATCAGATCAATGCCTGCGTCCAATGCAGCTCAGATATATTATATAACGGGTTATCTGCAAGCTCACAAGAGTACCACCCATATTAATAATAATCACTGTGCTGAACAGAGCACATCAGATCAATGCCTGCGTCCAACGCAGCTCAGATATATTATATAACGGGTTATCTGCAAGTTCACGAGTACCACCCATATTAATAATAATCACTGTGCTGAACAGAGCACATCAGATCAATGCCTGCGTCCAATGCAGCTCAGATATATTATATAACGGGTTATCTGCAAGTTCACGAGTACCACCCATATTAATAATAATCACTGTGCTGAACAGAGCACATCAGATCAATGCCTGCGTCCAATGCAGCTCAGATATATTATATAACGGGTTATCTGCAAGTTCACGAGTACCACCCATATTAATAATAATCACTGTGCTGAACAGAGCACATCAGATCAATGCCTGCGTCCAATGCAGCTCAGATATATTATATAACGGGTTATCTGCAAGTTCACGAGTACCACCCATATTAATAATAATCACTGTGCTGAACAGAGCACATCAGATCAATGCATGCGTCCAATGCAGCTCAGATATGTAACATAACGGGTTATCTGCAAGCTCACAAGAGTACCACCCATATTAATAATAATCACTGTGCTGAACAGAGCACATCAGATCAATGCCTGCGTCCAATGCAGCTCAGATATATTATATAACGGGTTATCTGCAAGCTCACAAGAGGTCCACCCATATTCATAATAATCACTGTGCTGAACAGAGCACATCAGATCAATGCCTGCGTCCAATGCAGCTCAGATATATTATATAACGGGTTATCTGCAAGTTCACGAGTACCACCCATATTAATAATAATCACTGTGCTGAACAGAGCACATCAGATCAATGCCTGCGTCCAATGCAGCTCAGATATATTATATAACGGGTTATCTGCAAGTTCACGAGTACCACCCATATTAATAATAATCACTGTGCTGAACAGAGCACATCAGATCAATGCCTGCGTCCAATGCAGCTCAGATATATTATATAACGGGTTATCTGCAAGTTCACGAGTACCACCCATATTAATAATAATCACTGTGCTGAACAGAGCACATCAGATCAATGCCTGCGTCCAATGCAGCTCAGATATATTATATAACGGGTTATCTGCAAGTTCACGAGTACCACCCATATTAATAATAATCACTGTGCTGAACAGAGCACATCAGATCAATGCCTGCGTCCAATGCAGCTCAGATATATTATATAACGGGTTATCTGCAAGTTCACGAGTACCACCCATATTAATAATAATCACTGTGCTGAACAGAGCACATCAGATCAATGCCTGCGTCCAATGCAGCTCAGATATATTATATAACGGGTTATCTGCAAGTTCACGAGTACCACCCATATTAATAATAATCACTGTGCTGAACAGAGCACATCAGATCAATGCCTGCGTCCAATGCAGCTCAGATATATTATATAACGGGTTATCTGCAAGTTCACGAGTACCACCCATATTAATAATAATCACTGTGCTGAACAGAGCACATCAGATCAATGCCTGCGTCCAATGCAGCTCAGATATATTATATAACGGGTTATCTGCAAGTTCACGAGTACCACCCATATTAATAATAATCACTGTGCTGAACAGAGCACATCAGATCAATGCCTGCGTCCAATGCAGCTCAGATATATTATATAACGGGTTATCTGCAAGTTCACGAGTACCACCCATATTAATAATAATCACTGTGCTGAACAGAGCACATCAGATCAATGCCTGCGTCCAATGCAGCTCAGATATATTATATAACGGGTTATCTGCAAGCTCACAAGAGTACCACCCATATTAATAATAATCACTGTGCTGAACAGAGCACATCAGATCAATGCCTGCGTCCAACGCAGCTCAGATATATTATATAACGGGTTATCTGCAAGTTCACGAGTACCACCCATATTAATAATAATCACTGTGCTGAACAGAGCACATCAGATCAATGCCTGCGTCCAATGCAGCTCAGATATATTATATAACGGGTTATCTGCAAGTTCACGAGTACCACCCATATTAATAATAATCACTGTGCTGAACAGAGCACATCAGATCAATGCCTGCGTCCAACGCAGCTCAGATATATTATATAACGGGTTATCTGCAAGTTCACGAGTACCACCCATATTAATAATAATCACTGTGCTGAACAGAGCACATCAGATCAATGCCTGCGTCCAATGCAGCTCAGATATATTATATAACGGGTTATCTGCAAGTTCACAAGAGTACCACCCATATTAATAATAATCACTGTGCTGAACAGAGCACATCAGATCAATGCCTGCGTCCAATGCAGCTCAGATATATTATATAACGGGTTATCTGCAAGTTCACGAGTACCACCCATATTAATAATAATCACTGTGCTGAACAGAGCACATCAGATCAATGCCTGCGTCCAATGCAGCTCAGATATATTATATAACGGGTTATCTGCAAGCTCACAAGAGTACCACCCATATTAATAATAATCACTGTGCTGAACAGAGCACATCAGATCAATGCCTGCGTCCAATGCAGCTCAGATATATTATATAACGGGTTATCTGCAAGTTCACGAGTACCACCCATATTAATAATAATCACTGTGCTGAACAGAGCACATCAGATCAATGCCTGCGTCCAATGCAGCTCAGATATATTATATAACGGGTTATCTGCAAGTTCACGAGTACCACCCATATTAATAATAATCACTGTGCTGAACAGAGCACATCAGATCAATGCCTGCGTCCAATGCAGCTCAGATATATTATATAACGGGTTATCTGCAAGTTCACGAGTACCACCCATATTAATAATAATCACTGTGCTGAACAGAGCACATCAGATCAATGCCTGCGTCCAATGCAGCTCAGATATATTATATAACGGGTTATCTGCAAGCTCACAAGAGGTACCACCCATATTAATAATAATCACTGTGCTGAACAGAGCACATCAGATCAATGCCTGCGTCCAATGCAGCTCAGATATATTATATAACGGGTTATCTGCAAGTTCACGAGTACCACCCATATTAATAATAATCACTGTGCTGAACAGAGCACATCAGATCAATGCCTGCGTCCAATGCAGCTCAGATATATTATATAACGGGTTATCTGCAAGCTCACAAGAGGTACCACCCATATTAATAATAATCACTGTGCTGAACAGAGCACATCAGATCAATGCCTGCGTCCAATGCAGCTCAGATATATTATATAACGGGTTATCTGCAAGCTCACAAGTACCACCCATATTAATAATAATCACTGTGCTGAACAGAGCACATCAGATCAATGCCTGCGTCCAATGCAGCTCAGATATATTATATAACGGGTTATCTGCAAGTTCACGAGTACCACCCATATTAATAATAATCACTGTGCTGAACAGAGCACATCAGATCAATGCCTGCGTCCAATGCAGCTCAGATATATTATATAACGGGTTATCTGCAAGTTCACAAGAGTACCACCCATATTAATAATAATCACTGTGCTGAACAGAGCACATCAGATCAATGCCTGCGTCCAACGCAGCTCAGATATATTATATAACGGGTTATCTGCAAGTTCACGAGTACCACCCATATTAATAATAATCACTGTGCTGAACAGAGCACATCAGATCAATGCCTGCGTCCAATGCAGCTCAGATATATTATATAACGGGTTATCTGCAAGTTCACGAGTACCACCCATATTAATAATAATCACTGTGCTGAACAGAGCACATCAGATCAATGCCTGCGTCCAATGCAGCTCAGATATATTATATAACGGGTTATCTGCAAGTTCACGAGTACCACCCATATTAATAATAATCACTGTGCTGAACAGAGCACATCAGATCAATGCCTGCGTCCAATGCAGCTCAGATATATTATATAACGGGTTATCTGCAAGTTCACGAGTACCACCCATATTAATAATAATCACTGTGCTGAACAGAGCACATCAGATCAATGCCTGCGTCCAATGCAGCTCAGATATATTATATAACGGGTTATCTGCAAGCTCACAAGAGTACCACCCATATTAATAATAATCACTGTGCTGAACAGAGCACATCAGATCAATGCCTGCGTCCAATGCAGCTCAGATATATTATATAACGGGTTATCTGCAAGTTCACGAGTACCACCCATATTAATAATAATCACTGTGCTGAACAGAGCACATCAGATCAATGCCTGCGTCCAATGCAGCTCAGATATATTATATAACGGGTTATCTGCAAGTTCACGAGTACCACCCATATTAATAATAATCACTGTGCTGAACAGAGCACATCAGATCAATGCCTGCGTCCAATGCAGCTCAGATATATTATATAACGGGTTATCTGCAAGTTCACGAGTACCACCCATATTAATAATAATCACTGTGCTGAACAGAGCACATCAGATCAATGCCTGCGTCCAATGCAGCTCAGATATATTATATAACGGGTTATCTGCAAGTTCACGAGTACCACCCATATTAATAATAATCACTGTGCTGAACAGAGCACATCAGATCAATGCCTGCGTCCAATGCAGCTCAGATATATTATATAACGGGTTATCTGCAAGTTCACGAGTACCACCCATATTAATAATAATCACTGTGCTGAACAGAGCACATCAGATCAATGCCTGCGTCCAATGCAGCTCAGATATATTATATAACGGGTTATCTGCAAGTTCACGAGTACCACCCATATTAATAATAATCACTGTGCTGAACAGAGCACATCAGATCAATGCCTGCGTCCAATGCAGCTCAGATATATTATATAACGGGTTATCTGCAAGTTCACGAGTACCACCCATATTAATAATAATCACTGTGCTGAACAGAGCACATCAGATCAATGCCTGCGTCCAATGCAGCTCAGATATATTATATAACGGGTTATCTGCAAGTTCACGAGTACCACCCATATTAATAATAATCACTGTGCTGAACAGAGCACATCAGATCAATGCCTGCGTCCAATGCAGCTCAGATATATTATATAACGGGTTATCTGCAAGTTCACGAGTACCACCCATATTAATAATAATCACTGTGCTGAACAGAGCACATCAGATCAATGCCTGCGTCCAATGCAGCTCAGATATATTATATAACGGGTTATCTGCAAGTTCACAAGAGTACCACCCATATTAATAATAATCACTGTGCTGAACAGAGCACATCAGATCAATGCCTGCGTCCAATGCAGCTCAGATATATTATATAACGGGTTATCTGCAAGTTCACGAGTACCACCCATATTAATAATAATCACTGTGCTGAACAGAGCACATCAGATCAATGCCTGCGTCCAATGCAGCTCAGATATATTATATAACGGGTTATCTGCAAGTTCACGAGTACCACCCATATTAATAATAATCACTGTGCTGAACAGAGCACATCAGATCAATGCCTGCGTCCAATGCAGCTCAGATATATTATATAACGGGTTATCTGCAAGTTCACGAGTACCACCCATATTAATAATAATCACTGTGCTGAACAGAGCACATCAGATCAATGCCTGCGTCCAATGCAGCTCAGATATATTATATAACGGGTTATCTGCAAGCTCACAAGAGTACCACCCATATTAATAATAATCACTGTGCTGAACAGAGCACATCAGATCAATGCCTGCGTCCAATGCAGCTCAGATATATTATATAACGGGTTATCTGCAAGTTCACGAGTACCACCCATATTAATAATAATCACTGTGCTGAACAGAGCACATCAGATCAATGCCTGCGTCCAATGCAGCTCAGATATATTATATAACGGGTTATCTGCAAGCTCACAAGAGTACCACCCATATTAATAATAATCACTGTGCTGAACAGAGCACATCAGATCAATGCCTGCGTCCAATGCAGCTCAGATATATTATATAACGGGTTATCTGCAAGTTCACGAGTACCACCCATATTAATAATAATCACTGTGCTGAACAGAGCACATCAGATCAATGCCTGCGTCCAATGCAGCTCAGATATATTATATAACGGGTTATCTGCAAGTTCACGAGTACCACCCATATTAATAATAATCACTGTGCTGAACAGAGCACATCAGATCAATGCCTGCGTCCAATGCAGCTCAGATATATTATATAACGGGTTATCTGCAAGTTCACGAGTACCACCCATATTAATAATAATCACTGTGCTGAACAGAGCACATCAGATCAATGCCTGCGTCCAATGCAGCTCAGATATATTATATAACGGGTTATCTGCAAGCTCACAAGAGTACCACCCATATTAATAATAATCACTGTGCTGAACAGAGCACATCAGATCAATGCCTGCGTCCAATGCAGCTCAGATATATTATATAACGGGTTATCTGCAAGTTCACGAGTACCACCCATATTAATAATAATCACTGTGCTGAACAGAGCACATCAGATCAATGCCTGCGTCCAATGCAGCTCAGATATATTATATAACGGGTTATCTGCAAGTTCACGAGTACCACCCATATTAATAATAATCACTGTGCTGAACAGAGCACATCAGATCAATGCCTGCGTCCAATGCAGCTCAGATATATTATATAACGGGTTATCTGCAAGTTCACGAGTACCACCCATATTAATAATAATCACTGTGCTGAACAGAGCACATCAGATCAATGCCTGCGTCCAATGCAGCTCAGATATATTATATAACGGGTTATCTGCAAGTTCACGAGTACCACCCATATTAATAATAATCACTGTGCTGAACAGAGCACATCAGATCAATGCCTGCGTCCAATGCAGCTCAGATATATTATATAACGGGTTATCTGCAAGTTCACGAGTACCACCCATATTAATAATAATCACTGTGCTGAACAGAGCACATCAGATCAATGCCTGCGTCCAATGCAGCTCAGATATATTATATAACGGGTTATCTGCAAGTTCACGAGTACCACCCATATTAATAATAATCACTGTGCTGAACAGAGCACATCAGATCAATGCCTGCGTCCAATGCAGCTCAGATATATTATATAACGGGTTATCTGCAAGTTCACGAGTACCACCCATATTAATAATAATCACTGTGCTGAACAGAGCACATCAGATCAATGCCTGCGTCCAATGCAGCTCAGATATATTATATAACGGGTTATCTGCAAGTTCACGAGTACCACCCATATTAATAATAATCACTGTGCTGAACAGAGCACATCAGATCAATGCCTGCGTCCAATGCAGCTCAGATATATTATATAACGGGTTATCTGCAAGTTCACGAGTACCACCCATATTAATAATAATCACTGTGCTGAACAGAGCACATCAGATCAATGCCTGCGTCCAATGCAGCTCAGATATATTATATAACGGGTTATCTGCAAGTTCACGAGTACCACCCATATTAATAATAATCACTGTGCTGAACAGAGCACATCAGATCAATGCCTGCGTCCAATGCAGCTCAGATATATTATATAACGGGTTATCTGCAAGTTCACGAGTACCACCCATATTAATAATAATCACTGTGCTGAACAGAGCACATCAGATCAATGCCTGCGTCCAATGCAGCTCAGATATATTATATAACGGGTTATCTGCAAGCTCACAAGAGTACCACCCATATTAATAATAATCACTGTGCTGAACAGAGCACATCAGATCAATGCCTGCGTCCAATGCAGCTCAGATATATTATATAACGGGTTATCTGCAAGTTCACGAGTACCACCCATATTAATAATAATCACTGTGCTGAACAGAGCACATCAGATCAATGCCTGCGTCCAATGCAGCTCAGATATATTATATAACGGGTTATCTGCAAGTTCACGAGTACCACCCATATTAATAATAATCACTGTGCTGAACAGAGCACATCAGATCAATGCCTGCGTCCAATGCAGCTCAGATATATTATATAACGGGTTATCTGCAAGTTCACGAGTACCACCCATATTAATAATAATCACTGTGCTGAACAGAGCACATCAGATCAATGCCTGCGTCCAATGCAGCTCAGATATATTATATAACGGGTTATCTGCAAGTTCACAGAGTACCACCCATATTAATAATAATCACTGTGCTGAACAGAGCACATCAGATCAATGCCTGCGTCCAATGCAGCTCAGATATATTATATAACGGGTTATCTGCAAGTTCACAGAGTACCACCCATATTAATAATAATCACTGTGCTGAACAGAGCACATCAGATCAATGCCTGCGTCCAATGCAGCTCAGATATATTATATAACGGGTTATCTGCAAGTTCACGAGTACCACCCATATTAATAATAATCACTGTGCTGAACAGAGCACATCAGATCAATGCCTGCGTCCAATGCAGCTCAGATATATTATATAACGGGTTATCTGCAAGTTCACGAGTACCACCCATATTAATAATAATCACTGTGCTGAACAGAGCACATCAGATCAATGCCTGCGTCCAATGCAGCTCAGATATATTATATAACGGGTTATCTGCAAGTTCACGAGTACCACCCATATTAATAATAATCACTGTGCTGAACAGAGCACATCAGATCAATGCCTGCGTCCAATGCAGCTCAGATATATTATATAACGGGTTATCTGCAAGTTCACGAGTACCACCCATATTAATAATAATCACTGTGCTGAACAGAGCACATCAGATCAATGCCTGCGTCCAATGCAGCTCAGATATATTATATAACGGGTTATCTGCAAGTTCACGAGTACCACCCATATTAATAATAATCACTGTGCTGAACAGAGCACATCAGATCAATGCCTGCGTCCAATGCAGCTCAGATATATTATATAACGGGTTATCTGCAAGTTCACGAGTACCACCCATATTAATAATAATCACTGTGCTGAACAGAGCACATCAGATCAATGCCTGCGTCCAATGCAGCTCAGATATATTATATAACGGGTTATCTGCAAGTTCACGAGTACCACCCATATTAATAATAATCACTGTGCTGAACAGAGCACATCAGATCAATGCCTGCGTCCAATGCAGCTCAGATATATTATATAACGGGTTATCTGCAAGTTCACAAGAGTACCACCCATATTAATAATAATCACTGTGCTGAACAGAGCACATCAGATCAATGCCTGCGTCCAATGCAGCTCAGATATATTATATAACGGGTTATCTGCAAGTTCACGAGTACCACCCATATTAATAATAATCACTGTGCTGAACAGAGCACATCAGATCAATGCCTGCGTCCAATGCAGCTCAGATATATTATATAACGGGTTATCTGCAAGTTCACGAGTACCACCCATATTAATAATAATCACTGTGCTGAACAGAGCACATCAGATCAATGCCTGCGTCCAATGCAGCTCAGATATATTATATAACGGGTTATCTGCAAGCTCACAAGAGTACCACCCATATTAATAATAATCACTGTGCTGAACAGAGCACATCAGATCAATGCCTGCGTCCAATGCAGCTCAGATATATTATATAACGGGTTATCTGCAAGCTCACAAGAGTACCACCCATATTAATAATAATCACTGTGCTGAACAGAGCACATCAGATCAATGCCTGCGTCCAATGCAGCTCAGATATATTATATAACGGGTTATCTGCAAGCTCACAAGAGTACCACCCATATTAATAATAATCACTGTGCTGAACAGAGCACATCAGATCAATGCCTGCGTCCAATGCAGCTCAGATATATTATATAACGGGTTATCTGCAAGTTCACGAGTACCACCCATATTAATAATAATCACTGTGCTGAACAGAGCACATCAGATCAATGCCTGCGTCCAATGCAGCTCAGATATATTATATAACGGGTTATCTGCAAGTTCACGAGTACCACCCATATTAATAATAATCACTGTGCTGAACAGAGCACATCAGATCAATGCCTGCGTCCAATGCAGCTCAGATATATTATATAACGGGTTATCTGCAAGTTCACAGAGTACCACCCATATTAATAATAATCACTGTGCTGAACAGAGCACATCAGATCAATGCCTGCGTCCAATGCAGCTCAGATATATTATATAACGGGTTATCTGCAAGTTCACGAGTACCACCCATATTAATAATAATCACTGTGCTGAACAGAGCACATCAGATCAATGCCTGCGTCCAATGCAGCTCAGATATATTATATAACGGGTTATCTGCAAGTTCACGAGTACCACCCATATTAATAATAATCACTGTGCTGAACAGAGCACATCAGATCAATGCCTGCGTCCAATGCAGCTCAGATATATTATATAACGGGTTATCTGCAAGTTCACGAGTACCACCCATATTAATAATAATCACTGTGCTGAACAGAGCACATCAGATCAATGCCTGCGTCCAATGCAGCTCAGATATATTATATAACGGGTTATCTGCAAGTTCACGAGTACCACCCATATTAATAATAATCACTGTGCTGAACAGAGCACATCAGATCAATGCCTGCGTCCAATGCAGCTCAGATATATTATATAACGGGTTATCTGCAAGTTCACGAGTACCACCCATATTAATAATAATCACTGTGCTGAACAGAGCACATCAGATCAATGCCTGCGTCCAATGCAGCTCAGATATATTATATAACGGGTTATCTGCAAGTTCACGAGTACCACCCATATTAATAATAATCACTGTGCTGAACAGAGCACATCAGATCAATGCCTGCGTCCAATGCAGCTCAGATATATTATATAACGGGTTATCTGCAAGCTCACAAGAGTACCACCCATATTAATAATAATCACTGTGCTGAACAGAGCACATCAGATCAATGCCTGCGTCCAATGCAGCTCAGATATATTATATAACGGGTTATCTGCAAGTTCACAAGAGTACCACCCATATTAATAATAATCACTGTGCTGAACAGAGCACATCAGATCAATGCCTGCGTCCAATGCAGCTCAGATATATTATATAACGGGTTATCTGCAAGTTCACAGAGTACCACCCATATTAATAATAATCACTGTGCTGAACAGAGCACATCAGATCAATGCCTGCGTCCAATGCAGCTCAGATATATTATATAACGGGTTATCTGCAAGTTCACGAGTACCACCCATATTAATAATAATCACTGTGCTGAACAGAGCACATCAGATCAATGCCTGCGTCCAATGCAGCTCAGATATATTATATAACGGGTTATCTGCAAGCTCACAAGAGTACCACCCATATTAATAATAATCACTGTGCTGAACAGAGCACATCAGATCAATGCCTGCGTCCAATGCAGCTCAGATATATTATATAACGGGTTATCTGCAAGTTCACGAGTACCACCCATATTAATAATAATCACTGTGCTGAACAGAGCACATCAGATCAATGCCTGCGTCCAATGCAGCTCAGATATATTATATAACGGGTTATCTGCAAGCTCACAAGAGTACCACCCATATTAATAATAATCACTGTGCTGAACAGAGCACATCAGATCAATGCCTGCGTCCAATGCAGCTCAGATATATTATATAACGGGTTATCTGCAAGCTCACAAGAGTACCACCCATATTAATAATAATCACTGTGCTGAACAGAGCACATCAGATCAATGCCTGCGTCCAATGCAGCTCAGATATATTATATAACGGGTTATCTGCAAGTTCACGAGTACCACCCATATTAATAATAATCACTGTGCTGAACAGAGCACATCAGATCAATGCCTGCGTCCAATGCAGCTCAGATATATTATATAACGGGTTATCTGCAAGCTCACAAGAGTACCACCCATATTAATAATAATCACTGTGCTGAACAGAGCACATCAGATCAATGCCTGCGTCCAATGCAGCTCAGATATATTATATAACGGGTTATCTGCAAGTTCACGAGTACCACCCATATTAATAATAATCACTGTGCTGAACAGAGCACATCAGATCAATGCCTGCGTCCAATGCAGCTCAGATATATTATATAACGGGTTATCTGCAAGTTCACGAGTACCACCCATATTAATAATAATCACTGTGCTGAACAGAGCACATCAGATCAATGCCTGCGTCCAATGCAGCTCAGATATATTATATAACGGGTTATCTGCAAGTTCACGAGTACCACCCATATTAATAATAATCACTGTGCTGAACAGAGCACATCAGATCAATGCCTGCGTCCAATGCAGCTCAGATATATTATATAACGGGTTATCTGCAAGTTCACGAGTACCACCCATATTAATAATAATCACTGTGCTGAACAGAGCACATCAGATCAATGCCTGCGTCCAATGCAGCTCAGATATATTATATAACGGGTTATCTGCAAGTTCACGAGTACCACCCATATTAATAATAATCACTGTGCTGAACAGAGCACATCAGATCAATGCCTGCGTCCAATGCAGCTCAGATATATTATATAACGGGTTATCTGCAAGTTCACGAGTACCACCCATATTAATAATAATCACTGTGCTGAACAGAGCACATCAGATCAATGCCTGCGTCCAATGCAGCTCAGATATATTATATAACGGGTTATCTGCAAGTTCACGAGTACCACCCATATTAATAATAATCACTGTGCTGAACAGAGCACATCAGATCAATGCCTGCGTCCAATGCAGCTCAGATATATTATATAACGGGTTATCTGCAAGTTCACGAGTACCACCCATATTAATAATAATCACTGTGCTGAACAGAGCACATCAGATCAATGCCTGCGTCCAATGCAGCTCAGATATATTATATAACGGGTTATCTGCAAGTTCACGAGTACCACCCATATTAATAATAATCACTGTGCTGAACAGAGCACATCAGATCAATGCCTGCGTCCAATGCAGCTCAGATATATTATATAACGGGTTATCTGCAAGTTCACAAGAGTACCACCCATATTAATAATAATCACTGTGCTGAACAGAGCACATCAGATCAATGCCTGCGTCCAATGCAGCTCAGATATATTATATAACGGGTTATCTGCAAGCTCACAAGAGTACCACCCATATTAATAATAATCACTGTGCTGAACAGAGCACATCAGATCAATGCCTGCGTCCAATGCAGCTCAGATATATTATATAACGGGTTATCTGCAAGTTCACGAGTACCACCCATATTAATAATAATCACTGTGCTGAACAGAGCACATCAGATCAATGCCTGCGTCCAATGCAGCTCAGATATATTATATAACGGGTTATCTGCAAGTTCACAAGAGTACCACCCATATTAATAATAATCACTGTGCTGAACAGAGCACATCAGATCAATGCCTGCGTCCAATGCAGCTCAGATATATTATATAACGGGTTATCTGCAAGTTCACGAGTACCACCCATATTAATAATAATCACTGTGCTGAACAGAGCACATCAGATCAATGCCTGCGTCCAATGCAGCTCAGATATATTATATAACGGGTTATCTGCAAGTTCACGAGTACCACCCATATTAATAATAATCACTGTGCTGAACAGAGCACATCAGATCAATGCCTGCGTCCAATGCAGCTCAGATATATTATATAACGGGTTATCTGCAAGTTCACGAGTACCACCCATATTAATAATAATCACTGTGCTGAACAGAGCACATCAGATCAATGCCTGCGTCCAATGCAGCTCAGATATATTATATAACGGGTTATCTGCAAGTTCACGAGTACCACCCATATTAATAATAATCACTGTGCTGAACAGAGCACATCAGATCAATGCCTGCGTCCAATGCAGCTCAGATATATTATATAACGGGTTATCTGCAAGTTCACGAGTACCACCCATATTAATAATAATCACTGTGCTGAACAGAGCACATCAGATCAATGCCTGCGTCCAATGCAGCTCAGATATATTATATAACGGGTTATCTGCAAGTTCACAGAGTACCACCCATATTAATAATAATCACTGTGCTGAACAGAGCACATCAGATCAATGCCTGCGTCCAATGCAGCTCAGATATATTATATAACGGGTTATCTGCAAGTTCACGAGTACCACCCATATTAATAATAATCACTGTGCTGAACAGAGCACATCAGATCAATGCCTGCGTCCAATGCAGCTCAGATATATTATATAACGGGTTATCTGCAAGTTCACGAGTACCACCCATATTAATAATAATCACTGTGCTGAACAGAGCACATCAGATCAATGCCTGCGTCCAATGCAGCTCAGATATATTATATAACGGGTTATCTGCAAGTTCACGAGTACCACCCATATTAATAATAATCACTGTGCTGAACAGAGCACATCAGATCAATGCCTGCGTCCAATGCAGCTCAGATATATTATATAACGGGTTATCTGCAAGTTCACGAGTACCACCCATATTAATAATAATCACTGTGCTGAACAGAGCACATCAGATCAATGCCTGCGTCCAATGCAGCTCAGATATATTATATAACGGGTTATCTGCAAGTTCACGAGTACCACCCATATTAATAATAATCACTGTGCTGAACAGAGCACATCAGATCAATGCCTGCGTCCAATGCAGCTCAGATATATTATATAACGGGTTATCTGCAAGCTCACAAGAGTACCACCCATATTAATAATAATCACTGTGCTGAACAGAGCACATCAGATCAATGCCTGCGTCCAATGCAGCTCAGATAT
The DNA here is from genome assembly GCA_963921515.1 of Calotriton arnoldi. Lineage (NCBI taxonomy): Eukaryota > Metazoa > Chordata > Amphibia > Caudata > Salamandridae > Calotriton > Calotriton arnoldi. Next base: position 1,277,928 of record CAWUFW010001592.1, read on the forward strand.
ATTATATAACGGGTTATCTGCAAGTTCACGAGTACCACCCATATTAATAATAATCACTGTGCTGAACAGAGCACATCAGATCAATGCCTGCGTCCAATGCAGCTCAGATATATTATATAACGGGTTATCTGCAAGTTCACGAGTACCACCCATATTAATAATAATCACTGTGCTGAACAGAGCACATCAGATCAATGCCTGCGTCCAATGCAGCTCAGATATATTATATAACGGGTTATCTGCAAGCTCACAGAGTACCACCCATATTAATAATAATCACTGTGCTGAACAGAGCACATCAGATCAATGCCTGCGTCCAATGCAGCTCAGATATATTATATAACGGGTTATCTGCAAGTTCACGAGTACCACCCATATTAATAATAATCACTGTGCTGAACAGAGCACATCAGATCAATGCCTGCGTCCAATGCAGCTCAGATATATTATATAACGGGTTATCTGCAAGCTCACAAGAGTACCACCCATATTAATAATAATCACTGTGCTGAACAGAGCACATCAGATCAATGCCTGCGTCCAATGCAGCTCAGATATATTATATAACGGGTTATCTGCAAGTTCACGAGTACCACCCATATTAATAATAATCACTGTGCTGAACAGAGCACATCAGATCAATGCCTGCGTCCAATGCAGCTCAGATATATTATATAACGGGTTATCTGCAAGCTCACAAGAGTACCACCCATATTAATAATAATCACTGTGCTGAACAGAGCACATCAGATCAATGCCTGCGTCCAATGCAGCTCAGATATATTATATAACGGGTTATCTGCAAGTTCACGAGTACCACCCATATTAATAATAATCACTGTGCTGAACAGAGCACATCAGATCAATGCCTGCGTCCAATGCAGCTCAGATATATTATATAACGGGTTATCTGCAAGCTCACAAGAGTACCACCCATATTAATAATAATCACTGTGCTGAACAGAGCACATCAGATCAATGCCTGCGTCCAATGCAGCTCAGATATATTATATAACGGGTTATCTGCAAGTTCACGAGTACCACCCATATTAATAATAATCACTGTGCTGAACAGAGCACATCAGATCAATGCCTGCGTCCAATGCAGCTCAGATATATTATATAACGGGTTATCTGCAAGTTCACGAGTACCACCCATATTAATAATAATCACTGTGCTGAACAGAGCACATCAGATCAATGCCTGCGTCCAATGCAGCTCAGATATATTATATAACGGGTTATCTGCAAGTTCACGAGTACCACCCATATTAATAATAATCACTGTGCTGAACAGAGCACATCAGATCAATGCCTGCGTCCAATGCAGCTCAGATATATTATATAACGGGTTATCTGCAAGTTCACGAGTACCACCCATATTAATAATAATCACTGTGCTGAACAGAGCACATCAGATCAATGCCTGCGTCCAATGCAGCTCAGATATATTATATAACGGGTTATCTGCAAGTTCACGAGTACCACCCATATTAATAATAATCACTGTGCTGAACAGAGCACATCAGATCAATGCCTGCGTCCAATGCAGCTCAGATATATTATATAACGGGTTATCTGCAAGTTCACGAGTACCACCCATATTAATAATAATCACTGTGCTGAACAGAGCACATCAGATCAATGCCTGCGTCCAATGCAGCTCAGATATATTATATAACGGGTTATCTGCAAGTTCACGAGTACCACCCATATTAATAATAATCACTGTGCTGAACAGAGCACATCAGATCAATGCCTGCGTCCAATGCAGCTCAGATATATTATATAACGGGTTATCTGCAAGTTCACGAGTACCACCCATATTAATAATAATCACTGTGCTGAACAGAGCACATCAGATCAATGCCTGCGTCCAATGCAGCTCAGATATATTATATAACGGGTTATCTGCAAGTTCACGAGTACCACCCATATTAATAATAATCACTGTGCTGAACAGAGCACATCAGATCAATGCCTGCGTCCAATGCAGCTCAGATATATTATATAACGGGTTATCTGCAAGCTCACAAGAGTACCACCCATATTAATAATAATCACTGTGCTGAACAGAGCACATCAGATCAATGCCTGCGTCCAATGCAGCTCAGATATATTATATAACGGGTTATCTGCAAGTTCACGAGTACCACCCATATTAATAATAATCACTGTGCTGAACAGAGCACATCAGATCAATGCCTGCGTCCAACGCAGCTCAGATATATTATATAACGGGTTATCTGCAAGTTCACGAGTACCACCCATATTAATAATAATCACTGTGCTGAACAGAGCACATCAGATCAATGCCTGCGTCCAATGCAGCTCAGATATATTATATAACGGGTTATCTGCAAGCTCACAGAGTACCACCCATATTAATAATAATCACTGTGCTGAACAGAGCACATCAGATCAATGCCTGCGTCCAACGCAGCTCAGATATATTATATAACGGGTTATCTGCAAGTTCACGAGTACCACCCATATTAATAATAATCACTGTGCTGAACAGAGCACATCAGATCAATGCCTGCGTCCAATGCAGCTCAGATATATTATATAACGGGTTATCTGCAAGCTCACAAGAGTACCACCCATATTAATAATAATCACTGTGCTGAACAGAGCACATCAGATCAATGCCTGCGTCCAATGCAGCTCAGATATATTATATAACGGGTTATCTGCAAGTTCACGAGTACCACCCATATTAATAATAATCACTGTGCTGAACAGAGCACATCAGATCAATGCCTGCGTCCAATGCAGCTCAGATATATTATATAACGGGTTATCTGCAAGTTCACAAGAGTACCACCCATATTAATAATAATCACTGTGCTGAACAGAGCACATCAGATCAATGCCTGCGTCCAATGCAGCTCAGATATATTATATAACGGGTTATCTGCAAGTTCACGAGTACCACCCATATTAATAATAATCACTGTGCTGAACAGAGCACATCAGATCAATGCCTGCGTCCAATGCAGCTCAGATATATTATATAACGGGTTATCTGCAAGTTCACGAGTACCACCCATATTAATAATAATCACTGTGCTGAACAGAGCACATCAGATCAATGCCTGCGTCCAATGCAGCTCAGATATATTATATAACGGGTTATCTGCAAGTTCACGAGTACCACCCATATTAATAATAATCACTGTGCTGAACAGAGCACATCAGATCAATGCCTGCGTCCAATGCAGCTCAGATATATTATATAACGGGTTATCTGCAAGTTCACAGAGTACCACCCATATTAATAATAATCACTGTGCTGAACAGAGCACATCAGATCAATGCCTGCGTCCAATGCAGCTCAGATATATTATATAACGGGTTATCTGCAAGTTCACGAGTACCACCCATATTAATAATAATCACTGTGCTGAACAGAGCACATCAGATCAATGCCTGCGTCCAATGCAGCTCAGATATATTATATAACGGGTTATCTGCAAGTTCACGAGTACCACCCATATTAATAATAATCACTGTGCTGAACAGAGCACATCAGATCAATGCCTGCGTCCAATGCAGCTCAGATATATTATATAACGGGTTATCTGCAAGTTCACGAGTACCACCCATATTAATAATAATCACTGTGCTGAACAGAGCACATCAGATCAATGCCTGCGTCCAATGCAGCTCAGATATATTATATAACGGGTTATCTGCAAGTTCACGAGTACCACCCATATTAATAATAATCACTGTGCTGAACAGAGCACATCAGATCAATGCCTGCGTCCAATGCAGCTCAGATATATTATATAACGGGTTATCTGCAAGTTCACGAGTACCACCCATATTAATAATAATCACTGTGCTGAACAGAGCACATCAGATCAATGCCTGCGTCCAATGCAGCTCAGATATATTATATAACGGGTTATCTGCAAGTTCACGAGTACCACCCATATTAATAATAATCACTGTGCTGAACAGAGCACATCAGATCAATGCCTGCGTCCAATGCAGCTCAGATATATTATATAACGGGTTATCTGCAAGTTCACGAGTACCACCCATATTAATAATAATCACTGTGCTGAACAGAGCACATCAGATCAATGCCTGCGTCCAATGCAGCTCAGATATATTATATAACGGGTTATCTGCAAGTTCACGAGTACCACCCATATTAATAATAATCACTGTGCTGAACAGAGCACATCAGATCAATGCCTGCGTCCAATGCAGCTCAGATATATTATATAACGGGTTATCTGCAAGTTCACGAGTACCACCCATATTAATAATAATCACTGTGCTGAACAGAGCACATCAGATCAATGCCTGCGTCCAATGCAGCTCAGATATATTATATAACGGGTTATCTGCAAGTTCACGAGTACCACCCATATTAATAATAATCACTGTGCTGAACAGAGCACATCAGATCAATGCCTGCGTCCAATGCAGCTCAGATATATTATATAACGGGTTATCTGCAAGCTCACAAGAGTACCACCCATATTAATAATAATCACTGTGCTGAACAGAGCACATCAGATCAATGCCTGCGTCCAATGCAGCTCAGATATATTATATAACGGGTTATCTGCAAGTTCACGAGTACCACCCATATTAATAATAATCACTGTGCTGAACAGAGCACATCAGATCAATGCCTGCGTCCAATGCAGCTCAGATATATTATATAACGGGTTATCTGCAAGTTCACGAGTACCACCCATATTAATAATAATCACTGTGCTGAACAGAGCACATCAGATCAATGCCTGCGTCCAATGCAGCTCAGATATATTATATAACGGGTTATCTGCAAGTTCACGAGTACCACCCATATTAATAATAATCACTGTGCTGAACAGAGCACATCAGATCAATGCCTGCGTCCAATGCAGCTCAGATATATTATATAACGGGTTATCTGCAAGTTCACGAGTACCACCCATATTAATAATAATCACTGTGCTGAACAGAGCACATCAGATCAATGCCTGCGTCCAATGCAGCTCAGATATATTATATAACGGGTTATCTGCAAGTTCACGAGTACCACCCATATTAATAATAATCACTGTGCTGAACAGAGCACATCAGATCAATGCCTGCGTCCAATGCAGCTCAGATATATTATATAACGGGTTATCTGCAAGTTCACGAGTACCACCCATATTAATAATAATCACTGTGCTGAACAGAGCACATCAGATCAATGCCTGCGTCCAATGCAGCTCAGATATATTATATAACGGGTTATCTGCAAGTTCACGAGTACCACCCATATTAATAATAATCACTGTGCTGAACAGAGCACATCAGATCAATGCCTGCGTCCAATGCAGCTCAGATATATTATATAACGGGTTATCTGCAAGTTCACGAGTACCACCCATATTAATAATAATCACTGTGCTGAACAGAGCACATCAGATCAATGCCTGCGTCCAATGCAGCTCAGATATATTATATAACGGGTTATCTGCAAGTTCACGAGTACCACCCATATTAATAATAATCACTGTGCTGAACAGAGCACATCAGATCAATGCCTGCGTCCAATGCAGCTCAGATATATTATATAACGGGTTATCTGCAAGTTCACGAGTACCACCCATATTAATAATAATCACTGTGCTGAACAGAGCACATCAGATCAATGCCTGCGTCCAATGCAGCTCAGATATATTATATAACGGGTTATCTGCAAGTTCACGAGTACCACCCATATTAATAATAATCACTGTGCTGAACAGAGCACATCAGATCAATGCCTGCGTCCAATGCAGCTCAGATATATTATATAACGGGTTATCTGCAAGTTCACGAGTACCACCCATATTAATAATAATCACTGTGCTGAACAGAGCACATCAGATCAATGCCTGCGTCCAATGCAGCTCAGATATATTATATAACGGGTTATCTGCAAGTTCACGAGTACCACCCATATTAATAATAATCACTGTGCTGAACAGAGCACATCAGATCAATGCCTGCGTCCAATGCAGCTCAGATATATTATATAACGGGTTATCTGCAAGTTCACGAGTACCACCCATATTAATAATAATCACTGTGCTGAACAGAGCACATCAGATCAATGCCTGCGTCCAATGCAGCTCAGATATATTATATAACGGGTTATCTGCAAGTTCACGAGTACCACCCATATTAATAATAATCACTGTGCTGAACAGAGCACATCAGATCAATGCCTGCGTCCAATGCAGCTCAGATATATTATATAACGGGTTATCTGCAAGTTCACGAGTACCACCCATATTAATAATAATCACTGTGCTGAACAGAGCACATCAGATCAATGCCTGCGTCCAATGCAGCTCAGATATATTATATAACGGGTTATCTGCAAGTTCACGAGTACCACCCATATTAATAATAATCACTGTGCTGAACAGAGCACATCAGATCAATGCCTGCGTCCAATGCAGCTCAGATATATTATATAACGGGTTATCTGCAAGTTCACGAGTACCACCCATATTAATAATAATCACTGTGCTGAACAGAGCACATCAGATCAATGCCTGCGTCCAATGCAGCTCAGATATATTATATAACGGGTTATCTGCAAGTTCACGAGTACCACCCATATTAATAATAATCACTGTGCTGAACAGAGCACATCAGATCAATGCCTGCGTCCAATGCAGCTCAGATATATTATATAACGGGTTATCTGCAAGTTCACGAGTACCACCCATATTAATAATAATCACTGTGCTGAACAGAGCACATCAGATCAATGCCTGCGTCCAATGCAGCTCAGATATATTATATAACGGGTTATCTGCAAGTTCACGAGTACCACCCATATTAATAATAATCACTGTGCTGAACAGAGCACATCAGATCAATGCCTGCGTCCAATGCAGCTCAGATATATTATATAACGGGTTATCTGCAAGTTCACGAGTACCACCCATATTAATAATAATCACTGTGCTGAACAGAGCACATCAGATCAATGCCTGCGTCCAATGCAGCTCAGATATATTATATAACGGGTTATCTGCAAGTTCACGAGTACCACCCATATTAATAATAATCACTGTGCTGAACAGAGCACATCAGATCAATGCCTGCGTCCAATGCAGCTCAGATATATTATATAACGGGTTATCTGCAAGTTCACGAGTACCACCCATATTAATAATAATCACTGTGCTGAACAGAGCACATCAGATCAATGCCTGCGTCCAATGCAGCTCAGATATATTATATAACGGGTTATCTGCAAGTTCACGAGTACCACCCATATTAATAATAATCACTGTGCTGAACAGAGCACATCAGATCAATGCCTGCGTCCAATGCAGCTCAGATATATTATATAACGGGTTATCTGCAAGTTCACGAGTACCACCCATATTAATAATAATCACTGTGCTGAACAGAGCACATCAGATCAATGCCTGCGTCCAATGCAGCTCAGATATATTATATAACGGGTTATCTGCAAGTTCACGAGTACCACCCATATTAATAATAATCACTGTGCTGAACAGAGCACATCAGATCAATGCCTGCGTCCAATGCAGCTCAGATATATTATATAACGGGTTATCTGCAAGTTCACGAGTACCACCCATATTAATAATAATCACTGTGCTGAACAGAGCACATCAGATCAATGCCTGCGTCCAATGCAGCTCAGATATATTATATAACGGGTTATCTGCAAGTTCACGAGTACCACCCATATTAATAATAATCACTGTGCTGAACAGAGCACATCAGATCAATGCCTGCGTCCAATGCAGCTCAGATATATTATATAACGGGTTATCTGCAAGTTCACGAGTACCACCCATATTAATAATAATCACTGTGCTGAACAGAGCACATCAGATCAATGCCTGCGTCCAATGCAGCTCAGATATATTATATAACGGGTTATCTGCAAGTTCACGAGTACCACCCATATTAATAATAATCACTGTGCTGAACAGAGCACATCAGATCAATGCCTGCGTCCAATGCAGCTCAGATATATTATATAACGGGTTATCTGCAAGTTCACGAGTACCACCCATATTAATAATAATCACTGTGCTGAACAGAGCACATCAGATCAATGCCTGCGTCCAATGCAGCTCAGATATATTATATAACGGGTTATCTGCAAGTTCACGAGTACCACCCATATTAATAATAATCACTGTGCTGAACAGAGCACATCAGATCAATGCCTGCGTCCAATGCAGCTCAGATATATTATATAACGGGTTATCTGCAAGTTCACGAGTACCACCCATATTAATAATAATCACTGTGCTGAACAGAGCACATCAGATCAATGCCTGCGTCCAATGCAGCTCAGATATATTATATAACGGGTTATCTGCAAGTTCACGAGTACCACCCATATTAATAATAATCACTGTGCTGAACAGAGCACATCAGATCAATGCCTGCGTCCAATGCAGCTCAGATATATTATATAACGGGTTATCTGCAAGTTCACGAGTACCACCCATATTAATAATAATCACTGTGCTGAACAGAGCACATCAGATCAATGCCTGCGTCCAATGCAGCTCAGATATATTATATAACGGGTTATCTGCAAGTTCACGAGTACCACCCATATTAATAATAATCACTGTGCTGAACAGAGCACATCAGATCAATGCCTGCGTCCAATGCAGCTCAGATATATTATATAACGGGTTATCTGCAAGTTCACGAGTACCACCCATATTAATAATAATCACTGTGCTGAACAGAGCACATCAGATCAATGCCTGCGTCCAATGCAGCTCAGATATATTATATAACGGGTTATCTGCAAGTTCACGAGTACCACCCATATTAATAATAATCACTGTGCTGAACAGAGCACATCAGATCAATGCCTGCGTCCAATGCAGCTCAGATATATTATATAACGGGTTATCTGCAAGTTCACGAGTACCACCCATATTAATAATAATCACTGTGCTGAACAGAGCACATCAGATCAATGCCTGCGTCCAATGCAGCTCAGATATATTATATAACGGGTTATCTGCAAGTTCACGAGTACCACCCATATTAATAATAATCACTGTGCTGAACAGAGCACATCAGATCAATGCCTGCGTCCAATGCAGCTCAGATATATTATATAACGGGTTATCTGCAAGTTCACGAGTACCACCCATATTAATAATAATCACTGTGCTGAACAGAGCACATCAGATCAATGCCTGCGTCCAATGCAGCTCAGATATATTATATAACGGGTTATCTGCAAGTTCACGAGTACCACCCATATTAATAATAATCACTGTGCTGAACAGAGCACATCAGATCAATGCCTGCGTCCAATGCAGCTCAGATATATTATATAACGGGTTATCTGCAAGTTCACAGAGTACCACCCATATTAATAATAATCACTGTGCTGAACAGAGCACATCAGATCAATGCCTGCGTCCAATGCAGCTCAGATATATTATATAACGGGTTATCTGCAAGTTCACGAGTACCACCCATATTAATAATAATCACTGTGCTGAACAGAGCACATCAGATCAATGCCTGCGTCCAATGCAGCTCAGATATATTATATAACGGGTTATCTGCAAGCTCACAAGAGTACCACCCATATTAATAATAATCACTGTGCTGAACAGAGCACATCAGATCAATGCCTGCGTCCAATGCAGCTCAGATATATTATATAACGGGTTATCTGCAAGTTCACGAGTACCACCCATATTAATAATAATCACTGTGCTGAACAGAGCACATCAGATCAATGCCTGCGTCCAATGCAGCTCAGATATATTATATAACGGGTTATCTGCAAGTTCACGAGTACCACCCATATTAATAATAATCACTGTGCTGAACAGAGCACATCAGATCAATGCCTGCGTCCAATGCAGCTCAGATATATTATATAACGGGTTATCTGCAAGTTCACGAGTACCACCCATATTAATAATAATCACTGTGCTGAACAGAGCACATCAGATCAATGCCTGCGTCCAATGCAGCTCAGATATATTATATAACGGGTTATCTGCAAGTTCACGAGTACCACCCATATTAATAATAATCACTGTGCTGAACAGAGCACATCAGATCAATGCCTGCGTCCAATGCAGCTCAGATATATTATATAACGGGTTATCTGCAAGTTCACGAGTACCACCCATATTAATAATAATCACTGTGCTGAACAGAGCACATCAGATCAATGCCTGCGTCCAATGCAGCTCAGATATATTATATAACGGGTTATCTGCAAGTTCACGAGTACCACCCATATTAATAATAATCACTGTGCTGAACAGAGCACATCAGATCAATGCCTGCGTCCAATGCAGCTCAGATATATTATATAACGGGTTATCTGCAAGTTCACAGAGTACCACCCATATTAATAATAATCACTGTGCTGAACAGAGCACATCAGATCAATGCCTGCGTCCAATGCAGCTCAGATATATTATATAACGGGTTATCTGCAAGTTCACGAGTACCACCCATATTAATAATAATCACTGTGCTGAACAGAGCACATCAGATCAATGCCTGCGTCCAATGCAGCTCAGATATATTATATAACGGGTTATCTGCAAGTTCACGAGTACCACCCATATTAATAATAATCACTGTGCTGAACAGAGCACATCAGATCAATGCCTGCGTCCAATGCAGCTCAGATATATTATATAACGGGTTATCTGCAAGTTCACGAGTACCACCCATATTAATAATAATCACTGTGCTGAACAGAGCACATCAGATCAATGCCTGCGTCCAATGCAGCTCAGATATATTATATAACGGGTTATCTGCAAGTTCACGAGTACCACCCATATTAATAATAATCACTGTGCTGAACAGAGCACATCAGATCAATGCCTGCGTCCAATGCAGCTCAGATATATTATATAACGGGTTATCTGCAAGTTCACGAGTACCACCCATATTAATAATAATCACTGTGCTGAACAGAGCACATCAGATCAATGCCTGCGTCCAATGCAGCTCAGATATATTATATAACGGGTTATCTGCAAGTTCACGAGTACCACCCATATTAATAATAATCACTGTGCTGAACAGAGCACATCAGATCAATGCCTGCGTCCAATGCAGCTCAGATATATTATATAACGGGTTATCTGCAAGTTCACGAGTACCACCCATATTAATAATAATCACTGTGCTGAACAGAGCACATCAGATCAATGCCTGCGTCCAATGCAGCTCAGATATATTATATAACGGGTTATCTGCAAGTTCACGAGTACCACCCATATTAATAATAATCACTGTGCTGAACAGAGCACATCAGATCAATGCCTGCGTCCAATGCAGCTCAGATATATTATATAACGGGTTATCTGCAAGCTCACAGAGTACCACCCATATTAATAATAATCACTGTGCTGAACAGAGCACATCAGATCAATGCCTGCGTCCAATGCAGCTCAGATATATTATATAACGGGTTATCTGCAAGTTCACGAGTACCACCCATATTAATAATAATCACTGTGCTGAACAGAGCACATCAGATCAATGCCTGCGTCCAATGCAGCTCAGATATATTATATAACGGGTTATCTGCAAGTTCACGAGTACCACCCATATTAATAATAATCACTGTGCTGAACAGAGCACATCAGATCAATGCCTGCGTCCAATGCAGCTCAGATATATTATATAACGGGTTATCTGCAAGTTCACGAGTACCACCCATATTAATAATAATCACTGTGCTGAACAGAGCACATCAGATCAATGCCTGCGTCCAATGCAGCTCAGATATATTATATAACGGGTTATCTGCAAGTTCACGAGTACCACCCATATTAATAATAATCACTGTGCTGAACAGAGCACATCAGATCAATGCCTGCGTCCAATGCAGCTCAGATATATTATATAACGGGTTATCTGCAAGTTCACGAGTACCACCCATATTAATAATAATCACTGTGCTGAACAGAGCACATCAGATCAATGCCTGCGTCCAATGCAGCTCAGATATATTATATAACGGGTTATCTGCAAGTTCACAGAGTACCACCCATATTAATAATAATCACTGTGCTGAACAGAGCACATCAGATCAATGCCTGCGTCCAATGCAGCTCAGATATATTATATAACGGGTTATCTGCAAGTTCACGAGTACCACCCATATTAATAATAATCACTGTGCTGAACAGAGCACATCAGATCAATGCCTGCGTCCAATGCAGCTCAGATATATTATATAACGGGTTATCTGCAAGTTCACGAGTACCACCCATATTAATAATAATCACTGTGCTGAACAGAGCACATCAGATCAATGCCTGCGTCCAATGCAGCTCAGATATATTATATAACGGGTTATCTGCAAGTTCACGAGTACCACCCATATTAATAATAATCACTGTGCTGAACAGAGCACATCAGATCAATGCCTGCGTCCAATGCAGCTCAGATATATTATATAACGGGTTATCTGCAAGTTCACGAGTACCACCCATATTAATAATAATCACTGTGCTGAACAGAGCACATCAGATCAATGCCTGCGTCCAATGCAGCTCAGATATATTATATAACGGGTTATCTGCAAGTTCACGAGTACCACCCATATTAATAATAATCACTGTGCTGAACAGAGCACATCAGATCAATGCCTGCGTCCAATGCAGCTCAGATATATTATATAACGGGTTATCTGCAAGTTCACGAGTACCACCCATATTAATAATAATCACTGTGCTGAACAGAGCACATCAGATCAATGCCTGCGTCCAATGCAGCTCAGATATATTATATAACGGGTTATCTGCAAGCTCACAAGAGTACCACCCATATTAATAATAATCACTGTGCTGAACAGAGCACATCAGATCAATGCCTGCGTCCAATGCAGCTCAGATATATTATATAACGGGTTATCTGCAAGTTCACGAGTACCACCCATATTAATAATAATCACTGTGCTGAACAGAGCACATCAGATCAATGCCTGCGTCCAATGCAGCTCAGATATATTATATAACGGGTTATCTGCAAGTTCACGAGTACCACCCATATTAATAATAATCACTGTGCTGAACAGAGCACATCAGATCAATGCCTGCGTCCAATGCAGCTCAGATATATTATATAACGGGTTATCTGCAAGTTCACGAGTACCACCCATATTAATAATAATCACTGTGCTGAACAGAGCACATCAGATCAATGCCTGCGTCCAATGCAGCTCAGATATATTATATAACGGGTTATCTGCAAGTTCACAAGAGTACCACCCATATTAATAATAATCACTGTGCTGAACAGAGCACATCAGATCAATGCCTGCGTCCAATGCAGCTCAGATATATTATATAACGGGTTATCTGCAAGTTCACGAGTACCACCCATATTAATAATAATCACTGTGCTGAACAGAGCACATCAGATCAATGCCTGCGTCCAATGCAGCTCAGATATATTATATAACGGGTTATCTGCAAGCTCACAAGAGTACCACCCATATTAATAATAATCACTGTGCTGAACAGAGCACATCAGATCAATGCCTGCGTCCAATGCAGCTCAGATATATTATATAACGGGTTATCTGCAAGTTCACGAGTACCACCCATATTAATAATAATCACTGTGCTGAACAGAGCACATCAGATCAATGCCTGCGTCCAATGCAGCTCAGATATATTATATAACGGGTTATCTGCAAGTTCACGAGTACCACCCATATTAATAATAATCACTGTGCTGAACAGAGCACATCAGATCAATGCCTGCGTCCAATGCAGCTCAGATATATTATATAACGGGTTATCTGCAAGTTCACGAGTACCACCCATATTAATAATAATCACTGTGCTGAACAGAGCACATCAGATCAATGCCTGCGTCCAATGCAGCTCAGATATATTATATAACGGGTTATCTGCAAGCTCACAAGAGTACCACCCATATTAATAATAATCACTGTGCTGAACAGAGCACATCAGATCAATGCCTGCGTCCAATGCAGCTCAGATATATTATATAACGGGTTATCTGCAAGTTCACGAGTACCACCCATATTAATAATAATCACTGTGCTGAACAGAGCACATCAGATCAATGCCTGCGTCCAATGCAGCTCAGATATATTATATAACGGGTTATCTGCAAGTTCACGAGTACCACCCATATTAATAATAATCACTGTGCTGAACAGAGCACATCAGATCAATGCCTGCGTCCAATGCAGCTCAGATATATTATATAACGGGTTATCTGCAAGTTCACAGAGTACCACCCATATTAATAATAATCACTGTGCTGAACAGAGCACATCAGATCAATGCCTGCGTCCAATGCAGCTCAGATATATTATATAACGGGTTATCTGCAAGTTCACGAGTACCACCCATATTAATAATAATCACTGTGCTGAACAGAGCACATCAGATCAATGCCTGCGTCCAATGCAGCTCAGATATATTATATAACGGGTTATCTGCAAGTTCACGAGTACCACCCATATTAATAATAATCACTGTGCTGAACAGAGCACATCAGATCAATGCCTGCGTCCAATGCAGCTCAGATATATTATATAACGGGTTATCTGCAAGCTCACAAGAGTACCACCCATATTAATAATAATCACTGTGCTGAACAGAGCACATCAGATCAATGCCTGCGTCCAATGCAGCTCAGATATATTATATAACGGGTTATCTGCAAGTTCACGAGAGTACCACCCATATTAATAATAATCACTGTGCTGAACAGAGCACATCAGATCAATGCCTGCGTCCAATGCAGCTCAGATATATTATATAACGGGTTATCTGCAAGTTCACGAGTACCACCCATATTAATAATAATCACTGTGCTGAACAGAGCACATCAGATCAATGCCTGCGTCCAATGCAGCTCAGATATATTATATAACGGGTTATCTGCAAGCTCACAAGAGTACCACCCATATTAATAATAATCACTGTGCTGAACAGAGCACATCAGATCAATGCCTGCGTCCAATGCAGCTCAGATATATTATATAACGGGTTATCTGCAAGTTCACGAGTACCACCCATATTAATAATAATCACTGTGCTGAACAGAGCACATCAGATCAATGCCTGCGTCCAATGCAGCTCAGATATATTATATAACGGGTTATCTGCAAGTTCACGAGTACCACCCATATTAATAATAATCACTGTGCTGAACAGAGCACATCAGATCAATGCCTGCGTCCAATGCAGCTCAGATATATTATATAACGGAGTTATCTGCAAGTTCACGAGTACCACCCATATTAATAATAATCACTGTGCTGAACAGAGCACATCAGATCAATGCCTGCGTCCAATGCAGCTCAGATATATTATATAACGGGTTATCTGCAAGTTCACGAGTACCACCCATATTAATAATAATCACTGTGCTGAACAGAGCACATCAGATCAATGCCTGCGTCCAATGCAGCTCAGATATATTATATAACGGGTTATCTGCAAGTTCACGAGTACCACCCATATTAATAATAATCACTGTGCTGAACAGAGCACATCAGATCAATGCCTGCGTCCAATGCAGCTCAGATATATTATATAACGGGTTATCTGCAAGCTCACAGAGTACCACCCATATTAATAATAATCACTGTGCTGAACAGAGCACATCAGATCAATGCCTGCGTCCAATGCAGCTCAGATATATTATATAACGGGTTATCTGCAAGTTCACGAGTACCACCCATATTAATAATAATCACTGTGCTGAACAGAGCACATCAGATCAATGCCTGCGTCCAATGCAGCTCAGATATATTATATAACGGGTTATCTGCAAGTTCACAAGAGTACCACCCATATTAATAATAATCACTGTGCTGAACAGAGCACATCAGATCAATGCCTGCGTCCAATGCAGCTCAGATATGTTATATAACGGGTTATCTGCAAGTTCACGAGTACCACCCATATTAATAATAATCACTGTGCTGAACAGAGCACATCAGATCAATGCCTGCGTCCAATGCAGCTCAGATATATTATATAACGGGTTATCTGCAAGCTCACAGAGTACCACCCATATTAATAATAATCACTGTGCTGAACAGAGCACATCAGATCAATGCCCAGCGTCCAATGCAGCTCAGATATATTATATAACGGGTTATCTGCAAGTTCACAAGAGTACCACCCATATTAATAATAATCACTGTGCTGAACAGAGCACATCAGATCAATGCCTGCGTCCAATGCAGCTCAGATATATTATATAACGGGTTATCTGCAAGTTCACAGAGTACCACCCATATTAATAATAATCACTGTGCTGAACAGAGCACATCAGATCAATGCCTGCGTCCAATGCAGCTCAGATATATTATATAACGGGTTATCTGCAAGTTCACGAGTACCACCCATATTAATAATAATCACTGTGCTGAACAGAGCACATCAGATCAATGCCTGCGTCCAATGCAGCTCAGATATATTATATAACGGGTTATCTGCAAGCTCACAAGAGTACCACCCATATTAATAATAATCACTGTGCTGAACAGAGCACATCAGGATCAATGCCTGCGTCCAGCGCAGCTCAGATATATTATATAACGGGTTATCTGCAAGTTCCACGAGTACCACCCATATTAATAATAATCACTGTGCTGAACAGAGCACATCAGATCAATGCCTGCGTCCAATGCAGCTCAGATATATTATATAACGGGTTATCTGCAAGTTCACAGTACCACCCATATTAATAATAATCACTGTGCTGAACAGAGCACATCAGATCAATGCCTGCGTCCAATGCAGCTCAGATATATTATATAACGGGTTATCTGCAAGTTCACGAGTACCACCCATATTAATAATAATCACTGTGCTGAACAGAGCACATCAGATCAATGCCTGCGTCCAATGCAGCTCAGATATGTTATATAACGGGTTATCTGCAAGTTCACGAGTACCACCCATATTAATAATAATCACTGTGCTGAACAGAGCACATCAGATCAATGCCTGCGTCCAATGCAGCTCAGATATATTATATAACGGGTTATCTGCAAGTTCACGAGTACCACCCATATTAATAATAATCACTGTGCTGAACAGAGCACATCAGATCAATGCCTGCGTCCAATGCAGCTCAGATATATTATATAACGGGTTATCTGCAAGTTCACGAGTACCACCCATATTAATAATAATCACTGTGCTGAACAGAGCACATCAGATCAATGCCTCGTCCAATGCAGCTCAGATATATTATATAACGGGTTATCTGCAAGTTCACGAGTACCACCCATATTAATAATAATCACTGTGCTGAACAGAGCACATCAGATCAATGCCTGCGTCCAACGCAGCTCAGATTTGTTAGATAATGGGTTATCTGCAAGTTCACGAGTACCACCCATATTAATAATAATCACTGTGCTGATCAGAGAAGATCAGATCAATGCCTGCGTCCAACGCAGTTCAGATTTGTTAGATAATGGGTTATCTGCAAGTTCACGAGTACCACCCATATTAATAATAATCACTGTGCTGAACAGAGCACATCAGATCAATGCCTGCGTCCAATGCAGCTCAGATATATATATAACGGGTTATCTGCAAGCTCACGAAGTACCACCCATATTAATAATAATCACTGTGCTGAACAGAGCACATCAGATCAATGCCTGCGTCCAATGCAGCTCAGATATATTATATAACGCGGGTTATCTGCAAGCTCACAAGAGTACCATCTATAATAATAAAAATTAATAATCACTGAACAGAGCGTGTCAGGACCAAGCACGCGTCCAACGCAGCTCAGATATATTATATATCTGAAAGAGACACGTTAGTGATAGATTCCTTACCTTAGAATATCCCCAGGCGTCAGGCTGGATCCGGAAAGTTTTGCGTAGCAGTACCCTTGCGCGTCGGTAGGCGGCGTCGTGCGGCTCCGCGTCCGTCGTCGGCGTCGTGATCGCCGGGATGACGTCGCGGGCAGTACTTAGGCGCCGCCCCTGCGCGCTGACGTCAGTTCTTCTTTTCCGCGCCAGCAAGCGCAGATCCGGGAAGAGCAGTGCCCTGGTCAATTTTTGACCATACTTTTTGGTGATTTTTTCACTGGTTTTTCCAACTTTAAGGTGTCGTAGGGATGCCCGGCTTCAAGCGATGCGGCGCCTGTGCGCGGATGATGTCCGTCACCGACCCGCATTGGGAGTGTCTCTTCTGCCTCGGCCGAGGCCACGACACCGAGTCTTGTCCCGAATGCCAGGCCCTCAACCCGAAAGCTTTGCGAGAGCGGTCTCGAAAGCTCCTCGAGGCCCGGCATTCGGCTCCGCGGAAGCCCCGGTCGCGTGAGAGGTCCAGGGGTCGCTCGCGGAGTGCACACCGGTCGTCGACTTCTTCGTCCGGTAAGTCTAAGCACAAGAAGTCCAAAAGCATCGTCGCTCTCGGACTTCGCCTCGCCGGTCTCGCGACTCGGCTGAGGCCCCTCCCGGCACCGTCCCCGCCCCCGCGGCCCCGGACTTGCCTGTGGAGTCGCCCCCGTCATGCCCGCCCTTCCCGGGTTCGGGGGCGAATCCGGCCAAGGTACAGGAGTTCCTGTCGGCCATGGCCCGCCTCTTCGGGCCTTCAGGCCCCTCCGGTGCGCCTTCGGGCCCCGCGGCCCTGATGGGGTTGCTCCGGCGTCGCCGGCGGCTCCGGCCCCGGCGTCGCCCGAGCCTCCAGCCTCGATCCCGGCTTCGGCCCCGGCCTCGATCCCGGCTCCACAACCCCCATCGACGCCGTTCGACCTCACGACACCTCCGCCGGCGCCGATGTCTCCGGTGCCGTTCTCGACGCCGCCCTGGGCTCCGGGCGGCGTCGTCCCCCAGTTCCTTCCGGCTCCGGACATGGACCCGGAGCGACGTCGCTCGACGCCGGCTCCGGCGCCGATGGGACCTTGGGTCCCAAATGTCCCTCCTCCTCCTTATTTTGAACCAGAGGAGGACCAGGAGGACTGGGAGGGGTCTGATGACCCTCTGACACGCAACTGTCAGTATGATGAGGACTGGACAGAGAGTCTAGGGGAGGCCAGTGGTCTGGATACTTCTCCTGACACTGGCATGCTGTCTCCTCCCGTGGCTACGGAGGAGGGGGCCAATTTTGGTACGGTGTTGCGTAGGGCTGCTGGGGCCTTACGTCTCCAGCTCCCTACTTTGACGGTCAAGACTAACATCTTGACAGAGGTGCTTCAGCCGGCAGCCTCCTCTGCGGAGACTGTGCTGCCGTTTAACGACGCCCTCACTGACGTTCTTTTGGGCGCCTGGTCCAAGCCCAACACAGGGGCTCCTGTGGATCGGAACGTGTCACGACGCCATCGCCCGCGCTCCGGGCGACCCCCTGTTTCTTTCTGTCCACCCCACTCCTGAGAGCTTGGTTGTCCAAGCCTCCGCTTCCCAAACCGCCTTCCCTACCGCTCCTCCGGATAGGGAATCCAAACGCCTGGATCAGTTTGGGAAGAAAGGTTTTTCTTCCTCCAGTGCTGGCTTGCGGTCCGTTAACACCGCTTGTCTTTTGGGCCGATATACCCACTCCCTGTGGGATTCGGTGGCGGATGTTTTGCCCCAGTGCCCTGAGGAGGTCCAGGCACTGCTTTCCCGCGCCATTGCGGAAGGAAGGGATGCGGCCAAATACACTATCCGTTGTGGCCTTGACACCGCCGACTCGCTGGGCAGGTCGATTGCAACGACGGTGGCGCTCCGGCGCCACGCCTGGCTGAGAACCACTGGTTTTTCAGGGGATGTCCAGAATACTCTCATGGACATGCCCTTTGATGGAGTCGGTCTTTTTGGGTCCAAAGCAGACCATGCGTTGGAGCGCTTTAAGGACTCACGGGCTACTGCAAAGTCCCTGGGCCTTTCTGCTACACGCCCTCCGCTACCTTCTGCTTTTCGCCCCTATCGTGGCCACGGTAGGCGCCCTTCACGTCAGCAGCCCAGCCACCGGCCCGCGCAGCAGGCGTCTTCGCGTGGCCGAGGACGTGGATTCCGCCGTGGCGGATCGGGCAACCAGCGTGCGGGTCAGGCCACCACCTCCAACCCGTCCGCGGCCTCCAAGCCCTCCTAGTCCCTCCTTTCAGGTGCACGGCACGCCAGTAGGGGCAGGGTCCGCCATCACCTTCCCCACTGGCGCACCATCACCTCGGACAGGTGGGTCTTGGACATTGTCCGAAGGGGCTACTCCCTCCCCTTCGAGACCACCCCCAGCCATGCCACCTCAATTCCACCGCATGTCAGGGGATCACTTGGTGCTTCTACGGAAGGAAGTCACGGCCCTCTTGACCAAGAGGGCCATCGAGCATGTTCCGACCCCAGAAGTAGGGCGTGGTTGCTACTCCCACTACTTTCTGGTGCCCAAAAGGACAGGGAGGACATGCGTC